>JAWZSL010000001.1:49675958-50925958 GCA_034769285.1 Lutjanus argentimaculatus
GACTGCACGCATAAATTTAGTACTTTCATTTAGTTTTAAACGCAACCATTACATGGTGTTTAATGGGCTACTTGTACTTTTGCACAAATATTAAAGCCTCTGGAAACTCATATCCACGATAGCCTTCTAACCATCTACAACCCCAGTTCCAAAAGTCTTGGGAAGCTGTGCAAAATGTAAATTAAAAACAGAATGCAATGTTTTGCAAATCCTTTTTGAGCTCTATTCAACTGAATACAGAACAAGGACAAGGTAGTTAATGTTCAAAATAATAAACGAAAGCATTATGGAACCGAGGACATGAATTGTTGAAGTTTAGAAAGAAAAATTTGTTCCCATTCTTGCTTGATATATGACTTCAGTTGCTCAATAGTCCAGGGTCTCCGTTTTAGTATTTTGTGCCTCATAATGTACCACACATTTTCAATTTGAGACGGGTCTGGACTGCAGGCAGGTCAGTCTAGTACCTGATCTCTTTGAGTACGAAGCCACATATGCAGGACGTGTCTTGGCATCGTCTTGCAGTGTAATGGGATCTTCACAACTTTGACAGTTAACCATGATGCCATGGGAACTAACACACCCACACACCATCACAAGTGCTGGCTTCTGAAGTTAGTGCTGGTAATAATCTGGATGGGCCTTTCCCTCTTTAGCCCAGAGGACACAGTGCCCATGATTTCCAAAAACAATTTAAAATTTTTTAATGAAATTGGAAGATGAGCTTTTATGTTTAAAGCACCATCAGATTGGAATAATTTGCCGGTTTCAACCAGATCAATTTCTTTCTTTTGTGACTTCAAGGCTTCGTTGCTTGTTTATCTTAAATCCATTTGTTCTTGTTTTTGATTATATTGCAGTTTAGTGCTGAGAAACGTTCTTCAATGTTTGACTATTTGCCCACGCGGTTTTTCACAGCGTTGAGCTTTGCCCCATCCGTGCTTGTGAACGAGTGACCCTTTCGAGGATGCTGCTTTCATCCCTAACCATGGTACCAATTAACCTGTTAAACTGTGGAAAGTTCCAAACAGATGTTTTTTGAGCATTACACAACTTTTCCATTGTTCTGTTGCTCTTTTACCAAATTTTTTGGAACATGTTACGTACATCAAATTCAAAATGAGTTTATATTTACAAAAAACAATAAGGTTTATCAGTTTCAACATTAAATAGCTTGTCTTTGTACCCTATTCAATTGAGTAAAAGCTGAAAAGTTTTTGTAAATTACTGCATTTTATTTTTATTTACGTACAGCGTTTCAACTTTTCTGGAATTGGGGTTGTAATTTACAGTCTCCTGCACATAATGGTAAGCATCTAAAAAGTATTAGAAATTAGTTTGAATTCAAATCTAAGTACACTTGCCTGTGTTGGGTATGAATTGGGTGTGGTCATGCTCAGACATTTATTATGAAAATTACGCAATTCATTCCAAGAACCGTTCAAAAAAAAAAAAAAAAAAAAAAAAATCACGCCACTTGCTGAGTCGTCCCACTTACAGTAAATGGATGCAACAAAGACTTTTTCTCTTCTTCTGCTTCATCTGTGTCTGCCTGAGTCTGAGCCAAGTCAACAACAGGGAGCCAAAGCTTTTCTGTTGCTCCACACTCCTTTGACACAAATTTAATTTTGCCTTGCAGAAAACAATATCAGTTTATGTGTATACTATATTTACAGGCTGTATAGTGCGACATATATATGACCTCTGCAGCATCTGTGCGATGCAGCTTTGCTATGTGAGTGACAGAGCTGCTGTTTGTTTGCGTGTGAGGTGAATTTGATTCGCATTTCCCCACAGATGGACTTAATTTGAGTGGGCCACCAGGAATATTAACGACCGCTCAGCATGTATGTGGTGACACATTTTGGCATTTCTTATTTGTATCTTTTTTTTCCGTGACACCACCCGCAGTTCGCTCTGTCATACAAGCGCCATCATTAACAACAAGTCTCAGTGGAGAACTGCTGTTGTGAAAACAGAATCGTGAGTAAAAATATCCAAAACACGAGTTGTGTTTTTTTGGGCGACTTTATAAAACATCCTGCTGTTGAAGAAAGTTAAGAGAGCAGAGACGTCCAGGGACACAGAAACTGAAAAGAAGCAGGGTGGAGACGAGGCGAGCTCCAGCGTGTGTGTGTGTATGCTGTGAGAGGCTAGAGGTGTAAGTGTGTCGGGGGAAGAGAACTCAAGTAAAAATAAAGGTGAGCAGATTAAAGCAGTTTGTGAGTAAACAATAAAATAATGTGAAGAATTAAAATGGTACAATAAGAAATGACCTAGTAGAAATGGAGCATCATAGAGGTTTAAGTTGTTGCACCACCAGAATATTTTCACCGCTTTGCTGTCAGACAGCTCTTTTCGACGCAGAACTTAAGTTGGTCTCTATGCTCTCTTCATAATCACCAAGACTCCTTAAAAAGAAACAGTACTTTTACCTTGTAGAACACAGGAGTTGCCTTGATCTGTGGCAAGTAACATTAATTTAAACTTAAGTTAAACTTAACTTAAGCACCAAAGTCACCCGGTAACATAAACTAATTGATGGAGGCAGCGGCCTGCAACGGTCCATACACACGCACGCACAGCAATAGCTGGGTTGGTAGGTGGAGATGTCGATCAAAAACGGGATCTGCAGCGCCCACACAGTCTTGAGAAATGAGCTGTTTTTTAAACTTTCTAATTCACTCAGATCTTTGTGGATGCTTAATGAGGAACTAAACTTTGATATCGTATATACAATTTGACTATTAAAGCCACATTTCCAGAGGCTTTAACTGTCGACTGTTAATCTAAGTCAAGGGTCCAAACATGCAGCCCACTGTTTTATTTCCTGAAATGTCTTGTTTTGTCCACAACTCTGTCACAGAGGAGCAAAGAAACCAGAACCTGTCTCTTTGCACATGACTAGCATTTGAATTGAGAATTAACATTTCAAATTTGAGGTGACTTACACAATGTTACATTTACATGAGATGTGGCTTTATAATATATGAACATATAGTTAAGCGATATGGATAGTAGACGTGACTCTTCAGTGTGCAGCAGGTTTAACTTTAACTCTCAGATACACTGACCTCTTGTGACAGTTCAGTGAACTCTACGCCAGCTGGTTTATTTCTAAGTGGCCTTCTTCTCCTTTGTTCTACATATTTAACCACTTTAGTTTTTTTTTAAATCAAACACACCAAGTAATAAAATAATTTTAAGACAGTACTGTTATTATCTTGTAAATATAATTATGAGTGTTTGATCGTCTGTGAAAATCATAAAGAGTCTGTTGGCCGAGCCTGCGTCTCTACTGCTGTGCAAACTGATGCTACCCGTGGTGCAGATGAAATATTGATAGAGCCAATCTAGCAATCATTGTATCACTTCACAGCATGTGTTTCAAATCCCGAAACAGGCCTGAAATTACACCAAGATGTTTGTCCATGTAGGGCCTTCAGGCCTTGCGCTGTGCTGGCTTATCCTCAGCGCAACTCCTACTCCCCGGTGCCCTTAAAACACTCTCTTTATGTTTCCCTGAGAGAACTCCGGGGGTTTCACCCTGTGCTTGAGATCTGCCGTGTTGTCGGTTTGTTTCTCTGCAAACCATTCAGTCAGACCCTCATCTAATCTCCTCAAAGCGGCGATGGGGAGGCTCAATCCTTGGCTTAAACCCAGCCAAATCCACACAATGAGCTTTGACAAGCTCTTGCTCTTTCCTCTTTCCCTTTATCACCCTTTTCATTTCTATCACTTGCTTTTGCTCCCGCCCTCTATTTTTTCCTTTCTTTCCCCCCGCCGCTCCTGATTTTTTTTTTTTTTCCCTATTGAACTTTGATGAACTTCTGCCGCTGCCAGTATCCCAGCAGTGGGAGATGCTTTGGAGACCACGGTATCCCCACATAAACAGACATGTTTATTTAATAAAGCAAACATGCTCCAAAGTGATCCATAACAAATTAAGTAAGTATTTAATACCATATCAGAAATCGACTAACAGACAGTATATTTTAAGAGAGCTGCAATTTTGATATCATACTCATCAATATGTTATCACTGAGTCAACATTTTGTCTAGATAAAGTAGCTGCCAATGTTTTAAACCATGCAATCCAGAGACATGCCAGGGTTGTTAATATATTATACTTTATAGATCCTTTTCACAGCAGCCATTATGATATGAAATAGTTAGGTAAACACAGGTGCTGACAGTGATGAAAAATTTAGGTCCCCTTTCCCCGTTTATTATATTATACAAACCCAAATTATAAAAAGTTGGGACATCGTGTGAAACATAAATAAAAACAGAATGCAATTGAATGCAGGACCGAGCAGGACAGGACTTGTTATACTTGAAAATGACATTAATAAACACTTACATGTGCTTACAAACAGGACACAAAATTATAACCAGCCTTCTGTCAATTGCTGGTGAAATATAGCTGGTAGATTTGCTTCACTCACCTGCCAAAAAAAACAAAAAAAAACAGTGCTGATTCACCTGCCATTTGGCTGCTAGAGAATTTTCCAAACTGCTTACAACTACATTATAGTGTGTCATAAAACATTTATTATATCTTTATAATTTATAATTATTACTTAAAGTAAAAGGTAAATTAAAGTGATGCCAAATATTTTTTAGAACAGGTTAGTTTTTAAATATTTCACTTATTTTAGGTGAATTTGGCTTTTTTTTTTTTTTGCAGCAGCAGATGTTTTGACTTGTCATAGTAGGAAAAGCACAGGTGTTACTAATAACATATCTGATGGCTTTGTTATGTTCACGTGTCCCGCTGAGCCAACATGCATCATACCATCATCTTGAAACTGAGTCAGCTAAATGGAATCCAGCCATCTTTATTTTTTTATTATTACACCTGTGACATGTCAAAACGTCATCTCTGGAAAGGGCCTATTATTGATTGATTTTCACACAATTTCACGATATCTCCTCACATCTTCTCTGGGTTTTTATCAACTTTTGAACTCGCTGAACTTGAACTATGCTATGTGTGTCTCCCTACTCATCCCTCATTTACAGTAACAGCCTCCCAGCTCGCTCTCTGCCAGATATTTCAGAAATCAAACCGAGGTCTGTGTCAGCCTTGTGAGAGGGCTGGCATGTGCCTTTTTTGACAGGGGATTACCACAGTTTTAGTTAAGAGTGCGAGAGCACAATGCAGAAAAGAGCAGAGAGATCAACAGTCGTGGTCACAGATTACCACCCTGTGGGAGAGAACTTGTGTCCGAGTGTTCAGATGGAAAATGAAGTGATCAAGCCCTCATGGTTACAACCGGACACTCTGGGAATATAAACATCCATTCAAAGTAGTCATAATAAACATCTGTTTATTCTTCTGCTGTCACGTGAATGGCCACAGCTGTCTCTGTGCCTGTAGCTCAACATCTGGAGCATTGAAGGAGTTTTATTCATGTCTTGTTCTTCTTTTCTTTCATTTGTCTCTGGCTGCCTTATACTCCTCCTTGGCATTCCTATAAATTTATTCTCAAACCTCTTCTGAACTATTCAGGGTGCTGCCCGTTTTTTATTGCTTCTTGTTTCATTAAATCATCACTAGGCACAGTGAATACTTTCCTCAACACCCCTCCACATGCTTACAGATGTGCAGCTTATGTCGTGTTTCCACTGCATGGTACGGCTCGGCTCTACTTGACTCACTTTTGGCAACGGTTACGTGTCTTTATTTTGTAATCCACTGTAGACTGCAACCCCCCCAATTTAGGCAAGAGTCTAAGCTGGTCGTCATAGTGACGCTGTGTGAAACTGCCGTGATATCTTCACTATCTTCACAACGGAGGATAATGAATGAATGTTGTCACAGAAGAGTGAAAAACATTGTTTCAGAAAAGGCTGAATGGGGCCACTACCAGTATAAAGGAGTAAAAAAAATCAGATACTGATATAACATCTGATATTCTTGTTACAAATACATACTATTTAGCAATGAACCCTCTAAAGTGGTTATCAAACAATAAACTTTAGAGCAACATATATTTATATATTAAATCTAAATTTTAAAATGATCAAATATACATAAAATGCCGCCTAAAGCTGACAAAAACAATCAGCCTTGTATTCTGTTAAAAAAATGTTTTTATGTAATCTGAGCAAACAAAAATTTGAACGTAAATATGATTTATCGACCACCTGCTGCGCCATCTGACCAAAGCTGACAATATGCCATCCCATGTGCCTTGTGTCTGTGTCTGAGGTTTTTTTTTTTTTTTTTTTGGTAACATACAACCAGGCCTGAAAAAAAGAAGAAAAAAAAAAAGAAAAATCTGGAGAAACACTTTGTGGTCTTGCTGAGGAGTTGGAGGTGTGCAGTTTGGTGCCTGCAACTCTTCGCCTCCACATTATGTCATTACCCCCTTGCAAACGCCAAAAAAAATGATACGTTGACAAACCAAGAAGATTACTGTTTTGTTATTTTGTAGGTGCAATTTTGATGAACAATAGCTATCGGAGTTACAAATGCATTACCCTTCCTGCGACTGCTTCATAAGAAAAGCCACCTCATGTTTCGTTTCTAGGGATGTTCCTGGTGACTAATTTCCCTGTCAATTACACAGAAATTTTAATTTACACTAATTAACTAGTCCTAAAGTAAGAAAACACTCTGAAAATTTAGCACAATTTATTGATAATGTTAAACTTGTTCAAAAAATACTGAAGCTGTTACCTTCCTCAGTAACTAAATCATCTTATAAATGCTGCCTAAATTTGCACCAAACCTACAAAACATGGACTAATGTTAGCCACACTGGGTGGCAGTGGTAGCACTAGCAGCCTGCTCTCCTTGCAGGTTAACAGCCACATGCCCGCAGTGAATGTGGTTAAACGTTGTTCTGGTCAAGTGGTTATGTGCACACCCTACATACAAACTTTATTTTCATTTTTTAAACCCAAATACTGCCAAACTGCGCTTGTTAAGAGCTGTTATCCATCCCACTTTGCTGTTAACAACATTTGGGTCACACAGGCATTAGAGAGAAGACAGGGACCTGCCATCTGCTGGAGCTACAGCCCCGAGTGGCAGGCGGCTGTGGCATTTTACGTTAATAACATATTAATAAATACTTTAGCCAGCTAGTATTTCTGGTGCCGACTAGCGAGGGTGGCGGCGTTTACTTGACACATCCTTGCACATCCTTTTTCGATATGTGAAAGCTTTTAATGTGAAGGAGCAGCAGCAGTAAATGTTCAGTTTGCATTAGCAGAAACTTGAAAAAGGTGGCCTGTGGAATGGTGGACCCCGCCACTTGCAATGAAATGTCCATGTGCAAGATAGTCACAGACTGTAAATACATGGGCTGTTCCTGAAAAAATGCTCACCAGAAACAGAATTAAAACATGATTTAATTTCATGGAAATCGTTAACTTTAAATGTGTGTTTCATTGGCCTCACCGTCTTTATTGTTGTGTCGGAGATGATTAATTTTTACTGCATATGATTAAGCCCTCTCCTAAGTCCCAGAGAGAGGCTCTGCAGGCTGTACAGTGTTTCCACACGGAGCCAAAAGTAATATTTGTTTTGTCCTGCATTTCTCCTCATCTTCCAGGTGACCAAGGATGATTTCCTGAGCTTTGAGTACATTCTCTGCATGGATGAGAGTAATTTGAGGTACATATTTTCAGCCCACAGCAGCAGTGTTTATTATTTCTGTGAATGTGGATCGCAGTTGGAAATACAGTTGCTTGAAAGCCCCAGTGTCATGTGTTAAGTGTCCCGTTTTACTTATTAACGGTTGCCTGGGATAAAAAAAAAAAAAAAAAAGCCTTGAAAAAGGTCAAACTGGGTTGTCCTGCTAACTGCCTTGATGGTGATGTGTGCTACTTCTTCACATGCACATGAAAACGGTGGTAACATTGAGCTATAACTAACATGTTGGGGAATGCCTCCCTTTAATGAGCAATATCCTTGCTTAAGCTCTTTCCAAAGGTCAGGGGGAGGGATATTTTTTGATACTTTGAACGTTTAGGGATCATTTTGAGATCACATGCCTATGGCAGATCTGATCTGTAAGCAGCTTACTGAGTTCTTTGGATGCCTCGTCTTTGCTCTTTGGGCAGTTTTTCTCCCCTTTTTCTCCCACATTAGTTTTTTTTTTCTCCACAAATGTTAAGCTGACGAGACTGAGAAAATGAGACCCTGTCTGAGACAAAAGCTACTCAGTCTAGGTTTAGTTTTCTTGTAACATAACCCTTCTCATTGTTGTGAATTTGGAAGTGTTTGTTTTATCTTCTGTTTGAGTTTCAGTTAAGTTACTTATCTTTCAGATTGACTTAAACAGCTTGACGTTATTTTACCCATTTTGACAATAACGACAAATCATGTTCTAACAAAAAAATGTGCAAAATTATTTCTACTAACACTTGAATATTTATTCTTTAAGGATTTATATATATTGAAGTATTTGTAATTGTTTTGGTTTGCTTTAATTTTTTTATCCAACTTATTCAACTTCAAACAATTTAAATATGTGTTAAAAGCCAAAATCTAAAACTGCTGTCTCTTTAAAGTCCCAGATTTCTGTCAACTCCATCAGATTTTTAACAAAAGCATGATTTAATCTGGCATTAAAAAAAATTTTAGTTACATCCTAAGGACCCCTGTCTCACTTCCTGGTTTCAAAAAGGCGAGAATACTGCTCAAGCGCCAATAAAATTTCTATTTTTTGACAAATTCATTAAATAATATTGCTATCAGATGTGTCTCAACCATAACTTGCCAACTCCGTAGCCCTTCTAAATCAAAATTAAACAGGAATTATGGTTTAAAACTTTGATTAGCATTAAGAGAACTCTTTGCAACTTTAAAAAATAAAATGTCTTCTCACTACGACTGTGCTGTTTGGAAACTCTGTCAGATTTTCAATCTGATGCAGTTGACTTCCACATTTAATAAAAAATTAAATCTCTAGGAGGATGGCCTGTTACAGCATTTAATAGCCAAGAATTTGATCTTTTAAAATATACTTTCCCAGCATATTTGAAGAGTAAACATCACATCCCCCCTCAAATTACAGTTTTGTCCCAATTCTCAAGAATGGATGATTTTCATTTTCTGTACACTCAAAAAGTTGCCCGAATGAAGCTTATATACCATTGTTGTTAAGTGCTTTGGGAGGAAGTTACACACATGTTTATCATTATCAAGGGGTTGTTATATTCTGTCCATTATAGGAAGTATTTTAAACATGACAGCTGTGCATGTAGGATTGATAGATAGATGAAGATTGATGCTCCCCCTGATATCTAATTGGCAGACAAAAAATACTGTGTAACATTACTCATATTCAATTTAAAAAGAGTAGATTGTTATTCTGGTCCAGATGTCACATGTCAAAAAACATGTTATTCTTGTTTTTTTTTCTTCTGTTTGAGTTACATGTTTTCTCTTTATCTTCACAGTGATCTGAACAGGAAAGCAAAGCAGGTGAAAAACTACCAAGCAAAGATTGAGCTTCTTGGTTCATATGACCCTGAGAAGCAGCACATCATCAAAGACCCGTATTATGTAAGTATTCAAGTAAATTCTCAGTTTGAGTATTTTCAGGCGTAATTAATATGATTCCTCAGTGTTTGGGACGACACGTTGAATATTACCGAGGGGAAGCAGTGGTAATAGTCAAAATAAATGCAAGGAGGTTAGTAACTGCAAGTTCAAGCAGTTTTTGACACATCATTAAATGTAATTTTAATTTGCCAAAAGGATAAGTAGTTCTTACTGTCTGACCATGTTGGAAATCAAAGGAGTTTATCTGTTCCAAAACAGCTACACTGGGGAGGGGGGGCAGCCATCATAGCGGAGGGAGAAAGGTGTAATATTGTTTAAATATGGGAATAACAGAGCACATTTTAGATGATCTCTCCCTGGACGACATTCTTAATAACACACAAAATTTGCATTAATCACACATTAAAAGTAATTATGCAGAGCAGAGTTTGATAGTGTTGCACTCAGTTTTTCACATGAAAAATGAGTCTTGGCTGACTTTACAGTGGTTTCCACTTAAAATACACTGCCCGGCCAAAAAAAAAGTCGCCACCTGGATTTAACTAAGCAAATAGGTACGAGCCTCCTATTGGATAATTACTGCATGGGCGATTATCTTTCAGCTGGCAACAAGTTATTTAACCCAACTGGTGCAATGAGTTGCTTCTCATTTCAAAACAACCATGTCGAAAGACCGTCCCGTGTCGGAAAAATGTTAGTTGTTTAGAATGGTCAAATTCATTGGCATGCATCAAGCAAAAAACATCTAAGGAGGCCTGCAGAAACTACCAAGTATGTTGATCTTTCAAAATATAACTTAGCATATTGGGAGTAACCATCACATCCCCCTCAAAAGTAAGTGTGGCCCAAAAAAATCGAATGATCACGTGATCGTGCGATCAACTTAAACCTTGTTGTGAAGTGCTTCGGAGGAAGAACAACAAACATGTTTATATAACATACAGAGCAGTTTTCAACGCCAATTAAGGAATATTTTAAGCATGGAACTGGCAGTAGGTGTAGATAATGAAAGACCCCCTATAATAATGGGCAACCGAAAAAAACTTAACTTTTACTAGTGAGCATAAAAGATTGATGATCTGGAGAGCAATGGTAAAAAGGTTATTGTTTGTGAGTCCAATTTTTCCTTTCCACAGTGATCTGAACGGGGAAAGAAAGCAGTGAAAAACACCATCAAGCTTAGTTGCCATACTGTACAGCCTGAGAAGGCAGCAATATCAAGTCCGCGTTTAGGTCTAGTATTCACAGTAATTCTCAAGTTGAGGTTCAGCTGCTAATGAATATATGACATCAGGTTTACACACGTTGAATTTTTACTCGAGGGCAGCGGGTAATATCCAAAATAAATGCAAGGAGTTGTATCGCATTCAAGCAGTTTGTGAAATATAAATGTTTTTAAGCCAAAGGATATATTTTACCTACATGGTTGGCAACCAGGGAGTCTGATTAAACAGCTACATCTTTGGGGTGTGGGAGGCTGCGCAGCGGCATCTAGCATGCACAATGGCTTAAATTTTGTGAATATGAATTAACAAGCACATTAGATAATATCTCTGGACGACATCTTATAAACAAATGCCATGAATGCAGCCTAATCAAACTAAAGCGGAGCAGAGTTTGATAGTGTTGCACTCAGTTTTTTCACTGAAATTGGTTGGCTGACTTTATTGTTTCCACTTAAAAAAATGTGTGCAAACCAAACGTTGAGGTCAATTTGTTGTGGGAATCATCTAAGCATCTGCACTACTGAAAACAGTTTAAAAAAATTAACAGTTAAATTTTTTTTTAAACTGAATACACAATTTAAAAAAAATTAAAAATTACAATTAAAAAGAATATATAGGACACAAAATACAGAAAGTAAATAAAACAGTCAAGAAATGAAATACTCTCACACCTATTTTCCTTATTAAACAGAAGAATACAACTGATCACTTTTTTTAAAGCTGCTACAAGGACCTTTCATATTTTGTTTATTTTGGATGCCTCTGTGGACAAAAGTGGTAGTGTTACCACTGTAATAACATCAAAAATTAAATTATCTGAATAAAAATCTCGACCTCCTTTGTTACTCACTGTAACTTTGCCTGAGAAAATGAAAACAAAGGTTTGTTTCATCTGATGTCAAGGAGAATCTGACCCGGTGGCAGACATTAAGAATAACTATATAGAAACAGCCAGTCTTCTCGTGGACGGCCTCTTTTGCTTATGCAGGTCATATAGCGGCATCAGTAATAAACTGAGACTATTTGATAACATAGTTATAAGCTCCTTGTAGTAGCTTTAAAGTCCTTAATCGCCACACAGCATGGTCCTAATACACTTTACAGGGGAAAAAAAATACATAGGACAAAACACAGAGCAACCAAATAAAATAGTTAAAATTAAACAACCACATTAAAAACATCACATGTGAACTTCCCTGTTGTGGGATCAGTGAAGTTTATCTTATCAGTGTTTAATGTTTAAAGCCCATAAAGACATGCAACAATCAAAGATTTGCGGAATAAAACATCCATTGGATAAGTTTGTTAAAATTTTAACACTCAAAAAGTGAATTATTCTACTTTATCAAGACGGGTTAGGTAATATGTTGAAAAGATGCAGTCAATTAAAAGTCAGAAAAGGAAATATTCTTACACTTACTTTCCTTATTAAACAGAAAAATGCAACTGTACAGCTGAGTTCTGGTTTCAAATACTCCTTCAAATTTACGCTGAGTTTTGATGGATGCCGTGTTAATCTGCACAGAGCAGATCGAGTCGGCAGGTCAGACGCATAAACAGACAATTTTCAGAGTAAAAGACTCCATGCAGACAAAAAAGAAACTATGCAGCCTACTTATCAGTAGTAGAAGCACAAAAAGCAAGAAAAGAGACCAAAACGTTTAAAACTGAGCAAGTCAACATGCTGAAATGCTGCTGGTGGGACCTGCAGCTGTGTGGAGGACAGATCAAAACCGTGGCACAGACACACCGTGCCCAGTGGAATCAATTGGTAAGACAAACGTACAATTACCTTGTTAACTTAAAACACACATCATTCAAACTCAACACAAAAACAAAAACAAAACCATCTTGGCTAGTCTTTCCACTGTTCCAAAACTCACCAACTCTGGTTTGGTCGAAATAAGTCCTTTATACAAGGTGCACAGTGTGAAGATATTCTAGCTGTACACTCTTGTTGCTGAGTGGCGGCTTTCACTCTTTCACGCCATTAATTTAGCTAAAATAAAATGACAAAAATTGCCCAAAAGAACAACTGATCATGGCTAATAACAGATATATTTATCCAATTGCCCAACCTTAGTTAGGACTGTGCAGGTTTGGTTTGATCAGATTGACAGTGACGTGGCAACATAAGCAACAACACATAACTATCAACATAAACTGTGATCTGTGCACAGAAGTACGTGACATTACTGTTTTCCATCCACTTCAGACCAGGGAAGAGAACTCAGACTCAAATATCTCATGTAACTTATCCAACATAGTTTGAAATTTGGCAGAAGTGTCGTGTTTATGTACGGCCCCATCGCTCATAGTAAAGAGCTGATTGAGAAAATAGGTTTTCGAAGGCCGTAAAATCGGTTAGATGGTGCATGATGAATGTCAAGTGTCAATTCTGTCTGGAAATAACAGAAAAAATTTCATATTCTGCTCTTGCAGTAGTGGTGCACCTGTTCAGAAAACTGTGTAGCATGAGAAGAGTTTTACAGACGTTGAGAACATTTTGCACAGTGCACTCCCTTTACGTTTATTTTTTAGGACAAAAGCAAGTCTGTTTCTGTGCAGGTGGTAGTTCTGTAATTCCCTCTGCGTTGGGAAAGATCATGTCCAGGGACATTTTGTGAAATAAACAACACCAAAACAAAAGTACAACAGCAACTCTTCCTCAAATTTTTTTTTTTTTTGAATAAATGCCTAAAATTGTAGCCATGAAAATGTTCTAGTCAACCCTTCCAGCCCTGTATGTAAGATATTAAACTACACTTTTACATAATTGTTTGGTTACTTGGACATGAATATCAGAGAACTTTTTGGTTTTCAGATTGGTTTGTCTTTTCACGGTCCATGGCTCGCTTCATCTGCTTTGTTCCTTACGTGATTCTCTGTAGTTCAAAGTCCTGCCAGAAGAATTGGACACGGGTCCCATCCTGTTTTTCATCTTCCTGAGGGTTACGAGTGAGAAAAGGCAAGAGTTAGTAAAAGGTTGTTGGACAAGGTTTGAATGTTTTATAGGGATGATTAGTTGTCAGTGTTTACAATAACCTTAACTTGGGATGCTCTAACGCATTTACACTTTAATAACCTGTTCAAATAATTATTAATGCAACTTAAAAAGAAATAATTTGCTGTTGGTTTCATAGATTATGTTCTGCTAAAATTTCAGGATCTCAGTTTAAAACAGTCTTCAAATTAAAAGTGATGTGCCTGCAAGAGGAGGTCGTGGTTTACCGCAGTTGATGTGAATGTGTAGTCAGTTATATTAACTTGTCTCAGATTTTGGCTTTGACCACCACTTTTCTTTGTGTGGTGACCAACATGAGTGTGTCTTCCTGTTGCTCTTTTCGCCAAAAGAAGGAGTGAATGAGTGCTGTTTACAGCCAGTGCGGTTTGGACGCTGGACAGCGTTGGATCGTTGTCCCACGCAAGAAAACACATGGCATGACAGCAAAGTGGGCCAGGAAAACTCAGGCAGTGAATGTGTCTGGATAAATGGAGACATCAGTTTCGTTGTTTACCGGACCCAATTGACAGTTTACATTCATAATTTACTGTTAAACACATCTAGCTTTAAAGGCTCAGAGAACATACTTCCTTAGCAGATCATTTCGCTCAGTTTAGGGCTTAAATCGACTGAAATTCTTCCAATCGTTTTTTTCTTTTTGTCAATCAGAGCACAATACAGTAACTGGATAAAATGGATGCTTACAAGAAGGCACAGCGGTTACTGAGGATTTATAAGGGAAGGAAATCATACATGTTTTTATATTAGTTGGTGCACTTATTTAAAAAAAAAAAGATCCCCTTGCCAACATGTGCTGGTAGTTGACTTAGAGGGGGAGAAAGGAGTGGTTGGTAAACAAGTTTCAGCTGTTGTTTTTTAGCTGCATCATTGTACACAGAGCAATGCAAAAGCATGGCAGGCTGTAAACTTTACAAACCGAGTCTCTAAATCACGACAAAGCAAAAACTAAGTGTGATGGATGCAGAGAAGAGTGGCAGAAACGGAGAGCAGGTGATGCGCTGCAGCAGCCACTTGACCGGACTGCAACGTGGAGAGTGCAGGGCTGGTGACGTTTGTTTGTCTGAAAACATAATGGAAAGGATCGTTACAGTGAGAGAGTAAGATACGTTTTGTTTAACCAGAAGCAGCTGTTTTATTGTTCTCACCAAAGTCACCAGACTCTGCTTTGAAAAACGGTAATTTTAACATCATTGTCAGCTTCACTCAAACTCAGCAGAAACAAAATTAAACTCAACACACAGATGTTGGTTCGTCTTTTTCGCTGTTCCAACGACTACCAGCTCTGGTTGGGTCGAAATAAATCCACGGCATGAAGGAGCTCTGAGCGTGCAGAGCAGGTGACGCCGGACAGCGTGGAGAGAGGCACTGTAGAAGTGCTGGGATTTAGTAACTAAACTATGGGAAGAACAGCCCCAACTCAGAGTTAACCCACTGATTTTCTGCATGAACAGCACCACAGTGACTTTTTCAATTAGTCATACTAGTTGTAAGGCTGCAAGGATGGAACCACTTTGGTCCAGGCTGAAATATTTTGGCAACTACTGAAAGGACTGTCATGAAATTTAATGAATTGAGAAAAAAAACAACTAAGACGTTCCCATCGGTCTCAGCAGTACTCTGTGTTGCTCAGACGCTAAGCTAAGCTTGTGAACACGGTATGTGAATGTCTTAAGTGTTAAACATCTGCAGCATGTTGATAGCATTTAGCTCAAAGCACTGCTGTGCAAAAGTACAGCCTCAGAGATTTGTAATTGAATTTTATCACTCATTTTATTAATACATGGCTGATATAGTTGTTTAATCATTAGTCGATCAACCAAAAATTATTTCTGGAACCTTTTTTTTGATAATTGATTAATGTCTTGAGTCACTGCATCCAGTTTCTTTAAAACTGGGATTTGGTGCATTTCATTGTCTCATATAATAAGAAACTGAATGTTTTGTTTTTTTTCTTGACAATTTGGTGAACAAGTAGAGGTTAGCCCTCAGGGATTTCTGCAGAAAGCCTTTTTAACATGTGTTTACACAAACCATGATGTTTTCCTTAACCTAATCAATTATTTTTGCTGCTAACCAAACAGTGACAGAAAGCAGAAACTATTTTTTTAATGAAGACAATAAGTCAACTAAATCAACAATAGTCAACTTAAACTTCAGTCGTCTGGATCGAAGTTCTGTGCTTAACCTATTCATCCACCACAACATGATCCTAGTATGGGCTTTGTCACTTTACATACTGTGTTTCCTGACTTCCTAAAGCCTTTCTTGGCTTTCTGCCAGAAAGCCCTTTCGGTCAGAAATCTATCTGCCAGAAAGCCTTTTTAACATGTCATTAACGGCCCTTTTTAACCCAAACCATGACGTTTTCAGAGACCTAACCAAGAATTTAAAAACTAGATGAGAACACTCAACAGATGCATAGATGAGAACAATAGATGAGAACAATGCAATTCCTCACCAGGCAACAGATGGTGAAGCACCTACTGCAATGCCACCACGACTACCAGATGCAACCAGTGGATATTTGTGAAGGTCTGTCAACATTAACATGACCACTCACAATACAGGTCCTGAGCTGAAACAAGCACAAAACAAATTTGGTTGATCAGTCCAGTAGTATTCAAGATTGGCTGCGGACAAGCTGTAGTTCCAGTCGTCACTCACACGCATGCAAATACGCACGCACGCACATACATGATCTCCTTCCGGCTTACGCCTGGCGAGGATAATAAGTCAAGTTAAACCCCAGTATCCTGCATGGAAGTCCTGTACTTAACCCATTCATCTACCATAGTCTGCTCCTAGTATGGACTTTATCACTCTTTAAACTGTCACCTGACTTCCTAAAGCCTTTCTTGGCTTTCTGGCAGAAAGTCCTGAAGGATAACTTTTCCCATATGTGCATTTTTCACTATTTTCTGACATATTATACAACCCAGATCCTTAAAAAAAAATAATTAATGGTCAAACAAAAATGTTTTTATGTAAATTAATTAAAATTCTGAATGTGGTGCCTGCAACATGTTCCAAAGAAGTTGTGACAGGGACAACAAATAAAGAAGAAAGCAGTTGCAGCCTTAGCTGTGTTGTTCTAGCCATTTCTCAGTGTTGTGTAAAAAATTTGAAATTCATGTGATTTACACAACATTTGTTTTACTGGAAAGCCTCTCCTCTCGGCTGCTGGTTTTTAAGTGTTTGCTGTCAAATGCCTCATTTCACTTGTGAACCAGTGGGGACCTGACAGATAAGAATGCCTATTCATATCAGAGTAATTATAAAAATTTGTTGTTTGCTATGGTTTGAAAGGAAAAAAACTCCATTGAAGTTTCATCACAATCAAAACCAGAATTTGAAAAGTATTTTTGCTACTTTTGGCAGTTAAATGTCTCCCTCATGAAATGACGTGTTACCAAATTTGAGCGAGTGTACAATAAAGCCAATTGGCGGTCTGGGATCTATTCCCCGTCTCAAGAACAATTATGAACTGAAAGGGGAGTTGAAAATAATTCATCGTTTGAATAAGAAACTCACATATTTTCATGTTTCTTCAAACCACATCACAGAATTGGCCTCACATGTCAACAGCTGTATTAGTTATGTTTGTTTCAGTTCTTTGCCACCCCAACAGATGACTAATGATCAAGTTTTCAGCACTTGGGTGCAACTTTAATTTCTCTTTGTTTTTTTGTTTTTTCAATGTTTTATCTATTAGGGGGCTGATGAAGACTTTGAGAAGGTGTACCAACAGTGTGTACGCTGCTGCAAAGCTTTTCTGGAGAAGAACTCCTAACAACATCCAACCTTAAACGATCTAAAAATCTACAAGCTGAAGAAGAAAAATCATCCAAATAAGCTTTGGCTCTATCGCACAACCACTCAATATCAACCTCTTGGGGACGTCATGGAGGGAAACAGAACACTTTGTTTTAGTGTTGTAAATGTTATACAAACCTCACATTGTGTACATTTTAGAGAGATGCTGTGTGGACAAGTTTGTCAACTGTAAATTCAGGTGATTTAATAAAATGGATAAACGAGTACGACTTTTGGAGGTTTATTTTTACACACAAATCATTCATCTTCACTTTTTTTTTTAATACCCTATTTTTTTCCCAAATGAAGTCCATACATGCAGCTTATCTGCTTCCAAATTTATAGCTCATTATAAGGACATTTTTCAAAATTTTATGCTAAACAAGTAAACAGCAGCAAATGTGAAAGGAAAAGGAAAACAGCACACACTTATGTACAATGAATACATTCACATTTATATATCTATACCTTTAACCATATATATATATATATATATATATATATATATACACATACATGCTCTTAATTACAGGAAGTGGTCATTCATCTTTACATTTTGAATATACTGAAGAATTTATATGAATGAAGGTGTCCAACAGGATAATGCATGACTGGACATCGCTGAGGTTTACAGGTCAAAGGTCGACACCGGGGTCAAAGTAAATGCTAGCCTAAACGCTGATATTCCTGGATAGTTTGTTGGATGTTTGGTCGTTATTTTCTTGGCTTTGCTTTTGATTGTGTTTATTGTACAGCTTCTTGTTATTCTCCCAGATATTACATGCCAAGTATGTCTGATAGATATTTAAAAAAAAAAAAAAAGAAATAATAAAACAAGATCTGGTTTTTCTCAGTCATTTCCCTCGAATGTTCCTCTTCTTTGTAGACACTGAAGTTATTCCGCTGTGTGCCAATCACCACTAAATACTTAAATGATGGTAATCCCATGAGGGACTCAGCAGTGCCAATACAAATTACCATTCAGTGTGATTGACTTACACATGGCCGAGTTGACACTGATAAAGGGGCTGTAAAACATTAAGCAAGTGTTAAGCCAACTGGTGACTGGAGGGCTTCCAAATGATGAAGAATTTTGTTTTTTTGTTTTAGTTTCCTTGTCGGTGTATCTGTGAGTAGCAGTAGTAGTTCGGTCAGGTGTGCGATTCTGGAGAAAGATTAATATTTGAACTCAGCCAAACAAATACACCCCCTCCCTTCAGTGCTCCTTCAGAAGATTTACCGCCCTCTCGTTCCCACCCACTCCCCTTCCCCTTGTCCTGTGCCCAAGCACGAGCACAACCTGTCGCTAATCGGCTGGGATAGTGCTGCGAGGCTAGATCCGAGCCACTTTTTGTTTACCATTTGCAGAGCCAGGGCTGCGTGCAACCAGATTTTTTTTTTTTTTTTTTTTTTTGCAGAGCACACGAAATGTACAGCTGTGAGGAGATATTTGCTGAAGTTCAAGGATTTAAGGTCATTATCATTATACAACACAAGGGTGTGCAATGAAATTAGAGTTGCAGTTCCTTCATAATACACAGAAAATACAACATGTATGGAGATAATTAAATCCAGACTATGTACATACTCGTATACACCCAGGAAATAATTCGGTGGTGCATTTTTTTGAATGTGTGTCAGGTTTAATGTAGCAAGATAATGATTATAATATAGTCGTCGTCTTCACGTGTACAGCTCAACATCTGGGAAACATTGTCTATCTACTGTGTTTTGAGCACGAAGCATCGTTGACGTAAAAACAGTCCTCATCCTGTCTTGCTTGTTGCGTCCTGTCAGCTCGTAGTGCGACACACCCCTCAGGTGCAACAGCTCGATTCAGGTGTCTCTGCGTGGGCGTAGACTCTTCTTCTTTGTCTTCAGGGTAACTTTTTAATCTGAGCGACACCCTCTAGTGGATGTATTGCTTAACATCCATTCCACCGTAAAGGACACGTTAAAGTACTTGTGCAGTGACGGTTACATCGTTTGACACGGACATCTATTTTTGTACATAAAGGGGGCATAAATGAGTCTGGTGGGAGAAGCCAGGCTAGCTGTTTCCCCCGTTTCCAGTCTTTGTGCTAAGCTAATCACCTGTTAGCTTTAGCTTCTCATTTAGTGTACAGAAAGAGAGTCACATTGATGTTGGTGTCTAACTTTCTTTCCCAATGTTGTCTCTAAAGGTCCTCTAATCAGTGCAAATGTTTACTTGTGACCTGATCCAAACAAATTATGTTCCTAAACAAACACCTGTTCCCAGAAACATTTGTTATGCACCAGTTGAGTCTACAGTCGTGAAGATCTGGTGTCAGTCTCAGAGGTGTCCGTCCCTGAGCTTTCTATGAACGTGAATGGTATTAATTTGTGGCACTCACAGCTTTAAAGAATAGCACGTAGGACATTCAACAGCAATGTCTCTTAGTTAAATAAACATCTGGTGGTTTGGGACACTGTCCCTGGGGACTTTGGGGACTCATTTCCTGTCATATCTGCTGTCACATTGAGGAAAAATAAGGGAGATGAACTGCATGTTCACTTTACTCAAATTGCAAAGAAGAACTTCTCACTTTGACCGAGTGCCCTCATGATTGTCTGGCAACAGTGTACAAAGGAACAAAGGTAGTTCCAGTGAAAAATGTTCAGCGTGAGGGCTGGCGGTTGTAATCAGACCATTGTTTCCTGAATGAGATATTGATTTTTTTTTCTTTAATGATTAAATGACTAATGATTAAAGTACCATAAAACTGTATGGCACTTTGACCAGCTTTGACAGAATAACAGTGGGGAGAAAAACAAGGAGGGGTCAGTGACCCTGCCAGAATCGGACGAGGAACGTCACTGTTACCTGGTTGCATGGTATTCATCCTAAACTAATCGACTGACCAGATTAAGGATGCATGATTTTTGCTGATAGAGGACATGCAGATATTTTCAAACTCACTTTGACCGATTACTAATAACAATACTTGCACATTTTTTCCACCTAAATGCAGAGAACAAGTCTTTCCTGTAGTGGACTTAACATACTATTATGCATACTATTACATATATATGTATACATGTATGGGGTTTAACAAGAGTAAGCACTGAGGCAACTGTAGTGAGGAAAAACTTTCAGTAAGAGGCAAAAACCTCGAGCAGAACAGGGCTCTGTATTAAAACTGGGTGTCATATAAGAATAGATACATAAGGACGCTGAATAAGCAAATTTACAAAATCATAATTAACCATATATCAGTACTGAATAAGCATTATTTATTTGAGCAATATTACACCTGACTTGACCGCATCACTGTCATAATAATTATGTTAAACTTACCTTTGAGTGTTATATTGGATCATACGGCAGTTACCAACAAAATAAAATATATAATCCAAGTGCATTCATATTGTAGGCCAATTTGATCTCAAAATACAAAAACTATTTGCTAGCATTTCCTCTGTTTCCCTAGAAACACTGGCTGATGACTGGAAAACAATGTATTGTGTGTATTTTCAAGCTTGTAGTGCCTATCATCAGACTGAATGGGGCGCTGATGATGGATGGAAAGATAGTTTCCAAAAATGCTTTTGAAATAATCTGCTTCGTTCCATATTTGCTGGCATCTAGCCTTTCAAAAATGTTCCTGCGGTCACAAAACTGTTTACTCTCTGGCAGAAACAGCCTAACAGGAGGTCATAGTCAGTGTAGGCCTACTGTGGTTAATTTATTTATTTATTTGTGTGAATAAAACTCTTTCAAAAACAACCGCCTCTGGGCAGAGTGATATTTTTAGTGATAAGCATATTCTAAATGTCTGTTTGACCAATCAGATTGGTTGGTGGGAACGACCTGTTTTATAATCATGGTTATCTAATGCTTGTTCAGCATTAATGCATGGTTAATTATGGTTAAGTAATGCTTATTCAACATTAATGCACGGTTAATTATGGTTAAGTAATGTTTATTCAGCATTCTTATGTATTTGTGAGATGTGACCTAAGAATACATGTTTTCAACTTTATAATAAGGGTCACAAAGAACATCAATAGATGGTTATTACAGTTACGTAATGCTTATTCAATATTAATACATGGTTAATTATGGTTAAGTAATGCTTATATAACAAATAAATTACAGGTTAGGCTATAAGTTAATGAACACATGAAGATCTTCTATATTAAGGTGAGATAATAAGATCAGTGGACATGGATTGTCTCCACTGATCTGAACCTTTACCAAAAATAAGTCATAAGTTGGAGGATGGAGAAGTAAATGGACAATAGTTACCTTTAAATAAACATTTATAGACACATTTTCTCTTAATGAAATGGCCTATCTGTAAACTTCACAATATTCACATCAATTGACAATCTTCATCAACCGTATACTAACATTACTTAGTACCTTCTTAATAGCTGTTAATAACAACTGTTAAATAATGTATGAATTAGTTAATTAATTGTTATTAATGCTTATTAGTACATTAACTAATGTTAATTAATGGACCTTATTGTAAAGTGTAATCATGTGGGTACCACAAATAAAATTCCATTGACCTCCATTGTTTTGGTGTAGCAGCAGCAAGTTAACTGTTAATTAACTATTATTAATGCTTATTGCTGCCTTAACTAATGTTAACTAATGGACGCTTATTGTAAAATGTTATAATGTAGGAACCACAAATAAAATTCCATTGACCTCCATTGTTTTGGTGTAGCAGTGGAAACATGTTTCAGAAATGCTGATGCATATTTTGGTGAACGTGACATAAAAATGACTGCGATAACCTCGATTTCACAGAAATGAGACAGAAAACACATGACTCTTTATGAGTTTGACCTTTTTAAACTGTTGTAACAGCAGTGGGAAGATTACCAAATCTGCAGTCTCGGGACTCATTTCAATCATGTGCTTATCTCTTTCTCATTTCAAGATGGGAATGTAAGAGAAAACACTGCACAAGACAACAAAGACCATTCATATTTGTACCAACTTATAATTTATTTAAATATATTTCATTTTATATATATATATTTATAGATATATATGTATTTAAGAGCCATTTGATAAATGTCAGTCACTTTAATTTATGGTAGGTAGGTGCATTCCTCTTATGCTTTACAGTATGTACATAATTCTCTTGTTTTATGTGGTCATGATCTATAGTACGTAGAACCCTGTGACAACTCAAATATATAAATATAGACTGTAGCACGCTCTACCAAGATCCACAGGAGGGCTGTGACTTACAACTGCCACTTGTTTTTTTTTAACATGTCTCGCAAAGACGCAGAGAAATGTTCATGCAATCAATAATTTAATCACAGTTCTTCCTCAGTGTGAGCACAAAGTGGGTGAAAGTATGCCGTGACTGCCGGCCGGGGGTCTGTGAGAGCGTTTTGTCTGCGTCGCGGGTAGTGCAGTAGAAAGGACGGGCTCATCCCAAACCAATCGCAGAAACCGAGTCATGCTAAAAACAGTACATTTGGATTTTGCTCTTTTCTTAAAGAAACGAGCAAAATAAAAATATGCAATCCCTTTTTTTTTGTTTGTTTGTTTTAGCAACATCTTTTTGGATGCCAGCAGGAAAAAAAAAGCCCCATGTTTTTGTTTCTCTCAGACACCTGCTTCTTCTTTTTTTCCTCCACTCTTCACCATCTTTATCTTGGTCTGGTTTTGTTGCTCCCTCGTGGTGACAGCCAACCAATCGAGGCCCAGCCCAGAGCGGTGAGTGGCAGTAATCCACGCCTTAGCACAACAGACCTCACTGAAGGGCAGTGCTGTGCCTTAATATCAGTCGGGGCTGGTTGGAGTATTTTAGGCTTCCCTCTTACTGTCCAAGGCACTTTTTTCCCAAGTTTTTTTCTTCTGGAGAACTTGTTTGGCTTCAACCTGCAACAAAAAGGAACTGAAAGTCAGCGAAGTCTCTCCAACTTGGCAGGACATGATAAATTCTTCTCAAAAAAAATCACAAACAATAAATCAATCAGCATGATTTGTCACAGATCTGCTGCTCTCACTGTGCCGCTGCTACGGCCTGAGTGTATCACCACAGCGTGCCGATCACCGCTGTGAACAATTGTCTAAGTGTCTCCAGACAGGGAAACATGAGGCTTTGAACCTAAGCCCTTACTTCCACTTAATCTTTCACTCTTGTCTGATGCAATGGTGGGAAAAGTAGGGAGGACCACTGAAGGCCCAAGCTGAGCTGCTCCCACCGCCATAACCACAAAATATATCCCCTAAAATAAAATTATTTACATAAAAACTGACTACTGTACAACTCACTGTAACTCTGCCAGAGAAAATGTAAACACAGGCTCACAGGTGCCATAAATGATTTCATCTGATTTCACTGAGGATCCGACCCCGTGGGCACTTCTGAAGAGTTGGTTCAAACTCTGAGTTGGAAACATGTTGAAATAAAAGTGTCTTTCCCCCCAAACTGTACAGTTAATTCTCATATAGTTATTTCAGAGAGGTTTGGAATAAATAAATAATTTAAAAAATATGTGATAAATTGTATTTTGGATGCAATTTTTTCTTTGCAAAGAGAATAATGTTGAACAAACTGATTTCAAAGTCAAGGATTAATTAGTTTTATTACACACTGAACCAAACAATCATTCATATCTGAATTTATGACTCAATATACTTTTATATTTTTGACAAAACGTTTCTGTAGTGACAATTTTAAGTGTTATATTTCAGCTGGTATTCAAACATCACATTACAAAATACTTTTGATTTGTAAAACTGGGCTGAAATTTTGTTTATTTCCCTCAAATGAGGGATTAAGTGTTTCCTTTGTCACTACCAAAACAATCACGTCACAACTGAAACTTCATCACATTTTAGAGTTATATCTCAACTACAATTAGTTTCATTACAGAATTTTAGCTGACAAATACTCAAATACTTTTATATTTGTATAACAACAATAACAATTACATTTTACAGTTTCATTTAGCAGTGGCCTGACTGATTACTGCACAAAAATACAACTTTATTCACTGATTTTTGGTGAAACTGGATTATATTTCATGCTGCTCTACCTCAGCTTTCAGCGATTTATGCCTCAGATTTTTCTGATTGCAAGTTTTACTTCTTGTTAGCTGCTATGTTAGACACTTGTTGTCCTTGTTAGCTCATAGGTAAGAGTGGATATGCAAGACTACAGCTCCCTGAGTGCTTCTGAGTGCTGTCTTAGCATGGAAAATAGTGATATAGGGCAATGAGCTTGATTACTATTTATCAGAAAACAAATTTTCAAACAAGAATTTGGTTGGAAAAACAGTAGAGGTTCTGGAACAGGGCTGATTTCTGTACACAAGCTCAGAACTTTCCACTGATTTTGGAAAACTGGATCATGTTTTATCAATGAAATGATTGTTCTTTCCTCTGCTGTCCTCCGGCTGCTCTGCCTCAACTTTTGGGGATTTATGGAGTTTCCTGATAGACAAAGGTTTACCTATTGTTAGCTGTTAGCTACTGTAGCTGCTAACTGCTAGTTAGCTCCATGCAGCTGACTCTGCCCTCGCTGGGAGCTCAAACACTGGGAGAGAGCACGGCTAACTAGCAGTAACAGTTAGCTACTTTAGCAACAAGTAAAGATACCTGTCCATCAGAAACTCTGTAAATCACAGAGAGCTGAACAGCCACAGGACCTCAGAGAGAAAAACTAAAATATTCAACATTTTCTGTGAGACAAACTGAACATGAATATCATCCTGGGGCGGAGCAGTGTGCTGTGTGTGCAGCTGATGACCATATAAAGAAATCAACAAGTGCCAATGTCAGCCGGTCACATCAAATCAACCAAAGTAGAAAAAAATGTTGAAAACTTTTAGAGCAGTCTGACATCTGAGTGTATTGCTTGCAGGGAATACTTCTACATATATTTACCTCATTATCTGACATTTTTGCCATGTTTAATATGAAAATTAACACTTTTTAAACTTTGTATATAAATGACAGAAGATAAGGAAACACATGAGGAACAATTGGTGCATATGTAGCTGGCTTCTTCTTCTTATCCCAAGAGAAAATAATGTTGCTGCAGGCCCACTGTCACATTTTTTAATGTCTAACAAGTACAACACATCAGCACCTTGACCGTAAGGCCTGTGTTTTTCTTCAAACTTTCACACTTCTGTGTTTGAATTAGAGGTGAATATATCACTGTACCTTGTGTGTGCTACCCTTCCGTGCACTGCGGGCTGCCGGCTAGTCGCGTGAGAAGCCGCGCACATCTTTTGAAGTCTGAGGAGGAGGACAAGATGAAACGAGAGATTTGAGTGGATGCTTCCCACACAGTGTGCTGACATTGGACTAACAGAGAGAGAGAGTCATTCCTCATGGTGTCAGAGCTTACATGCAGGTATCGTGCAGTCTCTGGTGTGGTGGTAGAGCCTGTACACATGCTTCCTGCACTTGGGACTGAAGTAGAGTGGACCTGAAAGGGAGGAGAAGCAGCCTGTAAGAACATCTGTTTTTACAGCCATGATGGAGCTCAAGCTATCGATCACTTTTCCTGTTTTTGACAGCCTCAGTCATCCTCCCTTCATCTTATGATGTCTCTGTCATACTTTCTAGGACACTCAAACACCAGTGGCACAGGTTTAAAATGAGGCCTCGTCTGAGGAGGTGCACAAAGATGTCATTATTTGTATCTGTATTTGTTCAACCAACAAAATTATCTGTCTCTCTACCCGTATTCAGATAGAAGATGAGAAGCAGGCGTAGTTTATACCAGAGTCACGTTAAAGCGAGCAGATGTTTTAGTTTCTAACCTAAAATTCATTGCCAATATTTAACTAACCTAAGTTTTCTGAACTGCTGAAGCCAACCAGTATGTCAACTTAACATGTTTCTTTAATCTCTAAAGACATATCATAGTCATTTTATGTATTTTTTTATTATAGTAAATATATTACACATTCCCCCTTTAATTGTGTTTTGTTGAGGCAGTTCACTTTTCTTCTTTAGATAAACTTTATTTAATTTTCAAGCAACCAAATAATGTCAAATCAGCATCACAACTCACTGTGAAAAAGTGAGAAAAGGAAATTATATATCCAAAACTGTCAATTGTCTTGAAAATTCTTGAAATTCTGAGTTTTCTGAGCTATTTTATAAGTGCACCACCTGCCCTTTAACTAATAAAGATAGACAAATATATCAAACTTTCTTTCAGTCCCTTCAGTTGAACAAAACAATCTTAATGCATTAAATTAGTGATTGATTAATGCAGATGCATCTATTTCCATCTTATTATTTGTGCTTTTCCGAGGAACATATTCAGATTCGGTTGCATCCCTACTCACCTGTTATATGTTTTAGGAATTTCTCCTTTTTTCTGAGATCTCTGGGGTATACAACTGTGGAGAGAGAGAAAATAGGAAAAGAGTTTAGCTCAGGAATAGCGGTCTTTAAATAGCACATACATTTGCATTTTTATTAAAGTCAATTATCGTTAATTTTCTCAGGGGACATCACGTCACATCACTTAGAACAGTAATGTTTTTGTAAATTAAAACCTGCAGGATAAACTTTGATACTGAGCCTGACCAATTCTGGATTTTTGGGGCTGATGCCGATATTAATATCGATATATTGAAAAAATTGAAAATCTGCATTATGTTCTGTAAAGAAAATATCAGACAACATATATGCTGATACTATATAGACCAACATAGCTTTGCTAGACTGATATGAGCGGATAATATCAGCCGATGGATATATCTGTCTGGCTGTTGTACAAGGTACATGGTAGATTTTACCAACACAGGGTTGTATAACGAGATTAGGTTGTTGTTTTCTTTTTTTCTACTCAAAAATTACATCCATATAATGAAAAATTACACCAATATGCTTAAAAATTACACCCATATAATGAAAAAAACATACTTTTACACACACCCCTGGTGATATCTAGTCATGCAGATACTGATGGTTTAATTTTTTCAAGGTTTTTAAATATCTGCGAGATGTTTTACTCATCAACATCAACATCATCATTGAGACAGGTTACAGCATGTTTTAGGTAAATTGGGTGCAACAGTCCTTTAAAATTCAAGCTCCAACACTTTATTGCCATATCAGCATGTTTATTTGGAATCTGCCTTGATCTCAAGCATAAAAAAAAGGGTAAAATAAAATCAGACATATAAAAATGCCACAACTTAACATTAACTTTATCCTATGTTAGGTCTATTGGGGCTGAGCAATATATCAATATTGTGACATACATTAAATGTCTTTTCCTGGTTTTAAAGGCTTCATTACAGTTAAGTGACTGTTCAAACTGTTCAATTATTTGCTTTTACCCACTTAGTCATTAAATCCACATTACTGATGATTATTTAAAGCTACTACAAGGAGTTTATAACTGGTTATGAAACAGACTAAATTTATTACTGATACCTCCATGTGACCTACATAAGTTAACGAGACCATCCGCGAGAAGATTGGCTGCCACTAGCTGGGAGTCTCCTTGAAATCGGATTAAAAGAGCCTGTGTTTATATTTTCCCAGGCACAGTTACATTCAGTAGTATGTTGTCGAGTCAAAAGAAAGCAGGAGGAGATTTTTATTTGGATAATTTTGTTTTTGACGTTATATTTTGTGGTTGTGACGGAGGAAACATTACCACTTTTGTCCACAGGGGGCTCCAAAATCAACACAATGTGAAAGTTCCTTCTAGTACCTTTAATATTTTGTGAGAGCGGCAACAGTCATCCCAACAATATTGTCTCAGTCTGAATAAATATCAGTACTGAGGTATTTAGTCAAAAATATCATTTTTGACTTTGTTCATATCGCCCAGCTCTATATTTGCTGATTGAGAATTTATGTTACGTTATTTTAGAGAAACTTTGTATATCAAAATATATATCGTAGAATGCTGCATAGCCTAAAAATATCAAGATATTAAGATATATAGATATATAAGCAACATCACCCAGCCCGACAATGACTTTTCAGTGTAAATATTAGATATTCCAGTAGGCTACTGTATATCCTCCCCAAATCAGAAAAACGATATAGCTCGTTTTACCTGTACTGCTATTTATTAATCTAGAACTGAGATTCTCAAACTGTGGTACGAGTACCACTAGTGGTATGTGAGCTCCCTCTAGTGGCACAATGTCAGAAATACCTTTTAAAATGAAATAAATTAATTTAAAAAGGTCTAGACCTTATGGTACAACATTTTGAATGAAAATACATGAAGTATGAAGTCACTGAAATGTAATTTAATGTAAAACAGAGATAAGATGATTGTTTTTCCTATATTTTTGTCTTAATGTCCATCTGCTGCATAGTCACAATCATGCACGGAGCGTGTGCATACATCATCCATGATTACTGGTAGTTATGAGCTAAACTGTGATGGAAAGTAATAGTAAGTAGATGTAAAATGAAGAGACTGAAAATGAATGGTTCAAAAACACTGTAACTGTGGCTCCAAACTGGAACCATTACGAAGAGAAGTGTAAATCAGGAGGAGAATATTTTAAGAAGCAGTGTTGAAAATCAATTAGACGACAGTGAACTGAGCACCAGTGAAGTGTCCACAGCACCTGCCAGCACCAAATCCCACAAAACAGCGAGGTGGTGGAGAGCTGAAGATTTCTGAGGAGCTATGCAGTGTAAAAAGTTTGAGAAACGCCAATCTGGATAGTTTTGGTATGAGCTGCAGAGTTTTGGCGATACTCGCCATAGAGACGTCTGCCTTCTTTCCAGGATAATGGAACTAGACGGCACTTGGCCTCCGGTGGCAAAAAAAAAAAAAAAAAAAGAAAGAAAAATAAAATAGTCCCTGCATAAAACTTTCCATAACAAGGTCTGTGGTTTATTTTGAGCAACCATGTCATGATTTCTGGGAAGAGACACGGCTGATAAGTCAAAGCTAAATCAAGTTTTGAATGCATTTTTTTGTTTTTTTGAGCACTGCAAGCCAAGTTGCATTTAGTCCCATTATATTTGAGAAGGCAGACATCTCGGTTGCACATTATTTTACAGTAAACTATTAAGAATTAGCACGCTGTACTTTGTATCAAACTAGACAAAAAAAAAAACTAGAAGCAATATTTTATTTATTAGACTGTAATTAGAACCTTTTGTGAAACTTTATTAGGGGGTAATTTGGGACACATTGCAACAGAGCTGTACTGCAAACTAAAGTGAAATCACATATCTGCTACTACAGGTCACAATTATATAATAAATATATAATAATGTGATTTGATCAAAGCAGTAGGACCAGCCAAAGTAGTAGATATGTGATTTCACTTTACAGCTCTGCGTAATGTGTCTCTAATTACCCTCAAATAAAATCCATTAAGGATCTAATACTGTCAAATAAAGACATAATATTTCTAGTATTTGTCTAATTTGATACAAAGCATGGCTTGTTATGTCTTATTAATGTACCATAAGGTGTATAGTGTCTAATTAGAGTAGTACTACTGTCTTATAAAGATATTATTTATAGTCTTATTAGTGTACAGTTGGAAGTATGGTGTCTAATCAGGATATAACTGTTTGTTTACCAACTAAAAAAGACACATATTGTTTCTAGTTTTTGCCTAATTTAATAGTGCACACAATAAAGTGTGGCTGACATCTCTACAGCCGATATCTCCAAAACTCTGCAACACACACCAAAAATATCTAGATAGATAAATATCCCTACAGATAAGAGGAAAAATATGTATTTTTGATTTTGGGGGTGAACTGTCCCTTTAAAGGCCACCACATTCTCTTGAGATCCAACATGAAGGGTCAGACCCAGACGACAGGCCGCCACTCACCTACAGTCTTCTCCCCTCTGTCTGTTTTCAAGCTGCGTAAATCCTTTGGCTCCACCGGAGAGCTCATCATCGCCCGGGATGTCACCGGGGCTTCAGTTCTCGCGGTGTGGCGACCCCGGCTCTCCTCCACGTGTTTCACCATCTCTACTATCCGCCTCCAGTCCTCCTGCTGCGGGTCCCTGCCGGCTGCTGCTGCTCTCTCAGCTGCGGGCAGGGCCGCCGAGGGCGCGCTCTCGCTGCAGTGGCCCGTCAGTGTGCACATCAGTAGCACCAGTCCCATGTTGAAGTGCCTGCGCAGTCCGCTCATAGCTCCCGTGGAGTGACCAAAAAAAAAAAAAAAAAAAAAACTCTTTCTCCAGCGCCTCCGGGAGTCAGGATAAAAAAAAAAAAAGTTTAGCTGGACACCTGCAAGAGAGATGGAGACTGGATGTCAGATTAAATTGTTTCCCGCTGGGAGCATAAAGAAGAAATGTTGTAACTGCTGACTGGCAGACTCTGACTGTGGCCCACGAAGCTGTCCAAATGCGATCCTTAAGGTTTTTATTAAGCTTTTACTCAAAAAATGCACTTGGACCAGTAGTGGTTTCCCAGGCAGATCTGCAAAAAGTTGAGTAAACACTCATCCTCAATTTAAAGAGGTGAATAAAGGTGTGTTTATTTGGTTTACTTCCCACTATACCACTAATTTGGACTCATTTAACAAGTAAATAGGCCTGCGCAATGGGGCTCTATCAGCCTATCCTCACATGGGCGCCTAGTTGTAGTTTGAAGTGGGGGTGCAAGATTAGTGCCAAGCAAGGGGAGGTCTGGCATCTGCACTTAGTGACAAAATGTTTAAAAATATAAATATCATCAGTTAAAGTTAACTAAAGCTAGCTGCGCTCTCCAGAGAACATATTAAGCCAAACCCCCTTTAAGAAATATGACATATTAAAAATTCCTCATGTTTCCGGAGAAACACACAACTCTTAGAAACACCAGATAAAAGGTGTCGTATGGCGACAGTCTTCTTGTCGATTTGCATCAATATAATCCATAAAGATGAACTGCATCTCCGTACAAACTTTACATTTTGGATTTTGTTGCTTCAGCTCGTTACCAGCCTCCATTGGTTAGCTGCGCTATTTAAGTGGGAGGGGAAAGTGAGAATGGGAGGCAAACTGTTTTAAAAACGAAGATTTCTCACTCGTTGGTAGATCAAATACACACTGAACTAGAACTGCAAGCAGTTATGAATGGGGGCCAAGCCTCCCCGTGCAATTCGGCCCCCTGGTCTCGTGGAGGCCATGGAACGCGAATGGCTCTATTTCGTTGCCAGGAGGCACACCGCCAAGATCTGCTATCGAACGTGGGGTCGACCAAGGCTGCCCTTTCTCCATTGCTCTTGTTGTAATGGGAAGAGCAGTGTGAAAGGCTGAATATGTTTGTTGTAAGAAGTCACGCCCACTTTGACCAAACATCACTAAATTTTATAGCCAGCCTCGGGAGCGATTCCACATGGCGCTCGCCAAATTTCGTGCGAATCTGAGCAACTTTGTGTCGCTTGATTTTTCTCTGTTTATAGCGCCCCCTATTGGCCAATTTGCACCAAATTTGGCACAGATCCTCTGGTTGACCTCTGAAACAAGTGATTCGAGTTTAATGTTGATAGCTTTTATTTTAACAAAAATATGCAACGGTATGTTGTTTTTTAGCTAGCAGAAAAAAAATGCTTATTTATAAGTACCGCGTTTTGGCGTAGCAAAATTCTTTTGATAACTTTTGATCAGGCAAGTCTGGAGATTGTGTGTGCAAAGTTTCTGCAGATGGAGGGTAAACCCTAGGAGGAGTTTGAAAAAGTAGGTTTTTAACGTGTAGTGATTTACAAAGAGAAATATGCTGTGGGAGTGGGCGTGGCCTATGTCAAAATATGCGGCTATATGTAGGGAACACGTGGATATAAAGTTTATGAACATGTGATTAAAAATTGGAAGTTTCAGGCCAAAATGCGTTTGCGTCCGTTACAGCGCCACCTAGTGGAGTAGATGCACAATTTTTGGTATGGGTGGTCTGTGTCCTATTCTATATATACCCTGTAAATTTCACAGCCCTCAGTGTAATACTTAAGGTGAAATAAATGTTTGTTGTTTATCTCATAATAAGCCACGCCCACTTTGACCAGTCGGGATTACTTTCAAGATATGGCCTCAGGAGTGACCCAGCATCATGGCCACCAAATTTTGTAAAAATCGTGTTGCCGTTTAAGAGATATAACGTTGCCATATTTGCAGCGCCCCCTAGTGGCCAACATCAGCCAAGCTCTTGAATGTGGGACATAAGGTTTGGGAGCTATAGGCCAAAACGTATTTTCCTTGGTTATAGCGCCCCCTACTGGCGGACATATGTCAATTTTTGCGTCTGAGGTCCCTGCAGGGGTCTGGACCAAGCCTCCAAATTGCACCGTCCTCCCTTGCACGGTTTAGCCTGTAGCACCACTTTTACCAACGGAAGAATTAAAATAGAGAAAAACAAAAATCTGAACAATTCAATAGGGTTCCCAGCACCGCTGGTCCTGGGAAACGCGTATGCTTGCATACGCGTCCCCCAGGCCCCGCGGGCTTGGCCCCCTAATTAAACACAGACTCATAACTTGTAAATTCACATCTAGGTACATGACAAGGTTTTTTTTTTCCACCCGTGACCAAAGTAACTACCTGGTTTGCTGATTCCTGTTTGGTGCTGGAGGGAGTGAACCTACCTACTGATATAAACATTTGATTTCATTATGATTGATTATGAACTGTTGTTATGTTATTTTCTTAATTTACCAGACTGTTTACTGTTTTATTGTTTGCCTTTAGCCACTCATTGTATCCATGATTATTTAAAGCTACTACAAGTAGTTTATAACTGGTTATGAAACCGTCTCAATTCAATCCTGATGCCTCTATGTGACCTACATAAGCAAAGAAGACCAGCAGCCATATGATAGATAGAAGTTATTCTTAATGTATGCCACCAGGTCATATTCTCCAGATGAAATCAGATGAAACGACCCGCGTTTCTTTTTCCCAGACACAGCTACACTGAGAAGGCCATTAGCCAGTTAAAAAGAAGAGTGAGGAGATTTTAATTTACATATTTTTTTTCATTTTTGATCTTATATTTTGTGGTTATAGTCGAGGAAACAGTACTGCTCTTGTCCACAGGGGCCTCCAAAATCAACAATGAAAGTTCCTTGTAGTAGCTTTAACAAAAATCCCATTGTGTTAATATTTGGTGTGAACACCAATAACAATCGATATGAAGGTATCAGTCACAATTTGCGCACTTTTTTCAACCACTTTGAAGTTGTTAATTATTTTATTTATCTATATATTACATTTCCCGATCATATTCATGATAATACCAAACTTCTTCCATAGTTACACTTTTTTTTTTATATTTTAGTTTATAGGCTATTCACTGGTTGTTATTTTGGTAGTAAATCCATGTAAGTTGGCTACAAGTGTATTATTAGCCTGCATGCCCTGTGTTGTAGTTTTCAAGATTTCCTTTACAAAAGAGAGTTTAAGAACAAATTAAATACAGTAAACACAACCCAAGAGCTGCGCAAAAAGTAACTCGGAGAAGAAATCAGTCTTGGGATGTTAAAAAATAAGTGATTATCTTACACTTCCCGCATCATATTCATGATAATGCCAATATTCTCCAATAGTTAAACCAGTTTTTCCATTAATTATTTAAGAAAATCGATTAATGGGTCATTCACTGCATGCTGCTTTGGTAATAAATCGATATATGGAGGATAAAAGTGTATTATTGGCCTGTATGCCTTGTTGTGGCTTTGCTTTCCAGGATTTCTTTTGCAAAAGAGAGTCAAGAACAAATTACAATCAGTACACAGCCCAGGATCAGCACAAAAAGTAATTAAGAGAAGAAATTATTTTAAAAAAAGTGATAGGCTACCTTCAAGCCTCGATAGTCTTCTCCAACACTGTATGATTACGTTCCGCGCGTCCAAAAATGATTAAAAAAAATGGAAATAAAGGACTTTAAGTTCCTGTTTCTGTCCGGTCCGGAGTATGTCCCCTTATTTTCTGCTCTTATGAAGGAGACATCAAAGCGTCTGCGGTCATATGAGTCTCCGCTGAGCATCCGCGGACATCCTCTGGTTAAACACCGGCCGACTGCAGGGAGAGAAGTGGACACTCAGCTGAAGGATCCGCCGCTCCGACTCCCCGTGTGCGTCCTCGCTTGCGGTCCTCACTTTTTATTCTGTCTCGCAGACGCGGTGACCTGTCTGTCCCTCGTGGGTTACTCCGTCGTGTCTGTGATGACAAGAGGACGCATAATTGGCACTTCTGCGGCGAACAGTCCACTTCTCGAGTTGACTGACCATCACTTGAACAGCCGTGTGAAGTTTCCCCCCCTCCCTCCTTTGCGTTACTCCATTTATCTGTGCGATACGCAGTTACAGGAAGCGTTTGTCCCACTAATACTTCCACTGAAATTCCCAATCAGCCCAGAACAGAGCGCAGATAGATACCGGCATCTCAGTGGAAATGCTCCCATATCCTTCTTCTGATTCTCATAACTTCATTTAGAGCCATTGCGCACTTTACATCCATCAGGGGGAATGAAACCCAATCACCGTTTAAGGGTGACTCTTTGAAAATTAATTACGCACGGTTTTAAAAAACGAATCAGTTTCTGGTCAGAGCAGCCGACTACACAGCAGCAGCATAGTTGAGGTTTACAGAAGGAGATTAGTTAGAACTCGGCTGCTGTGGTTGGTACAGCTTTCTTTAAGACAGGGCGTGAAAGGGGCTCCCACGCCCCCAAATCCCCCCCTCAAATCTGACTAACCAGTGAGACTCCGATAGTTTACTATGGGAAGAGGGAAACCAGCACCTTCCAGAGCTGTTACAATAAAAAATCTTGCAGCTCCGCAAGTCGAAAAAAGTACATCATAGCATCATGAAACAAAAAAAAAAACTTAAACTTTGTAACAGCAAGTGTATTTATCTTGTGTTTCATAGTTATGTGATCACTGCAGGCTATTTGAAACTTCAGTGTTTTCACTTTGAAGTAACTCCCGTTGCCGTGCGTAAATGTTGGTGCTGAAAGGACAGCGCGCACTGTCGCCCAGCTCCAGACCTCTGCTCTGAACAGGCAGTGCTCCTCTCGGGAGAAATGTAAATGCCCTCTGGTACAGGACAGCAGACAGGCCGGGCTGTAGCCAAGATTTTAGAAATGCTGCAGTCCTGAGTCCAAGTCCACTATCCCCAGTCAAAAAAGGACCAGAAACCGTTTTATTTAGTCCTTTAACTTTCTAATTTTACAGTTCAAATGAAAATGAAATGGAAAAAAACAGTTTCAGCTTTGTGCCTTTTAAGATAAAGTGGGTTTTGATCATTCAGACAAAGACACAGGAGAAACACAGACTAGAAGGCACACTCCCTGCAGGTTCCTATAACACCCACATTTCCAGAAAGAATAACAGAGGATTTGACCCCATGTGGTCACTGCCCTGCAGACAGGTCTCCGTCTCTGAACACTGTGCTGATTAATTTTATCGACCAGAAACGATGACAAAAGTATGGATGATATTTGGTTTCCCCCGGTGATTCACGCAGGGATGATTTGTCTTGGTTTTTGTAAATCAGAGCGGATGCATCCAACTTCTGTGGTGAGTGATGAGACATCCAATAACATTGCCAGATTTGTGGTTTGAAAAGGGTAATTCCACAGACTTGCTTTATATGACAAATCTGTCTGAGATTGCAGGTGAATCTGGATCTTAAGTCCCGCCCCTTTTTGCTCTGTGCTCCAATAACAGTTGAGCAAGTTTGGTGGCCAGGAGAACCTCTGACAACAATGTGGAAAAAAAAACCAAACAAACTTTGAAGAAGGTTAAAGGTTAAGAAGGTTGTTGGGGGACCAGTAAACCTGACACATAGCGCCATTTTAAGCTACCTAGTGTTGCAAACACTAACTAGCTAGCCCGCTAATGATTGATGTAGATTAGCTATAGATGGGTTTCTTGTTTGCAAATGTTACAGGATGCGCGCACATTCGGGGGGCAAAGCGGCTTTGGTAATAATATCTTATGTGGGTGTTTCCATGGGTCTGGGGTTCCCCTCTAGACACGACCGTCCCCTGCCTGCCAGCTCGGCCCAAGAGAGAGAGAGGAAGAGAGAGACCCCTATACGTTTGCAGATTAAGTTGCTAAATTTGTCGCTACTGGTTCTTTAGTAGTAAAGTTGCTAAAAGGGTCTGAAAAGTCGCAAAATCTGTTGCCAACACAGTCCTAGTTACGCGCACAGCTCTGTGATGATGTTGCAGAGAAAAAAACTAGCTAGCGAATTTACACCACTTGTTAGCTAGCTTGTTAGTTAGCTAGCATTTTTCCAACATTAGCTAACTTAAGACTATGTAAATGCTGCTTTTACAGGTCCCCTAGCAACTATGCTTGTGACTAGCACATAGCATATTAAGAACAGGAAATAGGAAAGGAGAAAGATGACCCAGATTACAAAAGATACAAAATTTTACGTAAGTTCAGGCCACAACAATAACTAAAACAAGGTGTGTCCAAAGACGTGTGTTAGTTTCAGACTTTGGGAAAGTGGGAAAACAGTAAAATTCAGCCATTACTGAATTATCTCTGTGACAAAATCACACACATTTAAACTCTTTTGTGTGAACTAATGTAATATTTTTCACCTCCATTCTCTGAGCCTCCCCTGAAACTGTTTGCAGTCCTCCCTGGGGAGGCCCAGCTCCCACTTTGAAAACCTCTGTGCTGGTGGACATGGCTGCTCAGTTTGAGGAGCAGGCAGGTGCAGTTGTCTGAGAGGAAACATCTTCCACACAATCCTGGTTCTCAGCCCATTTATGTCAGACATCCACCCTGATGGAGTAAGTGCTCTACAAGGAAAAAGTACATCTGGAGCAGAGCCTGACCCTCTGGCATGCCTGAAGTGAATACAATCTCCCTACACAAAACAAAAATGTTTATCATTATCACTGAGATTAGAGCTGGACTGCAATCTGCACTAAACCCATCATAATGTGATGGTTGCAAATTAAAATCAAGTGACCATCTATGACTGCTTAACATGTGAATGATTCTCTGAAAAGGCACATTTCATGTGTTTTTGCTGATTCTAAACTTTAAATATTCTACCATTCTGAAAACATTTAGCAAATTAATATCACTAATAAATAAAAAATTCTTGAGCTCACTGAAATATTCTGCAATGAAAGGCAGCAGTTTCAGCAGGGGGCATCATTCTGCAATCACTGCACATTCAAATCCTCCCAGTGCTGTTAATACGTGTACTGTCCCCATGTCCTTAGTGAATGATAACAAACACTTAGACAACAGGGACGCCTTCTCAACGGCTTCATGCCAGGACACAAATCACATGGGGGGGTTTGGAGGTAAGTCTTCTCCCCCATGACATTTTGAATGTTAGATAGGCATATCTTAATTTCCTGCATTCTGCTGAATTTTTATGCACCAAATTCAAAGTCCTCTCTGCTATTCTCGACATTAATTTAAAGGAAATGAAGAACGAATAAGAGCAAAGTACAGTTGCATCAATTATATTAAGGATTAAAATATCAGATCACAGACATGGACAAAATGTTTGGTCTGTCCAAATAATCTATATGGTATTTATTCTTCTAGTGAAGGGCTACTTGCATGGGTAAAACAGGTCTCAAGTCTCCATCAAAGACAATCCAAGTCACACTGTAAGGTTTGTACAGAATTAAAACACCTTTATTTTACAGGGCAAAAAGTGTCACTTCCTAGTTGTTTGACCATTAGGCTTGCACCTTGACAGGGAACTATCCAGTCCCTCCAGGAAGTTGCAAAGTTGCAGTCACAACAATTATGCTAATTCAACAAATGTCTGTGAATTCTGCACAAACTTGCAATTTTGTCAAAACTCCACAACTTCTCCGCAAATTTGGACCAATCATTATTGCTTCCCACAAGTGCTACCAATCATAGCAGTCCCCTGTTCAAACACCTTACATGAATCGACTCAATTTTTAATTATGTACTATTTTTTTGTATTTATATATTTTTTTTAATTTTGTCTTGTTTACTAAAAGGAATACCTCGTTGTCATTGACATTTATCACAGTTCTATGCACTTTCATATAGCTTTTGACTGAGTTTGCTTCTTTGTGAAATAACCCCAGGTGCATAGTTTGTTAGAATTTTTGTAATCCTGAGAACACTCAGAGCAGAGTGTGTTTTTGTTCTCCCTGGAACAAGTTGCCTTTGATCTTTAATGAATTGCACCGAAAAATTGCAACTTGTTTTTGCACTTTTCACGTGCCTAAAAACATTGCAACATGCAATTTTTTAAAGAACAGCTGCAGTGAAATCAGGCATTTTAGGCCACAACAATGCCCCCCCAAATAAAATCCTGTGAAATCCAGGACTGACTATCCTCCCACTTGACAATTTGTGCAACACGGCATAGGTGTTCAAGTTACTCCTGACTGGCCCTGATGAAGACTGTGTTGGTCAAAACATGTTGGTCATTTTTAACACTTTTTTCCCTGTAAAATAAAGGCATTTTAATTTTGTACAGTGTGCCTTGGATTGTTTTGGAAGATTTGCATTTTTTATTTTTTTACTGAGACTGTTTCATCACCCATGCAATGTGCCTTTAACTTGAAGAATAAGCACAAAATACGAGAAGAATCCCAAGAGCCAAGAGTTTGTAATCTTTTTGGGTTTTTTTGGAACAAAGCAAGAACCCACTGATAAACTCGGGAATAGCAAATGACCTGGAAGACCACAGAGACCACTTATGTGGAATGTGTATTGTTTTACAATCATAACAGCTCTGGATGTAGGCATTGAAATGAATATCAACCTGTTCCAGAATGAGGGAAATGTGGAGAAACGAAATATTTGCTAATTCATCCAGATGGTGTAACTTATAAATATCCCTGCATGTGAACACAATGTAAATTTAACCTTCAGTCCAACACCTTTCAGGAAGAATAAACCCCAACCACGATCTTTCCCTAACACTAACCACGTGTTTAGTGTCCGTAAACCTACCCACTTAAAGGGACATTTCACAGCAAAATCAAAATGACATATTTTTCTCTGGGCTATATGCTGTTTATCCACCTATACTGTTTTGAGTTGCCCACTTCTGGAGATATTGGCTGCAGAGATTTTGCCATCTCTCCAAAATAATGGAACCAGATTGCACCAGTCCTGTTTCGCCAAAAAGATACATTTGAAAAACTCATCAGCAATGTCTTTTTCCAAAAATCAAGATCCAGTTGTTTAAGGTAAGCCACAGACCGTTTTTTTTTTTTTTTGTTGTTTTTTTTTGTGCTTAAAACCAAGTGGCATTTAGTCCCATTATCTCTACAGCCAATATTTCCAAAACTCAGCAACTCACACCAAAACAAAACAAGCCTGGGGACCAAATATGTATTTTTGATTGAACAAACACAACTAAGTTAACTGAAGGTGCAGCAGCCAAACCCGACAAGTAAACCACTGATGTGTCTGTCCCTCAGGTTGAGAACCGCTGTTCTAGATGGTCTCCAGCAGTAGATTTAGTGTATTCATACTTTTGACTGCTGCTGTTATTTTCTAGAAATCTCTGCAGCTCATCATCTTCACCTTGTGTCCGCTCGGAAAAGTTTGGCTGCAGAAATAATGACCTTACTTCTGAAAAATCAGTGCTCAGAGAGGCATACATGACCTTGTTTAACCCAGTTTTTATTCTCATGCTATAGTACGACCTTTCTAACCTTTGATACAGTCACATGTGAAACTGTGCTGTCAGATATGTGTAAGTCAATGAGTCATGTTCATATGATTTTTAGTAAACCACATGTGGTAAACCTCACAGATGCAGTGTGGTGGTCACTGGTTTCAACACACCGATCGTTTCGTTCTCCTTTCCCTCCTGAGCTCTCAGTGATATTTTCCCTCTGAAAGACATTTCAATTAATCTCTTCAAAGAGGATGTGGTCATTTTTCCACGAACGTGCCTCTCTCTTCCTGAATTTCTGGTCCAAGTTGAGAATTTCACTTCCTCAATGTGTTATTCTAGGGCACTTTCTCAACTTTGTCAAAGAGTTGACAAGAGGTCTTCTCTGATGTCAGTCACGGCAAACCGACACACCTCTGTAATCAGGAATGTTGAACATATTTTCCTCTGTGCGGGTCATGTAAACTGACACCGCTGATGGCTCCAGCCTTTAAACTGACAGATAAAATCCTGGCTTAAAAACAACACATTTCAAATTTTGTGAAAATAGGAAATGTGTTGCAAGCAGCAGTGTAGCATTGCACTGCCGTGGACAGGTTCAGCAGCAAAACATATTTTAGCCACGTAAAAAAAGGGCAATTTAAAAAAAAAAAATCTTGGTTTAAGTGCATGCTACATTCAGAATGTTTTAACCCCACTTTACTTTGCCACCAGACGGCCTTTTCAGATGGGAAACCACTGTTATATAAGCCAAATATCACTGTATCCAAACCCACCAAACTCCATTGGAAAAATCAGCAATTTTACCTCACAGAACATGGGAGTTGCTTGCTTGATTTATTAGTTTGTTCATGTTATTGTTTGACTTTGGTGTTTTTAAAAAGTTAGTTCAGATTCACAGAAGTCCCACAACAACACAAAATAAACTGACAGAATGAAGCAGCGGAAGATCAGCAACTCCCGTGTTCTGTGAGGTAAAATTAATGATTTTTCCAATGGAGTTTGGTCGGTTTGGAGGGAGCAATATTTGGCTTGTATAAGGGCAGTTTCCCGTTTGGAAAAGGCTGTCTGATGGCAAGGTAAAGTGGTGAAAAATATTCTAAATATTGCACATACTTAAATTGATGTTGATTTTTTTTAAATCTGACTTTTTGTAAGTGGCTAAAATATGTTTTGCTGCTCTCCCTGTCCACAGCACTGCATTGCTTAGTTTCCATACAGGTAGTCCTCCCTGCTTCTCCAAACCATGGACATGCTAACTGCTATCTACTGTATGAAATACGCTGACTATGGATAAATACCTCACACAACCCTACTTCAAATGATCCGACTATCCCTTTAATCTCAACAAAAGCCCATCTTACAAGCTGGTTCTTTTCCATCTTATTTTAGGCATGAAATGGAGTACCTACACTCATTTCCCCCACCCAAAAATGACTTATCTCTGTCCTACCACTGGTATCCATGCAAGACTTTCTCTACATGTGTTTCTGATTAGAGAAAATCCGCATAATAGATAAAATAGATCCTGCGTGTCTCATTTTATCTTTCACAGCTTCTTCATCTTTCTCTCCTCTCATATTTCTAGCAGATGGTTGGCTTTTACTTCAATGTACCCTGAGCTTAGTGTACTCTGTCTGTTGCCCTGTTGTGTATTAGTTTAGTCTGTCAGCACATGTATGGAATATGGACATTTCAGCCACCCATGAGGAAACAGAGCTTATGGCTGGATACAGCTGTGGTTGAGGGGGGACATGTGTAGTTAGCGAACCGCTGCAGAGAAAACGAAGTGATTTTGACAGCTTAATAAACCTGCTAAGATGGTTAGATGATGTACTGCTGACTTCACCGATTCAGTGCTCTGTTAGTGAGTGAAGTACAATGAGCATCATGCATTGAATGGGAGCAGTTTTTCCTATGAATAGTGACGTATGCCCAGCATCAAGTTGAGCAACAGATGCTGACTCAAGCGACATCACTTGAGGCTTATCCTGGCCCTTTAAGCAGTCCTATTCTATTCACCCTCGGTCTGAAACAAGCCATTTTAGCTCCTGTCTGTTTAAGGAAGAGGGGGCAGAACCTATAGGCAGCACCAGTGCACGTGAGCCCCGAACACACAAAAATATACTTTTATTCTGCATGTGATGTCCTCCGGCTGCTCTGCCTCAACTTTCAGTGATTTACGCCACAGAGTTTTCTGATTTCCAGACAGATTACCACGTTGTTAGCGGCTACTTTAACCACTTGTTGGCTAGTTAGCTCAGAGATCAGTCTGACTATGCGAGACTACAGCAACCTCAGCACTTTGACACGTCTTAGCATGGAAAATAGTGATAGCAATATGGAGCACTGAATGTTTTTACTTTACTGTTATCAGACCGCAAATGAGACAAGACTTAAATTGTAAAAATGATATAGAAATAAAAAAATGATAGAGGCAGCCAGAGTAGAGCATTTTCTGGGGACTGATTACTGCACAGACAATATTTTGTGGTTTTCTCTCTGATGTCCTCCGGCTGCTCTGCCTGAACTTTTGGAGATTTTGGAGTTTTCTGATGGACAAAGGTTTACTTGTCGTTTGCAGGTAGCTACTTTAGCTGCTAACTGCTATGTAACCTTCATGAAGTTGATTCTGCCCAGACTTGAAGCTCAAACAGAGCATGGCTAATTAGCAGTAGTGGTTAGCTACATTAAAAACAAGTGAAGGTACCTGTCCATCAGAACCTCTGTAAACCACAGAGAGTAGAGCAGCTGCAGGACATCACAGAGAAAAACAGAAAATATCTAACTTTCATTCACAGAGATGAGACGTACTGAACACAAATAATCCTGAGCAGAACGGATGAGTTAAGACAGTTTTAGTGGGTGGGCATGCTGTGTACGCTGTGCTGTGCCCGGAGTGGATGACCATAAAGAAATACACAATGTGCAAATGTCAGCTGGTTGCATCAAGTTGTTAAAAGTAGAAAAACGCTGGAAGTGTTGCATTCAGAGCAGTCCGAGACCTGAGGGTTTTGCTCATAGGATTACTACAACATATGTTTATATATAATTATTTAAAACTTTAGCCATGTTTAATAAAAACATCCGACATTGTAACATTATTTATATGACAGAAAACAAGGAAAAGCATAATAGGTCACCTCTAATGTTGGAGGGGGCTGGAACACAGTAATGATACTGCAATTGAAAATACACTCATAACTGTAATTGTTAAATCTTTTACAGTTACTGATTGGCCAAATTTACAGCAACGTTTTTACAGTGATGTGAGCGTAAAATAGAAGAAATTAAACTGAAACGTTTCCTGTCTGTTTGCAGTAAGATCTCACCTCTAGTCCAGCCATCAAACAAAGTTTTAGTAAAACATCAGTCCTAATACTCAGTGATGGTCTGATAAAATGCTTAAAACCTGTTAGAATTTGAATCTAGAGATCTCTGCAGTCATATTACCCTGATATTAGACTGAACTGTCAACTCAGTGGTGGAGTGGGTGGTTTCGAAGGTCTGGTCTCATGCAATGTTCATTTGCCAATTTGAAAGGCATCTAATAGAGTATGGAACAAATTATTAAAGACATTCTGCTTCTACACAGGCCTTTTAAATTAGTCCTGTTTTTATGGACTACGAATATGACAAAGTGTTTTTAATATTTGTGAAATTGTCTTATTTTGTCAAAATGAAACATTAGTTAAGGTTTCCTGTTTGCAAAATTGCAGGTTTTTGGTTGCAAATTTGGCACAAATGAAATGCATTCCTCAAATCAGATCAAACATAACTTTATTCATTCATACATCAAGTCATACATCAAATGTAACTCCAAGTACTTAATGTAAAAAGGGCCCAAAAGAGCATTAGTTTAAATAAAAACATCCTCATCCAGTGCTGCAGAATGGAGGCGATGTGAAAACACTTGGCACCAGAATGAGAATAAAACTGAAATGAGGAGAAGCCGCCTGAATCAGCAGCCCTCGCTGGATGAGTAAAAGTTAGAATAAGACATCTTTTCAGTAATTTGTGTGGGCGTGCCTGTGCAAATATTGTACATGTCTGAATGTGTGAGTGAAAGGAAGAATGTGAACATTGTAAATCACTTTCTTGTGATGTGGAAACACATCAGATGTGGTGGTGGGCAGACTTGTAGTGGGGTTACTTAAGCACATGGTCTGCATCAAAAAACACGAACAAACAAGACAGGTCAAACCTTCGGCTGTAGCTCTAGACAGTACGAAACGCTAGAGTGCTTTTAATTTGAAACAGATACAGGAAGTGGTGGCATCCATGATTTACACAGGAGACGGACCACAGACGTATAATAAAACTAAACAGGGCGTTACGGCTCAGCCTTGCTGCCAGTTTTACCCATTGTAGTAAGTTCCCATGGTAGTTCACCGAAAGGGGGAGGGACTTTACCTCTCTATTAGCAACAGCCAAGCCAATGGTGAAACTCAAACACTCGACCGACCAATGGTGTAACTTCATGCCTCACTCAGTAGTCACAGAGTTTCTTGTTTATAGTGCTTTTTTTAAAGAGAAAGATCATGAAATGTAGCTCGTTTTGCCCCAGATTTGTAACGTGTCATTAAATCAGGGCTGCAGAATTAATCACAATCACAATAAAATCACAATATGGCCAAGTGCAATATTCAAATCTTTGAGAAATCAGCATTATAATGAGGTACTGCAGTGCTGCTTAGGTGACCTGGACTAAAAATCTTGCTCTCCATATGAAACTTTTTTTTTTTTTAACCATATCATGCAGTCCTACATTAAATGCACATTTATAAAAGCCTCTTAACTCAACCAGGTGTTCAGCTGTGAATGAACCCCTTACAACCCCCTTTTGACCCTGCATGAGCAACCCAACAGTGAGTTTACAGAGACAATCCATTAAAACAAAGGTTTCTGAACTCAGGAACCATTCAAATGTGTCATTCAGCTATTAAACACAGCAGTTATGAATGGACAACTTGATGACTAAAGCATTTAACCTTGGAACAGCGGTGCTGGGCAAGTTACTCAGTGAGTGTCATAAGTATCTTTTTACTTATTAAAAAGTAATAATAGACTAACCTTTTCTATAAAAATGCAAATGGAAAAATTAGGGGAATGTGGTCAAAATGGATTAGGACCATAATTTCACAGAGACCTGACCTGCATTAATGGAATTTGCATTGATGTCTCAGCAGAGACAATCAGGAGCTGATTTTCATAGATAAATGAGTGTGTGTGACATTATTTGTTCAAATGTTCATAATTACTTACAGTAAAATGAAAGGGAGAACAAGAGAAGGGAGACAAGCTTTATTTTAATAAGGCTTAATGCAATTATTTGAGTTATGTCTGTATTATTCGGTATTTATGTAAATGTGATTTATGTATTCAAATGTCTTGCAAACCTCCATTGTATATGACCGCCCTACAAAAAGGTAATAATATTACTTATTACTTGGCATCAAAAGTAATAAGTTCCATTACTCTTTATATAACTTATACTTAATTACTTTTGTACCTTGTTGGCTCTCAGGTTGAATTGCTCATTCAGTGAACACCCAGAAAGCCTTTGTTGTTAACTGTCCAGATGTTGGCTGTGGTGGAAACAAAGTCGATCTCTCTGAGTTTGTTTGGCCTTTAAATTAGATTCCATCACCGTGTATTCTCTTTGGTGGAGCCAGACAAACAAATAATGGCAATACTTCCACCTGTGGAAAGTATGACTCTCTCCCTCATCCTCCATTCCTCGTTTAGCTTATTGGCTAGCAGCCGACATGACCTGACATGGCCTGCCACATATACAAGTCATAAAATAGCCTACCTGTGTCAAAATAGAGTTACTTACTGTAATGTAATTACAGTTTTAGAAATTGTAATCCCTTACACTACTTGTTGCTAGAAAAGTAATAATATTACAGTAATATATTGAGTAATAAATTTGTGTGGCTGTTATATGTTTTTCGGAGTATACGTTTTACTGTGGGACAATTTATTTTTAGACTTTCAGTAGCCTTACTGCTTTTTGGGGGCAGCAGGGAGCTGTTACTGTGGTTTGCTACCGTGTTAGCTATCAGATTTCAACGATAACAACATAAAAATTAGGCTGGAGTCATGTGGCTAGCTATCTGGCAACGGTATCCACTCTCTTTTTTGATCTCATCTGTGTTCTTGAAAAAAATCTGCTATTAAACTGCTAAATGCTGGGATCTTTAGTTAGTCGTTTAACTGTGTCTGTCTGCCAGTTGGTTCTGGACAGGCTCTTAGAGGCTCTCTGCTGTTGCCAAAAACAACACTTTAGGAGTGATGAAAGTGAACCAAAACAGTACATTAAAGTTTTGTGGCCTGGAAATCCTCAACAGCGAGCCGAACGTGGCCAATAAACTCCACAGAGCTGGGGGAAACTGTTGCCCGCTAACGACAGCTAAGTTAGCAGAAACTCGGATCCAGAGTTGAAGCTGAGCAGCCGGAGGATATCGGAGGGAAAAACCAGAAAGCATTTTCTCCATAAAATATAATCATTACGTTGTGCGTTTTTACAGTAACATACAGCCCATTGTACACTCATGTATATGTAGCTATCATTAGCTAGCTGTTGAAGCACTGTAAAATGCCTTGTGTATAATCCTCTGTACTTTCCCCAAGATGGATAAATTCCAGTCCATGGGCCAGTAATAATTGTATTTTGGTGAAGTAGAACAAGGTTTTAGGTGGCGAACATCTTGGAAGACTCACTGATGTACTATACTGTTGATATTTGGCTAAGTAATGAATTAGCTTTGTGCTGAAAGTTGAAGATTCACAGGTCAATGTCATGGCATGATTGTTTGAAATTGGTTGATTCTAGCTTACGTAAGCAAGGTTTTTCATTTCATCTGGACTTTAATGTGGAGCAATATATGGGTCATTCTTCAACTACGGTAGAATTTGTGTCCTTTGCAGGAATAATAGATACAAAACACATTTCTTGATTTTTTATTTTTGGCACAGTTACTTGACACCAAGAGGAACATACAAAAATTAATTTAAAGGTCAAGTGTTATTTTTACTACATAAACCATGGTTTTATATGTATGGATTGTGCTATACTTCCTTTGTCCCTGGGTCAGATTTTTGACGTTCAGTCCCTCTTACTATTGAATTACATTTTGATTTAAAAACTAACTTTACAGACAAATGGTACATAAATACCTATTTTAATGAAACATACCATGTGTTGTAAGATACAGTAGTATTAAATGTCTTTTTTTATAAAAAGAACACCTGTCCCTTGGGATCACTGTCATTTCCATCACACACCACAAAATGTAATTTTAGGGAGGTTTTTTTAAGGTTTGTACACTTGTAACCACGGTAACAGTCAGTCACAGGAGAGCACATGGCAGGAGAGCAGAGCTAGCTCCCTGGAAGAATATGAAAGCTGAAAAAAATCAAGGTAAATATTGCCCAAGCAAAGAATATGTTTATTGGTTGTCATTTCCAAACAGCTCATATTTTCTTTGAATTTACAAATAATGATTAAAATAACATTTTATATTGTGTATTTTGTGTATATTTAATGCTAGCTTTAAAACAGAGATTAGCATGCTAATACAACATGAGATTTTTGAAAAAATGTGACACATTGTCATTTCCACAACAGTCATTTCCATCACTTTGTTCATTGTGATGGAAATGACGTGTTGTGATGGAAATGACAATGATGGTGTTATGAATGCTTTTTATTTGGCTTATATCAAGTTAATATAATATTAACTTAAATAATCACACAAAACACTGGATCAGCTACTTCATATTGTGTACATAAACTTTAGTGTAGTTAAACATTCATTTAATGTTGGTATTGGAGAGAGCATTAGTTTAAAAATTAGTTTAAAATATGATAAAAAGTGCAAGGCAGCTAGCACACAGGTTTTACAGCAATCACATGACATTTTATGACTATGAATTTTTCTATTGTGTGCTAGAACTGTAACAAGTTTTACAGGGATGATAGGAGCTGGTAAGGCTACCAGCTTGGCATGGCCCAGCATGGACCTGCGACAGCTCAAAATGAGAGGGGAGTAAGGTCCAACAATGTGAGGACATACTGTGTACTGTAAGAGTCAGGTTGTGTTAAATGATGTGTTTGGATTAGAAAGCCTTTGTCAGTGTCAAATCGTTACCGTTTCAACATTTTTAGGATGGAAAAACCTATGGTCTGAATTTGATTGCCATGAAATGAAGTATTGTAGTTTTGTGTGTAGGTTTTAGCACATAGAGAGCAGGGAAGGAGCAATTGTCTACCATCTAAATGTGCATTAATAGTTAAATGTTACAATGTTAAGACTGATGTTACTTTGTTTAAGTGAACTTTGTTCAGCAATGTTGGTTGTCACATGTCATTTCCAACACGTGCTGTCTTTTCCATCACATCACACATTTGTAAATAAAATTTATAAAAATAACACAGTCACACTAATAATATTTTGTAGTTTTGAAAATTATGCAGCTATGGCTGCAATTCATATCTGGGATTGGAAAACTCATGTTTGTGTCATGAAAGAACTTCATTGAAAGACTTCAGTAAAACAGTTTAAAGGTGTTTGTCATCTTAACAATGGAAAAATATTGTCCTTACAATCCTGAAAATAAATATATTTATATATTTGGGATCAGTTATGTGTGAAATTTCATGAAATGTTTTGAAAACATGAGTTCTGTAAATAATTTTGTTTGTAAAACACATTTTTTGTGGTGGTGTGATGGAAATGATGATTTCCTCTGAATGTTCGACTAAAATGAGAAAAAAATATATATTATCTAAATAATTTCATCACAACAGCTACCAGAATGTGTTTCTACACATAATGGATAAGCAAAACATATCAAAATATTACCTAAAATATGTGTTTGATTTTCTAAAATTTTTGAGACCACATTTGACCATAGTTGAAGAATGACCCATATATTTAAACCTCCAATAACTGATTTTTGCCAGGGGAAACCAGCTATGCTTTTCTAATGTGTTAGCTAACAGATAACACATTAGCAAACAGTTGCTTATTTATAGAGCAGAATATTAGGACTTATTTGGAAACACATTGCTGGTTAAATTGTAAATCCAATATTCACAATCCTTTTTTAATCCCATTTGTGTTCCTGAGAAAAATATCTTGCTCTTTAGCTGCTAAATGCCTGGATCCTTAGCCAGTTAACTGTGTTCCGGACGGTTTAAAAGGGCTTTTAAAGGTTGTTTGTTGAAAACAGCTTCGTGCTTTCTGCCAAAAACATCACTGTGAGAACGGTGAAGGTGATGCAAAACAGTAGACTAAAGTTTGTGGCCTGGAAATTCTCAACAATGAGGTGAACGTAGCTAATTAGCTCCACAGAGCTGAGGGAAACAGTACAGATGATAACTCTCTGTGGATTTCACGGAAAACACAACATTTTTCAGATTACACCAGGGTTAGGAGGGTTACTTTAAAAATGGATTCTGATACAGTTATTACATGTTTAAAAAAAATGTAGTCAGTATTTATTTATGTTTGTTGTTAGGTTTGCTAATTGTTTATCCAGCTATTTCTTCCTTTGTTATGTGCAAATGCACGTTTAGATGTTTAAAGGCAGTAATTACTCACGTTTAAATGTACTTTTTGATAAGTAACGTTATGCCATTCACACTTCACACTCTCAACTTAAAGTAAAACTGCTGTTAACTTATTCTGGGACTTGTGTTTTTAACATGATAGTCACCAGAATCACCACCCACAGTCCTGAAGTATTTTTCAGTACTCGTAGTGGTAGTAGCACCATTGACAGGTATTTGTGTGTAGCTAACTTTAGCGGTTGGTCTGTAACTATTGTTAGTGGTTGGTCTGTGTAGGTAACGTTAGATAACTAACCTTTAGCCTTTTTTCTGTATCTAAATTATGTAATCCTGAGCACCAAGAAAGCCTCTGTTGTTAACTGTCCAGATGTCAGCTGTGGTGGAAGCAAAGTCAACTTCTCTAAGTTTGTTTGGCCTTGAAATTAGATTCCATCATCACATATTCTCTCTGGAGGAGCCAAACAAACTCCAAATAATGACAATACTTCCACCTGTGGAAAGTACTCTCTCCCTCATCCCCGAGTCTTCATTTAGCTTATTGGCTAGCAGCCAACGTGACCTGACCTGCTACAAGTCAACGAGTCATAAGATAGCCTACTCAGGTCAAAAGTAACTCAGAGATACTTGAAATATTAACTGTAATGTAATTACTGTTTTGGAAATTGTAATCCCTTACACTACTTGTTAGCAGAAAAAGTAATAATATTACAGTAATATAATGAGTAATATATAACTGTCCAACACTGCTCAACACTATCACAGGAGCAGCTATTGACAAAAAATTATGCGAATATTTACTTGTGAATATTATTATATGTTTTTCAGAGCATACGTTTTATTGTGGGACAATTCATTTTTAAACCTTCAGTAGCCTTCCTGCTTTTTGGAGGGCTGCAGGCAGTGGCGCAAAAAGTGGGTATGCACCATAGACTGTATATAGAAGTGGACGGAGCTTCCGGCTCTGAAAAATGAAGCCAATGCGGAAGTGCAGTAACGCTGTATTCTCACCGAAATCCAGCAGGGGGCGCGCGAGCTGGTTGCAAAAAGAAGCCCGGTTCCATTGACACCCGTTCTAAAATGCTGAACTTTACAGCTGAAATAAACATATTTATAGCCCGTGTCAAAAAACGATTTTGGTCTCTATCGCTAATATCCCCCACCATGTTCACTGAACCAGACTTGAATTTTCATATAAGTCATTCGTTGATTTTATATTAAGGCTTAAAGTTCTGTATAATTAGGGGCGTGGTTTCGTGATTGACAGGCGTAGTGCCCTATGGTAGTGCCACTCACTCGCTCCCTTAGACTATACCGTCTATGGTCCCACCCTGCTCCACCGTCTCAACCAATCATATTCACATCCGGTTTCAAAACTGTCAAAATGGCGCTGGCCAAATCTGAAACTCGAGGCTTCAAAACGGGTGTTCAGAAACCAATGGGTGACGTCACGAAGGCTCCGTCCACTTCTATATACAGTCTATGGTATGCACTATATGCGGTGCATAGAAGCTACAGGGGGCGCCAAAGCGATGGGGGGAAAATTATTTTGAGTCGGCATTTTCTGTATTTACCAGCTGTTTGTGCATGTGTAAATGACATGATCAATAACAGAGGCATGTCACTGATTAGGCGCCCCTCTGCTCCTTCACCTCCCCTCCTTGCTTTAGCAAAAATATTTTACATGTGACATCTGACAGAAAGGTGTTGGGCATTTAGACAAGCGGTAAAAAGTTTTCCCATGCAAAAACTGATAAAATGTTTCATGAGGATAACTTTCAAAACCCAGTTGAGCTGAAACAGAGCTGTAGCTAACGTTAGCGGCTGTGGTTGGTCTGTGTGGCTAACGATAGCGGTTGGTCTGACCTGTAAACGTTTCATTAAATTAGATGTTGAGTTCTTGGATGATGGCAGTATTTTCACAGCTGAAGGCAGAACTGTCACTGTGCTGTGATGTTGTTCCTCTTTTCTGATTTAAAAGACAAAAATAATGTTGAAATTTCCACCCAGTGAAGCATTTTTTTTTTCACTAGAGACCACGATAATGATTGACTGTGAGATCAGCTGGTTTCACTAAGACCAGAGTGGTGTCGTTAGATTTGTTAAGTGTTGTAACATGTGCATGGTAGTATTTCTTTTTTCATTTTAAAATGTATTATAACATTGTAATCCTGCTAATAATCCTCCTTTTTACTAAATGTAGCTGTAATGTGATCATCTGAACATCTGTTTTATCTGAAACTATAATGGAATACAGTTTTCATTATGTAATCCCTTCACATGTACAAACCTGGATTACACCTAATTTTGAGCCATTATCACAATTTTTAAAAAGCCTATTCATGACTGATTGCTTTAAGAATAGTATTTAAATGTGACATCTGACAGAGAAGGAGTGGGGCATTTAGACAAGCAATTAAAAATTAAAATACAAAAACTGTGATAAAATGTCTTGTGGAAGCAATTTTTAAAAGTCAGCAGAGCTGAAAGAGAGCTTAAAAGGCACAACTATTCTGTACTGTACACTGGTTACAAGGGTTTCTGTTTGAAAGAAAATTGTTGTGGTGGTTGAAAATATAATTTGGTGTTAACAAACCTGCGTGAACTCGGGGTATCTGTGTTGCACAGTGAAATAATTAATGGTGAATGATGACTAACACCACCAGGATATGGAGGTTATAGAGGGAATCTGAATGTTCCCATAAAAAGTAATTAAATCCAGGTTAATTGCACATGCGCAAGTCCGTATAAAGGCAGTTCCTAGTATTTTGGCCCAAATACTATCTAAGAATTAAAAAACGAGATACACATGCTTGCTATTAGAGGTTGAAGTTAAACTAAGAGGGCAACTAATCTTCTTTAACACTTTGTGTCTTCAGAGGGTCTGTTGTATTGTTATTATGAGGGTTTAATCGTAACTGGGTTGTGGTCGGCACAGCTTGTGCAATCTCCATCTGGCTGCCTCTCCGTACTTACTGCAACTAGAAAAACACATGTTCAGTTATGCTATTGGAGGGGCAATTCAGGTCAAGTCCTGCAAACATGACTGCGCCTCGGTTTAAGCGGCCCGTTCGGTGCGTCCCGCATAATCAAGGATGGAAACATGCATATCGTGTAAAAAGACTAAAACAATATCTGAATCCACACACAAGGTTGACAGTAACATGGAGTCAGCATGATTGATGATTTTTTAATTGCAACGTGGGAACTATTACTTCCTCTGCATCAGAGAGGACTAGCTCACAGCTCAGGAATGATTCTATAGTTGTCAGCACAGTTTGTAATTTTGTAATTTGCGGGTGTGCAATTAACATGGAGACCTTTGGCAAAGAGTCACCGTGAGTTGCTGGAGAGCATCCTTTAGGATAATTTGACATTTTTATTGTCTGTTGACAAGGAGTTGGAGATTAAGTATTGCTCAGTCAATTTGTATGTCTGACTCTTGCTGGGAGGACAAGAATTTTCTCCTTTGTTTTGGTACTTTGTGTCATAGCCATGCATGATTATATGAAGTCAACTACAAGCCAGAGGGAACAGGAGTCAGCCAGCAAACCTCTGACTAATATTTGTGACAGAATTAATTTTCTCTGTTTACTTCTGTACTTTGTCACTCAGGTCACAAGTAAAAGGAAAAAAATTAAACAACTGAACAGATGCAAAAGCTTCCATACTGCAAAAGCAATAAATAAAGCAAATAATGTTCAATTATGCCCTGTAACATGAATAAACAGGCTGTGCAGTAAACTTTTCGATGTGTCAGAGTAGTAAAATCTTAGGTGCGAAACCATTCCTTTGAAATGATACTGTTGAGCTGGTAAACAGGGCAGTGCGGGCATTGTTAACGTCATTAAATACACATGTGCTCTCCCTGCTATTACAGACCTATTATTTGGGAATTTCAAGCAGTAACTTCAGGCACAAACTCTGCTCATTTGGTCTGTGTAACTGGTTCCAAATCTAAACCTGCATTTAGATCAATGGAAGAGATAATTAAATACAAACAAAATACACAGATTTAAAACTTCAGCATATGTTGACACAAGCAGGAATATTAAAGCTTGTTAAATCAACAACAAATGTGTGAATGTATTATTCACCACCAAATTAGGTCTCAAAATCATGCAGTTTTCTCTGCCCTTAAACGCTGGGGGCGTATCTGCTCCGTTGCCTCAGCATCAAACACCACTACAACCTGGAAATGACCTGAAACATGGACGCGCTTTCTAGCAGCTTTATTGGACATGTCCAGACATGTTTGAGCCACCAGAGCCAGAGGACAGAGACAGGATGATATTTATTTTCTTCTGTGTCGGGTTGTTGGAGCTGAAGCGAACTGATGTGAACTGCTGGGCTGATTTGGACTGGAAGAGAGTCCAGGAGAAACGGTCGTAACTGACCATCAGGGAGGGCGAGGTGACGGGGAGGAGATGTCATTTGTGTGTCTGTTTTTGGAGCTTATATAGTGTTTGGGGACCATAGATCCAGCACGTCACCGAGCCATGTATCAGGTCCACCCAGAACATCCTGAACACAGACATTGTGAACAGTTTACCCGTCTAACTCCACAGTTCAGTACTACTTAGTTCTCAGTGTTTTCACATTTGTAGCAACTATTTTCTAACATGTAAGATGTGTTTAGAAGAAAAACTCCCTTTTTTTCTTTACACAGACTAAGTCAAAGACTAACGGCGAAATTCCACCAGGCGTGGCTGCGTCACGTTACCGCTGCGCCACGTCATCTGGTGTTGATCACAGCCTCGGCGCGTCCCAGAAGTGGCTGTCTGCTCCGCTCTGCTTCAAATACATGCCAAGTCTATTTTGACAGATGCTGTATCAATTAGCACAGAGCAGATCGAACAGGCAGGAAGTCAGACACAGAAAAGGCAGGGAGGATCTGGTTAATTTTCAAATAAAAGACCCCCGTGCAGACTCACGATCATAAAGACAGACAAGAAGCTATTTAAGCAGGTGGCCATGGTAGGAGCACAAAGAGCAAGGAAAGAGGACATGATCAACAAAAACTGAGCAAGTAAACATAATCAGGTGGGCAAAACGCTCCGCTGCTGAAATGCTTCTGAAACGCTGCTGGTGGGGCTTACAGATCAGAACTGTGGCGCAGACATGCCGTGCTTGGTGGAATCAACCGGTTAGTTCGCAGTGTATAAAACAAATTACTACGACTACTACCCCAACCTTCATTATTAAAGCCTGAAGGGAATCATATGATCGCTTACGGGTGCAGAGTGCACATGAGCGTGCATGATCAACAGACCTTTAGATTGTCTCTTATCTTGCATGCTACCGGACCAATCAGCCTGATTTTTTGTGCACATTCATGACTGTGTGCTGAATGTCCACTGTGATTCATAATTTTTGAAAAACTTTTTTTTAAATGGCTCCGTATTGGAGCAGTTTTTGTGAATGCAACATCTCAACAATGCCTTGAGGAAATTTCTTCAAACTTGGTACAAGCGTCCACTTGGACTCAAGGATGAGCTGATTAGAGTTTGGTGGTCCTTCTAGTTCGTGTTGTTCTCCTCCAGCTTCCGTGCATCTATGAACGCATGCATTCAATTTTTTAATGCCTGTATGCTGTTGAAGAAAATTAGAAACCCTTGACAACATGTAGTGCAAATGGTTTATTTAAATGGTATAAGTGCCACAAGCTAATTTGTGAATGTTGACACAATTTCTAAATCAAGGTCATAAAAATTTATTTTGTAAAATGTCTCAAAATATCTGTTATAATGTGTGCATTAAAATGGAAGATATCTTCTAAACATTTTTCCATCAAAGAAAAACACATCAAAAATACTGAAACAATAAACTCTTCCAAGGACTGTGCATGTTTAGGAGGTAAAGATGTGCATGTGCACCTTAATGCCAGAGTTACAGAGCAACACGTGGAGGTCGCATGTGTTTGACCTGCATTCTGTGTACTTGGAATGAAACTGAACATCAGGAAACACAACTTATTTTGTCTGAGTTTTTTGCAAGACATGACTGCTTGCCAAAAGTCTACAGCACTCAATATCAGACAGTCGGATGCAGCTAAAGTTGATGTTAACAAGCAGTAGATAAACAGTTTTTGGAAAAGCAGCAGGGTTCCTTTCAGCACGGAAAAAAACCCCCACAGTCTCTGCTGGGTACATACACACTGGAACAATTTAGAAACAAAAAAACAAAACAAAAAACTTTTTTGTTTTCTTGTCTTCCTGGAAATGCGGTTGTGTTGTTGCATGTAGGTTTTAGCAGGCAGCTGCTGTCACCTCTTCCTAGTACTGCGGATGGAGTAGCACACTCTACCAGCCAAGTTTCACCAATGATTCTCGAATATAGAAAATGCAAAAAAAAAAAAACAAAAAAACAAAAAACAACAATGTTATGCATCTGAGAGGCATTAAAGATCGATTGAAAGCCAGTTGCTCAAACCACCTCGCAAGGGGAAATACATTCTTGCCAGATGTCATGTTGAAAAGGTGTAAATGCCCTTTGAGACCTGAAAAAAAAACATGACACTGCAACAGCACCATTATGTTCATTTTATTTTTAATTCTCAGGAAAGAATACACAATAATTCATCCATCCAGCGTGAACTTCCATAAATCTCTGGTATAGAATAATTAGTAGTTTTCTTTCATCCATTTATTTTTTGCCCTTGCCCCTAAAAGAAAATTGACACAGCAGATTTAAAAAAAAATGCATGCCCTTTACTTTTAAAACTTTCCTTAAGAAACGGAAATTCTTCTCAGGCAGTCTGTTGGTGTAGCTGTATTGTTTTCCGGGTGGAATCAGTAGACTTTTAGATTCATGTAGGGCTTATACATGTTGCGGCGTGTCAGAAACAGATTGTGATGGTGAAAAAAAAACAAAAAACGGTTTGAACATTTTTCAGAAATCGTGAGAAATAGGGGAGAATTATGATCCCGTGATGAAATAGGGAGAGGGATATGAAAAGCATGAGTCTCTAAGGAAAATCAGGAGGGTTGGCAAGTACGGTAAATTAATCCACCTCTCCACAGCTCATACGTAATGTTTACATCCAAAGTCCATCTATATCTGTAAGCGGTCAGTGGAAAAAGCCTCTACAGGGCCTCTCTTCTGGATAATGGCTGCTGAAGTTGACATAACACTGAAATTAGCCTCCATTTCCCTGTCTTTATAAAGCACCACAACTTTCAACACATACGACGCTGAATGATCTGTTTTATTGTTGTAAGTGCTGCTAAAGTACACAAGTTATTCTTTCTCTGGTATTTTTGCCAAAAACGGCTCCTGGTGTATCACCAGCACCCTGGCTGCTGTGAGTGGGGCTTAAATTACAAGTGTAAACAGTGGCGTGAGAGCCGAGTAATCCAAAAACCACACTGCTCTGCGGAGATGTTGAAAAAGAAAAGAAGCAATGGTCCTCCATTTTCCAAAAGATATGAGCCATTTAGCACATCAATATGTTCCATCATATGCTTCCATCATTACTATTTAAAGGTTCTATATATGACATTCACCACCACTAGATGTCGCACAAGAGCACCAGGATCTTAGACCAAAACAAATGGGTGCCTTGGCCAGACTCCATTGACAAAAACAATAATTTTACCTTGCAGAATAGCAGAGTTGCTCGTCTTGCTCTGCCTCGATTGGTTAAGTTTGTTTGCGTTTGGTGTTTTAACATTTTAGTTTAGATCCGCTATAACCCTTTAAAACCCTAAAAGTCACACAATAGCACAAACAAACTAGGCAGCAATAGACCAGCAACACCTGAGGTCTGTGAGGTAAAATTACTGTTTTTGTCAATGGAGTCCAGTGGCTTTGAACAGAACTATGTAACAGCTGTTTCTGGTTAAACAAAAAGGATCTTAAAGTTAAAGAAACAGGTCTGTCTCTGAAAGGATTATTTCTGTAATGTTGTCAGACACAATCTGAGCCTGTCTGTGGAAAAAAACAAGCACTTTTATTTTATTATTATTATTTTTTTAAACCTTTATTTATCCAGGGTAGCTTCACGGAGACCAGTGCTCCCTTTTGCAGGAATGCTCTGATCACATTCACACAGTCACACATTCACAGCTGGAAGCTGCCCAGTAAAACCACAGTCTTATTTGCTGCCACTGAGCAGCTCCACTGGAGGGGTTGGGGTTAAGGCACCTTGCTCAAGGGCACCTCAGTGGTGGCAATGAGGGAAGCACTGCCTTTCAATGTCCCCACCAAGTTTATCCAGATTTAGCAGATTTAGCAGATTTATCCTGCCAGACGAGGGATCGAACCAGCAACCTTCCAGTCTCTTCCTCCCCAACCATCAGGCCATCACTGCTTAGTGGACGGATGGAAACCTTTTCCCCAAGGGTTTTTGTTGCAGCCATTGCACCCACTTTCACTCTTTCACTGCAGAAAAAATATTATGATGGTGTGATTTATTATGCTGGCCTTCTGAGGTGCAAACAGTGATACTTACAAAAAAAAAGTGGGAAAAAAAGGATGAAAAACAGGTGAAATCAAACTCAAATACCTTTCAAAGAAGATTTCAACACAGTCTGGAGGTCGAGTAGATGTTACCTTCTCTGTAACCAAGACAAGACTGACTCATCCAGGGCCAAAGCAGCCCCCTTTAAACCAGCTGCCTCTCCCACTATAGGCTTTAATATTCACTTAATAAATACAATAAGCACATTTTCTTACCAGATACAACATTAACAGCTTCTGAAACTCCAAATATATATCAAGCAAAAATTATCTGTATGTTCATAAATGTTCCCCTTTAACCAACACAAGTTATTTGCAAGAAAAGTTAACTTTACAAACAGGAAACGTAATTATGCAGGTCACATGAGCATGAAAACGTGCGAAAACAGACGCCCCTGTTTTGCCAACCAAACTCAGACAGCACGATGAATACGACGCAACACACTTCCTCATGGTAAGTGACACAATGACTGTGTGAATGTGTGCCTAAATGGAAGAAGAACTACCAAGTGTGCAGCCTTGTTTGTGCAATGGAAAAGGAGAAGGAAAGAGGGATAACCGCAAGGTTTTTTAATTACTTAGTGAAAACAGGGAAGGGAGCAGGGACTATGTAGTGAGTGTGTGTGGACTGCCCACAGTCAGTGAGAGAGTTGCTCCGTCACATCATCACTCTCCTCCTGGAGGTGGGCGACGTGTGGAGCCGCTCCGTCACATGGACCAATTGAAAAAAATTTTTGTATCTATTAGACTAAGAATCTTTTTCAGTCGAGTCAGACTTGACCGTACACTGCAAATATTGGCCAATTTGCTCTTTTTTTTTTCAGTCCAGTGCACCACACTAACGTCCTGTGTCAGCCTACGCAAAATTTTCCAGTGAAAAATACATTTGTAATGCCTTTCTTCATCATATGTAATGTGAAAACATCAGATTTACACAGTCAGAGAAGGTGCTGCACCTCCTACAGTTCAGGTATAAAATCAGCACACTGCAGAGCTTCTTTCCTCCTGCTGACATCACTCCAACACCTGCCCTGCGTGCTCTGTGCTCCTTCATGACATGAATTAAGGGGTTTATATGGACCAGACCAGAGTTGGTGATTGTTGGAACAATGGAAAAATGAACCAAGATGTTTTTGGTGAGTTTTACTTTCTTGTTTCTTTGCTTGTTTCTGTCGAGCTTGAATGAAGATGACAACGATGATGTTAAAATTAAAGTTTCGTAAGTTTGGCAAGAGCAATAAAACAACTGCTTCTGGTTAGACAACATGTATCTTATTCTTTCAAAAAAGGTCTTTCACTGTGGTGATCCTTTCCATAATGTTGTCAGACAAAAACAGCGAGCAAAACAAGCAAAAACAAGCAAACAAGCAAGCATAACCTGCCTAGCGCACTTTGCGGCGCGCTCCGCGCTCCATTTCTGTCACTCATCTCCACTTCAGTTACAGTGAATTTTGTGGTTTGTGGTGATTTAGAAACTTGGTTTGTAAAGTTTACAGCCCCATGTTGTTGCATTGCTCTGTGTACAATGATGCAACTGAAAAACACCAGATGGTAAAGAATAAACTTCTTTACCAACAACACGTTTCACCTTCTACCAGTGCGTGTCGCAAGGATTTTTTAAAAATATCTTATCTAATATAAAACTACGATTCCCCTTATTTATAATTCCTCATTGAAATGTGCATCTTATAAGTTTTTATCTGTTTTATCCTGTTACTGTGATGTGCAATGACTACAAAAGGGAAAAAAAAGAACTTCTCAGTCAACTGAGGGGTCTCCGACTGATTATTCAAATCTTTGACTTCCAGGGGGCAGTCCTAGATATCTATTAGTCCTATGCTTCTCAACCCTGGTCCTCCAGTACCACTGCCCTGCATGTTTTAGATGTTTCCCTGCTCCAACACACCTGATTCAAATGATCAGCTCATCATCAAGCCTCCACAGAAGCCTAATAATGAGCATTGATCATTTTGGAATACTCACGGTTGAGACCACGGTTGAGAAGCACTGTATTAGTCATTAAGACCCCAAAATGTGTAAAAAATACAGCCCAGGATTAAACATACTGGAATTACCCTTTAACTCAAAGCCATAACTTGACCACAGTTTGGAAGAAAACAACAAAAAGAAGATCTGATGTACATCCAGTTCCCTGTGGTGCTCTTTCTCTCTCTCTCCAGTTCAAATTCAAATATTTGCACGAATGTCAAGGTTGCTTTATTGCCAAAATTAAATTATGCACACATGAAAACAAATCTCTCTCCCTCACACACACACACACCACACACACACACACATCACACACTTTCAGTTTCTCCACCCTAATATTATTAACGGATGTTGAGTCATTTGGGTTCCGTCTTGTGTGTTAGCTTAATGACCGACAAGAATTCACAGCTCCGTCTTCTGCATTAGTTACATGACGGTGATGATCTGTTCCTCCACATAAAGGGAGGAAGAAGGAGGTTGTTGGAGATGTCTTCACATCTGGTGCATTAAGTATAAATGTGACAAAACTGAGTATTTCTACCTATTAAAAACTATCTATTTATCTGGTTTTGTCTGGACGTGACGATTTATGTTAGAGCACAATATCCCCCACTTTGATGGGTGGGTCTGACTTGAAATAAAAGATAGAATAAGACATGCATTTTATCATATAAGCATAATCAGTGCAGGTCTGTATTGAAACATTCATCGTTCCTGAAAGTATAATCTATGTTTCTTCATGTGACTTGACTGTGTGGCTTGAACCTTTTGAGCCAATGGAGCTGAAATCCATGGTTTGCCCACAAAAGCAGAATAAAGAGTTTACTCTCTGTACTTTTGGGCAGATAACCTTCTACCAGCTAAACAATATCTGTTTAGTGTCAATTATGGAAGATTTAACACAGCATTTCATGTTCTGGTTCCCTCTTACGTCTGATACTTTTGGTAATAGTGGAGATAAGATTTTGATTATGTTTTTGTGGCAGATTCCAGATGCCTTTTAGACTGAGATTTCATGATTAATTCTCTTTATGGTCTTGCCCTGAAAAGGTCAAAGAGGCACAACAGGTCACGATTTCCTCTGTCCAAGCAAAACGTTTGTGATTGTTTGTCAGTCCTGCTGCCAACATGCACATTTGTCAGCATAGTTATATGTGGTAGCTGAGATGGTTATGAGAGGTCCAGTTTGAGCATAAAACACCACAAAAATGGTGTAATCATATATGACAAAATGAGCAATAGGGCTGTTTCATTCAAATCTGTGTGTACACTCGTATCTGTAAAGTTGAGAAAATGTCGTGCAAGCTTGTGGCAGATTTCTTACTTGTGATCGACTCTCTTTAAATGTGCAAAACCAATTTCTCAATCCCATTTGTGAAATACTGAAATCATTTGTGGTCAAAGCACTGTCCTCCCACAGAGGCAACATGACGATGGAATGGAGACCACACTCATCCCTGTCATCAAAAAGAATAAAATATTTCTTTTGGCAGCTGTTGATTAGCCTGTTTTTCGGGAAGAAGGTCACTCAACGCATTATTCATTCTGTTTAATGTGTGCTGAGAAGCTGGTTATCACGGTGAGGCAACAATAAGGCAGAGAATTGGAACAAGAAATCAATACACTGATGACAGAAAATAAAATAAACTTTGTGGAGGCCTTGTCATTCCAGAAATGTGTCTTCACAAAAGCTGATAAGCCTATTGATGTTAGTGACTACTTTCCTGAACACTACTAATTAATTTAGTTTGCTTGATTACTCATAGAACTCGGGGAGTAAACCACTGTACCTGGCAAACTAACCGCATGCTAGTGTTAGTATGTCTCATTAGCTCTCCATGCCTCTTTCTATTTTGTCTGTACTGAGCTGTTTATATCCCCCTGTGTTTCATCAAATAAAAAGTTAGTGAAGACGGGAAAAAGCTCTCCAAGCTTGCCAGCTAGCTAACTGACCCTTCCTTTGTCCTGTCTCTTCACTCTGTAAACTTTCTTCTTTCCTGTTTCCTGTAGGGCTACTTTGATTTGCCATTTGTTAGGCTCATCTGTGTTGAAAGGAAAATAAAATTTGTCCTTTGGATTCTGCACAGGCACCTCACCTTCCCGATACCGCTCATGCTCAATAGATGAATACCAGTGATGTTCTTGGCGGTCTTAATGACCCGCTGTAGAGTTTTCCTGTGCTGGGCAGTGCACATTCTGCAGAAGTTAACAAGAACTTGGTACAAGAACTTTGCCTTCTTAAGTTTTCTTGTAGTGATGTCCATGAGAGTTTCTCTGCATCTTTGCCTCCTCTCTCCTGGTTTTGTTGATGTTGAGTGGTAGGTTGTCTCATCGGCCCGTGATGGAGGTGGTGTCATCTGCAAATTTCACAATAGATTTTTCTCCATGTTGGGGGCTGCAGCGTGAACAGGAGGGGGCTGAGCACACAGCCCTGGGGGGCTCCAGTGTTAAGTTAGCTAATGTTAGCAAAATGTTTTGCTTCTGTCAGCTGTAACTAGGTAAGCTAGCTAACACCTGATGTAGCTCACCTAGCTAGTTAACTAGCATTTTGCTAATATAGGCTAAGTTAAGATGTGAGTATATATAATGTATGTTGCCTTTACACGTCCCCTAGCAGCATCTCCATGGTGTATTTTTCCTTTTCAACATAGACATGCCTAGCATAGAATATCTACATAAAGGAATCGAGAAACGAAAAAGTTGACAGAGGTTGCGCCGGGTACCAGGCTTGTTCAACTATAATTGGAGTACAGACCGAAAAGGGCTGGACTTAGGAAGGGTCAATTGTTAGATCAGTTGTTACAGAGAGAATAAGTTTTTACTGTTTAGACAATATATTTGTACCATTCTGTCTTCTGTCTGCAAATCATTCTTTTCTAATATGTTACACTTTACATATCTGACAAAGGTAGTTAATCAAAGTGTAAAGAACAACACAACTAATACAAAATTACAAAAAATTGTGCAGATTTAGATGGAGATTCCATTGAAATTAATAGATTTTGCAATTAAATGTCACTATTTTAAATGCTGGTGTGGGCTGGTCTTTATGTCAAACTTCATATCAGATGCCACACTCAATCATTCATCTTTGTTGTTTGAAGATGTGTAAAACAAGTCCAGCTGCCCTCGACTGAGAATCTTCATAGACATGATGCTGAAAGTTACAGGTTATAGGTTTAAAGTTACTTCAAGGAGCACTCATATTTTGTTGATTTTTAGAGCAACTCAGGATTAAAGTGGTCATGTTTCCACCACCATGACCATCAAATATAATGTCAAAAATAAAATAATCTAAATAAAAATCAACTCCTGCTTCTTTTTAACTAGATAACGTACTGCTCACTGTAACTTTGCCTGGGAAAATGTAAACACAGGCTTGTTTCGTCTGATTTCAAGGAGAATCCAAACTACTAAATTGAGATGTTTCCATAACCAGTTAAGACTTCTTCGTAGTAGCTTTAAAATAGTGGAAGCTTTGAAATAAACATTAATTTATGAGGCAGGTCACGCATTTTCATAAATTCTTAAATAGCAAATAAAATCATTGTTTCAAGCAGTTAAGACTTTATGCATACAGGCCCCTTGCCAAACAATTATTTTTTTATTGGTTAAGGCCTTGATCTCATGTTCTCTCAGCCAACTCCAAAACAAAAACATTAGGGAGAAGGAAATAATCTCCGCCTGAGCAAGTATGTTCTTCTCTCTGTTGGCTGCCCTTTTCTTTTGATCATCCAGTGATTTTCTTTTGCCTGTTTGTGCATAATAACTCTTAATGTGTGTTTCCTATTATCAGATTATTATCCCACTGGGTGCCTGTGTGCGATCCTCGGGCTAAACACCAGGTGCTGGAGCTCTCCTCGATCCTGCAGATATGATATGGTATGTTTACGGCACGCTATTAATACAGATGGCTGATTGCGTTTGCGCCCTGTATTAAGCGAGCTTTGAAGTGCCTCCCACATCTGTATGAAATGGAAGGACGCAAAGCAGCAAAAGGCGTGATGAGTGAAAGTTGCGGCTGATTGTTGGTTTAGTAGCAAAGTCTGGCAAAAACAAATGAGACAACGCTGTGGAATTTGTTTGTTTAGGTAGAATGCTCCAATTTCCAATTTCCGTGACTGCAGATTTACCGTGTTTACTTATTTTAGAGAACTGAAGAGATGACAGAAAAGACCAGAAAGCTGTGCTGATGTAATACACAGTGCTTTAGAAGTGAAATGAATCTCATGATGTTGAGATCATCCTGAGTGCAGAACCCGATCTCAGCAGTTTACTTTGCAGTGTGCCCTCTCTTCTTTGGTATCCACACATGATTAGTCATGCATCATCATCTGATCCTTTTAACCACCCTACCAATGAAATAAGCATAAACATTAAGGACATTATCATGTGCAAATTAAAAAACTGTTATCTGTGTGACATAATGTCTATGTGGCAGACTACAGGTGAAACAACTCGCTGCCTTAAAGAGAGTATTACTCAACATGTAGGAGCTCCATTAAGAGGAATGATGTAACCAGTCCTGTTGCAAGACATTTCAATGAAAACATCATAATTCATCTCTATTTTTTATGGCTGTAGATAAAGACATATAATACACCGATTGTAGTTTTCCTCCCCTATTCTGATTTCCGATTTTTTTTGAGGAACTGACCTGCCGATTCCCATTTTGGCCCATTCTTGTAATTGACAGAATGCTCAAACTTTTTTTTTTTTATAACTTTGCTTTAATGTAAAATGAAATTTGATGTTCATAATAAAAGAGGCTATTAAATAACTTTTACATTTCCTCCAAAAGTGCTCCAGGTTACGGCCAGGCCTCGTTGTATTATTATATTAAGATTATGTACCAGAGATCTCATAGGAAACGTGATTTCACATGATCTCATGTGGTAGCAGATGTAATCAAACCGGGGACAGATGCGATGCAACAGTTTTCTGTGGTAAAACTTTGCAGTTATACAAAAAAAAAAAAAAAGCAGAAGTTAAGTGAGTCTGGATGAGCAAACGTTTGAGGAGACGCATTAACACTGGTTGTTTATTCTTCTGCCAGAACAGGGGGTGAGATTTTAACTGAGAGTCTGTGAACAGCAGTCTGCTGCTGGCTAACCTGAAGAGCTGACAGTTTACTGCTGTTCAATGACACCATCAGCTGCTCAGCTGCTCCGTCTCCTTGTAGACTGTCTCTCTTACATTTATCCTGTTCTTGGAGTCTATCGCTAATGCTGACTCCATGCAAGCATGTGTGTATGTGAGTGTGTGTGTGTGGCTGTGACCAGCGCTGTGGTGACTGATGTTACGTCTGTGTCGCTGCACGCACGATGTGACCATCGTGTGGACATGTGTGAATATGACCGATACAGACCGCTGACTAGCCACTCAAAGGTCAGGGCCAGTCACACTGAAAAACGGTCTCTGGCTGGACTATTTGGTGCATCCATAAATACTGTTCATAGAGGCTGCAGTGACCACTTCGGCCTGTTTCTACAAAACATCAAAGTCGCCAACATTTTGATGTGGTCAAGATTGGCCTGTGAAAAAAATGTGTGTCAATGGGGGAGATTTTTCTGGATTAAAAGCACAATAATATTTTAATTTCTAAACCAAACTTCAATGACTCATATTATGTTTGTGGGTCTGTGATCCAGAAGAAGTAGGACAAAAACTAGGGGATGTCTGCAGTTAATCTTGTCAGTCAACTTAATTTATTTTGGTGACATTCATGACTGCACGCTGAGGGAAATTTGTGATTTAGAGTTCTTGAAAAACTTTATTATTGGCTCCATGCCGGCAACAGCTGCGGCCACAGGCATTATGTTTTCAGGCCATCCCACTGTCGCGATATCTCGAGAACGCCTTGAGAGAAATTCTTCAAACTTGGTGCAAGCGTCCACATGGACTCAAAGATTCAAAGTGAAGAGTCAATAGTCTTCACTACATACATTATATGAGTCTGGACAGACATGGATGTAACTTGACTGGTTGCTGGAGACAAACAACTGTGAGGCAGTAAATCTATTTTTTGACTTCTGTATTTTATACGACCATTGACAGCTCACTCTTCATAGAAGTGATCAACACCTGCTTCAGTTTGAAATCTTGTTTCAGCTAGAGACAACATATGTGGAGGTCATGCTAATGTTGGCAGAACTTAGTAAAACTGCTGGTTGCATCCAGCAGTTGTGGTGACATTGCAGTAGGTGCTTCACCATCTGTTGCCTGACAGGGATCTGCACTCTTGTGGTTCGAAATGTTTTCCATGATGACCCTGATGGAGGCCACAAGCCAAAACACATTGATCTGAGAATAAAGTTGTTCTGTTTATCACAAGTGTTGTTGGAGTTTTACCTCGGCTCATCATCTGATCAACATCTCCAGAAAAGTCAACACAACAGCTGGTCCTGCAGCATGGTTTAAAACCTATACTGCATTTATTTCTTGTATCCAGAATCCAGCTGCTGAACTCACACTGTAAGTTTGAAGGCAAAGGAGCTCTTCTCACTTGTCGTTCTCCCTGGGAACAGTTGATATGCACACACTTTTCCTGCAGGCCTGTGACCACTCAGCATTGCTGCTGCCATGGGATGTAAAAGTTCAAAAGAGAGAGAAAGAGACAGAAGGAAACTGAAAGAGAGAAATGAGGTTGCGTCAGCTCAGTGTTTGTAAATGTTTGAGAGAGTGAGAGCCTTGTAAATGGAATTTCCCCAGGGAGAATAAATGGTATGGTTTTGTATTGGATTACACTGGAAAGTGTGGTTTCTTGTCTTGTCAGCATGCATCCATATAGGTTGAGCATTGAAAATGAAAGTGAAAGATGTGAGAGATAAGAAGCACAGGAACCGTTTCTAAATAGAAACACAGCTGAATACCCTCAAAGGACTACATTTAGTATTAGATTTGGTATTAGATTAGAGATAATAAGTAATTCCTAGAGGACTCTTGCTTTGACAGCAGTGTGTTCTCAAGAAAAGGCCTCACCATCGCTGTACGGAAAATGCACTCAGACATGGATCAGTTACTGTGGCTGCAGACATCGACTGGGAGCCAGTTCCTTGGAAGAACTGTAGTACTTATACCATTATCTATGACTGCATGATTCCTAGATGAAATTATTTGTACTTCACGTGTACATAAAGGTTTTATTAAAATCTGATCAAGAAAAAGCTATTCTTTGACTTTTTTTTTTTTTTTTTTTTTTTGCTCTGATGATGAGAAGCTGGTTTTTGTCCTTATCTGAACCATTAGGCCTGACTAATTAAGCCGACCGAAGAAACACAAAAACAGTCCAGACATTATTTTACCAGATCAGGCTGATACGATAATCCTCTGACACTCTATACAGTCAGGCCTCCATGTGACCCTGATGGAGGGATTAGAAAAAGCAGCAAGTTCTTTGTAAGCAGCCACTTCCACAGAGGGTTTTTTGCTGAAGCATGCAGGGTTAGCGCACTTACATTTGGCCGATTTATTAACTGTTTGTAGACTATTTGCCTGTGTCTGGACTGTATTCACGGCTTTATTTAAAGGTGCCACACAGGTTTTTATTGATAAGTGCTGAGTTATATAGAAAATGAAAATATTTACGAGTGACAAGACTTTCACTTTCACTTTGAAGCATTTCACTTTAAATGATGAGGCTGGAAATATTATATATTTTTCTACATGGCAATAAATCCCATGAAAAGCTCAAAACCAACAATGCGTTAGTTTGTCTCTCAAATATATTTCTGATTTACCTGCCATGTCTGTGGCACTCAAGCCCAACAATTCCTACATATTGCTCTTTCAAAGTGGAAGAAAACATTTTTTAGCCCCCCGGTGCTTTCCAAGTAGTATTATTGTGCAGCTGTGGCAAAGACAACAAGTAATCTGTTTGTCTATCAGTATGCGTTTCCCCTTTCCTCACTCTATGTCTAACCATAACCCACACTTCAACCACAGAGGGCGCTGTGATGTGAAGCATTACGGGGAAACACACTTCAACACAACACCAGATCGCTTTCCGTTTCCTCAGAGCATAGCTCCATGAAGAAATGATCAACAGCACACTGGAAAAGTCTGCAGAAAGAAGCGTGTTCACGAAAGAGATACACTGAAATTGTCACAATTTTATATTGAATCTGGTAACAGACATAAGCTATTGTAATGACGTGCACTGTATAGTAATAACAGCTTGACTGACATCATTGTTTCACACAAACAGGTGGCTGTGTGGGTGGAGAGAGGAGTGGAAAACATTCAAAGTTCATTCATTCAGTCAGTCTATAATGGAGACATCATTTTCCTTGGAAAGATTGGGCCTGCTGGCAGGCTGTTGCACATAGTGAAAGCAGGACTTCAGGGGAAACCAGTCTAAACATGGATGGTGTCATTATTCTGTGGCCCTTACACTGTACAATCAACATTTACTTCATAATGAGGCAAAACAAAAAGTTGCCTATTTCCACTCGACCATGAGTTTGATATCTGTGTTTTTAATGGAATTACTCAACAACTATTGGATGAACAAATGGATTTCCTTGAAATTTTGTGCAGATATCCAAGGTCCCCATGGGATTAATCCTAAATATTTGGGTTGTGTCCTGACTTTTCCTCTTGCACCAAAATGAAGTTGACATTTGCGGCTTTAGGTGAAACATGGAAGTTCGATTTCAGCCACATCGGTGTCGTGTTAAGTTACTGCTGATGAAAACACAACATTTCCTGATTGTGCTGCTTATAACATAATATGATACTATCCTCACGTATTAACCTCATGTCCGGGCATTTACTTTATAGAAAATGTGACAAACTGACCATCACGATATTTGTTCAGCCTGATATATTGATAATCCAGATCCATGTGGGCTCTCGGCCATGGAAGGAAAATTCAGTGGTGAAATGTTTTTTACAACCTGGGTCACATTTTTGAAGTTCTGGCCTCCGGCTCTTTCATTTCTGTTAACGTTTCACTGACCATTTCAGTGGTGGCTCCCCTGGGTTGGGTCCAAAATAAGCTGTAAGTGAAGTTGGTGAGGGGTTACAGTATTTTACAGAGATTATAGGCTTGCAGTAAATCTTCCTGAAACAACACAGTGCAGCGGGCCACCACAAGAAGGATCAGACAGGTTTAATACAAATATAGTTTAGCAAAGTTAAAGAAATGCCAAAAGAAGTGAAAGAAGATGCCGGGCACACCTGAAATGTGCATCAATCAACCTTTGTATACAGTTTAATATGCATAACAAACCTTGTAAATGTGGAGGGTTAAAGTTGAACTGGGGTTGCAGGTTCGCTATGTCAGTACATGCACAATGCAATATATAGAAGCCCAATTCTGAAAAAGGTTGTGATGTTGTGAAAAACATAAATAAAAACAGAATGCAATGATTTGCAAAAACGTTTTGACCTATGTTCAGTTAAATACAGCACAAAAACAAGACATTTGATGCTCAAATTGATGAACTTTATATTTTTTGTAAATATACACTTGTCCTGAAGATGATTCCTGCAACATGTTCCAAAAAAGTTCAGGACAGGAGCAACAAAAGACTGGAGAAGTTGTGGAATGCACAACAAAACACATTTCACAGGTAAACAGGTCGATTGGTAACAGGTGACAGTATCATTATCGGGTTTTAAAGTGGCATCCTCAAAAGGCTCAGTTGCTCAGAAGCGAGGATTGCGTGAGATTCATTGTTTTGCGAAAAACGGCGTGGGCAAACACAGTTTAAGAACAACTCAGCATCTCACCGTCTATAGTCCATAAAATCATTAAAAGATTCTGAGATTCTGGAGAAATCTTTGTACGTAGGGGGCAAGGCCAAAAACCAGCTTTGAATGCCTGTGACCTTTGACCCCTCAGGCAACACTGCATTAAAAAGCAATATGATTGTATAAAGGATACTACTAAATGGGCTCGAGAACGCTTAAGAAAACTGGTGTCAGTAATCACAGTTGGCGGCTACATCTGCAAATGCAAGTTAAGACTCTACTCTGCAAAATGCAAGCTGTATATACCTGTATATATCATTATCATCCAGAGTCCACATTTCAGATTGTTTTTGGAAATTATGATCATCATGTCCTCTAGGATGAAGAGAAGAAAGACCATCCAGATTGTTACCAGCACTAACCTCACTAACCTTGTCTTTTTGTGCTGTATTCAGTTGAATATAGGCAGAGAGGGACTGCAAATGATTGCATTCTGTTTTTATTTATATTTTACACAACGTCCACTGAAAAAAAATGTGAATGAAACTGTTTAAATTGCACATTTGCAGAAATTTGTCCCTTTGCAGGATTGACAGTTTCATACATAAAGTTTATATATTAGGAAATATATATTTAATTAGAGGTTGACTGATCAACGGATTGATTGATGACAGTTTTTTTTTGTACTACTTTGGAGTCCACAAACAGGAAGTCATGTTCTCTTATTAATCTGGAAAAAAAAACTGAGTTCACAGTAAGCACTCATTCCTGAGAAGTTATTGATCCTTTTTCATTTGAATGTTTATTCGTGGGAGTTTTGTGGTGTACCAATTACACTGTAAGTACACTGAGTCTATTATCTGGTTATGACATGTAACACAAAAATACACACATTTCCCATCATCCTCTTTCTTTCGTGGCTACTATTCTCGCGTCTCATCACATGGCCAGTGTGTTGCTGTATTCCCGTTACATCTGCTCGTCCTGATGCGAGAGATAACCTGACCTCGCACATGAAACAGGATATCGTCTGTGGTGTGATGCATACTCACAAACAGTGTGTGCACACAAATGCAGAAAAACACACACAAATCATTCTTCCTTAAACAGTCACAAAATCATGCATACAAGAGTTGGCCCAAAAAAAAAAAAAAAAAAAGAAATTTTGTTTGCATATCTCTCTGTCTCTGAATTTCAGACACTCGAGACCTTTGCACTGACATCTGCATATCTGCTGCTGAGTTGGACAAATCAAAACTGACTCCTTTCAATATTTGCAGAGAAAAAGAAATAAAGAATTAGCCAAGCGAAGTGAGCAAAAAATCTGAGGAGAGACCATAAAACAACAAATGGGAAAGGGGAAAATATTGAGGGAGAAGGCACAAAATAAGGAGCTGTGATTGAAAACAAGATAAGGGAAAGGAGGAATGAGGACAGATGGTTAAAGGGCATCTTTATTATTATTATGATGTCCAATTTTTGTGCGATTACAGAAGCCAGAAGAATCTGTCTGGACTCATCAGTGGACAGAAGAGCGTTGTTGTCCAAGACAGAAGATAAACAAATAACTTAATTGTTCAACTGTTCATTTGTCTTGTGATTCTGGTCTTTTGACAAACTGAGTTAATTTTTTGTATAGCTGCTCAGTTGTCATGTTGCTGTGCCTGTCAGATTTGTCATGTAGAACCCACGTAAGGGGTTCTACTGAGAACCCCTTTATATTCCAAGGGTTTTATCGAGAACCCACCCAGGAGATTCTACCGAGAACCTTTTTACATTAGGGTGTCATCGGAAGTCCTTTCTCTGGGTTCTACCCAGAACCTACCCACCTTCTAAGGGTACAATCAAGAACCCATCCAGGGGGTTCTTCAGAGAACCTTTTTATATTCCAAGGATTTTATTGAGAACCCACACAGGAGGTCTACCGGGAACCTTTTTACATTCCAGTGCCAAGGGTTCTAACAAGAATCCACCTAGGAGATTCTACAGAGAGCCTTCTTACATTAGTGTGACATCTAAAATCCTCTCTCTGGGTTCTATACAGAACCTACACACCTTCTAAGGGTACAATCAAGAACCCATCCAGGGGGTTCTACTGAGAAATTTTTATATTCCAAGGGTACTATCGAGAACCCACCCAGGAGGTCTACTGTGAACCTTTTTACATTCCTATGCCAAGGGTGCTAACAAGAACCCACTCAGGAGATTCTACCAAGAACAATTTTTTTTAACATTCCTTTTGCAAGGATTTAATCTAAAAGAATCGGAGTTCTACCCGGAACCTACCCACCTTCTATGGGTGCAAACAAGAACCCACCCAGGGAGTTCTACCAAAAACCTTTTTACATTCCCGTTCCAAGGGTGTCGTCTAGGACCCACAGAGAGGTTTCTACCAAGAGCCTTTTTATGTACCAGGGGTGTGACCCTTTTATTTTCCAAGGGTTTTAGAACCCACCTGGAGGTCCCCCCCCCCCCCCCCAAAAAAATGGTTGTTTGGATGAAAAGCATTCTCACCAGAACCCTTAGTCTTACAAAGTACTCCCTCTTCAAAAAAGGGTTCTTCAGAAGCAAATGGTTCTGGGTAGAACTCAGCCCTTCAGGAAGAACCCTTATTTCTAAGAGTGTATGTATATATTTACTAGTATAATTATCGTGTTGTACTTTCTATAGGGATTTATATCTATATATGGATTTTCCTTGTACTAATTCTTTTTGTCAGTACCATTGGTGCAACTCTTGTATTCATTTTTATCTGATTTTAAATCACTATCATGAAACATATCTATGCAGTTTCACAATTGTTGAGGTTAACACATCAAAGACCAACTGATATTTTTATTGGAAGTACAGCTTGCTGCATACCTGTGCACCTACGCCTACAGTGAGCTTTCATCACCTGTGCTATAATAAAGTCGAAGCAGTAAAATTTTGAAAGTTTTCTGTGGTTTTATGTGGAAAAATGGGCAGATCATTATTCAAAAAAAATCATACTGGTCTATATCATCTCCACCTGTGAAATGTGAGGGCATGAATTTCCAGGAATTTAAACACGTCATCTGAGACAAAATACACCTACAGTTGTCAACCAGCATTATTCACCTTGATGTTAAATAGCGAGATAGAAGCAGCTGTAAAGAGGGCCAGAGGTGGAAGCCATAAAGAAACCAGACAGCTTCAGACTAATGTGTTAAATATAGGTACGCTGGTGCAGCTCAGCCACTTTTAAGTACATACATTAAAAAGCCACGGGAAGCTAACAAGACCAGATGATTAAAAAAAAAAAAATCAGGAATCATAAACACAAGCCAACACAAACACATGTGATTTGCTCTGAAGGTTTAGTGCATGTTTGTTTATTGCGTACCTCCTGTCAGTGAACTGACAGCTTCTCTTTCAGCACAGGGCTCGAAGCCATCACAGCAACTCCTCACCCGTTCCCTTTAGATAACATACTCCAGCACATTTTCAAGTAGTAAATTTACTTCTCATAGTTAATGAGGTCAGGTAAGATTTAATGCTTTCGGGTTTTTTAATGCTTTCTCCCCCCCCCCCATGTCAAGGGCCTGATTGGCCTCAGCCTGGTGAAAAAAAAAAAAATACTGGTTGCATGAGGTGGGGAACCAGTGCACCAAAATTTATGAGGCATTCATGGTGAAACAATTCCAATCTCTTGTTTAGATTTAAAACAACAACAAACAACAACTACAACATCTCTGTACTTAAAAAAAAAGGAAACTGTTAACTATTTAATCATCTAAGTTTCTAGCCTCTAGGGATACACAGCCAATCAGGGACAGGCGTGAAAACAAAATTTGTACGTGTAAGTTGTGCCTCGTAGCTTTGTAACTTCAGGATCACAAAAACAGGCGGGAAATTTGAGCGTCTGTCACACAGACTTTGTGAAACCTCTCTGTTGAAAGTATTTCTGCACAAGTATTAATTTCAAAAGCACAAAACATTTCTGTAACAGGGTAGACTTCATCTTATCTGACCTGTGTTCTAGTGGCACTGACTGGGTGTGGTTTGTGCGTGCAGTGGTGTTGTCTGTGTGTGTGGGTGGAGGGACTTCACGTGCTGTGAGCCAATGCTCTCTTCCTCCCCCCTCGGCGAGTAAAAAGACTGACATTCCCCTGCCCCTTGAAACTAAATGACTGACCATTCTCCCTCCCCAACATTTGATCATCACTCTGATTTTTTTTTCATGTGTAAATAATAAAATTATGCTTTTTAACCCGTTTTAAACGTTGTGTTGTCTTTTAACAATCCTGGTTGTCAAATGGTAGTCTGCAGACCCACTGCAAGTATTGCAACTGCAAAACTTTTGTACACGTGCAACTTATATCTGTGCACACAAAACCTTTTTCACACATGCACAAAATATTTCAACAGGTGCAAAACTTTTCACACACATGCAGAGTATTTCTACAGCTTCAAAATTACACATTCACAAACTTTTATGTGCATAAAATGTTTTTGCACATGCACCCAAAAAGGACACATGGGTCAGTGTAACTAGATAAAGGATTTTAGTCATTGGATGTGGTTTTTAGTCGAGCCAACAAGGACTATTGAGACCGTCTGTTCAAAACGCTAACATTTCCTGCCACTGGCTTGTTTTCCGCTGATCAGAATTTTCTCAGTATTAAGGTGGTTATGCCCATGCCTTTTCTTCACTGATGGGCACTGTACAGGGGCCTTTACCATGTTTTATCCAGCATAGGGTCATCCAAAAGGGCACTTTTGCTGAGTTTTTTGAAAATGGAGGCACTGGGTGTGGTGTGTTTTGTGTGGTGTGTGTCCACCAATGTTAACCTAATTTAACTTGTGAAAAGATTTGGGAAATACATAAATTGACATACATCTTTTGAAGCTTTCCAAATATCGATGACATCCTTCAGGTTTCCCCCAGATCACAGCACAGGAAACAATACTAATCGAAGTCACAAATTACTTTGATGGCCAGGATTCATTTGTTTGTTTGTTTGTTTGTTTGTGTTTAATGATGACTTTTTCAGGCTGTTTTGGAGCTTTTTGTGACATTCATGATGACCACCTGAATCATTTGGAAAAACATTTTTGCTGATCAGAACTCATTCCTCTTTCACATTACAACCCAAAACCTTATGGCCCCTCAGAGCTCTACGACAGTGATGCGTAGATGGAATCTGAGTTCATCCCAGTCCTCATGCACGCATAAATCATACGCCAGCCACCCAAATGTATTATTTTGTCCAATTTAGAGATCCACACCCACATCTCTACGGGACCCTACAGGCTATATTACCTTTTAAATCATGTCAGGGTAGTGTGAGCTTTCCAGGTGATTTCTTTATTGTCTGCTGTACTGATGTATGAGTGTTTTCTTTAACAATTTACTTTATTTTAAACACTGAAGCAAATATTGTTAATATTTAAGCAGAAAAACTACAAACTGCAGCTATAGACTTGACAGGACAGAGGAAACAAAGTTAAATAATAAATGAAGTTGCGCTGCTGTGCCTCATCTGTAAATGTACACACAGGGTCTCTCTTAATGGGGAGATGCACCATATTTCCCATTCGCCACCTCTGTCATGGCCACAGCAGCGCTTCCTGTTATCTCTCAGTGTTTTCCTCTTTTTCCCCTTCCCCCTGTGTCTCCTGTTTCTCTTGTCTTTGTCTGTGTTTGTATTGTGGGGGTAGTGTTCCCTGTCGGCTCCTTCCACACCTGGCAACAATTGGTTCATCAACACTCCCGGTGTGCTCACCTGGATCTCATCAGTGTCTCAGCACATCTACCCCTGGGGCCTGTACTAGGAAGCAGGAATTGTGGTTATTTAGCTCCACCCAGTGAGGACATGAAACGGGGATGCGAGGAAGAGACGCGAGGACGGAGAAGACGAAACTCCGAAATGAAAAATCCTTGGTTCCTTTTAGCGTCAGTCTGAAGCGACGTCAATTACTGATGACGAGCTGATAACAGCTGTATCAGCTGTCAAACTGACTGGAACAAATGTCCACACAAACACTTATTTAAGAACACCTGATAGTATTCGATTAGATCTGTAAACTGTTTAAAATAGATGATTAATAGTAGTATTCTTCCTGATGTTGATTTTAATCATCATTTAATAATTTATAAATTATATCAGATACGGATCAGTGTTATTTGTTTATTTAGACTGTTTATTTACTTGCATTATTGTCATCTGCACAATAATACACACAGCTGTATGAGAACGTGCTTTGATTTTATTGTGAAATTAAAAAAGAAACTGCTGCTTTGTGTGATGCCACAAATCTCTGCAATGAAATAACTTATAGTGTTAGATGCCGGCACATGACGGCACATTATATAGTGTCTCATCATGTAACTGTGTTTTATTTTATTATCTGTAGATCCTGTACATGACATTACAAAGTTATCACATGGCCGCAGGTATTTTCCCCGATTAGTCCATGAAAAAGTGTGTGACTCTGATTCCACAGTAAAATCTCTGAATCATCGCTGTACCAGACGATTTGCGGGGATTTGCAGTCTAATAATACTACTAATGCTTATAATCAGTTATTTCTTCATGAGCTCTTTGTGACATCAAAGGACAAAGACTTCGGGGTCGATGGAGGAGAGCAGAGACGAGGAGGCAAAATTCAGTGTAATGAAAAGCACCCATTGAGATATCTTTCAGGATTAACTCTGGGTTTCCGGTCCTAAGACGGAGGTTCATATCTACAATGCCATAATAACTTATGCTGAACACCTAACCTGCTCTGAAGCAGGTTATCTTCCAGATTTAGAGATCAATATGGATAAAGCACCACCTGCTGAAATCACTTTATTAAACGGCACAGGGCATCAGAAAGATCCTGTGCAGCTTGGTGCGCAGTGCCTGGGGGAAGGAAAAGTGTGCTTCTTTTTCATTGTGCTTTTATACACCGATTTCATCCTAGAACAATGATTGAAGACCTAAATCCTTGAACTTGTACTTAAAAAGATCTGAAAGTCAGCCTTCTGATCACTTTGAATTATGTTTTTATATTCACCTGTTATTTGCTCCAAGTTTTCTCCATATAAATCAGAGAGAGTCGCACTCACACATATATAATTTAATACATTTGATCATCTGTCTGCAGATCAAATGACTGACAGATGAGTAAATGTATTAAATTATATATTTCTCTTTCAAGTCAGTTTGACACGGCCAGGTGCAGCTGAAAGAATGAGACTAAAACTTCCTCACACACCACAAGTATGTCAAAGCAGCACATTAATTTAATTGAATACACAAACTTAATTACAGTCAGATCTACTCGTGCTCTAATGATGAAGCAGTGATACAAGGCTTTGTGTGTGGTGTTTTTTTTCCCAGCTGAAAACATCGGGCACCTCCTGAAAAACACCCAGATGAGAGTGCAGGAGAGGCTTTGGTGATGTAGTGAGAAAACTATTAATTTACGCCTTGACCTGTTTTTAATGTGTGATTAATGTTACAAATATTTTAGTGTCGGGTTTTTGATCATTTCAACTTATACAAAGTATCTTTGAGGATCCTGAAAAGTGCTCTATAGAATAAATGTATTATCATTATTATTCATTAAGTCTGTGATTTTTTTTTTCTTCTGCCAGCCATCCTTCCTGCATGTGGCAGCTGCAGGAGTGTTTCTTTCAGTCTGGATTATGATCGTCTTCTTTATTATTTGTCTGATATTATAATTTGCTCTTCATTTGTAAAATATGCCGGTGTGCTGTCAGTAGTGTTGTCCATGATGCGATTGGTCAGATGCTTCAAACACCGCCCTGTTTATGTGACTCATGTCTAGATTTGGAAACCGTGGGTGGATTTACCGAGTTGATAACCAGCTTCGTGTGACCGCTTATCTTTGATGGCCGTTTGTTAGGTTTGGATATGTTGAACCTTCTTTGTAGTACAGGCCCCTGGTGTCCTCACATCCAGTGATGGTTCATTGAGTCTACAACACGTATAAGCTCGGGCCTTGAGTTTTCTTCAGCGACCTATTTTTCCTAGTGTTGCCTCTGAGTTAGTGGTTAATGGCCTGCACTCCTGCCTGCCTGTGTTCAACCTGCTACCCCTCGGCCATCTTCAGCTGCGGTGATCCAACCATTCCTCACCACCCCCTGCCCCTCTGCCTCAGCCAATGACTCCTGCCACCTGAATTCCCCTTCAACTCCTGCAATAAACGTCCTTTAATATTCACCTCTCCTGAGCTGTGTCTTGTCTGTGTTCTGCATTTGGGTCCGTCTATCAAAAAACTGTAACACCCTCAACTATTGATCCGAATGCAGATTTTTATGACCCAGCTGCCCAATCCATGGATTTATTGCGGTTGTAACTGTACATCACTACTCCTCAGTATTTTGGCATCCCTCTGGGCTCCATTCTAGCTCCTCTTTCATTCTATTTTTTCATTCATTCCTCAGTATGCAACATTTCATATAAATGATGCAGAACTTTTAAATAATACCATGTTGTGGCACAGTTTAAAACAATCTAAATATTGTGTCTTGCAGCAGGGCTGGTCTTTTTCTCTTAAAGGCTGATCAGTTTTTCATGCGTCCTTTATATCCAACATGTTGGATGCATTTCCTATGTTGCACAACTTTCACTTTTACAAGATGAATTCAACCTGCATAATTTCCATCATTTCTGTTCTGTTTCCATTGACTTGCAGTCATCACCTTTGGCCTCATGCAATGTTGGGCAAGTTACTAATTAAGTGTAGAAAGTTACTTTTTACTCATTACTCCTTTAAAGAGTGAGAATGTTACTTTACCAACTTATCACTTGGTATCAAAAGTAAGTAGTTACGTTACTTGTTATATTACTAAATGACCTTTTTACCTTCTTGGCGACCTTGTTGCTCTCCAGAGTTGATCCAGATCCAATGCACTGCTGTTGGTCTTAGATGTCCAGATGTTGCCTGTGGTGGAGACACCTCTTTAAGCATGGCCTTTAAATTCGATTTCATTACCGCATATTCTCTCTTGAGGAGCCAAACAAGCTTAAAGTAACTAATACTTCCATCTGTGGAAAGTCTGACTCTCTCCCTCTCCCTTTTCCTCCATTTAGTTTTCTGGCAAATAGCAGATGTTGCCCTCCCTGGGCGGCCACACATACACATCATCATAAGATACCCGACACAGGTCAAAACGTAACTCAGAGTTATTTGGATTAGTGACTGTAATATAATTACTGTTTTAGAAATTGTAATCCCATACACTACTTGTTACTGGGAAAAGTAATAATACAGTGATAAATTACTGAGTAATGCATCACCGCCGAACACTGGTCTTATGCCAGTAAAAGACTTTATTTTACACATAGTTTTATAGCTGCGATGTTTTCCAAGAATAGACTGAAATAGGTTGTTACAGTTATCTCTTGCTTTGAGCAAGTAAATTTGATTTACAAGTCTGCTGAATGCAATGTATATTTTACCTCTGTGCTTTTGGCATGCATCCTCAGACATGTGTTACGATCAAAGTGGTGGGATCAAAACACAGAACACAAAGGTTGCTTAAAAGGATCGGGATTTATTGCGGGATTTGAAGATGGTGATGGGGGGAACGATGTCCAGAGAATGCAGGAGCGCAGGTGGAGCAGAGCGAGGCGAGGGTGGCTGGAGTGAAGCAGAAACAAGGAGGCATGTTGGCAAGCAAGGCAGTTTTGTTTTTTTTTTGTGAGGCAAGCAGGCGGTGATCAGTGAGGTAGTGATCCTAAGGCACGGGGAAAACAGTGAGCATCAGCATTAAAAAAAACACAGAAACAACAAATTTTCAAAATGAGGACTTTAAGCGGCCTGTTAAGTTGCACACATGCTGAAACATTGTTCTGGCAAAGAACGGATGAAGAACTGGATCTGATAAACTGCAGGTTGATAAGCTCATTGAAGGCAGATGTGCAGGTGATCGGGGAGCCAGACGCCAGGAGAGTGAGAAGAGGAAGCTACGCTAACACACAGATGTGGAGAGGCGGACAGACGGGGAGCGCTGGAATCACAGAGGAGTGGGAGACACCGGGGGATATGCTGCGGCTTGGCCACGGCCGTAACGCCATGTGCGGGTGGAAAATTTACAAACAATTGGGGGACCCCGCAAGTGACCCAAAAAGCTGCACGTTATAACTTAAATAAAAACAAAGCTGGTTTTGTTTTGCTCTTCTTGGTCGAGCAGGGTTGTGTGTCCACACTAGTGTTGTCAGGATACCACAATTTGACTTTGAGATCAAAACCAAGATTAGCATCATGATACTTGATACCACATAGATCAAAAACAGAACGTCCACAAGGAACAGTAACCCTGAACATACAGCGTGCTGTTGCAAAACAGTGAGAACCACAGAGTGTGCAAAAGATTTACAATGAAATCACAAGTCCTTCATTTTAATTTGATACATATGAGGGAAAATTACTAATCTATGGTTTTATTGACTTTATAGACTTGCCCTGCACAAGGACCATGTATTATTCTATAAATAGTTCCATAACCACAAACAGGACATTTACACTTAAACTTTACTCCAGCAAGACAATTATATTTTCAGTCACCCACCAGTTTGGCACAAAACAACTGAAAAAGTTGCTACCAATAAATATGTTTTTTGCATTTCTTGGTGTGCCTGTTGAAGGGTTAAAGTTGTCACACAGGGAGTCATGTAAAGGGTGCACATGGTGTAGAGAGTGGGAGGTTTCTTCTCTCTCCATCAAGAAGATTCATGAGATACAAGTCACCTCATAAATTTGGCCCCTCTCACAGCCCTGTCTCCTCCTCGGTATCAAAGGACATCACTGCGGTGTAGGTGCTCCACTTTGCACTTGAAAGGCCGAATCGAGACATACTTAAGACAAAATAATTATACAAGGGAGTCGACCAAAGACGTGTAATTACATACAGGAATTTTAGGGAGTAACAGGGACTATTTGTCTTTATTTACTTTAGTTGCAGAGGAGGTGATGTGAAATTGTGCTCGGAAACAAAGGCATCTTACCCTGAAACAGAATTTCAATATTTTACCACAAGTTATGTGCTCTTACGCAAGAGCATCTGCCACTACAATGATTTAAAAAGGTTTGAGCCAAATGTTGTGTCTGTTAAAAGTGTGCAAGCCTCTATTTCTGCTTCACTGAAATCAGATCTGCGAGTTATTCTCAAGTTTGTGTTCGCCTCGGTTGTTTGAACTGAGTGTAAACCGTCCACTGCACACCACAGAGTAATCTGAGATCGCCGTATTATGAATGTGACATCAAAAACTGATATATTGCACTGTCTGAATTTCAATTTAAAGTAATAATACTTAATACATGCCAGTGTAAACACATGATAATGCCTGTGTTGGATGTGTTGGCTCTCTCTGGGAAAGTAACAGCTTATTTTGCAAGGCTGTCCTTAAAACGAGTGCACTCGACAAAAAAATGCACGGTCAATTTGCAAACAAGAAAGTATAATATTACAATAGCTTTTTCAAGAATACCTCCATAAACACTACACTATAAGTAACTGTTGCAATACAGAAAGGTAAAAACACAGTAGCTTCAGTGGAGAGGCTAAAGTTTTTTTGGGAATTCCGAGAGAGACAGGATTCTTGTGGGATTCCCGCAGAGTCAGTTCCACTATTCATCACAGGACTGGGAAAAAAGTCCACAGTTCTACAGGCTATTTTCTTTATTTTTAAGCTGATGTTAGTCCTTCTCTTGTGTTCTTTATTCTCCTCTGTCTGCTCCGGTGGCTGGTTGCAGACAAATGAACAGTGTATGATGTGTGTGGACTGTGGATTGATGGGAACGGGATGGGATGAGACCGGAGTCATTCTTCCAGGATTGGGATGGGATGGGATTTTTTTTTTTTTTTTTTTTTTTTTTTTTGTCATGATGCAACCAACAGTTCCAGACACTGAATAGTTCCAGTATTAAATCCCTTTCATTTTCACTGTTTTCATGCACGATTGTGATTAAGTTGACAAAATTACGGCATTTTAACACATTGGCTGATGTGTTGTGAACCTAATCAATACTGGTAGGCCTATTTAATTTAGCCAGATAATAGCTAGTTAGTTTCTAACTGCAGTTAGCAGATATAAGCAACACCTCACTAGTTACCATAATGTCAGTTGGCCTACTTTTACATCAGATTGATTGCACTGATTGATATTTGTTGCCATACAGAGTTTTTCTTGTAGATGTACAAAATGTAACAAGACAAAAACAAAATAACAAGATCAAAATGATGCTACAAGACAAAATGTAGGCCTAACAGACATTAGAAAACAATATAAAAGACGTATTACCATGAAAACTACCTACAAGACATAACAAGACAAAGACAACATAACAAGATGTAATATGATGAAGACAAAACAAAACAAAAATGATGTAACGATACCTTACAAGATTACAAGACAAAAATGACATAACAAGATGAGAATGACTAAACAAAAGATGTAACAAGAAAAGAATGAGGTAAAAAGACTGTAACAATACGTAACAAGATGAAACTGACTTCATAAGACAAAAATTACGTAACAAAATGACAACAATAATGATAAATAATATGTAACAAGATTAAAGCAACGTAACAAGACATAACAAGACTATAATGACGTAACAAGACAGAGCGTAAAAGACGTAACAGGATGAAAATGATGTAAAAGACAATTTACAAGATGAAAACTACATACAAGACATGACAAGACAAAAATAACATGAAGACATAATATGATGAAAATGGTGTAAAAAAAAATTATGTAACGATACGTAACAAGATTAAGACAATGTAAGAAGACATAGAAAAAAAAATGACAAAATGACATAAGACAAAAACGATGATATAAAAGACGTAACAAGAAAAAAATTACATGAAACACAAAACAAAAGGAGAAAAGGTGAGGTTCAGTTCGCTTTGCACAAAAACAACCAGTAGAAATGTTCTTCAAAGGGCTACTTTTTACTACAGTATACTTCGAGTACATTTCAACCCGTATTTTTTCACTTGTTTGTAAGTAACGAGGTTGAATCAGTACTTTTACTTTTACCAGAGTCTTTTTGTATGCAAGTATCTGTACTATCTGTACTGCTGAAGTACAGAATATGCGTTCTTTTGCCGCCTCTGTAAATTCCTTTGTGTTGCATTTCCCAGACTCCCTTGCATTTCACTGTGCTTTTTGGAACATCCACACAGTACCGAATGCATTGATAAGCAAGCAAAATATTCATACTAAAATATAAAGTTTGCCAGAGAAATTTCGCTCAGTGAACTCCTGATCCTATAAGCTCTAAAATATTCCGAAACTGGAGTGGTAAAAGTCCAAATCCAAATCCTGAGGCGCCCATTAAAGCTCTTGGAGCAGGACGCTCGCATGGTGTGGAATGGAAATGTTAGAGTTGGAGAGGACATACAAGATGTGATATTTTCTATTTCAACCACTATAATGACGTGTGTGTGTGTGTGTGTGTGTGTGTGTGTGTGTGTGTGTGTGTGTGTGTGTGTGTGGTGTGTGTGTGGGGTGTGTGTGTGTGTGTGTGTGTGTTCCAGAATGAGGTTTGCAAGCGGCAGCAGTAACAGCAAGGGCCAGGATCCAGCACTACCAACAACAGGAGTGGAAGACCATGGCGGGGGAACAGGCTGCATTTGAGTGCTGACATGCGGGTGTGAGGTGTAAAAACCTCATTCATGGCCAGGTTTCAGCCCTGGTCTGGTCTGATTGTATAACGTGCCCATTAAAGCAGCGAGTGGAGAAATGCAATGTCCATTCTGAACACTTGTATGTCTTTCCTGGCTTGATTTCCGAATTCCGATTTCGATTTGAAGACTGCCCACTCAAGGATAAATGGATATATTAAACAATAAAATGTGATGTGGAATGTAGTTTGTTGCCTCCAATATCTTGCACTTCTAACCAAACATCTTTCTTTGCTTAAAACAGGCAGGTCCTGGCATCCAGTTGATGTTCACTGTTGCAGTCAACAAGGTGTACCCAAACACAGAACAGGACTCAGAATTAGAGTGGAAAAAGGGGTTTTATTGCAAGGATAATGAACACGGCCGTGGAGGAAAATCCAGGGTGTGGAGGCTGAGGAGGGTGGGCTGATTGGTTGGAGGAGTTTGGTTGGCTGGGAGCATGGCAGAAGGACAAGTAGGTAGGGGGCAGTGATCCACTATGGCTGACACAACGATCTAGCAAGGGCTGGAGAGGAGAGCTGGTGTTTTACACTGCCGGATTGATTACTGGATGGTTCTCAGGTGAAGGGCGAGGAGCAGTGAATTGAATGAATGTAATCAGGAGCCCAGGAGAGTGAGGGAGGTGCCACGCCCACAACACACATACACAAAGAGACAGACAGGGGGAGGGATGGGGAAAACAGAGCTGGGACATTCACATGATGTGCATGTTTATGTGAATGTCTTAACACAAGATACCATTAGGATGCAAATAATTATGACCTTAGAAATACAAGAAAAAATGCTATTATATAGAGAAATGTATATAAGATTGCTGCAAATGGTAACTACCACTGCCTGCCCCACCAGAGACCAATCAAACCAATGACTGCAGAAAAGATGGATGACGCGTCTCCGCTTCCTCCTGCTGGACAAAAATTAAGCCACAATATCTCGGACACAAGTGCTTCCAACTTGCGCTGGTGATCGGAGATGGAGTCGTGCTATTGAGGTCCTGCCTGCACAGCTGGTTGACTCAATCAGAAGCAGGGGCTCAACTGTCAATTATGTCATAAAACACCCTTTTTATGACATCAAATACCTAATTAATACTAAACAGAAAAATTTACACTTGAACATTAAATCCCTATTCCAAAAACAGAATGATTTGCAAATACTTTTCAACTTGTATTCAGTTGAATGCAGTACAAAGACAAAATATTTAATGTTTAAACTGATGCTCTATTGTCTTTTATAATATACTGAATTTGATGGCTGCAACATGTACACAAGAAGCAAGGCCAAAAACCAGCAGTGAATGCCCATGACCTTTGACGCCCCTCAGGCGGCACTGCATTAAAAACAGTGTAAAACATGTAATTGTATGAAGGATAGGAAGAACATTTTGGAAAACCGTCGTCGTGGCATCCACAAATGCAAGTCAAGACTCAGCAACATCTTTTTTCAGAGAAGTCCCTGCTTATTTTAGCAAGACAATGCCGAGACACATTTTGCACATGTTACAACAGCGTGACTTCATAGTAAAAGAGTTCGGGTACCAGACTGTCCTCCCGCAGTCCAGACCTGCAGTCTCCTTTTGAAAACAAGTGGTGCATTGTGAAGCACAAAATACAACAACAGAGATCCGGGACCGTCGAGCACCTGAAGTCATGTTTCCAGTAAGAATGGAAAAAAAAAAAAAAAAAAAAAATCCCCAACACTTACTGAGTGTTGTTAAAAGAAAAGATGATGTACCACAGTGGTAAACTTGCTCCTGTCACAACTTATTTGAAACATGTTGCAGGCATCAAATTCAAATGAGTGTATATTTACACAAAACAAGTTACTCAGGTTAAACCTTTAATATCTAGTCTATATTCAATTGAATATAGGTTGAAAACTTTTTGCAAATCAGAGATATTTGAACCACCTAAAATGAGAGAAAACCATATTTAAGATGTTGATGTGTTAGTTTGGCTCATGTCCCACCTGCTGTACTGTATAGAGCTGTGTGTGTAGTACCATTATCAGGATGTGGCTCAAACATGGTGAATTGTCTTGATGCGCTGGGCTGAATGCCTGACCTCTGACACTGACTAAACCACCAAGCTAACAACCTCCTCAGCAACACCAACATCAGTAAACTAAAGCCAGACATTGAGCAACAGAAACCACAATGGCAAAGTAAAGAAAGCAGCAGTGATCTTTAACTGGCTCTGCCTTGGAGAACAAAAGTGGAAGTGATGTATTTTCCATTGTTCCTGATATTGATAGATTATATTTTGACACTGTCCAGTAAAAGAAGAATAATACTGGTACGGACACATGCACATACGCGGTCAAAACAACGTCAGCACATCTGCCTAAAGGCTTGTCAAAATTTATAAGGCGTCACGGTCAAATAGAGGGGCACTGACGGCTGTAGTTACATGGCAACATTCACGCTTTGTCCAGCATCGTAACAGAGGCACAGACACCTCAGAATCGGAAACAAACGCTCGCCAAAAACGGGCCCATCCACATGTTGAGATCATTTTCTTCTGCTATGAATTTTAATGCATGCACTTTATTTTCCATATTTATTCAATGAACAGCTTTCTGGGCTGCCTTTACTGAAGCTGTCGTGCCTTACATGTTCATGCCTTAGATTGACATTTAAAGGTAATGGAGTTGGACAGTTTGTCTCTCCTTACATTATAAATCAATGCACATGCATCACAGTGAAAGCAAAGACACGCATTAACATTTTCTTCCTCTCAGACTGTGCAGGCCTGAGCCACAGGAGTATTAAAGCATCTGCAAATCAAGCATTCTTTGTTGCTCAGGCTCCTGCTCTCTTTCAGAATCACTGCAGTCTGTTATTTTAGGTGTTTATGTATTAGTCAAAATAATCAACAAGGTGATTTTTCCTAACATGAGCAAATAGGAGCTCAACTGTAATGGGATTTTAAGAGCTATAATGTTTTCTTTATTTTGGCAGGCATTGCGTCTGTACTGTTTACCAAATGTTCAAGGAAATGAAATCGTCTAAGTTTGGGTTGTGGGTTTTATTTCTGTTTTCATCCCGTTAATTGGATGCAGCTTTTGCTGCAGCCAGCAAAAGCAAAATTAAGCTACAGCATAATCCTTTTGGGCAACTGCACTCCATCAAAGTAAATCCACTAGAAATACTCGTTTTTGCCATTGACAGGGTCAGATTGTCATTATAAGTGTCTGACAACATTATAGAAAGGACCACTACAGAAATAGACCTTTTTGTTAAATGTCTTTTTCTGTTTGCCTCACTTCACGCCCAGAATATGCAGCGTTTAAAGAGCAAAGTAGTGATGTACACGCCCTAAACGCACATACGCAATGCGCTATAAATGATCTGAACAGGGCCCTCAGACCCAAAATCAATTTCAGAATGGTTGAAAATAATCAAAGTCACCCTTTGAAATACAGTATATCTCAAAATACTGTTAATGAACCTTTGAATACTGAGAGAGGTATACGCTGTGTCCAAAATCAAATTCACTCATTCACTATTCCAGTGACTGTACAAATGATTATTACTTTTATGATTCATTATTATGTCCCATCATTACCAACAGCTGTGGTGCTCTCTTTAATTTTCACATACCAAATGCAGCTCATTGCACTGTGGGACCGTTAAAGTGCAGGTACACCATCACAACTGCATGTTCTACTTCTTTTGTTGGATTCTGCGAATTTTTAAGGTCACTGTTTTGTGCACAAATCCCACACTGATAATTTGGATGCTCAAAGCATTATGGAGAGAAAAAAAAAAAAACAGGGTCATCTTATTGTTTTTATGTTAGTGGCATGTTTTCTGGTGTGTCTTGAGAGTCCAGGTTTTCTCTGTTTATCCTCGTCCTCATCATCTGTCATGTCATTTCACCAGTTGACATCAGAGAAGTTATTAAAAAAAAAAACACTGCAGTGTGCCATGGAGTCCCCACTGGTGCAATCCCAATGACATGCCTCATTATTTATTGATGAACAGGTTAAAACAAAAAGAGACGAACGTGAACATTTCACTTCAGGAAGTCAGGTAAATGGCAACTGTTATGAGAGGATGAATAATGCAATGCAACAAGGAAGAAATAAAAAATGCATTGCCTGAGACACAAATATATCACCGGTGTTATTCATACAGTGTCTATTGTGTTGAGTGACAATCATTATGCAAAATGAGGGAAAAACTGAGGAGCCAAACAGAGTAGAAGGTCACATGACAAAGGTGCCAGAATTGAAGTAGTAATTGCTCAGAATTAAAGTTTTATCACACATCAACTGTCACTGCCAGTCGAAAGAAAAAAGAAAACTATGGTTAAAAGCGATCAGCATTCACCTCTATATATAATTCCACTTTTGGTTAGAGTAATGAAAAAGTAATTTTAAGTAATGTCACTAAATATCAGCTACAGTAAAACGGTCAGTTTTATTTTTCAGATACAGATGAATTATAAAGTTCTTTGTAGTTGACTTTAAGTAAAATACTGATTGAAATATTTGTCAGTGGTACAGACCTGATAAAGTAAAGGAGTGTTCTTTCCTCATCACGCTACTTTTGAACCCAAATACTTCTGTAATTTCTTACAAATTCTCTTTTATACTGAGTGTCACTGAAAACAAAACTAGTTGTATGTCTAGTACAGTTTGTCAAATACAAAACCTCATGTGACCTTAATGTTTTGTTGGACTCAAATGGTGAAACTGTCACAGAAATGTTTATTTTCCCTCTTTGATGAAGCAGTGACACACATAAAAAAAAAGGTCCCATTTGAACCCTGTCCATAAAATTATCACTGAACACATGATGTTATAATTTTTTGCACAAAAGGATTTTGTTTGAAGAAATTTTATTTTGTTTTACCACCTGTTTAATGTCTCAGTGTGGTTATATGATGTTTCAGTTTCATGTGAACTCACCAAAGAATCTTTCTGTCAGATAACATCAACACAAACAAAATTAAACACAAAAAACAAAATGCCAATTTGAATCATTTATTAAAAATTATTTGCAATATTTCATATCCATACATCCATCGTCAGGTTGGTACAGATAACAGATGGACCATTCACAGTCAGATTTGGCCTGATTAGAGTCTCGAATTAACCTCAGCTGCATGTTTTTTTTGTTTTGGAGTGTGGGAGGAAACCCACGCAGACACGACAAGAACATGCAAGCTCCACACAGACAGGAGCAGCCGGTAAAAAGGCTGCTCCTGTCTGTGTGAGGTGACGGTGCTGATCACCGCACCACCGTGCTGCCCTGTCTGTTGAGCTGGGTACAGTTTTAAAATGATGATACCAGGACCAGGATTCATTTTTAAACCTGATTAAATCATGATTTAAGTTTTAATTATGTTGCACCAAACTTTTAAACTAGCTTCAAATGGAGATATTTAATTAAATTTAAACCTTAGTTTAGGTTTTATTCTAAACCCAGACTAAATTTAATTTTGTTGCACCAAAACTTTAAACTCTAATTTAAACTGTCATCCGGTAGTAATGTTTGAACTTCACACACAAAGGTCGTGTCCGATTTCAATCCACAACCTTCTTAAAGAGAGCCAAAGTCACACCCCTAACTTTCAGCTAGCTAGAAAGCCATGTAATTGTTTCCCCTTCTCTTATGCTTACTAGGTCCTGACAGCATTCAAATTTATTTTTTATTATTTTTTATTTTAATGTGGGTATGCATTTTGATTAAACTGTTCAGTTGACATGAATAAACTTGGATTAACGAAACCCGAGATTAATTTTTAATTGTGCAACAGAGCTCTGCTTAATCTAAAATCTGAATTTTCTCATTTTAAATGTAGTTTTGTACACTTTGATTCGAATGACTCTTAGATTAAATTAATTTTTGTGGTGCAGCCTAGTCTTAAAGTGATACCGATACCAACAGAGTATTTTATTTGGTACCTTTATTTGCCCTACTTTATTTGATTATGTGAATGGAAGTATTCCTGAAATAACACAAATTGTACGCATTTAGCAACACTTGCTAGCATTTTGGTGGCATGTCAGCAGGCTTAACAGCTGAGATGCCACCAAAACGCTCAGTCAAATACACCACTTTCAATTTCACTACACCACAGACTGTATGGCTTGTAGCTGCAGTGGTAGTGAGCCAATCACATGTTGTATTTAATCAAAAAACGCTTGGCTGTGAGAGAAAATCGCACAACTAGTAATTTTTTTCTAGATCCGCGTACAAAAAAAAAGGTCAAATGCTGGTATTGATTCACAAGTTCTGATACTGCTTGGTCCTTGGTTATTGTGGTCGATACCTTTGAGGCAGAATAAGTATGATTTGTCAGTTGCATTTTCAGTTGGTCGTGTCCCGAGCACACCAAAGTAATGAGAAAGTAAGAAGGTACGGGCTTGTCTGCAGATGCAGGCGCTGCTACACACTTCTAGTGGGTGATTGAGTCTATGCATCGTTTTTGGCAAAATCCTGCATAGTTTAAGTAAAATAGTCATTTTTTTCCAGACCTGGCTAAGAAAAGGATCAAATGCAGGTATCATTCGACAGGTAGCTCTGATTCTACTTGGTACTTGGTTATTTCGTTCGGTACCTTAAAGGTAGAATAAGTCGGATTTGTCAGCTGCTGTTTGTAAACACAGCAGAAAGAAAGTTCATTGTTAAGTCTCATTCAGTTTAGGGTTGGTAAAGCGTCCTGAGTACAGCAAAATAATGAGAAAATAATAAGGCACGGGTGGAGGGCGGCGTCTCTGCAGATGCAGGCGCTGCTACACACTTCCAGTGGTTCATGGGTGATGATTTAGAGGGATTATTTTTGTACGAGTCTATGCAGTCCGAGTACATAAGTCTATGATTTTTTGGGGGGGGGGAAATCCTGCATAGTTTAACATACAAACACGACTACAACACTACAAATGTCTTCAAAGGTTTTGAGGAAACAAAGAGCAGACAGGGAGGGATGGATATTGGTACTTGATACCTGTACCGACATTCAGCCCTCCTGATATCTCACTGTCTGCTCTTTGTGTTCTCCTCTCCTATCACGGCTTTGCGGCCCTCAGAATCTTCTCCAGAACGCGTCGATCCTTGTCAGCGATGATGTCTCTCCACAGATCGTTGAAGTCCTCGTGAAGGGCCAGTTGTTGGAGGATGGCGTGTCCATGGGGCCTGTAGAGAGATACGCTTCTTATTTAGCACCTCAGTGTTCAAAGCACAAGACAAGACACAAAAACAGTTTCTCACACAAACCACAAAGTCATCTTATCAGACATTTCTTGATAACTTACCTGACTTCTGCGGCAGCGTCCAAAGACATCTTACTGACGGCTTTCAGGAAACGTTGGGGGAGCTCTTCCCTGCTGTTAAGATGGAATCCGCTCCCAGTCTGTCAGCCAGCAGGCGGAGCTGCTGAGCAGCACTGGCTCTCACTGCTGCGCATTTGTGGCTGTAGAAGGACAAAGACAAACCAATCCATTCATATCTCATTTCCACTGAATGCAACAAAACTTATTCACAGATTTGGATCCTCCGATGTGGTCGTACCTCAGTCCTGTGTTTAGCAGAGGGTTCAGGACTCGACCTGAGCTGCAGTTCAGCACCATGGCCTCCAGGGCTATGTTGGCCTGCTGCTGAATAAAGACGTTTGCAGCAGACTGTGCGATCTTCAGCAGCAGAGCCATGCCAGTCCGGTCCACCTGAGGGTCCATGTCCTTCTGCAGGTAGATATACAAATAACGTAGGGCGTCCATCGCTGCGCAGGCCACTGAAGAGCGCAGATTTTTAACCTAGAGGGTGAGAAGGAACGTCACCAGTCAGCGATCACACTGCTACAGACGAGAACAGGATGAAAGACAGAGACAACGAGGAAAACAATTTACTTACTTCTTCTATCAGAACCAGACACACTTCATGAAGTTTGACCATCAGTGTGTCCGGATGGTTCTGAGCTAAAACTCGGATGGTTCTCAGTCCTTCGGTCTTCTTCTCCCTGTGTTGAGGTGACAGTGTTATTAAACTGTTCTTTTATTCAGAAAACACATGAACATGATGCACCTTCAGTTCAAACTGCTGCTGCAAGCGTTAATTTGCAATAGCTGCAATGTTATGATGGTGGCAGATTTAACATTGAAATTTAACATCGGATTTTGTCGGCTAAAATAATTAGTCCCACAAAAGAAGACATTTTAAACTGTGAAGTAACAGTGTGAGGCTGAGGCAGAGCCTACATTTTACTCATTGGACAAAGACCTTTTCTGAATTCTTAATTTTCAGAATTTCTCAATCTCAAATTCCAAGCTTTTCCAAACTGTGTAGGAACCCTGAGGTTTCTGCAGGTATAAAAATCTTTCTCAGCACGTTGTTAAGAGTCTTACCAGTCCTCTGTGTTGATCAGCTTGAAGCACATGGACAGACCCTCCACGGGGTTAGACAGCCGCGGCAGGTCCTCGATGTTCGGGCTGTCGGCGGTCTGGAAGGTGCTGGGGCTGAATTTCTTATGGCTTCCATTGTTGGTCTTGGCGGGCTTCAGAGTCGTCCCACGGCGAGGTCCTGTTTTCCTGGGTGGGGCGCGATTTGGGGGAGGAGCTGGTTTAACAGGTGTCACTGCAGGCGAAGGTGTGGCGCCAAATTCTGGATCTTGTGTCTGGTTGTTGTTGATGGGATCCTCCCTGTGTCCTTGGGTATTCATTCTAGTCTCTTTGGGGGTCGTCCTCACATGCGGGCCCTGTACATTCAGTCGCCTTTTTCCCTTCTGTCCTTCGCTCCTGGCGGCAGGGTTCCTTTTCGGTTCCTTCGGCGGTTGAGGCGAATGTTGGACGGCGTTTCCATGAAGGTTTTCGATTCTTCTTCGTATTTCCTCTACCTTACCTTGAGCCGTTTGGAGTCTGTATCCACATACTTCTTTGTCTGTTGAGATTAAGAGCAAAATGCGTGTCAGTCACGTTTCTACCTCCAGTGAGCTCCAACCAGGATTTCAATGTTGATTTGCACACGTGCAAATACACTGAAATCCTGAATAAGTTAATGTTTTAGTTCCTTAACTCAAAACTTAGAGCTCAGTGCTTAATTATTTGGAGCTGTTACATGTACTCTTTGATTGCGGTTAAATTCAAATTATTGATTAAAGTCAAATTGAATATTTTCAGTAAATGCCACTCAGAATTGTCATTCCCACTCTCACTGCAATAATTTAACAGAACTGAATGATTTTAAGATAAAACCCCAGTATTTCATGGTCAGTAAAACTCATATCAATTGAAAAATATGAGCTAAATACATACAAGAAAGAAAATTTTACTGGCACTCAACATTTTCTCGACTTATTCCGGTTAATTAATTTGAACATTCAGTTTTACAGTGTACTTAGACATTTCAAGTATTCCAAAGTTATATGCATTGAGACATATTATAAAAAGCAATAATGTCACTAAAATAGGCTGGAAGTTGTGGTGAGTAAATGGGTTAAATACAGGATTTGATTTCAACTGAGAAATAGTGAGGATCCAAAGTGACGACAGCTTATTATTTACACATTTTAGAACATGAGTTCTCAACCTGTTGTAACTTAGATTCTGGTATTAAAAATTTTTGAACACCAGCCTATAAAAGCTGATCATTTTGTGTCACTGCATCTGAGGGAACATTAGCGAGCTAACATGCTCATCTCCAACGTATTTTCAATGTAAAAATGTCCACTGTGTTCACATCTTAACATATTATATCTGTACTTTGACCTGCTGAAGACATCTGAATATCTGAGAATATAGAAGCTCTGTGACCCAACACCCCGTTTACACCTGGTATTAAAATGTGATCTGTATCCAGATAAGTTATCCAGATTGTTGTACAGATTGCGTTTACACCTGCCTAAGATCTGAACACTGACTCAGACTAGCTCCAGATAGGCTGAGGCTCCTGTTACAAATTCATCAGAGTTCATAGCTCTGCCGTTATGACTCATCAGTTTGTCTATAGAAGAACTTACCTGCTCCACCGACGTACGTCATCATCACGGGGAGACGGGACAGTCTTCTTCTGGGTCTTGGAGCTCTTGGAGGAGGTGGAGACGGAGTGATGGGTGTCTGAGGAGGTGACACCTCAACTGGACTTTCGATCAGTGGGATGGCCCTCAGCTCATCTGGAGTACGACAGTCCAGTGAGCTGATGGAGCTCTGGTGACTGAGGTACAGCTCGTCCACCCCCTCATCCAGTGATTCAAGGCTCCTCTGGTGTCTTTGGGTCTTGGCTGTCTCCGGGTTCAAAAAAGTTCCATGTTCAACAGGTTTGAGCCTCCATCCTCGAACAGAGGACTCAGGCCTTCGTCTGTAACCTGCTGGGGGCTGAGGTGGAGGGACGGGGTTCTGCTGGGTGGAGATTCCCAGTCTCTCCAGCACGGCGTTGGTGAATCTTCTGTTTTCTGCACACAGCCTCTCTGACTGACGGATGAGAGACTCTCTCTCAGCCCTCTTGATGTCCAGGATCTTGGACATCAAGTGTAGACATCTTGTCTCTGGTAGTTATCAGTTCTCTGTGATGAACAAGAAGTCATTTCAACAGTTAGGTCAGTTGTCCACTCAGCAAAATTTGGTTTTAAAGATGTTGAAAAAACAGCTTTGACAGTGCAGCACACAAAATTGCATGCTCAGTTCTCAGAAGAAGAAAAAAGTTGCACTTTACATGGGATTTCAAGACAGAAACTCCCTTTAAAACCAAGTCAGAGCCAATATAAAATACTTATATTATTTTATTTGGGCCAATAATTGATTACACATTAAACCACTGAAACAATCAAATGATCTGTATGTATCTCTGAATAACATTCACATACGAAAAGCAGAAAGTTTATAAAATAAAACAGTTGTACTTACATTGTCATCAGGCCTCCTCCTCCCAAATAGTTGGGCTACAAGTGGATCCATAAGTTTCACTAAAAAGTTCACGAAGTTTCACTAACGAGTGAGTTTCTCCAACAAGAAAGTATCACTAACTTTCTCTATCGACTGTTTCTCCAACAAATAAGTTTCTCCAACAAGAAAGTATCACTAACTTTCTCTATCGACTGTTTCTCCAACAAATAAGTTTCTCCAACAAGAAAGTATCACTAACTTTCACTATCGACTGTTTCTCCAACAAATAAGTTTCTCCAACAAGAAAGTATCACTAACTTTCTCTATCGACTGTTTCTCCAACAAATAAGTTTCTCCAACAAGAAAGTATCACTAACTTTCTCTATCGACTGTTTCTCCAACAAATAAGTTTCTCCAACAAGAATTTTTTTTTTTTTTTTACCAACGAGCGAGTTTCACTAATGACAAAGTTTCTCCAACAAGTAATAAAAGAGTATTTTCACTAAACCAGATGAGTGTCCGCTGGCTGTAGGTTCTTTGGCTCTGATGTGTCACATGTTCTCTGTGATGTCACAGTGACACCTGCACGCATAAATTAGAACCCTGTGACGCTCTGGATTCTGAGGCTCCATAAAAGGAAAATGCCTGAATTTTAAATAAAAACAAATATTTCTGCTGCTGCTGTGTGAAGCTGAAAACCTGGTTTTATTTCCCAAAGTGGTTCAGTTTCAAAGAGAAGAACAACACTGAGTCAAACCCAGTTTCACCTGCTCACAGTGTGTTTACATCTCTCATATAAACTCCTTCAATCTGTCCAAATAAATCTGTACAACACATGTAAAGACATCCACCTTTCTACTTATTTTATATTATTTAATTACCTGGATTCAGGTTGTGGAAATACTTGAGTATGTGTTCATAAACCTGATTTAGAAGACTCTTTGTAATTTAAATAACGCAGATCATTACTGAGATGTAAAGGCTTTATTATTAATTACAGTACCAGTCAAAAGTTTGGACACACTTTTCATTCTTCTCAGTCTTTTTTTCTTTATTTTTATTCTTATAAGAAATGGTTGAGCTTTTACCAACAGTGTGCAAATCAAAATGTAGCAACTTTGAAGAACTGAAAATATCAAAGAGCAAAAAACTTGCAGGTCAACAGGTGTGTATAGGAGAAAACACTGCACTCTGCACTTGCAATATTTTAGATTCTTAAAAATAAAAACACATATTTTGCCTTGTTTACACATTTTTTGCTCACAACGTAATTCCATATAATTCCATATTTTATAGTTTGGTGTCTCCAGTATTAATCTAAATGTAGAAAAAAATGATAATAATTTTAAAAAACATTTAGGTTTTGTAGTTGGTTGAGGTGAAGCTGGTTTATAAAGGGTAGTATTTAATGATAACATTTTAAAAACTTTAAGTGACACCCACAGATGTCTAGTTTTGTTTGACCAGCACTACGAACCTCCAAATGATTCAATTTGCTGCAATTTGAGACAAGAAACAGCAGCAAAGCATCCAATTTGACAAGCTGAAAACATGACATATTTGACATTTTGCATGCAAAATGGTGAGAATATGAAACAGTAAAATAAAGATCGATAAAGATTCTGTTAGAAGCTACAAAAATACTTTGAGCTGAACATAAAGGGAATTTTAGTCTTTCTCTCTGCTCTCCTGCACACATGAGCTCAGTCTCACAACACTCGCTTGTTTGAGGGGGAGAAAAGGTGACTCGTCACGGGTCAGCCGCGGCCAGCGAGACGTCACTGCAGCCTGCCTGACAGCGAGTTGGGCTCACTTTTGCCCCACTCCAGATTAGGTCCATCTCGGGCATGGCTCGGCGCAGCATGGTGTGATGAAAGTGGGAATAGAAATACAAATCAGTGCAGCTCGGTTTCACTCCGCACGTCCAAAAGTGGCAGTGACAAACCCCCGTGTGTGTGCTTGTGTGTCAGTACTGACACGAAAAGTGACAAAAATCACCCCCAGAAAAACACCTGGGGATGGACTCACTCGTCGATATATTTGGCAGGTCTCCCAGCTCTTTTTAACCTAGAAAGCTTGTCCATCCATCAAGTGAGCGTGTATGGGTCGGCCAGTCTGCTCTTATTGGTTGATATGAACCTTTTCAAGTAACACTTGTGGTCCTGGATTCAGTGACAGTATATATTCAGAATACTTTAATTTTCCTCAACCATTCTTAAAAAGCAAGCCGACAAAACTTGCTAGCTAGCGTTAGAAACCACGCCCACTTCTGTATGATGAAAGCGCTGACGGCATATGACAACCAATTAGAGTCTATGGCTCTGAAGACAGCCACACTGGCTTGGAAAATAGTGACATGGAGCACTAATTTTGATGATTTTACTGTTTCTCAGAGTGCTGAATGATGGCAAACTTTAATAAACATTAATTCTGGACTATAAGTTAACAGTCTGAGTCAAGCATGGGGCCTGTACTACGTACAGCTCCGGTTGTGTCTGTGGTTTACTTACGATTACATCATGTCTTCTTTGAAAAGCTGCACAGTCGCACTTTAAAGGTCAGAGACCGATGATCTAACTCATGGGCAGACGCCGTTTGCGGTGAAGAATTTCCTGTAAATGATGAAACAGCTACTCAAATTAATTTTCAAATTCCCAAGCAACTAAAGCAGAATTTGGGGGCAATATTTACTTTAAATTAAATTCAATATTTTTTAGAGCCGTGAAAAAAACATGAAAGAGCTTTTTATAAGGCAGTGGCAAAGGGAATCTCTCTGCACTGTTGAATTTCAAAATCAGTTCTATAAAATGTTAGACTGAGCCTTCCGTTTGTCTTTTGTTTCATGCATTTTCCTCTCAGATTTTCTTCCCTTCTCCCCTGGACTTCCTTTTCCACTTAGCTCATTCCTCAGGTCTGTTTCCTCCTCCTGTCCTGCAGATAAGCAGAGTCACTCTGTGACCATACATCAGAGGCCCAGGCGAGAGCAGGCAATGGACAGGGAGGACAAAGATGGTGTCCCGTCACATAGACGAACTGTCCGTCTGACAGCTTGTTGCCTGATAGTCTCGTTCTCCAAAGCCAGCAGTCACATGTTTCACAGACATAACAATAAACATGTAGCTTGTTTGAGAGATGTATGCTCACATTTTTCAGACTTGTAGAGATAAAGGGAAGTTGTATGAAGTGAAAGGAGATAGTAATGGACAGGAGCTGAAGCACCACTGATAGAGGAGTGCGTGACGTCCCGCTTACTCTCTTACCACACTTAATCACAACCAGAAGGGAACTAATACTACCTCCATTTCACTGATAGTCCATTTTAATGATCAACAAGTTAGCCAGTCTAATAAGCTGAATGACATGTTACTGAGAAATGCAGACCTTTTATGATGTTTGCTAACTAATACTTAAATAAAGGAACAGTAAAGCTGAAAAAATAACAAATTAAACTAACAAACAACAAAACTAACAAAGTTTGAAGGAGCTACAGGCTGCAGCGTCTGCATCAGCTCTGCTGTTTCTACACTGTTTCTAGTTTATAAATGTAAAAAATATGTTAAGTATAATTTGCCCAAAAGTCAGAGATGACCAGGGGTGGAAGTAACTAATTACAAATACTCAAATTACTGTAATTAAGTAGTTTTTTTGGGGGGTATGTGTACTTATATGACTAGATTTACTTGAACCTAAGTATTGTTTCACTATGTAATCTACTTAGGTAGATAAAAATCATAGTTGAAGACTGAGTATAATTTGAATGAATATCCAAAACCTTTCATCTGCATTTTAGTAGCCAATGATCTGATCACAAACAGGCCGATGAAAACAATGAGATACGGACAAAAAACAAACAAACAACAAAATGCTGCAGCAGCAGGTTTGTGGTAAAGATGTTTATGATTAATCATTAATCGATTAATTGCCGTTAAGAATTTAACAAATTAAAAATGTATTCACGTATATTTAATCAATAGTTGTGTTTTGTCTGGCGAAGACATTTGTTGAATATCAAAAATAATAAACCTAGGCTTAAAATGAGAAATAAATGGCCAAAAATTGAAAATCAGGAAATAAACATGTTTTGTATCTTATACATTATTAATGATTAATCAGTTGTTAGCATTTTCAGTTATTGGTTCAAAAAAACACGGAAAATTTGCTACCCTAGTTTAGAGAGGTGACTGTGACATTACTCTGAGTAGTTTTTGCATCAGAATACTTAGTACTTTTACTTAAGTATATTTCTAACACCAGTACTTTTACTTGTAACTGAGTATTAATTTAGCAGTGTATCAGTATTCTACTTGAGTACAGATTTTTCCACCATTGGAGATGACTGTGTGCACAGTTAAGATGTGATATTTTACAGAATTTGTGACTATTGTGGACTAAAAGGGGATAAATGAATTTTATTTTGTACTGTCTGTTATATCATGTTTTGAGACAAATATCCTTTAAAAAAGTTAATGCTCCTGATTTTGATTTGATAAATTTGGTGAATGAAACTGAGTTTGTTTTTAAAGCAAAGGGAACGAAGAAGAAAAGTAACACGCAAAAGATAAATGCCTCAGAATTTAATTAATTTTAATATGGACTATGGATTATTGGTTTATGGATCAGTTCAAATATAAAATTGTTTGGCTGTTTTGTGTTTATGGGGCCAGCTTGTGTGTTCGTATTGTGGGATATAATTTATGTTGGCATGATGTTTATGTTTACGCTTGGATGCTGCTGATGGGTTAGCATGCTGGAACGTTTTATTTGTCGTTAATGTGCCTGAATAATCCCGTGGAGGGGTGAGTCATGAGAATGACTCGACACAAAAATAAAATATTCATTCATTCACTCAAACCACTGTCAAGAATGAACCTCAGCATTTCAAATGTGCTTTATCAGTATGAAATCCAAAATTATTTACAGCTGAGGAGAAAACCAACCCTTGAAATTCGTACTGTTCAATAATACCGTATAAATCAATCTCTCAACACTGTGGTTTCCTGCCACAGTATAAAATGTCAGACATCATAAGAAGAAGTAAGATGTAGAAATAACTCCAGAATACAACACGATCTAAATTGTTCTCCCACTTTTCTGCAATTTTTGCTTTTTCCTGCATCTGAATCTCCCTCAAATGAAACAAGCTGAGAGGGAAAAAGCAGCGCAGGCTGTAGTCTGTGATGAGGGGTCTCAAGTAGACAGTATTTTATGGACTTTTAGACTTTATTGTTCCCAAAGGGCAGTTCCTTTCCACAGTACTATACACATCAGACAACAAACAGCACACAGTAACGACATATAATGACAGACAACAGCCACACTCAGGATTAGGCTTTTCCCCAAATCAAGCCTGTCACAGTGCTCTGTGCCTGCACCTAGGGTGGGAATAAGTGTTTAAGTTTGCCTGTTTCACATTAATTAGAGGTCATAATAATGCCAATTGTTTGCCGAGTTAGTAGTGAGTTAGTGTCTGTTTATGAGTCATCAGTAAGGGGGCTTAGACTGTATATTAAATAAGGATTCAACCTATTTTATATGGCTCCAACATGCTATTTGGACTCGTTTTTGGATGCTCCATCACAGTCTGGCTCAACAGCGGCAACAAGGAGGGAGACAGACACGAGGTGGCGGGCAAAACAGCTTAGTTTATTTAACTAGAACACAAACTAATCACCAGAACGTGTGAGGATCAGTGGATCAGTGGTGTAGTGCATGAATGGGTGTGTGTGAATGTGAGTGTGTGGTGGACGGAGCATGAGAAAACTTCACGTCGGTGTCATGCTGCTGAGGTGCTGGGTCTTCCAGGGAGAGGGAGAGAAGAGACCAGGCTGCAGACTGAGGCAGCTGTTAGAAGGGGAGAGGACACCGGGCCCGGGTGTGGCCCGTCCCACCAACAACCCTCCTGCAGATACAGAGAACAGCGGCAGCAACGAGGAACTTTTCAAGGCAGACAAAAGAACAGATGTTACATGTAACAGAAAGGGGCGCTCTTCTATTTCAACTTCATTATGTCTTTAGCCATGAACATGGTCTGCAAACTAACCTAAAAGTGATGTAACAGGATGTTTGTGTCTCTTCCTGTATTTTTTCTGAAGTCTGCTGAAAACTGTCCGACTTGACTGCAGCCTTTTGTCTCCACCCCGTGCTGCGCCAGCCCGATCTCATCTACTCCTCAGGCGAGGCCCAGTTCATCTCAAACGAGCCTATTATCTACTGAACCTCATGCCGATTCAAAGTCAGGTTTAGTTTTTCAGTTCACAAACACTTGGAGTGAAGTGAATGGTGACCAGTTTTCAAACAACTGAAAAAAAATGCCTCCATACCGCTCATCTGGTGTCTCCTAAAGCCCCAACGTGTCAAGTACACCTGAAAGTTGTCATTTACACCATGTTTTTAGCCTAAATCTTCACTGTAGATCCTTAGCCCTGTTCACATCCACGTGCACGCTGTCTGAATTGGGTGTGTGTGGTGTGACTATGTGTGTGCAGAAGTGAACGGGCATGTCGGGGCCTCAGGAGACTTGGATTATACTAGATGAGCAATATGGAGGAATTTTATGGGGTTTTATTTGGGTGTTTTTTTTTTCCGTTTGAAAACTGGTCACCATTCACTTAAATTGTTTTCTGATGCTGCAATGCTGTTTTACTGCATCTTATGGACTATAAAACTAATCCCAACCTTCAATCTGCATTGGGTTAACTATCCCTTTAATCAGCAGACACATGTTTAGTTCAATCTGTGTCACTTTAAACAAATCGATTCATGCCTCCTGTTGTTAAAACCGTGAGGAATCGAACTCCTTTTCTTTGTCCCAGAGCCGTGATTCCCAAAGTGTGGGCCATGGCCCCCTGGTGGGGCGTGAAGGCCCCTGCAGGTGGACCTTGAGAGATCATGAAAAATAAATAAATCATTTCTAAGTTTCAGTTTTCAAAGTTTAAAACTACTGTAATGTAATGTAATGGGATTTAAACTCTGTGTTATTCCTCATTTATCTGACCTACTTTAACAGGTGTTGCTTGTCACTGGTAAAATTAGCCTTGTGTGTTAATCAGAGTTCTGTGTGTAAAGGTTTGTGGGCCCCAGAAGGTTTTCAGATTTTGAATGAGGCCGTGGCATTCCTAAGTTTGGGGGATGGCTATCCTAAAGCACAGTATCTGAGTCAGATTAATGACAGTGTGCTTTATATATTGTTTAACAGAACATGTGCATGTGAACTGAGATCTTACCACAAAACGTTGAGTCCTCTGTGGCTTGAACCCAGCACAGCACAGAAAATAGTTATCAATAATTCATATAGGTTAAAGCACAGGTTAACACAATGCACATATACAGCAGTGTAATGCATACTGTAAGGGCTGTGGTATGGAGGATGATTAAATGAAATTAAATGAGCAGCAAACTCTTAAGCCTGTTTGATTCATCAATAATATATGTCTAATAGAGGGCAAAGTGACATGGTAATACCAAGAACCAGAGCTGCTCAAACACAGTTATGCATTTATAGATAGATAGATCTGATGATGATAATGAATCTTTTGGTTGTTGTGTTTCTTTCTAACTACTTTTTGTTTGTCTGAGTCATCATGTGCCGTCACTTAAGACAACCGCTTTGGCTTATCACATTAGCAATGACATCATTCCTTCTGCGTTCATTCGTTTGAATTTGCAAAGAAAGTTACAGCCTCCATTTTCCCACAAATTCTATTATGTTGGAAATTCTATTATAGCATCTGGGTGGGTAAAAGCACAACCAATGTTTTACTTTGACTCGATGACAAAGAACATCAGGTGCAATGTATGAGTCCCAGGCAGGGGCTGATGAATGGTAAATATATTTTTCGAGGAGGGAGACGGTATCTCATCCTAACACATCACTGGATTTTTCCTACGACCTAAAAAAGGTCCTGGTATTTTCTCTGTGGCCTTTGAGGTCCCGATATCCCTCACTCATCTCTCCTTTCATCTCCGTCTACAGTGGGTGAACACCCTTTTGTGCTTTCAGGAGGTATTGTGGGTGTTTGCATACAACGCTTTTTCATGTAGTGGGAAATTACCCTCGGTGACAGAAACGTCTTTGCAGGGGAAACGTCGGGAAGAGAAAGTCTCGGAAACCTCAGCAAACACGGCCGGTGACGCAAAAGGGGCGTCAGCGGAGGGAAAGACAGGACTTTGCGATTATTTTCAGACCAAAGTTTGCAAAAAGTGCTTGTCAGACCTGTTGATGCTTCATCATTTGGTATCTGAAATTTAAGCAGAGGAGATTGGAACAATTATGAATTCATGACAGGGATAGAAGGAAACACGGTGTCACCTCTCAGAGGCCTGAGACGTCTGTGCCCAGACATTCCCGAGACACGTGGGTGTGACTGTCTACATCAGTGAGTAATGTCTGTCTGATGTCTTGTCTGATGGACGGGCGAACTGGCCAAAGTGTAAGCCTGGTGTATTCTTGAATATGGCTGGCTCCAACCAGGGGTTAACCTGGAGAGGAAAGATAATAAACAGAATGACTGATTGGGAGAGATTGATCAAGAGGCATTATGGGATGGGACCACTTTTTCAGATCTGAAGCGAGGGTGAAATCTTCAGTCAGACACTGGGGAGGACGGACAAATGGGAGTCGGGCGGTAACCCTCCAAAAAAAAAGAAGAGAAGAAAAACAACCATCAGCATATTAAAAGGAACCTGTTATGCTTTTACTTGTTGTCTGTTATATAAATAATTGTACAATGTTGGATATTCATATTAAATGAGGCAGAAGACTGCTCTAAAAGCATCGCTTCCAATGTTTTTTTTTTTCAACTTTCGCTGACTTGACGTGACGGGGCTAATGCTGACACGTGGATGTCTTTAAAAATTCAGGCACACCTGTCTCCGCTAAATAGCTCAGCTGAGAATTATGTCTGTGTTCATTATATGTCACAGAAAGTGCTTTTTCAGTTGTGGTCTGAAAATTAATCACATTCTTTGCCCAATATCACTATTGTCCATGCTAAGACAGTGCGCAGAAGCACTCAGGGTGCTGTAGTCTCGCATAGCCCAGACCAATCTCTGAGCTAACTAGCCAGCTAGTGGCTAAAGTAGCTAACCACAAACGCTGCCTCCACCTGATGGCGTGTAATTAAACACAGAGAGGTCGGAGGAAGGGTGGGAGGCTGGATGGAAATCTGGGCGGGGGGTCAAATTTCTCTCTGCCGTCAGACGATTTTAGTGTGTTTGGGCTTTAAGTCCAGCCACTTGGAATTGCTTTCAGAAGGAACTAAAACTTAAAGGCACAGTTTGAAGAGATTAATTCCAGAGATGCTCACAAGATGTCGTTTTTTGCAGTTTAAGTCAAGTCTCAAGTCTTTTATGGTTGTAGTGAGCATTCTGTCATCTGTTGCAGGCCATTTGGTCTGTTTAGAGCAATGCATAATTATAGGGGAGAGTGAGGTAAGAGCAGAGCATTTTTACTTAGGTTGTCCTCTATGCAAACGCAATGAGACAGACATACAATGAAAGCATTCTGAGGTGCAAAAAATATAATAATAATAATTGAAATACCATATTATTCTTCAAAATCTTAACAACATTTGGCTCACTTTTCCCCATAGCCACTATTTTGAAAAAAAACTGCAGTGAGGAAGAGGAGACGAAGGTTATGCACTGTAACAGTGCAACGAAGAGCAAAGTGGAGGAACATGCAGCTCCTCATGCGCCAACAGACAGGAGGGAGAGGGCAAAACCAAATCACCTGATATCAATCTCAAAACACTCAGTATAGAGTGTGTCATTAAGACGACATAAAAAAAAGGAGAGACATAAAAGCTAATGACAGAGCAGAAAAACACCAAGAAGCCGCCGTCATTCCTTGTTCAAAGCTGGAGAAGATAAAATTTTATTACAGTCATGGCAAAGAAGCACCCAAACAAACACTCTCACGGTCATCTTTGCAAAACAATCACCCAATCCCAATTGAATCAAGCAAGCTAACATTAGATAGCTGATGCTGAACTGAACACGTTTGCTAACTATCCAAAGGCACTTTTAACTTTAACATGAACTTACAAAGTGACTCACCATCCAGGTACGCTGTCAGGTGACTGATAAAGTTTCATGTGGTCAATCCAGCATGTTTTATCCCAACAGGTGTTATGTTAAGCAGTTATTTTGTCTGGGCCTTGAATGATGTTATTAGAGTCGAAGATCATGACAAATGGTACAGCAGCTGCAGGTGTGGCTCCATATGTTGTTACTGCAACAGTCATCTGTGGCCACACAAGGCAGACCTGTTAGGTTACAGATAGAGTTAGGGAATAGTGGATTACAATCAGATTATGTAATCTGGATACAAGAAAAGGTAACATTCCATTACAATAATCAGATTACAGATGCATTTAGTAAAAATTGGGATTATTAGTAGGATTACAATTTTAGAATAAAAAAAACGATATACTACCATGCACACTGCGCACAGAGTTGCCAATAAATCATCATGGCCTCTGGTGAAAAATGCGTCACTGGGTGGAAATTTCCCATTTTTTTTGTATTTAAATCAATCAATCAATCAATCAATCAATAAATTGTGCACAACAAAGGAATGAGCAGCCGTTCAAACTGATAAATGTAACAATGAACATAAAAGCCTCAGAGTTGCAACGATTAATCTATTATTGATCAACTATTAAATTAATCTGCATCTATTTTGATAATCAATTAATTTTTTTCAGAAAAAAAAGTACAAAATCTCTCACTTCAGCTTCGTAAATGTAAATATTTTCTAGTTTCTTTACTCTGCTCTGACAATAAAGTGAATATTTTTTGAGTTGTGGACAAAACAAGACATTTGAAGACGACATCTTGGACTTTGATCAATATTTTTCACCATTTTCTGACATTTTATGGACCAAACAACTAATTGATTAATTGAGGAGATAATCTATCAATTAATCAATGATGAAAATAGTTAAATTACTTGCAATTAGTTGCAGCTGTAAAAACACTATTAAACAATTTCATCATATTTTACACTGAGGTAATCCAAAAATAACGGAAAGTAATCAAGTTATATTAATTTAATATTGTGATACTTGGATTACATTACTAACTACATTATTCAATAGGTAATTAATAATGATATGATAATAAGGGAGTGAATGATCATCATTTCATTAATCTTAATGTGAAATAAAATAAAATAAATATCATTCACAAGTTCCAAATCTCGAGTCAGAGTCGGGTCTGAAGTCTTTTGAGGACAAGTTCAAGTCAGGCCTCAAGTCTCTGTGTGGAGTCACTTAAAGGATAACTTCAGTATTTTTCAACCTGGGCCCTATTTCCCCATGTGTATGTGTGTTGTATGATTGATAGGTACAACTCGTTTTAAAATTGGTTCAGTATTGAGGGAGGCGGATGCAGCCGGCAGCTGCGAAACAAGTTATAACGGTAGATATGAGGGCAAATACGTCCCGTAAAAGTTTGTGCATTAAAAGTGCTTTTTTTTCGCCACAGTCCAGCTCAGATTGCCAGTGTAATCTCTGTCAACAGTATGGAAAGCGTCTCTCTTACCGTTCACTCTGTGACGACATCTCACAGGATCTTTGCTTGTTGAAGAATGTCTTCATTGCAGTGAGTGGGACAGCTGTTTTCTTGAGGTGTGTTTGGTGAAGTGTTTCGGGATTGGATGTCTTCTCTTCTTGGGCTGGCAGTCGTCATCTTGGGAAAAGTGTGCACTGCAGACCCGATGGTCTGCAAGGCGCAGTGTCTGGACAGGAGTGTTAACATCCAGTTGTAACACAATTAGCCACAACTTCAGCATGTTGCTGTCAGACAAAGGCAGCCTATGAAAGCTGTGCGGGGTGTTGCACGACATCCTGTTCTTGCAATTCGGCTAAGCACAAACAGTAAAGTAAACAGTGCAGTAAAACTCTCAACTGTCCGGGACAGCTAACTCTGTGCTGACGGCTCTCAGCATGACTCCCCTGTTTTCTTCTGGCAACAAACAAAGATCCCGCGAGATGTCGTCACACACAGCAAGCAGTAAGTGAAGCATGCTGTTGACAGAGATTACACTGCCGATCTGATCCGGTGTGTGGTGCACAAACTTTTACGGACGTATTTGCCCTAATATCTACCGTTATAACTCGTTTCGCGGCTGCCAGCTGCATCCGCCTCCTCAATACTGAACCAATTTTAAAACGAGTTGTACCTATCAATCATACACACACATACACATGGGGAAACAGGGCCCAGGTTGAAAAATACTGAAGTTATTCTTTAAGTGTGACTCCCCAAATCCCGCCTTCTCTGATTGATACCTCTCTCATGCCTGTATGGTTGGTATGTAGCTGGGAACAGAGGCCAGTTAGCTTAGCCTATCACAAGACTGTAAAACAGTCTTAAATTCAGTGGTGAATGACTAGTAATTGCTTCTCTTCTTGGCTAATTATTACCAGGCTCTATACCGCTACATACAAATTGCTCCAAGCAGGTTAACCAGATCCACCTCATATGTGGTCATTAAAGTCTTCAGACCTGGATGATGCTTTTGATCAAACGCTGCTGCCATGCTGATGCATTATTTGTCATGAAACAGGGAGTTGTGTTCACTTGATCTTGTTTTCACCTTGTGTGTCGTTGTGTGTGTGTGAGTCATTATGACAGAATGTGGTCCTGGAGAGTCCTAATGAAATGGGAATGTAGCGGGTTTTGAGTACTTTGCCAGGTGTATGTCTATGGGCAGATTTTGTCAATGCAATAGCGTCACAGCGGGGCAAGATGCAGTCACGAAACTTTACTGGTATGTAGCTGAGATCAAAAGGTTGAATTTGAAGAGGGCTGTGGTCTGACCTTCACCTTGCGAGGCAGCTGGATTTGCAAGATCACGTGAAAATCCATCTTTCCAGGCTCCAAACTATCCATTTGTGTCTACGCCAGGGGTGGTACGAGCCAATCAGCGTCCTCGGAGGAACTATTGTCAGCTATGGGCGTGTTTTAGGTGCACCGACAGCGAGAGGCATCCATGGAAACGGCTCATGTTGAACAAATGGTGGCTCCTGATGAGGTTAGCATAGATACTGTGATAGCATCAGTTATGTCAGAACTGGAGGTGGAAAAGATGTTATCGCTCTTCTTCCTGCCAGCTTTGGTTTGGTGAGTTGAGCTGATTGGTTGAAGTTAGCCGGTATTATACATGCCAGATGGTTCATCCAATCACCTGCCAAGCGTTTTGACGAAAGTGCCGGCCCTTTTCCAAACAGTTCCTATGGAAAGCTTCCCAGATGGTTTTGTGTCACAAACCATCTGGCGTGTCAGGTTAGTCCGACCCACGAGTACTGAGCAAGTGTGAACCAAACAAGATGTCACCCATTGGTTTGTGGACTATTGTTACTAAGTCCTTATCGTTGCAAGGCTTAGTAACAAAAGCGGAGGGTCGCCATCTTGTTTTCTTGCAGCCAGATCATGCACAGTTCCGACAATGCGTGAAGCCGCCGGTGGATGACATACTTGTCTGTTCAGGAGGAAACAATGGCCGCCTGCCTGGCCACAAAGTTTCTCATATTGCAACTAAACAATACACTAAAATATTTTTCCGAAAGCATTTTAGTTGAGAAATAAGTAATGTAGTTACAGAATAATGATTCACCTGTATGGTTGATAAAACGCGATGAGTGTCCTCAGGGAATACTTCAAGCAGACAAAAGTGACAAAGTGCCTTCTAAGGTGCGCTTTCAGTGGAGAAAATATGATAACATGCCCTCTAGGGTGTGCCTTCAGGAGACAAACTTTGGCAAAAGGTCCTCTAGGGTGCCTTTCCGGTCCACTGGAAGGGGAGGACATGTGATGCAGTGCCATATAGGGTGCCCTATATGCTAGAAAATAGTTGGTCTGTATGCACTTCTAAAGGTTAAATAGTTATCTGTGAATGTTTTTATTGTATGTTGTTGTATTTTAAGTCACATAATGAACCAATTTTAATCTAAACCAGGGACTGGAAATGTTTCAGCACAAATGTATCACAACTTTGGCCATGCTGGTGCCCCACCACATTCAGGTGGAGCCCTTTTTCTTTTCTTTTTGCCCCTGACCCTCAGATAGTCTGAGTCCGCTACTGTTGAAATCAAAAGAGAAAATGAAAAATTACAAGAGAAAATAGCAATATATTGGATACTGACTTGATAAACTGATAAGCTCATATTGGGACATTGCAATTTGATAATGGAAAGTGAAATTTAAAATCTTGAAAAAATTTAAAAAAAAAATAATTTTTTAATTAAAACCTATACACTTTTTTGTTTTTACATTTTCCTCTATTGTCCTCATTTTCCATATTTAATTCTGCACAGAATTGTCCTCCATAATTTGTTTGAGGCTCAGTAAAAGTTTTAATTTTTTTACTGATGCATTTCCTTACAGTTTACCATTACTGGTGGGTCCTCCCGATCTGTGTGTGAAGATCAAACATCGTGACAGTTTCCTGTCGGCTATCCCCGGTGATCAGCGGGGAGCGTTCACCTTTAATTCTGCAGAATCAGGGCAACACTGACAGAGAGCTGGATGAGAAAACACTGTGCATTACTCTTTTATGGGCAGAAGAAGAGCAGGCATCCAGCAGTCTCTGCCTGTGGTGCGGAAGATAAGGCGTGTTGAGAATGAGCATCCTGCCTTGATCTTGTTTTCTTCAAACAGCCACAGATTACGCATTGTAAAATGTGGACGTAAGAAGAAGAGTGACAACATGATGGAAGAGACGGAGACGCAGTTAAAGTTGTAAGCAACTGTTTGTCATCTATATGTGCGTAGAATGAGTGCATCGAACATTTTCCACGCAGATTACAGCAGGTTATTATGACGTATGTAGTATTGTTTATAAAAGTGAGGCCAATGCAATGACACTTTGTCTTTTTAAAAAAAAAAAAACTTTAATTTTTGTGCTTTTGCAGACGTCATGCCTGCTCCAAAGTGATCTGATTGTGATCTAAAATCTGCTTTCATTGCTTATTATAACCATGTGCGCACAGAGAACAATATAATATGACACAGACATGATGACAGCCAGTGATAACCAGTGCATTCATTGGTGTTCAAATAATAATATATGTAATTAGCTAGTATATATATATTATATATAATAATGATAATAGGTGCATATTGCACCTTTGACTTTGCTGTTGCTTAACAAAATAAATTAACTGCAGGCAGTGCTCTTTGTGCTGTTTGTGTACCCTGAGGCAGAACTTCAAGAACAATACACACACCACACATGGCAGCTTCATTAAAGTTTGCAAACAACACAGAAACCAACCAGTACTCTTGTACTGTAATTTAGTTTGCATTAGTTTGTGGTGATTTGATAAACACATCTTTATTCAATTAAATGCAACATGCAAACACAGTATAAACTAGAAGTGCTCTGAGTAGAGGGCAGATGATGGTGAAGCACCTGCTGCAATATCACCACAACTGCCAGATACAACTAGAAGAGATTTCTAAAGTTCCCAGCAGTTGTTGACAAGTAAGTAAATATTTTACATCTAAATGTGTGTAAAATGAGTCTGTTACACATTTTATTGCATCAGTTCACTGGAATATAATATAGAATTTATGGGTGAGGGGTTAAGAGCGATGCGGTTTCATGTCTGTTTTTTAATCACATTAATTTTTATACTTTTGAAGAGGCTCAGTGATAATTGAAAATCCACTTTCATTGCTTATTTTAAGCCAGGCAGGACAGAGACAGCGTGATGTAGTTATAGAACAGATGATATAGATCAGGTCCACTTGCACATTATTCCAATGTGTAAGGCCTCCAGGAAGTTTGTATTGTAAGTTTAAGTTTAAAACTATATAACAAACCATATTTCTGTATTAATGGGGAAAGTGACGTCTTCACTATGTAGCTGCGTCCTTAAATGTAAGCACAAGGTGTGATGGCCAGTTGTTTCATTCCTGGCATCAATACCAAATGTTGTACATTCTCGCACTCCCCGCGTGAGAGCACGCTTTCAGTAACTTCAATGTAAAGCTTCTGTCACATGACCTTTCATGAAGGAGGGTGAGGTTTGTGTCCCATGTGAAAGCAAAAGTCAACGTCACATCACGTGACGTATGTAACACAACCTACTTATTTTAAGCCAAACTATGATCTTTTCCTAAACTTGACCAAGTAGATTTGGTGCCTAAATCTACACAAATTGCAATTGTTTTCACAGATGATCTTTTAGCTACCAATCATTGTGAAAAAATGATTGTGCCGCATGCTGTGGTGGCGTGTTGTGTTTTGTCTTGTCTTGTGTTGTAAATGCAGCGCACTCTTCTTTTCCAGCCAGTTTTGTTTTCAGCTCTTGTTGACTGAATTTGAAACAACTTGCAGAAGACAACAGAAGGGCAGCATTTTAGTCATAAAGGTAAATTATTCCACATATTTCTCAGCTGCCAGCACTTTTTACAGCGCTGACACAGAGCTGCATGCACCAAGCAGACGCCTTTTTTCACTTTATTATTTATATTCATTTATTTCTTGTTTTTCAGTTCATTTATATTGAAAGATCAAAGTCACTGTGTTTATAAAATTAAGTAAATGCATTGCAGTTGTGTTTAATAATCATGATTTCAGTATCAGTGATAATAAATGTGATTATGATTTTTGCCATACTTGAGCAGCCTTATGTCATATAGAGGCATCAGTATTAAACTGACTGTTTCATAAGTAGTTAAGGACTGTTTTTAAACTCCTTGTAGTAGCTTTAAATTTGATTAACTTGGACAAATAAAATGTGTATATTTAGTTAATGAGAAAAGATTAACTGATTCCACTGAATTCTTCATTTTTTATGGAGTATAGAGTATGTTGGATATAGATTATATATTTATTGGTGTTAAAATTTTAAATAAAACTTGCATTTTGTACCATTTACTTTGCCAAAGCTAAAAAAATGTGACTGTGGACACTTCTATAAAGTAAAATATTTCTAAACTACACTGTTTGTGCATCTTTGTCGAGTGTCTTTTTTTCTTTCTTTTCTGTAAAACAAGGATAAATGTCTCTCACAGCTGAGGGAGACTAATCCTGTTGACAAATGCAGTAATTCTGCTTAAGTAGAGTATTTAACTAATTTGAACTGTTTTAATATCACAGAGACATCTGTGGATAATGAACCACAGCAGCCTATCCGCTAACTTCAGAGATGGTCGTGACCACTCCAAACCCTCTGCCTGCACCAGCCCTGCATCTGCTTCACATCTTCAAATGGGTTTTTGCACAATCTAAGAGAACAGAGACAGAATTTTAGGGAAGAAGCACAAAGTATCAGATTAGCTATCTGTTCCTGACGTGACACGATTGGTCAGAAAGTTCAGTGGGACTGAACATGGCAGACTGATTCACAATGTGAGAATTTGCTGGTCGGAGCCTCCTGATGTGACACATGTGGACCCTGGACATGCGCTGGTGATGAAGATGATGACTCATCGGTCTAGACAGATATATAGGAGACATTTTTCAGTGACAAAGGCAAAGAACAAAGGCTTATTATTATTAAAAAAAAATCTACATTTTAATAGAAAATCAGACACATTCTGACCCCATGTAGCCATAGTCTCCACTGAACCACCCTTTCTTTCTTCATCTTCCATCTTCCTCAGCCAGATGTTATTCTTTACAACACAATCAACCATCCAAAGTACTTCTTTTCATCTTTTCAATATGTTAGCGAGAGTTTCTGTGTTCTTTGGCCTGTGTCACAGATAATTGGAATTTAATGGCACTGTATTGAAAAATTTGGTTTGGACAGAGTTACACACACTTACACACAAACACATACACACAACAAATTATTTCCTGTCAAACCCTGGCTCCTGTCACACAGTGAGTGTGGAACACGAATGACTTGTGAAGCAGTTTCAAATCCAAAATGATCCCGTAGATCTTAATGTATTTATCTTAAATCAACAACGTCTTCATGTGAGGATAACCGGACAGAAAACTTGCCAGGCCATGAAAGACGAAGTGAGCGATTCTGGAGAAAGATTGTTGATTTCTGAGATTCATTCCCAAGTTGTCAAACACAGATGCTTTGTGTTGGGTTGATTGTTGAATCTCATTATTTTGAGAGACTCCATCTGAACAATCAGTCCAGACTTTTGGTATTTGACAACCAAGGAATGAGACTCAACTTCTCCAGAATCGCTTACCCCACCTTTGAAGGCGCTGTTAGCGACATCCACTGCCACTAGAGGGCGCAGCAGAACACCAGCATCTCAGACGAAAACAAATGCCCACTTTGTTTCCTCTGTAAAGTTGAAAAAAAAGAAAACAAAACAGCATCTGAACACACATTCCTCACAAAGCTAGTTTACTACACAAAAAGTTGAGACAACTTAAAAGTTTTAAGTCAACTTACTGCAATTGATTTTGAGTTTTGAACCTGACTTAACTCTTAGGTTTGAGATAAAATTTCAAAAAGTTTTGCCGACCTATAATCTTTACTTGAGGTCATTTACTTTTCTTCTGTAGATAAATTTGAATCTTTGAGTTTAACAAATTACAAAGAATTATTTTTTAAAAATGGTCACAGTGAGCTGTACGCCTAATTTGTAATTATTTTGGTGCCGAAAGTTCAATTGTTTTAATTGAAAATGATAGAACTTTAGCCAGTATTCACTTTCACTTAAATTAGTTTACTCAGTAATTGTTTAAATACTATTTTAAAACTCAAAGATTCAAGTTTATCTAATGAAGAGAAGCTAATTATCTGTGTCTATCTATGTAGAGTAGTTGGTAAAACTTTTTCGAAACTTCGAAACTTTTTTCAAAACTTCTTCGAAACCAGTTAGTTGCCTTGAAATTTTGGATTTTCTCTACTTTTTTTTTGTTTTTACAGTGTACTACCGTAAAAAAACTAGGCAGTGCTGATCAATTGTCACCTGAAATGTATTCAGAAACATAATTTAAGTGTACTGATTAGCTGTAATACTAGAAATGTTGTAATCAGCGTTGGGGGCCATGTTGGGTCTGGTTTCCAACGGAGGCTCCCGAAACTCAGATCAAACCGTCAAACTAGGCGGTGCTGACCAGATATCAAGATTCTGTCACTTCATTGTGTACTTTTCACCTAAAATGTTTGAGAAACACAGTTTAGTGAACTGTTTAGCTATAATATGAGAAATATTGTAAAAAGGTGGCTGCCTTTTTGTGCCCTGCTTGGAAAACTTCCAAAACTCAGATCAAACAGTCAAACTAGGCTGATCAAATATGGATCAGGATTCTGTTATGACATTGCCTATTTCAGCCTTATAACATTTTCACATACATATTTACATATTTCAGTGTATTGTTTAGCTGAAATATGAGAAATATTTTGACCAGGTGGCTGCCATTTTGGGTCTGGTTTCCCGTAACTCAATTCAAAACTCTCAAAGTGGGTCGTGTTGTTCGAATATAGATCAAGATTATGTTACTACATTGTCTATTCCTCACCTAAAATGTTTTCAGAAACATACATTAGTGAACTGTTTAGCTGTAATATGAGGAATATTGTGACTAGGTGGCTGCCATTTTGAGCCCTGCTTGGAAACAGAGCGTCATGAAACTCAGATCAAACTAGACAGTTGATCAAATATGGATCAAGATCGTGTTACTATATCGCCTATTTCTTGCTTATAATGTTTTTAGAGACATGTTTTAATGTACTGTTTAGCTGTAATACGAGAAATGTTGTGACAGGTGGCTGCTATTTTGGGTCTAATCTCCAACAGAGGCTCCCGAAACTCAGTATCGCAAAACTCAGATCAAACTAGACAGTTGATTAAATATGGATTAAGATCGTGTTACTACATTGTCCATTTCTCACCTAAAATGATTTAGAAACAGTTTAGTGAACTGTTCAGCTGTAATACGAGAAATATTGTGATCAGACGACCTCTGATTTGTTCCCTGCTTGGAAACTGAGCCGCCAAAAACTGAGATCAAACTGTCAAACTAGGCAGTATCGATTAGGTATGGATCAAGATTGTGTTGTTTTCAGAAACATATTTTAATGTACTGATTAGCTGTAATACAAGAAGCCAGATGGTAAAAAACACGCAGCATTTAATAAAAGAGTCCTTGTCCCTTCGTGTTGTTGGAGACAAAATCAAGACATACCTGCAGGCCACAAATGCCACATCCCAAATATAATCAAAAACAGGATAAAACTCATTAGTGCACAGGTAAATCCATTCAATGAAGACGTCGATGTTTGGCTCGCCTGAGTCCAGACCTTCGAATCCGCCCAATCCACTGACTCGACTTTTTCTCTGGTCTGGCATTGTGACACATAACAGCTTGATTAAAAAATAAACAGCTTTTGTTATTCTGTTATTTTATGTTGTGCCTTTAAGCTTTCATTCTTTTAATCTAATGCTTGAGTTTTTTTATTGATCGATCGATTGATTTTTATTTATTTATCTTTCTATTTCGAGTTTTATCCTGCCTTGGGTATTTCCTCATTTATTTATAATAGCATTTCCTCAGTTCCTTTTTTTAATTAGTGCTGCTCTGATTTTAGCTCTTTATTTAATTACAAAGTCATTGCTTTGGGGTGTGTGGGTGGCTGGGGTTATTGTTTTATTGTTTGAAGCACTTTGTGTTCCATTTTGTATGTCTGTTTGCCAGAAAAGCGTCATTTAAATAAAGTCTGATCGATCGATCGAGCGCCGTGGGGAGACTGAAGATTAACAAATCACACGGGGCGGGATTAATGCTCCTGTCAAGGGTTGTCAACCTGTGCGCTGAAACCAAGCAGGAGTTGTAACAACAAAGATAGAGACTCTGCTGCTGAAGCTGTTTAAGTTGACTAAAGAAGAAAAGTGTGCAGTTTAGCCTTGGTTTCAGCACAATAGCTACTGAAAAGCTGTGTGTTGTGTTTACTGCCACAGAAAGAAATAAAAAGTCCCGTTTAGGTAACGTGTTTATGCAACAGGCTAGTTAGCAGTGACGAGCTAACTTCATGGTAGTCTGTGACCAAAAGAAAACACAATCAATCATCCAGTGATGTTTGTTATTCTACTCTTAGCTTCCAGCTCTACAGCTCTGAAACATGTTTAGGAGAACTTCGGTTTTACGCTATTTTAGCGTGACTCGTAGATGCTAACTAGCTAACGTTAGCTTAGCTAGCTCACAGTGTGGACCAACTCTGCTGGGAGGAGTACATGAAGATGCCATAGTAATGTTACAGGGACTTCTCATTTCTGTTCCGTGACAGCAAACACAACACACCCATTCTTGTCAGCTCGCTTTGGGACGTCTTGTCACTTTCTGGATAAAGTCGTATTTATTTATTTATTTTAATCATCAATTAATGAAAAAAAAACACTTACTTGGAAACTATAACTAAATAGTGCTTGACAAGACGGACAAAATTGTGCCACAAAACAAAGATATACTAGGATGTGGGGTCTCTATTCTGATATCAATGTATTTTGCCCAAACTGGCTTACAAGGCTCACAAACATCGAATAAACTTATTTCATATTGTATGTGTGTATTACTCAATCTAGTTTGCCTGATTTTTCAAGCTTTAAAAATAATTTAACCCGGGGTGAAACAGTCGCAGAGCTCACCCATGAACTATTTTTAACTATTTTTTATTTTTTTATCATGCAAACAGAAAGAATAAAATCCACCTGCAAAGTTACAAACATGCACGTCTCACATTCAAAAATAAGACAAAAGTCACAACCACCACAAAAAGACAGACTAAACATAGATAAATCCAATTATGTTTATATATTATTGATCTAAAATCTCATATTGCGTACATTACACTGGACTTGCAAAGGAAACAGATCAGCATGTAAATGATCCATTATAAAAAATAGCAAACCTGTCAGCAGCATTGCTAATTAACATGTATGCAAAGAAGGGATGAGGCCGCTGTTTGCTGTTTTCTCAACAGTCAACACAACACACAACCTCAGGGTTTCCTACAGTACATGACTCGCCACCCACCGTGTTACTGAACCTTCGCATCGGGCCTCATGGTGATTTTCAGCATTACATTACAGTGCATCTATGTCACAATACTCTGGGACGTCACCGCCAACCTCCCAACACCACCTCCCTCCATAAGGACCGATGAGTCATAGCGTGAACAGTTAGCTGGATGGACATAAAATCTTAAGTATGTATGTTGTATAAGGTATCACACATTTTAAACATTAATCTGTCAACAAGATGTTTTGGAGGAAAGGTGGACTGGGGGGCAAGGGTGTAGATTTCATTTTAAGCTTTTTAACGAATTTGCTTGCACACTAAAATTAAAAATAACACAGGTAGTGAGGCTTGACACTCAAAGAGCAAAACATCAGTTCAAATCTGCACATCTTTCTTTGCAAAATACTGCACACGGTGTTTTGCAAATCACTTAACACACTTCTCTGCATTAGACACAGAAATCTAACATGAAGTCCTAACATTTTTGGTCTACAATCAGCTGATCAAACAGCTGTCAGGTGTACAGACACAGGTGCCATGAGGCCTCATTGTGTCAAAACTCTACCCTAAATTTATAAAACTACACACACAAGTAGCAGAACATCTCAGATCCTTGGCAAAATGAAACACTTCATTGAAAACTATACAATAATTTATATAAGGACCCTTTGTCACACACATGGTTCATACAATTTGATTCTGTTTAAACTATTTACACACTGCTGTGCTCAATTTAAAACTAACATTTCTATTTTTCTAACGATATACTCTGGGTTAGATGTTTTTAGAGTAAATTACATTAATATAATAAGCAAACACAGCACATGAGGCCGGTGCTGTGCTCTGATGAAAATAATTGTCTTCTCTCCACACTGTAAAATCAGCCACAGTTTTTTTTATGATTGCGTAAGCACGATTGTGAAAGCAGGGCTCATGCTGTCAAAATACTACACGCAATGCGGACAACCTCACACACGAGTAGAAAAACACCTCTGATCTTTTGCTGAATGAAAAACTTCATTCAGTGCAGAACACAAGAGCAAAAGAGGAGGAGAGGGTCAGGTGGGTATTTATGCTGGAAGAGGCACGGTTGAGGTGTGGTCCTGCTCCTGAAACTCCTGCTAGATGTCACGGGTCAAGTTTCTTTGGTTAAGTTTTTTTTATTTCATTCATTCACTTTGTGTTTCTTGTTTTACTTTGAAACTCACGTCCTCTCGTTTCAGATCACTCTGCTTCCCGCCCCTGTGTGTTTTCCCTCCCTTTTTGATGGCTTCACCTGTGTCTGATCATCTGTCCCGCCCTGATTAGCCTCACCTGTGTCTCGTTATCCTTCCCCTCATCAGAGTATTTAGTTCGTGTCTTGTTTTCTCTCAGTGCCAGTTCGTATTAGCTCCTTGTGTGTCGAGCATTCCTGCCTTTTGTTTCCCTATGTCCTTGTTTTTTTGTTTTTTTTTTTGACTCTGCCTCATCCCTATTAGATTTGTTTGCGTCCTCTGATTGACCGTCTGTGTATCAAACTCACTGTTTGACCAGTAAAGACTGTATAATTTTACCTGATCTGACTCTGGAGACCTGCGTTTCAGTCCACTCTCATCTGATTCACCTGCTGTAACCCTAGATAGCTTCAAATAATTTATAAAAATCCAACTTGGTCACCATACAGCACACACAATCTAAAACACTTTTAACATTTCTGTTTTTCTAATGATATAGTCTGGGTTTGACGTTTTCAGAGAATAAATTCAATGAATGTATTGACCAAAGACAACACACAAGATCAGAGCTGCACACTGATGAAAATAAATCTCAGTCATTACATCTGTGCGTTTGCAAAGGTTGCATTATGCATTGAAAATCGGAACAGAACATGTTATAAATATTGTTTTGTGAGCTACATAAACACAGAAAAAACAGTGGGGACAAAAAGAAAGCATGAATTACAAAAATGAAAACAAAGTGAATTTATGTAAATATATTTTTTACCCATTACACAAAGTTTTTGCGGGTCACCAGGCGGGTTGCGGGTGCAGGATTCTAACTGGAGGTATTGTTGCGTCTGAGTTGCATAGTGATTTGTCAAAATAAAGGTCTTTTGCTATTTTCATGCTTTTTATTGTGGGAAGAGGGGGGGGGGGGAGGAAATGCACATGGGGACATGTCTCCAGAATCTACTCCTTCTCTGCGTGGTCTGTAAAGTGATGGATTCAAGCTGTCTCCTCTTCCTCTCTGACACGAGTCTCGACAGCCCCCACAGAGGAAATGAGGCATCTCACTCTGAGTGACAAAGTTCTTAAATTCATCACAATAATGGGCTATGATTCATGCATTTCAGACTGGAGCACCAAATTGGCATAAGTGACAATGGAGACACCGTCCCTAGGGTGTACACGTTGTCCAGACAGACGGATATGTGTGAGAATGGACATTAATAAGCTTATTTCATTCAGCAGATCCTCCATCCAGGCTCCATTTTTATGCATTTGGCTCTTCGGCTTCTCCTTTAGGACTGGGCAGGACTGTGTGTGAAGTTGTTTTCCTTTGATAAATACAAAGAAACCCTCAGATATTTGTGTGTGTTTGTGTAAGAGTGTTTGCATGTATCCACCCATGAATTTATGATTGTTGGGAGTCTAACACATTTGGCAGAATGTCTGGAAACAGTAATCTGCCTGTTTGATAAACTGAATATGGGGTCCTACTAAAAATCTAAACTTTGACTTGTTAAATTCTTGAACAATGACCTACTGTATCATTGGCTGCGTGTTTCTTTTATCCGTTCTCTGTTTTTGAACATTTCACTATTGAAATACATCCCCTTTCTTCCAGTTCCCTTTGTCACTCCATCTCCATCACCTCTGGTTTTTCTTTGGCTCTCAGCGCTTCTTTTGTTGAAGCTGTTTTTTTTGGCGCAGGATGGTCGGAGTTTGGAGTCTTCTTACAAACAGAACATTAAATCAAGTTTTCATGTCAAAAACGGGGAAACTCTGGTTGATGTATTAGGTGTGAGACAAGCCTATAAAGTGATTACCACCGGGCCATGACATGAAGATGCATCAGAGCACAAAAACTGAGAGATTAATGTCATTTATCTTTAGGAAAACAAAAAAAATTACAGGAATTTCACAAAATGTTATTGGACTAAATTATGCAGAGCCTGTCCTGACTTCTCTTGGGCCCTCAGCAAAATTCTACTAAGGGGCCCTCCTATCTGACATAAACTATTTGCTATTGCCACACAGGATTAGGAGGTTATTTTACAAATGTATTCCGATACTTTTATTAAATTACCTGTTGAAAATGTTGTCAGTAACTTAATTACAATATTAATGTAATGTCACTTGATTACTTACTACGATGAAAGGTTAGTTAGGCTAATACCTCATAACTAAATATTGTGAATATCTTTTTTTTTTTTTAGCCCAATATAATGTTTTATGTTTGTTGTTTGGTTTAGTAACTGTTTGTCCAGCTGTCCCCTTTGTTTTGCGTGAAAGTACATTTATATTAAAAGTGGTAATTACATACATTTAGATTTACTTTAAGTATGCTATTCACACTTCACACTCGAACTTCAAGGGCTTGTGTTTTTACCAACACACCATCCTGGTCACCAGCATCACCACCTACAGTCCCCAAATAATTTTCAGTAGTAGCAGCAGTAGCAGAACTGTTAGCTAGCTCACTGTATTTCTGTGTAACTAACATTGGTGGTTGGTCTGTGTAGCTAACAATAGAGGTTGATCTGTGTAATATATTTTAAATGCAGCTGAAATGTGTTGCTCTTTGCATCATGCATTATGAAAATTGTACATTATCCTGCAAAACATGATGACAAGCTCACTAAATGCATTATCTTTCCAGACCGAGCAGGATCACAACATCTGTTGGTGACATTGTTTAGCCACAGCTAACGTTAGCTGCCACACGGTGTGACTAATGTTAGCAGTGCTAACACTAGCAGCCATACCCCACTCTCTGGCACTGGTAGAATAAAATAAAATACGACACTTAACTTTTGTTTTGTTTTTTTCTGGGTTTTTTTTTCTTTTTTTTTTTGTTTTTGGTTGTTATTTGGCTTTACTGTTTTGGATATTTCTTTGTAAAACATTGTTGTTCCTGGATTCATCTGCTGCCCTTTGTAGTTTAGTGTTTCCTTGCCCCTGACTCTATGGACCATGTTTGGGCCAACGTCATGATTACGTCACAGTGTTAGCTGGAGGCAAAACGAAGGAAGAACTGAAGCCAAACGCAGAGAAGCAGACCATATATCCAAGCTATTATATCATTTTACTGTGTTGTTGATGCCAGAATCAACACAGTAGTGGCTCAAAACTGAAGTTTCTCTCGTTGAACGAACTAAGACAAGTTTTATTCCCTCATTAACTCCACAAGACACACTTCATTTGAACTCAACAGACAGAAGCAAAATAAAACTGTCCAAAATTGTCTTGTCTGGTCTTTCCACTGTTACAAACAATCACCAACTGTGGTTTTGTTGAAATAAATCCATAATGCATGCCTTAGATGTGGAAACATTCCGGTCACTCTGCAGACCATTAAATTCACAAAATGAAATTACAAATGTCGGCCAACAAAAACATCAATATATATTTGTCCAATTCCCCAACTCCATGGAAACTGTAGAAAGATGGTCTGTCCATTGAGTGAGCATGTACAGGTCAGCTAGCCTGCTTCCATTGGTAATATTGTTAGCTAGGTAGCACAGTTAGTGGTCCTATTAGCTTGGGACACTGCATCTGGGACCAATGGAGGCTGGTTTGATGATTGAGAATACAGTAATGTTACCATGGTGATTGACTCTGGGAATGATGGAGACACGGAAGGTTCAGGCGAGGACTGGAGGCGTGGAGCGGTTGAGGAGCAAGTTTGTAAGTTAGCTTCATCCATCCATTCATCCATCTTCAACTGCTTATCCGAAGTCCGGCCACTGAGGTAACGGTTCCAGCAGGGGACCCCAGACATCCTTTTCCCTGGCTACACTAAACAGCTCTGACTGGAAGATCCTGAGGCGTTCCCAGGCCAGGGTGGAGATATAATCCCTCCACCTATAGTCCTCAGTCTGCCCCGTGGCCTCCTATCAGCTGGACGTGCCCTAGGGAGGCAACCAGGTTGCATCCTTACGAGATGCCCGAACCAATCTTCAGTTGGGGGCAGTGAGGCAGGGACCTTGTAATTTATGCAACCTGTGGCGTGAACTTAAAAGACCACCTCGCTCTAACTATGCTGTAAATTTTTTATTATTACAATTAAAAAATAAATAAATACTGTGTTGAATTGTGATGCCTCCCCTTAAATACTTCCAATTTATTGCTTGTTTAATTTAGAGAGTGTTGTGGTCTGTTAGTGCACAGCAGGTCAGCTGAACATGCAAAACTTGAAAAATGATCTGCAGGCAAGAGTACAGTTCAGCATAAGTTTCCCATACAGAATGAATAATGAATTGTCATGTATTTGGGTGCAGATGGGGCTTTTCATTCAAGCAAATTCCTACTTTCCCTTTACTTGGTACCAAATCACAACGGTCCTTCCAAGAAACCTGGAAACCTCTTCCTCCGGGTAATTAAGAAAGGATGGGCCCAAAAAGCGGGACGACGCTGTGGGCTATTAAATTGACTTTCACATGTTTTCTCTGGACCGTCAAAAGATTCGGTGTAAATTACATAACTTCCAAGATAAACCTCACACATCTGGCTGAAGTAACTCAGATCAGCATTTGGAAATGGTACTCAGCCGGACATGTTTCTTTATCAATAAAATGAGCTGAAGGCCGGGAGAGCAGAGTCATTGTTACCGTCTGTGGTTAAACGTCATGCGTCATGGACAAGTTGATCGTCTCGGTGATGTAAGAATTGTGTCAGGGACCATCGTGGAAGGTTCGGCATAGAGTTCCCGATGTGACCTGCAGCTTCCCACAATGCCATTGGATATGTGTAACAGAGAGGGGCCGGTCACTGTGGGAATGCCGGCATGTGCACAAACAGGGAACGGTGAGTAAGCTGAGGAGGAACCCTGAGGAGTATGACGTCGGTAATGATCTCACCTGAAACATAAATCTCACAGTATCAATCGATTGTGGTTTTACTTTTCACCATCTGGAGGTCTGGAAGCTCCAGTAAAATGTATTTTCTCCTAAAAAAAAGTTTCAAAACATCTGGTTTGAGAAATATTTGTTGCACAAAGTGATAACATAGCACCTCTTGAATCTAGTGTCTGATCTTGAAACCAGAAACGCCTGACAGGCCTGAGTACACACCCTCAGACCGGCCAGTAATTCTTTTATTTGAGTTCTTAAAATCAAACTTTTTTTCATCTGGAACTTTTCTAGTGAAGACTTCAGTGTTTAAATTAAATCGCCACTGAGACAAAAACATTTAGAAATGTGCTTTGTCTTGATTTCAGGCTTGGGGAGTAAGGGATTACATGTAACAGGATATAATTAGGATACCATTACAGTTACAGAAAAAAAAGACACAATCAGATTACGGATACATCCAGTAAAAATGGGGATTATTTATAATACATTTAAAAATAAACAAAGATATACTACAATGCACAGTGTGCACACATTACAACACTTCACAAGTCTCATAACACCACTCTGGTCTCAGTGAAACAGTGAAACAACATATCAGCAGAAAGCAAGACGGCAAGCAGGAGTTTCTCTAATTGTCTTAATTGATCTTGATCTTCCTCCGACACACCTGTCACACATTCAGGTGTGCAGAGATTTTTTTTTTTCAGTATCATCCAAGAACTCGACATCTAATTTAAATAAACCTTTTACAGATAAGAACAACTGCTAATGTTAATTATAGAAACCAACAGTTAACATTAGGTACACAGAAATCCAGGTAGCAAGCTATACTTTACTTTTATTTATTTATTTTATTTTTTTGTATATTGTATTTTGACTTGTTTTAATATGAACTAGAAAGCATAAAGAGTTCTTGTATAAAAAACAAATTATAGGGGTCTATTATTATATTCAGTGTATAACAAAATTACCAAAATATCATTCACAGAAGAGTTAGACAGAAGAGGTGATCCTTGTAATCCTTATTGTGATGTTGGAATAAAAATGTTCGTAACTGATGTTTTCAGTGGCTACTCTGAAAGCAGACGATGATGAAAGAAGGTGATCATCGTCTATCTGGATCTGGACCATGTCCTGTACAGTAATAATTGATCCAGGTTGATCGATGACTCACTGAGTGTGAGACTCAGAGTGAGTCACTGAGTTCAGGTACTCTGTGGCTTTTAGTCTGTGTCCTGGAGGTATATATGATATTTGATAAAGCATAAAACACATTAATAAAAGTTGAATTAATATAATTTATTTTTACTACATGTGATTTTGATTTTTTTTAATGCTGTACAACTGTAAATAAAAGTATAAACTATTGTAATGACTGGTGATTTTACTTTAATCCAGTATTATAGTACCAGTCTTTATACATCACCAGTATGCAGAATATGATAATAATAACGTATAGGCTTATCTATATAATCAGGTATATCACAGTGACTCATTCATAAGCACACACTGAGTGAGTCATCACTCTGTATCGGTTACTCCAGTTTCCCCCCCTCTCTCCACCTCTCTTTTCTCTTTATTGCATTACAGAGCATGCCCAGTCACAGCGTGACTCAACCAGCAGAGACACACTGCTGCAGGACGCCGCTTTCAATCAATAAAAGCTACAGGGTAACATTTTATTTAATTTTATTCCCAAATAGGTAGTATAAAAACAATGAATCCAGTTGTGAGCACCTGTAAGGATGTTTTATGTGTTTAGTAAATTATGTGTCAACAACTTGTCATATAAACAATCCATTAACTACTCTATTAATAGTTAATGAATACTCAGAACTCATACATGTCTTCAGTGTGAGATGGCCTGCTCCTGTATTATTAATATTTTCTCAATTGCAACACCCCACAATATTGACAAGGTAATATAATACTATGAAAGTGGCACAATTCATGGTAGCATTAATAGCTAAAAGTGCACAGCAATAACGCATCTTTCTGGGGGGAGCAACATTGACATATCATCACCTTTTAAGTCAGTGGTTCCCCTTCCTTAAGAGCTGCTTTTTCTATTGTTGAATAAACTGACAAACACCAGTTTAAGTGACATATTTTATGGATATTTCATATTATATTAAATGTATAACAACAAAAGTACAGAACAAGTGATAAATTGTACATTCTACCCAAACAGTGAAATGAGTGATGTGGATTAATTTTGAGCTGAACAATAATAATAATAATAATAATCTAAACTTGAAAAACAACATTTTCACGTAATTTCTTCATAGAAATTAATGAGATACAGACCTACTTTAGAGAAGAAAAAAAAAAGTCTTGCACCTCTTAAAATCATGAAGGTTTTGCGACCCCCTGTAAAGCTTTGGTCACCTCCAGAGGGGTCAGGACCCCTTGTAGTAATTTCCGTGTTTTAGCGCGTTTAAGCTATGTTTATAAGTTTATTTTTCAGCCTAGCCTTATTGTATAATACGCTAACATATTCCCGTGTCACTTAATTTGTGTAGGGGCTCGAGTTATATGGTCGTAATTGACGGAGGGTTTCGTTTTTACCTCTTGCTGTCAGCTGTCAAAAAAAATGGAGAGTGCCTCCAAAGATTATTATGTCATTATGTTCTTGGCTTCTTCATCACAACACAATGCAGACAACGCCGGAGCCCACTGGTTACACTAGCAGTTACAGAACAACATTAGCATTCATTTGAAGTCGTGTCTCTGGCCACCTGACAAATGTAAGTCCAGTAGTCACTCTTTTTGCTCTGATTTTGGTTTCCACCAACTCCTGATGGAGATATCTAGCTGCTAAATGCTCTACAGTGTCTACCAGGTAGCTGCTAACTGTGCCTGTCTGCTGTTTGGTGCTGAATAGATAATGTACAGTGGGTTTATCAGAGCTTTTTAGTTAAAAACAACTGCCAGAGACTAAGACAACTCAAAAAACACATTGGGCCTCAAGCAAGATCATTTTCATATTCTTGTCTTAAATTTCTCTTCTTTCGTATGAAGACCTCATACAAACACAGCACTGAGATTCAATAAACGCTTCATAACTTCAGAAAACTGTAATTTATCCACCTGTGCATATTTGAGTGCACATGCATGAGACTTGTTAATTAGCATAACTAACGCCCCAATAATACCATATAAGGTTGCACTTACTGTTCCATATGAGGTGTTAATTCATGAAAATAGCATCAAAGAAAAAAAGATAGGATTTTACACGTGGGTTTGGTATGTATTTGAACATCCTGTGCTCTAATCAAGAGAACATTTAAATGCTTGTAGTAAAAATTACGACTCTGAGTAAGATCAGATGTGAGAAAGATTGAGACGTTGTGAAAAATTTGAAAAAAGCATCCTGCCCACACACACACACCACTCCCCTCTGTGCTCCCTGATCCTTCCCACCGAGCACGTGTGGCCGTCCGCGTGGAGACTCCCAGACACACCCCCTCTACCAGAGCAACAAGCCGGCCGGCAGTAGTTTCTGCATCAGTAAGTTCACAAACGCCACAATGAACACGTTCACAATAACATTCATCAACCGGAAATACATATGAACAAGTTCATGAGTTCATTGAATGCATTCAGGCACAACACTGATGATAGCAATGCTAGTTTAATAATGTAAAATAAACGGCTAATGTTCCGATGCCGTCTGTCGACACAGAGAAAACGACCGGCAGCGTTTACAGTCATAAGCCAGCATTGTCATAGACTTATAAAAAGTTATTTATGTAACAACTCACACAATAAAAGTCAAAAATTACCTACCTGTTCAACAAAAAGTCTGCTGTATCAGCATCAGTTTTCAGGCCCAAATCCTCCTGGAGCTTCCTCCAGCAGTGAATGGATGACCCGATGTTTACTCGGCTTTGAATCCTGCGTTGCTCACATTTCCTCTTCATCTCTGCCTTTTCCTCTGCAGACTTACACTTTCTCCCAACTTTTGCCAGTGGGGCAAGCAGGGGCCGCTTGCTGCTGTCGCTGTCTTTCTTTTCCATTCTTCTAGCACTTTGTTGCTAAGCTGCTACTCAGCTACTTGCTTGTTGCAGAAAGTTTATAACGCGGAAGGGGGCGGGGACGAGGCGGAACACGAGCACGGGGAGTCAGAGCAAGCTTCTCGGGGGAGTATCAACTAGAGCGAGGGGATTGGATGAGAGTAGGAGAGAGATGTTGACCAATGAAAGCCATCCGGCCGAATGGCTCCATTGGTCAACGTTTCTGCAGCCCTGCAGCCACTAGAGTGAATGGATTTTTTTCGTTTTTTTTGCTCTTCACATTGTGTAGATTGTACTATAGGACCATAACCACCATCTAAATGAGGTTATTAATAATGATCAAACTTTCAAATCGTATACTACAGCTTTAAGAGGAAACAAATGACTTGCCACGGCCACAGAAAGGGGCGATCGATGACTGCAGCGGAAGGGGAGGGTTAAGGGGAAGTTTACAGACAGACAGACAGAATAAGTGAGGATGTTCGCCTGGACAGAGACTTCATAAACCTGCTTGTGCAGATATACGACCAATACACCTGACAGCAGGTAGTAATAGATCACTGAATGTATGATGAGAGGCTTTAAATGTAAATTTACAATTATATTGTAAATTGAAATATCAAACAGGATAATGTCGACATAATTATGAAGTGTAATTTATTTTTCAAACTTAAAATGTCTTCAAGCTAATGAAATATTCAGTCATTAGTGAAAAACTTCAGTTTGGATAACAGCAGACTGACTGCACACGAGTCTACGACGGGTCTGGACCACTCAGAAATTGTGTTTGTATTTGAAAGATTATTCAAAATACAAGAAAATTGGCGAATGCCACAAGTTCTCATAAATCACTCGTACGCACCACTTAAAAACAAATCTGTTCATGCCAGTGGTTCTTGCATGAGGCCCAGTGTCAGACAAGATCTACTTGTCCAATTTTACACCACAATAATCCTCAACATCTTGCCACTATCGATTACTGTCTGGTAAGGAAACCCACTAAGTACTCAGTAAAGAAATGAACAGATCACCGTATTACAGATCTTCATAACTTGCAGATCATGTCTTAGCTGTTTGTAGTTGTAACCACGGTGATTAGCATTAGGACCTGATTTAGAAAAGTTATAACAGTCATATGCATAGTTAAAAATAAGTTTCACAACAATGAGACAAGTACCAAAATAAAATATAGAAATACAAGAGACATAAAAAGGATATCAGGAGAAGATAGAAGAAAGAACATAAGTAAGTAACTGAGGAACAATTGCAATATTAAGCATAAAAAATACACACGTTATATACAATGTCTCATATACAATAAGTTTTTCAGAGACTATGCAAAGTAGCAGCACTGAAGGGAATATAGTGGCATAAATATAAAAGTCTGTCTGAAATACTGTGCTGAATGTGAAAAAAAGTTATTTAACGTCACTCCAAAGAACGATTCGTAGTTCCACTGAGCACCTTTAGCTTTCTGTGTGTTGAGCTGTGTATGATTTTCCTTTTGCGCCCTGTATGTTTGCACCCATGTTGTTTGTGGTGTGTTGTTACAGTCATTCCGTCTCTACTGAGATCAGTTTGACGGGCCAGGCCATGTGGTAACAGAGAAACTTGAACTGGAGTGAAAATCTGTGGTCAGACAGAACAAAACAATGAGCTAAAACCCGACCATAAGGAATAAAAGAAGATGCAGATTTGGGTCATTAATCTTTGTAGGTTCATCATCAAGTGACCTCTTTCCCATTGTCACACTGAGAAAAATGCTTTGCTTGAATGTATGTATTCACAACTGGTACAAGATTTGTGGAAAAGTGGTTAAAACTCCTCTTAATTATCATAACATTGTAATAAACAGAGTCCTGGCCAAACATCTTCACCATTAGATTATACAACCGCAGATGTTGAGAACCTCAGTGGGAGCCAACATAAACTGTATAGAAACAGTGAAAGAGAACATTGTGACAGACGGCAAAAACACTGCCATTACTGGGGCTCATTTCCTTTCTGTGCTCGAGATGTAAACTCCACGGCAGTATAGGGTCTATACAACATCTGCTTATTTATATTCTTTCATATTCAGTAAAGAATGCACTTCAGGATCATCTGGCAGTTGGCCTGACATGCAACAAAATCGAAAACATCCACGAGAAGTCAAAAACAATCCTCTCGTCTTTATGTCTGGGATTTAGAAGCTTCGCTCTCTGTTCATTACAGGACGGATCGGTGGATCCAGGCCAGACTGAGTTGTTTGGGTGGCTTGCAGGTGTTTGCCTGCAATTCAGTTAAAAAAAAAAAAATATATATATATATATAAGGGTTGAAATATTTTTCATAAATCCTTTCCCATAAATCTACATAAATTAGCTTACATTCTATTGAATAAAAATGATTCGTATGTACATTAGAGCTGGGCAGTAATTCAATAACTTAATTTATCATCTCTTAAAATAATCCGTTTCTAAACAATGACTTAAACGGACGTAGCAGAACCAGAGATATAGAGATATCATCTTCTTCCTTGTTAAAACCTGTCATCACTTGAGGCAATTTATCAGAAAGCTCCCTCTAGAGCCACAAAAGGCTTTAGACAACTTTTTTTGTTTCACATGTGCAGTAGTACCCCCAAAGATCCAAGAACAGATTTTGATGATGCAGTTCCCGTTGATGACTGTGACAAGCAGTGGCTCATTATTCTGCAACAAACTCATGGTGCGCAAACCTACAGAGTTTCTTGCTGAGATCCTGAGGATGCTGCACCAAATATGTCAGGCTTAATATACATAAACAACGGCAGACGCGAGCGGAGTGAAGCACCTGCTGCAATGTTACCACAACTGCCAGTTCCACCAACATTAACATGACCCCCACATACGTTTCCCCGAACTGAAATACATTTCAAACGGAAGCAGTTTTGATGTCTTGCGCCCCTAGCAGAAGGTTAAAAAGAGCGAGAAGTCAGCTGTCAATGGTTGTATAAAACAAAAGAGTCAAAAAATAGAATTACTGCCTCATAGTTATAGTATGTCTCCACAAACCAGTCAAGTTACAGTTACAGTACATCCATGTCTGTCCAGACTCAGAGCTTAAAACTTCATTGACCTGTAACATTGAGGGAAAGTGTGTTTTTGGCAAAATGGAAGTTCTCACCATACATGTGTGATTCCAGTAAACAATTTCTGGTGAGAAACATGCTGTCTTCATTCAGAGACAGAGGAGGACAGAGGAGCTGAACATTATGATGTCACAGTGACGTTGCACTTTTGGATATAAACTATCATCACCTCATCATTTTATCTGTTAGATATTTCTGTGTAAACTTGTTACAACTAATGCATGAATTCTTGAGTTAAGACCAAAAATGCATTCAGTGAGGGCACGGTGACCTTTGATCTTTTCGAGTTTGAAGAAATTCCGTCGAGGCGTTCTTGAGATATCATGTCCGCAAGAATGGGATGACCTGAAAACCAAAACTGTGAATCACAGAGGTCCTTCAGCATACAGTCATGAATGTGCACAAAAAAAAAAAAAAGGCTGATCCGTCCAGTAGTATTCAAGATTAACTGCAGAGAAGCTGCAGGACATTGCTCATGCATGCACACACTCACTCACGCACACACTCGCGTGATGTCCGATGGTGTGTTACATGCATAAAAACAATGCTGCCACTTCATTCATGTATGTTGTAGCAGCTTACGAATGATTTCTAAAGTCTTTACAGCCTCATTAATAAGCTAATTATATTTTGGTACCAAAACAATGATAGTTGGGTTAAAATATTTCACTATTATCGCTTCACTGAAGAGCTGCAACAAGATTATGCACAATATACTCTATAATACTAAGGTGATACTAAAGGAACTTAGGATTTAGTGGCATCTAGCAGTGAGCCTGCAGACTGCAAACACTTTTTTCTGTCTCACTCTCCCTTTCCAAGTCTGTAGGTGGACTGTGGTCTATGAAACCTGCACAAAATGTATTTAGAGCCAGTGTTTGGCTTGTCTGTTGTGGGCTGCGGTAGAAACAGGGCAGTACAACCTGGCTGTACATCTGTAGGTATGAATGGCTCATTCCACAGTAACAAAAACACAATGATTCTTATTTTCATGTGATCATATACCAATGAAAACATACTTGAATATTATGAATGAATATTATATTCCACATCCATTGACTTTTAGCCTGTTTATTGAGGTATTGGCATATTTTGTGCAGATCAGACACTCCTAATACACAAACTATTATAATATATAACTCTACATGTTTCCATCTGTAAAGATTTAACTGCACAAAATCTGTGTAAACTTCATCTCACATGCTATAATGTACTGACATGATTCATCCATTATAAGTTTGTCAGTTTCTGGGCAAGAATCTCCAAATGTTTCTTAAAGGGCTGCTGTGACGTTCCTACTGTTACAAAAATAGATTTGATATCGGCAACCTCATCAGCTAGGATTTACTGATACGTCAGATCAACCTTAAATCAACTGACCTTCTTCAAGGCTCTGGAAATGCTTAACAAGGGTCAGGGGTCATTTTCGTTAGTACCTGTGACACGACGTATGCTTTCCACTCGGTTGGTTTTTCCATTTTGGTACAAATACCAATTCCAAAAAGGTGGTACGTTGTGTAAAACGTAACTTAAAACAGCAGATTAATGATTGCAAAGACTTCTCAACTTATATTCAATTGAAGTACAAAGAAAAAGTTCAGACTGATTAACTCTGTTTTTGTAAACATACAGTCATTCTGAATGTGATGCCTGCAACATGTTTAAAAAATAGTTGGGACAGGAGCATGTTAACCACTGTGACACATCACTTTGTCTTCTAACAACACTCAGTAAGTGATTCTTGCTTGATATATGACTTGAGGTAGGTCTCCGTTGTTGTATTTTGTGCTTCATAATGCATCGCACATTTTCATTGGGAGACAGGTCAGTCTAGTACCTGAACCTCTTTTACTATGAGGCCACACTGTTGTAACACGTGCAGAATGTGTCTTGACATTACCCATGATGCCATGGGCCCTAACGCACCCCCATACCACCACAGATCCAGCATCTTTTGAAGTCAGCGTTGGTAACAATCTGGATGGTCCTTTTCCTCTTCAGCCAGGAGGTCACAGAATCCATTTTTTCTAAAAACAATCGGTAATATGGACTTGTCAGACACAGCACACTTTGCTCCCTGAGGGGTCAAAGGTCACAGGCATTCAAGCATTGCTCCTTACGTGCAGAGGTTTCTCTGGACTCTCCGAATCTTTCAATGATATTATGGATTGCAGATGGTGAAATCCCCAAATTCGTGCAGTTTTGTGTTGAGAAACAATGTTCTTAAACTATGAACTATTTGACCACACAGTTTTTTTCACAAAGTGGTGAACCTCTCTACATCCGTGCTTATGAACTTATGAACAGAGACTTTGAGGATGCCCCTTTAATACCCAGTCACAATACTGTGACCTGTTGCCGGTTAACCTGTTTAATGTTCCGAACAGATGTTTTTTGAGCATTACACAACTTTCCCAGTCTTTGTTGCCCCTGTCCCAATTTTCTTTGAAACATGCTGCAGGCATCACATTCAGAATGACTGTATATTACAAAAAACAGTAACGTTTATCAGTTTGAACATTAAATATCTTGTATTTGTACTGTTCAATTGAATACAAGTTGAAATTTATTTGCAAATTTACACAGCCTCACAACTTTTTTTGGAATTGTGGTTTGTATTTAAGTACCAACTCAGACTTCACCTACTTGTTCTTTACCCGTATGAAATGTGAAGCTCATCTGCCGCGAGGTTCATCCAGTTTCTTCTAAGATGCACTTCCCAGTGTTGTCTCATGGTTTTTATCATGTAAACTGTTCCCCACCGGCCTGAACAATATGGTCAACCCATCTCTTGAACAGGTTGTTTTTCTCTTATCCAGAGTGTTTTAACCCACAGGACTGCAGCTGACTGGATGTTGTGCAATGCGCCGTTCTGGACGACAAACCGGAGGATAGCAGCCATGTCTGAAATATATGAACTGGTGAATTTGGCTGCAACTTTAACGCCAATCAGAGGGGAAGATTTAAACCTATGATAGGGGGAAAAAAATGAACTTATCAAACCTGTCTCAGTGTTTCTATACTTCATCTTTCATTTGGACGTGACTCAAGAGTGTGTGTGCGTAAGAGACACCTGCTTGTGTTCACCACAGAGAGGTCAGAGTGCAACATTTAATGCTCCGTCTCTTCACCACCATCATTTTTCTTCTTTTCCTCCCCGTCCTCGTACATAACTTCAGATGATAAGTGCAATCCAATCACTCACGTCCATGCTTGATGGATCCTGACAGATGAATGCAGGAAAAGCATACCAACATATATCAGATGTATCTGGGAAAACATAAGAGTGATATAAAAATAATAAAAGCAACAGTGAGGCTGAGGTAAGACGTCCCGTCAGCTCTCTGCAGAGATAAAAAGTTAAAGAAAAAAAAGAATGAAGTGTGAGCTGAGGAAAAAGTCTCCCAAAGGATAGATCTTACAGACAGCAGGATCTGTCTCATGTGTTTTAATCCATACTGCCCTCTAGTGGTGTGTCCCTATAAAGAGCGACTGCTATTAAACAGAACTCAGAATTGACCTCTACATTTGACCACTTTTTATACATAAAATTACACATTACTTTAAAATTTCAGACATACTGTGCAGCAGTTTCAGCGTATAATAACAACAAAATTGTTAAATAACTAAAATCATCTTAAAATTATTATTATTATTATTTTTTTTTTTTTCCCTTTTTTGGTACATAACCATGTAACAGGTAATAATGTCCAGTGAGCAGGTCACTGTTTCAAAATAAAGTCATAAAACCATTTTAAAATTAATATTTTTGTCACACAAATGTGTGTAATAATCAGGATAATGTACAATGTTCATGTATAATGGCAGACATGTGAGGTCTGAATAATAACCGTCCATTTAGTTGCTTCAGCTTCAGGCTCCTGCCGTCGTGTATGCTGGCTGTCATGTCTATACGACAACCATCAGTGGAACGCCTGTGCTTCTCCATCTATGACAACTGCTGTGAAAAAGGCCTGCTAGGAGATGTGAAAGGTTCAAACTTGTCTTGTACAAAGAGCTTCGCCCAGTATCATGAAACAGCTAACCCCTCCCTCATGGGGAGTGTAAGATCTATAACCCCCCCTCATCCCTGTTGAACCTAATGACAGGTCATAAGACCTCACTTCCCCCTCAAACCCCCCACACACTGTGTGGGAGCTGTCAGACAAGTTTGAGCCATTCTTCGACACAAAGCCAGTTAGGCGAGACAGCGCTGCTGTTTTATGGAAGTCCAGCTCTCAGCAGCCTGCTGAGGGTTTGTTGAACAAAGTAAAATGTGATGTGGGATCCTCTAATACCCTACTTTAAAAGGCTAAATACCCTCTAATTTGAAGGTCACGCACCACAGTCCCTTTATTATCTTGTAACTCCCTGCCCCATTTTTAATGTATTCTTTCTCTTTTATGCCTTTTGATAGGATGGATGATTGATGGGGGGACGACATGAAGCAAAGGGCTTTTCTGTCACTTTTAGGTGCTGAAAAGAACACAAGTCTTGTCATTGTTATTGACATTTATCAATGCTGTGTGCACTTTTATATTTTATCATTTCATGCTTGCTGTTTTCACTGAGTTTGAGCTCCAAAAAGATTTTGCTTCTCTGACAAATACCCAGCAGGTGCACTTCATTTACAAATAATAAATATTTTGTTAGAATTTTTGTAATCTTGGGCCTTTTTGGTAGAGCTACTTAGATCACTCAGAACAGAGTGCATTTTTTTCTTCCTAGAACAAGTTGGCTTTAATTATAATCAATTATACATATGAAATCTTGCTTTCCTGTGAAATGAAAACCTCTGAAATTACTTAAACTCAACATAATTTATGTTACTATCCCCTCCACTAGTTTTATATCAGTGGATTGATAATGACCAGTCATGGATTTATGCCTATTCCACTGTAATCTTCTTTAAACCAATAAGGATAAGACCTTATGGTTCAAAAGTTCTTGACAACAAAGTTCTTTCTTCCCTTCTCTGTGGTCCATATTCTGCCCTTTTGCAGTCTTAAACCTAACTAAAGTACTGCAAGATTTCCAGGTCTTAAAGTCGAGAGTCAAATCATGTTCAAAAACACTTTATCATTCTTTGTACATTTTAACACACTTTAAAACAACATTAAATACAAAACAGTAACTTTGGTCCTTGTAAATCTCAGAGTGTACAGGATGTTCAGCAGCATCTTTCACCAGCCGTTACCAGAAACAGATCCCCAGTCCTCACCGACATCAATGAACAATCCTTTTACAGTCACAAGAAGGAATCTGCCTTCCTTCTCCAAAATTCAGGATTAGCATAGCAGAGACATCAATTCTTAATTCCTCCAAATGAAGCCCATTTTTGGACATTAGCAGAGGGATCAGTCATTCTTCTCTCGCTTCTCTCTGCGGGCCTTTCGCTTGAGCTGAAGTGTCTTCAGCTCAGTCATAGTGGAAAAGGTCCTGTACACCCACACCATCTGCAGATGTACAAAACAAACATTCACATGAATGAACCAGTGTTGAGAGGTGCTCAAAACATTTTATTTGATGTGACAAGGATGAGGATAAACAGCTTACCACGATGATGACTGTATTGAGCAGAAGGGGAATAGAATAGACTAAAGATATGAACATGCCCTTGGAATCAAAGTACTGGAAATTAGAAAATGACCTGCAAAAAATAATGAAGCTTAATTAGATTTTATTCATTACAGTATGTGTTATGTTTTGAACAACATTGAGCCTCTACACACATTAATTCACACACAAAAGTAACAAAATAAAACATTGCTGAACAATGGCCTTACCTCCAGTTCATGGCTGCGAGCTCATTGAGATATTCAGCACTGTACACCAGGCCAACTGTAGAGAGAGATAACATCGGTCATGTCAGAAAACAGCTCTTATTGATCAAATAAAAACAAATAATACGAGATTTTCTGATACTGTTAACTGGTTTTGAGGTTTATCTGTTTTCTTCAGTCTTTTTTGGTAACACAATAAGTAGATGTCCTTACTTGATTTAGACATTGGCCGATATAATTAAGATAGTTTGAAGCAGGAAAAAGCAGTTAGCTTGAGGGAACCCTGGTTTTGGTGGAAACTTATTGCTAAAGCACTGCCAAAACTTTGGATTTGCCAATAGTTCATAATGCAGGATGTTACAATTAAAAGAATTTCTAGAAATTAAATATATAATCAAAGCTAGAGAGCAATATACATAACGTTATCCCCATACCATTGTGCATTAAAGTGATTTACATGCAAAATCAACATAGCAGTTTTGTTATTCCAGATGAAAGCAACACATTACACAGATTATTTAAACCAGGGCTGCAAGTAACTATTATTTCTGAAATCTGTCAAATAATGTCAATTATTTTCTCCGTCAATCGATTAGTTGTTTGGTCTATACATGTGAACAAGTATCCCGCACACTTATCCATATGTATCCATATATCTGTCGTTAAAGAAATATATTTTTTCCACGTCTTTAAGTAATAAGTATTTTTATCTTTTATATTTTTAATCTATTTTTTACTTGGTCTTTTCTACATGTACCTTTTGAGCTGTTGTAGAGTGTGAATTTTCCCACTGTGGGATCAGCAAAGTTTATCTCTTATCTATCTTATCTTATACAACAGGTCAGAAAATGGTGAGATGATGTTTATCAGTGTTTCCTAAAACCCAAGACAACGTCCTCAAAAGTCTTGTTCCACCCACAACTTAAATATATGCTGTTTACTGTCATAGAAGAGTAAATAAACAGAAAATATCCAAGCTGGAATCAGAGACTTTTGACCTTTTCTTCTTGAAAAATGACTCAAACCCATTACTCGATTATCAAAATAGTTGGTGAAAAATTTGATAATCCATTAATGAGCGATTCATTGTTCCAGCTCTAATACAAACATGTATGCTTTTTAAGGTGCTGCCTTTTAATAACCTGTGCACAGCTTTTTATGTCATTTTAAGGGATGTGTGATATGATTTCTTTTTTCAGCCAAAACAATAACCAAAAATTACCTGCTTCTCATGGCCGATACCGATAAGACAAGTGATCCTTTCTAGGTTTTGTGTTTTAAAACTAAGTTCATATAACCTGTAATTTATGCAAACCAGAGGATAAGAAAGACTAAGATGAAGTGAGCAATGATGGATGATTTAATATCCCGTAGCTCTGACTGAACCAAATTTAACAACAACAACAAAAAGAAACAGTTTTAACCCTTCAAATGTTAATTTATTTTTAAACAAGATGGTTATTATAGCAGATATTTATTGACAATAATTTCATTATCAGCTGCACTAACACTTATCATGCATCACTAATTTTTGATCATGTATGTAATTTTATGTTGTAAAATAGATGTGAGATATTAAAATACAGGTATGCCACAGGAACCTGTATCAACAAGTAATAACTTGTAGTAATTGACTTAACACGAGAACTTATTGATTGAAACACAAGTGTTTTGTCATTAGTTAGTCTTGTGACACACAAGCTTTTACTTTGTACATGTATGCAAGTATATAATTATCCAACAGCAGTTTAAATTAATGCAAATGATTGTAGTTTTCTTGTCTTTTTCACTCACCCATGAGCAGGAAGTGACATATCTGAGCTCTGTAATACCTGCAGGTCACCACGGTTAGACACAAACACACAACGTGAAACACCAACAGCCCGACGAGCCAAGGCTCCGACCACTGCACCTGTGAACAATAAACACACACACACACACACATTGGGCAGCTGTTATTTAAACTGTTAACTGAACCGGAATATGACTACATTAGGCGCGCAGCTGTGATCGATTAAAGACAATCGATGTATTAGCCGCGGCAGCTAACTCATAGCCAGCTAGCTCCCTCGAGTCAGGAAATAAAATGTAACTTACAGACATGAGAAACGTCCATATCGATGTAATTCTTAAATTGCTGAACCCATCGATGGGGATGGAGCTAATATTCACGGCTTTCTGGCCCGTCATCTTCACAAAATCCTGCTCTATGGTGTCTAATGTAAACAAGTCAAGACGACTACGGAAGGAAAAAACTTCTGTCGCAGTGGAATGTCGTCACAAAAGCGACTCAGCGAATTGCGAAACTCTCGCGAGATTTGTATGCGCTGTCTCTTAATTGCAAGAGTACCTACCTGCAGTCAAGATGGCGGACATATATGTATATATATATATATATATTTTTTTTTTTTTGTTCCTCAGGAGTTTTTTTTTTTTTTTTTTTTTAATTTATTTAATCATTGACAAGAATAATGTACAAACATAACAAGGCATATTAATTGTTTGACATCTTTCAGTATGCAATGAACAGAGTATCAGAGATACAAAACATTAAGGTAACAAGCTAAATAAAGAATTCCAAATCGAGTAAACCATAAAATTAACCATTGTTGAATATAATGCAAATAAATAATAATAATTAGATTAAATAATAATAATAATAATAAAATTTAAAAAACAACAAAAAAAAAAAAAAAAAAACATTAAATCAGAGAATAATTCAGATATAAAAGATGTAATAAGCAATAAGAAATTTAAAAATATTTATTCATTACAAATTAGTCTATAGAGGTCTTTCGCACTTTTGGAGTTAATGACTTTAAGGGACTTGGTGTAAAGTTGAATTTCATTGTAGTAACCAATAAAAATGGGTGGAGTTTTAATAAATTTAGCTTTGTGAATAAAAAATTTGGCTAAAATAAGCAAAACATTTATCATCAGGTCCAATTTTTTATCTGTTATTGACACACCAAAAAGGATACTCTTATGATCTAAAACAGGCATTGTTGTGGTTTTCCTACTTAACCATTCTCTAAATTGTTTCCAGAATAACTGAGTATGAGAGCATGAAAAAAAAAGATGCTCTGTTGTTTCAATGTCACCATTGCAGAAAACACATACATTGTTCTCAAAACCAAATCTTAGTCTTAAAAATTCATTGGAAAGATGGCGGACATATATCCAATCCATGCCGGAAGTCACAACCGGAAGTTGGTCTTCCTTCGTGTATTTTTAAAAAAACTTTAAACTTTTTAAACTTTATTTAACATGTAACATTACAAGAACAATGACATACATTAGTAGATCGGGTTAGGGTTAGGGTTAGCAGTTAGGGTTAGTTTTAGGGAAGACCAACTTCCGGTTGTGACTTCCGGCATGGATTGGATATATGTCCACCATCTTGACTGCAGATGGGTCCCTCTCCTATTGCATAGAAATAGTTTTATATTGTTAAATCGCTTTTACTGTTCTTTCCCTAATTTTATACAATTTAATTGTCTCTTCTTATTTACTGTATTTACACTTCCTCATTATAAAATTGTACCTTTGTTTACATAGTTTATTTTATAATGAAATTTGTTTAATTTTTTAATTGAGAGAAAAGGTTGTGTTCTTGACTTTGTGTGACTGAGTTCAGGCGGACTATGGTCAATGGACCAAAAGGCAAATGGTCATTTATACAGGAAACATTAAAGACAATAAATAAATAAACAAACAATCAGAATAAAAAGACAAGGTTTTGGTGTACAGTTTATTAACATTTATCACATGCCAACTCACCAAATGTCATGACTTGCTAAACTTTTAAAACTGAACAAACACACCTACAAAAACACTAAAATCTTTGAGACTACCTTTAAAAGTCGGACCATTACATTTCAATCTGAGAATCCTCTGAAAGTTAGACATACTCTTCAAATCAGTGGTCCAGCTGGTTTCTCCCTCGCCGTGTGTGTCCACATCCTTTCAGCCTTCTTGTCTTTTGCGGGACGTCGCTGATGATTCACTTCACTGCTCAGTCTTTCTTGCCTATGAGACGTATCCAACCTCATTCACTTTATCTGCAGCTACAGTAAATATTCCTGCTGCAGGTGCTACATTCCTACATTTTCCTTCAGCACACATGCAAACACCAGCTCAACACTCAGTTTAAAAAACACACAAAACATTCTCCAAGTGAAAAAGGCACAAGTTTTTCAGTGCCTAAACTAGGGGTTAAAAATATGTGATTTAGGCATACACTGTAAGGATTACATATATACAGAAAGCAGTTTCACAGATGCTGTCTCTAATTTTCTGATCTTAACTGGATATAATTGTGGAAATCTGGATCTTACTATGGATTTTAAAAATCAACAATAAGCTCACAAACATGACACAGTTGGAAAAGCACAGGTGTAAACAATGACATTAATGATGAGGGACAGTTTGATTGGAACAGAAGTAACACCTGTGCTTTTCCTATGTTGACGAGCCACAGGGCTGGTTTCACAGACAGGGTTCAGATGAATTAGGCCTCAGTCTGTACTTGCTACACTAGGACATTTAAGTATCTTTCATGAGCATGACTTAAATTTGGTTTAGTCAGTCGGACACTGTGAGGTCCTGGAGTAAGTAACAAAAACCTGGAGTGGAAGAAAAAAACACCAGGACTGGTGTGAATCTTGAGACAAAGCAACTGCTGAGGCAAAAAGAATTTGTTTGAAAAACTGCAGTGAGTATGAAAAAACAAATTGTGTCAAACCATCCAGGTACTGAAAGTGAAAACTAGACATGTTTGGCCTCTGTATAGTGCCTATTGGTCTTTATTTAGATCATGGCTGCCCAAAGTGGGGCCTGCAGACCAAAACTGGCCAATATGAGGTCCAATTTGGTCCGCTAGATGAAAAAAAGAAAAAGAAAAGAAAAAAAAAAGAGTTGTTTTGTTTTTTTTAAATTAAAAATGCTCTTTAAGGGGACACCCTGGTAGCTCACATGGTAGAGCATGCACCTCATGCACTCTGTCCAATTAAGACAAAAGGCCTAAAAATATCCAAATAAGCTCTTTGAATGTGTAGGATCCCTGATTATTAATTATTTTTCATAATCTAAGCAGTCAGGCAGAATAACCCTTTGCACCGGAAGTCAGTCAGTTAAAGGAACTTGTGATCCTCTACGATAGTGTGTCTTAACAATACAACACATAACAGTACGACAGGTGTTTGTTTTTGGCCTGTGGTCCACCATTGAGTTTCAGTTTTGGCTCTCCAGGAGAAAAAGTTTGGGCATTTCTGATTTAGATATTCCAAATAGTCAGTGTTCCCTCACAAACAGCAGGAAGCAGACATTAAATCAGCCTCTTTGAAGGATTAATTTATGCCTCAATTTAGTCCTAAGTATCTCTAATCCTCCCTCTTACAATCATCTTAGTTTAATCCAGAACAGGCTAAATCTAGGACTATTTTAAGATAAGTCTGTGTAAGCCGCTTTTAGTTAAAACAGCTTAAACAAACATTTAAAGTCTGGGACTAGGCTTAAACATTTTTGGTGAAACAGCACAACTTTAACACTCAGTTACCTAATATAAAAAATGTAATTTGAAATACACAAACATTATGAAACATGTTAAAAGTCTTTGGTCAGTGTCCAGAGGTTTACTGGTGCGTACAGTTCAGTTTTCAAACAAACTGCAGGAGGCACACGAGGCTCAGCTCAGCTCGTGTTTCTGCCGGGGTGAAAGTCGGGGACAAAAGTTGCCGCCACTGTGATCGGAGTCGAGTAGCCGAGGGCAAAATTGTACAGACCGAGCATCAGACACTTCCAGGTGGCGCGAAGTGCTTTACCAACATTCTGAAAGACAAACACAGACGCAGATTAATCATTAAATCTGTAGGTTTTAACACCAATACAATGAAGATAAATCACTACGGATCAGAATTGAGTCAACTGGCGTTCTTCACCAAATGTGATTGTTTTCCCTCGCAAAAATCCCACACAAACAATTGATTTTGACAGAACTGGGTTAAAAAAATATAGAAATTAAGAAGTGATGAAATCAGTCAGAAGCTGTTTGAAGAAGAAGAAGAAGAAGTAGAAGAAGAACATGTGGTGTTTTAGAAACAATAGCACCACAGGAGGAGAGGTGCAGTCTGCATGTGTCCCTAAAATATAAACACAACGCCCCCTGAACACTATTGTCTGCTGTCCTCTCTGAACAGGAAAGGCCTGACCGGCTGAAGCGGATACAGGAAGTCAGATGTTTGAAAAAAAAAAAAAAAAAAAAAAAACTGAGCAAAAACATTCCTGCTTCCTCAGTGAAGTACATAAAAATGACTCTTCTCAGTAGTTTGATTCATTAATCATAATGGTAACACTTTATAATCATTAATAAAGGTCAATTAAAAGTTCATTACATTTTATTTATTAGTAATTAGTAATTTAGTAATTTATTTTCCTGTTAACTAACAATTAAATGATAATTAATTATGTTTACTTACTATAAGTTATACTATAATTGTCATTTTATCATCAGTTTGTGTCATAAAATAAGGTCACACTTTATTTTACAGCACACTAACAAGACGTAACAAGGTTTGCTCTCTTTCAAATTAGACAAAAACTAGAAATAATATAATAATATATATATTATATAATAATATCTTCTTTATTAGACAGTTTTAGAGGGTAATTAGGAACACAAATCATAATTCACTTGATATTTTGGTCTTTACTTGGTAGATCTGGTTCACATATTGTTTTTAAATGTGGAAGCAGCAGACATGCGATTTTTCAGTTTTTCAGAGCTGTGTCCATAGCAACGGTCTGTTCCTCATAACAACGGTCTGTTAAGCAGAAATAACAGACCTTGGAAAGCTTGACCAATAAGAATCGAGCATTTAACAAAGCCGTGCAATAAGTTACGCTACACCACACTACCTTTCTGACGTATGTTACGTTACCTTTTATGTCAACTTATATAAGTCACATACTTATTTTAACTCAAAGCGTGATCTTTTCTGTAACCTAATAAAGTGATTTTTGTGCCTGTGTTTTGAAAGTCTGTATGTACGTTGGATATTTATTATCGCCAACTTTACCGTGGAGCCCAGTGCGTATAGGCTACTGTTATCTGGATGGTTATTATATTTGTAGCAGCTCATGTTTATAAATTTAACAGTTGCTTAATAAATGGTTATTATAAATTATTATTGCATGGATTTGTTAAATACTCACTCTGATTGGTGAAAGGTCTGTTGCTATGAAGAACAGAGTGTTGCTATGGACACTGTTCTCCTCCAGCATCAACGATGTAATAAAATTTTTAAATCCATAAGTAATCTGTGTAATAACTGGGATAATGTACAGTGAGCAGGTTAAAGTTGCTGGACGATTCCTGCGTCACCCTCTCTGGGTTTATTTTACAATAATGACCTCCTCACCGTACATTATTCCCTCACTTACTGATCGTAAATAAAGATTTATTTGTCTGACTGCCATTTAAGAATGAACTTTGAGACTTCAAGCATTAATATTGGCCTGTCAGGATGTTTTCATAGACACATTTATGTAGGCCATGACCGTCTGTTACCGCTCAGTATAAACAAGAGTACCAGGTAACTGATTAACTTTGAGTATTTATCTGTGTTCTGTGTGTGTATATGTTGGCTGGGATCAGATTCCATATGACACGTCCTTATAAATCACATATAAAGCAATTCAAACAGTAAAAAAATGATGATTTTCTGCAGACTGGACATTTGTTCTTAATGGAAAGAAGACTGGATGTTGTGTAGATTATATTATAAAGGATGATTTGCAGGGTAAAGGCAAATTTCATTATTTTTAGTCAAGTGATTTGTTATTAACTTACTGTTTTTTTTCTCTCCAACAATCAAAAATGTGTAAGAATCATTTGAATGAGGCTGACTGATTGATGCCAGCGTTCACATTTCAACTTACCCCAAATCAAACTACAAGAAAAAATAAAAGTCAGATTAATTCAAGTGTCTTCATACACACACACTCTATCTGCAGGTTCATATTCACTGGACATGAAACATTTCAAGCAAAATATTTACCAGTAGCTGCACTTTAAAAAAAAAACTATATCCTGCTTGACCGCTGTAGTGTGCGAGTTGTTATTAAACTGCCTGCCACACGTGACACGACCGACTAATAAGAGTCTGTTAATGTTCAATATTAGCAAGTATGTCAGGTTGCTGATAAGCTCATTGGAATGATGTTGTTTGAGGTCAGAGTTTGTGAGCTATTTCCTTATCGATCACACGTGAGTAAAGAAATGTGTCTGGTAAACAGAGCACTGATGTTTTCAAAGGAACCTGTCTTATCTCTACAGAACCATAACAACTGAGAGGATCGGCCATTTAGCACCTTTTAAGAGCAGACGTCAAAAATGCTTCACAATAAACGACTAAAAACAAATAAGAGACAGAAGAACAGACTTCAAATGCAGACATCCAGCTAAAAAAAACATAATGCAAAACAAAAATAAGTCTGAACAAATGGGTCTTAAACTGTTTTTTAAAGGTGTCAACAGATCTTAACCCTCTATGGTCCACATTATACTGCAGCTGATAAAATTCTTTAGCAATTTTTTACATAAGATAGACCAAATAATCAAAATAATTTTTACTAAGTATTTCTTTAGGTTACACTTTGTGGTGCATGGAGTTATTGTTTAAATAAAATAAAATTTATTATCATACTGATATCAAAATATTCGATTGTCTCAGCAGTTTAAAATTTATGGCATTTGAAATGGAAAAAGATTAAAAATTAACTCTTGAGGTTTGTTTGTCTGGATGCCACGATCAGACAGCCTGCAGGGATAAATGTGTTAACGATCTGTTGGCATGTTTCAGCAAACTTTACTTTGACAATCTATCAAACCAAACTATTAAAACCCCGAGATAGTGAGTCACATTTCAGTGTTTGATCATTTGTGTACATTCAAATGCTTCTTTTCAGTTTTACTGGTGTGCGTCTTTCCTGACAGACAGCGTGTCGCCACTATTTGTTGTGTTGCTGCCATCTGTGGCTCACTGCTTATTAGTTAAAATAAAATTGTTATTAATGCATTTTACACCCTATCTTATATTGGTTGAAAATATATAAACCTAAATACACAATAAATACACAATACACAATTTAAAGTATTGCACCATAGTTGAGGATGTATTGTGCCAATGTAACAGGCCAAAAATGGGTTTATTACTGAGAGGCCACACTGTACCACAGAGAGCCAATGGGAGACTGTTCCAAGGTTTAGGAGCTACAACTTCACCGTCTCCAATAGTTGCAACATGAGGCCTTTTGGAAGACTTGGTTAGAGGTTTGGCAGCAGCATTTTGGATCTATTAAAGCAGGGGTGCTCAAACTTTTTTTTCCTTTAGAGGGCCAAAACTGAAACTTAATGCTGGGCCACAGGCCAAAAGCAAATCCCTATTGTATTGTACTGTATTGTTAAAATTTAAAACAGTACCAGGATCCTGAGTTCCCTTAATAGACTGACTTCCTTCACAAGTGTCACTCTTTCCATCATGCTCAGATTATGAACAATGGTTTATATTTTAACTATTTTGATTTTTTCTTCACTACAAACATCTTAATGGTGGACCAACACGGTCAGCCCCGACTGAGAGGAAGTGGACAACACGCTCTGACCTCTTCATTGTTTGTCAGGACGTTCTTCCGTCTCCACTGCTGCGCACTTTGCACCAACAGGCCAAAAAGGTGACACATATGACGCTTTAAAGCTCTTTAGTGAGATTAATCTCTGACTTTTGTCCGGTCGGCTCACCGTGAGCCAAGAAATCAGGACCAGTGATCCAAGATGAGCTGCTGCTGGTTACTAAAGAGAACATAGCTGTGGAGCGGTCGTTTAGCTCAGTTACTAGAGCATCCGCCCCGTGTATGGAGGCTGCCAGTCCTCTGCAGCGGCTGCTGGTTCGACTCCCGCATGTGGTCCTTTGCTGTGGTTATCCCCTCTCTGTCTGCCCCCCTTCCTGTCTACTCTTCAGCTGTACTATCTAATAAAGGCATAAAAAGCCTAAAAATATAACTATTTATATAGACAATTTCTGACAGTTAATGCTGTGTGAAAGTTTTTGCACATATCAATTATAGTTTTACTAACTGGTCTCTCACAAATGTAACAACAGCTTGTTTTATGTATAAAGGCTGTGCACAGGTTGACAGCGGTGCTGGCGGCAGGGCCACCGCTCGGCAGGACTGTGAGGGGCCACATAAGGTGCACGACATTTGGACAAACTGTGCTCTAAGCACAGAAAAGTAAATATTGGAATGTCCTGCCTCTTGCAATAAGGGTGTGCCCCACACATCCCAACCTTTATGACCCATCTCAAACAATGGCTTAACAGCAAACCAATGTTGCCTCTAATTTGACATGTTGCACATTGCATTTTTTCTCTTTTTTACTTGTTTTGTATATTTTTATTTGTTCATTGTCATTTGGGAATGTTTTTTATTTTCCTATGGATGAAAATTAGCACTTGTGTTAAATCCAGCATTTTTACATCTTGTATTTTTACACTGATGTTCATTAACATGTGCTGTTCCTATTAAATAAACAAATAAAGTCATATTTATGTGATATAATTGCAAGTTTTTTTTTAATCTTATCGGCCAGAAGGTGAGCTGGTTTAATTTTAGGTGATTTGTGAACTCTACAGCTGCACACAGTTAAGTTGTTTAAGAGTTTGGTTGTTTTTTTTTTAACTTCTTAACTAGAATAAACACAAACTAAATGGGGATAATTAGGTTGTTAACAAAGAGCACAGAGTACAAAAACAGACCACATACTGAGCAAATGACATTCTTCAGGGCAGCATGTGTGCAGATGAGTTTTGCGATTAACAATTTACTGGTAAAATTGGAGGCTGATTTAATGCCACGTTGAAAACAAGTGGAGCTGAAAACAGAGACCAACCTTCCTGACTTTTTTGTACTGTTCTTTCTTCCTTTTCTTCTTCTCTTCTTTTGCCTTGGCTTGCGCCTCGTCCATCAGGGGCTCGTACCTCTCTGGCAGAAACGCAAAATGAATTTCTCTGTGGCTCTTCTCATTTTTCTGTCTGCTGCTGTCCACGGCCGTCCGGCTGTCAGCGTGTCCAGAGTGATGCACACTCTCCTGGTGATCCGCGCAGTCCACATGACGCTGATATTTTGCTGTTCCTGCGTTCAGAGTCTCTGCTGCTGGTGGATTTCTGTCAGAAAGCCTCAGTGGAAGAGATTTGGGCTTCATGTTGTCAGCACGCTGCAGCTCTCGGGGATGTAATAAAAAAGTACCACTTTCCCTCAGGAGGTCAGGTATGTTGTCAACAGGCGTTATTGTGCATGAGTGGAAGTGCATTCCAGTGGGCCGCCCTGTGTGCAGGATTTGGCACGGAGCCCTTAAAGGTGCAAATCCTTCCTACTCACAAGACTGACCTCAATAAGTCTCAGGGTTTCAAGTTGTTTCAGTGCAGATCCAAATCAAAATGACTTTTATCCGGTCAATAATGAGGAAAACATCATGATTATGTGTTGCGTTCCATCACACCGTGGTAAAAAAGAAAACACACTTGAATTGTGACTTCCAATCAGAGGACAGACTTGAGGGGGAAAAACTTCTCACCACAATCTGAAATATACTTCAATCAGGGTGGGAAATTAGCACCGGCCAAATGCTGGTAAAATATGGCTGGTTGATTTCTGACAAAAAATAATGATTTAGTATTAAGAAGCTGATCAATTTGACCATTTATCTGTTAGTAGCTGGCAGATGTTCACTGGAGCTGCACCCAACAGTTATTTTTAAATGGATTTATCAAATTTTTAGACAAATAATCTAACGACCATCTACCATATCTAACTCAAAGGTGGACCTCCTTTGTTGAAAATTGGAACAAAAATGCAAATCAATTACATCAATAACTGCTGACATTCACACATTAGTGAAAGTTATGATTAAATAATCATACTAAATTGGTCTCATGTTGCACACTTATTTTGGTTGTTAACATGTAATTTATTTATTCTACATATATTTATTTTTCAACAATTTGTGACGCAGTAACTCTAAATCAATACCAAACTTTCATTAGGCCTGCTGCACTGGACAAATACTTCTTTACTGGAATTTAGCGCTTTCTCTTTTTTATCTTTTTTTTTTAAATTCAGCATTTTTTGACCCACCTGTTGGCACCGGTTCACTGGTCACATTAGAAAGATCTTTACCTTCATTATTCTTGACTTGGGGGGAGAATCAATATTATGGTTTATTATAATTTTTGTTTGCTTTTTTTTAAGACTAGACCACGGTAAAAAGTTGAATCATACCAGTTCTGGAGACTTTAGATCATCAGTTAGAGTTGCACATCACATGTCAGTCAGTCTTTTTTATTTTTATTTCAGCAGCATGATTACTGTAACTGCACATAAAAGTAGTAAATAAAACAGTTTTTGAAGCAAACTGCTACATTTATCTGTTTGTGCTCATCAAGCTGGTGCCAAAATAAAATAATAAATAAAATAAGATGTTAGGCCAAAGTTAATAGCGCCCCTGGCTGTATTTTTAACTTAACCGTGTGAAATCAAGTAAGTAAAATGGAGCCGTTTGTTTAGATATGACCAAGATGCTAATGTCCATTAGAAGGTAAATGGTAGTTCCTGTAGTGTTAGCATCGAGCTAACGCACTAAGCACTAATTATTTATGTACATATAAAAATGATCAGCAATCAATCAGTTCAGGAACTGTGGGAAAAAAAGAATCATGATACTTAAGAGAACTGACCTTTTCTCCCACCCCACAGTTCATTCTCTGTCTAAAATATTGTCACACTTGAGACGATCATGAAGTTTTACAGCTGCAGTTTGTTCTGTGGGGAATCCTGTTTGGACTGGGCACAGCCACTGCACGCACCGTGCACATTATGCAAATTTCCATAATGGATGACACTGACTAATCACCCCAGGCTCAATTGTTCACATTTTGAAAAGTTAATTTCCCAGAAATTCCCACCGTGACTTAAATGCGTAAAAATACACCAACACACGTCTTAACTTAATTTGTTTTGTTTAATGAATATTGAGTATTGCAGTTTTCAAGCCATTTAACAGTTATTGTGACAATGGATATAAAAATAATTCCCCTCCCTGTACAGCGCGCCTCAATATTAACAGTGCTTACGTCATTTTATTGGTCCTTGAATTCAGTGTTATTGTACAAAACATTTAACAAATTTGAACTTTGAACATTTATTATTACTTTTGAACAGACAGAAATAATCCTTCTCAAAAGCGAAGGTAAAGAAAAAAAATGTGGCTGCACGTCTTACAACATGTTCCCAGCAAACGCCACATCCTTTTGTCTGACTGATGGAGGGTCTTAGCACCATCTAGTGGTCTCATACCTCAACTGATGTGAGATTACCAGCTGGAAACACTACTGGTTGTTGTCTTGACTTCTTTGTGAGTTGTTTTCTCCACGGTCTGGATCTTTGAGACGGAGGATGCGGATGAGTTCGGACTCTGGAAGAGAACTGGAAGGAGAAAAAAAAAAAAAGAAGAAGAAAAGTAACAAAGGTGAGAATGTGACCTCTGGGTATTTGGCTTAAAATAGTTAAAATGCATAAATGCATAAATTAAGCAGGGTTTCTACACATTTTCCATTTCAATTTTCCACACCTGAATATTTTTCAGAACTTTAAAAAAAAAGCATATATAAAAAAACGTACACTACAAAATAATACTTTTCTTGTATAATTTCATATTGAAGAAATATATTATTGTTCCCCACATATTTTTTAGTCTCTATTATAAATGAAAAAATGGAGAATAAGTATAAGTAAAAATAGTAAAAATTTAATAATTTAATTTTCAGTGTCTGTGCAGCCTTGTTTATATCAAAGCTTTTTTAAAATGATTGGTTCCAATTACTGCGTAATTTTTGCAATAAATGTCTGAGGAGAAGCACGCCCAATTCAAACCAAAAAACTTAAACGACAATATTTTGAATTTGGATTAAAGCTAATGTCTAACTGTTGATTCGACTGGGCACGGCTGCGGTCGCATAGAATTACAGCTGCGCCACGTCTGCCTGAGCTGATCGTGGATATTCTACACAGCGCTGTGATTCCACCAGCAGCGCGTTCCAGAAGCAGTTCTCTGCTGTTTCACTTCAAATATGCACCAAATCTCTTTTTGACGGATGATGCATCAAGCTGCACAGAGCAGATGGAGCAGGCAGAAAGTCAGATGCAGAAACGGCAAAGAACGGTAACGAGAATCCAGACAATTTTCAAAATTGCATGCAGTTGTGGATGGGACAGATCACAACTGTGGTGCAGACGTGACACGAATCTTAATATTATGTACATTACACCTTAAATTACTTAGTTGCAGGGGAATTTGTGGATTTGGATTTCCAGTGGTTTTAAGTGGCTTGTGCTCTTTTCCAGAGAAACAAGCAGCACACTAAAATCACAAGGCCTTTACTCCTGAATGGATTACTTCATCACAGCTCATTTACTATGAATATACAGTAACTAAGTCAATAAATCACATCTGGGTGGTCTGACTGTTTTCATTTACAAGTATACAAAGAAAGATGTTGCATCAGTGAATACCTCATGCTCTGCGGGGTGAGGAAAATGAACTGCCTGTAGCGCTGACTAGAAGCCACCTTCAGCATCATGTCCATTGATATCCTCCTGTTCACCATGTCCTGATGGGGTAAAACCAAAAACAAGACTAATATTATTGAGTTTCTTCAAGTATAAACTCCAAACTTCTCCCTCTAATGCCTGTTAAAAGCCATGAAACTAGAGATCATCTTAGTTTGCAACTGAGGCAGTGTGACAAACTCGCAGTATCAATAAAAACTGGATCTTATTACCATGTAAACATCGAACTCGTCAAGACAGCGGAAAGGCGCCTCTGTGATGGCCCAAAGAGAGAGAACAAAGCAAACAGTTGAGAAAGAGCGCTCGCCTCCGGACAGGGAGCGCATGTCACTCAAGTCAGCCTTGTTCCCCTGGCCTGGCTGCACCTACAGAGGAGCGGACGACAAATCAGTTTGCTGCAAGAAATCTTAGCTTTGCTGAGCTTTCAGACTTCATGCATATGCTGCTTAACTATTTAGTCTGTCTTGACATGCTGCAAAAAAATGCTGCCTCTCACAGTCCATTTTACAGACTGAACTATGGAGTGTGAGACACAGTTACACAAAGTTGCACCTCAATGTACATTTTAAAAGTGAAACTGAGGTTAAAGTTTAGTCTGACTGATGACAGAAAAGTTCTTCTTACTGAGATGGAGAGGGTTTCATTCTTGTGGTCAAAGGTCATACTTCCAGTGTAGCCTCTCTGCGCCAGCATGCTGTCAAAGTAGTATTTACATCGAGCCGAGAGGAACCTAAGACGCCAAGAGATGCAGAGAAAAGAAAAATGAAAAATCAAAAGGGCAAGAAAACAATGACAAATCAAGGAAAACAGGAGGACACAATCACCAGGTTTCTTTTTGATTTTGTTAACCCATTAGCTTGAAGAGAACTTTAATTAATAAAATGAAATGGTCATTTTTCATTTTACAACACACCTCCTGAGGTCGGCGTAAGCCTGGAGCCGTTGGTTCATGACGCTGTCCAGACTTTTGATGAAGCTGTTGAGGTTCTTCATTTGCTGTGCCATGTTCTTGTAGCTCTCCAGAGCCTCGTGATACTGCCTGGACCGAGAGACGTGTAGACAAGAGGGAAAAGGTCAGGAGAGAGAAAGGTTTTACATGTCAAGTGTGACGTGATGACACAACATCACATTATGGTCCGACTAACACACCTCACGACCTCCTCGCGGTCTCCCTGTTGTTCCTGCTGGGTCGTGATCTTGACCTTGAGACGGCTGATCTCACTGTCCAGACTCTCTTGGTGTCCGCCGTACCTCCACACGCTCCGGACAGATTTTGGTGGCTTTGGCCACAGATGTCTGAACCGCGGGGTGAAAGAAATCATCAACGTCTGAGACTCACTTCAGTACGGTACAATTTAAGTGTGCTCAGTGTTGTTCTGTGCATATAATGACAATATTGTTTCTCTGTATAGCAGACCTCAAGTTCCTCTTCCTTGTTTTAGCAGGTTGAGCTCAAGCATTTCTATGTTGTGGAGGTGGGCGCTGCGTTTCTCGTCGTAGTGTTTCTTGTGATGTTTGCACTTCATCACCTCCTGATCAGTCTTACTCAGCTCCTCCTGTCGCAGGACGAAACAGACAAGAGAAACCACATGAACATGACACAGTGGATAGTTGTCAGACCCAGGCTAGCTTCTCTTTAGCACAGAAAAATTAAGAGGTCTCACCCTGTGTCTATATTCCCCTCTTCTAGTAGTATTCCACTATTTCCCTCTCTCTTCTCTGTGTATTAGGCTTCTTTCCCCCCTTTTTTCCCAATAATCTGCCATTTTCTCCTCTTCTCTCCCCCAGTATTCCTCTTTTTTACCCTCTTTATTCCCAGTACTCTTCCACATTTTTCACCCTCTTTCCTCCAAGTATTACACTATTTTTCCCTCTTCCTCTTCTTCTGTTTGTTACTAATGTTCCTCTGGACAACTATTATTTATATATTTTCTACGGTGCAATGCCATACAGATATTCCATCACTTTCTTCATGTTGGTTCAGTTAGGCCGGTTAAGTGAAGTGTGCAAAGTAAAAACAGTTTCTCCAGCTGCTCCCAGGTCTTTGAACAGTTTACTCCTTTGAAGTGAATAATTGTACCATAATGTGTAATCTATTTTCATTTTTGTCAAAACTGATGCCAGAAAATTGCCACAGAAAAAAACATATAATCCAAAAAGGTATCAAAGTCAAGGTATTGGAACCAGCACTAGTCATATGTTCTATGATTCAGACCTTAACATAATTAGGTAATAATAAAAGCTCATTTGTGCGATAAAATAAACTTAAAAGCTTCTTGCAGGAATGTATTCAATTCTCACGGGAGATAGAAATGTAATTAAAACCGATTTATGGGAACAAAGCGAGGAGGTGCTAATGACAGACTTTTACAGGAGCAGCTGCCGGAAATGTCTGCACTGACAACCGCTCTGAACTTAAAACAGCAAGCTGAGGCTAAGATGTGTCACTTTGTGTTCTGAATCCACTGGCACATACAACACATCAATCTACAGTCTACAGTTTTTTACCTTTTTCGCGTCAGCCTCCTCAGCGATTGTGTTGATCTGATCTTTGTGCTGCTTGTACTCCTGCTCCGCCTCGTCGTAGGAGGCCTTGTGCTCAGCCATTTGAGCTTGCGCCTCATCGTACTCGGCACGCTTGGACGAGATCTTAGCAACAATCTCCTGAAGCTCTTCCTCCTGCGGCAGAGCAGTAACAGCTGCATGTCAACATGGAGCATTTGTGCTCACTGACTGCAAAAAACATTACTGACTTGAAATAGAATTTTGGGGCGTTTTATTCAGTATAAATGTATTTCTTTTTCTTTGCTATGTGGAGCTACTGAACATTAGTACAATTTAATTCAAATCTGAATATTGTACTGCACTGATGTATTCTGTACAAACCAGGGGCATGAGGTCCTCTGACTGAGGCTCTTCTACATTTTTCAGGTCCGTCAGCTCCAGCTGCAGCTTTGTGGTCTTGTCCTGGAATAAAAACAAAAACTGCATTAGAAATTTCATGATCATAGCAAAGTAAAAATAATAGTTTTTTTTTTTTGAAAATCCATTTTTGAAAGAGATGAACACTGATTTGTGAGAGGAAAAAAGCATTACTTTAGTCGTCTTCTGATCTATGTGGGTTCTTCTCAGCAGCGTTTCGTTCTGTCTGATGTCATCTTCTAACTTTCTCATCTGCTGCTGGTAGCGAGCTGCCTGAGCTTTCTGGTTCTCTATCTCCCTCTGCAGGTGCCTGAGAGAAAAGGGAAAAAAACAAGTCATTTTCAGACACCGAGACACCAGAAAGCATCCAGGAGTGACTTCACTGAGACTGGTTCGTCAGGTGAAATTAGACTCAGCATGCACACATGCACGCACACTAGAGGCTGACATTTGTTCGGGAATCCCACGGGTCACGGGATTCCCGCGGGATGGGAGTCAACTTTACTATTAATCACGTGATTGGGACGGTACGGGAGTAAAAAGTTAACGGGAGCAGATGGGAGCGGGAATCAACCAATAGGACACGCACACCGAAAAACATATGACAGGCGCACCGCCATTTTTGTAGTCTTCTTTCCATAAGCCTACAAGGCAACGCAAGTCAAAAGAACTACACGGCCCAGAAGCCAACAGTGCTTCTGGCCGCTGCTTGCCTGCTTCTCGTGGAAAATTAAAGAACAGCGATGGAAGGAGCAAGCAGTAGCAACGCAGAAGGCGAAAAAATTGAACTACAACGTAGGTATAAACGGTATAACGGTAGAAACTATATGAATTTGGCCAATGGTAGAGATTTTGACTATACCGGCCTACCGCGATATAAAGAAGTAATCAGGTTAGCAGGGAGAAATTGTAATGTTTATTTTTTTTTTACCAGGGCTGTCAAAGTTAATGCAAATTCCTTTTAAGGATAAATTTTTTATCGAGCGTTAACGCACGTTCTGTTATATTGGCCCGATCGAGAATAGTGTGAATCAGCAGCTTCGTCACCGACAATGTAAACGGGCTTGTCTGTGTAAGCGACAGGCTCAGTGCATAGAAACAGAAGTATAAGAGGAAGGAGACGAGAGACTGCTGATTGAGCTGCAGCTCACATATGAGAGAGAGAGAGAGAGAGAGAGAGAGAGAGAGAGAGAGAGAGAGAGAGAGAGAGAGAGAGAGAGAGAACTATGTTTTGAAGTGTGTTTATTCTGCTGCAATGTATCTGCTATGTGAGTATGTTCAGAAACAGTCATTTTGACATATATATACAGAAGAAAAGACTACATCGCAATATATATTGTTACAGCACATGCTTCAAATTATACCGCAATATAAATTTTAGGCCATATCGCCCAGCCCTACTACAACGTAAAGTAAGAAATAACGACATTTCTGTTAAGCTAACTGAACTACTGGGAAAGTCACAAATATTAGCTAACTTCGTTAGAGTTGTGCGTGATGACGTTAAAACAACGTATGCGGCTTGTAAAACCTGCTTGGTTTTAATCAAATACACCAGTGAGTGGACTCAAGAGGCACACTTGCAGGGCAGATTCCGAGAAAAATCAGCTCAGCCTATCTTCATTTGTCAAACGGAAATTACCTAGAGACTAGAAGAAAAAAAATGGGAGCGGGATGGGAGTGGGAGTCACTTTACCGGGAGTGGGATGGGACAGGAATTTTTTTTCCCCTCTGGCCCGGGATTGGGACGGGACACAAATTTTCTCTGTGGGAGTGGGACGGGACAGGAATGAAAATCCACTCCCGTGTCACCCTCTAACGCGCACACACACACACACCTGATCTCCTCCTCAACATCTCCTGAGAGGAAGTTGGCTCTGGTTTGTTCAGCTGTGTAACTACGGTTAGTGAAGATCTGATCTCCCTCCTTAGAGAAGGCCTGGGTGCAGTTCTGTGGAGGGTTTCTGCCCTGCATCACTCTCCGAGCCTCTGTGCGATTCTAAAAACACAAAATAAAAAACACAGAACTCATGTCAACACACCAAATCTTCTGACACTAAAATGATGTTGTCAAGGCGTTTCTTCCTTCAAAAGAAGAACTTCCATTAGAACATAAATATGAACCCAGACACTTTACCTTGATGAGCAGAATGCTCTCTATACCCCTCTGATCAATCAGGCAGTTCGCCACAACTGGGTCCTCAATTTCTAGTTCTTGAAGCACGGAGCGGTATTCAGGATGATTCACTGCCCTGACAAAAGACAACAAGACAAAACAAACCAAAACCGCTACTGATTAAAAGTTTTCAGATATACACGGTTAAAAGTGATACTGCATACAAAGTGTATCCTTAGACTGGGGTGCACCAAAAAAAGATTAATGGAATCTGAGATTTGTGTTATCCTTTCGGGGGCATTTTCACCTTTATTGGATAAGAAAGCGGGGAGAAAGAGGGGGGTTGTACACAGCAAAGGACTGCAGGCTGGAACTGAACTAAAGGAGCTTTAGAGGACTGATGGTCTCATGCAGGCTCCACCAACTGTGCTATCAGAGTGCCTCTCTAGGATTAGTTCTAATCAGAGTTTAGTAAAACTAGGTTTAAAATGAGTAAATACAGATTGAAAATTTTGTAGAGCTTCGTTGCACAATTAAGAACTGTCTATTTAATTTCGGTTAGATAAATTTGGATTTACTAAACAGAGTAACGTAAATAAATGAATAAATTCTGTCGAGATCCATTAAGTATGGGGGGGGGGGCTTAACTTTTAGCTGCTCTGTACTTAAATCATTACATTGCTTGCAATTTTTCATCCTTTGTGAAACACTGGTTGGCAGAATTAAAGGAGCAATATGACCAAATAACAGATGATTTAAAAACAGACAACAGCACCGTAAGGAAAAAAAATAGAGACTGCCTGGTAACTGACAGACTGTTTTAACGGATCAACTAGCAAAAGAAAGAAGAGGCACATCGTAAAACTCAACTGGGTTGTGTCCACCCCTCAACTTTCCTCAATGAACTTGATTATTTTGCTCAATCCAACTCAAAAAGGCAGCCATTTTAAAAGTTAAACTTCCTCAAGTGTTTTAAGTTAACACATTTTGAACTGGAGTTTAATATTCTGGTGCAACAAAATTAAAATTTATCTAGGGTTTAAGTAAGAACTAACCTGACATTTAAATGTAATCCTTCTTATTTTAAGTTATTTTTAAGGTTTGGTGCAACATAAGTTAACGATAAGCCATGAGTTCATCTGGTTTAAAAATGTTTTTGTTTTAATCAATGTGTACTAACAAGTTGTCCTTGCAAAATAAAAGCATCAAACATGCAAATTTCTGCGAGCTAATGCTAATATGTATGCTTGAAGCCTAATACCCTTTACCTTCAGGCAAAGCACTTGTTAAGACAAGCTTTTAACAAATGTTTTTGTCCTCACTTCTTTCTTGTGTTGTGTACATGTGAGAGAAAACTGCTGGTGATGATGGCAGGTCTACGGCCGCTTGGGAACACTCTGGACATGAGGTCCTGCAGCACCTTCTCATCCTCGTGATTATCGCAAGTGAAGGCCTGCAGCTGGCCTTTAAGACATACTTCTACGGCCAGGGCCAGCTCTGGGTCCTTCAGGCTAATAAGGTAACCTGTGAAATGGAAACATGAGAAGAGAGGGCATGTTAGGTATGAAAGGTGTCACAGACGTCACCTTTTGGCACATCCCATAACAGGAAAGGTGATTATCACAGTGGTAAACATGACCTTGTTACAACTTTTTTGGAACATGCTGCAGACATCAAATGCAGAATGAGTGAATATTTTCCAAGAACAATAAAGTTTATCAGTTTGAACATTTAATATCTTTCAATTTGAAAGCTTAGGCACCAAGTCTTACCCAGAGGTCCTCGAGGTCTGTGTTTGAACTGGCCTCTTTTGTGAGCTTCCTGGATGGCGCTGAGGAGCGCGGGCATGTGCTCACCAAAACGCCGCAGACGATTGGACCGGCTGCTCTCCATTGTCTGCAGGTTCCTTCTGTTGGCATCAATGGACCTCTGGAGCATCTCCTGCTCTCTCCTGTGGACAGAGGGAGGCAGCTGTTTTATCATGGTAGCAGCTGTTACAGTTTCTGTTATTCCACCCCTAATTGTGTTTATTTAGGGATGTCAAGGAGCTAATAGTCTCCAAAGGGCCCTAATCTCCATGTTTAATTTAGGATTTCAATGTTTTGTAACTTAACTGGGTTAAGAGATTAGATCTATCTGGACTGAAAGACTTAATACAATCATTCCAGCTCAGTTTCAAAACTCACTGTCAGGCACAGTGTAAGGGGGCTCTTTAGCTACCCCACGCATGATTAATTTATCTTTAGTGTCCAGTACTTTTTCCTACCTCATCTTTCCTTGTTCCTCTTTGGCGCGGTTGCAGGCGTGCTGAAACTGGTCAATCTGCTGGCCCAGAGTGGAGATCTGGTGCCTCAGGTTCTCCAGCTCAGACTGTATCTGCTCCACACGCTCCATCCTCTGCTGACTCTCCACACCTGTTGTCTGACTGATGCTAGAGGGACAAGCGAAGGACAAGAAGCGCAGAATAAAAATGTGTTTCAAGGTGAATGCAGCACAGAAGACATGAAAACAACATGTCATACCTCAGCTTGAGATCATCTATCCTGGAGGACAGCTGGGCCTTGTCCTTCTCCAGGTCCCTCAGGTTCGCCTTGCATCTGTGGACTGTGACCTAGCTCACACAAATCATTGAAGAACAGAAACACTGGTTAGTTACAAAGCAAGCGTCACAATGATAACTAACTCTGAACGGTTCTTCCAAACATTATTTCTGACCAGAAGAATAGCAGGAAGTTATGATACGCAGATTTTAACACTTTTAATTAAACATTTCTTGAGTTGAGTTTATGTGGACCAAAATACACACAAAAAACTGTCAGCAACCAGAATTGCAATTTTGAGTTGTTAATTAAAATGTCTGGATATGTCTAGAATAGGCCTGCACAATTATTCTAATATTAATTGCCATCATGATTTTAGCTTCCTACAATTAAATGAATGTGATCAGCTGCATTATTGATGTTTAAATGCATGCTCTGCTCATAGAAAACTCTGCCGTGTATCATATCAAGCGCTTCCTAAACTAACAGCCAGCCAACCTACAGCAGGAGCCTTTCTTGGATGTTGCAGCTGCAGTACAGAGTAGAAAAGTCATATATAACAGAGAGCAGATGGGCAAAACAAAAATCAAATGTCTGGTGCAGTGGACCAAGAGATAGCCCCTCAAAACGGATCACCATCTGTTGTTTGTCTCTGCGTCGCAGGCAACATGACTAACTTTTTCAGCCCCTAAAAAACAACACAAACTGCAGCACAATGAATGCATGAAGACTAATAAGAAAAATGTCGCTGAATCTCTGTCCTTGTCATCCATAACAGCAACACCTGAATGGAATGTTACTGATGGATTGTTTTGGAACAATTTTATTTATATTTTGCACTGTGAATTAGGACCAGTCTTGTTTTGTACTTTAGCAGGAACATACCACAACATAGTCAAGTCAAAGCAGTGCTGTGTTTATTGAAATCTACTACAAGGAGTTTTTAACTGGTTATGAAACAGTTTTAATTTAATACTTCTATATAATCTACGTTAGAAAACATGACTATCCACAAGAAGAAAAGCTATTTCTTCATAGTAGTTCTTAATGGCTGTCACTGAAGAAGGAGGAGATTTTATTTAGATACTTTTATTTTTGATGTTCTATTTTGTGGTTGTGGCTTTTGTCCACAGGGGGCACCAAAACCAACACAATATGAAAGTTCTTTATAGTAGCTTTAAATAAGCAATAAAAATGCTTTGTCTCCAAAATCCATGCACAATCCTGATCTCAACATTGATCAAAATAATCTTGATTATCATTTTGGCTATAATTGTGCAGCCCTACCTTAAATATAACATATTATATGCTACTTCCATATTCATATGTACCTAATTTGCTGGGAGACCTGAAAACCTTATTGCTATGGAAACCATTCAGCACTGTAAACAAAACCTCATATAGCAGTGAACATCATATCTGACTCATATCTAGCTCAAGAGAAGGTCACATCGCACGACTGCATTCCCTTCATCGACAGTTAGAACCTAAAATCACTTCTAGTACTGTCTGCCTCACAGCCTGACTAACATGTTGTCCGAACACACTGACCTCGCTGGACTTTAAAATGGCATTTCGTTTCTGGACCTCGGACTTGTGCTTGGCACACGTCGCCTGGAGCTCCAGGAGTTGGTGTGTGATCCCATCCAACTGTTCCTGGGTCTGCTTTTGCTTCCTCTCAGCCTCCCCCACCTTATTCTGCACGATTACATATAAACAGAACAAAGGAATTAAAGGTAAGACAACTGAAGAGGCTGTTTTTCAATTACTAATAATTATTGGTTTTATTACAGAACACATATTTAAACCTTAAAAAAAGAAAAGCTAAAGTTCAGTGGTTATAACTCCTGATGATGAGAATCAAATACATTTAAGTTATATGTTGTTTCAAACTCTTGAGTTTATGGTGAATATTAACTCACCTTCCATTCCTCCACTTTCTCATCATATTTCTGTGTAGCACGTCTGTCTGACTGCAGCTTGTCCTTCGTCGGCTCCATCTCCTTCTCCACCTCAGCCACCTGAAACATAAAGTCAGAGTCAATAATATTTAGATGAATTATCTTTTCTTTTTAAACATTTTCATTTCATTTATCAGATTCATCATGTCAAGGTACAAATTTGTACAGAAAACCAACAACACCCAAAACAGATAACAAAAACAAGTTCATCGTTCCAGACCAGGTGATCTATTCAAATAGTTCATGAAAGGGTTCCTGGTTCTGTAAAATCTCTTAATGTAGACATGGAGGGTGCATCTGATTTTTTTCCCACTTGATATAAATGATCTCACCAAAGCCCAAGCCATTTGTTTCTGCAGCTCCTCCAGTTTGGTGTGCATCTCATCAAGTGATGCCAGGCTCTTGTAACGGTCCTCTTTCTCCAGGTACTTCCGCTTCAAGTCTTTCAAGCACTGTAACAGTCGTATAATAATCATATAAAATATGGTTAAAATAGAGGAGTAACTCTGATTTACTGGTTAGCTCTGTTAGTAACAAGGTAAAACATTAATAATGAAGCCATAAAATTGTTTTACTGTATATTATAGTCCTGCATCAATGTGGTTAACCCTGCAATAACTTTTTTGGCCACTTGGCGGCAGCAGAAACAAGTTGTGAACACAGCAATTTCATTTAGTAAACGCTCTGATCCAAGGCAAAGTACATCTGAGAGCTGACACAAACAAGCAGCAATATATGACAGGGTGATCTTGTTAGGAGACAGTTGGTTTTTAGCATATAAAACTGTTACAGATCTTTCATTTGGAGTCGTGTTTCTGATCTCCATCAACTCCTGAGGGAAATCTCTGGTTCTTAAGCTGCTAAATGTTGACAATGTTCATCGGTTGATGTTTGGTGCTGAACAGGTATTGCACAGTGAGTTTTTATAGGGTTTGTTTGTTTGTTTTTTAATGAAAACATCATCTGCTTTAGCTGAAAACAACACTATCAGAGTGGTGAGAGTGAAACAAAACAAAGAGCTGAAACCTGATAGAGCTCAGTAAAGCTGAGCAGAGCTGCTAATGTAGGTTAATCACTTCGAATGATCCCTTTCACATTGTCATTGTACACACTGTTAATGTGTGTGGTTTTATTTCCCTTGCAACTTTTTTTTTGGGTGCAATTTTTACTTGCTCCTGCAATGTCACAGCAAAAAACGGCTAAAACACTGCAACATGCATGACCTTTTTTTTTGCCATGAAATCAGGCCTTTTAGGCTGCAACAATCCCAGAGAAAGCCTGCAAAATCCTGGAGGGACTGATTAATGTAACATATCAGTTATAGCCACTTTAAATATGAACATGTCAGAGAGACTAATTCTTACTTCACTATGTTGTTCAACTTTATCCTCCGTGACATTTTTGGTGGTTTGGATGTAGACAAAGTCCTCTCTCATCTGCTCCAGTTGGGTCGCTTTCATAAAAAACTTCAAGAGGAATGAAAAAAAAAAAAAAAAAAAAAAAAAATCAATGTGTCACCAAGAAAACCTTTTTCAGTCAAAGTTCACAAAAACAAAAAACAAATTACCTTGTATTTGTCCCCCTCTCCTTTGGAGTGTAGGAAGTATTTGCTCATTTCTTGAGTAAGAACCGATACAGGATTGTTGACCTTTGGGTGAAAACAAGATAATGATGATGAAATGATAATAATAATAATGAATAATAATAATAATAATAATAATAATAAATAACTCCTTCTCACAAACACAGGTTCATCCCACAGGGTTCAATTTTACTGTAGCAAAGTTTAAAACACGTTACTGCATAAGATTTGCATAGCACATACCTGTATATTAAAATTGTCCAAAATGGACAAGAGCTCTTCCTTTTTGTTTGAGACAAGATGACCTATAAGAGGACAAATACATTTATTAATGAATAATGCTCAGAATTATTCAAGCATTTCCAAACTAATACTGCAAAATTAATACCTTCCTATTTTCCTCCTGTGACTCGCTGTGACTTTGATTATCATTGCATAATCATAACTGATCAATCTGCAAATTTGTTTTGGATCAATCAACTAATCCTTTGATCTAGAAACAGATCAAACAAAAGAAATGGGTGATTTCTTGGAAATCAAGGTGACAGGAGTCAAATTACTTTACTTTTAGTTTGACAGTTCACAATCCAAAGACATTCACTTCACTATAATATCAAGACATGGATGAGCAGCAAATTCTCACAATTAAAAAGCTGAAACCATCAACTAAAAAGATAAATTTTGATGTTTGCTAAGAGCAAACAGGAAACAGCAAAGATGAATGCGATTTATGCATGAGGTCAATTTGCTTATAAAGATTTTAAATATGTTACATTTTTTTAGCAGCACAATGTAGCAGTAGTCTCTATTCTATAACTCCTCACAGTCTTTACCCGATTTGCTTTTTAGTTTGTAAGTTCTCAACCCCTCGCGTGTTATTCTCAGGTCTACAATGATGGCTGGACCATACACCTCAGGTTTGTAAGCGTCCCTTCCTTTGTTACGCAGGGTGATCGATACATCCGCTGAGCTGTGGAGACAAAATAACACATTACAATAACTGCGAGTCTAGTGATACAACTTTTAACAAAAATTACCTTTACATGTGACACACAACAGCTTTTGAAGGTGCCAAGAATTCTCCTTTAAGGGAAACTACAAATCGTCTTGGAAAGAGCATGACACAAACAATGTACATCTGACACGATGTGGTGCAAGGTTTACCTTTCGCCTTCTTTCACAAAACCCTTGAGGGATGATCCTCTGTTTGTGGCTTGTGCATTCCCCCTAAGGCAACTATGAGAGCTGTCAGGACGGCGCTCTTTCCACCTGCAGCACAAGCAGGACGCACACAAATAAAAGTATTTAGACACCATAATAAATAAAATAAGCAAAAGAAAAGAACGTATTCCACAACGATGGTTAACCTAAAATTAAAGCCTGATTTATGTTTACATACATACATGGTTTTGGTTAAAGTCATGGTTTTTAAATATATGTCATATAAGCTACTGAATGGCTAAATTTCCCTCTGGGTCAGTAAAGTGTGTGTGTGTGTGTGTGTGTGTTTAGGTCAGTGCTTCTCAATCCTGGTCCTCAGGCCCCCCTGCCCTGCATGTTTTAGGTGTTTCCCTGCTCCAACACACCTGATTGAAATGATCAGCTCATCATCAAGCCTCACAGAAGCCTGATAATGACCTGATCATTTGAATCAGATGTGTTGTAGCAGGGAAACATCTAAAACATGCAGGGCAGGGGGGCCTGAGGACCAGGATTGAGAAACACTGGTTTAGGTGGTGACACTCACTTCCATTGTTGCCGACAACAAAGTTGACGTTGGAGCCAAAAGCGAAGGGTCCGAGGAGAGAGTGACACATGAAGTTCTTCAGTGTGATGCTCTCCACTATTCCTGCGTCACTCACCACCTCGCCAACACACTGCAGCTACACATAAATTATTTATGTCACTTCTCACCAATACGTGCAACAGTATACAGTACATGACACAAATCTAACACATCACAGGATATTGTTATGATAAAGGTTTAATTTTAAAAACATTAGTCTTAAGTATAACCTTCATTTTTCCTTATATGACATAAACCTGTTCTTTAACATTACGTCCACTGGCTGCCTGCTCCACATGGCATGAAAAACATTCTGCTTGTATGATCAGTTTTTTTTTTTTTTCTTCTGCAGGAACAAAAACAACAGCACTGTAGTTTACAGCATGGCAGTGACAGGACAAACCTGTCTACGGTGCAGACCATCTTCCTGGTCACTATCATTGACATCTGCATCTTCTTCTTCGTCATCTTCTGACTCCACCGCAGCTCTGACCCTTTTGTGGGGCTTGTCACTGACGGACGTGCTTTTCCTTTTAGACATCTCGGACACCGGATCTACTTTTTTTGGGGGGAAAATGAAACTGAAAGCAGCATCAACACCACTTTAACTAGCACAGAGTCAAGGTCTGACTTTAACTTCAAACAGCGACGTGACGTTAGTTCTTGCTAAACTATTAACTTAACGTTAACGTTAGCTGTTGTTGGCTTTGTTAGGTTATTGCCTGTTTACAGAGTAGTGACGGGAGGTTAAACAACAACAGTAACGTTAGCAACTGACATTAGCCACGTTACAAAACTAGCTTAGCGAGCTAACTCACGCTAAGAGCTAAACAGAACGTAACAACTGTTTTCCCAGACAGCAGCAGTGTGTCGTAGTTAGTTGTACGTCGTTATAAGAAACTGTTAGGACTTGTGAGACATGATGTGGAGTCAGGACTTACCGAGTTAGCGGCTGCAGCAGCCGCACACAACACCCAGCTGATGAGAAGGACCACCAGACCACAGCGCTTATCGAATTCGCGCTCACTGCTCACTGAGATCTCGCGAGGATACACGAGGTCATGTTTTTTTTTTTTTTTTTTTTTTTTTTTTTTAACTGCGCCCTGCAGCTGCTGCTCTTTGCCCTACAACTGATCCTCATAAATATAAATTATAAACTCAATTAAGTTTTTTATTAATTTTATTTTCATTCATTTTTGGGGGGTAGCAATTAATATGAAAGTGCCATGCAGAATATGAATTTACATGGCTCATCCATTCACATATTGTTGAGAAATAAAGTGAAATAACCAAGAATAAATAAATAACTACAAATAAATAATACATATAGCCATATTCTCAGGATAAGACCCAAAATAAGAACATTGGTGTGTCAACGCCAGAATTCAAACCACTTATTAAAAGAACAGGAAAAAAGAAATGACAAACAAAAGTAAAATTAAATTAAATAATAAAATAAAATTTCTAACCTCCATCTTCACTTCCTTTGATCGCGCCCCAACCCTCCCCAGGTTATATTTGTCTTACACAGTTATTACATTTCCTTCTTTGTTTTTTCTTTTTTTTTTTAAATAAATGAATAAATAAATTACATATATAATTACATATAAAATATCAGTGCCTAAAGAAGTACTAAGAAAATACTAGTCTTAAAAATAATCCTGAATACTCTTGAATTGAAAATGTAAGTAAAAGCCTACAGTATTATTTATATTATTGATCTTTCATTTGTTGCTTTTCCTGGTTTTATTCCTTTGCGGAAATTATATAGTTTTTAATGTTTTCTTTCTTTGTGGACATAATGTACTATTTGTTGCATGTAAAAAGTAACAGTGTATTAACAAAGTATTAAGTAGCAATGGATAAGTAAAGTAAAAGTATGTCAAAACAGTGAGGGATGCTTTATTACGTGCAGCTCTTGATCAAATAAACTTACAGCAGGTTACTTTGAAATTACTTTGTTATCACACAGTTCCTCACACAGCATAAAGTAACAGTCAAAACGGGCACAGCTAAAGCACACTGCTGGCCCCTGGCAAGTCTCCCAAGGCCAGGAACCGATTCAGTTTGAACTCAAAGTCGATGGGACGTTCACTGGGAGGCCTGTAGTTTTCCTCTCATTGTTGAGCTCAGGTAAGGAATGAGCGCGCAGTTCTCTTCAAACAAGGCCAGCTTCTTTTTGTACTTCTGGCTGGTGTATTTAGTGCTCTTGTGGTTGAAAGCTGTAAAAATAGCAGCCGGAAGTTAATGTTTTTCCCCTTCTTTTCTACTTACAAGGTCTTGATTGCACTCAAATGTTTGGTTTTTTTTAATTTCAATTTGGGTAAGCAGTCTGATTTACATCACTAAATATAGATAAGAGACAGATCACTATAGATAGATAAATAAAATATTACATAACTAATTTTTAAATTTAAGCAATTCTACTTTGACCTAAGGTAAACTCGACATCTGGCTTACCTTTCAGATAGAAGGCCACATAGAGGAGAGCTGATTTTTGTATACTGAGGAAGGGATACTTTGGTTTTAGACACCCAACAGCTGTCATGGCCTTGATGACTGCTACTGCAACACCCTAAAAAGTTACAGACGTAGCTCAAAGCAGGGCAAAGAGACATTATTGCAGAACACTGTGATGTTTTTCAGATGTGTTTGAGTGTGTGTCTGACCTGTTCCAAGTAGCCCAACGTTGGAAGGGAGGTGAGGGGTACAGGCTCACAAAGAGGAGGAACTTTACTGGGCAGTTTCTGGTCCCAGTAGGTTTCAGGAGTCCTGGAAAGATAATTTATCAACACCAACTTTCACTCAATAGACCGATACTTGCCGCATCATGGCAAAATCATACAGAAACACAGGAAAATGACTAGGTGGAAAACATTTCTGAAATATCTAAACTGATTTGTACCTTAAAAACTTGTCCTGTTTCTGCTTTGTCTCAAAAATGTAGATCCGTTCTCTGTATTCCACAGCATATTCCATCTTTCCCCGAACCAGAACTTCATACCTGTTGACAAATGTAGTGAGAATTTATGACAGCTAACCTGTGAGGGCTTGGAGTCCTTCACACTTGGAATACTTGATTTAAGAGGCTTTGTACAGATGTTAAGATAAGCTGTAGACCTTGGGATGTCCCAGACTGATAATTAGGGGGTGTGACAATATATACAATATTGTAATATCACAATAAAAAACCTCATCCTGCACCAGATTGTGAGAATATCTACTGCAATATTTCATGTGCAATTTTTACGTTCATTATCTGGTGCAATATCACTTTCATAAAACTTTTTATTACTTTGAATGTCATTGCCAACACTGCTTGTCACTGATTCTGCCTTATCTTATCTATTAGTATCGTATCGTATCGATCGTATCGTATTGTGTCATCTATCGTTATCTTAACTTATCTTATTTAATTATTTTTATTTTTATAACAAGACTGCTACTGACTGCTGCATTGTTTTTGTTTTGCAATTGTCAATATATAATTCAAAATGATGATTGCCAAACACAATTCAGGACATTGTGATAAATATTGTATCTAAAGTTGTCCAAATTAACAAATTAAAACCAGAAAAAAAAGAAAGTGTTCAGTTTTCTGTAGCAGTACTGTGTGCAGGATGTTAATAAAAAAGAAGATAAAATGTACCATATTTTGTGTGCCTACGACTTCTTTCTGTTTTCGTTGTTATTGAAAGTATTCTGATGGCTACCAGGCCATCAGAGTATTGTTTTTTATACTAATATTGTATCGAAGTTTAAAATTCTGGTATCATGACAACTGTAATTGTATTGTGGACTTTTAATTGTGATATTATTGTACCTTGAGTTTGTACATTCACACGACTGATAACAATGAATGAGAAAGGACATTAAACAAGGTCTGCCCACACTGTTCAGTCTCCTCCCTGGTGGCTGATTATACGTGATTCTATATGAAGTGGGACATCCTGTATAAAGCTGAGAAAATGTAAGCACAGACAAGTGGAGCTCACGAGTTATTCTTTTATTCATCAAAGTGAAGATTGACTAGATGTGTTTTTTTCTACATGAAAAAGTAAACCTTATTTTGTTTTGGGTCCTAGAAAATGCTCAAAAAGTGACTAATCCTGTATGTGTCAGTATTATCTTTCTCTACTAAGTTGGAACTTGAGGAGAAAATATGCAAGTGACATAGAGCAGAGGTACAGTTTGATTTGAACTTTACAAGGGTGAATAATAGTGTACCTTTGCTTTCCATCCAGGTAAGTGACCGGGCAGAAGCCCTTCATCTCAACTTGCTGCGGGAACCTGTTTTTCACCTGACTCTCAGTTAGTTTTCTGGGCAGCAGGTGAGGTTGAGGGAGAATGTGCGGGCAGCCAGGAGCCACAAACTCATCTGGAGTTAACAGAAAGCGCTGCGGAGAGCAACATAAGAATGTTATTTTCCCTGTCATTTGCAGTTAACATAATTTATTTACATGTAAAATCAGCTATTACAAATGTAACTTTGAAATGTTTGGTCTGCATTATTCCCCAGTAGGAAATCCATCGGATAATGACCGATATTATGCACAGGAATTTGAAATATTTAAAAAAGGTACTCCGCTTAATTTGGCTTGAATGCCTTTCTACACTCATTTGTGCATTTGCATCTGCGTACAGGTGTCTATTCAGAGAACAGGTCCACTACACTGACCTCTAAATGGCCTGTGCACACATCTTGTAGTAGTGTCCCTTGTACTCAGCACAATGAGTTAAGGCTGTAGTTTCAGAGCTGTCCACCAGGTGGATGATGTAGAGCCAGGCAGACAGGGCAGTACTGGCCAAACTCTCCGAGACGAAACTGCAGCTCCTTGGGTGTGACGCACAGTCTGTTGATGCAGGCTGCTTGCCCTGAAAAATGAAAATGCATAAAGGGGATGAAGTTATACATGTCATCTTAAGAGAGATTGTGATTTACTTTTATTATTTATTCACTTTTTAGTTTTTTTTTTTGTTTTGTTTTTGTTTCTGCTTGTGTTTTATTCCTGCAGCTGCATTTGTAAGTGATTTTTTACAAACTGCTAAACGCAATTAAAAAGACACAAATAATAGGTAAATAATAAAATAATAACTTGAGATTAAACACATCCTTTTGAATTCAAGGAGAAGTCTGTAATATATTTACTGAAATAAATCATAAAATGAACATGTCATCAGACATTAAGGAAACATGCTAAGTTCAAATACTTGCTACTATGACAACAACACCACAGTTGCACTGTCCTCCTTTGAAATTTCTATTTCGGTCTGTAACTTGCATTGTTATTTGCCGGTTTCATTTTAAATAGTGTTCAAATTAATGCTGAATGTTCACCAAATGAGTAAGTATCTGTTTATGCGTTGTAAGAAATCAATAATAATCTTATAGGAGTAGATGTTTATAACATTTAAATTGAGCAATATGTCAATGGAGTCTGGCAGGCACTCACTGAACTCCAGACAAACTTCAAACAAACTTCAGAGTGTGTATTTTCAGAGCAGTGGGCTTTTATTTTCAGGATAACAGGCTTAACTTAACATTGACAGACAATTGACAGTTATAAAGAACTGATCAAGTTACAGTGTAGGACTCGTCATCACTTGTTGTTGTCAAACTAAAATGTTGTGCTCGTCTTGCACTCCTGCAGTGTTCCTGCAGCTTGCTTGAGCTTCCTCGAGTCTGGGGAGGAGGGGGCAGGTGATACCAACTCAGTTCAACCATAGATGATATATTAAATAGGATTTCAACTTATTTAATATATCATTTATGGCTCCAACTTGCTATTTGGCCTGCAATAGTCATTTTGGATGTGCAGTTGTTATAAACTCCTTCAAAGTTTTAAATTCATACAGTATTTGGCATGATATTTTACCTTATGTGTAAAAAGCCTTGCTAAGCAGATGCTTGGAAAAAATGTCTAGTACTCACTGCTGGTGGTCCTCTGCAGGTAGCTGTGGATATATTTCATGCTGACGCTGATCTCCTTTATGATGCTGTTCCAGATCCACCACTTGCTCTTTGAGCCATCAAGCAGGATCCAGTTCTGATGTTGTTGCTGGAAGTATTGCCTCACATGCTCCACCTCCTGCTTGTAACAGGAGTTACGAATGTGGAGGATCTCGGAGCTGTCATGCATCAGGTGAGGCCTGCGGTCAGAGGACAGTAACATCAACTTTGAAGAAGAATTTGTGGGAAAAAAAATGTATTTATGGTTGCTACTGATTGTTGAGTGTTCTCTGACTTGTCGGGCTTCATCTTGTCCGCAAGGCCTCTCCTCAGCACCTCCACTGTGTCCAGCTCCAGCTCAGCTACTACCATGGGGATGATGCTGCGAGACCCCATCAGCTCTGCCTGCTTAAGTGTCTTTGGAAAGTCGTCCAACACATACCTGGAATGGCAAAAAAGCAAATTTGTCTTCATAAACACCCTTGAGCAGCATGTGCAGATTTTGTGACAGTCATAAGTAAGAATATAATCTTCATCTTGAAACTTCAATAATAGATATACATTGTTTGATTTCACATGCCCTGATTTACCCAGTGCTGCAGACTGACTCATAGCACCACTCCAGACATAATGGCCGTTCATCGGGCAAACAGTCTGGGAGAGATGCTTTTTCATCTGGACGCCGTCATGTGCTCCTGAGTCATTAAGAACCAAGCATAAACTGATGGACACATGCCCAGCCGGGCCAAACCATACTTCTGAGCAAACATCTGCGCCACTGGAGAGATGAAGCAAGGTGACAGAAATAAAAGAAAGAATAGAGAAATAAGTGTTTGAGAGAGTGTAAAAGAAACAACTTTGAGTGGTTAATTTTCCAGTTGTCTTGAGTCTTACCAGTAGTTTTCCCAGATTTGGGTGGCCCAACAACAGCCATTTTAAGAGGAAGGTATGGGGTGGGCTTAGGCTGTCTGAGGTACTTCAAGGGGTTCTGCATAAATGTGTTGCGGTTCTCCTTAGATGCAAAGAAGTAGATATAGTGATGGAAGATCAGGGGGTAGGTGGTGTTGAGAGGCCACTGCAGAGGCTGGATCACATCTTTCTCTTTATATTGCTGTAGAAGATGGATACAAAAGAGTTCTGCTGATTGACATGTCAGCAAAAAGGAGACAGGTTCACTAGTATTTTTACTTACAAAAATCATGGTCACATCCCTCAGATGCTACAAAAGATGTAATGGCTATCCCTGCCTACCTTTATGGGGTCCCAGCAGCCAAAGGCACTGTGGCGTTTGTAAGAGGAGAGCAGCAGCTTCTGTGCCAGGCTGTATGAGATGGGTTGGCATTTCTGGAAGAGTGACTCCCTGTTGGTCAGCAGGGGCTGGATTTTCTTGAGCAGCTGATGCTGCACAGCCCGGAGCTTGGGGATGCACTGATTGACACTTTGGGTATGTTTGTTCACTCAGGAGCTCCTGGTGATAAAACAAAGCAGAATGTATGAGAGCAAGTAAAGTACAAAATATGAATGTACATTATACAGATTACTTAAAGGCACGTTAGGTTTACACTTAGGTCCAAATTTTGTCTTTATGAAGTCAAATGATGTGTTCTCAGAATATCAGAATGAGTGAGTTAGTTGTCTACTGCTGCCTCAGTCTGTTAAGTTTGTTGTGTTATTGTGTGACCTTGTTGAATCCAAACTAACCTTTTAAAACACAGATGTCACACATAACCACTTAACCCATCGAGGCAGCGATCCTTTGTTCTGTGAGGTAAAATTACTGATTTCGCCAATGGAGTTTGGTTGGTTTAGGGAGAGCGAACATAACAGTGGTTTCCCTTTGGAAAAGGATGTCTGACAGCAAACTAAAGCGCTGAAAATACTCTAAATATAGTGTACACTTAAATTGATATTAATCTTTTTGGTGAGCCTTTTTTTAGCTGGGAAAAATCCATTTTGCTGGCGCCCCTGTCCACAGCAGTATATTGCTTTGCTCCCTACTCCAGGCTCCTGCTACTATCCAAAACTGGGGGCATATCGACTGCCATCTACTGCAGCTAAAATACAGACTAGTGATAAGTACCTTATATGACCCCACTTCAAATAATCCAAACTATCCCTTTAATGGCTGTCATTAGGCTACGTGTCTTCGTACCGTCACAGAAACAAGGCTGTTTTCATCTGTCAGAAAACGCTCTTCTATCTCCATCTCCAGCCTCTCAGACGCTGTCTCCTCAGTCTCCTCATTCTCCATGTCTTCGTTATCCTCTTCTACAGGAAACTCCTCCTCCAGCGTGGCCTCTATCGTATCCTCACTGTTGTCTGCAGCTTCATCCTCTTCATCATCTTCCTCATCCTCACCCAACCTGAACTGATTGGTTAGGGGGATGGAGATAAGAGGAAGGGCAGGTTAGGTGGGTATGGAGACAGGATGACTGGTTATAATCGGTTTGCTTACCTTTGTTTTGCTGTGCTCTGCCATCAGTTCAGCTCTTCTCTTGGCAATGTTCTCCTCCTGTGCCAAAGAAATGAGCTGTAACTGTGCCAAATACTCACACAATCTATAGTCATTGTCAGGACAGACAGTGGGAATAATCCTTGATAGTAATGTTGGCAGTAAAGTTATTCTAGTTGTCACTTGCTTACCCGCTTCTTCTTACGTAGATCACGAAGGAGAGTCAGCTGTGTTTCGTGCAGGTTGCGCCGCTCACGCCATTTCTCCATGTACATCGGCAACAGGTGTTTCTGAACATCTGAGACTTCCACTGCCATGATTACCACAATGTCCGGGAAAAGCTGTTGCTGCAACATGTACTGCACCTCATCAGGATTGTGAGGGAAGCCCTCCAAAATAAAACCTGTAGACCTAAAGGACAGAGTATGTTAGGGTCAACAAATACTTAACGTTTGCAAAGGTACATGGGAATAATACATATATAATGATTGTAGGTAAAGAAAATTCTGACATTATGGGAAATAAATACCATAAATCTAAAGCTGTCAGCAGCCAGCTAACTTAGCTTAGCACAAAGATTGGAAATTGGGATTTGACGTTTTTACAGTTGTTTTTTTGTGAGGATCAAACAAGCAGGATGACAAGTGTTAAGCTTTGAGATATTGGTAGATGGATTTTTCTGCCTTAAAGGGATTGTTTGGAGTGGGGTTGTGTGAGGTACTTATCCATAGGCTATGTATTGCTTACAGTAGATAGGTGACAGTATTTACAGTAGTTCCTCATGTAGGAAGCTAAGCATTAAATATTTTCACTGCTTTTCTTTGCCATCAGACAGCCTTTTCTGATGGGAAATAGCTGTTATATAAGCTAAATATCACTCTATCCAAACCAACCAGACTCCATTGGCAAAATCAGTAATTTTACCTTGCAGAACATGGGAGTTGCTGGTCTGCCTTGATCTGTTAGTTTGTTTATGTTATTAATAAGTGTTTTAAAAGGTTAGTTTTAAAACACTTAAGGTAGGTAAAATTGCTGATTTCACCAAAGGAGTTTGGTTGCTTTGGATAGAGAATATTTGGCTTATATCTTGTGGAAAAGGCTGTCTGTCTGCAAGGTAAATTGATGAAAATATTTTAAATTTAGTGTACACTTAAACTGATATTGATTTTTTAATTGACTAAAACATGTTTTGCTTCTGAATCTGCACTGGTACGCCTGTTGTTTCTCTAAACTGGGGGCGTGTTGACCACCATCTATTGTAGGTAATACACTGACTGTGGATAAGTACCTTATGCAACCCCATCAAGAAATCTGTTTTATCCCTTTAAGACAAAGCCAGTCTCAATTCTAAGCTAACCTATTTTACCATAAAGCAAGTAGCCTCATATTTAACATACAGATATGAGAATGGTATCAATCTTCTCATCCAGCTCTCAGAAAGACAGCAAATAAGTGCTTTTCCCAAAATGTCTTGTCCTTTAAGTTGGGTAGAATGAGAAGCAGGAGATGTGTGTTTTTGTGAGTGTGTTTAACTACATGTATGGTTCCTGTTTCCAGTATGGTCTGATAACCATATCCAGGATCTGTGGACTCAGTGGCTCTCCATCAGACAGGTAGGCTTTGATGGCTTTTTCCTCATCAGTCAAAACATCCTCCTGCTGTAGACACACAAAAGCAAATACAAAATAATTTGAAATATCATAATGTACTATAATTTGAAGCACCAATATACTGTAAATCCTGCCGCAGAGAATGTTTATGGGAGCTGACCTCCATGTCATCCATGCTGGCAGAAGGATCCTCCATCTCCTCGTCCTCCCCTCTGGCTCTCTTTATCAGGGCCTCCAAGTCTTGAGGAGACTCCTCTGAAGACACTGCCTCATCAGCACAAGGCACCCGCTTATTTGTCTTGGCCATGATGAGCATTTGGAGTTGTTCCCTGAACTGAATATGGAAGATGCCAAGTTGCTGGGCGAGCCACTTGCCATGAGTGGTCTTGCCTGACCCTCGGGTGCCGAGCAAAAAGATCCGCAGGGCAGGAGGCTTGTACAGAAGAATAAAAGAAACGTGTTAGGGGTGTTACTTTTTTTTTTTTTTTTCTTTCTAGGACTTCTTCTTTCTCTTCTCGTGTTAGCTTGTACCTTGAGAAGCTCAGTCTGTGTGACAAATTGTGCAGGGTTTTGAAGGAAGGAGTCCCTTGCTTCTAGGCTTGAGAAGTAGAAGATCTTCTCACGGTACTTGGCCGCAATTTCGTCTGTACAGGGCCACAGGACGTCATGTTTTTTTAACGCCACGGGGCAGAAATGATGAGTATCTCCTAAAGATCTCTTGACTGTTGTGTCCCCCTGCTTTCATTGCAAGGAAAGAGATGCTGTTAAAGGTTTGTTTAAATTATTAATGGACAACAAAGCAGGAAAACATGTCTGTATCCTCAGTCTCTTTAATTATAAATGTATTCCTAGAAATTAGGTTTCCAAATGGGTTCTGCCTGAAGGGCTGAGGTTCTACCCAGAAGCAGTTGCTTCTGAAGAACCCTTTTTTGAAGAAAATCTTTGTGAAGGACTACTTGTAAGACTAAGGTTTCCATTGGGAACCGTTTTCATCAAAAACTCCCTTCTTGGAAGTAAGAGTCTTTCAAACATTGTTGAAGTCCTTGAAGAACTCTTTTGTTTAGGATTCTTTGTACCATGATATAAAAGGGTTCTTGGTAGACCCACCTGAGTGTGTTCTAGATAAAACCCTTGGAATATAAAAAATCTTCTCAGCAGAACCCTCTGAGTCTGTTCAAGATAGAAAACCCTTGGAATCTAAGAAGATCTCAGTAGAACCCTCTAGGAGGTGAAATCATTCTGGATAATGTTGGGTGGAACCTTACACCATAAAAGGTTCTCGTAGAACCACTCACAGATCTATTCATAACCCTTTATGTTGGGTTCTAGGTTTTAAGTGGAACCTTTAACAAAAGGTTCTACCAGAAACCAAAAAGGCTTCTCCTATGGGGCAAGCCAAAGAACCCTTTATGTAGTTAGCTCTTGTATTTCTCAGAGTGTAGGATTATAAATAAAGTGAAACAGTCACTGACTTCCTCTTCCTCCTCTGCTGCGTCATTGCCACTGCTGTCGTCCTCGATTCTCTCCAGCTCAGCTAAGGCCTCGATATCCTCGGCCTCCTCATCCAGGTCCACCTCTGACACCTCCCAGGACACATACTGAAAGGGTTCTTAAGATCATGCAAACAAACCAGATCCAGAGTTTTCCTTACCAAACATGGAATTTTTAGTTTAAAAACTTTTGTCAAGTAGATTGTAGTTTTGGGTTAATAAATTACAATAAATTCAGTAAAATGATTTTAAAAAAAAAAAAAAAAAAAAACAAAAAATGCCTAAAATGAGTGTCTGATTGATTAATTTCATTATTGCATAGTAATTCCTTTAATTCCTTTCTAAATAATCCCAAAGAAAATAATAACTAATGCTGCTGCTAACATGGTATATATTACAGATATTTGTCTCTGTACCTCCTTTTTGAGATGAAACAATAAAAGCATCAACATCTTTTTTAGAAATGTCAAAAAAAAAAATATTTTTTAAATAATTTTTTTTGTAACCTGACTGTCCAATCTGACCAGTTCAAAAGACACAAGTCTGTGGTGTCACAAAAATTCAACACTATGATTAACAGGGTTATACTCACTCTCCATCTGAAGGACCATCTCTTGAAGCAGGTCCTCAGGGCTTTTGCCACCAATCTCCAGTACTGAGTGGGGGACAGCTAAAACCGACTGCATTTTCTCCCATTCAAACACAGACTGTTGCAGTTGCGTTTTATAGTCATTCATCCCCTGGGCCGTCTGGATAACCGAACTCCCAATGATCAGGTTGTACCACAGCTTAAGCAACACAACAGAGAAGAATAAAGCCTTTGTCAGTACAATGTTGCTTTTAAGGCGCTTATATATAGTATAGTTTGTGAATACAAAAAAGATACGGGATATGGCATATGGGATTTGAATGAAATTGTGTTACCAGAGTGTGAAAATCCCTATACAGTTTGATATAAAAGCTTCAGTATTAACCTTTATTTATTTTGAAACAGATATGAGTTCTAGTTCTAGCTCTTGCCCACAGTCTGGTCCACTGGATAGAAATGAAGAGACTCACTCACTGACCTGAATTTGCATCTTGACCGTAAAGGAGATATTTTCCCTGTCATAACTAAGTCATAGAAATTTGCATTTTCGATCGGAGAAAAACATGATGTAATAAAAAATGTCTCACCTTCCTTGTCCTTGCTGATTATTTCAGGATGTGCAGGTTGGTGGTGTTAGATCGTTGAGGATTTTCTACAAAGAAAATTAATAAATGCTTTAAAAACAATGCTGGTCAGATTCTACTGGATCTGGGGACTTTGTGAATTTTGGCTGCTTTACATAGACAGACAGACAGTACCTTCAGGCGCTTCATCAACTGTCTCTAGATTTGTTTTGCAGTTCAGCAGGTTGGGCCTCTGCCTCTGATTCCTTCTGCTTCTGGTTTCTAAAATAGAGAGAAATTAAGCACAAAAAGCTGCTTAAACAATCAATTTATGATACAACAACTCACGCAACCCAATTTCGGATAAGCGGTTGAAGATGGATGGATGGATGAACTCACTAAATTGCACACTATGATTGCACCTGCACTCACATGGCTTGTTTCTCCTTCACAGATTGTTTGTCCTGCAACCTCTTGCTGACCGCTGTGTCCACGCTCTCCTTGTTCATCTCATACAGTCTCTTCAAAACTGTTCAACACATTGCAGTGATACAGGGACTCAAGTATTGACTCAGGTTTATATATTCAAATGAAACAGCTTGTTTGTGATGCATCGTTTCTGTGTCTCGTACCCTGATTTCCATCCTGTCACTGAGACAGAAGAGGATGTCTGGCAGAATCTCGGCTTGCTGTAAGGTGTCCATTTCTGCAAAGTTTTTGGGAAAGTTGTCGAGCACCCAACCAGTCCTGACATCTGCATCAGTGTTAACCTCTCAATCTAGAACGTCAGAGTAGAAGTAGTTCATTATTAGATTTAATCTTGACATCATATTTACTGTATATGATAAATGACAAATGGCATACAGACAACACAGTCAATATAAGTTTTAGGACCAAAAAGCTTGTGTAAATGCAGCTGCCGTGTCTCAGATTTTTGACGCACCTCTTTTATACGTGTCTCCAGTACCTCAGCATACAGGCTCAAGGGAGGTATGCTCATTTGTTTGGCTTCCTCTAGTGCAGTGAGCACCATGGCTTGTACCTCTGGATGATCCTCTGTCACTGAGAACAGCAGGAAATATTTGCAACCAAATATGCTGTCCAGTACACTACACAATGTCTCACAGTAAGGTACAGGTAAGGTGTCTGCATGTGTGTTTGTGCTTGAGAGAGACTAAAAGAATAAAGAGATTTTTTTTTAATATCTTACCTTCTACAGCACTGGTTTCATCTGTTGAAATAAAATATCATAACATTAATTATTTCTATGACAATAAGTCACATGTTAAAAATAAAGAAATAATCCTTGTATATGGTGTTTTGAAGGCTTAAGTTATGGTAGGAAGAGTCTTAGATAAGATTTTTCCCAAATTCATATTACAAAAGCAAATCCAAACAAACTTTAGGAATCCTACCTCATCTCACTTCATTCTATCTTATCTCAACTTAGGAAATCCTAATACTCAATTGAACACGGCTTATCAACTTTTATGTCTGTTACCTAGCAACCGACACTACTTTCCTCATGTCACGGAACAAAACAGCTTTGGAGCTGTTATTTTTTCTCATTGAAACAAACTGAAACCTACATTGAAACATACAAAAAATAGAGGAAAAAAGAACAATGGGTACTTAAATTCAAGGCCACTTAGAGATTTTGGTAACATCAGTAGAGAAATCCAAATTTACAACAAAGCACAAGAAAGAGAGTGGGCTAAGACTGGGTCACTAAGTAGAGTGCAGATCCCCAACAGGTAACAGGTGGTGAAGCACCTACTGCAATCCCACCAAAACTGCCAGCAGCAACCAGCAGCCAACGTTCACATGACCCAGAGATATGTTGTCCTAAAGCAAAACAAGATTTCAAACTGAAGTAGTTGTTGATCACTTGCGGCCCCTAGTGGCTGGTTAAGAAGAAAGAGAAGTCATCTGTCAGTGGCTGTATAAAACAGAGCAGTCAAAAAATAGAATCACTGCCTCACACTTGTACGTTTAAATGTTCCCCTCAACTCAAAAATGTGTTTTTTTTTATATTTATGTATGACTACACTGACTTGTATCTGTGCAAAGTTTGTCACATTCCTCTACTGAAGGGGGAGATGTCTGTGCACTCTAAAAGCTGACATTCAAATGCACCCTGGGCAAGTTAGATTTGGTACATAATCAATGCTAAAGCCAGTCACTATAATGAAGGCAAAGAAACCTGAAACCTCCAGTGTAGAGCTGACTTGTCAGTACACAGAGTGAGAGTTAACAGCTGTCAGCTACTTCCAGCTACAAAGTTCATGTTCACGTGGGGGATTAGCTCAAATGGTAGAGCGCTCGCTTAGCATGCGAGAGGTAGCGGGATCGATGCCCGCATCCTCCAAGAATTTTCCCCATGCTCCTTGGCGTGGGTGAAATGCAAAGATCAAATTTCACTATATGTTACACTGTGTATGAGTGTATAAGTGATGTTGTCTAACAAACAACATGATACAATCTCAATTGGATTAAGTTAAATGACATTAACAGGAGGAAATGTGACAGTTTAAGACTGACTTAAGAACCGTTCATCTGTAAGGGCTTTTCCCTGTATCAGGTTCTATCCCTGATTACCATGGTTACCATAGGTTAAGATGGGGTCTGCAAATTAGGAAGTTTCTGTAGTACGGCCCCTGATGCCATATTGTGCTACAGTCATCTCAAAAATAATTTTGTTATCTCTTGCACTATATACAATTCAACAGGTGAACGTAAACATCATCATCATCAACAAAGTTCAACTTGCCTGCATTCTGTCCTCCACCCTGCTCCATCTTCGTCTTGATTTTCTCTATAGCGACCACTGTTGTCTCCTCTTTGACTTTGTCAAGCCTCTCCCGCTCAACCATGGCCAGAACCGGCTGCACCAGCGCCTCCATATCAAGCACCACTGCGTTGTAGTGCTGAGCTAGAAGCTTACACAGAGTGCTCTTCCCTGCCTGTGGAGGTCCAATGATGGAAACTCTGCAAGGAGGCCTGGGCATTGGTGGAAGTAAGTACCGCCTGGGGTTTGTGATGAACTTCTGGTATGCCTCCTGAGATGAGAGGATGTACAGTTTGTCCTGGAAGCTACACAGGGGTCGAGATGAGAGTTGGTTTTCATTTTCACCCAGTCTCACTTGAAGCTACTGGATAGATTCCTCACAAAAGATCACTCACCCCACACATAATTCAGGCGTGCCAGGAATGACCTGACCCTCCTTCAGAGCAACAGGACAAGTTCGGCCCCAGCGGCTCCTTCTCCATCTAAAGCCAGGGGCTACTGTCTTGGAGGAGGACATACCTCTCAGTAGGTTCTCCTAGAAAAGAGATGGACTCAGGATTAGAACATGTCTAGTTAAATGAGCCGTGGATTCAGTTACTTGAAATATCAGTATTTTATATGCATTCACATATAGCAATTTTGAAATAAAATGTGAATATGGCCATTATTAATGGCAGACCGTGTCAATATCTGCTGGAATTTCTTCATCATCAGTCTGATGGAGGAGGACTGGAATGGAGGGTCGCTTTATTGCCACGGATTCAAGACGGGACATCACAGACTAGAGAGAAAATAATCCATAAACTGAAGTCAGTCCACAGAATACATTGGTAGCTAAACATCCACATGTAGACCAAAAAGACCTGCTGCTGTCTCACATTTAAGCCAGCACCAGGCTAACATTGGCTGCTAATCAAAAATCTACTATGGTGACAAAAAATTCAACAGCATATGATATAGCATAATGCAAAATGATTGTTGGCTGTATTGTTTGTACTGCTGTAGCATGTGTTACGGTTATCACTTGTGTCTTTACCGAGTGAAGCTCTTCAGGTGTGTTGTTTCCATCCAGTTCCAACAGGTAAAGGATGTTGTGCTCTGTCATGTAATCCTGAAAAAACATATACTCACAATTACTGGTTCTAGAAAAGTTCAAATTTAGTAACCAGAGAGTTTTTAATTTTGTTAGTTATTTAAAGCTACTACTACAGTTTTAAGTGGTTATGAAACTGTCTCAATTTATCACTAATGCCTCTATATGACCTACATAAGGACACAAGACCATCCACAAGAAGATCATCTATTTCTGTATAGTTGTTCTTAATGCTGCCATGAAATCATATGAACCAAATCGGTGTTTAGATTTCACAGACAAAGTTACACTGAGTAGTACATTAGCCAGTTAAAAAGAAACAGTAGTAGTAGTTGCTTTTTTCCCACTGCTAGTTGGACAAAGGAAGCAATCTGAAGATGTTGCTTTGGTTTCTGGGAAACTGTGATGAGCATTTTTCAAAAGCTTTAACATTGTACAGACTAAACAAATAATTGATTAATCGAAAAATAATTGGCAGATTAATCGATACTGAAAATAATCGTTAGTTGAAGTCCTACTCTGATTTGAAAAAATATACTAACATGATGTACGTGACATGTTTAAACCAAAAGCCAAATTTAACATATTCAGCGACCCTTATCATATAAACATACTTTAACAAACACAAAATCTCTGACAGCACTGATCCAAAGTTGACGAAGCTTTAAAGGATGATGATGTTTGGCTCTGCAGTCTGGCACGTAAGAACAGAGCTGTTTGAAATTTATCCCGTTACTGCAGCTAATCCAAAGATTATAATTTATATTGTGTAAGAAATACATGACTTCATTTCAAATGATTAGCCCAAATAACTGCTGCCTTATGTGTGGGGAGTGACATGTTTATTAGACTAATGTGTGAGTCATTCAGTATTTTTGGAACTCTGGGTAACTTACCTCCAGTGGTCTGAGCATGGTATCCTTGTACATGTAGATTCTAGTTAAAGCATTTCTGGCTAAATTCTCTGGTGTCCACACCATCTGGTCAATAATATCTTTTTGGAGTTCCTCCTCCACAGCCTACAAGCAAAATACCTCATCAGTATGACGGAAACTCAGCTTTCTTGTTTAAGGTTTGAAGGTTAAGGTTGTGATCTGAAGATACAAACTGAATTATAATGAAAAAACATTTAAAAAGGAAAATTAAGATCAAACATTTTTGCAGTAATACAACACAATGAAATGGGGGAATGCAGGAAATATAACAAGAACACAGAAAGCAACACCGGTGGCAAGGGGTGTTTCCTCTTAAGCCATACCTGCTCCTCCTCATCCTCCACTTCCTCATCCTTGTTCTTCTTCTTGTTAAACACCTCCTCACGCTGCCACTGTTCCCTGCTGTACAGCTGCCCCGTCTCTGGGTGCTGCTTCAGACCTGACAGCCTATGAACCAGTCCTTGTCTGCACACTGGTAGAAGATGGGAGTGTTACATTAACTTCATCATCAAACTGATCTTTGGTGTACAAATCTTTGTCATAATATGGACTTTTCATATATTTTTCAGATATTGTGGGTAAACCTTGATGTTGATGATGAAATCAGGTGTTAGTTTGAGTTTTTTGATCAGTTCGATCTGCTCCTGAATCTTCAGACACTCTTCCGACATGAATGGCAGGCAGCTCAGTACATACCCTGAATTACAACACATGTGGCATTGTCAAATACAAGCAGAGGCAGAGCTCCCAATTTGCATGCATGATCATGATGCTAAACCTGTTGAAATAAACTTGGAGCTATGCGGTTTACCATAGTGCTCCACATCTGGTGAGTTAAGCCTGTCAAGAATCAGCTGTAGCACCGTGTCTTCTGGTATACTTCTCCCCTCAGATAAGATATCCAAAAGCTAAAATGGTCAGAAAAAGCAATCCATAAACCATCCATAAAAGAATACATATATATGAAAAATGTGTGGCATATAAATGGTCAACCTTTATACCCTGTGACACATAAAATGACACTTACCTCTATGCCTTGCTTTGTTTTATTTTTAATATGTGTGTCAAGTAGATCTGTATCTGAAATATTATAAAAGCTGATGAGAAAGATCTGAATTCTGTTTGGGAAAAAGACAAAAAATACAGCACTTGTACTTACCATCAATTAAGATACACTTCCAGGACTCTGCGATTTTTTTGGCCAAGGTGGATTTTCCAACACCCTGTGACAAAGATTGACGCAAAGTTGATATGAAGTCATTGGGTCATATGACATGAAAGGTGCTAGAAAACAATTGCCAGTGTTTGGGGTGCCATGATTCAATAGTGGAGACTGGTGACAGCATTCTCTGCAATATTTGTGGTTGGTAAGCGTAAACTGAGACATGGAACCTTCTACTCTGTGCTAAGCAATGTTCAGTGTTAACCTACACTCTTTTTTAAAACTTTTGATTTGTTTTTAATATTCATGTCTCACATTATAAGGGCAGCGACCGAAAATAAATAAATAAAAAAAATCCAGAAAAAAAAACAGAGAACAAAAACAGCAAACAATTATGAGGTCATGGAAGGATCAATAAATCAGTGCATAATTTGACTGCTCTAAAACAAAATGTTGCCATGAATGAGTATGAATGATCTGTCTCATTGTTTAATTAAACACACCATTTTCCCCACCATTTTTCTCCCAATTCTTTTTCTCCTTGTATAGAGTAGATAATCTGTTTTAGAACATGCAAATGTTAAACTATGTTGACAAAAGGGCCTATAGTCAGACAGTTTTATGAAGCCAGTGTTTTGTAATGACATTTTTACTTGCAGCCAGCAGGATCTATAGAACTTAAGTATCATCTTCACATAGCTCGTCACCCAAGGTAGAGGGGAAGGTTGTGAAGGTTGTACTGATACTAAAAACCAGGATATTTTACATGTCTTTTGCCACATACTTCCAGAAAGTCTGAATGGAGGATCAAAACCTACACTCTTATGGTCTAAACATTTAGAACCTTTGTTACTAAATTCCCTGCATAATATTTCACAAATTACACTACTACCTGTTTGACACTTTGTGTTTACTTTTTTAAAATAATCCTCAACAGACAAAACACACTTCATTTGATTTTTTTGTGCCTACAATAACTGAAAGAGGAAAACGATTTATGAAAAAGAAATAATGATGGGACAGTTCGTTGTGTATATACAGGTGTGTTCAGATTTTTACCTTCACCTGAGGAAGATCTGTTGGTTAAACGTTGACACTTATGTCCACGTTACATTTTCATAATCCCACCAGTGTGTAGGTGTAAAGTATGAGTATCTATGGATGTGTTTGTGTTTGTGCAGCTGCCTCTTGGTGGTGGCTGCAGTATATTTACTCAAGTACTTTGCTTAAGTATACATTTCCATTTTATGCAACTTTAGACTTCGACTCCACTACATCAGAGCCAAATATTGTATATTTTACTCCACTAACTAAACTCCACTAACTAAAACTATAAATATCTTGGTGTACACCTGGATAACAAGCTGGACTGGTCCCTTAACACAGATGCACTCTACAAAAAGGGGCAGAGCCGCCTCTTTTTCCTAAGGAAGCTCAGATCTCTAAACATCTGCAGTAAGATGCTGCAGATGTTTTATCAGTCTATTGTGGCAAGTGTTTTATTTTATGCTGCAGTCTGCTGGGGAGAAAGTTTGGGAAAAAAAGCAAGCAAGGAGGCTGGATAAGCTTGTGAAAAAGGCTGGCTCTGTGATCGGAGTAAGGATGGACTCTCTGGAGGAAGTTGTGGAGAGAGACACAATGAGGACGGTGGAGGCCATCCTAAACAACACGGATCATCCACTGCATAACACCTTGATGGACCAAAGAAATAATGGTGGTGGAAGGCTTCTCTCTCTTCGTTGTAGGACAGAGAGATACAGAAGATCTTTCATACCAACTGCCATCAGACTCTATAATTCTTATACAAATAGATGAGACTACAGACAAATGAATTTCCCCTTGGGGATCAATAAAGTATTTCGTATTCGTATTTGTATTCGTACTACATTTTGACAGCTTAAGTACTAGTTACTTTACAGATAACAATTTTTTTATACCCTTCCCGTCCCCTGAGAATCATGTATCTCCAAATGCATTGATTTTGATTGTTTGTAATAATCTGAAGGATTAAGTTGAAAATCTTCAGAGCTACTTTTTAAATAGGAAAACACCGAGCAAGGATCATTTTACTGCAACAATGACTACTTTATGACTCCTGACTTTTCATACTTTAAGTACATTTGTAGTACAACTATAGCTACTTTTTCCCTTCACTGCCTCTTTCTGATTGTGTGTTGTTTTGTGTGTTTTTGTGTGTGTGTGTGTGTGTGTTAATATATATATATATATAACGGAGATAAATACCGGTCTTCCAAATAGATGAAGCAGGTGGGTTTGGCATGAAGACTTTCTCTCTCAGCTCCGTCTTCTATAATGTTGTCCACTAAAGGCTCTGTTTGAAGTTATTGAACATGACAGACAGGATTAAAAGTCACAGAACACTCGTTCCGCTGTCTGACGACCGAACCTAATCATCAAAATGCCGATATAAAAGTTAATTAACCACGTGGGTTTGCTTACCGTTGTTCCGGGGCCTGTTTTATCCATTTTTTTTTTATCACTTTAAACTTTTATTATCGTTTGTTAACCAGCATTAACTAACGAACGTTACCTGTCTGTACGTAATCTGACGTTAACGGCCAACGGTTACCACAGCAACCATCAAACTTAAACAGAGGTGGTTGTGTCTGGAAGGGAACCCGTGATTTGTGAAGATCTCGCGAGATTGTTTCTTCATTTGCGTACACGTTGCACAAACTAGTTGTTTTTTTTTTTTTTTTTATTGTGACAACGCTCTTAAGATATGGGTACGTTTAGAGGCAGAAAATACTCGGTTTGATTTAGAGACAGATCATAGTTGGGTTAAAATTAAAAATCGCGCGAGATCTTTCGCGGGTCTGGGGTTCCCTTCTAGACACGACTTCCACTTTGTAAGGTATGTTCTAATTCGCAAGTACCGTTTGCTAAATTTCCGGTTTGGAATGTTTGCTGCGTTAAGAGGTGTGTGTCATTTAGTTGTTGTAAACGCTTATAACTGGTTTCTGTGGGAAAAAAAAAAAAAGACCACACGAAGACGTACATTATGAATCGCGTTTTCGGTCCTTCGAGCTTTTTGACTTTGCGAGCCACCGTATCAGTTGACATGCGATGCCGCTCCGCTAAGTCACCTGACTAAAACAAATTCATGTGGTAGCCGTGAATACTTGGGCAGATTATAGACATATTTGATGCATTAAAACTGTTGAAAGAAGTCGTTTTGACTGCTAGAGGAGATGCATTTATCATCCTTGGGAATGATTTGCTGCTAACGAGGCTAGCTAGCTAATTTAATGGTGAGTAACGTTCCCAAACAGTAAGGAAACGCTGAGTGCCAAAATGAGATGCTATAAGTATCAAGATTAACTTCTCTTTTCAGTTGAATGATGTGCAGAAACTAATTCATATGCAAATTGCTTTGCAGCTCTTTTTGGACTGTGAAGGGAGAATACAGGGATAAAAAAAAAATGCCTCAGTCGGCGGCTATCATCAGTGGGATCCAGCGGATGGTTCTGTATGAAACCAGAGCTGTAAGTCTCTCTTGATATTTATTTTGTCTCATCATGACTCCCAAAACCTCTGATCAGCCTGTCCGCAGGTTACAACTGCAAGTAGCATATAAAACCTCTTTAAATTACACCACAGCTCCTTCAAGTTAAAGTTGCTTTTGGCCCCCCTGAAGCCACTGACAGAAAGTAACTATTTACTCAAGTACTGCACCTAAGTAGAATTTAGAGGTTCATGTACTATGTGCTACTTTATACCTCCACTCCACTACATTTCAGAGGGTAATATTATACTCTGTACTCCACCAACATTTATTTGACAGGTTTACTTACTTTTCAGATGAAGATTTGATCCAGTGTGTGATATAAGCTTTTAAATTAAAACATCGTTAAGGATTAAACCAATAGTTTACAACTTTTTTGGTTTCTGATGTGCAAACAAAAAAAAAAAAGTGTGTACAAAAAACTGTGTAGTTGGGGGTCACATTTAAGATGTCTGTGAGTTGTTAACAGCCCCAAGTCGTGGTTTTACTCTCTAAACTTCTCAAATGGCTTAATTTCAATAAATCTTTAAATGGATCATGTCACCAAAGATCAAACATTAGGCAGTAAATTCAAGAACTGATACAGATTTGTGTATCAGAACATTGTTTTTCTTCTTTCCTCTCTGATTAATCATCTGGCAATCACTCAGATTTATCTGGTGATATGGTTATATAAAGTTATATAAAGTAGTTCAAACTAGCTCAGTCTCCAGTGCAACAACACTAACATGCTGCTTACACACTGATGCTTCAATATAAATAATCTAATGATCACATACAGTATATAATAATGTATCAGTCAAAGGGGCCAAACCAGTACTTTCACTTTATTACTTTTTGCTGCTAATATTTATATACTTTTACTTAAAGGAGCAATATATAACAATTGTGTGTCCAGAAATTAGTACTACAGTACAAATAGTGAGCAGTAGGATTTTTCATGCATGAATTTTACTTTGACTGGAGTATCTTTATCTTGCTGCATTAGTACTTTTACTTAAGCAAAGGATCTGAATACTTCTTCCACCACTGCCTGGTAAATGTTAGTACATAGTACAGAGACAAAGTGTTAATTGAAAGAACAGGATGAGAAAAAATGATTATTTTTATACTTTTATGATCAAATGAAAGGTAACTGAGCATGGCTGGGCTGTTTCTGCTTAAAGCTGCTTTATATTCACACACACTCTAACGTAATAATAACACATGAGTGGCAGAAACTGGGGTTAGGAACTACCCAGCAAAACCATAGTCGTTCCCAGCTCTGATTGAAGTGCCTTGCAACTATTTAGGCAGGAGGACAGACATTAATCAGTAGTGACAGACCAATTAATCGGTCGGCTGATTAATCAGACCAATTATCTGGTATTTTGAGATAATTGCCATTGCACTCATTAGGCTGATAAACAAAAAATGTCTGCAGACACATCTACAGCCAGACCTGGTGGTGAAAACAAATAGTTTGGAGCCCTGTACTATAACTCTCATGTATGCTGCCTAAATTTCCTCAGTCGCTCACCACCATCTTCTCTAAATGTTAACATGTTTCTCCCATCCTAAATGTTAGCAAATCTAATCTAAAACGGTTCCTGACTAGCCATAAATTTGTTTGTTTTCAAGTCAGCATTATACATCAGCCACTGGCCACTCTCCTCTTTAAATATGGGCATCAGCTATCAAAAAACCCATATTGGTTGACCACTAAGATTCAGAACATGCTTTTCCATTCAATTTTGGTGTTTAATTTGCTGACACAACATTCACAAATCCATATCTAATGTTCGAAATCCATGACTTGTTTTAAAGATTTATCACTCCTGCTGAAATGTGGACTCTAGTGATGGATTTCCTTCCTCGTACTGATGTAAGACAGCCATGCTTAATCTAGAATTTAAACATTAAAAAGGTTCACAAGCATGAACATGAGGTGGAGAAGGATGGAGAGCGGCTGTAAAATTGTTACTACCTGTCAGCAAACACTAGATGGCAGCAAAAGAGTGCTGTATGGTGATTTGCTACTCTAGGTAGACTCCAGGTAGACCCCAGTCTACTCACCTCTGCATCATAATTGTTTAGAATAATGACATTTTCCTGCTAAAACTAATTACATTTAATAGGTTTACGTTTGATTATGTTTGTATACATTTGCGATGAATGTGCATGTGTGATAAGGCAGGAAAACATTTGTCACAGTTGATTTTTTTATAATTTCTTATTGATTCTCTGTCAGCCAGTTTTACTGAACAGTGGATAAACTGACTGTCTAACTATTGTGGACAAAGTGGGCTCCATCAGATACTTGGACGTGCAGAACAGGACAAACTAGCTCTAATGGTTTCAGACTGTACTGATACACGGTGTTCCAATTTAACACTCTTAAATCTTAAGCCATCACACAACCCAGTGTGAGAAAAATAATGACTGGAAAGGAAAAGTTATAAAGGACGACACAAGTTCTATTTTCTTTTTTTTTTCAAATATTATTTTTTGGTCTTTTTTCGATAGGACGCCTTTAGACAGAAAGGAAGTGGGGAGGGAGGCGGGGAGACATGCAGAAAGGCCAGAATTGAACCCATGGCCACTGCTGAGGATACTTAACCTCTGTATATGGGGTGTGCACTCTACCATCTGAGCTATCAGGTCACCTGAAGACACAAATCCTAACAAAGAACATAATAGAATGTAGTCTTGTGATCAAATATGTGCTGTGCTCGCATACATGCATGCGCTGTTGCTCCTCTAATCCCAGTGTATATTCTATATATATGCGGTTATATGAAACATATCGTCTTTGGATTATTTTTGGGTGTAATTTCACAGGCTTCTGATGCATTCATTTTCTCTTGGGTTCATTGTGCAGAGAAAATGTTGCACATTATGGGAAAAAAAAGGCTAGATGACAGTGAGACTAACGATGGGACTGTACTGTAGAAAGCTGGCTTGTAGTAACTCGATGTCTATTTAAAGGACCAGTGTGTAGGATTTAGCGCCATGTAGCGGTGAGCTCGAAGATTGCAAACATCACTCTCCCCTTCTAACTTCAAACTTTTGCTCCTAAAAGATCTATTTTTGGCAAAAAAAGAAAAAAAAATCTGTCTGGAGCTGCAACTATTGTATTTTCTATTCTCCTTTGAGACCTGTTTTTTTTTGGATTTGGCTAGCAAAGCTGGCATAGCTTAGACTCAAGACCAGCCACCAGCAAAATTTAAAGGAAAAGGTGCCCAGTCATAGACGTAGGTTATGATGTACATTTTAGTCGACAAAATGTATAACATATAATGTTGTTAATTATATTTTAATCACTACCGATTAGGCCGATAACGGTGACTAAAACAAAGTAAGCTAACTCTGAGGTAACTCTGGCACAGATAAGAAGCTGCACATTGTCCCTGTCAAATAAACAAGTAGAATAAAATAAAATAAATTGAAATTAAAATAAAAAAGTTATGCATTTCCACATACGTTGTAAAAACAAAAATGTTGAGAAAACTCAAAATTTTAAGGCACGTTACCAAGTTTTGAGCCCAAATCAAACTTTGCTCAAAAGGGTTTACCAACTACTAATCTTTTCTTGAGGTAATTGTCTTGTTTTGTTTAGATAAACTTAAATCTTTGAGTTTTAGAAACCCCCAAAAATTGTATTTCAAAAAAATTATTGAGTAAACACATTGTGAAAGTGAATCATGGTTATTATTTTAATATTTTTAATTAAAAGCATTTCATTTTCAGGCACTCAAAAAAGGACAAATAAGGTTCACAGCTCACTGTGGCCAATTTTTGAAATACGTTTTTTGAATTTCTAAAACTCAAAGATTCGAATTTATCTCAAGAAGAAAAGTAACTTTTCTTAATTAAAGACTATGGCCTGGCAAAACTTTCTAAAATCTATTACAGTAAGTTGCCTTGAAATTTTAAGTTGTCTCAACCTTTTTTGTGTGTAATTTTATAATGCAGCTCTGGTGTTAGGGGAGAACCTGTGGTGGTCATGAAAATACAAAATGCAAAAGGACACATCTAGAGCAATGTTTGGTTTGTCTGTTCCAGGCTATTGTAGAAATATGGCGATGCATATGGCGGTCTTTGTGGAAGAGGACCTGCAAACTCTGTAGATAAAATGGCTCATTCTTATTTTCACATGATTGTATTAAGGAATATTATGTTCAATTTTTGCCTTATTCTGCCAGTAAATCCCCATAAATGTTACACATTGGTCCTTTTTGAAAACATGTCCTCACAAAGACACATTGTCCTGCTGTGTTCTCTCAAACTTGGTAAAGGAGCCTGATGGAATGTCATCCGGAGGCTCTTCTAGTCAATATTATGTAATCGCACAAGTAAAAGTGCATTCATGCTTTTACTTATATGCTTTTTTTCCAGAGGTATTTTTTGGTTGGGACCAATCAGGCGCAGACCAAACACCGAGTCCTGAAGATTGACCGCACAGAACCCAGGGACCTGGTCATAATTGACGATAAGGTAAGTGGAAAGTCTCAGAGTCTCCACCAGAGTCAGTACAGTGCTAATGTATATGCTTATGTAATACAGTACAGCACGCTTGGGGTGAAATTGTACAATCACTCAGCCTGTCCCCAGTGTATTGTGGATGACAGCTTAGCTGATGAGTGCTGAGCGGCCCTCTTTTTCTTCTCCACTGTTCATTACCAGGATCTATGAGTTGGGGGTTGATTTGTTTGTTCGGGTCGTGGGTGATTATGATTATGATGTGTTTGTTATTATGAAGCATCCATGACTAAATATCCATCACCCCACGCTCTCATTCCTGCTGATATTACACTGACCTCATGAAACCAGGTTTGTTTTTCATTTGATTGGCATAGTAGAGTATTTTACACACACAGTGTGGATGCTTGAGCATGTGTGGAAGGAGTCGAGGTGAGCAGGTTTAAACCTGGACACGCTGCCTCGGCTTTCACTTTCTCTCAGTTCATATGTAAGGAGAGCTGTCACAGCACGCATAATGAAATAAAAGGCAGCACAGAACATCTTTATACATCTGAGATGAATAAAGATTATTCAGTGAGCCTAAATAATTGGCTTTTCAGCCAGCTCGCGAGATACGTTTAAAGGAAGCTAAGAATGAATCTTTTCACTTTAGCCTTTAATTAGCTCTCACTTTCTTGATACAGGCCTGGGACTCTGTTTTGCATTTTGCTTCACACTTTTGCACTGCTGCACTTCTTTTGAAAGGATGTATTTTCTTGGATTTTATGCATTCAATATACTCTATTATTAACTTAATTTTATTAGTATTTTAAGTGGTATTTGTTTTCCATGTTTTTATCTTACTTTTACTAGTATTATCAAGTGGATTTTATCCATGTGAAGGTGGATTCTATGTATTCTATTCTCATCTTTATTTTATTTTTACAAGTTTGCCATCTTATTGTACAACCCCAATTCCATGGCCCATGGCATCATGGGTAACTGTGTTGAAAGGTACGTACAGGTTTTGGAGCAACATATGCTGCCATCCAGACAACCTCTTTTTCAGAGACGTCCCTGCTCATTTCAGTAGAACAATGCCAAGACACATTCTGCACGTGTTAACAACAGTGTGGCTTTGTAGTAAAAGAGTTCAGGTACTAGACTGACCTGCCTGCAGTCCAGACCTGTCTCACATTAAAAATGTGTGGTGCATTATGAAGCACAAATCACAACAACAGAGACCCCGGACTGTTGAGCTGCTGAAGTCGGATCTCAAGCAAGAATAGAAAGAACTTCACTTTCAAGACTTAAAAAATTAGTTTTGTCAGTTCTGAAATGCTTACTGAGTGTTGTTATAAGAAGAGTTGACGTATCATAGCGGTGAACATGCACCTGTACCAACTTTTATAAAACGTGTTTCAGGCATCGAATTAAGAATGATTGTATATTCATTTAAAAAAAACAAAAAACAATGAAGTTAATCAGTTTGAACATTAAATATATTGTCTTTTTGATGTATTCAAATGAATGCAAGTTGAAAAATTATTTGCAAATCATTGCATTCTTTTTATTATTATTATTTTTTAATTTTACACAATGGTCCCAAATTTTTTTGGAATTGGGTTCGTACATTAATTATGACATTTTATCCCTGTTGTATGTCCATTCTGTGTTTTTATATATGAAGCACTTGGTACATGTGATTTCTTATTGTAAAGCACTTAGGGCAGCATTTCTTTTGTCTTTCTTATGAAATGTGCCATACATGATGATTTTTAAAAAAATTATTATACTATTATTATTCAAATTCAAAGAGGTTTTATTGGCATCACCGTATTGAAACACAGTGTTGCCAAAGCATATTTTACAAGGTATAAACAGGGAAAAGTACAGCTTTTAAATATTATTTTAACTCTCTGTGACTTATTTGAATTAATTTAATTCCATACACGAGTACTGTAGCATATATTGTGCTTTGCTGCATGTTTCTTTTGCACCTAAAGTGCAGAATTTTTGGAGTGAAACCTATGATGTGGATGAAGAAGGTTACTTTGCAGATACCTCAAATGCAAAGGTTGTTGTTCTGTTTGAATTTTTCTTCATAACTAAATAATTCAAAAATGAAATTCACTGTTTATTCATTGCAATATTGCAGAAAGAATTTGTATAGCAGCTAATCTATTTTTGTATTAATTGCCTCACAGAGGATCAATCTAAACCCTTGTGTAGAAAATTTGGGGCCATTGATTAAACAAGGCCTGCAAGTCATTTACTTATTATTGCAGAGAAAAGAATTCAGTTGTGCAAGCTTCTCTGGCTCTGAATCAAGTTTTTAGTCCAAAACTGCCCTTAATAAGCAGCAGCTTTTCTTTGGAGAAAGAAATGCATCATGTTTTCTCCTGTTGTTGCAAGGTAAAATGAACAAAATGGAAACTTTGCACATAAATTTAAAACAGAAACTGCTTACAGCTTGGTTCATGTAAACATATATACATATACATATCTGCGTGTGTGTGTAATTTGTCTGTAGCATGTGTACAGTCAGCAAGAGGTTCGGGAGTTGCTGGGCCGACTGGACCTGGGCAACCGCACCAAGATTGGCCAAAAGGGTTCCTCGGGCCTGTCCAGAGCCGTCTCAGCCTTTGGAATTGTGGGTGAGTACGGTCCCTCCACTTTCTTCCTCATGCGCATTGAGAGCAACATGCACCTCATCTCCAGAGCATCACTTCTACAGCTGTGTGCACTGACCTGGTTTTGCATATTAAGTGCTGGAGATGGAAAAACATAAAATAAAAGGAACACCTGGCATTATAATGTAATTCACTACAATGCAGCCCCCTACCACTGCTGCTACCTTTGTCAAGCTTATAATGTTCAATTTTCAGGTTTCAAATAATGACTGTGAGTGGTGTATTCAGAAGCAGCAAGAAGCTTTTTCACATTTTTATTACTTTTTCTTTCCTTTTGTCGAAAATCAGGCAAAAAGAAACTGGAACAATACTGTTTGGGAGACTTGGCGATAACTGTTACAAATGACATACAGTGCCTGTTAAAACTACATTATATTATTGATAATGATAATAAAAGATGATGATAACTTGATCTTGAACTTCGCTTCATAGCACTTACTTGTGTTTTTCTCTCCTGACTAGATCCTTGCTTGTTGTGTTGTAAAATGCAACACAAAATGCTTAACAAGAAAAGATAATCATAACGTTACCGATCAATAAAACCAAGGAAAATAAAGATAGATTAAATAAAGTAAAATGTCATTACAGCTGCAGGAGAAGCCAGAATAAAACAACCGTCAGTTAAAAACACTTCAGGTAGAAAGATGTGTCTTAAGATTTTGTGTGAAAGTGTCAAACCCTACCAATATAACAGTTGACTGATACTATTGGCCCAATATTAGCCTATCACTGCTGCATTGTTCTGCATCGCTATCGGCATATATTTTGTCCTGTATGCACCTACATGAATCCATAATGCAGATTATTTTTATTTGTTAGCTTTATATGCAACATTTCATGTATATTTGATTTTTTTTTCTGAATTGAGGTTTATTATATACATATATTTTGCTCTGTGTTTTTTTAATTCACGGTAATTTCTAATTATTAAAAATACAGGAGAAAGTACCGTTTCAGTGTCCTGATATCAGTTTGGACAATAAAGTTTACTGTTAAATTGTAAAATATCTTGCCTCCATTGCTTATCTTTGTCACAGGTGTTAACCACTTTTGAGGGATCAATGCAAAAAATATGTGTTCATGTATGTATTCTATATATTATATTCTGTATAAAAAATATCAGCCAATGTATCGATTCTGAATTTTTTTTACTCCCTAATATTGGTGTGAGCATCAGACCACAAAATTCCAGTATCTGTCGGTAATGCGTTAATATCATTTTGCAGAGATCTGTTTTCAGTTGAGCTTTGAATGGTCTTTTTCTGTTGATCAGTGTCAAAAAAAAAAAAACACATGAAATCCTCTCTTATTCAATGTTAAATAATAAAACATGAATACTACCAGGGAGCTGAATATTTTTTAGGCACTGTATTTTAAATATAAACTGCGTTCTGTTACTTCAATCTAATCACAGCATATTTTTATTTCAGTACTTATATAACAGTGTAACACATCATTTTTTTGTCTGTGCCTTAGACATTGCCCGACACACGATACAATCTTGAGGTTTATTTATAGCACTTATAGTGTCCTTTTTCTGGCTTTCTTTCTTTTTTTTTGTTAACCCAAGACATGGAACACACGTCACTCTCCTTTTCTCAGGTCCACTTGTTCTGTCTGATTGCTCCACATATGAAAGCCAAAGTTTGTTACATGAGAAGTTTGTGTAACTCATTGCATCATGTGTAGTCCACTCTGTACTATACGTCCTTTGCCTGTGTTTGCACCCCAGTTGCTGTGTCTGGAAAGTAATTGGTGTTACACGGAGCTGTGAGGTTCACATATGCACTGCATGATCAGTCCTCAAGTCCTGACCTACATTTCCTGTTATGCACATTCTAAACACACACAGCAGAAGAACATGATAACCTGCCCTGGTGATTTAATCAGGACCCGTCATTATTGATGCCCGATAACGTCTGTTTTTCTGTGCGCAGGGCAGGTTATTGATCGTAGATAATTTGTGTTTATGTTTGTGGGAAAACATTTGCAGACAGTCATACAATCTGCATATATGTGACTGTGATCACTTAACACTATCATAAGCATATTTCATCAATGAATCAGCAACACTCACCTCGTTTAAGTAATTACAGTAGGTGCCTTAGGAATCTAGCGACTGTAAGAATGCAGTTTTCCTCAGTATTTTCTGCAAAACTTGGTGAAATCTTTTTTTTATTATTATTATTTCTGCTCTTTTCCCAAAGAAATAATCCAGTTCACTTTAATGAGATAGTTTAGTCTGGCCCAAAGTGGTGGACTGACCGACTGACCGGCTGACCCCAGTGTGGCTAAAAGATGTGTGTGTTTGTGCATGGAGCCGTATATATTTCTTTATCTGGCAAAGAAAGATGCTGGCGATTGTTAAGTAATATTGGCAAGGCCCTTCTATGGCGTAATAGAAACACATCTAAGATAATTCAGCATCATCGTTGGGGCTGTAGATGGATCGGTCACACTGACACAGACAGATTGTGACTTTGACGTCTGCTTGAATAAATAAGGTGCTTTTTTTTCCCCACTGTGCCCTAATGCCACCTTTGTTCACAAGCCGCTATTTCCCAAAGTCACTGTGTTATATGGAATAAAAGAGTGATGCTGCCATGTCGGGTACAGTGTATCCTGAGAGCCCCCTTTGCCTGGCACATTACTTATTACTGTATATAATGAGTACCATTCTCTAAGTATATTTTTATTCGCTTTCATCTGCTGGCTTTGTCAGTCTGACCCATCCCTGGCAGGAAGAATCACAATGAAGTCTGCAAAGCCACATAAGTGAAAGAATACTGTAGGCTGTGAAAGTATAATTTGCTCTCTTGTGCTTAGGTGATTGCATTGCGCAGTGAATCAAACCTCATATCTGCAAATGTGGATACACCAGCTGATACTTACTGTAAATCCTTAAGATGAATGCCACAACCACTGTCTGTCTCAGCTAAAGTCAGGTTTAGTCAAGAGGAGCCTGCAAATAGAGTTCTTTTATAGGGCTGCACCATTAATTGAAATATTATCAAGTTGCAATAAAGCCAAGTGCAATATTCAATGTGAAAAATGTGTGACAAAACAGCATTAGTGCTGCAGAGATGCCCTGGCCTATAAATCTTCTTCTCCAGATGTAAGAAAATAGTTTGGTTTGGTAGTTTAGTTTAGTTTATTTAATTTATAACAGGACAGCATGCAGTGGCGTACTTTAAATGCCGGCTGAAATGTGCGCTATGCACGCAAAATATGCAATACAAACCAAACACATTAACGTACAAAACATTAGAGCAACTCACAAATGCTTCAACTTTTCAGACCGAAGAGATCACGAGTCTGCAGGTAAACTAGACCTGTACGTTTGCAGGCTGACAGCAGCAGTCCGCCTGCAATTCCGTGTCTGGGTTTAATGTGTGCACGTTTCTCCATCGAGTGATTATATCACTTATTCTGTCACAGTTACATTCAACATTATTTCCATTTTCTAGATTAAAACACTGCAAACGCGCTGGTTTCATCTGTCCGACTTGACATAAACATCCGGTTGCTAGGTGATCAGGCGCACACATGGGCGAGAGGCTGCCGTCTGAGGTCCGCGGCCCGACTAGTGGCGGCGGCTGCATGCGGCGACAGATAACTGATCGTCACACTTGAGTACTGTGATATTAGGCTTTGTGATACTGCATCAGTTCTCTAAAACCTGTGATGTGATATCATGATACATGTGAGGATTCTTGGCCTTGGTTCATTTTTAGTTGTGATAAACTCCTGACTGCTAGATAGCAGTGTTGTCACCTATCGTCACTGCTTTGATTGTGCAAAAAAGTGAATTTTTGAACAGAGATATTATGCAAATGGTTGAATTTTCATCACCTTGCTCACATTATTGCCTTATATTGATGCATTATCCATGTATTATGGACGAGTTATTTAGAGGAAATGTCAATGAAACATGAAACAAAATGCTATAAACATTGTTCCCCAGATAAACAGACATACAGACTGAAAGCTCAGAATGTTTAACAGTGATTAACCCCACATTAATATAAGAGTGGTAATTGTGTGTAATACTAAGTATTTTATTATGCTTAATAAAACATCAAAACAGTAATATTGTCAGGGTATTGTCCTATAACTTATGAAATTTCTGTATGCAATATGAGCAAACATATGCAATAAATGCTTTAGGATTAAAAGTACCCCACAATTTACAGTCAATAAAATATAAACTTTTTTTTTTTTTTTTTGCTTCTATTTTTTTGTGAGTTGAAGTAAAAGGTTTGATGTGCAAACAAAATATGTATTTCTCTCAAATTGTGTTCACTCATTTTTTAAACCTGTGTTAGTGAGCACTTCCCTTTTGCCAAAATAATCCACCCACTGACAGGTATGGCATATAGAGATGCTGATTAAACAGCTGGATTATTGCACAAGTGTGACTTGGACTGGTCAAAATAACAGGACACTTTAAAATGTTCAGTTTGATATTGAAAAAAGACATTTTTAAGGCACTGAACTTACGCATAAGGCAACAGATTTGGATTTTTTTTCCCAGGAGGGAAAGTCAAGACCAGCCATACTCTGCCTCTGATTGGCTAACCCTAATTTTCTTACCCTAGCTTCAACCAATCACTCGTCATGCCTAAAGCCAACCAACGGAGGCAGCAAGATCTCATCAGTCAGAGGGACAGTAGGGCAGGTGTGACTTTGCCCTCTTTCAAAAAAATATTTGATATTTGTAGACCTTTGTGAAGCAATAGTCTAGTGCTTAATAATCAGCATCTCTATATGCCACACCTATCAGGTGGATGGATCATCATGGCAAAGAAGAAGAGCTCACTGACATTGATTTAAAAAAAAAGTGAACAATATTTGAGAGAAATAAACCTTTTTTGTGCATAGAAAAAGTCTCAGATATTTTACTGCAACTCATGAAAAATGGGAGTTAAAACAAAACTGTTGCATTTCTATTTTTGCTGATTGAGTATTTGGACAGAAGAGATTAAAATCAATGCCACAGAGGCTGATACACCCTGTCGCTACCATCCATTAGGTGTTATGTGACTGTGGCATTAGACCCCGCCTCCCTGGCAAACGCCCACAACTTTCAAACTCCATGCCCCCTGTTTGTAATGCAGGCTCTCTGGTAAACATTTGTAGTATCCCATGAACTGGAGAGAGATATCCAGCTTATGAGACTTCAGATTTCTGCCTTCTGAGCTACATAACGCATTATACAACCGGTTTCACAGGTGGAGTAGTACTCCCTGTCACCAGTGAATTACCTTTTACACATAAAATTGGTGGAGTGCTGCTTTTAAGCACGGTGACCTGGGCAGCATGGTGGCTCAGTGGTTAGCACTGTTGCCTTACAGCAAGAAGGTTCTCGATTCAAATCCCAGGTAGCACTGGGCCTTTCTCTGTGTGTTTCTTCCAGGTGTTCTGGTTTCCCCTGCAATCACAAATGTATGATGCAATATATGTTAGATTAATTCTTCTGTCACTGATCTTGACCAAGTTGGTCCCCAGGCGCTGCACAGTGGCTGCCCGCTGCTCCCAACACTTAGGATGATAGAGAATGAATTTACCTATAATTTTCCTGTACTGATGCCTCTATATGACCTATTTAAGCAAATGAGACCATCAGAGAGGGATCAGCTATTTCTATATAGTTATTCTTAATGCCCACACTGGGTTGGATTCTCCGTAAAATCAAATTAAACAAGCCTGTGTTTACATTTCCCCAGATGTTAGCCAGTTAAAAAGAGCAGAAGAAGATTTTTTATTTAATATAGCACGCACTGAGGAATTTAGTGCTTCAATTGACTACATTTACCATCAACATCCGCATTGCAGATTTTTTTTTTTTTTTTTGTTTATGTAATTGTTTGTCTATGTAGCCAAATATGTTGAAATCATTATTTGAATACTTTGGTTCTTTTGTGGGGTTTTTGAAGGGAGGAAGGAGTCAGTTGCACTGAAAAAGAGGCAAAAGACTGAGATTAAGATTAACTTTAATTGAACCTTTATTTAGCCAGGTAAACCCATTGAGACCGAGGTCTCATTTTCGATGGCGCCCTCGTAACATACAATACATTTAAAATGATAAAAGAATACAAAAGAATAAAACAATAAAAACTAAAAAGAAATGAAAACAATAAAACATCAATATGTATACACCCACCATCCATAGCAGCTTATCAGTTAATAATTCCAGTTAAAAGACTTGTGAACAACAACAACAAACTCGATATCTAACACGTGTAACAAATCTTTTAATGTGCCCATTGAGACGAGGGCGCTTCCTGAAGCTTTTTCCAGGCTCAAGGCACACGATAGCTAAAAGCAGTTTTTCTCAGTTCAGGTTTGACTTGTGGCACCTCAAGGACTAACCAGCCCTGAGATCTTGTCCAGTAGAGATTAGAACACCATGTAGCGAGGGCTGTCAGGTAATTGGACAGCTTTAAAATAATAACTTTATAAGCATACATAAGCAAATGCTGCGTTTTCTACTGTAGTACTCCCTTAGCGTAGGCAGAGCTGATCGTCATAGTGACGCTATTCTAGCAGCTGGAAGACAACACACAGTCAGGAGCTCTGCTCTGCTCTTGAGAAGCTGCAGCTTTTATTCTCTGACAAACTCAAACCTAAACTGTACATTTATTGCCAGCCTGACAACTTCATCGTCACCTTTCTCTCCACTGACTGTACATTCGCCGTCACTTTCAGTCACTATACATAGTAGTAATAATCCATCTGCCACACTTCTTCTCTCACTCTCACTAAAGTTCCACAGGATTTGTCCATACCCTGGTATACCGTGATACCTTAAGACTACCCAAGTTTATTGCCAGTAATTATCAATGAAGCTTCAAAGTGCCAGAAGTGGTATTCAGGACAGCCCAGTGAAAACACTGTAAAATGAATCTTACATCACCCTCACTTGTCAGCTTGCAGCACAAATAGTTCTGGGGCATCTGTGATTCTAAACAGTCCAAATGTACAAGGACGTATTATTCAATAGCAAAATCGCATCTGTTAGACACAATTCAGCATATTACTTTTAGTAGTAATATATTGAGGCAAATATTACTAATATACTGAGGCTGTTAAAAAAAACATCATCCACAACCGTCTGTTACATATTCAGTGTCACCGGTGAGAAAATAGCTCATCCAAAGCTGAAAGCAGAATCACTGACTATGTTGCATGTTGCTTTCTGGGTCAGAGTTTAATTATGTAAGAGTAAATAGATCGGATTGTATAGGTGATATTGTGAAGTAGGACACACTAATACTCATGATCCACGTCTGCCCGCAAATGAAGTCTTTCACTTGTTCGTATTGTGAAGGCTGCTGCTGATTTGCAGTCAGCAGAAAGGTTGACCTACAAATCTACATGCACAGAGGCTTTTTTCTGACCTTCAGTAGTGTCATGTGAATAGCGCAGATTATGTCAGAGGCAAGGTTTGAAAGAAAAAAGTTTCTTGAAAGAAATGTCATTAATTTATTCTAAAAGGTTTTAAATTAATCTTTTTTGTTTTTCTTGACAGGGTTTGTACGATTTCTTGAGGGGTACTACATTGTGTTGATCACCAAGCGTAGAAAGATGGCCGACATTGGTGGCCACTCCATCTATAAAATTGAAGACACCAGCATGATCTACATCCCCAATGACTCGGTCAGGGTTACACACCCTGATGAAGCAAGGTATTGTCTGGGTTTCTTTAAGGAATCATGCAAAGTTCCCATTTTAGGCATACGATCATGCTTTAAGTTCATCGCTCACATTCGTTCTCAAACACACACCGTAGTCTTTATGGACAAGGAAATTAATACTGAAGATAAGCTGTGGCCCCTTTCAGACATGCACCCTTTTGCTTTAATCTGATGGGTGTTTAACATGTTGATGTCATGTTTGAATAAGGACCACTTTTACATAAATGTCATTATGACAGACACTTGGTCTGACCCAGTAACATTTCTGTAATACTTTCAACATGTCTGAATTGAATGCCATCAGATCAACATAAAGGCGACAGCAGCAGAAAAGGGTACAACATGAAGGATGAGAGATTTAATGCATGTCTTGTAATGTTACTGGCCTCTGAGATCTGTAATAAATTTATTATATCATATATGTCTGTTAAAACAACTGCAACCAGGGCAAAAAAGGTTAAAAAAAACTTCATATAGCCATGACCACAATAATCATCAGATCAGCATTCTCCTCTTTTGTTTTCAATTTCCATTTCTGCCAACATTCACAATGATGGTCATTAATTAAGGCTTTCTTGGCAAAATCTCTTGCAGCAGGTGCTAAATATTGTGCAGATCCAAAGTTGTGATGCTGTGTAGATTATAAATACAAATAGACAGGGTATGCATAATTTTCACAACTCTGAAGGCACACTGATGCTGAAATGATCATACAGGTTTTGGAGCAACATATGCTGCCATCCAGACGATGTCTTTTTCAGAGATGTCCCTGCTTATTTCAGCAACACAATGCTAAGACACATTCAGCATGTGTTACAACAGTGTAACTTTGTAGTCAAAGAGTTCAGGTACTAGACTGACCTGCCTGCAGTCCAAACCTGTCCCACATTGAAAATGTGTGGTGCATTATGAAGTGTAAAATGGTGGCGGGACCCAAGACTGTTGAGCACCTGAAGTTTTTGGAACTTGTTGCAGGCATCAAATTCAGAAGGAGTGTATATTTACAAAAAAGTCAGCCATCACCGTAAGAGTAGGCATAATAATATGTTCCCATGACAGGAGAGACTTGATGTTCTCTCCAATTAGATGGAAAAAAATGGTATTGGCCAATGGGCTTAAAGGAGTTGAAAATATTGGCATGTTAGATATCAGCAAAAATCCAACATCATGCATCCCTAATTACTTATTTTTAGCAAATGAAGGAGGATTCAACACAGGAAATAAAAGTTAATGTGAAATTCCAACAATGTATGGGGCTGCAACTAATGATTATTTTTCATAATCCATTCTGTTATTTTCTTGACTAATTGATTACCTAATTGATTAGTTGTTTGACCTTTAAAATATTATAAAATATTATCGTCATCCACTATCCAAAGATTTTCAGTTTACTGTCATAAGGGAGTAAAGAAATGAGAAAATATTCACATTTAAAAGGCTGAAACCAGAGAAATGTGACTACTGAGGATTACTGAAACCGATTAATTGAACCAAATAGTTGGCGATTAATTAAATATCGATTCATGAATGGATTAATCGTTGCAGCTCTAGATCCGTATTTATGAACACAAAATTCCAAGAAAATGAAAATGAAATTGTAAGTTTGTAGAAATATTTTGTAGGGTGTTATATTTTAACAGTTTAGATAACAAAAGTAAACAGAAAGTAAACATGAATATAGTTACGATTTGGTTTAGATGACAGTTTTCACTTTAAATTTGTTCTAAAAATGGCTCACAAATGTACAGAATCATGTTAGCACTTACTTGACTAATATTTTTAAAAACCTTAAAAACTTATTAATAAATTTGCAACGTGTATTACTTTCTTTCTGATGCCACGTGTTTGACTGAGTTTTTGCTCTCCTAGATATGTGCGCATTTTTCAGAATGTGGATCTGTCCAGCAACTTCTACTTCAGGTAAGACAAATTCTCATTTACAGTGTCATTTATTAATAAATCACTAATATGGATAATCTATAAATGCCTTGAGGAGCCCTGCTAGACCTGCCTTCCACAGTTAAGTGTTTTTTTTTAACTCTTTCAAAGAGGTTATATTTTCAACCCCATTTGTTTGTTAGAAGCATTCTCAGAAAACATGAGTACAGGATTTGACCTAAATTGTTGACATTATTTACTGATTATTTGACTTAAATTAGATTGTAAAACTTTTTTACTTAGCTTTGAGGTTCACAAGCTGAATGCCATTCTAGTCCTGTCAAAACAGTTTAGATAGATACATGGCACTACAGGCCAGGGGGAAAATAATTTACTTTTTATTTTGGGATGAACTACTTTAAGAGTCTAAGTTGGGTTCAGAGCTGTTAAATCTGTTGAATGGAAGCTGCCTTAAAGTTTAGAGTTTTTTACGTTGACATTCTTACAGTGAGTTCATGCAAACGTTTTCATATCGTCCATGTCAATTTGTTTGTTTATTTCTGAGGCTACTTCATGAGTGAAAAATTGTGGAAAGGTGCAGATATTTTTTATATGATCATAACAACAAGTCAAAGAAAAGGTAAAAATATATTTTAGGGTTTATGTATTCTCTTGTACATGCATATGTAGTTTAACAGAAGCCAGCACTTTTTGTTGAGTCTTGTCTGACATGAAGCACACTTATGTTTTTAGTTGTGCAACATGAGTGTAAATAGTTTATTCTTCACTCTGTACTTTGGTCACATCTTAAATTGATTATGGGACCCCACAGGCTGTCCCTTTTTTCAAATCATCTCTTGTACCTTACAGCTACAGTTATGACCTGAGTCATTCGCTGCAGTACAACCTGACTTTGCTGCAGAGGCCTTATGAACTGTGGTCAACACCAGAGTCTTCCTCCGAGGAGGAAGAGGTACAAACGCAGAGCAAGCAGGACAGCTTCGACATCTTTGAAGATGAGGGTCTGCCTACGCAAGGTGAGCAGAGGTTAATCAATAGCCCCTCTGTTCCTTTTGTTGGTTCTGTTGGCGGAAGGAAACCTTGTAAGACCATCCACTAATGACCATGGCGACTTTGGCAACTGTCCATAAAATTGTTTCAGAGTCCATGTAAAACTGAACAAACTCACTTGTAGACTCCGGCTGCTGTCCAATGAGTCTCATCGGGTATAAACTCGTCGAATGTCTCGGCTAATTAATCCAAAAACGAAGAAAAAAAAAAACCAATGCTGCCACAATTGATATTAAAATGAATAATTAATAAAGTATAAGATACAACATGCTAATCTTTTTCTCAGTTAAAGTTTTATTTAAACAATTCTCACAGCCTATGTTCTACGAAACATTAATAAAATCTACTAGAAGGAGTTTATACGTGGTTATGAAACAGTCAAAATTTAATACTGATGCCTCCATATGACCTACATAGGTTAACAAGACCATCCATGAGAAGATTGGTTATTTCTTTATAGTTAATAGTTAGTTAGCTGGTTAGTTCTTTATGTCTGCCAGCAGGTCAGATTCTCTGTGAGAAGTTACAGTGAGTACTATGTTAGCCAGTTATAAAGAAGCAGGAGGAGAATGTTATTCAGATCAATTTATTTTTGATGTTAGACTTTGTAGTTATAGCAGTGGAAACACTACTACTTTTGTCCACAAGGGCCTCCAAAATCAACAAAATATAAAACTTCCTTTTAGTAGCTTTAATGAAGCACTAACAATTTAAACAAAAATAATAATAAAACAACGAGGCGTTCACTCAAAACGGCTGTTCTTGTCCGCCTGTCCTCATTCAACAAATGGCTCAAAACAATGTCAAAAGGAGAGCAATTACTGCCATTTGTAGACTAACAAGGCAGACCAAACCAAACTGTGAGAAAACCTGTGAGCTCTGGGGAAATTGTACCCAAACATACATTATCGTTTAATAAATTTTGAATCAAATTTTGAAATTTTGAATTCTTAACAGCAATTAATGGATTAATAATGAATCGTTAACATCTCTAGGGAATAAGTCGGATCTATTTTCCCCAGTCAGAAGTATCAATTATCTGTTCTTTTGCCTGTTTTGATGAATTACATTTAAAATCCATTGAATCCATTGTGTTCTTTGATTTATGACATGTATTGTAACACAATAACAGCTTAATTTTTTTTCCCCCCACAGCCTGCGTCACCTCTGCATTTTTTCCGTTTGTTGCTTTCTGAGTGATAATTTGGTGTGACCCAGTAAAATGATCCAGAGGTTTTATGTGTTCCCACTCTTCCGCCACAGTGGTTTACGGCCTCCAGAACGAGCCGTACTACAAGTACGTGTGGAACGGGAAGCTGCTGGAACGAGTCAAGGACATAGTGCATCATGACTGGCTCATGTATATAATCCACGGCTTTTGCGGCCAGTCCAGTATCCTTTGAGCACCGTCAAGTCGGTTTTGTCTGTGTATTACAGAGTTGTTTGAGAGTTGTGTCTGTGCATGTGTTTTTATTTAATGGGCATGACCCACTTGTTGCTTTGGGTTTTAAAAGAAACGAAAATGTGCCAAACAAGCTGTATAATACGTTGTTAGGAAACATCCTTCAGCTCTGATGGATTTTATTGATCACACACAGCTGAATCGCTCACAGTGTCATCCTCAATGTGCTGCTCCCTCTCATCTCTCTGCTTCACATCACTTGCTGAACTGTGCGTGGCCTCCATCCCAGCACGTGGATTACACTGTGAGCGAGAGTGTGTGATTCACCACAAAACTGCCGAAGCAATTTGTGTTTGTTTTCAGGGCTTTAGCAAAACAAGTATTAAAACAATTAAGCAGTGGTTATCAGGTATGTAAACAGCGGCGCTTGCATAATCTCTCCATCTGTTATCCTGCAGGGGGAAAAGCAGCAACACTGTGCATATTTAATCAGATAAGCTACATGGTTTTTCTTTTTGGATTGAAGATAAATCCCATGTTGTACATGCATACACATTTTTTTTTGTTTGTCTTTCCTTTCACTGCTACTGTAGCTTTTGCTTTGAAGTTTTGACCAGACACAAGCTGCATACCAGGGCTTTGTTTCAGGCTCTACATGAATCATTTCCTCTGGATTTTTTTTAGAAGCTTTTGTAGTATTTTGATGCATGGGTTACTGCTGCAGAGGCTTGATTGAAGCTGAGTAAACAGTCTGATTTATTATGGTAGAAGTCTGCCTTAGGTTCAGGTTTCAATCATTTACCATCAAGTTTCTTTTGCATAAATCACATCAAGCAGTGTAAAATATGTTGCTTTTTGCCTTTCAGTCAAGAAAAGTTACTCTTATTTTCTTTCCAGTAATTTGTTTTTTAAGTATTTGATATTTTTACGCCAGCTTTTGTGTTGCAGCAGGCAGAAAGGCTGAGGTGCACATTAAAGTCAGTGCTGCTAACAACACTCTTGTGTCTCCTGTCAGGCAGCGTGTTGCTACAGTGACATTGTGTGGGCGCTTTGAGTTTAGACAATTCCTGGAAAATGTTTGGCCTTCAGGCTGTTTTTCTGAGAGAATGAGAGGGCGGATGAGTGCAATACTCAGCTGATAGACTAAATTCAGAAATTTGTAGCAGATGAAGACACACTGAAGGCACTGAGGTGCCCTTGAGCAAGGCCTTTAACCCCAGCTGAGCTCAGTGGCATCAGATAAGACGGTGGCTGTACTGGGCAGTGTCCAGGTGTGAATGTGTGAATGTGATCAGGGCGTTCCTGCAAGAGAGAGCATTGCTCTCAGTGTACCTACCCTGAATTAATAATGGTTGATAAGAACAGAATTTATATGTGATTTGGACCAGTTTTGGACTGACATTCATAATTTTTTTGTAATGTTTTGTGTTTAATTCATAGGTCATGACACAAAACACAACATAAAAAGTACCCAATACAGTTACTGTTTTTTATAATTCCTTTCATAAAGTTAGTTGGGAAAATGGTGAGTCTACCGAAATAGAAAATAGTAAGTTAGTGATTTGTTTAGCACGGTAGCCTAGAATGGCTGTGCTTGCAATTCATTTTTTAATGCTGAAGCTGAGCTTCAGTTTAGTGGTGAAAAGTTCTGTCAGTTGCTTTTGATGCACATCCAATCAGAGCTTTCACCATCTGGAAAGCTTGTTTAGTTTGTGTAATTTAACCTGTAATGGCATCCTCCAACCATTCAACCAAATTTTCCGCTTAACTTTGAGATGCACTGATCCACTTTTTTTTGTTTTGACCCGATTCTGATATCTGAATTTGAGTACCTTTATTTGGATCTCGATACCAGTGCTCTTTTTTTCTTAATTATTAATATTATTATTATTGTTGTTATTGAGTGTTATGTGTATGAGACTTCTTTTTTTTTTTACTTACATGTACTTTTGAGTACATGAAGCATATTAATAATGATGATATAAATAGTATTAGAATTTCAGTAGTGCTTCATTTTCATCTGATAAGATGCTAAATAATAATTTGTGAGTCAGATCCAATACGAAAGTGTGGTTAGCTCTAGGGAAGATAAAATAACGATCAAGACAAATTTGCAACTAGGTGATTGTGTGTGAATATTGTCACTGGTGTATTATAATTATTATTGTTGTTATTATTGTTATTGTTGTTGTTATTCCTCCTTTACCCACCTTTACTACAGAGCTTCTGATCTACGGCCGACCGGTTCACATCACCCTCATTGCCAGGCGCTCCAGCAAATTCGCTGGGACCCGCTTCCTCAAAAGAGGAGCCAACTGCGAGGTACAGCGGTTGCCGAGGCAACAGGGAAGAATAGATAGTGGAGGCAGGGCTGAGGGCCACCGGGATGATTGAGATGACTCAGGTTGATCACAGGGGGTTAATTTGACCCGCTGCCGCTTCCTTGAGTATGCACGAGTGTCTGTGTGGGTGTGTGGTGGGCGAAGAGAGGAGGAACAAACATAGATTTCCTTTTTTCTCTTTCTGACTGCTATCCTAAGATCAGGCCGAACACAATTTTTACAGCTTCCCTCTACTGTATTCAAAGCCAAATGCTAAAAATTTGTCATTCTAGTGAACTGTCTGATCACTCACAACAGACAATTTGACTTGTCATAACAGGAAAGGCACAGGTATAATTAATATTGTTAATGATGGCTCTGTTCCATTGGGTGCATCATTAAGCTGGATGACCAGCATGCACAGCTGGGGAGGCTAAAGTGAATGCACCTCTTAATTAATATTATTATTATTAATTACACCTGTGGTTATCCTGCTGTGTGTTGTTAAAATGTCTGCTGTGAAAAGGGCCTGTAGGCCAAAAATGTGGATTTGCTTGATAAAAAACACTTTGGGATAATTAAAGTACACAACTCAACAAAATATATAACACGTGTCTAGCATTTGTAGACATTTTAATAAGGAATTGTTACATATTATAGCTTTAAGAAATTCTTGTCCATGTTGATCTTGATGAATATCATGTTATATGATCAAAAGCTCCAGAGCAGCTACTCAACAACTGTTTCTACATTGTATTTCAATTATTTCCTTTAGCCAATTTTTCTGAACGCTTCATGGGCTTCTATCTAGAGCTGCAACTAACAGTTATTTTCATCATCAATTAATCTGTTGATTATTTTCTTGATTAATTGATTGATTTTTTTAGTTCATAAAATCTTAGACAATGGTGAAAAATACCAATCACTTTTTCCAGAGCCCCAAATAAGTCCTCAAATGTCTTGTTTCATCCACAATTCAAGAATATTCAGTTTACTGTAAGAGAGGAGGAAAGGAACTAGAAAATATTCACATTTAAGAAGCTGAAATCAGAGAATATGAGAAAAATACTCAAACAAGTTAATCGATTCTAAAAATAGTTGGCAATTAATTCAATAAAGGATTAATAATTGATTTGTCAATTAATTGTTGCAGGTCTTCTTCCATCCATCCATTTGACCAACAAGCTGAAATTCAGCAATTCCTTATTCAGACTAGCTACAGGTCCTTAAAGGCTCTAAAAATGCCTTAAATTCACATTTTATTAATATAAGGCCTTAAAAGTCCATTTATTGTCATTTTACGTCACTTATATCTTTGAACTTACAATATGTATTTACTCAGAAGACTGTGTCTATACTTTCACATTTGTTATTTAGTTTAACTGCAAGTTTAAATTAAACCCTGGCGTTAAAAAGTCTTAAAAGTCTTGTTAAACTTGCCGATACACGTAGACACCCTGTTATTGTCCTGGGGAGCAGCAGTTTGGTAGCTGCTCTGTAACTTTCGATTATATCACATGATCTTCATCTGCATCTTCAGATTGCCATTTCAACAAGAACAAGAATCCCCTCAACTGCAAGGAAAGGAAATCTGACCATTTACATTTCCAGTAATAATTTGGCAAACTTCACGTGTCAATGAAGATCATATAATATGATGGAAAGGTCCGTAACAGCTATCAGACGGCCCTTGTGATTGTTTTCTCAAGCTTTTTCGTCATTTCTTTGTGTTTTTCTGTTGTTTCCAGGGCGACGTGGCTAATGAGGTCGAGACCGAGCAGATCGTCCATGACGCCTCAGTCATGTCTTTCACAGCAGGAAGTTACTCCTCATACGTCCAGGTGCGAGGGTCAGTCCCGCTCTACTGGTCCCAGGACATTTCCACCATGATGCCAAAACCCCCAATACGATGTAAGACTCCTGTCAAACACCACCTTTATTACTTTTTACATAAACACCCTCCTTGTTTTGTCCATTATCAGGTTAATTTGTTTGAGGTATCAATCTCTTGTTGTATATGATCCTCACAAAAAATGATATCATGGTTTGGATTATCGATGGGCTTTTTGCTGCTGAAAGGGATAGTTTGGGTTATCTGAAGTGGGGTTGTATGAGGTGCTTATTGATAATCAGTGTATTACCTACAGTAGATGGTGGTCAGCACACCCCAAGTTAGGACAAGCACCAAAACTATGCAGGATTTTCCCAAAAAAACAGGGCATAGACTCATGTAAAAAGAATCTCAATCATCACCAACGACCCACCAGAAGTCTGTGGCAGTGTCCTGCATCAGCAGAGACCCTGCACTTTGCCCATATCTTCTTATTTTCTCATTATTTTCTGTGCTCAGGATGCTTTACCAACCCAAAAATGTTGGTATTTGACATCCTAGGGATGATACTCAACAATCAATGATCTTTATGGTGCATTTACAAACAGCAGCTGACATATCCAACTTATTCAAGCCGTTATATCTAGAATATTTTCATCACTTTACTTTGCAGATAGACGGCCTTTTCCAATGGGAAGCTGCCATTTTATAAGCCAAATATTGTTTTCTCCATCCTAACCAAACTCCATTAGAAAAATCAGTAGAATTACCCTGCATAACAAGGGAGTTAATGATATACTGCTGTCTCGATCTCTTAGTTTTTTTGTGTTATTTTGTGACTTTGGTGTTTCAAAGAGTTAGTTCGGATATTGATTGTTTCTTTTTTACTCACTCACTTACTCCTCTTTTTCCCAATTGGGTAACAAGGCTTTGATGTTCTGACACCATTCATCTCGCTCTTGTGCCATTTTCTGAGCCCATGTAAGTTTCATTTCCCTCAGCTCGCCTTCAGTTGTCCTGCACCAGGTGTTCTTTGGCCATCCAGGCTTTCGTTTTCCAGGTGGTGTCCATCTTAATGCTACCTTTGATAGTCCTGTCCTGGTCCATTCTGAGTGTGTGGCCCAGCCATCTGAGCCGCCGACTTCGTATTTCATGGATCACGCTCTTGCAACCAGTTCTGTGGTACAGCTCCTCATTTGAAACTTTGTTGGGCCTGAAGATACGGCAGATGCCAGTCGCCAGCATTCTGAGCCATACAGTAGGACAGATTTGACATTGCTGTCTAATCTTAGACTTTTTTTAGGTGGCTTTTTTAGGGGTTTTTTGCTGATCCTGTCCATAGCAATACTTTGCTTAGCCTCCGAGCTGGCACTTCTCTCTGTTTCTCCAAGCTGGGAGTGTGGCTTCTGACATCTACTATCATTGAGTACCTCATACAGCCCCACTTCAAATAATCCAAACTATCCCTTTAAGGTACCCAACGTCTGCTTTATAATGGAAAAAGTAGTGAGTTGGCAAAGCTGTCCTGGCTTTGATGGAACATCTTTCTCATATCCACTTTACCCTTATACATAAAGACAGATTACAAATGAAAGATACGGATATATCCTCTTTGAGTGGTAAGGTATTCAGTACCGCAGTAGGTGCTTAACTATTTATGTTTATAATGCTCAATGTATTCATTCTAGCAGCTGTCCAGGACCAGAAATAACCTTGTAGGGACGGAGGAAGAACGTAATTGGAAAAACCGCATTAAAATAAGAGAGTGGCTTTATTCCAAGGTCATTCTTCTCAACCACTGGGACACAGATAAAAAATAAATAAAAACGAAATAGGTGAAGCCAGGACGCCCCCCTCTTGGTTCTCATCTTTGTATGCATCCTGTTGTCTCATTATGAGGAGGATGAAAACACAGAAATCAGGGCCAGAGGGAGGTGATCAGGTCCCTGAGACTGATGACATTGGAGAGACTTCTATGTGTGTGTTTCTGGCATGTGTACACACAGGAAGACACGGGTGCTCGCATTTGTACAATGCCTGTATCAAATCATAATCTTTCCCCCCCAGTTTGCCCTTTAATTCATCCTCAGATAACATTTATTCGTGTGAGATGGAGACACTGAGCGTGTCCCTAAGATCCCTCCGTGTATCAGCTTACCTCATCATCCTGCTCCCACTTTGATCCTTAAAGACAGTCCTTATCTGACATTTCCCAAATGTTGTCCAGTTCTTGCACCATCACTGTGTGTGTGTGTACATGTAGTTTGACACAGTTTGCCCTTGGTGTTGGTGTACTTGGTTCACTTTCTCTTAAATTATGTCTTTGCTTTCACTGCAGATCTCTTATTTGATATTCACTAAAGCATATTTGAGCAGATGAAGAAAACAACAAGAGAGGACCAACAAATTATTTATGTTGGGTTTTAATGACATTCAGCTTCAAGTGTCAACATGTCAGTGTCTATGTTGAAAGAATATTTCGGGGACCTCTTGGTGGCTCACTTGGTTGGGCCATATACCAAGACTGTGAGGCAGCAGCCATGGGTTCAACTCCTCGCTGCGGCTTTTTGCTGCATGTCCGTCCACCCATACATTATACACATCTGCTCTGTAAATCACATGTTCTGTGCTCTTCTTTGGGAAAGACGCAGACCCCAGAAGGGGAAAATTTTGCGTTTTAAATTTGCTGGTTTTATGATGGTGCTCCTCTCTTTACATTAACCAGTCAAAATGTCTTTAGTTTCCATCTATGCAGATGGAGAGCTTGTTTTCATACAGCCAGTTGGATCATTTTATTTCAAAAAGTGTTTTCATAAGTCAGCTAAGTCACCGTTCTGTCACAGGCAGCCAGTCACACTGACAGTTTGACTGCACACAACAGAAGAGTCACAGACTTTTAACAACTAACATTAGCTTTTCTGCTAATGTCTCATTCTTATGTAGCTTACAGAAAAGGGCACACGTCTTGTCCTGGTCGATGGCTGAGTGAGTGACCAAACAAACATCCACCAGGGAGGAGTGCACCACTATCAGTTCTCAGGCCAGATAGCTCTGTGGCTACTCAGCTGCAGAACAATGAACAGGACGAAGGAATAGTATAATTTTTCGGTACTCTTATTTGCTCTCTTGCTGAGAGTTAGATGAAAAGATTGACACCACTCTCATGTCTGTAAATATGAAGTTGGAGCCAGTTAGCTTAGTTTTGCAAAACACGTCTGTCTCTGTCACGTTGTTAAGCCTTTTTCACGGCAGCCACATTGATATTGACAGTAGGGTAAAGGCAGGTGTTACCAGTGATACTAATGAAGGTCCGGTTCTGTTAAGGGCAGCAGAGCCTTTCCAGTGAAGGATCAGGCTAGCTCTGCTGTCAGTCAAACACATACAGTGACACACTCAATCAGAGGCTGATAAAACAAGGAAACATTCCTGATTTTTTTTACCTCCACACCTGTGGTAAGCCATGGCTGGAGGCCATGTCAAGTTTTCAGGTTGTCCGACCGCCCCTCTGTTCTTTTCTTGTGAATCTGATATCTCAAGACCGTCCGGAGAAAACTTCTTCAAACTTGGCACAAATGTCCACTTGGACTCAAGGAGGAATGAACCGATTAGATTTTTGTCATCAAAGGTCAAAGGTCACAGTAACCTCATGTCTGTCCCATTTTATGCCTCCGCAGCAGTGACAGCTGTGGATGAAGGCATCATGTCGTCAGGTTGTGCTTCTGTTCCATTATTATGAACACGATATCTCAAGAACACCGCAACAAAATTTCTTTAAAACTTGGCACAAATGTCCACTTGGACTCGAGAACGAGCTGATTTGATTTGGGTGGTCAGAGGTCAACTTCAGTGTGACATCATAATGTGCAGCTCTTTGTCAGTCCTCTGTAAACATAGTCTCTCAGTGAAGACAGCATGTTTCTCACTGGAAATTGTTCACTGGAATCACACATGTCAATATATTTATAACTTCCATGTCGCCCAAAAAATACACTTACCTTACATACCTTTTATTAAATCCCTTCAAAGTCTTCACTGTGTATATTACATGAGTCTGGACAGTCATGGATGTAAAAATGGATGCAGCTTGATTGGTCGGTGGAGGGATACAACAGCGAGGCAGTAATTCTAGTTGTATTCTTTTCTAATAATGGATTTGACATCACTATTGTCTGCATAAACGGGATGACTAATTGAAATTTCACTTGGGCTTTCTCAGCCTGTCGCCACCTTTAGTATTGTGAAGCTGACATAGAACCCACGTTCAATGCAGTTGTAATATTTATCCGATTGTGATGCAGGCTGAATAGAATGACATCTATTAGACAAATCTAGGTCAGAGATGTGGTGAAAGGACAGTTTGAGCTCAGTGTCTGTGCTTGCAGAGTACAAGCGACCGTATCACACCATAAACCGGTCATTGCCTCATCTCTGCCGTGACTGTCAAGCCTCAGGAGTGTTACGTAAGTGTATATATAAATTTAAAGTGTTTATGACTGGCTTGAAGTGGGCAAATGTCTTGGTTGTGAAGGAGATGACCTAAATGGCTGATTCTTCTTCATCCTCATCGTCATTGTCAACATTCCCTTCCTGAGGTACAACAAGAATGTTATAGGTTGTCAATCTCTTTATGTTGACTTAAACCGTCATCTACCCCGAGGCCTGAGTACGTGCGCAGAGGGCAAAATGATGATGAAACGGTCGTGGAGTGGTTTTTGAGATACCAGTGGGCAATTGTGTGGCATGAACTGTGGCTGGATCTGACCTACTTCCCCTAATCTGTCGTCTGGCTGCTTCAGTGGTCCAATTTGACGGCGGGCTGCAGGTGTGTGGCTCCACAGGAGTGGCAAATGGAGGCATTAAACTTGATGTAGAAATAAAGAATAAATGAATAGAAGAATGAAAAAGGAGGTGAACGCATGTAACAGCGAACAATGAGCAAGACCAGAAGTCGGGGTCAGAAGTAACTCTGTGTGTGGCCCTATGAAACAGACTGGCCCCGTTAAAACAAGTTATCTCATCTACTTACTTTTATTCTCTTTTTTTAGTGAAGAAGCTTGAGTTTTGTGGAGAAGAAGAATTTCCTCTGTTTTTCTGGTTTTAAAGGCTGCATTACAGTAAAGTGATGTAATGACTGTTTTAGCTGTTATATTATTAATTATAATAAAGAAAAATATTCAGCATATTAGCAGACTTTCCAGCATTTCAATGTTTGAGAGTTACGACTCTCCTGAGACTCTTCTTTTTTATAGTTTGAAGAAAACATATGCGATGGAAACAAATTTGTTTGTAATGTTCATCAGTGTGACCACATAGTTTTTGGTTCAAATTTGTGTCTTAGGCTTGTTGGACATGTTTTCTTAAGTACAAATCAAGTGATATCAAATTTGTTTGACTAGAAAATTTATTTGTTTTGAATCATTGCAAGATTACCATAAGTTGTCTTTTCAAATTCAGTTTGAATAATACTAAAGCAGCCTGGACACTAACCTTTCTCAGTTAAAACAAAGTTATTTATTTTTTTATTTATTTTCAGTGTAGATGTCAAGGTTTCTGGTCATGTTGTAACATTTGATTTTTGTCCATATCGCCCAGACCTACTGTCAGTATTTCACTATTATTTATGATGTTTTTGGATAAATATTATTGCTGCATTAGCCTGTATGTTGCATTTTACTGCTGTACATGTTTAAGATTGAGCTAATTATAGCTACTTTATATACTGTTGGGTAGTTTGATCTACAGCAACGCATCATATTCAACAAGATCATCAGTATGTTTTCACTATATGAGAATTTATGGTTTGTTTTGTTGGAGAAAATTTGTATATTGAAATGTATATCGTATACCGTGGGATGGCCTAAAAATATCAAGATACTTTGTGATAAGCCACATCGCCCAGCCCATAATTTGAAGTCTTAAGAGAAAAAATCATCATGTATCATTTCTAACAACTTAATAATGTGATACCCCAGAATGTTTTAAATATTTGTCTATTATATTATTTAACATCATTTTTACTTCTCTTTCAGTGGACCAAGCTGACCCGTACGCCCATGTAGCTGCCCTCCATTTTGACCAGATGCTGCAGCGGTTTGGCTCTCCCATCATCATCCTCAATTTGGTCAAGGTAACTTACATGCCCCCCCCCCCCCCACACACACACACATACACACACACACACACACACACACACACAATGAGGTACTCTTTTTGACTTTCACAAATGATATATGCAGTATGGACTAAATTTAACAACAATGAAACTGAATAACATAAAAAAATGAGGACATGAGCCTTTTACTTTCTACAGCTAAAGTTGCTCTTCATCATGTTGTGTCTTTTTTTCAATATCAGTATCATTGCTAATAATATTTTTCTTAATTTCTTTACTTATACTGTACTTGTACAAACATTTGATTGACTTGAATTTTTTGAATTTTTTTGTAGCGCTTTCAGTTTGATTCCAGAGTGGATTACAGTGATTCAGCAGAGGACATGCTGCAAGGACACTTCTAAATAATACATTCAGGACAGTTTCTGCAAAAAAAAGTGTGGAATTACATTAATGGAGATTGACTGCTGCAGTAATAGATGCTTTCCCACTCAACAAGTAACTAATATCAGTGGCTATCAGGATTTTATTTTTCTTCACTCCTTGTCTTATTGAATTTGCAACTCCATCTATATTCTGTTTTGTTTAAAGGTCCTGTGTGTAAGATTTACACGGATCTTTTTGATGAATATGGCAGAAATTAAATGTAAATTTCATAAGTATATTTTCATGTATTCGTGTTTAATCACGACTACGAGCTCAAGGCTCCTCTTCCATGGAGGCCATGTTGCACTACCACATTTCTACAGTAGCCCAGAACGGATAAACCAAACGCTGGCTCTAGGGAAGGCCTTTTACCTTTTTCACATTGTAGCTTCTTCTGTCAAATCAAGGAAATCCTTGACAACATTTGAATTTTAATGTAATGTTTTTAAGGTTTGAAAAGTGCTTAGATTTAGGATAAAGTACTTGAAACTGCTTGAAAATGTAATTGCGTTACTTTCAAAATAAATTACTCTCTGACTGAATAACTGCTTTTTAGACAGCACAAAAAATGTGTTTTGCACGAAGTGAAGACGACTCCGCTATATGATGAAGAAATGAAATAGGGGCCTAATCATTTTGAGCATATATATGTATATAAATATGTCATATACTACAGCCGTAATGCTTTGGGAAAGCTTCAAAATGCACCTTGAAAATACATGAAAAGTGTTTAAATTTGAATTTGGAAAAGGTGTAGGCACCCTGTCCTACATGCTTGGAAGGGAAGAGAGAGAGATGAGGTGTTTGCGATCTGTAAGCTCACCACCAGATACCACTAAATCCTACACACGGGTCCTTTTATGTGTCATTAACAATGGCTCGATGACACGACGAGAAGATAATATACAAGACGAAGAAAATGTTCTTAAGGAATTGTTTTCTGTGAAACTGTGTGTCCTATTAAAGGAAAGATCAGTGTCTAAAAACATGAACAGCGTCCTCACCATTGTCACCGGATGAGATGGCAAGCGGGAGCGTGGTCCCCTGCAGACGGCTGCTAACCTATAGTTACATAGAAGTCTATAGAGACATCGCAAGGTCCAGGTTGTAAGATGCTGGACTTTTTCGTCTTTGTGTGAGGATTGTATAAGATGTGGATTTCTGTGGATTGTTCGAGTGTCTTTGGATGGAATATGGCCAGTTTGTGAAATCACTCAACAAGTTGTTCTCTAATAGCACGGGGCTGTTATTGTGTAGTTGGCCAAATGCTGGATTGACACTGGGGGGTTAATTGTTGCTGTGAAGTCTTAAACAGCTGCAAAAGATTTTCCTGCTGGTTGGTGATTACTAGCAGTTGAAATTCTAACATGAACATTGATCTCCTTCTCCGCATTTCTCTGAAAAGCCACACAGCAACGATGAAAGGGAAGACATCACTACACGCGCACATGCACATGCACGCACACACAAACACACGTCTTTTACCACCGTCTCCCTTGTTAAGTCTGCATTTATTATTAAAAGCAATTATATTATGACAAATAATAGAATCCAAAGAAATGGCAATGATGAAGCTTTGAAACATTTGACACTAATAAAATTCTTCAAGCCACTCCATCCTCAAAGAAAACACACCCTTAGAATAAAGGTGTTAACTAGAACCATAAAGGGTTCTACTGCTTGTCTCCATAGGAGAACTATTTTTGGTTCCTGATAGAACCTTTTATAAAGGTTCCACCCAGAACCATCTACGATATGTGCTACAGAGAACCCATATGTGGTATAATGGTTCCACCTATAACTGTCTATTCAGAACCTTCCCACCTTCGAAGGGTGCCAACAAGAATCCACCCAGGAGGTTCTACTGAGAGCCGTTCCAAAGGGTTTTATCTAGAACACACTCAGGGGGTTTTACCGAGAACCTTTTTATTTTCCAAGGGTTTTATTTAGACAACACTGAGGGGGTTCTACCCAGAAGCTTTTTATATTTCAAGGGTTTTATCTAGAACCCACCAAGGGGATTTGAAAGATAATGTTTTTACATTTCAAGGATTTATAGAGAACACACCCTTGGAGTTCTTGATGAAAAAGTTCTTCAAGGATTTCGACAACCCTTGAGGGACGCTCTCCTCTAAAAAGGGTTCCTTTGGGTGTAAAGGTTTCATGGAACCTTTAGTCTTGCAAAGAAGCCTTGACACTACCCTGAACCAAGCAAATGGTTCAGGGTAGAACCTCAGACCTTCAGGAAGAACCCTATTGGAACCCTTATATCTAAGAGTGCACAATAAAGTAAACAAAAGGCTGCAGGAAGTACCGGGTCTTTGTTTTTTGATGCCTGTGTGCATCGCTGTTAAACATTTTTTCATTCGAGCCGGCGCTCCAATAGTCATTTTTGCATTGCCTTTTTGGCAGACACACACTCGGGCACTCAGCCGTACACTCTGTAGCTTAGGTTTCAAGCTCACGTTGTCGCTCCCAAGGGGAGCCGTGAGACGAGGGACCAATCGCAGACCTCGGAGGTCCGCACAAGCTTCAGCCATGTGATGTGCGGAGACTGTGGGGAGTAAGGGAGGGGACGCCCCGCTTGCTCCCTCCCCTCTTATCCCAGGGAAGACAGAAAGAGGAAGGAATTGGCAATTAACCATGAAATCATGACAGTCCATCTCTCCATGGTGGTGACTGGGGTCTGCGCGCGGGGTGTCAACTCCAGGATGGGTGCGTGGTTTTGTCATGGGTGGGCGTGTGTGTTTTCTGAGCGTGTATGAGGAAGAGTAAGACTGCACATGGCCGAGCATGTGAATCACTTTTCCAGCCAGCTAACTTAATTAGAGTCCATTTGTTTTGACTGCTGGAGATAACTTTTGCTCTCCCCACGTTGATATTTTCGTAAAATATTGAATTTATTAATGTTAATTTAATCAGGATGATCTCTTAAGATCAAAATCTCTGTCCAAAATGGCAGCAAAAACCCAACATAGAACCAAAACATACAAAGGAAAGATGACTAAAGATGAGACAAGCATAAAAGCAAGCCATTAAACGCTATTACTGTGCTAAACTGTACATTAAAATAATTATAGAGCTCGTCTCCTCCATTAAAATGTCCACGACCAGCCCCCACCTGTCTGTACATGTGCATGTGCGACTGTTTGGAGTCATGTTCTCATTTCAGATCTGCGGCTGCATCTTTGTACACCTGCAACAATCATTATTACTGTTGCATCCTGGATTATACAGCACACGTTGGCTTTTGTAAGAATATGAGTTGTATATTTCTAGTGTCTCATCTCTGCCTAGAAAGTGTGAGTGTGCGTGTGCCAGACAGTATGACACGCTCTGCCTGAATGGGCGACGAAATGCATCAGTTATTTGGCTGGATGCTGTGTTGCTTTGCCCCTGCTGGATGTGGTGGATGGAGATGTGAGCTGCTAAATGATGCATCCAAGCCCATTATCACCCAAGGTGATTAGTCAAAGAGGCACAGTGAGTGGAGGCATAACTTCATGCAGGAATAACTTAATGGGCAGTTTGACTACAGGTCACAGTGGCAGACTGGGAGTGTGTGCATGCATTCTATCAACAAAAAAGATTTTTTTAGTTTTTTTTAGTATTTATTTTTCCCTCAATTAATTAAAGCTGGGTTAGGCAGTATATCTTTGGTGTCATTTGGCAAAAGTTCTACAATAACCTTTAAGTGGTTTGAGAGAAATCTAGACTCCTGCTTGTCCTCTTGGCTCTGTTTTCAGGCTTTAGAAAGTCTAGACTGTGACGGGAGACTTTGGCCAATCACAGGTTGGTGACAGAGTTGAATATTGAGTCTTATTCTCAAAACGCCAGTATTTGATGACCTGGGAAAGCACCAGAAAGCTCCTTTAAATATCTTGACTTCAGAGGCAATGAAGCCCACAGCAGTGTAGCTTTTCAGATGTGTTTAATATCTGTGGTAGAAGATGCTCTGATATAAGCCACACCCATTTCCCACTAAAAACATTTTTATGCTTCCTTGCCGTCCATTCTTGCGAACACGATATCTCAAGAACGCCTCGAGAGAATTTTGTCAAACTTAGCATGAATGCTCACTTGGAGTCAAGAATGACCTGAGTAGGTTTTGGTGGTCAAAGGTCAAGGTAATTGTAACCTCATGTCCGTCCCATTCTCATGAACGTAATATCTCAGGAAGGCCTGGAGCTAATTTTATTACATCGTGCACAAACATCCACTTGGACTCAAGGATGAACTTATCAGATTTTGGCAGTCAAAAGTCACTATGACCTCATGTCCATCCCATTTTTGCTAGTGTGATATCTCAAGAACGCCTTGAGGAAATTTCTTCAAAGTTGGCACAAACGTCTGCTTGATTTTGGTGGTCAGAGGTCAGAGTTCACGGTCACTGTGACCTAGCGTCTGTCACATTCTCATGAGTGCAAGACCGCCTTGAGGGAACTTTTTCAAGCTTGGTACAAACATCCATTTGGACTCAAGGAGGCACTGACTAGAATCTGGTGGTCAAAGGTCAATGTGACATCACAAAACACGTTTTTGGTCTTAAATCAAGACTTCATATAATGCAAAGTGAAAATTTATATCATTGTCTTTGTGTTTTGTCTGGATGTGTTCAGTCATAAAATGTCAAATCATAATTTAGTTGCTTTTTGTGAGTTGAAATAAATGTAACCGAATGTGTTAAATGGACATATGATATCGTCTGATATTGATCACAGGCACCTGAATTGAATCTAATCAAAATCCTATTGTCGGAGCAAATATTGTATCGTTGTCTAAAGAATCGATATATTTTATCATGATGAAATTTGTGATTTTAAGCCCCAGTCGATACAGTGGCAACTTCTAATTTGCCAAAAAATACAATTAATACCTTTCAAAATCTTCACTGCATATATTATATGAGTCAGACATGGATGCAAATCATATCGTTATTGCAGTATAAGTCAAAATATTCACAATTAGATATTTTTACAAGATCTTTCAGCCCTAGTGGAGAGTAACCCTACTTTGTTTTTTTTACCTGCTGGTATCATAATAATTAAATTACAAAAATCAACTTGCTACCAGTGGTCTGGGATAGATTTGGTGTGTTCTTATTTAAAAAAAAAAGCTTACTGTGGTAATGCTTTATTCAAACATCACAAACAAAAAGGTGATATTTAGACAAAGCACAGGTAAGACAGACAAATGCCACAGGCTTTAAACTATCAGTTTAAGAGAACAGTATAAAATTTGCTGTACTGCATTTTGATCATAGTTAAGAATTACGGTCTTCATAGACATATGTCAATATGTGTTCTCAAATGTGCGTTAATTTGCACTTTTTCTCTATTAGGATTCAGCCCTTAATCCCACACTTTGCAGCACAAAATCCCATTTGCACAAATATCCTGCAGAGCTGCACCTCTTATTGTATGTTCCCCATCTATCTGCAGCATTTATCCTCACTTCGGTGCTTTCTACTACATATGTCCAGCTCTGCTTGATCCTGTAAATTGATTTTTCTCTAAGGTAACTCAGAAGAGAAGGACGAGACCTGAATGGGTCTTTGTGAATACATGAAAGAGGACGAACATGTGTCACATGTCTCTGACTATATGTGCTGGTATCCCCACGGGACCTTTAAAGCGACTGGAATTCTCAGTATAAATGTAACACCTTTAAATAAGATTTTCTCAGCTCTTTGGCGATCGAATCGGTCACACGGCACCTGTGACTGACGTATTTCTCTCTGTTTGTGCCACAGAAACGAGAAAAAAGGAAACATGAGAAGATTCTGAGTGAAGAGCTCTACCCGGCTGTGATCAACCTGAATCAGTTCCTCCCACCAGAAAACTGCATCGACTACATCGCCTGGGACATGGCCCGCTACACCAAGAGGTGTGTGACAATAAATGTGCCGGTGTAGTAAGCAGAACCAGCTTTGTTAGTGCTGTACTTTTCGTATTATACTTCACACTCACTTTAAAAGTTAAAAAAATGCCATTAGTGAGAAAAACGAGGACTGAAATCTTCGTAAATTAAATGTAGATTTTTATTTTTTTTTTGCTTGAATTAGACATGATGCAACTTTTGGTGGTTCTGGTGTGGAGAACGGAGAGCAGCACAAAGTGGCTAACTAGCATGCTTTGGACTACGTCGGAATGTGAATACTTGCTCTGTTAATTTACCGATTTGTTTTTTCTCATCCTTTCTGGCATTGTCTGGATTTTTAGTCAAGTCGTGTTAGTATGAAAGAGTGGAGTTATGTAACTCTGGGAATTCAGAGACACACAAATTAACTTGCCCACCATTTTTCTTGACAGCAAAACTGTTTCTGCCCTAACATCCGTCCCCCGTCCATGCAAGAATCTGGGGATTTAACAATAAATCACAACATCGTGATTAAAAGGTCTCAATAACATACTGGACGGTGACGATATCCACTATGATGTTACATGGTTAATTATTTTATTTTATTATATTTATTTTATTTTCTAAAAGGACTGTTACTGGCTACTGCATTGTTTTTGTTTTGCAGTTGCACAAACATAATGCAAACATCGATTGCCAAAGACAGTTTGTGCCAATTTTTTGCACATGCTTAAGCCATGTTGGCTACTTTTATTTTATTTTTTAAGGAACAAAAATTTCTTCACACAGTAGATGTATTATTTAATAAAGATTTTTCAATTTGCCGTTTTTCTTTTTTAATATTGTGATAAATATTATATTTTGGACTCTATGAAGGTATTATCGTACATGAGTTTGTTTTTTTCCCCGCTGTACCCGTGTTCTGCAGATCAGTGTATTTAAGATCAGAGTTACATTTACTCAAACTGTAAAGCTGAATAACCTGGTGGAAAATTCAGAGCAGTGTTGGCAGCCGCTCAGAAGAACTCAGCTGCTCTCTCCATTGGAAATAATGACCTGGCTCTATAAAATGTCACACTTGTGCTTGTTGTGTGGAAGCCCTGTTAAAAAAAAAAAAACTATCCTCAGATTTTGATCTTGCTTGGTTTGCTTGGTTTTTGCACATCATCACTGTAACTAAGCCACAGAAACTCAAAAAACTGGGTTGATTTCTTGAGCAAATATTAACATGGTTTCCCCATTTCTCTTTTTCTTAGTAAGTTGTGCAACGTTCTGGACCGACTGAGTATGATAGCAGAGAACGTGGTGAAGCGAACAGGTTTCTTCATCAATCGGTCCGACTTCTACTGTCACACACTCAGACCAGATGACAGGTGAGCATTTTTGTCCTTTTTTAAATATATATATATATATATGTCTTTATTGAATACTCCATCACTTACAACATGTGACATTAAAGACAGACTCAGTAAGATTTGTCAGAGTGGACAAGAAGAGAGTTAGCTCTTGTGTCTCATTCCCATGTCTCATTGAAAGGAATTGTGTTTCTGACAGGGCTCGTATGGGTGCTGAAAATCCTTGAAGACACTTTGATTTTAATATAGTTTTTTTTAAGGTTTGAAAAGTGCTTGGATTTTGGATAAAGTGCTTAAAACTGGTTGAAATTGCAGTTACATTCGTTTTATAATAAATTGCTACCTGACTCAATAGTTTGCTTTTTAGATTAAAAAAAATAAATCGGATATCGGCTCAGCCAGGTTGCATAAGATGAAGATTCTCAGTCATTCAGGTCCTGGTATTCGTAGCAAAAGTTGTCATAGGCAAGTCCAGTGACCTACAACAAGTCCAGTGACCTACGACAACTTTTGCTACAAGTTGCATAAGATGCGAAGTCTATTTACAGACAGGTGACACATTTTGCAACATGAAACTTTGTGTTGTGTTTTCCTTTAATTTGTCACCCTCCTGTAGAATGATATCATGAAGCATAATTTTGGTTGTTTGTAGCACAATAACATTTGATTTAATGTAATGAAGAATTGAAATAATCATTTTGAATATATGTAAATATGTTTTTTATCACAGCTATAAGGTGCTGGGAAAGCTTGAAAATGCACCTTGAACGTTTTTAAAAAGTGCTTGAATTTGACTTTTGAAAAGTTGTAGGAATCCTGTTCTGAGTTAATCCATTGTTTGTTTTAGTAAAACAAGTAAACCACGATGAAACAGCATAACAGGCCTGACCTCCTTCCCAATATGATGAAAAAAATCAGTATGATGGTAAATAGTAAATGTGACATAAAGAAAAAAACTTAAGATTAAAGTAAAAACAAAAAAATGAAAATAAATAGAATATGAAATAACAACAGCAAAATCAAAATGCTTAAAAAATTATTGTATTATAGTAGCTATATAAGTGCATTTCCTAATCTTAATACTATGGTAAAGTATTTCTTGAAGTCAATCTTGAACGTTTCAAACGATGGGCGAGGCCTCGAGAATCTGGCTTTGTGGATGTGAATGTTTGTCTTAAAAACAGAGAGTAAAATGAAACTTATTCAGAAACTGCTCATGACAAACATCTTTGGGTACTTGGTAGCGCCCTCATTTTTGCCAAAAAAACTGTTCAAATAATCAGATGTCGCAGTGGCTCGAAGTGAGAGAGGGTAGCAGATTATGCAGCAGAGATGTGAGAAAAAGTTTGAGAGACAGGAACCATGTGCGAGACCACACCGCCGTCTTTCCTGCATTTGCATATCAGACTTATTTTTTTCAAAGTGAGGATTTATTACCCATTTTTCTATTCATACATATTCAGAATCATACATTTATCGACACTTCTTAATTTCGAAACTCTCCCAGATATGAATTCTTAATGGAAATTATTCCTGATGGCAGTTGTGTCGCTGCGAGTTCTCTGCTAACGAGCTGAGTAGATTGCCGTCCATGTACTTAACGCATGGCTCCTCCATTGTCTGCATGTCTTAATCCCTTTCACCCAACATTACCATTCAGTTACATAACCCAACGACCACACCGTGGCCGGTATTTATTCCCCTGTCTTTGCATTACCCACTGCTAGCTACTATTCTTTGTAATACACTCTCACCTCACACTCATGCACATGTGCTTTCATATACACACACACACACGACCAAATCCCTCAGAGGCGTTTATATAAATGCACTATAATTTTAGCACCTCTAGCCTTCACCACATGCATGAATTAATCATATTAAAATAATGAAGCTGATCAGAAGATTTGTTTGTCTTTTTCTTATCAAATTGTTCTTTCTGTGTTTGTCCAAACACATGCGTACTTTTAACTACGATTACTCACTGGTCTCAGTCAGGTCGCTGAGTTCATCCCACAGTGAGATACACTTGGCTTTAAAACCCAACCCTCAACATCTATTGTATTTGTCTTCAGGCTCCCCATCTGAACAATTTAGAAGCAGTTTTTCCTCGCAGAGTTATTCTACCTTTGCCTGTTGCTGTTTTTTTTTTTTGTAAAGCACTTTAAAAAGAAAGTGATGAATGAGCCTGGTGTATTGAATTGGGGGGAAAAAGGAGCAAATAAAGACAGAAACCTGAGCCAGAAGTGGACTATGCTAAAACCTTAAATTCATCATGCTTTTTGTTAAAGAATGTGATTAGGAGATCAGTTCAGCATTTTGAAAAATTAGCCTATTAAGGTTGCTGCAGTATGCTGGTGTCACCGTATACTCTGATATGAAAATTGATCGTTAAACCATGTACATTTGCTTATCTACGGTACTGAATTCAACCATTTTAGTGTTAATAAAAAATATTTCAAGTTAATATCAAGTTTCATGCCAGGACATAAATATTTGTGAAAACACAACCCAAATTCCACAAAAGGTGGAAAATGTAAATAAAAACAGAATACAGTGATTTGCAAATCATTTTCAACTTGTATTCAGTTGAATAAAATATAAAGACAAGATGCTTAATGTTCAAACTGATAAACTTTATTGTAAATATACGGTCATGCTGAATCTGAAACATGTTTTAAAAAAGTTGGCACAGGGACAACAAAAGACTGGCAAAGTGGAAGGCTAAAAAAAGTTAGTGTCCTCAGTTTCCAAACACTGGGTGTCGTTAAAAGGAAAGGTGATGTATGTATGTGTGGTAAACATGCTTCTCTCACAGCTTTTTTAGAACATGTTGCAGACATCAAAAAACAAATTGAGAATGAGTGTATATTTACACAAAACAATAAAGTTAATCAGTTTGACCATTAAATATCATGTCTTTTCAACTGAATAGAGGTCGAAACATTTTTGAAAATCATTGCGTTCTATTTTTATTTACATTTTACATATCGTCTCAACTATTTTGTAACTGGGGCTGTATAATAAAGTATTTTTTCGAACAGAAAAACCTTTCTGCTTTTATTGCACTGAGGTGGGGCAGTCTGTGCAGTTTATGAAATTATGGCTGTAGCGCAGGTGCGATACAGCTTTGCAGTGTGTGTGTGTGTGTGTGTGCATGTGTGTGTGACAGACAGAGCTGCTTGTTTGTGTGTGGGGTGAATCGAAGTTTCCCACACATAGACTTTAGCTGGGCAGGCCACCGAGTATATTAACAGCCGCCCAAGTACATATGATGACTCATTTTAGCATTTGTATTTTGACTTTAAAAAAAAAAAAAAAAATCCATCTGAGAGAACGACACCATCCACAATCAATTAACCAGTAGACAGTCTGCCCTCAGTTAACCTCCTGCACCTGTTAGCTCTGCTATTCGAGAAGAGACTAACAAGCTCCTTCACACGGGGCTCACCTGCTGTTGTGAAAATGGATGGCGGGTGAAAAAATCTAAAACACGAGTTGTGTGTTTTTTTGGGCGACTTTATAGAGCATCCTGCTGAGAAAGAAAGTCAACAGATCAGAGACAGGCTGCGCAGAGAGGAGCCAAGAGAGTTTGAGTACTTTGTGAGTAAACACTAAAATAAGGTGGAGAATTAAGTAGAATTAAAATGGTCGAATAAATAGTAGGCCTGACCTGAAAGAAATTAATATATTCTTCTGCTTTTTTCAAGCAGCAAAAATCTTTTGGCCCCTACTTTTAGTTGTTATACTACTTCCTTTGTTTGTTTTATTTGTTTGTTTATAAACCACTAACCAGAGAGCAAAAACCCTTCACAGATTTCACCCTTCACATAAACGTTAACACTTTTCAGTGTTTATGCTAAGCTAAGCTAAACAGCTGCCAGCTCTAGCCTCATATTTACTATACAACATGAGAGTGGTGTCAGTCTTCTCAGCAAGAAACTAAACAGGTAAATGTCAAACTATTCCTTTAACTCTAATTAAAATGTGCGATTTATACTTTTATATTTTTGCAGTAGTCTGTTCTTAAAAGGTAAAATCAGTAGGATTTGTCTGAGCTGTTCACCACAAAAGGTAATTGATTGTTGAGTCTCATTCCCAGGATGTCAAAATACCAAATTTTTAAATTTTTGGGTTGGTAAAAGATCCCGAGCACAGCAACAATAATGAGAAAATAATGAAATACAGGCAGACGGCTTGGTCTCTGCAGATACAGACACCACCACACACTTGCAGTTCAGGAAAATGCTGCACATTATTCCTTTAAGTTGAATTAAATGTCTTTTTTCTTTTTTTCAGGTGGGGAGATCTAGGCGGACACATCACGGCCAGTGGACGGGTGCAGGTACGGCACGTAGCAAACGAGTTTGGTGTAACTTTCGGGTCACGGTTCTGTTTATCTGACACTTCATCACTTGAGTCAGGATGTAATCAACCCACATATCAATTCACAGTATTGAGATTTCTCGGCCAAGGGAAACAGCTTTTCTTCATAATGTTCATTTAAAAGAGGATCAGCTTTCATTGCTATAGCTACCAAACTAGGCCAGTGCATTTAGGTGCACACTGAGAGATGTTATGAGATTTCTTGGAGACCTTGATGGCATAAACAACAGTGATCTTCATGAAACAATCTGAGCTGCTTACTGTAACGTATTTGCCACCGCTTACATGAGGTAAATACACGAACAGAAGCTTGCTGTTGATGCTGTAATTCCACAAATTGCCTATCATTTGTGTCTGACCTCAGAAATACACAAACATCCTGTGGGTTAATGATGTTGAATCAGTAAGTTTCATGAGTCTTTGCTCTTCTAGACTGGTGTGTTGCGGACCAACTGTGTGGACTGTCTGGATCGAACCAACACCGCCCAGTTCATGGTGGGGAAGTGTGCGCTGGCCTATCAGCTTTACGCCCTGGGAATGATTGACAAGCCCAAACTCCAGTTTGACACTGACTGTGTGAGGTAAAGCTCCTTACTTTATAAAGTATTAGAGTGTGCTTTCTTTTCTTTTTTTTTTTAAATTCTGTATTTTCCATTAGAGAAAGGTTACATTGTATTCAACATGGTTGTGCTACAGACAAGTATTTGCTCTTTTGGGTGTAATAAAAAATCTAATTACACGATGATGTAATTGATGGTTTGTTCTCCAAATATGCAGCCACATATCTTAAGAAATATTCACACCTTGTCCTTTTTCCCCCATGGTAGTTTTACATATAATCCCAGAGGAAAATTTTCTGTCTCACAATTGTCCATTCTTTGAATTATGAGAAATAAATGAGACTCTTATTTTAGTTATTCCATCTGTTTTTTCCCTACCCCCTAAAGGAGAAAAAGAACAGAAGAGCGGGAGACCCTTTGCTGAGCTCATCGGCGTCTCAGAGGTTTCTCCTTGACGACCGTGTGGAGCAACAAGACTTTTAATTTGACCACTGGGACAAATTTAAGATCTTATTTAAGACAAGCGAGTTTTCTCTTAGATCTCAGTGTCATCTCAAGAGCGATTACATTAGACAAATCTAAGATCAGTGCAAAAAAAAAAAAAAAAAAGAGAATATTTTATATTTATATATTTTCAATTGGGCTCGAATTAGTCATGGGCTGAGACGAGACAAAGGCTGCTTGTCAGGAGCCGAACTTGAGAAGTATGAGAAAATGTTCAAAGTCTCATATTAGTCTGGTTAGGAGACACAGGCTAGGCAGAGACGAAATCTTATTCTGAACTTTTCCTTTCCTCCGGGATGTTGTATTTCCTCTTCTCTCCATTAGGTGTTAATATAATGAAGAATTATTCTCATTCTTTGAATTTTAGACTCCAGTTATAGTTCTAATGATTCTGTTTTGTTTGGTTTTTTTTTTTTTACCAAATTTACATTGTGCCTTATTTTTCTGTCGTAAAATTCCTTATTGCAAATATCTGAAGCAAACATACAATTGCTTAATGTATGGTTTTGTTTCGGCTCCTTGAAACTCGTGACATTCCCATCTTTTATTACTGTACATATTGGCTGTTACTCCATTTGGAATCCATTGTGTAAAATTCTGGTCAAGAGTGCTTGGGATAAAATGTCTCAGGTGGTCTAAGCTCTTCTTCTAATCTATTTTTGTACCATGTTAATTGGGTGTCACTATCTATCTCAACTAAAGTAAATGTTTTGCTTGTCTCCGTCTTCAATGAGGCCGTGAATTTCCCTTCCTTGTACATATCAGTTGAGATTTTCCCATTTTGCTTCATAGTTCTTAGCACACCAGTGAATTACTGGTCTTATTTGTACTGCATGAAAATATTCCCTAAGGTTTGGCAGTACTATACCTCCTCTATGTATCCCAGTCCGTAATGTCACAGATTTTATTCTTTGACCATTCCATATAAACCTTGAATTAACTTAATCCCATGTTCTGAAATATGTCTCAGGTATATCGATTGGTAGTGACAATGGCTGCACAATATGTTAAAAAAGTCTTATTATGATTATTTTTACTGAAATCGCAATTGTGATATGTGATACAGTTAGTGGAAATTATCATTTTTGCAATACAATTTTCATTTTTACAGAAAAAAAAAACCAACTTTAAATTGTCTTTACCAAACAAACATTTTCTTTCATCTGTGGAACAAGATTTTTAGGTCATGCCAACCATTACAGCACCACAGTACCTCATTATAATCCTGTTTTCTCACACATTTTTCCTTTTTCAAAAAATTTAGATTTGGCTCTGGTTATGCAATCTGGATATTGCTCTTGGCCACATAGCGATAGTGTCAATAATATTGTGATTAATTGTGCAGCCCTACTAGTGACTGAAATAGGTAGAAGAGTCATGGGAGAATATTCATTTGTATAGTATCTCTTGTGTATGTCCATGTGTATTTTTTCATGTCTGATTGCGTTCAAACCCCTTAAACCCCAAAATAAAAAAAAAAGGCCAAGATTAGTTATGTGTGTGTGTCTGTGTGTTTGTGTGTGTGTCCAGGCTGTTTGAGGAGCTGTATGAGGACCATGGAGACACTTTGTCGCTGCAGTATGGCGGCTCCCAACTCGTCCACAGGGTCAAGACTTACCGCAAGATTGCTCCTTGGACACAGCACTCTAAAGACATCATGCAGACTCTGTCACGATACTACAGCAATGCTTTCTCAGGTGTGTTACACAGACACATACAAGTGATTAACATTTTCCTTTTACCTGCACTGTGCCTCACTCATGTTTTTCTTTCATTTTATTCGTTAATCCATCCGTATTACATTCTCATTTTGCCAGTACACCACTGTGAATCTTGAACCCTCATGTTCCAGGCCATCATAGAAACATAAGCCCATTTCACAGTTGACAAAAAAATAACCTGTAATGGCAATTAACACCTGACTTTTGTCTTCAATGGGAAAGGGTGAAATTGGGATTTATTCGCAGGTCAAATGACTCTACAGCAAAAATGGGGACTTGAGTTGCACTTAAAGCGCAGTTCAGACCAAAGATTCACAACAAGACAAAAGCGTTTTAGGACTTTGCAGCAAGACGTTGCAGCTGTATGAACTGGTCCGTCTCAGCTCGACTCAACCCGGCTGATTGCATTGCCTACACCTCCACTTGTCAAATCGCCACTGACTGGCTACAGAAAGTCACCTGGTTCAACAGGCAATCAGCTCATCAGCATCAGACATTTTGCAGTAGCCATAGGTGTTTATATCTGCTGAGAGCATAACTGCTGTGAAACAATAAGAAAAGAGCGTTTTATTTTTCAGATTAATTGGCTTTCTTCCTACCAGCGCTTACTTGCCTAATCACCCACAGCTGCATGCCGTCTCTTGGTTGTGTCTGGAAGAGAACCCTATGTGACAATGCTATGATTAAAATATGAGCAGGTTTAAGTACTGACAGAACTTGGTCAGGGTGAGGGAAAGATCACAGTTTAGTGAGATTTTTTGTGGGTTTGGGATTCCCTTCTAGACACAACAGTGTCTCTTTCTGTCTCCCCCTCCACTCAGCCAGACTCACTCCGCACTTACCTTTTATGTTTTCGCCATTTAATCAATACTAGAAATGCAGATGTAGCAGTAACTCACGATCACTACATTCATTTATATTTTCTGATGCTACAAATTATATCAAACTACAAAAAAAAAAGCCTGAACAGCCAGCAATTAGAGCTGAAGTACAGAACGTCGTCATGATGGAGATTGTCCAGTCGGATTGGTGTAAACTGGCAGGTTTTCAGAACATTGCGCGATGGTGCGTTGCTAGTTGCAAGTTTCAACTTGTCTCGTTGAGAGTCTTTGGTCTGAGCTGGGATTAAGTCACCACACAAATGGACCTGAGACTCGACTTGGACTTGAGATATGGGACTCATGTACAGTCTTTATTTTTTGGCTCATTAACATGAATGAAACGATGAGCTTCTTAAAGGTGAATATTTTTGTTTTCTTTAATCTTCTCTGACAATAATCTGAATATCTTTGGGTTGTGAATAAAGTAAGACATTTGAGGACGTCATCATATGTTTTGGGAAACAGTGATCGACATTTTTCACCATTTTCTGACATTTTAAAACAAACAACTATTAATCAATAACTGTAAGTGCAAAGACGTGTAGTTTTTCTATGGTAAGCTCTTACAGAATATGGTAAATTTAACCACATTCACAGGTAAAGTCAGCTCTGATTGGTGCTATATTGCCACTTAAGGTCACTTGCTCTATCTTTAAAAATGCTTTGTTGTAATATTGCAAGTAGATTATGTAACCCAGCACACTGCATGGGTTTGCTTTACACACCTTGAACAGTACGTCATACAAAATCATACTGTACATCCAAGTGCAAACCTTTTCTTTATCCAGCCTGTGATGTAACAGCAAAGCACACACATTGTCACATCTGGTATAGCTCCCTGAGGACAGTCGATACCAGTAGAGACAGCGCATTTGAAGCCATTTCTATGACATGTGCAACATTTGTAATAGAAACTCTTGAATTTATTGTCAACAGGGATATTTGGAAAACACTTGTTTTAAGATATTATTATCTGGAGAAATTTTTAAGTTGGCTGAATTTATATTTTCCTCTCTCATCCAATTTGCAACCGGGATCTAATTGCCAATCAGTGCTTGATAAAGTGGCCTTGATCTGCCTGCAATTCAGATTTTTAATAAGTACAAATGACACCCGAGTTTGTAGTTAGATACAGTGTGCCAATGAAAATGTGCATGGGTGCACACAGTTGTTTTCACAACACACTGGTGACTGTTCCACATCAAAGAGTGGCGTTTGTAGTTCAGAAATGAAGAGCAAATTTGTGTGCGGCGTATTAAGCCAGGAGTAATGGAGCTGCACTCCTTGACCTACTAAGTCGACCCACTGTGTCTTTGCTTTCGACTCTTGTCATTCACTTCGTTTTGAAAAATGGGATCATTGGTTGGTTGCAGAGCAGAGCCGGGAAAGTAGCAGATTGTTTATTCAGACTGAAATGTCAAGTGAGAGGGCCTCATATAATGCTGCGCACACAAAGAGGGTCTATCATACGCACAAGCACTCAATATTCCTTGAACTGCACACTCAGTGATGCCATGACCTATATCAGGTCTTTTGATTTTAAGTGGTTGACCAAGATGACTGTTTGCCCTGCTGCCACAATGACTTTTGCCTCGGCGATGCAACAGAGGAGAACATGTAAGGGCAAAGAGGAACAAACAAGTAGTCTGAGAGCCAGCTAGTGTCTGCTGTCAACCTGCCCTTTAACCAGGCCGAAACCATTTTCATACATTTACCCATGATTGCATTTTCATGTCCTGTGAGACAAGCTATTTATTCACAACTCTTCAGCCACTTCCCCTCTGTCAAAATTGATGTTACTAAATTGAAACACTCTAAATCTGGTCTTGTATTGCTCTATTAAAGTCTGCAATTTCAGGTTCTCTCCTAAATTGTATTTAACCATTAAATTGACCTTTAATTGTCCAATTAAAACGCAGATTGTAGTCAAAGCCAGAAGTGGCTGACCGACCAAGATTACGCAGAATCACATCTGAACTCCTATCCTCGGCTCAAGAGCTTTTAATAACCCCTGAAGAGTCAGCAGCCAAAGTGGGCCTAATCATAAATGCCAAGAAGACAGAATGCCTGATTCTGAACGAAGATCCAGATCATCCACCCATCCGCTCCCTGAACGGCACTGACATCTAGGATTTAAAATATCTAGGGTCATATGTAGTCAGCAGCAGAAAAGACTTTCTGACAAGGAGAGGACAGGCTTGTAATAAGTTACATCCAATATGGCAGTCAGACCTCTCAAGAGCTACCAAGATCAACCTTTCCAAAACCTGTATGGAAAGTATTTATGGTGCTGAAACATGGACGATGAATAAAGAGCTCCAGGAGAATCTTAATGGAACATACACAGGAGTTCTCATGCGTGCAATACAAAGTAGATGACTGGAAACCCATTTTTATGACAAGAAAATGCCATTAAACAAAGTTGTGATCGCTCCATCAGAGTGCCACCTAGTTCCATTATATTCAAAAGACGGCAGACATCTCCACGTCTCATCTCTTCGATGCATTTTTCTGATACTTATGAGAACATACACGGCAGCCATCCTTCAGTTCACACTGAATGACATATGGTTTTCCATCTCTGCCAAGAACTCTGACAGCTTCTCTCTGACTCACAAACACATATTGGGCACAGAAACATACAGTACACACTGCCATATGCTTTGCAGCCTCTTGTGTTTGTTTTGATGAGACCTGTGAAGGTGGGCGTGAGGTGGTGGGCTCTGAAACTGGACAGACCTGACTTTCAATGTTTCATTTCAGTTACTCACCAAGACGTGAGACAGTTCTTCTTGTCAATGACTTCCATTGCACGTGCATATTGCAGATCGTCCATAACTCTTATCTGATGATGTATCAAATGAATCTCAGGCTGAAAATTACCTAGAGAAAATGCTTGGTAGCAGGCTTTAATAGGAGCCAATTTAGTTTCTAATTATCTAATGTGACTCTTGGAGCAGCATGCACGGGGCTTCACAGTTGGGGGATGGATTAAATGGCACCAAACTGTAACATGCGAAACACGTGCCACACGCTGAGCACACAAACAGTCACAGGGATTATCTTACCACGCTCCCATAGCCAAACATGCTGTTATGTGGGGGTTCAGAGAGTTTTTACTGGTAAGATTCCTCTTCATGTGAAGAGAGCACATGGCTGAGCGAGATGAGCTTCACCTGTAATTGATTAATTGGCACCTTTGCTCTTTTCTCCTCATTAGTCGCTGGTGGTCTTGAGTTCTTGTTATGAAGAAGTGTGGTTTGATATGTAATTTAGTTCACTTGTTTTCAGTGGCAGACCTCCAAGCTGATAAATCTGATGAAGCTCATTTAGCTGAAAAACATGTGAGGCTCTATCTTACACCTGGCGCAAAGGGGCGCACAGCACAGCCGTCATTACTATTTTATGTCTGTGGTAGTTGTCATTTTGTCACCCAGTGCGCACACTGTGTGGTAGCAAATGTACTTGCACCCATCTGTGCACCCATGGGTGTGTTGGTCTTAAGGTGTGCTCAGGTGTATTGCTATCTTGAGGCAGCAGAAAGCGATTGTGCCATTGACCGAGAAAAACCCGGTCCATAGTCAACAGTGAAGTATTTTTCTGCTATTTAAAGGATGCACTATTCAGACAGTAAGATGTATTTACATAGGTGGGTTCACAACGGGCATACACTCTGCTGCTAGGGCGCTGCATTTATGCACAGCATCCGTAACTTCGCTGATGTTTAAATCCACCAGGATCGGTCAGGATCTAATGTTAATTAACATTCAGTGTTCTTCTACACATCCAAAAGGTCTCACACACAAGTTCACACAGTGAAACTGTTTGGAGCAAAGCAGCCGTCCTCCTGATAAGCTCTAACTTCGATCAGAGCTGTCTAAAAAAGGATTTCCTCTGTTTTCTGTGGAGTTTCCTTTGTCCTTAATCATTAAACCATTGGGCAGTGCAATCTTTCCACCTAATCTCTTTAACGTGTGCAGTATTGATGTATTTTTGTTATGTTTAACAGCATACTGTAATGATTAGAGAGGCTGCTTTCAGTAACTAATGTGATAACGTTTCCTTCCAGTAATGTCAAAACAGTCATGCTTCTGTACCTCGAATTGTGTGTAAATACGCATAAAGCGTCCCTCACTTCAGACTATTTCACCCACCTGCAGCCCATCCACTATTAGTCAGAATGGTCATTTTTATGGGACTGCCCATTTGACCCACTGATGAACTGCAGTGCCGCAGTCACTACCTGTGGGTCGTCTCAGCATTCCCCTTTTTTCCAGCTTTCTGAATCCAAATGCACCAGAGGCAGGTGCACCTGCTTTGTAAAGAGAGTTGGAGATGACACTCTGATTGGTTTCATTCATATTACGCCCAAAACACACCTATGGTATGATTAATTAAGAGACTAAGTAGCACCCCTTTGTGTCTACTTTTTACTTAGATTATGCACAGTTGAACTAGCAAAAGTGGAGGTGGACACAACCTAAATGCACTTTAGACCATGTGCTATAGATCATTTAAATAGGGCCCTTAATGTTATGTTACTTATCTTTTCATTAACTTTCCCACCTCATTTTAGCCTCATCAATTCTCTTTTGTATATTATAATATTGCCTTTATTTTTCACAATATTTTGTTTTTTGTGTGTGTGTTTTTTTTTTTTTTTTGTCCACCTTGCTCTTCCAGATGCTGACCGACAGGATGCCATCAACCTGTTTCTCCAAGTCTACCAGCCATCAGAGTCCAAGCCGCACCTGTGGGAGCTGCCCACAGACTTTTACCTGCATCAGAGGAACACCATGGCCCTGCCCCAAGAAAGACGCAGGTGAAACACACACACTTGTACAGTTAAAAACACACAACAACAGGCACAAATCTAAAAAGAACACGCTCACATCTGACTATAGAAATACAGTTGCAAAAATTCATACAGATATATATTTGAATACTATTTGTGTGGCTGCTCTCTGTCCAAGTTGTTTTGTCATGATTCAGTGCTGCTTTTTGTATTTCATCAGTTTTCACAGTCGTTCCATCCTTGTGATTTGTGTGTGCATGTTTGTTGAAGCATACTAGTATGAAAACTGTTTGCTCCCCATTGTCTTCATGCTTACGTAAAATGTAAACCCAGTTGCTCAGCTACATGCCACTAGCTTGTGCAGCCACAATGGGCCAAGGTAGGTCAGCCATTATTCAGAGAAATTAGAATGGCTGGAGCTGAATTAAGTTCAGCAGCCACACACTGCACTTTTGCTCTCAAACTCACCTAAGTAGAACATCACACACTAAATCACAATGAGTGCATTCACTCAAATTGGTCATATTAAATAAAAGGCTGATGTATTCGGGAGTTTTACAGTAGGTGGTCCAGCCAACTCAATTTTCATATCTAGGTTATGTTACGTCCCGGCAGAGACCCTGCAGTGCTGCTGAAAACACATCAGTCAGTGGAGGCAGTCAAGTTTTCTGGGAGGTTTTAACACATTTCTGTATCTTGTCTGTTCACAGCTACACTCTGTGGTGGTCAGAGGGGATCCTGTCCTACCTCCCTGTGGCCTATGATGAAGGTATCTCTTCAATATGATACAATAGTATATCCATAAAATGTAGCAGAGATTTATCTGCTGCAGATTAATGCCTTGATGACTTTATGAAAAGCAGAGGGAAATCAGTAGCCCATCTTGGAACTGCTAGTATTTTTTCCAACATCTTTTTTATTTCCAAAGTTTACAATAACCAGAAACAATAGGTAAACATGCAGACATATCCCCCATCCCTTCCCTCCACATATACTTTAATATATTTTCTGAAACTGCACTTTGTAAACCTTAATTTTCACTAAAAACAAAGCAAAAATAGTCGCAGCGTTGCAAGTGACAACTGCTTAATATGTCCATAATTTATGGTGTGCCTATTTCCATAAAGGCTCAGGGCCAGAAATTATTAAAGTCCATTATTGATCACATTGAGGAAAGTGTTCTGAGAAAGAAAATCACAAGAACCTATGGTCTGGAAAATATATATCTATGGTTATTATTATTTTCTAGGGTTAATCTCTGTAATGCCATTGCAAGCATGTTTAAGGGAAAAGGCAGCAGATTTTCTATATTTTTTTATTGTCAACAAATCCCAAAAAAAAGACACAAACCATCTGTTTATCCTTCAGGCACTGTAGTTTTTTTTTTGCAAACATCACTCAAAGAGGAGCAAACAATGTATTTGTTGGAGTGTTTACGGCTGAAAGTTTGGTTTGTTAGCGAGTATTTATGGCAGCAGAACAGCGTATGGGACGTACGATATATGTATGAAAACGCTTTATTGTGTATTTAATAGTTTTTGTACAATAATGGAACTCTATGGCACAGAGGAATAAGCTATATCAGGCTTTAGCTACACAGGCAGTACTTGTCTTTTCATAACAATGAGCCATTTATATCTACAGAGGACATGGGTCTTCTTCCACAGAGTCTGCCATGTTGAGGCGCAGTGTTTCTATAGTAGCCCAGAAGGGACAACCAAACACTGGCTCTAGAGAGGCCCTGTAGCATATTTTGCAAGGTTTACAGCCATCGCACTTTCTCCTACATGCATAGAAGGGGCAGGGTGAGGCGAGCAGTATTCGGTTGGTTGCAGTCTGCGAGCTCACTACTAGATGCCACTAAATTGTCCAGTCTGGTCCTTTAAGTATGTGTATTAATGTCTTGGGTTTTTTTTTCTGTGTTTGTTTGTTGCACCATTTGTGTGCTCCTGTTTGGATGCAGTCCCCTGTGAGGAGACCATGAAGAAGGTCAAAGTGAAGCGAGTGAACCGCTTCGATGAGAGTACTGACATCTACACAGAATTCTTCAAACCTTATGAACTGACCTCGTTTGACGACACATTCTGCATCGCCATGACCAACTCTGCAAGGTGAAAACACCACTGACATATATACTGTGTGTAGATGGACAACATGACAGCTCCCCAGAAGTGAAGCCAAAACATCTGGATTGCCTCCTGGTGTCTGGCTGTAGTAACGGTCATAAATCCCACCTTCTCCATTTTAGTGTATAGAACATTTAAAACATCAAAACATCCAAAATACAAGTCAGATAATTTTTTCTCTCATTTCTCTCATTTTATTTAGTTATTTATTTATTGACTTGGATCCCCAAGGTAGTGACTACTCTTCCCCTGGTAAGAGTAGCGCAAGTAAACATTACATCATAACGTAAAACAATTTTAAAAATCCAAGGCAAAAGGAGGTAAAACAACAAAAAAAGCGATAACATCCAAAAGTTCCAAAGTTCTTATCATGCTTGTTTGTTCTGTTTTCATTGTTCTGATAAGGTTTATTTTAATTTGTTATTTGATGCTATAAACAACATGATTGACAGCTGAGCTCTGCTTGAATATCTTTGGATTTTGAACAGAACAAGACATTTCAGGACATCACCTTGGCATTTTTCTGACATTTTGTGGACCAAACAACTAATTGATCAATTGAGAAAAAGGCTGACAGATTAATCAGTAATGAAAATAATTGTTAGCTGCAGCTCTACTCTACAAATCTTGACACCAGTGCAAGATGCAGGCTTTCTAAAGTGTTGAAGTTATTGCTTAAACACTGATAAAAATTAATTTGTGTCAATGCTGCCAAGTCGTCCTACATTCAGCTGATCTACCTCTGGTAGATGGAGTTTCAAACACTCCTCAGTTATTATTGTGATGGTACTGCAGGGTGGCAGCTAATGGGTTTCATTCTGATTTGTGTTCATAAAGGGAATTTATGCCCAAGACAGTAGGAGTGGATCCAAGCCCCTTCACAGTTCGCAAGCCAGAGGAAACAGGAAAATCAGTGCTGGGGTGAGTGCATTTTACAAGTTCATGTTCTAATTTATCATGTTTTGTGTGTGGTTTTTGAGGGGGGGTGTTTTAATTCACATGTCACTTTGCCCTCATGCATAGCTTTATCTGACGCTGTGTTCTCAGGTAACCAAAAACAACTCTGTCCTTTTTCATGCCTTTGTTCGGAACACGACTCTGTGTGCACGCATATATTTTTTACAATAATCACTCCTGCACACTCATACTGTTAGAAAATAGCTAAATGCAGAGCTTCTCCCCAGTTAGAAGCCTCGTGTGACTCATAATTGTTTTCACATTAATTCAGCACAGCGTGACCACTACTACACTCCACCTGACCGCTCTAATGTTCTCTGCTGCTTCGCTGTTTACCATTGATGCTTGTTCTTAATGTGGATCCCCATTAGCTTCCACAAAATATCATAAAAATAACAATAAAAAACAAATAAGAATTTAAAATCACTCAGTGTTTACTGTATTAAACAAGAAAAGGGTCTTGTCACTCATTTTCTGGCCTTGCCTGGTGAATCTCCAAGCAGAAGCACCCAGAGTCGTCATTATCAGGAGCTTAAACAGTCTCTAGTGACTTTTTTCAGGAGCAGTGGGTGAACTTAGACTATCCAGACTAAACCATATTTTCCACTTATACAATTGATGTTATTCTGCCACCCAAACTGTGAAATAAGTGAAATATAAAATAATTAAAATATGACCACTAGGAAATCATATTGTTCCTGAAAATTAAACATTTTCAATCCAGGGTATGGAAGCACAGTATCCCGGAATCTCTGGAAATGCTCTTGTTTTTTAAGGTGTACCTTCAGTTACAGTCAAACCACATGTTCATATTTCAAGCAACATAAATGCAACAAGAAGAAATATTGGCTCCCAGTCCCTCAAAATTACAGCTCCAATTCAAAAAAAGTTGGGGTTAGTTGTGTAAAAAAGTAAACAAAACAGAATGCAATGATTTACAAATACTTATCTAACTGTATTCGGTTGAATACAGTACAGAGACAAGATGTTTAATATGTGTAAAAATACACTTATTACTGAATTTGATGCCTGCAACACTTATCAAAAATGTTGTGACTGGGCTAGCAAACGCTGTGGAAAGTTGTGGAAAGTTCAAAAAACACCGCTTTGGAAAATTTCACAGGCAAACATGTTAAGTGATAACAGGTGATTAGTACTGAGATTGGGTATTAAGGGGAATTCTTCACAAGGCTCAGTCGTTCACAAGCACGGATGGGGCGAGGTTCAACACTTTGTGAAAACTGCGTGGGTGAATAATTCGACAGTTTAAGAACAATGTTTCTCTACACAAAACTGCAGGAATTTACAGATTTCACCATCTACAACCCACAATGTCATTAAAAGATTCAGAGAACCCAGGGAAATATCCGCATCCAAGGGGAAAGCCTGAAAACCAACATTGAATGCCCGTGACCTCTGACCCCTCAGGCAGCAACTGCAGGAAAAACTGCATCAAGAACACACATAATTGTATAAAGTTGTATAAAGGATATTACATGGGCTCAGGAACACTTTGGAAAATCATTGACAGTAAACAGTTTGTTGCCGCATCTACAAATGAAATTTAAGACTCTACCTGCAAAGTGAAAGTCATATATCAACAACATCCAGAAACGCTGCAGATATTCTCAGGGCTCGAGCTCATCTGAGATGGACTGACTCAAAGGGAAAAAGTGTGCTATGGTCCGACGAGTCCACATTTCAGATTGTTTTCTGAAATCATAGACGTCGCGTCCTCCAGACCAAAGAGGAGAGAAACTGAAACTGACTCCCCTTAGACAGGTAGCAGTATCCTTTATCCAGGAACTTCTCGATATTTTGCACTGAGCAGTCAGGTTCCGGTACCTGTTTAGTACCAACACTCAATACCCATCTCTATATATGGCAGCTAATTGCGTGCCAACTTACCTGTCATTGTGTTTATGCACGTGTTAATCTGTGTGACTGTTTGTGGATCTTTGCAGCAACAAGAGCAGCAAGGAGGAGACGCTGCTCCAGAGGAAGACTGCAGCCAGCGCCCCTCCTCCGCCGAGTGAGGAGGCCATCAGCAGCACATCCGAGGACGACTCAGAGGAGGACCGCGATGACGACGGATCCGTGTCTCAGCGCTCTACCCCGATCAAACTGTTAACAGAGTCTGGCGAGAGCACTCGCACACAGGAGGTATGAAAACATGAAGCCGCTAGTGACCAATGTCTGGAGATTTAATGTTCAAGGAAACACACTAATGGTGCAACAGTGAGATATACAATAAGAAACACTTCAAGGAGGAATTGAGAACACTGACAGTAAAACAAAATCTAAATTTGTGTCACTTTAAAGTCTTATTGTTTGATATGGAGGAAATAACAGCCTATCAAATTATATCTTCTAATGATTCAAGGATATGTAATCTCCTCTAAGGACCTCAGGGAAATGACATGGCAGTTCAGGCGGCATTGATGCCACCTGCTTGTATTTTGGGCCGCAACAACATTTTGCATTCCAATTTGGGTATGTCTCCTAATTGTGTTTTCTCCTCTCCGCCTCCCCGGAGTCCTCTAGAAGAAATTTTATTCTTTTTCTGTTTGCGTCAGACGGAAGAGTAGACGTCAACTCAATCAGCCTCAGTGACAGGGGTTTCGAGAGTCTAAACGGTGTGGGTTTGTGTTAATTGTGTGATAATTCCTCTGTTTTTTTTCTCTTCCTTTCTAATTTCTAACTCGACAGTTGTGCTCTTGAGAACAAACCCTTCTGCACTCTTGTGTCATCTACGTTTCTACATTTTGCTTGGTAAAGGATTTTCGGTTGCTTTACCTGGTTGAACTGGCTCCTCAGTGTTCCATAAAGATCCCAATTTTGTACACATACAGTACCGAACACATAATGTGCAAAAAGCAACTTCGTATGCATCCCTGTATGACTTAAGTTCTTGATCCATGTTGCCATGGCAACAAGTATGTGTATTGTGTTGATCTCTCTATGAAAGTGGCCCTTGGAAAGCTGGCGAGAAATGGATGTCTGAATAAGCTTCTTGAGAGCACGTAGTGTGGCGTGACTCAGACGTGAAAAGAGAATCCAGCTTTTTATTCTGTGACATGTCAATTAATTTTCTTTTTACCTTCCCTTTTTTCTCCTCAATGATAGAGCTGTCTGTGTTCTTTAATAAAATATTAAAACTGAAATCTATATTTGTTTTCAGAAATATATCATTGTATACATCTTTTTGTTCTGCCAAAAGCTTAACCATGTGGAAGACTTCTGAGATTTGTGCAAGTTTTAAATTTTTAGATAAAATGTTATTGATTTTTCCACACTAAAGATGACCTTTTAAACAAAATTAATTCTTAAGGTGAATCAGAACCCATATTTGGTTTGAATCATGTATTCATTTGTAGCACTGACCTCCACAGGGTCTTTATCTTGTCATTTAATGCTTTTTAAGCTTTTTTTTCGTGTAATTTAACGCGGTCTATTTTATGAACGTGGTAATGGTTGTTAGGAGACCTTCACCGTCATAGTTGGTCGTGTCTAGATGGGAACCCTCGATTTTAAAAACTTTTGTGAGATTTGTATGCGTTGTTTCTTTGTCCTTCAAACTCCTCCGTATGTGGACTTTGTCTCTCTTTAGACTATGTCATCTGACTTTTTTTCCTCTATGACATTTGCGTATTAAATATGAGTCGTCACTGCGTGAAGCAAAAAAGACAACATTGGTGTGTCGTTCGTACGCCATTTGGTGAGAGCAATTGGTTGAACAGGTGACCAGTTAAGGCATAGTGACACTATTTTCTGCCTTCCCTTCATGTGGAGTTAAACTTTGACAGGAGAAGTCACAGCCTCAACCAACAGCAAAGAAGCGAGTGTGGTTGACGGTGTGCGCTCGCCTCGGCAGGCGATGGTCACTTACATTCATTCGCACTGGGGATGTTCCTGGCAATTAATCTGTCTGACGATTAAACAGAAATTTAATTAAAAGTTTACTGATCTAAAAGTGGGAAAGTGATCAGAAAACAGTTGCTTTTTTTCTTTTTCAGAGCAGGATCACAGTGTTAGCTGCCACACAGTGTGGCTAACATTAGCAGTTCCAGCACTAGTAGCGTGCTCTCTCTGCAGGTTAACGTTAACATGCCTGTGCTGAATACGTTACACATTGCTCCAGTTAAGTTTTCTAGATCAATCCCATCATGCTGATAACAACATGTGGAAAGGGAGGCTGCCGTGTGTTGTTGCTGCAGCCCCCGTCCAGTGGCGGGTGGCTGCATAATATCTTGCAACGATTAACTTGTCTTGTACATAAAAATGTTAATAAATAGTTACCTACTTTTATTTCCGATGCTGACTAGCGAGGGTGGCGACATTTAATCATATAGTTACCAATCATGCACATCTGTAATTCCCTAATTGTGACCATGCCTTTATTCAGAAAGTTATTAACTAACATCATCTGTACAAGAAGCCCTCTTGCTGAAATCATCGGCCATGTCTGCACTTCTCTATGCAGCACACTCATTATTCTGTTCAGGATTTTGCTTGGATTAATTAGAAACATCGCTCCTTACCAGTTCCTGTGTTCACCTTTGTTGCTGTCATGGGAAATGTAGCAGGATGGTCCCTTCTTAGATGACTTCCTCCTCTGAAGGCCCAGGTATCATTAAGGAGCGTATGTGGGACATATGCAGCGGGATTTTGTCTGCTTTTAGTACATCAGGTGGCATGTGGTCACCTGCAGGTGTCTTGCCTGTCTTAACACTTTGATGCTTCATTTAATCTCCTCTTTTGGTTTCTTACCAAGGTCGTCTTCTTTGACAACATCGGTGCTTATTTCTGATCAGTTCTGAAAAGAGATCAGTTGCGTAACAAATGTTTTCTCGTCTGTCTTCTTGCATCTGTGTCACAATGTTCTTTTGTTAATAGTCTCTAAAAGATTCTTGGCGTCGTCGGTGATTTTGTTCAGTTTGTTCAGTCAAGTTGTTGTGGAGAGACTGTGACAGTGCTTCCTTTCAGGAACTGTCCACCACCGTGTGTTCAGGTAAATGAGAGTTGATCCGACTGGAAGCACCAAGGCTACAGCAAATTGAAAACATCACGAACCTGGAGTAACTGTAAGATGAGCTGTGACAAAGCCTTAAGCCCTATGTTCACTCTCCTTTAAGCTCTGTTTTGGTCTCCACCAACTCCTCAGGGAAATGTGTGGTTCTGAGCTGCTAAATTCTAGCCTGGTATCACCAATTCTCAAGAGAAGAGAATCACTAAAAGAGCCTCCTGTTATTGTACATGTCAACTTATGCAGTTTTTATAGTGCACCTGGTTGGTGTCAATGTCGTCAATGTGGTTGGTATTAGAGTTGGGTGATTAGACGCATATGAGGCTGAGTCCCTCATCGTTTTTTTGCGGCCGGTATTTGCAGCCATTTCATTAACAAAATAAAACGACAGAGTCACAGCCGCTGCACCATGCCGCACTTTCATCCAGCGGCACAGTACACACAGTAAAAGAGAGAAACTTAAATTCAGAAGGTGTAAGGTTGTATTTCTCTGTTTTAAAAGGAAAATAGGTGTGAGAATATTTAATGTTAATATTTAAATTGACACGTTGTGAGTTTATTGTGTAGATTACATACAATGAATTTGCTGCTTGCACACATCTCCTTGAGACTGGAGAGGACAGGACGAGGTGAGACGCGTGGTGACTGTATCGCTAATCGCTGATTGATGGGCTGACGATGGCTGGTTGGAAAATTTTAACATATCGCCCAACTCTATTCAGTACCATGCTGGTTTTGATCATTGTAATAGGCTCACTTCATTAACAACAATTCTCTCTCCTGCTGCTAAGAAAACTGACTCATATTTGGAAGAACCCAATATGCGACTTGATTTTTGAGAGATTTTATTAAACATCCTGCTGATGAAGAAAGTTAACAGATGAGACACAAACTGTTCAGGGAGAGAGGAACAGACCGAGACGGTGTAGACATGTCGCTGTGTTTCAGGGTGGGGAGGAAGAAGACGGAGTGAAAAAAGCAAGGTGAGCAGATTAAAGTAGTTTGTGACTAAGACGGTTGCAACCAGCCAACAAACAACCAACTACAAATTGGGTAATGTCATGAAATGAGCCATGAAACAGGCTATAACGTAATGTAATTCTTGTGGGAAATTATGCCTGTCATCCATTTAAAAAGTGCTTTTTGCCACTGACAGGCTCAGATTGTTAATCTAAGTGTCTGGAAAGCATCTCTACAGAGATAGATCTTTTTTTGTTAAAGAGTAAGATACATTTTGTTCAAACTAAAACAGCTGTTATATCACTCTCCACAAAGCCACCAGACTTCTCTGACAACCTCAACAATCACCAACTCAAAAAAACCTTAATTCACCGAGTTAGGTGTGAAAATATTCTGATTTAAGGTTAAGGTTACTTTATTTGTCTCCCTTAGGAGGAATTTCTCTCGTGTAAAGACAAAATGCTGCATCAAGCCAGACAGCCGGTGCTCTCCTCCATGTCAGCAGCAGAGCAGCGCCATCTTTAAAAAAAACTCCCCACTGCCTCTCTGATGCCCGACCTCCCTCTTTCAGCCATGTTAGTTGTTTCGCATGAAACCTTCCCCAGTTGCGAATGTCCCAACCAGATTAAAGGTGGCTGGAAATCTGTCTGAAAGGGACGGGTACCACACGCTTGAGCTTGCAGATTCATCTGGTTCCCAGGCTAGCTAAAAGCTCCACTGAGTTCACCAGCTAGTCACAAACAACTGCCTGTTGTAGCTAGAATAAAGGTTAGTGAGAGCTGTGAGAGAGCAAAGTCGCAGACCAGGAAACCAAAACAATGAGCTTAAAGATGCTAAAACACCCTGTCGAGCTGAGTGGAACTGCAGAGTCGTTATAAAGCTGTAATAATTCTCCATGTTCATCGCTACAAAAGACACCCTTCACGTAACACGTAATTAATTGGTCACTTGTTAATATGAAGATTGTGAGTGCCACAATTTCAGTATTAAATCAAAAAGGACGAGAGTGTATAAGCTAATCTGTTGGGCTGTGAAAAATGTTAAGCTTACACTAGAAAAGGTACAAAAGGTTCCAAGGATAGAAACAATTTCATTAATGTTTATTTTGGACAGTAAAGCTTTGGAATGAGTCATTTATTCTTTTGGTGTATGTGTGCGTGTGTGTGCAGGCTGGAAGGGCTCAGCTTTCTTTAGATACAAGTGGGGGGGCTCCAAGTTAAAAAGGTTGCGAACCACTGATATAGACTGTGACTGAGTTTGAAATCAAAAGTCATGTCCAATCGTGGATTTGGAGAATCGTAACACCCTCAATAAAAAATATAGAGTCGTATATGTTTAAAGTTCCCTGCCATCAAACTAGTGGCCTCATTCAGCGTCCCAGTATTCTTATAACTGATATAACTGACTCAAAATATCCCTCTGGGCATCAGAAATATAGGGTCTTCTCTTTCTTAACTGTGCCTCTCTCTACATAGTTCAATAATGCGGCTACGTATATATCTAGAGGAAAGTGTAGGTGCGACAAAATCCCAGAATTCGTCATCACTATATCTGGATCTATTTCACGCCCCAGGTGGGCAGGTCGCACGTTCACATCCATTGACCCACATTCCACACCACCGCACTGAGAAAGGAGCACATTAATCAGCACAGGTAGTAGGTTAGTGTGTCAACAGCATGACTCAGATGCACCAGAAAACGACATCCTCTTGGAATTTCAGTTTATTAGACTTTAATGGTACATAAGGAGCCCACAAGGGTGTGTAAACTGTTGTTGCAGAGGCCATAACGTAACTATGGTTACAGGCATTTTTCACCCCCATCGTGACAACAACAGGAGTGGGGTGACTCCCTCTGCTCTTGCTTTACCCTTCTGTCCTGATATACAGTACACACATAATGACTAATTCACTCTCACAGTTCAGAAACACAGTTGTCATTTCCAAACGATGACTGTGTTTGTGGCCACAGTCCCGAGAGCTCCGTTGGCTGGTGATTCTACAACCAAGCAGCCCTGTGAGAGGAGTTTGATTCCTTCCACTCCTGGCTTTTTATTTAGGTTGACATTTGTGGTTTTGCAGTGTCTCAACAATACTTGGATGGATTGCTGTGAAATTTTGGTACAGGCCCTCATTTTCCATGGTAACGATCCAATTCCTGTCTCCTTATTCTTTGAAAGTGTTTGATTTGATTAAAATATTTAGCTATTTCTCTCGTGATGTTGTCTGTACTTAGTGTTAACATTTTAGAACTCTAGAAGCACTAAATGGTAGTTGAGTAGATTCGTACCACAGCTAGGAGGCAGTTAGCTTAGCATAAAGAAACAGCTCGCATGGCCCGGTCAAACTCTTGAAAAAGCAGCCCAGCAGCACCTCTTAAAGTTACATCTCATTTGTTTAATATGTGCACAAACAGAAATGTAAACCCAACAGATTTTACAGTGTATTGCAGTAACTATTTCTTGTGACAATAAGACATTTGTTTCCTCATCTCTCACTGCATCCAGTCTTTATCCTGAGCTTTACTAGTCATCTCTTAGCTACCGCATTACATTTAACCGACATATAAAGGTGGCATAAGACAATAAACACACAAAAAGTGGTTTATTGAAAATCTACAATATACAGTATGTATATTATGTCCTTAGAAGTAATATATCTAAAACAGTATTGTTTGCATAATGGTATCTCAAAGAAAATTAAGTTTTTAAGTTTTAACCCTTATAATTATGGCTGCATGATATGGTAAAAGAAGTCATATGGCAATTATTTGACTCAATTGCGATATATATATGTAATATGATTAGCAGAAATGATGTTTTTGCGTCACAATTGTCATTCATACGGGAAAAAAACTATTAAAATCATGATGATGTGATATTTGTTGGAATATGTACCAAACATGAGATTTTTAGGCCAAAGCATCTCTGCAGTGCCACAATACTTTCATTATTAAAACTGTCCTCTTACACTTTTCCTCTTTCAAAAAAATGTGATTTGGTTCTGGTTCTGCAGGCTGGATATTACACTTGGCCAGAAGTCGATAACATTACGATTAATTGTGCAGCCCTACATATAATAATAAGGGTTTTCAGTAGAACCTTTTGATATAAAAGGGTTCTCAGTAGAATCCCCTGGATGGGTTCTAGCTAAATCCTGTGGAATATAAAAGGGTTCTTTGTAGATTTTTGTAGATTTAACCTTTATGATAATAAGGGTTCTTGTTAGAACCTCCTGGGTGGATTCTTGTCAGCACCCTTGGAGGGTTGAAAGGTCCTGGATAAAACCCTTAGACTGGGTTCTGGGTGGAACCATTACACCATAGAAGGGTTCTCTATAGAACCTCTTGGAGGAGTTTCTGGGTGAAACCTTTCACAGGTGGTTGTAGGTATAAACCTTTATGTTGGGTTCTAGGTTGACCCCTCTGATAGGGGTCCAAAAGTTTAGAAAAGGTTCTCCTATGGGGATAAGCTGAAGAACCCTTTACGGTTCTAGTTAGCACTTAATTTCTCAAAGTGAAAACACGCTGCACAGTGTCAGAAACAGGTTGTGATAATGAAAAGGGATAAAAAAAGATGTGAAAATTTGTCATAAATTGAGAGAAATGCAGGTGAATTGTGATCACAGGAGGAAGCAGGGAGAAGTTAATGAAAAACAGGAGAAAATCAGATTAACAAGTTTGCGCTCCGACCTGGCGAACACATCAGGGTTCATTTTAACTGAACCAAACAGGTTGGGTTTTGAATGCAGCTTCAGTATATGTGGGCGCTTGGCTTGAGAACAAGAGAGCGGCTGGTTGAAGTTCAGCCCGGACCACAGCGCGAGTGTGGACGGGCAGCTTGACAGGAGACAGTTCACCTCCTGGCTTCTTGAACAAGGCACCAAAACTCCAAACTGCATCTCTCCCTCATTTGTCCATGGGTCCAGTGTGTGCATGACTGTATTTTTGGCCTCTGTGTGTGTGTGTGTGTCAACTGCGTAATGGAATGAAATAATTTAATTTCCCCCTTGAAGATTAATAAATAATAAAGTAATTCTTCTTCGTTTTGATCTTCAGAGTTGGAGGCGAAGGCTCTCCGTCCTGCTTCATCCGTCTCTTTCCCCTCCTGATTTATGATGTGTTTTTCCGTGGGTTTTCTCTGGTCTGTCTTTCTCGGGGCCTTGAGCAACGAGCTGGTCATGAATATTTCGGGCTGGACAGCTCGCTCACGTGTTGGGAGCACACACTCGCTCTCATGCGTCTCGTGTTGCTGCCTCTGAGCCTGTCCCTAAGAATGGATTGCCAGGGTGCCAGTATAACACAAAACTGTTGAAATATTTAAACATCAGATCATTACGCCGTTTGCCATGTAATTACACATGCTCATTTCATATTCGCCCCAATATGAGCGTACGTGTGCCTGCATGAAGAGGGGTAGATTTGCAATGTGTGTGGGTGTATGTATAAGCAAGTATGTGTTTACACACCCGTCTGTGCGCTCACACACCATATGAATGTGTATATGCTGCAGTCGGTGTGTGTGTGTGTTCCCATTTATGCCGTGTTTACGCGAGGCTCTGTGTGTTTTTGTGATTGTGTCTGTAATGCCTGTTTTTGTGTGTGTGTTCACAGCTGCTGTTTCTTGGACATGGTCCTGGAACACCCTCATTCGTTCTCCCCTCCCTGCAGCTCAGATCAATACAAATACAGTGAAAATTTAATGCATTATGTTGAGCGTATCGCTGCAGTGTCAGAAAACAGTCAAAGAGACAATGGCAGGCTGACGGCTGTACGGCCGCTCCTCTTACGTAACAAGCTTACCTCGTTCTTGTAGGTTTTAAAGAAAGATTAATAATTTGTTCAAGAAATAGATTTTCTTGTGATTCTTTGCAGAACATTTAAAAAACTGGACAGTAAAAAGTTTCACTGAGTTTAACATCTAAGCTATGAGCTGTAGAGCTGAAACTAACGACTCTTTGATAATCAATTAGTCATTGATTATTGAAACAATTAATTGACCAAACTGATTTTAAATTGCACAGTTACTCAATGGTTTATTACCTTCAGTGGCTCCCTGTGTTTTACAATTGATTTTAAGATTTTACTGATCACTTTTAAGCCCGCTGGGTCTGGCCTCTAGCTACACTGCTGAAATGTTGTCCTCATATGAGCCAGTACACAGCCTTAGATCCTCGGGTGGGGCCCTCCTGGTGGGGCCCTCCTGGTGGGGCCCTCCTCACTGTTCCAAACTTTGGACTTTAGAATGACCTGCCCAAATAGATCAGGCTGCAAAATCAGTAACATCCTTTAAATCACTTCTTAAAACCCATTTTTATAGACTTGCTTTTACGTGATGTCATTGTTCAGACCATTTCAATCTTTTCTTATTCTTTTATTTCTTTGTGTTTATTTACTGTATATTGACATTACGTAATGTCGTCTTATTATCTATTCTGTCTTCATATTGAACAGACAACATCATGTGATGTCGTCTTTGCGTTCTTATCCCTTGATTTGATTTATCATTTTTGATATGTTTTTATTTCTATTTTTTCTTACTTACATGTTTGCTTGTTTCCCCGTTCTGTCTTATTTTTATAAGGCAGAACAGGGAAATAATGTTTTAGTGCCCACTTCAATTTTAGATTCTGTCTGCTTCTGTTTGGCCTCATTTTTTTGGCTTTGTGTTGCCACATTGCCTCCTGGGTATCCTGCTCTTCTGCTTTGTATGTCAAAGCACTTTGTAAACTCTGGTTTTGAAAGGTGCTATAAAAATCAAGTTATTATCATTATCATCATTATTATTATTATTACTTCTTAGCTTTTAAATTTAGCTAGAGGTTGTTTTAGGAATGTGCTACCTAACTATAAAGACAATAAAGAGGACTACTTTTCAAACATATGTGTTTTTTAAAATAGATGTAATAAACTTTGCTGCTGATTAGATTGTCTATTGAAAATATTTCAAAGTTATTTATAGTTGGGTTTTTATTTCTGCTTAATTTGACACATTATTAAATCAGCTCGCTCACCCCACCCCCCCACCCACCACCACCACACCACACACACACACACACACACACACACACACACACACACCGCAGCTCGCCCCGCCTCTGTTTCTCTCTCCCTGAACACCCTCTGTCTGATCTGTTGACTTTCTTCGTCAGCACACAGCTGCATGTTGCATCTTTTTGATGCTTGAACTTTATGTTGAATGTGATAAAGGGCTGAAGTCTCTGAGAGCTGCTTCCTGCTTCTCAGTCTGTGCTGCTCGCCAGAACTATACACTTGATTCTATAAGGTGTGATTCTTAAGTATTGTGATTCTCCAAGTATTCAATATTATAATTTACTACGATTTTTATTTGCTTTTTTAACACAAGACCATGTGAAGAAGTTGAATCGTACACTTTTAGAGACTCTACATCATGATTCATATTACCAAAAACAGTGCACATCGCATGTCAGTTAGTCTTTAAACAACATTTTTATGGAAATGATTCTGTCCTGAGCTTTTTGATCAAAATAAGCGATTGACCACTGTGGTTTTCACTGTATCGTCATGTGTACTATAAGACAAAAGAGATTCCAGATGTGAGAACAGGCTGCTTTATGATAAAACTGCATGGGCGAAAGTTTTGCATAAAGTATCTCAGTTTTTCAGGGATTTATTCCAATATCAAAATTAAAACATGCCGCACAACTCTTCTCCAGTACATCATGCTTAGCTCACCATACAGTTTTTCTTGCTTTCATCAGGGTGATATCTGTGGCTGTTAAAGTGTGTCATGTGACTCATAAATCACCATGGATACCAAGTATACAAAACAACAGCAGTATCTTTGTGAAGAAAATTGTTAATTCACTGGATTCATCAGAAAACAGACGTCTATAAATGGTCTCTCTAATTATGAATTGTTGAGTCTCATTCTCCGTCATCAAATAACAACACAGATGCACAGAAATGTCCCCACAACAGCAAAATGATAAGAAAATAAGAACGTACAGACAGCGGGCAGAGTCTCTACAGATTCAGACACCAGCACACATTTCTTGTGGGTCATAAATTATGATTGAGAGCCATTTATTATGAGTCTATACATTGTTTTTTAGGATAATCCTGCATTGAACGCATTTAAATTTTCTGATATTGTATCACAATATAAAATGACCAAAGATCCTTTTTTATCGGTTTTTATCCCGTGTACATGTGTTACACTGCTGCATTCAGATCATGCTCAGTTGCTATGAAATGATCCAATGTCTGCCAAAAAAACACTCACAATCACAGTTTAACACCATCCCCGCAATCTCGCACCAGCGACACAAGGCAACATGGATTCATGCTGCTGACACGAAATTCCCGGCCTGCTGCCACCAGCATGTGAGCACAGAAACTGTGTTTAATCAGAGCAGACGAGGTTTTCTCACTCCTCACTCCACTGGTTTTGACGAGCACGTGTCCACCGGAGCCTCATCGTCTCGTCCTTAGCGAACAGGAATGTAATTGGCCTCACTCTGCTGCTGTAGAGCGGCAGTTTGTTTCAAGGTTCAACAAGTTGTGGGAGTCTTTGAGCTTTCATTTGATCGCAGCCTTGTGCTTAATGGGAAGGCTTATAAGATGACAGTAGGACTTAATGTCATTGCTGGTTTAATAGGGAATCTCAATAAGCATTTATTAAAAGAAATGCTCAAATCTCTTTTTTATAAATTATGCTTAAAGGAGAGATCTGTAACATATTTACAGTAATAAATCATAAAATGACCATGATATGTCATCAAAGATAACATATCATGGTCAAGCAAAACAAGTTGAAATATTTGCTTCTCTGCCAACGCTGCAGCCACGGTGTTGGCGTTGAAATTTCTATTCTGGTCCAGAATAACTGTTATTGTTTACCCGTTTCACGTTAATTAGAGTTCACTTTAATGCTGAATGATCGCTGAATGAGTAAGTGTCTGTTTATGTGTCATAAGAAATCATTAATAATCTTTTAGAATAGAGTAGATGTTTATAACGGTTAAATTGAGCAAAATGTTAATGGAGTCCAGTAGACGGTCACTGAACTCTAACTCCAGAGTTAGAGTTGGCTTTTGTTTTCAGGATAACAGGCTTAACTTTACATTGACAGACAATTGACAGTTACAGGCAGACAATAAACAGTTGATCAACTTAACGTAGCATCACTTATTATTGTCAGCTGACAATGTTGCACGTGTCTTGTGCTCCTGCAGTGTTCCTGCAGCTTGCCTGAGCTTCCTCGAGTCTGGGGAGGAGGGGGATTAAATAGGATTTCAACTTATTTAATGTACCATCTATGGCTCCAACTTGATCCTTTAAAGGAGCAAAATGTAACAATTGCACGTCCAAAAATGAGTTCTGCACTTCAAATAGTGAGACTGTATGTAAGATAGGTTGAAATCTATTTAATATACAATCTATGGTTGAAGCAAGTTGTTTCCCTCCGCCCCCTCCTTCCCAGAGCTGAGGAAGCTCAGGCAGGCTGCAGGAACACTACAGGAGTGCAAGACAACTGCAACAATATAATTTGACAATAACGCGTTGACGAGTCCTTCGCTGTCAGTTGATCAGCTGTTTATAACGGTCAGTTGTCTGTCAATGCAAAGTTCAGCCTGTTATCCTGAAAACAAAAGTTCAGTGCCCTGAAAATACACACTCTGGAGTTTGAGTTCAGTGACTGTCTGCCAGACTATGTTAACATTTCTACTTATCATACTTCCTTAATCTCTAATGGCATATCATTATCATTTTGTTATAAATAAAGTAAATATATTACAGATTTCTCCTTTAATGTGATTTATTACCTGTTTTCAATGAATTTGAAAAACTTGACATTAATCATAGCTTGCCCTAATGAGGAAAAACCTTTGGAAATATTTATGGTTTTCCTTTTTACTTTCTGTTCTCCTTTAATGATGAATTATCCTCTGTAACTGTTTTATTTAATCATGTTATAGTTTCAGGTGCTTAAACCACATTAATTTCATTAGTTAATTGCATATTTAATTGAAGGTCTTGTTTCATATATTGTGCAATAGTGTGTTTCCTCTTACATGCCCTCATGATCAATGGCCCTTGGTTATATTTTCATTATCCTCCATCTTGTTTTTGCTACCACTTATTTTTGACTGATGATTTCTCTTTTTCAAACATCCTAATTTCTTTTTAGAACCCGCTTGAACCCGTCTGACCTCTTTTTAAACCGATGATCTCTTGTTTATGGTGATGATTATGTCTCTACCAACTTTGGACACCGTGTGCGAGAACCCCAGGAGGGCAGTGTCCCCGAACATGAAGCCACCTCATCAGACACCAACAATCAAATTACATTCATAGTTACCTGGATTTACCCTCCTTTGGCCATCGTAATTAAGGAATCAGTTGTAGAGAAGCAGACGATCCTGATGACCCTTGTCTAAATGGTTTTATATTTTGAGGTGCAGCGACCCAATTTTCTGTTTGAAAGAGCTGGCTAGTAGCAAGCAGCATTCACTTTCATCTCTTTGTATTATTCTTAACAGTAATTTTAAAGTCACAGTAAGGCTTTTGTTAAGACCTTATTGTGTTGTTCTGTCTCAGACACATGCACCTGTAGTTTCTTACCTGTTCCTTCTCACCTCTTCAGGAGATCCAGCAGCAGCAGCAGCAGTCAGTAAAGGAGCCCTACGGACTCAACCTGGCTGAGTTTCCTGCTGAGGAAGACCTGCTCATTTACGACAGGTGACGCACCCACCGTACATGCATACATACACAGTTTGATGTTACAATTAATGTGCATATTTTAAAATGGTTGGAGAGAACATATAGGGCTTTTACAGTCTTTAAAGTTAAGACATTGACTTGGCAAGCAGGGCAGGTCATGCTTTTACTGCAGAACACAGTTTTAAGTGTTGACAAAGGCTATAACATCTGTAATAACATATGCTCAGTGGCCACTTTATTAGGTACACTTGTGAAATCTAATGTAATCCAAGACAACAACTTCGACCCTTACTAAATTTGACCTTAACTGTGATAATAATGTTTGGTTTAGATTGACACTGTCAGAGAGGATTCATTTAACTGTATGTTTATTATTGAGGTCAGAGTTTGCAATGATTTTGAACTATTTACATTACACACAATACATTTATTTTCTTAGTGCTCATAAAGATGGCACCAAAATGGCATCGTCAGTAGCGATACGAAACATGATGTGATGTATCAAGTGTTTCTGAAAACATTTGAGGCAGGAACTAGGCACGGCAGTAAAAGAGTAGTATGAGTTTTCTAATCTGGAACAGTGACGCTCCTCTGTCAATCATCATATCAAACCCACCCCATATCAAATGAACAGCTGCCAGGGTTGGGTGGAAATCCGTCCGAACGTGGACAGTGGTCACAGAAGCATGAGCTCACAGATTCGTCTGGTTCCCAGGCTGCAGAAAATATTGGACAAGTGGGAATTTTGACCTGACGACGGTGCCAAATAAAAAGTCAAGTGATCGTCAAAGTGATTATATTTTCTCCTGAAGGGAACGTGGATGTCTGTACCAAATATCATGGCAATCCATCCAGTAGTTGTTGAGATCCACACCAGATTTCAGTGCATTAAAGTGTGTTACATGGGCTGCATAATACATAGCAGAATAAATGATGGATGGATGCTGTAAGCCAGGGAAAATAATGGGTACATTTTGTTGTGTCTCATACGGACCAACTTGAGCTGGCCTCTGTTTGTTTGTTTGGCCTTCAGCTCTCTGTGAGCTGTACTGTATGTTTAACGTGTTTTTGGTGCCACATTAAAGCAAACGCCAGGAAATTGAAGATCTCCGGTCTTATTTTCTGACTGCCTCCGCCCATTCAACTAGTCCTGAGGAAAAGTCTTTTTTCATTGGTATGGACAATGCACCCAGCACCCAAGACAGAGGGGGGAGTAACAAGCAGTCGGTGTCAGCAGCCCCCTCAGGGTGATCACGGTCATTTATAAAAGGGACATTGTCAACTCTGTCCTGCTGTGTGCATCACACTTCTGACCTCACTGCTCTTTGTCCATCTCTTCCTTCCTTCACCACTGAGTTTGATTTTTTTTTTTTTTTTTTTGTCTGTCCTTTCTGTTTCATTGTGTCCTTTTTCTCCCTGTTTGCTCTCAGCCCTGTTGATGAGCTACAGTGAATAGCCATCATCAGGATCTGAAACTGAACACAACTATCTGTTCTTTGGCTGCGAACTGCACGTTTCATACAGTGTGATGCTTTTGATGGAGCTTTAATGGCTTTTTTTCCTCACACTCAGCTGTCCTAAACCCACTGAGGAAAACCGGACTAGCGTATTATTTCAGTCGTCAGCGTACACTCATGTCTTTGAAGCAACAGCTAACCATTCGTTGATTAACAAGTGCAGTTTATATCTTAGCAGATGTTCATAATTTCATGAAGTGTGTGAAATCACAAAAGCATGACACTCTGGGCCAGGGCTGAACACTTTAATTGAAATGTTATTGAAATCACAATGTGGTCTACTGCAATTTTCAAGTTGCGGGCAGTGCAATATTTGATATGTTTGTAAAAATATTGTAGTGCTGCAGAGATGTGCTGGCCTACACATCAGATTCTATAGACTTAAGAAAACTTTTGCAGCCCTCTTTGTAGGGCTGCAACTAATGATGATTTTCCTTATCAATTACTCTGTCAGTCATTTTTATGATGTCGATTCAGTGTTGTTTCCCAAAGTCGAAGATGACGTCCTCAAATGTCTCATTTTGTCCACAATTCAAAGATATTCAGGTTATTGGCAGAGAGGAGTAAAGAAACCAGATAATCCTTGAGGAGTTGAAATCAGAGAATTTGGACAATTTTCTTTAAAAAAAAAAAAAAAAAAAAAAAAAAAAAAGATCCAAACTGATTTATTGACTATCAAAATAGTTGCCAAGTAATTTAATAGCTGACTAAGCAATAAGCAATTAATCAATGACTCAACCAGTCATTGCAGTTCTACATTGTTTGGTACAGACCGCTGCAAAAATCAGATTTTTTCAAAGATGTTTTTCAAAGAAATGAGAATAATGATGTAAACATCATCATTCCCTCTAATATTGCAGATCATATTACAATATCAGTAAAAATTCAATTGAATAAAATTTAAAATTAAATTAAGAATTAATTGCAATTAGATATTTTTTTCAAAATCGTTCAGCGGTACTCTGGACCATTAATTTGAAATTGGACTCCATGAACCAAATAAGAGTAACATGTCATTATTGATATTAAACACATTTTTACGTAGTTGTTTACCCTCTTAAGATTCCAACTAGAACCATAAAGGTTTCTTCGGCTTGTCCCCCAAAGGAGAACCCTTTTTGCTTCCTGGTAGAACCTTTTATAAAGGTTCCACCTGGAACCATATCATAGGCCTTTTTCACCAACATGGAACTGGTCCTCCTCCGGTTCAGACACCATATTTTGAACCGTTCTGAGCATTTCCACTGCAAATAAACTGGTTCAGAACCGGAATATTTGGTTTCCAGCTGGAACCAAAAAATAGCAGGTTTTCCCTGGGAACCAAAGTGGGTGTGTCATCTTCTGCAGGTTGGTGTGCTTTGTGCGACATCCCCTGTTGATGACAACCTTGATTACAGTGGTTCCACTAAACACTAGTGGAAATACAGGCTGGTTCACTCCAAGGTTTCAAGAACAAGAGCTTATTTGATGAGAAAGGGCCCTCAGAGAGTTCTGCTCGGAACCAAACATTATGGGTTATAGCTAGAACCATCTGTGAACAGTTTCACATGTCCTTGTAGGGGGTTTCAGAACCAGGGAATAGGGTTGCACGAAAAAAATAAAAAAGTCATATTGCGATTATTTTGACTGATTGCGATTGCAATATGCGATACAATTACTGGAAATGATTGCAATTTTCATGGTCATTGAAAAAAGAAATCCTGATGGTGTGATATAATTGAGTCTGTACAAAACTTTTCTGTCATTGGAAACATGGATCTTTAGACCAAGTCATCCCTGCAGCGCTACTGTACCTCATTATGATGCTGTTTTCATACACATTTTTCCTTTTTCAAAAAATTACAATTTGGTTCTGGTTCTGCAATTTGGACATTGCACTTGGCCATATTGTGATTTTATTGCAATTAATTGCAGTTCACTGCTTAGCTTCCTCCTCTCTGCGTCTCAGAAGTGGGGCTTTGCTGTAGATAATACACTGACTATAAATAAACACCTCATACTGTACAGCCCCTCCTCAAAAAACTTGGACTATCCCTTTAACTTTGTTGTAATTAGGTCTTCTGAAGGAATGCATGCTGAGATGTAAAAAAAAAAAAAAAACAAACAAAAAAACACCCTCGTTTTACTGATTAATTTTATTTCTCAAATTCATATTTCTGACCTCGACGGCAGGTACAGTTTTGAGGCATGATTGAAGCAGGGGAATAAACTTTAAAAAAAAAGGAATCCAAATAGTAATGAAGAATGTCGTTCATATCCTCCTACTGTAGTGGCACATAATGAGAATGAAACTGCATTCATTATTGAGGCTGGATGTTGGAATGGCTCCAAAGATGTTAGCTGCAGCCAGAGCTCCGCTAATCAATGCATTAATATTAAAAATCATAAGCAAGAGCCAGAGGGGAACTCTCAACTATTGCATATTATTGTGTCTTTGCGAGAGAAAAATAACCTGCGGGGAAATTTGAGTTCGGTGATGATGTGCTCTGAGCACTAGAGATTTCAGCAGACGTGTTTAGCTCATCTCTGAGTATTTATGTGAAAAAAAAAGACAATATGAATCTAAAATTAAGGAGCCTATAGAGATTAGTTACATGGTGACCCAATTACCTTTTGTTAGTGGCTCTTCACATGATGGAGCTGGAAGGAGACAGACATATATGTGTTCAGATTTTGTGCATATTTCACAGTTGTTTTTCATTTTGTGTGTTTTTCATGTGCAGGTTTGCACGTCTGGGCGAGAGCCAGCACAGGGTGGAAAGAACTGAACACATAAACCTGGCAAACATCATCTGCTTGTAAGTAAAACATGTGACACATTAACCCAAACACACACACACACACACACACAGATTAAAAAAAACCCAAAAATAACATATGTACCCAAACTCAATAATCCTCAGTCACGTGTAATGTGAAGCATTACGTTGTAATATTGGTTTGTAGTTATAATCCGACCCTTTTAAATACCACTCAGCGTTTCCAGTGGCCTTGGGACAAGTGAACACAGTTGCTTGCACTAAGTGGTCTCCGGGGAGGCTTCTAGCTGTGTGCTGGTTAATCTTCATCTCTTATAACCAAACACTCTTTCTTTTCCAGTCAGTCCATCCCTACGCCTTCCTGCTCACTGTGGCCGTGACCCAGCGGGTCATAGTCAGAAGTATTCTTTCCTCTAAATTCTACGGCACGTGTGATTGCAATGTGCAGCCATATAGACGCAGAAGCAAACCCGTTCTTTTTCTCGCTCTTTTTCTCTCTCTCGCGCTCAGCCTGTGCAGGTTTTTATGTCTCTGTGCTGGTGCCGGAGTCGTGCGGGTTGTCCGTTCATCCCGTTCTTGTGAACGCAATATCTCAAGAACACCTTGACGGAGTTTCTTTAAACTTGGCACAAATGTCCACTTCAAGGATGAACTGTTTAGATTTTGGTGGTCAAAGTTCATGGTCACTGTGACCTCACGACCATCCCTTTCTAGTGAACGAGAAAGACGCCACATGGACCGATTCGTTTTTTTTCTGCATGTCTGTTCATTTTAAATTAGGTATTTCTACACAGTTGCCGATAAATGTTAGACTACTTTCTGATGTGTCAGACAGAAGCGATCATAACAGGGACAGAAAAAGAAACAAATGAAAGAAAAAAAACTACGCTGAGAGTTCTCTAACTGTGTTGCTGTCATTTATAGTCATGCTAGCGTCTCCGTTATGTCTGTCACGTCTTAGTCCACAGTTGTTGCTGTTTTACACAACCACAGCGTGCTGAGTTTATAGCAAAGTGTTTGAAATTGTAAAGATCTTGTAGCCATAGAAACTAAACCCATGTGCAGCATTTTCTTTTCTCTGTCTTCATCTCAGCGCTCTGCCAGCAAGAAACATGCTCTGTGGACACAAGCTCTTTACTCATTTAGTCTGATGAATCACGTTTTTCAAACTGAGGCTTTTGTTCAAGGATTTAGTATTTTTGTTTACTGGGTGACTTTAAAAGCTTCATTCCAAAACTTCAGTAGAAGTTTCAAATGTAAAAAATGACATTTTCTACAGCCCTAAAGTAAATGACAAAAGGCTTATTCATGGGGCGCCTCTATGGATCAGTTGGTAGAGCGTGTACCCCGTGTACTGAGGCTGTTGGTCCTCTGCAGCAGCCGCTGGTTCGACTTCCACCTACAGCCCGTTTGCTGCATGTCATCCCCCTCTCTTTCTCCTCTTTCCTGTCATATCTTCAGCTGTCTGTATCAAAATAAAAGCAAAAAGCCCAAAAAATAATCTTTAAAAAAAGGCTTATTTATGTTCTTGCTGAGAATTAAATGAGAGGATTGATACCACTCTCATGACTGTACAGTAAATACGGTGCTTCAGCAGCCATTTTTGGCATTTAACCCTCTAAAACAGAATTTCTTTTAGCTTTTACATCAGGCGTGGCGTTACGGGTGGGCCTGACGTGCCTGGGCCCACCCACTTGTAGATTTGGCCCACCCTAAATGACTGGGAGAACATATATTTCTTAACTTTTAATTATTAAAATCAGCATTGTAATGCAACCTTAAGACAAAAACGTTTCCATTTGAAAAAAGACAACTCGGCTATTCGGCTATTATCACATGTGAGGTCTGGACCGATCACAACGGGCCATTATTCATCGCCCCAGATGCTCGGCACGCACGTCACGACTGTGGCGGTTGTTCCAGGTTCACTGAGGAAAGATATCATTGTCTTATTTTATACCTGCAAATGCATTTCTCATTTAAACCAGAACTTATAGAAAATGTAGACATATGGGAGGTAGAGCTAAATATTCCTGCCTGACTTGATTGTCGTCAGATCACCTTCACAGCAGACAGTTAGGTTTATGAATGAACAGCGCGGCGCACCTCGCCTCTCTCCTACAAAGTGATTGTAGCTCACCCACTGTTCTGATGCTCCGTTTCTCCCTGCAATCAGTTTATAGAGTAATCCAGCCAGATCAAATGGAAATGCATTACAAGGAATGAATATGTCAGTTTTCTTAACGAATCGATGCATCAATCTACTTGATCCATAGCGAAAATATAGATAACTGAGATATCCTGTGTCACTTGAAATAAATACATACTGCCGCGGTGAAATAATAAGCTCTGTCTGCACTGAAACGGTCTTTAAAAAGTGTCATAACCAACTGAAGTGCTAGTTGCCCTCCACAGCATTATAGCAGTCATTTTTGTTAAAGTAAGATTACCAGTTGGAAACAGTGTTAAATTTTGTAATTAAAAGGCCCACCCAAAGTTACTGTGGCCCACCCAAAACTGAAATCCTGGCGCCGTGCCTACGTGTTAATTAATGAGCTTTAGAGGTGCTGGTAGGTTTTGTTACTTTAGGACAGAGCCAGGTTAGCTGTTTCCAGTCTTTGTGCTGAGCTAAGGGCGTTTTCACGCCTGTAGTTTGGTTTATTTGGTCTGGACCTTTTTCAGTGTGTGACCTGTAGGCGTGTTACTGTGGTATCGCTGTCACACACGTTTCAATCAGACAAAGCACACAAAGCAGGATACAAACACATGCAGTTTTAACAGCTTTTGGCCAGTTAACTGGGGAATATACGTGTGCTGTAGTTCTTAACTATTACTAAATGAATTTCATCAATATAGGATATACATATCTTATCAATTATACGATTGCCTCCTGAACACATTTAACGATAAGCTGGTGGATTTATTAGCAGTTTAGCTTTTTGAAATTGCGCCAAAATCACATCGTCTATCTAGGGCTGGGCGGTATGACCCAAAATTCATATCACAGTATAAACTGAATCCCTTCACGGTAACGGTATATATCGCGGTATAAATGTCACGGTGTAAAACTTATAATGGAAGTAGGGCTGGGCGATATGGCCTAAAATTTATATTGCGGTATAATTTGAAGCATGTGCTGTAACAATATATATTGGATGAGCCTTTTCTTCTGTATATATATGTCAAAATGACTGTTTCTGAACATACTCACATAGCAGATACATTGCAGCAGAATAAACACACTTCAAAACATAGAAAAAAAAAATGTAAGTAATTTGAAGCTGTGTAACGGATCTTTCTCCAAACAATGTAACACAAAATTAAAAACAGTATTTTAGGAAAAGGTTACTATTTATATGCATTTATTTATTTATTTATTTAGTATTATTATTGTTAATAATAGTTTCATTTCTTTAATAAAATATTGTCCTCTGATGAGAAAAATCCTACCTTTATTCAGCTCAGTCAATATAATGATCAAACGATGCGGGATATTCATGTTTTTGTATTAATGCAGCAGGATCATTTACATCAGTGTCACTCTGACAGTTTACATCAGGAGGATGTTTTAGACCACAGCAGACAACAAACTGCACACAGACACACACCGAGGAGATGAAGAGGAGAGACAGAGTCATCATCATCTCTTCATCATGACTTATAATAATGCAACGTTTTTGTGGAGGAGACCCGCGTCTCGAGGAGACCAGCTGCAGCTCGATCAGCAGTCGCTCGTCTTTCTCCTCTTATTCTGTTTCTATGCGCTGAGCCAGTCGCTTACACAGACAAGCCCGTTTACATTGTACAGAAGCTCGCGTCTTCGCAGCTGCCAGCTGATTCATTTCCAGCTGCTGATTCAAAACTATTGATCAGGCCAATATAACAGAACGTGCGTTAATGCGCGTTAAAAATATTAGCGTTAAAAGGAATTTGCATTAACTTTGACAGCCCTGGTAAAAAACAAACATTACAATTTCTCCCTGCTAACCTGATTACTTCTTTATATCGCGGTAGGCCGGTATAGTCAAAATCTCTACCATTGGCCAAATTCATATCATTTCTACCGTTAATACCGTTTACACCGCCCGCCCCTACGTCTATCATAAATTCCTGTGTTTGGTTCATGTGCTTTCACATCACAAACGGACCACACCAGAGTTCGTTTGGAACCACACAGAGACCCACCTTTTCAGGCGGACTCGGTCCGGTTGTTTGGTCCACACCAGGGTTTGATTGACAGCTTTCACATCAGCCCAAACGAGCCGGACTAAATGGGCCAACGGACCACGGTCCATTTTTACCGAACCGAACGAGGAGGCAGGTGTGAAAACGCCTTAAGTTAACCAGTTGCTGATAATAGCTTCAACTGACAGATATGAGAGTGTTAACAGTATGAGAGTGATCTACTCGTGTCACTCTCCACCAGAAAGCGAATGAGTACTTCCCAAAATGTTAAACTACTCCTTTAAACATTCTTATGCAGACCCAGTGTATTTACAGACCTCTAATTGATCTAATTGTCTGATCTAGTGCATTGCAGCGTAACATACTGAAAACTGGTCTACCCACCACTTATTATTTAAAACATTAATTTGTTATTCATAATTTAGGATAAAAGGCCTTAATAGCAGGTGAAAATTCTTAGTTGTCCAAGTTTTTGGTACCTATAAGGTCCAAAAAACGAAAGAAAGCAGTATTTTATATTTTTATGGAGTTTGTCTGTGAGTGGGTGCAAGCACAGTGGTCAAGCTAAATATATAACCTCCTATTTATGGAAATAAAAACCTTCTCACTCAAGAGATGTTTAAGTGAAGTCCTTTGAAGGAGACAGGACCCAGAAGCAGCGGAGGCACGTGAGGAGGCAGAAGTGGTTGTTTCTATTGCTCTAAAAATACATCGAGGTAGCCAGCTAGACTTTGAGGTTTAGCTATGTGCATCATAGCTGCATAAATAGAAATTTCTGAAAAAATACCCGTGCAGAATGAGAAAATTGCAAAGAGTGGTCAAAAACATATGCACGTGGCAGTGTTTTTCTTCAGCTTGTGTTGCTGTTTGAAGGCACGGAGATTTCTTTACCAGCTTCACGAGTCTTCAAAACTCATGGTTATCTTACCTCCAGGTTTATGAAAAGTATGGCTGGGTGATATGTCTAATAAATAATATCTTATATTTTTAGGCTGTTCCACAATATCTGATACATATCACACATTTTCTTTAAAATAACATACCATAAAATCTCAAATAGTGCAAACATATGATGATCTATGTAGAATATGATACATTGCTGTATAAAACAGTATATAAAATACTTAGATTTGCTCAACTTTAAACATCTACAGCAGCAAAATGCAACATACACCATTAATGCAGGACTGATATTGATCCACAAACATCAGATGGATAATAGTAAAATACTGCCAGGGATGGTTTCATTGCACGATGACTACTTTAATAAAATTTTGCTATAAAACATACTCACTTTTATTAAGGTTTAGAGTGCAGAACTTTTATTTGTAGTGTAGCTAGGGCGGAGTGATATGGACAAAATCAGATATCACAATATTTTTTATCTGAATACTGATTAAGAATATCACTGGGTGCTTTCGCAAAATATTAACACAGAATTGAGATTTGTGATAAATAATCACCACTAAAGTAGGACATGATTACATCCAGAACAGTCTGGTAAGTTCAGAAAATTAGATCACTTTAATGCAATGCAGCTGTTAAAACCAATAAAAGATAACACTTATACCATATCACAATATAACCATATCCAAAATCTAAGACATCTAGTCTGAGGTCATGATATTTATATGATATCAATATATTACTCAGCCCTAATGAAAAACCATGAGTTACAGGGTTTATCATGGCCAAACATTTTTCAGACAGCCAGATGGAGCTTAAGGTCACTATTGAGAGAAGGAAGGTTGAAGGTCATCTGAAATTGAAGACGAGGGTGAAGGCAGGAAAAGGTTAAAGTCAACAAAAAGGTCACATAAACATGGAGAGAAAGTCAGACGTTCGGGGCAAATGAAGCCACATTATGTAACCGTTTTACCTTAAAATTACAGCTGCAGAATCATTCTGATGCTACGCTGACTTGTAATATGGAAGAACGTTGATTCTGTCGTTCTCAGTCTGCACTTTGTCATCAAGGGTTCTCTGTTCCAAAATATAAAAGTGCTCCAAGTAGAACCCGCTGGGTGGGCTCTAGATTAAGCCCTTGGAATATAAAGGGTTTTTGGTAGAACTTCCTGGAAGTCTTCTAGATAAAACCCTTAGAATTTAAAGGGGTTCTGGCTATAACCCCCCTTTTAGAAAAGGTTATACAGGAACAAAAAAGGGTTCTCCTATGGGGACAAGCCAAAGAACCTTTTAAGGTTTCAGTCAGCACCTTTATTTCTAAGTGTTGTTTTCCACCAACATGGAACCATCCCTGTTTACTAACATTCGAACTGTTCTGAGAGTTTCCACCAAAAATGAATTGGTCCTGAACCTGAAAAATTGGTTCCCACCTGGAACCAAAAAAAATGTCTTACGCTGCAGGTTGTTGTGCAGCATCATCTGTCGATGACATCCTTGACTGCAAAGGTTCCTTAGGCTGGTTCCTTAGATAGCACCAAGGTTCCAAGGATCTTGAACTCAACAGGTTGAAGGAACCAGAGAGATTTTGGTGGAAAACGGAGCCTCAGAGTGTGAGATTACACAGATATATTCATAACAGTCCCTTCAGTCTGTCTCAGGTCTGTAGTAGGAAAGTGATGCAGCAAAAGATCTCACAGGTACGTTATTTTTTTTTTTTTTTTTTTTTTTTTTTTTTTTTTTTTTTTTTTTTTTTTTTTTTTTTTTTTTTTTTTTTTTTTTTTTTTTTTTTTTTTTTTTTTTTTTTTTTTTTTTTTTTTTTTTTTTTTTAGACAGAGTCTGGACTCTTCATCATGACTTATAATAATGCAGCGCAGTGACAAATGTTTTTGTGGAGGAGACCAGCGTCACACATGGGACTTCACGCCCTATTTCTTTAAAATAACATACCATAAAATCTCAAATAGTGCAAACATATGATGATCTATGTAGAATATGATACATTGCTATATAAAACAGTATATAAAATACTTAGATTTGCTCAACTTTAAACATCTACAGCAGCAAAATGCAACATACACATTAATGCAGGACTGATATTGATCCACAAACAGATGGATAATAGTAAAATACTGCCAGGGATGGTTTCATTGCACGATGACTACTTTAATAAAATTTTGCTATAAAACATACTCACTTTTATTAAGGTTTAGAGTGCAGAACTTTTATTTGTAGTGTAGCTAGGGCGGAGTGATATGGACAAAATCAGATATCACAATATTTTTTTATCTGAATACTGACTAAGAATATCACCGGGTGCTTTTGCAAAATATTAACACAGAATTGAGATTTGTGATAAATAATCACCACTAAAGTAGGACATGATTACATCCAGGACAGTCTGGTAAGTTCAGAAAATTAGAATTAGAATAAAAGATAACACTTATACCATATCACAATATAACCATATCCAAAATCTAAGACATCTAGTCTGAGGTCATGATATTTATATGATATCAATATATTACTCAGCCTTAATGAAAAACCATGAGTTACAGGGTTAATCATGGCCAAACATTTTTCAGACAGCCAGATGGAGCTTAAGGTCACTATTGAGAGAAGGAAGGTTGAAGGTCATCTGAAATTGAAGAGGAGGGTGAAGGCAGGAAAAGGTTAAAGTCAACGAAAAGGTCACATAAACATGGAGAGAAAGACAGACGTTCGGGGCAAATGAAGCACATTATGTAACCGTTTTACCTTAAAATTACAGCTGCAGAATCATTCTGATGCTATGCTGACTTGTAATATGGAAGAACGTTGATTCTGTCATTCTCAGTCTGCACTTTGTCATCAAGGGTTCTCTGTTCCAAAATATAAAAGTGCTCCCAGTAGAACCCGCTGGGTGGGCTCTAGATTAAGCCCTTGGAATATAAAGGGTTTTTGGTAGAACTTCCTGGAAGTCTTCTAGATAAAACCCTTAGAATTTAAAGGGGTTCTGGCTATAACCCCGTTTTAGAAAAGGTTATACAGGAACAAAAAAGGGTTCTCCTATGGGGACAAGCCAAAGAACCTTTTAAGGTTTCAGTCAGCACCTTTATTTCTAAGTGTTGTTTTCCACCAACATGGAACCATCCCTGTTTACTAACATTCGAACTGTTCTGAGAGTTTCCACCAAAAATGAATTGGTCCTGAACCTGAAAAATTGGTTCCCACCTGGAACCAAAAAAAATGTCTTACGCTGCAGGTTGTTGTGCAGCATCATCTGTCGATGACATCCTTGACTGCAAAGGTTCCTTAGGCTGGTTCCTTAGATAGCACCAAGGTTCCAAGGATCTTGAACTCACAGGTTGAAGGAACCAGAGAGATTTTGGTGGAAAACGGAGCCTCAGAGTGTGAGATTACACAGATATATTCATAACAGTCCCTTCAGTCTGTCTCAGGTCTGTAGTAGGAAAGTGATGCAGCAAAAGATCTCACAGGTACGTTATTGATCACTCGATTCGCTGGATGTCTTCTTATAGTAATGATCAGATGAAAAATGGCGACTTGAAATGAGAAAATGTTGGATTAAGTGTCTCAGATATATTTTCTAACCTCTGCCTCTAGTCTGTCTTTGGTGAGCTGTCAGTCTTTTTAGGATGAACACTCTTCGAACATGTGATTCTCTTTTTTTTGGTACTGACATGTTGACTGAAGGAGAAATGACATTTCTTTTTGAGGTGAAAGTTATTACTCATCACACAAAGGTGGAAGACGTACAGATGCTGGCTTTTGCGTGCAGGAGAGACCTCGGTCAGCAGGGAATCGTACCGCTTTTCATCCCCGTTCAGTTTGAATCCCCCGTCATCCACCTTTATCTTCACCTCTCTTTCATTAGTCCATCCATCCGTTGCTCTGTTGTCCTCACGTCAGGTCCACAGGGTCTGGCAGGTGTGTCGGCAGTTGTGCAACAGTGCTATATAAGACGCTGTTACAGCACCCAAAACGTGTTTCTGACCACTGTTAGGAGCCGTTTAGTCTGTCACTTCCCTCTGTGTAGTTCCTCTGTTGACCCATCAGGCGTAGGCAAAGCTGACTCAATTGGTGGAGATAAAAGCAGGACAGGAAATAAATACTGAATGTTGAGAAGCACCAGTGAGGTGTGGAGATTTGTTTCCTCCTTAAATTCTAATTTAAGATCCGACTGAAGGATCTGTTACTTTATTGAAAGTGTTCATGTTCATTTCTTTATCTGTTTAGCAGAGGTCAAAAGTGGAGCTCATCTGATATGTCGTTGATAGATTATTCTCCATTCTGATCTACATTTCATATCCACTCTGCATGTGGCACTGTAGGAAGGAAACACTTCAGTAGCCACAGTTTTACTCTACATTTCACATCACCTCACGTAAGAGCTGCTGAGACGTCAGCTGTGTGTGAAGAGTGACCACAAGTCAACAGAAGGAACACAAATCAAGACGTGTCTGTTTAAAAGACAATGTAGCAAGATCCACTGACCATTTTATACATCTGAATACATGTGAAATGCACATTTTAGCATATTAAAAATGGTGAAATTAGCTAAAGCTACACCCTGGTTCCTTTTGTACTATAATTTATTTATTCTAGTGCATGTTTCTCTCCTACAAATGTGTGCAGACATGCACTAATTAATAGTAGGCCTTTAATATATCCATTGTACTCTGTAGGGTTTGTGTTTTTTTCAAATAGTTTCACCAGGGCACATTGCACATTAGTGCAAATTGAGAGGTTTTGGTGCAACTTGAGAAAAGTGCAAATAAAGAAAGGTTTTGGTACAAAGTGAGAAAAGTTTTGGTGCAAACTGAGCACTCACTAGTAGGTCTTCACTATATCCATTCTACACCGTAGATCTTATGTTCTTTTAAATGATTATACCATGGCACATTGCACATTAGTGCAACTTGAGAAGTTTTGGTGCAACTTGAGAAAAGTTTTGGTGCAAGTGGAGAATAGTTTTGAAAACTCCAGTGCCAGTATTTATCCGCATACCTAATTTCCACATAAAAATACCTGAATGGAAACAAGGTGCAAGGTGGTACAAAGTAGATTTATTTATCATTATACAACAGAGAGAGATTAAGATGTAGTACCCTTTTTACTGCTCACAAAAAAAAAAAAAACAACATGTAAAATGTATACACAGTGGATTGGTTGAATAGATAAAAATAAAACAAACTATTTTACATGGAAGAGAGCTGAGGATGAATCTCACAGCCTGAGGGAAGAAGCTGCTCTCTAGTCTGGTGGCAAGATACAGAAGAAAAATTAAAATGAAAAGGTGAGGTGAAAAGTGTTTTGTATTGATTTAAAGTCCACTAAGGAGACCAAAAGATCAGACAAAAACATCAGGTCTGTGCAGAGCAATAAGACTCTAACCTTCCTGAAATGAATACATGAAACTAACATAAATACCATATTTCCATGTGTTTTCTCTGTTTGAGGTGTGACTGGTGCTCTTTTAATTACATAAACTTGTTTGGCTCTCTTCTTCTGCACTGGTTTGAAGCTGCAGTGGGCAACAACTGAACATACACAATGTAAAGACCCCGGTCACACTCACTGCGATGCCCCTCTGGCGCTTCACAGCCTCAGGGCAGAGGGCCTAAGGCTTCAGAGGCAGCTGCAGGATGAGAGACTAGTAACCACACACACCACAACCACGCACACACACACCACTGTCTCCCCTCAAAAGTTATTCCCCGTTGTTTCTCCTCACGCCTCTTTGCCTCTCGTCGATACGAGTGCCACGATATCGAACATGATGAAGCTCGAAGCTCCGTGTGAAGCCGGGACGTGTTCGCACATGTGTCTTGTTCTGTACGTCGTTGTAGGCAAAGGAGATATCGCAAATTTTAGAGTCCGGTTTCACCATCTGAAGGGATGTGCGTGGACTCTCTGGAATGACCCATGATTGGCCAGAATCTCCCGTCACAGGCTGAAAACAGAGCCAAGAGGAAGTGCAGACGTCTAGTTATCTCTAAGACCACTTGAATTACATTTTGCTTAAAGGTAATTAAATCACACCCGTTTTTGTTCTGTGCTCCAGTAACCATTTGTACCTCAGTCAACTTTTCTCTTTCACCTGTAAAAGCAACATATAGGGTCACATCTTGAAGCTATAATACATAACATTTCCTAATTAAAATGTCTAAAAATGCTAGATGTGCTATATATTTTGTTTGTGTACCAACAATGGGCCTCATGAAAGAACATTTTTGTATTCTTATCTTAAATTTCTCCTACTTTTTGTTTGTACAATGGGCTCGTACAAACATACCGCATCAGATTCAACAAACGCTTGTAACTTCAGATACCTGTAGAAATGATCCACCTGTGCATATCTAAGTGCACATGCATGAGACTTGTAAATTAGCATAAATAACACCCAATAATACCATATAAGGTGCACTTCCTGCCCCATATGTCAGGAAGTGTTCATGAAAATGGCATCAAAGGATAAAAAGGAGAATTCTACGAGTTCAGAGTTTGATATCCTGCTTTCAGAGATCCATGAAGGAAAATCTGTGGGAAGAAACGGGAAAACCGAGTGCTGTTAATGCTGTGTTAATGGGGGGTCGGACTGTCACTGAAATAAAGAAGAAATGTCTCAATATGAAAACGGCTTCAAAGGAAAAAAAAAGGTCTCAGTACAGCAGAGCGATCGATGACTGCAGTGGGAGGAGTAGGTCGAGGGCAGGTTTCCATCACAGAGATAGAGGACTGAATAAGTGAGGATGTGACTTCATAACCATGCAGTGTGAAGATATGACCAATACAGCTGACGACAGGTAGTAATACGTCATTAAATTAACGATGAGAGACAGGATAATATCGAGTGTAATTTATTTTTCAAACTCAAAATGTCTTCAGACTAATTAAATATACAGTCATAAGTGAAAAACTTTGGTTTGGATACCAGCAGATAAACTGCAGGACTCCTACGACAGGCCTGGATCACTCGTTAATCATGTTTGTATCTGAAAGAAACTTCAGAATTCGAGAAAATTGGCCACAAGTTCTCTTAAATCACTTGTACACACCACTTAAGAACAAATCTGTTTGTACGAGTGGTTCTTGCATGAGGCCCATTGTTCCAAACCAGTAATGTGGGGACAGGGGAGGGGAGTTGGTGCTTCACCAAAGCTATTCACAATTTGTCTCAGAACATATACTCCAGTAAAAATAATCAGAATAGTTGTTTTTAAAGTATAGTAGCTCCTTTTGCCACAGCTTGCTTCTAAAAATGACCCTTCTTGAGATCTAGCACCAGACACGGCTGTCAGTTCCTCTGTCTGTTCTAAGGTGAACATATTTGTAGGTTTATGCATTCTTAGTTGATTCTCACACTGTGCTTCATTACCAACATTGATGCACAGACCATAGATTAACCATAATGAACCCATGAAGTTTCTTCAAGGTTATGGTGAATTTCCGACTAGCTATTTCCAGCTAGTTGCTATAACTTCTGGGAAAATACAGGATTTTTCTGATACGTCTGAGAGTGAAGAAGTCAGAGAATGTAACTAAATGTAATATGAATAAAACGTATGTGTATAAACTTGTCCATGAACATGATTCCTGCCTGAGTCATGTCAGATAGATTTTCATCAGCAATAGTGGTTGTTTAAAAGTGAAGAAAACAACTCCCATGATCCTGCACTACTTCATCAGAGAGAGACTCCTACCAGCAGAACTTACACATTACTTACACTTAGACATTTTGTTAACATTAGCTACCTTAAAGGAACAGTATGAAGGAATTGAGTGTCCTAAAATGAGTACTGCAGTCGAAGATAATGAGTTGGAGCCATAAACTGTATATTAAATAAGTTGAAATACTATTTGATATACAGCCTGTGGTTGAAGCGAGTTCTTTCCCCCAGCCACGTCCTCCTCAGACTCGAGGAAGCTCAGGCAGGCTGCAGGAACACTGCAGGAGCGCAAGACGAGCGCAACATTGTAATTTCTCAATAACAAGCATCTACGAGTCCTACACTGTAACTTCATCAGCTGTTGATAACTGTAAATTGTCTGTCAGTGTAAAGTTCAGCCTGTTACCCTGAAAACAAAAGCCCACTGCTCTGAAAATACACACTCTGGAGTTGGAGTTGAGTGACTGCCTGTGTTGTTCAATGAAACAACTTTAATTATAAACATTTAACCCTTCTAAAAGATTATTAATGATTTCTTACGACTCATAAACAGACGCTTACTCATTTGGTGAACAGTCAACAAACAGTAACATAAGTTACAAGCTGGAATAGAAATTTGAAAGAGGACACCGTGGCTGTAGTGCTGTTATCTGGGAAGCCAGAATTTCAGTGTAGCATGTTTCCTTAATATCTGATGACATATCATGGATATTTTATGATTTTATTGCAGTAAATATGTTGCAGATTTGTCCTTTAAGACGTGAATTTATTTTGCTTTAACAGGTATCCAAGCAACATCTTTTAACAACCCCTTAAAAATTTGGTTTTCTTTTCAACATGGACGAGCCTGGTACATAGCATATATAGTGAGCTGCAGAGCAAAAAGTGATTGGACTTGTGAAGGGGTCGGTTAGCACCACCAGTCGTTAATCTTGAAAAAACAATTCTTAATAAAAATTGAACTGAATTTTGATGGAAACATGGTGAAAAACTCTTAAGAAACGTGATAAACCGTCTCAGGCCCGCGGTCACCCTGTGTCACTGCATCGAGCGCTTGCCGGTCTAGTTATAGCTTTAATTTACATTAAACCCTTGGCTGACAACTCCTTGATGACACTCGCTGAGTTCATAATTTAATGCTATTGTGGCTCTGACACGGCCATAATCAAGGATGTGCATTGTCAACGCAGCCATGTGTCTGAGCAGCCTCTCACCGGGGCCTCAGCTGCTGTTGAACCTGCCGACTGAGTGGATGACCTGGCAAGCATACTGCTGATAATCCACTCTTAAGATGATGAGACATGCTAGTTTCCCTGGAAGTATGAGTAATTCTTCTGTAAAAAGGGCCCATCTCTGCCATCCACGTGTTGTTTCCATTAACAGTCCTCTTAATGACCTGCTCTCTCCAGCAGAGCCGCACGAGATCTTGTCGCTCGGATTCAAACATTTTTCTGGTCCTTGGTGCATTTTTGTAATAATCTCGTGGCAGTTATACATAGAAACCATTAATACCTGATGTTAAAATTAGACATCGTGGCTCGTTTGTTGTCTGAGGTTAGTTCCTCAGTACATCCATTATTTGAACATGCTTGAGTCCATCTGTCCTTTCTTTCCTCCCTCCCTCTCAGAGAGCCGGTGTCCTGCTTCCCGGAGGACAGCGTCTACGCCGTCTCTCCTCCGCAGGTCGACAGAGACAGCCGCGATGAGTTCGAGAGCCATGTGATGACGGGTCAGGGCCAGGTGAGGGGGCTGTCCAGGGACGACATGTTGATGTACAGGGAGTACGTCAAGAACAGATACATGTGAGACACGGACAAACTGGATCAGTGTTACCAATCCAGCACAAAATTTCATCTTGAAGACTTGGCATTTTTGTTTGCAGCTGCAGCACAGTGCAAGATACTTTTTTATGCATTTGTAAATCTATTTTTTTCTTTTGCTTGGAGTCTATAATGAAGAATGAACAAGCTACGTGTCCTGTATTTGGACTAAACCATGCGGGTTGATTTCCTTTTCTTTTTAATCGAAGTCATTTCTGTGTTTTAATAGCTTCAAATGTTATCCAGTTCTGTTTTTTATTCATGCAGCCTTAAAAGGATACCCAGATGGTGCTTTTTATTTTGCTCTTTGTGTTATTTTAATTGCAACTCTTTTAGGAAACTGTATTTAACTATATGTCCTTGTATTTTGACCATGTATATTGATGTAAATTGTTTTGAATCTCACATGTTGGAACCACTAATATGAAGGCAGGCCCAAAGATTATGATGATTGATTGTTTGAATTCCACCTCAGATGTGCTTTGAGTTTTGATTTTCATTTTTAGTCATTCCATTAAACAGGTTTCAGGGTAGTTCAGCCTTTAAAATCTCTTTAAAAAGCATGACTGGGATATACGCCTTGTTTCAGTTTCAAACAACTGTCTTACATAATGTCATACATGTACTGTAAATGTATATCCAGGTAATTTGCTTTTTTCCCTTATTTTTCCTTTTTTTTTTTTAGAGTTCTCATATGTTGCACATTGCATTATTTGATTGGATTAAAGGGATGGTTTGGATGTTTTGTAGTGAAGTTGTGCTTGTCAATAGTCAGTGTATTAGCTACAGTAGATGGCGGTCAGCATCAGGAGTATCCGTATTTTAGCCACTTAAAAAAAAATCAATATCAGTTTAAGTGTACACTATTTTTTATAATATTTTCACCTCTTTATCTTGCCGTCAGCCTTTTCTGATGGCAAATTGCTGTTACATAAGCTAAATATTGTTCTCTCCAAAGCAAACAGACTCAGTTGCCAAAAACAGTTAATTCTACCTTGCAAGATAAAACGTAATTTTACCTTTTAACTTGTCACATACCGATGATTTGTCACTGCCCTTCGGTGTCTGATACAGAAACAGAAGGTGCCCTTTAGCAGCCAGGAAGCCTTTTTAACATGTGGTTAACTCTGTGAAAAGGTTGCAGTTTGGTGAGGTTTAGGCACAAAAACTGCTCGGTTTAGGTTTAGGATGAGACCATGTTTGGAGTTACAAAAACTACATTGTGTCACGTACGTCACTGACATCACTGAAGCGACTCACAGAACAAGTGACGTTTGTCACGTGACGCACATAACCTTATGTAATATTTTGGTTTCACATGGTCACAGGCCCCGGCCTCATGACTTTCTTATGAAAGTAGTTTGTTTGATCCATCCATCCATCCACTCCACCTTCGCCATGTGTGGACTTTGTCCCTCTTTATACTATGTCAGCAGCTGGGGCGTCAAATACAGCCGCAGATGATTTTGCCAGTGGAGTTTGGTTAGTTTGGAGAGAGCGATATTTGTCAAGGCAAAGCTGTGAAAATATTCTAAATATAGCCTACATCTAAATGGATGTTGATTTTTTTTTTTTTTTTTTTTTTTTGTTAGGTGGCTAAAATATTTTTTGCTGCTTAAGTACTTCATACAGCCCCACTTCAAATAATCCAAGCTGTACCTTTAAACCTGAATTTTGTTTGTCTGCAAGACAAAACACATTGTTGATACCTTGATGTTGTGGGTTTGATCAAACCGCACTCTTTAGTTTACAAAACTGCACACTGATTTTGTTTTGTATGAATGCATTACTGATCTGTCAGCTGATTATTGTAGTTCTAAATTAAACATTTATTTATTCGCATGATGTGAAGATGTGATCGCTGTTTTCTACACTGCAGTTTTTCTCCTCTTTGCTCCTCTACTTTGATGTCTGTGCTCTTTTGTTCTCACACCAAAAATTTGAATATTGTTCCTCTCATGCCGCCTCTGTAGTTTATTTCATCTCTCATCTCCGCTCTCCTCTGCTGTCGTTCTCTCGTTCCCTTTTCACCCTCTGTGCAGCCTCTTCACTTCATGTTCTGTCTGTCACACTTTGTCTTCTCTCGCTCCTCACGCTCAGTCTTTTAGTACTCCGCTTTCAGCCACAGGTGTCAGAAAAATGTGAAATGTGAAGACTGCCTTTCCTGTAAAACACATACACGTTCAGTCAGCATACTGATTGACCACCGGTCTCTGCATCAGTGCCTCGTGAGCCTGAGGACGAGGGTGGGAGGGGCTTCAGCATGTGATGTGTTGGAGGGAACGACAGGGGAATTAAAGACAAATAACTCTTCCTACTGTATTTAAGACCAAATTAAGCCAAGACAGAATAGAACAGAGCAGATGGCATGTGTTTTGTCCGGCTCTGATCATTTTTAAGAGCTTGCAGCACTGTCATTATAATTGATAAGTGCTGGGTGATGTTCAGAGTGCACTACAAATCTCTGCAGCACAATCCAGTAATAACACATCTCACCTAAAGTGAAGAGAGCCTCTCAGCTCTCGATCGGTGTGCTACAGTCCCCCTTTTTCCTCCCCTCTGGAGGCTCTTAGCTGACTCAGAAGGCTTCTTCTACGTTTCTGGATTGTTGGTTGTTTGCTTGATGAGACCACTGCAGAGTCAGGCTGCTTTTATTATTACCCAGGATACTGCCTTTGTCTTCACATACTTTTCCAATTAATACATTAAAGGGATGGTTCAGATTTTTTTTAAGTCCATCTAAAAAAAAAAATCATATTTTTTGCCACTTAGGCTTAATTTACAGAAGAGTAGGAGCAGGCATCAGAAAAGAAAATGACAAGAGGGTGACTTTTTTTTTTTTTTTTTTTTAATTTTGCATTTTGAGAATAAAGTCAAACTCTCAAGAAAAAACTTTAAAGTTCAACATTAAAGTCAACATTTGAGAAGATATTAAAATTACCAACGTTAGTGCATAGGACTGCCTCCACAAAATGTCCTGTGTAGATGAAATAGTGACGTTTTGCTTCAGAATCAGTTTTAGTAACAAGGAAATTCTTTCTCTGTTAGCGCATGAACACAGTGTGGTCATCAGTGTTAGGACTTTGTGCCTGAAATTGCATCTGTTCAGAAGGAGAAACCACACAAGCCTGGAAAAGGCAGGTGCATTTGTGCAAATTGAAATAGCTGCCAACAGACAAAAGCACAAATATCGATGGTTAGACCTGCGTGCAGTTCACAGAGGATACGTTGTGCCGCAAGACACAAGCATCTGAGACACAGGAAGTACTGAAACAAAAGTCCAAAAAATGTGCTGTGGCTTGTGGATTCGTACGATAAGCTGAAACCACGGGACCTTTGTGGCAGCAATTCCTGTGTCTCAGATGCACAACTTGATCAATTGTCTCATCATGTCTCTGTCACAACATGTCCTCTCTGAATTGCATGCAGGTGTGACCATCGATATACTTGCACTTGTCCATTAGCAGCCACCTTTTGCAGGCTTGTGTGGCTTCTTCTTTTGAACAGATGCAGTTTTTGGCACAATCTCTTAAGTTGTAATACTGATTAATACACTGTTCATGTGCTAAAAGAGAAAGAAATTCCTTGTTACTAAAACCAATTCTGATGTACGACTTCACTAATTCATCTACACAAGGCATTTTGTAGAGGCAGTCTTATTTGCTAATGTTAGTTTGACATATTCTCAAATGTTGGACTTAATTTTGACATAAATTTCAAGTTTATTCTCGACATATTGACTATATTCTTGAAGTGCAAATTTAAAAACAAAAAATCTCTGATTTAGTTTGACTTTATTATCAACATTTTGACTTTATTCTTGGAATGCTAAATGAAAAAAAAAATCCTCTTATCATGTTTTTTTATTGTTGGCCCTAATACTCTCCCATACTTAATTTGACCAGTCTAACCTGACAATTTAAGACCAGTTCAAGGACTAGACAACTGGCCCTAGAATTTAATTATTGCTTTGTGAAGAAGTTATAAACCTGTATATTGACACTAAAAAATAAACAGGATGACAATTTGCACTGTGTTAACATCCAGAAACTAGAATAATTTTAAAATCAAAACTGCTGATCCACCCTGAGGGTCCTCAGATCACACATCAGGGATTCATGGCACTAGTTTACTGCTGAAATCTGTTCCTGAGAAAACCTCTTCCAAGTAAACGAGCCTTGTGTGAGACCTATAGAGAGCGGTTGAGCTTAAAGGGATGGTTTGGATTATTTGAAGTGGGGTTATATGAGGTACTTAGTGATTATCAGTGTATTAGCTGCAGTAGATGGTGGTCGGCACACCCAGTGCTTAATTCATAAAACAGGAGAGGGTGTTGTTCTGGCAAGTCAGGGGGAGAGTTCACCTATGGAGTTTGGTTGATGTGGGGAGAGCGATGTTTGGCTCATATAACAGGTGTTTCCTGTCTGAAAAGGCTCTCTGACTGCAAGGTAAACTGGTGAAAATATTCTGAATACACTTAAACTTTTTGTGTGTTTAGTTGGCTAAAATAGCTTTTGTTGCTAACTCTGTCCACTGCGGCTTGTGGCTTAGCTTGCGTGTTGGTTCTCCTCTCTGCTCCTCGGCAGTACACTGATTATTGATAAGTACCTCATACAACCCCACTTCAAATAATCCGAACTACCCCTTTATCCTCAACAGCTCTCTGTAGTTCTTATACAATGCTCGTTTATTTGGAAGTGGTTTTCTCAGAAGCAGATTTCAGCAGAAAACTGGTGCCATGAATCCTTAATGTGTGATCTGAGGACCTTACAGGATGGATCAGAGTTTCAATTTTACATTTTTTTTTTTTTTTTTCTAGTTCCTGAGAGGTAACACAGTGCTAATTGTCATCCTGTATGTTCTTTGGTTTCAGCGCTCAGTTTTATAACTCTTTAACAAAGCATATCTAATAATTAAATTGTGGGGCCAGTCTTAGCTGTGAGCTTAATCAAGCCTGTCTGCTGTAGGAAAGTCTTGATATTGATACGCAGCCATCAATATAGCCCCGCCTCCCCCTGGGCTAACCCTGAGATGAGAGCTTTGTTGCTATGGCAACAACCTCTTAGAACGTAATATTACATTGGTGAGAGTGGAACTTTCTTAGGACACTGTGTTTGTGCCGCACTGAAGATGGCAAATGTTTGGTTTTTGAGAAGAAATCGTCCCTTCAGTTGCATAAAGAAATTAAATAAATAACAAACGAGCAGTATAACGAATAATGTCTTTTTTTTTTTCAAACAATGTTCATCTTTATAATTCAGGTGGTACAAAAAAATTACTAAAAGATAATTACTCAATTAAAGCCCCTATAACAAAGAGCAGCTGAGCACTGGCAGATGAAACCCTTTAAATAACAAAAGAAAAAGAAATATAGCACTTAAATCACAATATAAGTTCAGTACAAAGAATAATTTCAAGTTAAAATTATATGACTCCAAAGGGAAAAAAATAAGAAAGAAAGATCTGTCATAACATGCTATTTTTATTTTTTTATTTTGCAAGGAAACTGTATTAGAGCCGATTTTTTAAAAGTTTAAACAGCAAATAAGGTCCTCAAAGCTGTTGTTATGATTTTAAAATAGCCTGCCAAGTAAAGATTTACCAAGCTCAAAAATATTTTTTTTTAATTCTTGCTTTGAAAGGTTTTTCCAAAAAACAATACCATCTTTTTCTTTTTTTTTTTTTTTTTAATCTTTGGAACCCGAATTGTTCTGCATCTATAATTATTTGAGTTCATAATATTTGTTCAGAGATGTAACATACTTTTAAATGTGAGTAAAACAGTCACATTTAAAAGTACTGACTCTAAAGATTGCTAGAATCTGCCTTAAAAAATAAAAGTCTGTACAACATGAAACTATTGATCCTTCCTAAGTCCCGCCCCCTTTCACGCTGTTCTCCACTAACAGTTGATCACGCTTGGTGACCATAATCAAATGTCTTCTTTCCTGTTTCCTGTACTTAAATATGCTAAGATAGCTGAATATGGTGAGATGGTTGAAAGATGTTGCCATGGGAACTGTAAAAGTCACATATATTCACACCGTAAATTTAGCGAATGTTAGCAAAACTCAAGCTAACTAGCCAGCTAATCAATATCACTCATTAGTTAGCTAGTTAGCTCGTATTTTGTAAACATCAGCTAACTTAACATGTGACCGTATATTTCTCTTTTATAGGAGACCAAGGTACCAAGTTTGCTCAACTCTCATTGTAGTACAGAGCGAAAAGGGGCGGGACTTAGCATGGGTCAGTTGTTAAACATAAACTCTTCCTCAGGTTGTACAGATCTCCAGGTTCTGTTACAGTACAAGAACGTTTAGTGTCCTCAATGATAGCAGCATGTAGACATTTAAAACAAAAAAAGCGGTCACTTTAGTAAAATTGTGGGTGTGATTTTTAAGCTGATATACAAAAAAAGGCCTCTTTGGATGACAGATGCTGCTGCTGACATCTGTTCAGATCCATCAGCTGTTTACAACCAGTGTTTAATTTTACTAACACAGTGTTTAGAGCTAATTTGTTGTGCACCGTTAGCAGTCAGCAAGTTTTTATTAGCAGATGTAATTATCATAAAATCGAGGTCACAACGACATCTGCAGCGAGGCAGTTACAGCGCAGCGACCTTGACACCTTCATCAGATCGTTTCTTCTTCTGTGACTCCTTTTGTGTGTGATCCACAGTGTGTGTGTGTGTGTTTACCTGAGCAAATACATTTGTTTCTCTCATATTGTGACAAGAAGATGTTTCATCGTGTGTCCTACAAAATCTATATTCACCTTCTATACTTTATTATCTTCCACACACTCCAAGAAATAAACGTGCTAATTAGAACCATTAAGAGTTCTTCCACTTTCCTGGTAGAACTGTTCAGAACACTTTCAGGAAGTTTTATTTAGAGCCCAACATAAAAGGTTATACCTAGAACCATCTGTGAAAGGTTTCACACAGAACCCTCTATGACAGTTTCTAAAGGAGAACCCTTCTATGGTGTAATGACCCAGAAACCCAGAAAGCTCTCTGGGGGGTTCTATCCAGACTCTTGCCACCGTTTAAGGGTGCTAACAGGAACCCACCCAGAGGCTTCTACCAAGAACCTTTTTATATTCAAAGGGTTTCATCCAGAAAGCACCAGGGGGGTTCCACCAAGAGCCCTGTTATGTTCCAACAGTTTTATCCAGAACCCAGCTAGCAGGTTCTACTGGGAATCTTTTATATTCCAAGGGTTTTATCTATAACCCAGCCAGGGGGTTCTACCCAGAACCCTTTTAAATTCAAGAGATTGCATCCAGAACCCACAAAAGGGATTGGTAGGGGTTCTAACAAGAACACTGTTATATTCCAAAGGTTTTATCTATAACCCAGCCAGCGGGTTCTACTGGGAGCCCTTTTACATTCCAAGGGTTTTATCTATAGAACCCATGCAGCAGGTTCTTCAGGGAACTCTCATATATTCCAAGCATTTTATCTATAACCCACCGAGGGGTTCTACCAAGAACCCTTTACATTCCAAGGGTTTTATCTATAACCCAACCATGGTTTTCGAATTACGGGGAGTTAGGGGGAGCTGGTCCTCATGAAAAGGACATGTAGCTCCCTAAAAAGCCTCATTTAGAAAATTGTGGGGGTTTTAGCTAATCAAATTGATGGAGTCCTGAAATAAATAATAACAGTGTTAAATTTTACAAAGTGTTTGAGTTTTTCACTTGCGCAGCATTTTTTATTGGCGATAATTAACATAAATGCTGATGTCAGCATCTGAGGAGGCGCCAGCGCAGCGTTGACCCTTCATCAGATGTCCTTGGTTTTGACCACAGGGTGATGGTTGTACTGAAAATAACATTTTATCTCTATTGGTTACAAGGATTGCTTTATGTTGTTGACAAATTGAACTTTTGACTTTATTACTTTCCCACGACCCAAGAAATACAACGTGACAAAGAGACATAAGACATGTCCGATAAGACAGTCAGATTAAGGAAGTTTAGTTGTAGAGAAGAGAAGGATAGCTAGAACACTGTGTTTCCCGTTCTATGACATTTCTAAAGTGTCCCATGTAAGACACAAACCGAGCTCATCTGGGTTTAAGACTTTTGCCACCATTAAGTTACAATCCACCAGATTACCAAGAATTTATATAACGGTTTAATCAAAAACCCGCCACCAAGACGCCAGTTGCAACGTTGTATCCAGAACGCGCAGTGAGGCATCGTTAATCGGTCAATTTATCTTCCCAGCCAGGGAAGAACCTTTACATTCATGGATGCATCCAGAAGCCACAAAAGGAGATTTTTCTATCCAGAAACGTTTTTCAAAGGTTTATGCATAACAGCCAACGGTTCAATGGAACTTTAATTCAAGGGTTTATCTATAGCTACACCCTGAAACAAGGTTAGGAACAAATAACAACTAAACCCACGGGGGGGGTGTCTACAAGAATCCCACAATTCCAGTGTTTAAAATTTCGAATGAACCCAACCATGGGTTTCTACTGAGAACCCTTCTATATTTCAAGAGTTTTATCTAGAACACACCCAGGGTTCAACCAAGAACCCTTTTATATTCCAGTGGTTTTATCTAGAACCCACCCAAAGGGTTCTCCCAAAAAGCCTTTTATATTATGGTACAAAGAACCCTTTTGGATTTTAAAGAACTTGTTGTCTTTGGATGAAAAGGGTTCCTAATGGACCCTTTAGTCCTATAAGGAACCTTTGACAAACCCTTTCTTCAAAAGCAAATGGTTCTGGGTAGAACCTCAGCCCTTCTGGAAGAACCCCTTTGGAACCCTTATGTCCAAGAGTGTAATTTGAACTTTCTTTGTCACGGCTGCTTCATTACTGGCCTTTCCTCTGTCTAATTAGAGACATGCTCCAGTTTTCCTGAGCAAATATCTCCACGAGGGAATTAAAGGTAAAGAGTGTGTTTGTGTATTCGAGCACGTGAGAACATGTGTGTGCACTGTTGACAAAGAGGGTTCTGCTGTCTGTGTGTGTGTGCAGGCGGGGGGGATTGTGGGCGTTTAGGGATTGTCTCCTGAAAGCGGCTGTTTTGAAGCCGGGAAAGAGGCCTTGTTTTTCTCATGTTTTTATGTTCCTAATGGCAGGTGTCTCATTACACTGAAACCTCTCAGCACACATGGGTATGGATGAATAGCTGCATCTAGTCGCTGGTATTTTTGGGGCAGCTTGCTGTTGGGGGTCCTCACAAAAATAGAATAAAGATTGAATGGCGCCAGGGGTGCGGTGCTTCTGTTTGGGTGGAAATTCAATTTGTTTCACTCAGTCCATCATAGAAAACAATCGGAAAAGGATTCTGAGATGTATTTTTTGGTCTTGTTGTGTGGTCGGGTATCTGCCTAGGTCTTTGACATGAGTCACAAGGCACTTCATGTGACCGCTTAGCTCATGAATGAAGACAACCCCCTCTGCAGCCCCCAGTCGACGGACAAAAGGTGGCCAAACAGCTGTTGCCTGGAAACCAAAACTGGTTACCATATTGCAATTGCTGCTTTGAATCTCTGCCTACCTCCCACTGCCTCTCAACATATCATCCACTGTCTGTTTTTTTAATTGGTACAACTATTTTTGTAACCTAAAATATTAATAGAGCTACATTATTTTTTAATTTACCTATTAATATGGAAAAGAAATGTCATCCTAATAAGTTATTAAGTCATTTTATTAAGGTTTGTTCATCTTCAAGTCCATAAAAAAAACAAAATTGTCCTCAACTACTTCTTAACTTCTCATGTAGCCTCATTAATAGCAAAGTTAAGATGAGAGGGAAAAAAAGTCACAATTACGGAAGCCGGGAAACGGCCGTACATGTATGTATTTTTTAATGCCATTGTCTTGAGATGGAAATAAATAATAATTATATTTAATAATCTTGCATAGATGGCATGTTGGCAGCTGCTGCAACTGATTTAGGCTGAAAATGTTAGATCAAGAGTATCACAAGAAAACAAGCTTTGTTATCTCCAGATAACAAAGAAAAAAGAAAAAAAAAATTAACTGGTCGTCACGTAAAACTGAGCTTTGCTATATTGACATAACAAACAAAAACTAACCTGTTAACACAAGACAATGAGCTTTGTTATCTCAAGATAATAAAAAAACAACCCATTTTCACAAGAAAACAAGGTTCGTTGTCTCAAGATAACGATAAAATTAACTTGTTATCACGGGAAAACAAGCTTTTTGTTATCTTGATAAAATGAAAAAATTAACCTCTTATCAAGAGAACATATGCTTTGTTATTTCAAAATAATAAAAAAAATGAGCCTTTATCCTGAGAACACAAGTTTTGTTATTTTTGTTATTTCGTTACGTCCAGATAACAGAAAAATTAACCGGTTATCACAAGAAAATGAGCTTTGTTATCTTGAGATAGTTAATAGATTAACTCATTATCTCAAGATAACAAGCGTTTTTGTGATCTTAAGATGTGATCTTAAAAGTTAACCTGTTATCACAAAAGAACAAGAGAAAACAAGCTTTTTACCTGGAGATAATGGAAGAAATTAACTGTTGTTACCACAAAACAAGCTTTCTTATCAGGAGATGATGAAAAAAATTACCCGTTATCAAAAGAACATGTGTTTTGTTATCTCAAGATACCAAAAAAATAAATCCGTTATCCCAAGAAAGCTAGCGTTGTTATCTCCAGACAATGAAATTTAAAAAAAGGCCATTATCAGGAGGAAATAAACTTTGTTATCTCGAGATAATGAATGAGTTAACCCATTATCACAAGAAAACCAACTTTATTATCTCAAGAAAACAAAAAAAATAATCCGTTATTACAAAAAACAAATTTTGTTATCATGGGATAATGATACAATTGAGAATAACAGCACTGAAAAAATATTTGCATGTATGACCATTCTCCTACAAAATAAATGATTTAACAGGAAAAAAAAGTGGTGTAGGGAGATTTTCTTTTTTAGCGAGTAAGGTCCAATAACCAATTCACACACCACTGAGCAATTGAAGATGACTTTATGTTTAAATAAAAGTAAAACTCTGCACTTAATCTTCAAATTAACGTTCATTATTTTACACCTGAAGCCTTAACAGTAGAGTCAAAAAAAAGGTTTATCAGGGCTCATTGTTGAATACTTGTCTCAATACTAAAGCTTTTTTTGTCAGATGAGAGCAGAAAATAAGGTGAAGGTGAGTTAATCTCTCAAAGGAAAATGAGAAAATGAGTCAAAATGTGTCAGACAGAGGGAAGATATAAACAGTGACCGCTGTACTATCAGTACTTATTTTGGGTGTAACAGGATGTTTGTTCCTGGATGAACATTTACCCGACATACTGAATCACGTGTGTCAGCCTGGTGTCGCGCTGACTCGTGGTGTGTGCGTGTGTGTGTGTGTGTGTCTCAGATACTGTAACTTGCTGCAGGTATGCAGAACACGCGGTGCTTTTAAACGGATCAAACTGAGCGTCTGCAACGGGAAACAACTTGTTCTGGAAGTACATACGTAAATGCACACACGGTGCTGTAAATGGTGCTGCGCCGAGGTGATTAATCTGCCATCCTCAGAGTTAGATCACATGTTTCTGCATAGTGTATAGGCTTTGTATCCTAACCTTCTTCCTCCAAAGTGCAATAGCTTGTTAGCCAGTCTCTTGTTCCAGACCATCTGCTACGCCTACATGAGCTCCCTCTCTGTGTTCACAATGCCTCAAACTATTTCTTCATCTCTGCTCTTACTTTCTTTTCATGGCAACACAACAAATGCTTTTGACTCATTATAAACATACTTCTAACATTAGTTACACTGACTTGTCTTCTATTTAGACAAGTAATCGTTAAACTACCAAACAATGGAAGTGAATGGTGACCAGTTTTCAAACAAAAAAAAAAAAATTACAGAATACAAACATAAAATGCCTCCATACTGCTCGTCTGGTATAATCCAAGTCTCCTAAAGACACCGTGTTTTTAGCCTGAATCTTCAGTGTAGATCCGTAGCTTGGAGCCACGTTCACGTGCACGTGCACACCGTCTGAAGTGAGTGTGTGACGGTGTGCAACTGGTCACCATTCACTTCCATTGTTCAGGATATTCTGCAACGCTGTTTTCCTGTGAAACTCCAGCAGAGTTTTTTGTGGACTAACAAAATAAACCCAACCCTCAATCAGCATGAGGGTGAGTAGATAATGACTGAATTTTAATTTTGGGGTGAACTGTCCCTTTAACGTAATTACCTGTGCTTTCTCTGCTGTATCACACGTCTGCTGTGAGTAACATCTGTTCAAATAGTCATTAATAGTCACTACAATATTTGGTGTACCAGTACAAGAGCTCAACTGATTTTTCTTCTATTTTTCTTAATTAATTAATTTTATTTATTATCACTTTCTTTATTATTAATAAAGTTCTATGATCGCAAACATCATAGGAGAACCTACGGGGCCCACAACCTGCTCAAAACGTGAATGGCCCTATCTGGATCCACTGTTTGTTTTGTCTGTTCTGGGCTACCGTAGCCTACATGGGTGCTGCAACATGGCAGACTCCGTGGTAGAGGTCCTGCTCCCCCTGTAGATATAAACAACTCATTCGAAGATAATGAAAACACAGTGACTCTTATTTTCAAGTGATTATACCCTAATGAAAATGTATTTGTTACATATGTGCTATGGACCTTTAACATAACACAGCAGTAATTAGTGGAATTAAAATATATAATTGGTCAATAAGTGCATTGGAGAGTAGGTAAAGGATGCTCATCAATACTTGTTTGGTCAAATTTGATGTAACAGTTAAACTTCAGCTGCCATGGATGTTGCCAGCAGGGGTTGCTATAGAAACAAAATGTTCAGCTGACACCAGCTGCAGGCAGCAGAGATAGCAGATAAAGATATTTGAAGGTTAATATTGGCACTAATTAATTTCTGCCAATAATCATTCCAGATAATTACCATGCCTGAGTTCTTCAGAATTTTACTGGAAAAAAAGGGGAAAAAAAAGGCATCATAGAACAGCATGGAGGCCATCACGCAGCACTAGAACGCTCTTAAGTGACATCAAACTGGGTGAAATAAGGAGGCGTTCAAGACAAGTTGACTCATCTCACCTGTCCTGCATGAAATTCTAGCATACATTATAGCCTGCCTGTCATTTAATTTAAATAACACGTGGACAGATCTGCAGCAAACTCAGGCTTGTAGATTTAACCGTTTGGAGGCTTAGTTTTGAAAGGTTAGTTTTCCACAGATTCTCCACTGAAACTTGATTATCAGGTATTAAAAACAAGTTGACTCCACCTGTTTAGATTGAGAGTAGGTGTAAAAAAAAACATTACTATTTTGTGTAAACTGACTAAAATAAAATGTAAATATAGAGGAAATGACTTTAGTTTTAGTGCTTGTCAATATTGTCAAATTTGCTAGGGGCATTTTACAGAAACTTCCCAATTTGCAGACCTTATCTTAGCTGTTTGGTGACCACGGTAAAGTTAATGTTCTTATCTTAACTGAAGGAAAAAGTTTATTACACAAGCATCCTAACTTCATAAAATCATAAATAAACTCTTCTAACTTTAAGATCTTCTAACATTAAGCTGTCCTAACTTTCACTTTCCACGTGTAGTAGTGGCTAGCTGTTAACTAACTGGTTAGCAGTAGTGTCTGCTAACAGTAGCAAATGGTAGTGTTTGCTATAAGTAGCTAAGGGTAATGTTGACTAACAGCAGCTGCCAGTTAAGTTTGCTAACAGTAACTAATGATAGTTTTTGCTGACAGTTTTGTAGTGTTTTCTGAAAATCAGCAAATAGTAGTGTTTGCCATTTGTGAGTTGTTTCGCCTGTGGTGGATGAACGAAACAAACAAGGTTACTTAAAAAACTGGTCCTCTCATCACTTGCACTGCTGATGCTAAATGTTAATGCGCATTGTCTTATAAATTGTTAGAGTAAGACCGCTCTCGAGTGTCATTGAGTCATATTTCAGGTCTGCCCAGAAAATATTAAGATAGTTTTATTTTTGTCATTATATTTTATGATTATTTACGGTGGAAACACAACCACTTCTGTCCACAGGATCCTTCAAAGTCAACAAAATAGGCTATGAAAGTTCATTATAGTCGCTTTAAATAAACAAATTATTACTGATCTTTTTTCTTTTAAAATTGATTTTTACTAAATCCCTTGGTTATCATAATGTATGTCATACTGACTAATTCAGATTATATTCACCAAGGGCTGTTTTTGGCTTCCAGAAAGCGAAATAAAAAGGACCAAATCATTTCAAATGTGGTGAAGTTTCTGAAAGCAATGAAAAAGGTTTGTTTTTATTTAAAAAAAAAAAAAGTATTTTTCAGAAATGTCCAACATATCAAATATAAGAAAGTATATAAAAATGATAAAGAAAAAAGGATTTTTGAAAATGTTATTTTATTTTATTTTTAGGGGGAAAATTATTTGATATTTGATGCTTTACAGGGGGCAGTACGTGTCTGATGTGACTCAACAGTTTGCCTGAGATCAAAAATTAATCACCGGTTTCAGGAGAGACTCGTTCTGGGGTTCAGATAAGAGGAGCACCGAAGAAGAAGAAGCTGTAGTTTAATTTTTTTTCTTCGTGGAAAAAGCGCTGAAATATGCAGGAGCTTTGACGGCAGAGAGACGGAGACAAAGAGCTTGACATCAAGTCTCTCTCTCTCTCTCCTCATCTCTCATCTCTCTCTCTCTCTCCTCTCTCTCTCCTCTCTCTCTCTCTCTCGTGACGTCACGTTGGTTTAAAACTCTCCTCGCGTGTGTCTGGTCGGTCCCCTCTCGTCGTCGTCGTCGTCCTCCTCCTCTCGCTCCTCCTCTTCCTCCTCATCCTCCTCCTCCTCCTCTTCCTCACAGTCACCGAGCTGAACACCGGCCAATGCTTCACGCCACCCGTGCCCTGAGTGTCTGTCCCATGCCTGGGAAGCACAACAAAATCAAGGGCTTCACCTGAGAGGCTCCAAAGGAGCGAGCGAGCGAGAAAAAAAGGAGGGGAAAGGGGAACAAACTGGTGCCAAATAGGCTACTTTTTGTATTTTTTTATTTTTCCAACGTTTTCCAGTTGGACGAGGAGCTCTGATTTCAGCGAAAATCTCAGCTCAGTCAGCTCACACAGTTTTGTCACGGAGGTAGGTTGTCTAAACTTTTCAGAAGCCGTGTTCTAATTACAAAAAAACAAAAAAAACAAAAAAACAAAACAAACAGCTTTTTATGTTGGCTGCAATTTTTTTTATCTACTCTCCATAAAAGCAAAGTTATAGTTATAAGAATGATTAGAAAAATAACCTGTTATCGTTATGATATAATGTAGAGGAGCACAGCAACATCACTTTTTTTTTATTCCTTAGTGGAGAAAAACACCACTAATTATATAGTTATTAAGCATCAAACTGTCTGTAAGTCTTGATAAAAGTATTAAACATTATTTTAGAAGAAGTTAGACTAGGATAGTGGTTATATGAATAATATTTTGTGTAGTATTTTGATGGATAGAGTTGCCGTTCAGCACCACGGACAGCACATGTGCCTCCTGCTGCTGCTACTGCAACTTTTACTGGGAGGAAAAAAATCAATCCACCCTAAAACTGACTTTAAATGGTGCCATACTGCTGGTTTTGACGGTTCATGGATATCTGAAAAGAAAGTGTTCGTTTAATTTAAAAAATTTTTTTAAAAATCAGGCATTTAAAGTTGAAAGTTGAGATTTTTCCAGTTAAATGAGTTTCAGATAGAGTTGCTGTGATTTCAGGACCACGGACAGCTCATGTGCCGTCTTTTACAGCGCAATCCACCCTAAAACTGAATTTAAATTGTGCCATGCTGTTGGTTTTCGACGGTTTATGGACATCTGACAAGAGGTTCTTAGTTTAAGTTAAAAAATCAGAGCTTTAAATGTTGAAATAATTGTGTTTGGTGATTAACACAAATAGTTTATTTGAGTTTTAGATGAAGTTGCTGTGAATTCAGAACCACGGACAGCTCCTGTGTCTCCTGCTGCTGCCACTATAACTTTTGCAGGGAAAATCCACCCCAGAAACTGAATTTAAATTGCCATCTTGCTGGTTTTGGAAACTTCTGGAAAATCTATCAGACAGCTGTTTGCTTAAGCTTAAAAAACTTAGCATTTATAGTCGGATTAATCATATTTATGCCTTAACACAGTAAGTTTTGTTTGAGGTATTCCTTCTAAATGAGTCTTGCATGTCTTGTAATTTTCTACAAGTAGAAATTTGAGCTGTTCAGTGTTTACTCACTATGGAGCGGCCCCAAACTTGAAGATGAATGCACCACCCATCACTGCAGCGTGTTTCTCTGCTGTGCAACTCAGATCCACTAATTAAAGGTGAACTGTGCAGTAGATACTATAGAAATGACAAAAAAAAACTGTTTTAGGGTGGATTTTCCTCGTGACTTTTGCACTTAAGTCTGAGCCTACAACTTCATCATTCTTATTTCAGTTTATCATACTGCAAACTGTACTGTATGCTTTTTCCATACAAAGTTTTGAATTGGGCACTTGTGCATTTCAGTGAGTAACAGAATGGGAACGTAGCACTAGCCATCAGCTAAATTCTGGTAAAATCTGAATGTGGGTGGCAGAATTCAGGCACAAACAACGATTTACTATCGTCAGTCTTTTTCTCTGCTGTGCAGCTTAAGTCCACAAATTAAAAGTGAGATGTGCAGTAGATGTAGAATTTTTAAAAATGTGTTTTGTTTGCATGACTCTTGCAGCAGTTTTTATTCAAATGAGGATAGGCTGAGTTTACAACTGTTTGATTCTTATTTCAGTTTATTATACTAAAAGTATTGCTAAATTAAGCTTTTTTCCTATGAAGTTTTGCATTGGGCTGTTCTGGTAAATATGAAAGTGGCTTGTAGAATTCATGCACAAAACAATGGCTTACTATCGAGATCCTGGTGAATTTTAACATTTATCTGTCAGTGGCAGGTAGATTTTAGAATTAATTTCCCACCGTGGTAATTAGACTTGCTGTAGCAGGCCAGCTTGTAAGCAGGGCAAGCAAACATCCTGCTCATGTGTCAGTCTGAAACTTTACTGACTCAATTGGTGCTGTCATGTGAAAATTCTGACTTTTAACCTCCTTAAATGAGACCAGTAGAGCTGTGATGATTGGTTGATTAAACAAATAAGATAAGATAAGATAAGATTGTTGGAGAAAATAAACAATTTTTTGACATTTTATAGGCTAAACGATTAATCGATTACTGAAAATAATTGTCAGTTGCAGTGAAAATAGAATTAGCCTTCATACTATCATTAACAAACAAATCTACTTGCTCTGCTGCCTCCTGCAGGACAAAAGGACGACAGCGTGGAGACATGAACGAGTCGCTGGTGGTGAACGACTCCTCTGCGAGCTCTCTGCCTGGAGAGGCCCTCCCGTGGATGGAGGCTGACTCTCCAGAGCACAACGGCAGCCTGGAGTTCTCCACCGCCCCATTAGACTTTCCCATCAATCCATGGGACATTATGCTCTGCATGTCGGGCACCGTCATTGCCTGCGAGAACGCATTGTGGTAGCAATCATCTTCTACACGCCGACGCTAAGGACTCCCATGTTTGTGCTGATCGGGAGCCTGGCCACAGCGGACCTGCTGGCCGGCATGGGATTAATCCTGAACTTTGTGTTCCAGTACGTGATCTCCTCAGAGACCATCAGCCTTATAACTGTTGGCTTCCTGGTGGCGTCCTTCACCGCGTCCATCAGCAGCCTTCTGGCCATCACGGTGGACCGTTACTTCTCCCTGTACAACGCTCTGACGTACTTCTCAGAGAAGACGCTGCAGTACGTCCACCTGATGCTGCTGGGGACCTGGGGAGTGTCTCTCTTCCTGGGCTTGCTGCCGGTGCTCGGCTGGAACTGCCTGGACGAGCCGGCGTCCTGCAGCATCGTGCGCCCTTTGACCCGGAGCAACGTCACACTCCTGGCCACCTCCTTCTTCGCCATCTTCGTGCTCATGCTCACCCTCTACTTCAAGATTTGCAAGATCGTGTGCCACCACGCCCACCAGATTGCCCTACAGCAGCACTTTTTCGCCACGTCGCACTATGTGGCCACTAAGAAGGGCGTCTCCACTCTGGCCATCATATTAGGGACTTTTGGCGCCAGCTGGCTGCCCTTCGCCATCTACTGCTTGGTGGGCGAGAAGGAGTATCCATCAGTGTACACCTACGCTACACTGCTGCCTGCCACATACAACTCCATGATCAACCCCATCATCTACGCCTACAGGAATGCAGAGATCCAGCGCTCCATCTACATGCTTCTCTGCGGCTGCTTTCAGGCCAACAAAGCCTACCGGTCCAGGTCGCCAAGCGAGGTCTGAAAAGGTGCCAGGCCTCTTTGTGTGTGTGAAAAGAAAGCGAGCAAAAACAGTCAGTGTACTAGGCAGCCAACAGATTTCCATTTTAAAATGAGAAAGCCAAAATTGGGAGACAAGCTGTTCCCATTTAGAAATAGGGAAATAAAAAACAGAAAACGACCGTTTCTCGTTTTTTGTTTTCATAACAAAAAATGGAAAACAAAAAACGAAAACAGAAAACAAACCTTTTCTTGTTTTTTGCTTAGAAAATGTACTTGGCAGCCGACAGTTTTCCGTTTTAAAATGAGAAAACCAAAATCAGGAAACAAGCCATTTAACAATTCCCATTAAGAAACAGAGAAATAAAAAACGGGAAATTACTGTTTTTCTGTTTTTATAATAAAAAATGGAAAACGCAAATGGAAAATGACCCGTTTCTAGTTTTTTGTTTAGGGAGTGTATTTGGCAGCGAACAGATTTTCATTTTAAGATGAGAAAACCAAAATCAAGAAATGAGCTGTTTACCAGTTCCCATTAGAAATAGGGAAATAAAAAATGGAAAACAATCCATTTTTGTTTTTTCAATTTGATAATGATAAACAGAAAATGAATAAACAACCCGGTAATTGTTTTTCTTGGATGTGCTTCTAATTGGAAATCCAGAATTAAAATCGGCTACATGTGTTGGTCCAAAAAAAAAAAAAAAAAAAGGGTTCCCTACTAACACAAAGTTGTTGCAGGAACGTAGTTGCATTGTAGCAACCTAACAAGTGAGTGTCATCACCAGCACGTTATTTTAAACGTCGTCGGCATGTTGTCGCAATATTTCCACCATTTTTTGGAGATGTTGTGACCTTTTAGCAACGTTGCAGCAATGTCATCAAATAAAGTACAGAAAATGTCATGCAGAGGATGTTGAACTGATGTTGCAGAAATACGATAGAATACTTTTTTACGTTGTAACATAGCAGCAACGTAACTAATGGTAATGTAACTGTGATGCTGTGGTAACATCGTTACATCACAATTGATGTGTTACAATTGTGACATTGCAGGAACATCCTGTGTTTGTAGGGTTGTTTTTTGTTTTTTTGTTTTTTTCATTTTTTGTTTTTTAACATCAAATGGAAAAACGGGAAAGGGTTCGTTTTCCATTTTTTGTTTTCCTAAATGGGAATCAGTTAACAGCTTGTTGCCCAATTTTGTTTTTCTCATTTTAAAATGGAAATCCGTTGGCTGCCAATCACACTGACCAAAAACCATCCTGTGACCATCAACAGTCTGCTTAACAACCGACAGTGAACGCTTTACAAACACAGCGGTGGGGGTGTGATGCTAGAAACGTGTCTCTCATGCATACTGTATCTGCACTTTACTATGTCTCAAACACAAGTTAGGATGAGATGTTTGGAAACGCTGTGAACAAGAAACTTCTGTGAAAAAAGACAAAACAAACCTGTGAATGTAATTAAACGAGAAAAAGGAATGGAAAATCTTGCACTTTAGTATGTTTTTTTTGGGTTTTGTTTTGAAATGCCAAAGCAGTATTGTATAGCCCTTATTGTGTTTGGACTTGTGAGTAAACTTGTGCCATTTTTCTATTTTGTATGGTTATTGTCTTTGATGTACATTTTCTACAAGAGGAAAAATAAAGGAATAAAAAATACAGCTGTGCCTCCGTCACGTGTCTTTACTGTAGCACAAGTCATGGCGCCACACCTGACTTGTTTTCGTGTTTTCTTTTTTTTTTTTTTTTTCTTTTCTTCGTCCTCTTCACCTCCTTCCAGCCTCTTCCTCTGGAGCGCAGGTGGGTCTGTTTGAAGAGACTAATGGCACATTGAAAAAGCAAGTACCTTGCACCGGAAAATAGCTTCAATTTACACCCAGACACATTTGACATTGTTTGCTCAGTCTGTGCGTGGCTGTGTGTGTGTGTGTGTGTGTGTGTGTTAAAGAGACAGATATATAGAGATACCGCAAACGTGTGAAAACATGTGCCATGTGGTCAAGTGTGCTTTGCAGTTTTGTTTACCTCCCACACACTTTATCTTTTTTCTATAACTTAACTATCTATACAACTACTCAATAACCTTGGTATGTGGTTGCTATGATGATATGACATGATGCACTCGTGCACAACATGCGAAAGATTGTTTGGACTGTCTCCTTATCTCACTTTGTCTCAACAACCTCTCCAGCAGAGTTCAGGGAGTGTAACAGCCGCAGGCACGTGTAGGTGTGTGTTACAGGGTGAGAAGATAATAAGTCTGTCTGCTCTCGCTGTCAGCTGACTCTAAATGAACCTGGCAGCCTCAAACACAGCCATAAACAGCAGTTTATATCTGCCAGGCTGTTTAGACAGGTAGTGTTTGAGGGCATCAGAGCAGCAGACAGGAGCAAGGAGACGGTTGGAGACCAGGAGACCTGCAGGAGTGTTGGGATATATGGACAGATATCCTCTCTTTGTAAACTGACATCAGAGCACCATGCTTAGACCGGGTTGCACAAACAAGGATTAAATTCAAACATCTCTTTAAATCTGTTTTCTTAAGATGCACTGAGAAAAATAATCAAGTTCTGGTGAATTTTTATGCACCCATTTGTATTTTTTTATTCATCACTTTCAAAGTCCTCTGCTACTCTCAACATGAATGTGAAGAAAATAGTCAGTAAGAGTAAAGCACAGTTGCACCGGTTTTATTGAGGATTCACTGCACAGTTTGTCTTGTACTCACTCCTGTACAGGTGGACTTAAACTAAAGGTATTTGTCGGCATTAAAGCAAAAACCAACAAAACAAAACAAAGCTCAACTGTGTCTCTATAACCAGGGCAACAATAACACTGAGTGGCAGACAACTTGTCTGTCATTCTGATTTATAATTTCTACGTTATGTCTCATGAAACTGTTTTGGTTTTATTATTTCTCATGTCATTCCCAGTATGTGAAAACATAGTGTTATGCATTAGAGTAGGCTGTGCACAAAAATAAGAGACAAACTGTGTTTTTTTTGTTTGTTTGTTTACTTATTTGTTTGTTTATTTATTTATTTTAATTTGGTATGCAAGTATCTCCATTTTGACTAAACGTTATTTTAATCTTGGTTCAAATCACTAAACTTGTATTAACTAAACTGAGATTAGTTTTTAATTGTGCAACAGAGCTCTGTTTGATTTTAAATCTAGTTTTCAACTCTGATTAGAACTCATCTTAGGTTAAATTAATCTTCGCTGGTGCAACTCAGTCTAGTATTCAATAAATGCTTTATTTTTCAGATTATGAAATTATATAAACCAACATGTCAATGATTAAGACATATTAATAATGAAGTAACATCTAAATTAAATGCCAGGTAAACTGTTACTTGATTGCTGGATTTTGTACGTGAACAAGATTCATATGCGTTTAATAGGCGACAATGTTTTGACATGTTGCATTAGGAAAAGCACAGTTATTAAAGCTGTGGTAGGCCAGCTATTTTTGGCATCACCGGGCAAAAAATTCTATATAAACCTTTTACATTCAGTATATTGTAATTCAAGTGGTTGAGAGAAAAATAGACTTCTACTCCTCTTGGCTCTGTTTTCAGGCTTCAGAAAATGTAGACTGTGAAGGGAGACTTTGGCCAATCACAGGTCATTTTTGGCTGTTCAATAAATGCAAAAGCATGCACGTGTTTCTTCAGATCGTGAAAGCCTTCAGTGGTGGAAAATCCTGCAGAGAGAGATTTCGCAGGGCAACCAACTCCTTCTGTTTCTCTCAGAGCTTTTGGGTTTGGTGGGAGGGGCTTAGTGGAGTGACAGCAGAGAGGGGGGCATTGTGCCTGCTGCAGCTTCGATGATAAAATGAATGATGGCTGGATTCCATTTCAGTTCCAGGATTCTGCTTTTGTTGGTGTTGACTCACCGTCATGACTCACTGGGATGCTTGAATGTAACAGAGCCATCGTGAATGTTGTTAGCAACACGTGCACTTTTCCTCAAACTGTCTGCGGTGTCAGAGATTCATTTGTTAATTTCTCTTTGAAACACAACTTTAAATCAGAAACAACGGAAACAGTCCTTCATGGAGCCATTAAAGACTCCCCACAAGGCCACAGTGGAAATGTTTTCTTGAGCGTTCTTTATTGGTCGTCCTTGTGATAACATTTCTTCTCCCTCGCAAACTGTCTAATGTTCCCCTGTAATTATGTCCCCACACAATACACTGCATAACCTCTGAGTCATGTTGTCATAGTTTGCATTGTGCAGCTTTAACCTACAGTGTATACTGACAATGTCATAGCTTCATTAGCATGTTTAACAGAGATAAAAAATTAAAAAAACTAAGTTGAATGTATTGTAGATTAAGAAACTCCAGACTAGAATTAATTAAAATCAGCATTAGAATAAGTCAAGACTTTATTACCTGTATGTAAAACAGCATATACGTTCATTCTGTTTACATACATTCACTGACACCTTTAGAAGTAAAGGTTCCAACATGGTTCTTCCTGAAGGGCTGAGATAAGGTTCTTCTTCTTGCTTTTGAAGAACCCCCCTTTTTTTCAAAGAAATGGTTCTTTGTCAGTCAAACAGTTCCATTAAGAACTGTCTTTGGGGAACTTTTCTGTCAACTGATCGTTAAGGGTTGTTTGTGCCATAATATAAAAGGGTTTTGATAGAACCCCCCTGGGTGGGTTCTTGTTAGCTCCCTTCAAAGGTGGAAAGGCTCTGGATAGAACCACCAGAGAGGGTTTTGCAGGGAACCGTTACATATACAACACCTTTGGGTTCTAGATGAAACCCTAGGAATATAAAAGGGTTCTTAGTAGTACCCCCCGGGTGGGTTGTATATGAAACCCCTGGACTATAAAAAGGTTCTCAATAGAAACCTTGGGTGGGTTCAGGATGAAACTGTTCTTGCTAGAAATCTAAAAGGTTTCTCAGTAGAACGCCCAGGAAAATAAAGGGTTCTCAGTAGAACCTCCTGGGTGGGGTCTAGATTAAACACATTATTCTTTGTCAGACTAACGTTCCATTACATATACACCACATTTAGGTTCTAGATGAAACCCTAGGAATATAAAATGGTTCTGAACAGAACCCCCAGCTGAATTCTGGATGAAACTCTTGGAACATAAAAGGGTTCCTGGTTGAACCCCCTGGGTGGGTTCTAGATGAAACCTTTGGACTTCAAGAGGGTGCCAGGTAGAACCTCTGGGCTGGTTCTAGGTGACACTCTTGGAATATAAAAGAGTTCTCAGTAGAAGGTGGGTTCTAGATGAGACTCTTGGAATAAAAAAGGGTTCTTAGCAGATGAAACCCTTGGTTCCAGATGAAACCCTTGGCATAAAGAAGAGTTGATATGACCTGATATGACCCCCTGGGTGGGTTCTTGTAAACATCCTTAGAGGGTGGAAAGGTTCTGGCCACAACTCTGAGAGAAGGTTCTGTGTGGAACCATTACACCTTAGAAAGGATCTCTGTAGAACCTCTCATTGGAGGTTTTGAATGAATCCTTTCACCCTTCATGTTGGGTTCTGAGTAGAACTTTCTGAAAGGGTTCCAAGTGGATCCTTTGTAAAAGGCTCAGGAGCCAAAAAGGGTTCTTCTGTGGGGACAAGCTGAAGAACCTTTATGGTTCTAGGTAGCACCTTTATTTCTAAGAGTGTATGAATCAGAGGTGATAAATGTAGAATATAATGAACAGCACAAAATATTTTTTCACTAAATTTGCGACACTAATTATGACCTGATTAGAAGTTTTGTAAAATTAATGAAGATATGTTTCAAAATGTTTCTTGGATTGTAACAAACAACTGCTTTTATTCAGTGTTTGTTCTGTGTTCTTATGCACCTTAGGACCAGATTGTGTTCCAGAATACCACAACACAAAAGCACCTTTTCAGAGGCCGATGACGCAGGACCTCCTCGTTATTTCCTGTTAGCAGGAACAGGCGTGTGCTCTTCACGTGGGCTCTTTTCACGACGGCTGAAAGTGATTTTTTTTTCTCTTTTCGGGTAACTCCCGTTATGTCTCTGTTTGACAGTTCGATCCCACTTACATCTCAGCAGCAGCTTTCACACAACAGTAAAACAGGGGTCAGTGCACTTGCTCCTCGTGTGGACTATCAACAGTAATAATCTCCAGTGCGAAAGCTGTGAAGCCCTCAGTCGGTGTAAGGCTCATCACAAATTGGGGGAAAGGTGAGGGACGCTGGAGGCCACTAATGGACGGCACACTGAGGCCTGGGCGCTGTGAGAGAGAGCGGGACGTGTTTGTTCACCCTGTTTTTGTCTCCGCCTCAACAGATGTTGCTTTTCTCCCACCAGAGCAGAAAACCACCTGTTTGAACACGGGGCTCACACAGTTAACTTGCATACAGTAAAGTGTCACACTGCTTAAAGAAGACTGGTGAGGATTATTAAATTAACTCATTGATGGACAACCTACAAAACTAGTATGTCCTGCATGTGTTTGCAATATTGTGATGTAATGTTACTGCACATCAACTAAATGTTATGTTGCAACATGTTACTGCAACATCACACTTAAAATCTTATGTTGCAGCAACATTACACTTAAAACGTTACGTTGCAGCAACGATACACTTAAAATGTTATGTTGCAGCAATGTTACTGCAACATCACTCTTAAAACGTTACATTGTAGCAACATTATATTTAAAATGCTATGTGGCAGCAACGTAGCTGCAACATTACACTTAAAACATTACGCTGTAGCAAATTTACACCTAAAACATTATAGTGCACCATCTTTACTAAAACATTACAGTTAAAACGCTACGCTGCAGCAATGTTACAGCAATGAGCCTGTCTTAGTAAGGACATTGCCTGCAATTTTGCAGCAATATAAAGTGTCGTTGCCACAACGTCGCCAAAAAGTGGTGGAAACATTGGGACATGTGATTAAGTAGGGCACACAGTATAACCACTTTCTTTATGTGGATGTCCAGTCAACTCAGAGTTCATGGAAACTTCACTGTGACATCACTGGTTGCAGGGAGAACAATAGACTTTGCAGCAGGAGAACTCAATCTAGCACGCAATGAGGAATTTATTACCTCATTCATCATCAACACTGATTGGACATCCACATGGAAAGTGCTAAATTTTCCCTGTAAAGGATATAAGCTGCATGTTTGAGTCTCCATTTAGTGTGTCTTTCACTACCTGGTTGTATAAAAGGTATTTTTAATAGACTCTTTTCCAGCGACACCTTGCTTCATGGTCACACAGTTGTTAAATTACAGAACCAACATTTGAGTGGTATGAACCCTTGTTCTTACTGCACCACTGTGACCTCAAACACAACTTTACGAGCCAGTTTTGGAGATTTTAGGTTTGGTTTATTTTTAACTTTGGCTCGTACGGTTATGGCCATATACTGTACAACGTGTGCTTTCAACCAAAATATTCTTGATCTTCAAAGATCATTCTTGACCTGGAAAGCAGAAGTTGACAAAACAATCCTTCCTCGACGTCATTTTAGTAGCCATTCTGGAGCTTTTGATCATATCACATAATCTTTATCAGCAGATGGATCTTGCCCTGTAATCACAGATTTATAGAAGTTAAAATTTCAGTTTTGTCAGGGCACTTCAAGGGTCTCCTGTTGGACTTCAAGTCTAGTCTAGTTGACAAAACAATCTCAACATACAGCTGCAGTACCTGATTTTTTTGGTCATTGTAGGGAAGCAGAAACGAGCAGAAGCTGAACTTGTTAGAAAACAGTTGCTTATCTACATTCCAGGAGATATGGGGGAACATTAGCTTTTATTTGGAATTATGTTTCTGGCCACCTGATACAGTTTCAGTCTGATTTTAGTTCTGTTTTTGTTCTCCACCAGAAATTTAGAGCATTATATCTGATAGCTCCCTGCTGTAGTGACAGATAGGAATGGTGAACTGAAACTGTTGAGAACCAGTTCCAAATTGTCTGATCCATCAGAATCGTATGTCTCCAAGCTTATTAATTCCTTTTATCAGTGCCAGCGTGTCTTTTGATAGTTGTGCATTGCCAAAACAATGGCTTCAAACTCATGCATCTATGCTGCTGGAAACAACAAGACAAAAAACAAGGCAACAAGAAGGAGAGGACAGAGAGGAAGAAGCAGTCCAAAGCACGTCTTCATTTCACGAATTAAGATGTCAACAGTGATAGTTGTAATGTCAAATGGTAAAATGATATTCTAGCTGAAATCTGACTCACAGGATGAAGACTTTGGGTATAAGTGAGCCATTGTTTCAGGGGGCATCCGTTATATGCATTTTCAAGTCTCTGTCGCCACAGCAACAAACAACAACTCCATTTTCCAACCTACACGCTGAAAATGCAAATTCAGCACCTGGTTGTTAACTGTATGAACATAAACACACTAGCAGCAGTTACCTTTCCTTTGGCAGGGATTTAGCTACTTAAATGCCAGGGCTCGCCTCCGCACTCCACAAATGTTCCACCAAAACAAGTTCCCCACCAACATTATTTTGCAGGAGCACCCTTGCTGTCCTGGGCTTCGCACCGCCCAAGATGATTTGGATTGATTTGAAGAAATACAGACCAGACCAGACCTTTCTCCAGGCTGAGCACTGTACCGGCTATGCGTGACTAACAATATGCTGAAACATCTTTCTGTGCAACATCGGCTGAATTTGCTGGAATATACTGCTTCCGAACTGAGTAACACATCCATTACAGAGGGTAAATATCCTGTTTTATAATAACAGCAGCACCACACAGACATGCTGAGCAGATTTTTTTCTTTGACTAAGAAAATCTAAATGAAAAGGAATGCTGTACAAATATTCTGTCATTTCATTGAGATTAGATGATGACAGACTGTTGCTACAGCCAGCTCTCAGGCTACAGCCAGCTCTAGTAAAATTGACCAGAAATCAGTACGGGAACTGATAAAGAATCGGATCCATAAGCAAAATTAATAATGGCGCTGGTGTCAATCAAATCAATTCCTATCACTTTCTGTGGCAGATTTTGCAAAACCAAAACAATAAGCTGACTGTCTACTTGAACTCAAGGAAGAACTGATTTGATTTTGGAGGTCAAAGGTCAAGGTCACTGTGTCATGGCCATGATTGTGCCATCAGTTATTTTCTGTATTTTTTCCCTGTGTTGTGTTTTCTCTTTTCTCTCTTGTGTTTCTGGTCTGTCTCTCTGTCTGTGTCGTGGGCGTGGCTCCTCCTCCTCCTCTCTCTCTCCCGGTTCCATGCTTCATTCAACTCACGTGGTCCCTGCTGCACACCTGAGATCCATCCACCAATCAATCCTGCACTACAAAATACCAGCGCTTCTTTCCAGTCCATGCCAGATCATTGTTTCAGCCCAGTGGTATGGTGTGCTTGAATATTAAGCTTCATCCCAAACCCTCCCCCTACCTACTCTCACTCAGTTTGCGCATTTCCGTGGAGGGTCCGCCACATCGACCGTCCCAAACCAGTCAGCCTTAAGGGTGAGTGGGTTACAAAGCCCTCCAACAGTGAGTAAGTTACTTTACCTCAAACAGACATTTGATAGACATTTTTTTGTGCAGACATGGTGAAATGACATAATGAAAAAAGCGTAGGAGCAATTTTATATTTGTTTATTAATTATTTTTTCCTCTCACAAACTCAACATGTCATGAATCTGAGAGTGTTGTGTCATCACCACTTACATATTTGTTCTTTAAACAATAAAACCATCTTCTTACACCAGTGCACTGGCTTCCTGTGTGTCAAAGGATAGATTTTAAAATCCTGTTACTTGTCTCTAAGCACTGAAAGGTCTCGGGCCTAAATATATCTCTAATTTACTTGTGCACTGTGAAGCACCCAGACCCCTCAGATCATCTGGAACAGGTTTACTCAGTGTTCCCAGAATCAAAACCAAGCAAGGTGAAACAGTCTTTAGTTTTTATGGTCCCCATCTGTGGAATAAACTTCCTGAAACTGTCAGCTCATTTAAAACATCACTGTTTCCTGCAGCTTTCCAGTAAAGTAGATACATAACTTCTTGTAAGATAATCTGTAGCTACTGGTTTTATATTTGTTTGCTTCCGCTTTTTATTGTTATGTCTTTTAAATGCAATTTCTGCAATGTTATAACTTTTTTAAACATTTTATTTTAATGTATTTTTATGCTCCTGTAAAGCACTTTGAATTGTCTTGTGTCTGAATGGTGCTATATAATACAGTTGCATTGCCTTCAAAGTCTTTGCTATATATATTATAGACATATATTATATATAAAGACATACAAACTGGGGCTTGTCAGGTTGGCGAAGATATACAACGCAGTGTTTCATGCAGCATCAGTTGATCACACTGGGTACACAATCTACAGTCGTGTGACCAGCTTTAACACTTTGGGTGTCACATTATATAACATATGTGTTTGTGACTCATCACGAACACGTGCCTCAACACACAACATGCAACTTAAAGACACAAACAAGATGTGTGGCAACAGTTGGTCTCACTCACGCTGCTCAGCAAGGGCTTCTGTTCAAAATCACACCTGTGGGTTCGCTGCATAAAGCTTACTGCTTTGACACCTGTGGGAGGTAATAAAGACGGCACTACACGCGTGTATTTACTGGCAGCCTGATTACAGAAGCAGTAACCACATTTAAACAGTGTCAGGAACGCACGTCTGGCATCTGAACATTCACAGATTATTTCATGAAGAAAATGTCATTAAATATATTTATAAGTCTGCGTCATCCTTTTTCAAACAGCAGGGTGGACTGTTCATTGTTGCAGAGGTTGATATTAACAACACTGAAATTTGCCCGTAGCCCCTTCACTTTGATATTACATCCATTAGACTAAATAGGGGCTGGTAGCAGTGTTTGAATTATGTAATGCTTGATCAGTGCAGACCTGAGCAGCTTTCCAAGCAATTACCAAAGTACACAGCTGAATGATTCCCTCATTAATAACATTAATTACAATGCCGTAGCAAATGCTTTCCATAGAAACATTACTATTACTCCTTTAGCTATTAGCTGGATGGAAACAGCTTTGGTGTTATTGATTGGTGTGTTATTGGTGGTTTTCTCTCCCCTCCTGCGCCGTGATTTCATATTTATATGGAGGTGATGTCACAGGAATGTTTGAGCTGCGGATGAAATAAAGAGAGACATAAAAATATCAATGACAGCATTCATTTCTGATCTCACTCCCCGTAGAGTGAGCTGTGGTATCCTCACACACACAAACACACACGTTTATCTCTTAGAAAAGCAGAGACGGGCCGACATCGGCTGCATAAAATCTGCTTTGCAATAGAAGTTATCGTCATTTGCCTTTGTTCCCTCTGTCTGCGGCCTGTTCAAACACCAGTGTGTGTGTGTGTGTGTGTGTGTGTGTGTGTGTGTGTGTGTGTGTGTGTGTGTGTGTGTGTGTGTGTGTGTGTGTGGTGCGTGTGCGTGCGTGCGTGGTGCGTGCGTGCGTGCGTGCGTGCGTGTGTGTGTGCACGTGTTGGCACAGGATTTATCTGTATAAGGGTGCATGCTGGTTCACTGGCACCTACCACACGCTTAGAAATAAAGGTACAACCAGATAGGGTTCTTCAGCTTGTCCCCATAGGAGAACCTCGGTAGAACCTTTTCTAAAGGTTCCACCTTGAACCCTATCTTGAACCCAACACAAAGGGTTATACTTTGTGTGAAAGCTTCCACCCAGAACCCCCTTTGAGTGGGTGGGTAGATGAAACCCTTCACATATAAAAGAGTTTTCGATAGAACTGGGTAGGTTCTTGTTTGCACCCTTCTAAGGTGTAATGGTTATACTCAGAACCATCTCTCAGGGTTCTATACAGAACCTTTCCACCTTCTGAGGGTGCAAACAAGAACCTACCCAGCAGGTTCTATCAAAAACTCTTTTATATGTGAAGGGTTTCATCTACCCATCCATGGTGTTCTAGCGAGAACCCAGTATTTTTCATCTAGAACCCAAAGACAGGAATCTAAAAATAGTCTTTTTATGAGGGTTTTGCCTATTACATATAACCGTTCCACCTTCTGAGGGTGCAGACAAGAACCCACCCAAAAGGTTCTACCAAGAACTCTTTAATTATGTGAAGGATCTCATCTAGAATCCACCCTGGGGTTTCTACCAAGAACCCTTTTATATTCCAAGGGTTTCATCTAGAACCAACCCTTGTGGTTCTACAGGCATTCTATATTCCAAGGGTTTCAGCTAGAACCCAAACACAGGGATCTAAAAACAGCCTTTTTTAAGGGTGTTGCCTATAACCCTCTTGTCTTCTGAGGGTTCTATGAAGAACCGTATTGTGTTCTACAGATGAGGAATGAAAGTATTGAATCTCATACATCCTATGATGGATAAGCTCTTTGTTCAAGGGGGGTTCTTCAAAAGCAAATGGTTCTGAGAAGAACCTCAGGCCTGCAGGAAGAACCCTTTTCAAACCCTCATTTTTTCTAAGAGTGCAGGTTTTCATGGGTAATTTCCCAGATAGTGGGTGGGTGTGTGGTGCATGTGCTGCCTGTATGCTGCCTGTATTGTTCTCTCTATACGCTGCCTGCATGCTGTGTGAAGGTGTGTGTGAGAGAGTGTGTGTTCAGGCGAGAGAGAGCAGCCCCAAACCAGGCCGAGGGGACATTAACTCCTCTCCCCCCGCCCTCCCGGCTTCTCAGAAAAACACTGTGTGACGTGGCGAGTGTGGGTGAGGGACATTTTTCAAGGTACAATGAGCTTAATAAGTGTTGCGGACAGCAACGCGCTGTTTAAAGGTTTTCGCTTTGTACTCCCACTAATTATGTTTACTTTAGAAGTGAAACCACACATAAAAAGGGCAGAATGACCCCTCTTAGTGGAGACACATTGATAGAAGGTCAAATACAGTTTTCACTTTATTTCAAAGTGATGATATTTCTGGAGGGATTCAAATTAATTTTCATTTCAGTGTAAAATATACGTGTGCTTTGCTGTCTGAAACTCATATTGCTGGTGAGGCACTGTATTATCAAATCAAGTTTAAAGGGCGACCTCATCTGCGGTCTTTTCTGGATTTTTCAAGTGGAAGCTCCCACTCAGTGACATACATTACATTGCTGATTCCCTCCTCTCCCACATCTCGTGGGTTTAAATGCATGGTGTTATGTCCCTGGTGTAGGCTGCCCTAACTAGTTATAATCATTTTTGTGACATTTGAGACATCCTTTGTCATATGTGGGCAAATATCTTCCTTCAAATGTGCTTTATTTTGGGGGGGGGGGGGGGGGCAGAGAAACCACAGCAAACCACCATAACTTCAGAAAATGAAGAAATATGTCAATTATGTGCATTATACCACTATATATAACAACAGCATAGAAAAAATATTAAAATAAGGCCACAGACTCACCACTGCAATGACTCTGAATTAAGCAATCAGTGTAATTTTTTACAGGATTTTTTATAGGTTAGGTTTATAGGAGGTGGATGATATTTCTTCTGTTGCAGCATATTAGCATATTGCCTTCTATATTTAAAATTCCAATTTTATTTTATTAGAATATAAATATTAGTAGCTTTGGATGCTCAGAAACATCCCAAAACTACTGACATACTGTCATTTTAAAGGTTACTTGGTTCATAACAAGCGAACTGTAATATAATAAGAAATGCTATAAATAAATAATGATAATAGCAGTTCAGTCAGACAATTCACATTTAAGAATGTTTATTGCAGCAGCAAAACATAGTTAAGAGTTTGGCGTCTAGGCTCCGACCTCATCACTCCTCGCAGATTATGTTTACACAGAGATTATTTAGGAGTGGTGAAATCATGTCTTGGACCCCCTGTCGGAGCCTGCGGGTGGATGCTGGGGTGGCGGTTTGGCTGAATGAACAGGCAGTGATGCTGATGCAGGGCAGCAATGGTATTAACAGGCAGAGGGAGAGATGGGAGGTTTTAGCGGTTTAAATAAAGCGCCAGATTGGAAGGGTGCGTTTGGCGTGTACTATAGGGAAGGAGGCGTGTTACATGCAATTATGGTGCAGCATGAGTTGACTGCCTGAACTAGCTCACAGGCGTCGCTACATTAATATAAAGAATAACAGTAAAAGGTACAATATCGTTTTACATCATTATCAGACAGGATTTTATCATATTTGTCATTATACTGCTTTTTAAAGCTAAAGTGATCAGGTAAAATGGAAGTCGCTGCCTTTTGCTTTGGTATCCTGCAATATTTTTTGGTAAGCTCTGCAAAGACAGAATACAGGAAATTCAAATAAGGTCAAAGGTCAAATCAGAGGTCAGGATTAATATGTAGAAAGAATAACCTGATATAAAGCCATAAAACTGCCACATATCCAGTTATCTGCCTGCAACTATTTTGGCACAACAACAAGAAAACTTTAGAGTCATTTTCCTCAGTTCTCCACTCCGGCAGTAGGCGAACCCTCGACATAACATGAAATGCAGCTCTGCCATTCTTCCCATTCCCAAGAAAGGCCAAGTTGCACAAATAAGCAAAGTTGAACCATAGCAGTTTATTTGACTTTGGAGATGAGCATGGTCAACACAACAAACAAAACATTCACAATGAGCCCTTTGATCAAATATCTAAGCTCCTAAATAAAAAAAAAAAAAAAACGAGAGAAAAGATGGTTTGAAGAAAAAGGCTTCTCTCTCCTACTGTCTGCCACTTTTTAAATATGTATTTACAAGGTACCAGATGTTATTTACATCACTTGATTCTACTCAGTATCTCAACAGGTCTGTCAAAGTTTCAGAGCACAAAACTTCATCAAAGCTCTCTGAGGAGGCCTGACTTGGCAAACAATATACAAACACCAAGCTGGCTCTTTCTTGGGAGGAGACAGAGTGCAGTCAGCTGGAAGTTCAAAAAGACTGCTGTCCTCGCTCTGACCAATCCAGTGGCAGCAATCATGGTGGACCAATCACAAGGCCCCACCTGTTCACTGTTACACAGAAACACTTGAGAGAAGAGAGAGATAGAGGAGGGAGAGAAACAGAGAGAGAGAGCGAAGAATCTGCAGCAAATAAAAAGTAAGTATGACTCAGGGTCACCACGTTGGCCTTTGGATCGTGCATCAGTGTGTCTCTGACATTTGGTCCTGGCAAGAATGACCTGTGAACACATACAAGTTAACAGGGGAGCTGTGTTTTTTTTCTATGCATACACCAAAAAATGTTGTTGAAGATTATTAGGCTTCATAATAAAGTTTGAAACAGGCTCTGTTAGGACACACTGAACATCAAGAGGTTACTATCTGTATCTGAAGATTAACTCTTGGTCCTCTGAGTGTCATACTGTACAGTAGTTATTTGTAATGATCATGCACTTGCCTGTGGTTTATTTTTAATTTATATTTATTTGCACAATTAAACATTGCAATAGAACGTATTATACTATTTTATCTACAGACAGGACCTATCAGCCTATTTTTATTTTACACGTTCATGACTGTTTGGTGAAGGGCCTCTGTGACTCACACACACAAGCACACGTGCGAGTGATCACATAATGATCACAAATAACTGCTGTTCAGTATGACACAATTTCTGAAAAAAACTCAAAACCCCCCTTTTTTTAAACTTCTCCATGCTCAGCTGTGGGCCGAGGCATTATGTTTTTGGATCATCCTAATGTTGTGAACACGATATCTCAAGAACTAGTCGGATGCAAAGATGAACTAATTACATTTTGGTGGTTAAAGGTCAAAGGCCACGGTCATGGTGACCTCACTAAATACATTTTTAGCCACAACTCAAGAATGAATTCGCTAATCGTGACAAAAATTCACACACTTATCTAACAGGATAAAAAGATGAGGTGATGATATTTTATATCCAAAAGGTCAAAGGTCAACTTCATTGTGACATCATAATGTTCAACTTTCTGTCAGTCCTCTGCACTCTTCTGTAAAAAATATTCTCTGAGTGAAGACAGCATGTTTCTCACTGGGAATTATTCACTGGAATCACAAATATACGGTGAGAACTTCCATTTTTCCAAAAAGTACACTTTGCTTTTAGTAAATTCCTTCAAAGATACATGTCAATAAAGTGGTAAGTTCCCATTACATGAGCCTGGACAGACGTGGACATAAACTGTAACTTGTCTGATTGGTGGAGACAAACAACTGTGATAAAGTATTCTATTTTTTGACTGCTCTGTTTTATTCAACCATTGACAGCTGACGTCTCACTCTTCTGAACTGGCTGCTTCACTGATAAAAATATTCTGCTTGATGTACTTAAAAAAATTAAGGCAACTTTTTGCATCAAATTATTATGTAGATCAAGCAAGACTGGTCTTTGTATGAACTACTTTATTTTTTGCACGCAAGAAATACATTTTCCAAGTGAAGTCAGCTTAATTTTTCAAGTAAATTCAGCGTAATTTTGCAAGTAAACTCAACTTAAATTTACTTGTAAAATTAAGTTGTTGAGGACAAGTGTAGTACGGGGCCTCTTCGACAGCGGCAGCATCATTATCGTCAAAAATCTGTGAAATACACCGAAGGGAGTGAAACATGGTATCTGCAGGAATCAGCAAACTGAATTTAACTTTGACTTTTTAAGACCTTTTTAATACCAATCCAAGCATTAACTGGTCCCAACATTAGGGTCACACAAAAGCATCATGTAAAACCATAAACAGTGTCGATGGGTGAGGATAAGACCTTCACCTCTCCAACAGTGAAGAAAATCTTTTGCATCTAAAATGTGTAGAATAAATCCTGTCTCGTAAAGTGAATACATCAATTTTAAAATGGTGCTTACTTTGCTTATCTCCAGCTGTTATATAGTACATCTTACTGGATTGTATATATTAATTTTACAAAAATTATAATTGTTTATCTCTAGTTTAGGACCTGAAGATCTGATGAATACTTCAGTAGAAACACATAAATGGTTCCACTAAACCATCAGGAATCCTCGATTGCACAACGTTGTCTCATACAGGCAGAACTTCAAATACAATCAGCAGAGGTTTTTTTTTTTTTTTTTACCTTGCAGACCTTGATGAACTCCTCCAGCTCGGTAGAGAATGATGCCTCTGATCACAGTTTCTTTTCGGGACTCGGTGCTGTTGTCCTACAAAAATATGAAATATGAGATTATGTTAAGTACAGACAGGATGCTTCTACAAAAGACTAACAGCTACACTGTACGTGCCTCATTTAACATGTCAAAGGTGTCATCAAGTTTCTGCCCAACAGTGCCTCCCTTCTTCCTGTACAGGCTCAACAGCTTTGGCGTGTGTTGGTCCAGCTTCCCCAGGAATGTGGACTGTAGTGTCTTCAGTACGATCCGTCAGAATTCATCCTCAATCTGAGAGAGAGAGAGAGACGGACAAACATCACAAGATACAGAAAGAAAAATAATTAGAGACACAGAGCAAGAGAAACAGAACAAGAGGTAGAAAAATTAACTCCAAAACTACAGTGAACACAGTTTAAATGGTCCCGCATGTCATAACCGGTTCTACACTGGATGCATCAGTTTAGTCAAACATATGGATTGTGCTTAGTTTAGTCAGGCACTTGGTTTCAGCACAAACCACAGATAATAAAGACGGGCACAGCTTTTTCTCTTACAGCTTCATCAGGTGAACATAATGCTCATTTCTTCAAAAAACAAAGCAAAACAAAACAAACAAAAAAAACAAAACAAAACAAAACAGGACAATTGAAGCCTTGTCACTCAAAATCATACCAACTTTTTGTTTGGCCCATTAGTGAACTGAAAGAATTCAACTTTTGCCCCATTTTCCAGATTCCCCACAAGTGTCCGTACATACCTTCATCCAGTGTACTTTTCAAAACAGACTTGAAGAATTCACCTGGTAAGGAAACAGTGTCATAGTTAGTAGCACACCAATGTAAGAAAACACAAACGTTAACTTAAATATTCTTTTGAAAAACATTTGTCCCACTTTCTTTACTATAAGTAACCTTGTGTTTGTGCATATTTCTACCCAGTGTGACCTCATGCAGTGTTTCCCACAGGATTTAGTGAGACTTTGGTAGGTGGACCTTGGAATTCTTTGTTCTTTTAAACTATAAAAATCCTAAACATATTGGTTGTATGGATACCCCCAAAACAGCAAGTTAAACAAGACAGATTTTAATGTAGTGGGGTTTGGGGTTCCTCTCCAAAATGATGTTATTCGACTAAAAACAATGCATTTCACATAATTATAGCACATCATCATTACAATATTTATTTAACAAAATTAGTGTCTTGAAAGAATCCTTCACATTTTTGTGAGTGAGCACCAAATAATCACAAAACAACAACAGTTAAATAAAGATTACAGTGAAGGATCTGAACTGTGATTTGCTCACAGTCAGAGTGAATCCACCAGCTGGGTGAGGATCATTAGGATTTATCTTTATATTATCAGCCCGGTTCTTTATCAATACTCTGACAGCTTCTTTTTAGAATTGTTTTCATTATAACCATTATCATTATTATCGTCATTATTATTTTTATTTAAAAAAAAAATCAATTCAGAGCAGGATGAGAACTGATTTCACACTAAATATTTTTCTGGAGCAGCAGTAAAGTTTATAACAGTAAAGTCACTATATACACGTGATAATATCGCACTGATGCATATCTAAGATGTAAAACAATCAGTCTACGTGTCATTATAAACACTCAGTGAGGTTTATGAAGAATAAAGGACACAGACATCAGTCCTTCATCCTGTCCTCTCTGTGCTGCTGTAACTCACAACCTGCAGCAGACAGACAGAGGAGGGGCTGCTTCATCCAGCAGCTGAGTTTATAACAATTTGACTGATTTTAAGGTTCATCTCTTTGGGCTGGTTGACTCCCTCCTCATCCTCATCCTCTCCAGTCTCAGCTGGGAGACCAAATTAAAAAAATTAAACATGCTCACACGTTTCCTTCTTAAACAGAAAGATAGAACCGCAAATCTTCTGGATTCAAGTTTGTCTGTTTTACCGAACTAAGACGAGATTAACTGGCTCATTAACTCCTCGTAAAACTGACTTCATACAAACTCACCTGAACCGTCTCTAATAGTCTGTCCACTCCTCCAACATTCACCAACGCTGGTTTGGTTAATTCTAATTAATGAACCCCGCCCCCCTGTCACCTGACCATCCCGACAGCCAATCACTGACCGGTGTTCGAGCAGTCTGCTCATGTCTCCTCCTTCATAATGAAGGTAAAAGGGAAGTGATGACGTCTGAAAGCCGGCGTGGAGAGGGAGTTGGCAACACTGGACTGTGACTGGACGAGAGATGGCAGAGGAAGTGACGGAGCAGGAAGCGAGTTAGGAGAGATGGAAGAAGGTGGCGGGAGGTATGAAGATGATTGGAATATCGTTAGGAATAATAAGCGCAAAAAGAGAGGAAATAAATCGGAGGATAGCGATTCTGAAGGGGGAGCAGCGGTAGCAGGGGAAAGGAGAGAGGAGTTTAAGGTAATCGCTAGACTTGCGCAAGACGGAACTTCGTTCAGCGACTGGAATCCAATTCGGCTTACTAAAATCATCAGTAAAGAAATCGGGGAGGTAAGGAGTGCTAAGGTACTGAGAAATGGATCATTGCTGATTATATGTAAGGATGGAGGACAACAAAGGAGAGCAATCAGAATGAATAAAATAGAGGGCAGGGAAGTGCAGTGTACCCTGGCCAGAAGCAGAAAGCTAGTCAGGGGAGTTGTGACAGGGATCCCGATAAGAGTATCTGATGATGAGGTGAAAGAAAATGTAACAAATGCAAAAGTGAGTGAGGTCAAACGTCTGAAAGCAAATAGAAATGGGATTAAAAGTGATAGTCTCTCGGTTTTGATCACATTTGATGAAGAAAGACTCCCGGAAAAGATATTTATTGGATATATGTGCTATGATGTGAGACCATATGTTCCCCCACCGCTAAGATGCTTTAAATGTCAGAGATTTGGACATGTAGCGGCGGTTTGCAAGGGAAAGCAAAGATGTGGCAGATGTGGTGGAGACCATGAATATGGCAAATGTGATAAGGGGGCAAAACTGAAGTGTTGCAATTGTGGAGGGGAACATAGCTCAGCATACCGTGGATGTGAGGTTAGTAAAAAAGCAGCAGAGGTGCAGAGAGTCAGGGTTTCCCAGGGAATGAGCTATGCAGAGGCAACAAAAGTGGTTTCAGGAAGCATACAGGTAACAAAACAAAATGACACTAAGAACAAAGATGAAGGAAAATGCAAAAGATGTGATAAGTTGAAGGAGGAAACTCTGCTAGTGAGTAAAAATGACTTTGTACTGTTTATGGCAGATATAATTAACTGCTCAGCACAGTCAAGGAGCCGAAATGAAAGGATCAAAATAATTGTCAAATCAGCTGAAAAGTACCTTGATGTGAAGGGGCTGAGTTGCGAAGATGTTAAAGACATTCTTAATGAAGATGCTCAACCATCTCAGACATGGACTGGGGCCTCTTAATGGTCTTGGTCTTACTGCAGTGGAACGCAAGAAGTTTAATTGCGAATGGACAAGAGTTTAAGAAATATATTGATAGTTTGAGAGAGGGGACCTAATGTACTTTGTATTCAGGAGACATGGCTGAAACCACAGTTGGATTTTATTATAAAGGGATATACTGCAGTTAGAAGAGATAGGGAATCTGGTAGAGGGGGAGGAGTTGCAACATTCATAGAGAATGGAATGAGATATAAAATTATACAAGTAAACACAGATCATGAAGCAATTGTGATTAGGGTATGGACGGACAAAGGTTCGATAGATATAGTTAACTACTATAATCCATGTGAGAAATTAAGTCTAGATATATTAAATTGTGTTGGGGGATCAGTGCAAGATAGTGTAGTATGGTGTGGGGATTTCAACTCACATAACTCATTATGGGGATGCAATAGCACAGATGCAAATGGTTTAGTTGTTGAGGAATTTTTAGATGATCACGGTTTGGTGTGTCTTAATACGGGGAAAGGAACACGATATAATAGCACGCAAAACACAGAAACAGCAATTGACCTGACGTTTGGAACCAGTGCAATAGCAGGTGTGAGCACATGGAGTGTGATAAAAAATACAACAGTGGGTAGCGATCACTATCCTGTAATGACTATAGTTGGCACAAAGATTTGCTCCGAAAAGGAAAAGAAAATTCCTAGATGGAAATTGGGAAATGCTAATTGGGATGCTTTCCAAGAGATCAGTGCAAGCAGATTTAAAAAACTTCAAGAGGAGAACCATCTGGATGTTAACATATTTAATGAGGGCCTAGTTAATGAAATAATTCAATCTGCTGAGGAAGCAATCCCTAAAAGTACAGGAGCTAGAGGTACCAAGAGTGTACCCTGGTGGAACAGTGACTGTAGCAAAGCCATAAAAGCCAGAAATAAAGCATTTAGGCAACTTAAAAGATTCCATTCTCAGGTTTGCTCTGATGCAGTATAAAAGAGCCCAGGCAATAGTAAGGAGAACAATAAGAACACAAAAACGCACATTTTGGAGGCAATATTGCAGCAGTATTGGTAGTGAAGTACAACTATCAGATATCTGGGGCATGATTAGGAGAATGGGGGGGGTCAGAAAAAAATTACGAACTACCAGTGTTAAACAGTGGGAACAAAATAGCTGTCAACAACTTGGAAAAGGCTGAACTTCTAGCCCAAACATTTAGGAAAGTTCACAGTTCAGATAATCTCACAGAGGAGGCCAGACAAAGAAGAAGTAGAACCTTAATAAGGAACCCCAACATATTGGAGAAAAATGGAGATGTCAGGAGATCCGTTAGACCTGCCTTTTAGTATGTTTGAGCTGAGAAGAGCTATCATTAGTGCTCGCCAAACTACCCCTGGGAAAGATGGTGTATGCTATAAAATGTTGGAACACCTGACAGAGGATGCACTAGCCATAGTGTTGAGGTTTTTTAATAGGGTTTGGGAGTGTGGTCAACTTCCCTCAGTATGGAAACAAGCAATAATAGTACCAGTGCTAAAACCAGGAAAGGACCCCTCAGATCCATCTAGCTACAGACCTATTGCCTTGACATCACATCTATGCAAAATCATGGAACGAATGGTCACAGAAAGGTTAACATACTTCCTAGAAAGTAAAGCTCTTCTGTCTCCATATCAAAGTGGATTCCGTAGGGGTCGGAACACAATGGACTCTGTATTGTGTTTAGAATCAGACATCAGGAAAGCACAGACCAATAAAGAAGTGGTGATAGCTGTCTTCTTTGATGTTGAAAAAGCATACGACATGCTCTGGAAAGAAGGTCTTCTCATTAAATTAAAATCACTGGGAATTGGTGGGAGGGCGTATAACTGGGTGTTGGATTTTTTAATCAATAGGAAAATACAAGTAAGAGTAGGGGCAGAATACTCCAGTATATATGAGGTAGAGAATGGTACTCCACAAGGTAGCGTATGTAGTCCATTGCTATTCAATATAATGATTAATGACATATTTTCTAAGGTAGAACGAAGCGTAGGGAAATCTTTGTATGCGGATGACGGGGCTCTGTGGGCAAGAGGCCGCAATGTAGTCCATGTGGGTAGGAAAATGCAAGCTGCAATACTTGGGGTGGAGGTGGGCAAGTAAGTGGGGGTTTAGATTGTCGGTGGCAAAAACACAAGTGCTCTGCTTTTCAAGACGGCATAAAATTACACCACTCTCATTAAAACTGTATGGTCAACATCTTGAGCAGGTTAAAGTCATCAGATTTCTTGGGGTCTGGTTTGATGAGAAGCTTACATGGAGCACTCACTTAGGTAAAGTTGTGAGTAAAAGTAAGAGGGTCTTGAATGTGCTGCGGTGCTTGGCAGGACAGGAGTGGGAGCAAGTAGATCATCTCTACAAAGTATTATACTGGGCACTCATGAGATCGATATTTGATTATGGGTGTATAGCTTATATGTCAGCAGCAGAATCAAATCTCAAGAAGCTAGATGTTCTGCAAGCTCAGGCTCTGAGAATCTGCAGTGGAGCATTTAAAACATCTCCAGTGTCAGCGATGCAGGTGGAAATGGGAGAGTTGCCTCTGCGAATTAGGAGAGTTAAGCTAATGTTGGCATACTGGGTCAATCTCCAGGGGCATTGTGATAAACATCCTGCCAAGAATATCTTAATGGACTGCTGGGAACACAATGAAACTAATTTCAGAAGTTTTGGTTGGATTGGTGACGTGAAAGCACGAATCATAGGATTAAGTAAATTACAGTACAGCCCCACAGTCTCAATCTCTTCCATTCCTCCTTGGTTATTCCCTTTGCCAAATGTAGACCTCAATATACATCAAGAATTGAAGGAAAAGTCAGGAAAAACATCCGGTATGGCATATAGTCCAGAGTTATTTTGACCAACATTTCTCAGATTCAGTGTTTATTTTTACAGATGGATCCAAAGATCCAGATACAGGATGTGCAGGTGCAGCAGTATATATCCCGGTGAGTGACACATATATTAAGAAAAGGGTATCAGATCATCTTTCAGTATACACCACAGAGCTGTTGGCTGTACTATTGGCGTTACAGTGGATAGAGGAAAAGGAGATACAAAAATCAATTATTGCATCAGACAGTTTCTCAGCACTGTCAAGTATTAGATCAGGCAGATCAGCATTCAGAATGGATATAATCAATGAAATATTCCTAATAATGTACAGAATGCATGTTAAAGGGATAGTCACACAGTTCATCTGGGTCCCTGCTCATGTGGGTGTGGAAGGAAATGAGCAGGTAGATATTCTGGCCAAGCAAACACTCCGAATTACACAGGTAGACATGCAAGTTCCACTAAGCAAAGCTGAGGTTAAGTCATTCATTAGGAAATACACACAATCTACATGGCAGGAATATTGGGACATCAGTGAAACCGGAAGGCACCTTTATCAAATACAAAAGCATGTGGGTGATGGGAGGAAGGTGGGCTTCAAACGTAGGGAAGAAAACATTATAACACGTCTGAGAATAGGTCATACAGGTCTCAATCACACATTGCACAAAATAGGCAAGCACCCTACCGGAAACTGCACACACTGTAACCAGCCAGAAACAGTTGAACATGTACTACTTCACTGCAAGAAATATGATATCCAGAGGAAGAACCTTAGTCAGTCATTAAAGAAGGCAAAACACCACGACTTTACACTAACAGGGCTTTTGGGGGAATCAGCAGGCAAGATACAACTTGACATTGTTAATTTCATTAAAGAAACTGAGTTAGATAACAGAATCTAGTTTTTTTTTTTTTTTTTTTTTTTTTTTTTTTTTTTTTTTTTGGTTTTTTTTACTGCCTAATCTCTTGTTCACACTCCAGTCCAGTTGGTGGCGGTAATGCACCATAAGTTGGTTTGCCAACCGCCAATAAACCTCACAGAAGAAGAAGAAGAAGAAGAAGAAAGCCGGCGTGGGAAAACGTCAAGTGAGTCCTCCGAAAAGACCAAATATCTCCGGAACCAGCTGATCAATAATCTCCCTTCACTGCAGGTGAGTTGGTGAAAGCCAGGTCTTCATTTCCCCTTTTTTGCACTTTATTTTCTTCTTTCACAAACTTTTCGTGTTTGATTTTCTGTTTGAGCCTGAACTGAACTGAACTATTGTCAAGTCTAGAAGGGAACCCTTGATTTGTGTAACTCTCGCGAGATTTGTGCATTTGTTTCTTCATTGTGCACCTTTTTATTTTAAATGTGACGGCGCATTGGTTTAATAAATATTGTAGGTTTACGGACAGAAAACACTCGGTTAGGGTTGTGGGGAAAATCACGCTTTTGGATTAAAAATGACTCACTCTCGCGAGATCTTCGCTTCCCTGTTTTGAACCTGGACCAAACAACTGAAACCTGTCCAGAGATCTCTCATTAACTTTGTTGGCGAGTGGATTTACTCTCTTTACTCTTTGTTTCAGTGAAGAGGTATCACTCGGGCCAAATGTTGAGATACTCAACTGAACAAACTTGAGTTCTTTTTGCTGTTTATTGCTGAAGACCTGAAAAGTGTTTTTCTGTTGAACTCTGAAGAGTTTCAGGGAATATTTATTTTGGACTTTCATGAAAATGACTTTCTCACTTTTCTCTTCTGTCTCTTGTTAAATGTGTTTTTTTTTCATTGCCCTGTCAATACACTGATTTATACTGAACTTGTGCTGCATTGTCACCCTGATTATTTTCTGTGATTATCTGTGTGCTGTTGTTCTGGTGGTTCATTTTTATGACAGAGTGTATTCATGGGTCCATGTGGGGAATGACCTTTAAAATGTCAAACAGGAATTTGTGAGATGAACTCTGGTTGGCACCATTTAAAAACAATAATGAAATATTTTGCTGACAATCAGTGCATCATAGTGATTTTTGCAAAATGTTGAGCGGGGGGGGAGTAATATCCTTTCATAGATTAGGCCACATTCAACAGAGTTTTCCCCACAGTTTTAAATGTAGTTAGCCACGTCCATCTTTTTAGACATGTTTTCTTGTATCATTCCGGTTTACTGACCTACAGTTTCTCTTCTTTCAGATGATCTGTGCTGCAGACTGTCGTCACTAACATGGAATCAAACGGCTCAGTTCATCACTCCAGAATCTTTTGGGCCTCTTGACTTTTTCAGCAACTGTCACAGGTGGGCTGGTTTTAATATTATGAAACACAAGGTTATGAGACATTTCTGAAAATAATTACTATTATTGTAGCATATAGTTCAGTGTATAGTTGATCCTTATTTCTTAATTCAGGTTTATTATATACATGTTTATCTCTATTTTCCTTTTTTTAAAATGCATTTTTATTAAAAACACTGGTTAAAGTTTATGGTTTCATCGCCCTTTCATTTGAGACAATAAAGTAAAATATAATTCCTCCGTTGTCACAAATTTTAACCACTTTTGAGGGATTATCACAAATGTGTTTTTGCTCAGTACTGTGCAGAAGTTTTAGGCAGGTATGAAGAAATGCTGTAAAGTAAGAATGTTTTCAAAAATGTAATTTTTTTTTTTTTTTTTTTTTTTATCAATTTACAAAATGCAAAGTGAGCCAACAGAAGAAAAATCTAAATCAAATCAATATTTGGTGTGACCACCCTTGGCCTTTGTAAATCGATCAAAAATAAACGATTACATTTTATATGTTAGATGCCGGCGCCTCCTGTGGTCCGGCTGGCGTCTGAGGGGCGCCTGACCTCGCCGCGACGGTCTTCTGGGGGGGCGTGGCCATGGCATGACATTGAATTTTTTGATGTTTTGCCTTGAAACATGAAATTGCTATAACTTTAGTATAAATCATGCGATCAGCACCAAACTTGACATGTTTGACAACAGTCCCGCTCTGAACACGTCTACGTGACAATATACCGCAGTAGTCATAGCGCCACCTTCTGGCAACAGGAAATGACATGTTTTAGACTTTGACACGGTCCTCCATGCAGTTTGGCCATATCCAACTCAAATCTGGTCAGAAAGGCCTTAAGACCATTGTAATGCTATATTGTGCAGATTTTGACGTATCTTCAAACAGCGTTGCCATGACGACACAGCAAAGGTCAATGTTTTGCCCAAATACAGGAAGTTGCTTTCACTTCTGTTTACCTGGCTGAATTTGCTTGAAACTTCACATATTCAGTAGTCATCCAGGCCTGAACATATGATTTGAGTTTTGTCGATGGGAGTGGCCAAATGGCTTGGTCACGCCCCTTTTTTGTGCAGTCCCAGTGGCATGTTGGGCATCTGACCTTGCTGCCTCCATCACACCTCGGCCTGTGCCTCCTGGGGCCCGCCAGTGGCTGTTGGGCGCCCGACCTCGCTGCGCCCAAGGTTGGATGACGTGGCCGGTGTGGAATTCTGATGTCTCGCCATGAAACACGAAATTGTTATAACTTTAGTATAAATGATCCGATCTGCACCAAACTTCCCATGTTTGATAACACTCCTGCACTGAACACATCTACATGACAATATTCCACAATAGTCATAGCGCCACCGACTGGCAACAGGAAATGACATGTTTTAGACTTTAATGTGCTCCTCTACGCAGGTTGACAATATCTAACTCAAATCTGGTCAGAAAGGCCTTAAGACCATGGTAATGTTACATTGTGAAGATCTTGATGTATTGTCAAATGGCGCAGCCATGATGGCACTGCGACGGTCAATGTTTCGCCCAAAACACAGGAAGTTGCATCAACTTCTGTTTACTTGGTCAAATCTGCCTGAAACTTCACTTGTTCAATAGTAGTCCAGGCTGGTATAAAGGCGTTTGCTAAAAATATCTTCACAAAAAGCCTCTGGTTTACTTTATTTTTATTTCTACAACAATCTGAAAACTGAAAACTCACTTAACTTTGCAAACTTTATTCTTACCTTGCAATCCAGTCCACACCGTCCTATGTCAAGGAGTTCGGTTAATCAAATCAAATCAAATCAAACTTTATTTATATAGCACTTTTCATACATCTTAAAATGCAACCCAAAGTGCCCAGCCATAGCAGCATAAAATGGCGGACCTCGCAGTGATATATATATATATAATAATTGTGTTGGAGTGTGACGCACATGGCCTCCTTACGTTATCTAGTAAATAAAGTTTACTTGATTTGTTCACATTCAGTTTATACTAAGCATATTAACATTATGTTTACTTTTTTGGATAAATATACTTGTACTTAAAAATATTGCTTCATATTTCTTAGAGCCAAGAACCATTTTTTGGAGTGTGCAGTGTATCTTCATCACAGGTTAGTTAATAATGTTACTGAGTAAATGACGTGTGCTGATTGTAGACTGAAGTGAATCAGAAAACAGTCTTAGGGTTGATGTAATCAAAGTTTTTACTGTTAAAAAATATGACTGAACCATAAAACACCTACTTTTAGAATGCGGTTTGGTTTAGTAGTGTGTCCACTTTAAGTCCAGGACTGAATCTTTAATCTTAGGAGAAGGTTGCAAGTACTTTCAAGTCCAAAAGGCTCAAGTCCACATGAAGTCACAAGTCATCGGTGTTCAAATCCAAGTGGAGCTCCAAGTCTTACGTGATTCAAGTCTTAAATCATCTGATTTTTTGACTTTAGGGTGCCCCACTAGCTCACTCGGTGAAGAAAAACTCAGTCACCTCTCCTCTCTCTCGATGATAAAAAGGAAAAAACTAATAAATATATATATATAAAAAAAATAATTTGTTACTCACACCTCCATTCAGCTTCATTATCTGCCATGTGTGTACCCCGGTCTGGACAGCAGAGACTACAGTGTAACCTTCATAACCTGACAGCTTGACTCTGAAGATACTCCTCTGTGACAAATTATCTTTCCCCCTTCATGCCACCAATCACTCTCCTATCTCCCCCCTACACTTGACTCTGCTCTCATCTTCAATTAAAAAGAAACTCCTTTTTACTTATAAAGAGATTCATCACCACTCTGACCACGGCGGCGATGACTAATGTAGAAATTAGGTGCAGAGGGGATCAGTTCAGTCATGACCAGCCTAAAGACTCGGGAATATGACTAACATTATTATATGATGACTTAACTCTGCACTATTAGCTGCTTTCAATGCCGGCGGTGTCGAAGAAATAAGCTTAAGATACTTTCGCTCATCACTCAGGGTGACCGCTGGGTTAATGCATTAAGTGCAATATTGTTTAAATGTAACAAGAGTACGACGGCGGGAGTGATTCAAATCCCAAAATGTAGACTACTGAGCCAAAATCATGTCATCGTTTTAGGGAAACATGAGAAAGAGAGATTACAAGAATAATAGAGTTCATTACATATTTTGTTCTGATGTGTGGAAAACCAGTATTTTCCCTGTAAAATCAAGAGTACACTCTTGGAAATAAAGGTGCTAACAAGAACCTTAAAGGATTCTTCAGCTCGACCTCATAGGAAAACTCTTTACGGCTCCTGGTGAAACCTTTTATAAACCTTCTACTTGGAAACCAGAGAGTTCTACCATGAACCATACATAAAGGGTTATACCTAGAACCATCTGTGAAAGGTTTCACCCAGAACCCCCTACTAGAGGCTTTACAGAGACTCCTTCCTGGTCCCACCCAGAACCCTGATTAAGACTAATTGCTGCCAGTAAATTACTGTAAATTTTACAGCATTCTTGTTACAGTGTGAATTAGGATATTTGTTATGAATTGTTTTGGGGTTTACATAAAAATGGAGTGGTGTTTCTAGTGATATCGTATTGGGCTGTACACAGAACTGGGAAAATTGATTGTATTCTTACTGTATTGGGTTTATATAGAATTGGGAAAGCTGATTGGATGATCAGTTGAAAAATGGGGGTAAGAACAAATAAGTGTTCCTGTTCCTTTTTGAATATGTAGGATTTAATTTGTGTTGCTTCTGTATTTTCTTATTAAGTTTGCTGTATAGGTTTATTGTTTATTGAACTTTAGTTGTTTGTTTTTTATTTATTTATATTGTTTTATTTATGTTTCTTTTTTTACATGTTCGAAATGAAGAATCTTCATTAATTCATTCATATATAAAAATTTTCATACCGTTTCATCTCTAGATACATGTGGACTGCATTGACACAATGTCTGAGATACAATCAATACTGTACATAAACAGGTAAATAGGTAAAAAAAAACAATGTATCATGATAGGATATGTACTGTTAATATCTGAGGAATTCATGCTTTTTTGTTATATGGGCAATTGTGTTTGTGCAAACTGCTGTCCCACAACCAAAAAAACAATTTCATTATCAATTGAAACCCAAAATAGTCTTTGATATGGCAGTGAGCTTATTTTGTATAAAAACGTCATTTTTATTACATGACTTTGTTAAATACTTCATTCTGATTGGTCAGTTCTGCTATTTCCGTATAGCAGACGGTTGCTATGATTAACAGACTGTTGTTATGACAACAGACTGTTGCTATGGACACAGTTCTAATCATAGACTCTGCAGAAAAAATAAAATCATTGTTAAATCACCAAAATCATTTTGAAATTAATGTTTTGTATCAAATTTTTTTGATTTTTTGGGTACATAACCATGCAACTAGCAGGATAATGTACAGTGAGCAGGTTGTTATTGTGAAATAAATCATGACAGAATGATGCAGGACCCTGTAGGATCCCTTATATTGTGTTAGTGTTTCCTAAACTTTGTTTCTTAGGAGCCACTTTTTAAAAATGACAAACCATCAAGACCCAGTCCACAATAGGCCTTATTGATAAATCCTGGGAAGAGTTAATTTGTGAATAAATGAATGTTCCTGACCAGTTTTTCTGTCATTTCCAGATCCCCTTATATTATGTTAACATGTGTTCTTGACTTGAAAACACATCAAATATTTAAATACTTAAAATCAGAAGGCTGAGTAACAATACAGGACAATTTAGCCTACTATATAAACAAGATAAAATAAGTGAATTTAGGCAGAATTAGCAGGCTCTCATTTTTTCCTGTCATCAGTAAAAAAATATGTACATTTGAAGTTCCTTTCAGTTGGGAGGTAGCTCTCCCAAACTGTAACCACTAAATTTCAACAACAAATACATTTATTTTATATTTTCTTTAAAATCATGAGGCTGTATTTTAAATACACATTGTCCCACATTTTCATGTCAATACCAAAGTAAGGTCTCATCATTTTGAAGTATATGTATTCAAAATTTGAAAATCAGGATGTAAATTTAGGAAACGTCACAACTAAACCACTGTTTTAGCAACTTTAGCAATTTAGCAACCTTTTGGGGTGTTATGACAGATTCTTCGGTGTTTATCTGTGAACAGAACGGTTCAGAACGAGCATCTTTGAGATCTCGTCAGCACAACTGACTGGTCACTGCTGGTCCCCTGATTTATTCATCAAACAAAGCATTTAATATTAAATATGACAACAGTGCAACTTAAAATTATCAAAAACAAATGACTAACAAACATGACATTATTTTATTTTATTTTATTATTTATTTATTTGTTTTTGTTGTTGTTGTTTTTTGAGGTCCAGAAGTGATGTTATTTCTTTGTGTGGCTGATGGTGTTTAAATGTGTCTTGCAGATCCAGCTCAGGAAGAGGTGTCCAGCTCAAACTCTCTAAGAAGACGAGGAAAAACTCCCCATGAAGAGTTTTTAAGACACATGGGAAGAAACCTCGGGAAAGGCAATTCAAAGAGAGGTCCCCTCTCCACGGACGGCTGGGTGTGTCTATGTGAGTATGTGCAATTTTTTTCTTTCCTTTTTTATTGTGGGGAAACCGGAGCGTCCCGGAGAAAATCCACATAAGTACGGGGAGAACATCTGAACTCCTCTCAGAAAGGCCCTGACCCAAGTGCGATTCGGATCCAGGGCCTTTCTGCTGTGAGGGGACAGTGTTGGCCACCGTACTGCACAAATGTAAAGTCAAGTCTTAAGCCTCAAACAGCTGTTTTCAAAGTGCTGTTTGGGGGTTAAAACTGATTAATAATCACAGGTTTACAAGAACAAATACCTGTGTTTGTTTAAGTCCCTGTCCCTGAGCTGGACGTCAGTATCTGGGCTCTGGAAGAGTCTTCAGACGCCACAGAGGAATACACTGTACCACTTCTTCCTCTTTTTCTTTTTGGCTAGCTGACTCTCGAGAGCTGTCAGCTCAGAATTCAGGAACAACTCATTCTTCTCCCACTCCTGCTCCTTTTCCTCGAGAGTCTTCTTGATGTCTTCTGTGGCCTGAAGGAGCGATGACTTTTCCTCCTGCCACTCAGCACGTTGTTTCTCCAGCTGTTGTTCTAGCGTTTTTAGGGCATCCGCGAGGGTCTTGTTCTCCTGCTTCTGGACATCAAGCTGAGCTATAATGGAGGCCTTATATTTGTCTGTCTCTTCCAGGGGGGCTGTTTTTTCCTGTTGCCAGCTGCAGCGCTCAGTCTCGAGCAGATCTTCTGCTTTTTTGAGGGCAGATTTGATATTAATGGTCTCTGCTCTCTCTTTCTCAAGCTGGGCTTCATGAGAATCCTGGACTTGTTTGATTGTCCTCTTTGCCTCTTGTTCTATTTCATCGAGAGTCTTCCTGAGGTCTTCTGTGGCTTGAAGGAGGGATGACTTCTCCTTCTGCCACTCGTCATGATGAATTTCCAACTGCTGCTCAACCTTCTGCAGAGCATCCACAAGAGTTTTGTTTTCTTGTTTCTGCTCTTCAAGTTGAGCCGCAAAGGAAGCCTTTGATTTGTCCGTTTCTTCCAGCAGGAAGGTTTTCTCCTGCTGCCAGCTGTGACGCTCGGTCTCCAGCAGACCCTCTGCCTGTTTCAGGGCATAAGAAATCTTCCTGGTCTCTGCTTTCTGTTCTTCTTGCTCAGCTTGATGGGAAGCCTTGACTTGTTCCAGGGTCTTTTTCGTGTCCTGCTTCTGTTTAACAAGAGTTTCCTCCATCTTTTTCAGTTTCTCTTGCAGCTTCTGAGTTTGATCCCGCTCAAATACAAGATCAGCCGCCAGCTGTTCTGCCTTTGAGCGGGCCTCAAACTCTGCGTTGTCTTTTTCAAATAGCTGTAACTTCAGGCCATGAGTGATTATCTCCACGTTGTTTTCAGCCACCGTGCGCAGCTGTTTTTCAACACGGACCTCTAACTTCATGGCCTCGACTTCATCTTGAAGGTCCTTGTTCTCTCTCTTTATCGTTTCCAACTTGGCTTCAAGATCTTTGGTGCAGGACGTCTTCTGCTCAAGTTCGCTCTGAGCTGTCCGCAGCATGAAGCAGATTTTTCTGAGACGTGATTTCAAAGTCTCAGTATCTTCTTGTTCAGAGTGGTCATGTTTGGCTGGAGCCTCCTCTGGCAGGGCTTGCAGCCTACATGTCTCACTCTTCATCTGCTCTTTGCTCTCGTCGTCCTCTTGCTTGTCCTGGAGCTGATCGAGGAGAGCGGTCAGGGAGTCCACACTGATGTCCAAGTGGAATCTCTCCTCAGATTGTCCAATAGTGAGCTTTGCCTCGCGGTCCTTGAACTCACTCCTTATTTCCTCTTCCAGGGAATGCAGGTAGAAATCAAGCCGTCTGGAGTTGAAATCCTTGGCTTGATTCGTCTGCTGCTGGACCTCAGTGTTGGTCCTCTTCTGTCTCCTTTGTCTTCTTTTATTGTGTTTGGGTTCCATTGTAAACGCTGTTTGAACTCGTGATGTGAGTTTGTGCGTTTGTGCTTGTGACGGTGAGATTTGTTTCTCAACCTGTGACATGTAGATTTGTGTCTGAACGTAGACAGTGAAACGTGTTTTCGAACTTGTGACGGTGAAATACGTTTCTGAATCCGCGACAGTGAAACTCGTGTCTGATGCTTGTTTGGTTCTGAGGAGGCCACTTGTAGCGTTCTCAACACTCCAGAACTGCCTTTATGACATCATCAAAGCTTGGTTCCATTCTGTCCTTTGATCTTGTCGTTGCTATGGGATACCTGAATTTAAAAAAAAACAAACTTTATTTATAGAAAAAAACATTTACAACAATGAGGCGTGGTAAAAACGTTACAGAGAAATAACTTAAATTATATATTATAATGCAGAGTAATAAATAATGAAAAATTTAACTAAAAATAAAATAAATAAGAAAAAGACACAAGGTTGATCTAGGGGTCACGAAAAATTTTCGTTTTTTCATAAGTTTTGAGGAGAGACTTTGCATGTTTTCCTTTCATTAATTTTAAGGCACACAGATGATTGGCCATAAGGTCTCGTTTTAAAAACTGAGAAGTGAAGTTTCATTTACCTCCATTTAGATGTGTGGATGGAAAAGTTTGCCGGGAGTATAAGGTTGTTTAATATCAAGTCAACTCCTTCCAACTGGCACACAATTCGTCTGTTCTGAGCTGCAGAGAGAGAGAAGAAAAGACAAAACAGCTCCAGGTCGCCCTGTGTGGTTTCAGAGATCCAATAAAAACATATCATCAGTTTTATGTGTAAACTAATTGTGATAAGTATCTGTGTTTGGAAAATCTCAGTTTAGCCTCAGATATCCCATTTGTACATGTTCATAACAATGATGATGTGTATTTTCAAACATAATTTCAGACAAAATTACATTTTTGAAAATAAATGAATTAATATATAGAATAAATTGGTGGCTCCTTGCAGTAACTGAAGACACCTTAGGGGTCAGAGACCCCCTGCTGAAGACCACTGCCCTAAATGATGTGCATCAGTGGCTACATTTACATGCACACTAGTTTTCCACTAATATTCAGAATGTGGTAATATTCTGAAACAGCATATTCTGGTCGACTATCCTGAATTGGGCCGTATTCTGAATGGAGCATATTCCGATTAAGTCATGTGGGATATGCTGGTATTATTCTGGTTTCAGGAGCATTCTTTGGACATGTAAACAGCAAATCCAGATTATGTGTTGCAGTTTGAGTGTTTTACAGCAGTTTGTGACACACAACCTCTTCTGGTCTGGGCTGTAAACAAACCAAATAGCCAAGAGTTTGCAGGATTGGGGTGGAGATATGTGCACAAAAGAAAATCTCACGTTTGTGATCAGAGGGAGAAACATGCCCACTTTCAAACATTATTTCAAATGTTTGATATTAACATGTTTGTTGGATATGCACAAATATTGCTGATGCTTTTTAAGAAGTACATAATGCATTGGCAAACACATGTAGCCACATAATGTGTAGAGATGTTTATACAAGACACACATTAAATTCAACTGAAATATTACCAAACATGAAACCTTTATGATGTAATATAGTCCAAGTGAACTGGTCAAGAAGGGCAGCAGGTTCAATACCTGAAGAGACGACCGAACGACTGCTCCAAACCTTACATAATGACACCTGACCTGAGCGCGGACACTGAACCTCCACCTGCAGCAGGTGAGCTCAAACATCCTTCTGCTTCAGAGCCCCAAGAATTCAAAGTGACATCTGGCATTTTGGTGCTCAGTCAGACCTCTGTTGAAATACTTTTTTTTTTTTTGTACTTTCATAACTTGAGGCCACTTAACACGCTGTGTCATCACAAGCACACAAGGTCAGCGTCTGACTGCTCAGGGAGTACAGACTCGAGCAAGAAGGACTTTTCCTTTTACGTATTTTAGGAAGAGCAACAGTATCGCAGTTGATCAACTGTAAGAATAATTCAAGGAAAGTCCACAATCATATCTGAGTTGTTGGGAAATTTCAGTTAACATTATCACATCTAAGAGTAAACACTTCAAAAGTATCCAAAAGTCAAGCCCAGAATTGAACAAAAGCACTAAATAGCAGTGTTGTTTACCAAAATATCCAGACTAATTTGTGACTTTGTTACTTGTCACCGCTGAAGTGGGCATTTAGAATGTTTTTAAATGAGCGATAATATCTACCACAATGTGAAAATGAATATTCAGCGCTCATAATCACCTTTTAAATCCTACAGAAGTGTTGCATAATGGGCTTGTTTACATTTGTTTTGTCTGGGGATGAAAGATTGAGAGTGTGTAGGCGTGCGGTGGACTGCGGTGGTGATAATGGAGTGTGTAGGAGGGGAGGGCAAACAAACAATTATTTGCCGTGTTGTCCTTTTATATATTTAACTGAATTATCACCACAGCAAGATCCCCCCTGTGTAACCAGAGTTCCTACTAACAAACATCATCAGAAAAAACCTAATATATCTCACTATATAGTGCAATATATAATCTTCTCTCTCTCTCTTCTCTCTCTCTCTTCTCTCTCTCTCTTCTCTCTCTCTCTCTCTCTCTCTCTCTCTCTCTCTCTCTCTCTCTCTCTCTCTCTCTCTCTCTCCTCTCTCTCTCTCTCTCTCTCTCTCTCTCTCTCTCTCTGCTCTGAGATGCTAACTAATTACTTTGAGATAATAGTTAATATTTTGAGAAAGTTTCTCATTATAATAACTTAAATTATCTTTTTTTTTTTTTTATCACATTGGCGGTAATGGACTTCCATAGTTATAGACTGTCAAGTGTATGTTACGCTAAGTTATCTGTCAGCTGTCAGTGTTAACAGAGTCTCTGGTCTGCAGTGTAAATCACAGAAATGTAGAGTAACATTTGGCTTCATGATCAAAGAAAGTTTTTTATCATCAACACCTCTGTCCATGTTCACACACTCCCTTTTTCACACTCATCCCGAGCGCTCCGTCTCTGCTGGGAATCTGCATCGCCCGGTGGTTTTCCAATTGTTCATATCAGGCTCAAAATATACCCCACTGCTGGGTATGTGCGCAGGGCTTCGCCTAATGTTGTCCAGTCAGAATCCCGAACAAAAGACACTGGTGTCTAAAAACAGGAATTGACAGGAAAGAGGCAGAGGAGGAAAAAAACAAAATCATCTGGGGCAGTGCAGGCGGGGCATCAAGGTCACTGTGGCTGCAAGGCAGATACATTTTTTTTAAGGGTTGTAAAGGCCAAACTAACAGGGCTCGGTGGCCAAGGCTGTCATGGCTGCTGTGATTTATGCTGTATATTACTGTATTTATGTTTTACTTTATATGCTTGTGAATTTAATTGGTATAATAATGTTAGAATTTATTTGTTAATTGTATTTTTTATTATTTTTATTTGAATCTGGAGCAACTGCAGACTGTTTTCAAATAAATATCGTGGAGAGAAGAGTATATTTGCCTCTGAGGTGTACCACCATACATTTCATATAAGTTTATGCAATGCTGCTTTTAAATGCTGAATAGAAACCAAACCAAAACTGAAAACTGTATGTTTAATAGGGAGGAAAAAAGGTAGAAATAGGTAGAAAAGGTGTACTAGCTAAATACATAATAACAAAACTATTCCAATCAAATAAACCTCATAATTTGAAGATATAATTTAGTTTCACAGCCTATAGAGGAGAGGTGATGGAACAGTCAAGGAAATGTTTCTCAGACTAGAATAGTAACAGACGATGGGATACAAGCCATTGATTTACCAGATTTACACACTTTTTCTGCATGACCCAGTTTGACCAGAGGAGCTGAGGTGAGGGCAACATCATTATAGCACCGATTAAATCTATTTCAGCCCTGAATGGGAGGATGGCTAATGAAGAGGAGACTGACTCAAATGATTCTGTGTCACAGGTGTTTAAGAGAGCTATTAGAGACAAGGCCACAGAATCGATATCAAGAATGTTTTCTTTTTAAACCGCTCAGAAGAGAGAGAAGGCCTTGAGACTTTTCCCTGTCTTGTCCTCAAACTGTCCCCAAGCACTTCACTATTGACATCATGACTGTGTCACTGGGTGAAAAATTACGCCTCCTCTGTCTCCATTGTTCTGTTTGGAAACACATCGTCTCACTGAGTTGGTCTAGTTTGATGCAGTCAGGCGTTCAGCTGTGTGGCAAACTGTGCCTCGTTGCGGGACGCCAAACTGGGATCAAAAAAATAACTTTTAATCACAAAGTTGCCTGGATTTCACACGCCCGATATATGAGGTCACAAATAGGCTGATTTTGGTCAAACGTGAAGCTTGGGGCAGATTGGACAATGTGCACTGACGTCCTGTTTCATGGTGAAACATTGAAATTTGCTGTCATACCACAGCCACACCCTTCAACATTAGCTGAATCTCTTCATAACTTTTGATCACAAAGTAGTCTAGATCGCACACATCGATTTCAAAGTCAATCTGGTTAATACTGTAGGAGGTGTTCGCTAAAATAGAACGCCTAAAAATCACCCGAAATGACCATTAAATTCATAATAGGTGACTTCCTGTAGGATTTAGGGTATGACTTCAAGATGCTTTTTTGTACATCTGGGCATGATACACGTGCCTACCAATTTTCATACATGTAAATGAGATGTACTGCAGGGGGCTGCTTATTAGAAACTTTGTAGGGAGGTGCTATTGAGCCATTATTCCACACAAATGGAGTACTGGCATGTAGATGTGTTCAGGCCGGGACTCTTATCAAACCTGTGAAGTTTGGGGCAGATTCATCCATGAAGTGTCAAGTTACATGAACTTCCTGAGTCATGGCAATATATATGGCAATATTGGAGTTTGCCGTGCCGTCAGGGCAATGCTGTTTCTTAATAATACAGCATTGTCAAGGTCTTAAAGCTTTTCTGACCTGATTTGAGTTGAATCAGGTTCGCCTGCTGAGAGAAGCAGGTAACTGTAGAAAACATTTCCTGTTGCCAGTTGGTGGCACTGTGACTGAATATTGTCATGTTGATTTGCTCAGGCCAGGACTCTTATCGAACACGTGACGTTTGGGGCAGATTTGAGCATTTATTCTAATGTTACAACAACTTCTTGTGTCATGGCGAAACACCAAAATTCAACGTCATACCGCGGGATGTTTAAGGGGCGTGGCCAAACCATTTAGCCACGCCCACTGCAAAACCTGTACAAGATTCAACTTGTTACCATGACTGACAACTGTGCCAAGTTCACACACTTCCAAGCATGTTTAGGCCCTCAAAATGTGATTAATTTCAGACAAAATGAATAATTTCTTCACTTTCAATAGGCTCACACTGAGGTCAGTGCTTGGCTCCTAATGGCACATCCAGTTGTGACAAATTTGGATGTCTCTTAAAGCTATGAGTCACAAAATGACTTTAGAAATAAAAATAAAAGCTGAATTAAAAAAAAAACTTGTGTTTGTGTAACAAATAAAAACAGACTGCAATGATTTGCAAATCCTTTTCAACCTATATTCAACTGAATACAGTAAAAAGACAAGATATTTAATGTTCAAACTGACAAACTTTATTGTTTTTTGCAAATATACACTCATTCTGAAATTGTACCTGCAACATGTTTCCAGTAAAAAAAAAAAAAAAACGGGACACGGACGTGTTTACCACTGTAATACACAATCTTTTCTTTTAACAAAAGTCAGTAAACGTGTGGAAAAAAATAGTTTGAAGATTAAATATCTTGTACTGTATTCAGCTGAATATAAGTTGAAAAGGATTTCATTGCATTTTATTTTTCATGTTTTACACATTGTCCCAACTATTTTGGAATTGGGGTTGTAAATGAGCGTTGAGGGTGGAATATTAGTGTGTGTGGACTCTTGGGGTTTGTATATACTTTTCTGTGTTATTTCCCTTAATTCTCTTTCTTATTAATACTTTACTTATCATTAATGCTTTCAAAAATTTCAAATAAATACACAGAAGTTGTTTTTAATGGTATGTGTTCCAGTAAATCAACCTATGCCTCCAAAATTACTATAAGGTGTTTAATATATGGACCAGACCTAATTCTCACTCCTTCATTTTTTATATTTGTATTTAAAAAATCATTTCTGAACACATTTGGTGTCTTTCAGCTTTTATTAGCAGATGGATGCATGGCCAGCATGAGTATAAAAAAATTACATTCTTCAGGTTGGCTATTTGTTGTACCAACAAAACGCACAGTCCAACTCACACTCACACAGGAAAACCAAAGGTATCAAATATTTTCATTGGCACCATTTGATGAAGAATCTCTTCAATATATTGCATAAAATACAGCAATATTATGTGGTTTGTCTGTAGCATGTTATATTTAATCCATTATTTAGGTGAAAAACTGTTACACTGACTGCATACAAGCTGAGGAAAAGATCTCATGTTATAAAATCTACTGAGTTGCAGGTGATACCATCCTGTCTCCTGCAGTAGTGTACAAATGTCCAAAGTCTGTGGTGTTAAGACAAGATCGCAGTCTTCTTTCTCTTCGTTTGTTCACATAATCCTCTGTAATGAGAAAATGATACACTCACTTGCATTTACATGTGCAAAATGCTTCCCAAAGTGATGGAAAAAATTACATTTCACTGACCAATTACAGACAAAAATATCTGCTGACAGATTTTAAGTAAAGGCCATAATTAAGGATCAAACATGCTTAAAATACTTTTACATCTTTGCAGTCCAAAAAGAAGCTGTAGTGGGGCTCTGATGTACAGGATAAACTCAGTATAATAACCAGAGGGGATTAAGAAAATGACAATGATGCCATCTAGAGGAAGAACTCAGGTATTTCATCAATACAGCTCTGAAAGCTTCCCATATACAGTATTGAATCCCCATGTCCTCATATTTTATATCATAACGACATTGTCCAGAGGTGGTTTCCTTTAAGAGCGTACAGTAGGTCCCTTTAAGATACCAGCTGGTATCATGAATCCTCCTCATTGTAAAAAAAGATGTAGTAGAAGAGAGCGCTGATGACAAGCAGGCCGACTGACAGCAGCATGTTCTTCCGATTCTCTCCTCTTAACGACTCCAGCTCCTTGTCTAGAAAAGAAAAACAAAATCGATGGAAAGGGACTAATGTGTGGCATCACTGAATGACATGTTACAGTAATGGCAGATTGAATATATAGGAATAGACTACCATAAAATTAAAGAAGGTTTCCATCGTGGTCCTGATGGAAACTTTAATCACTTTTATGTGACTTTTCAGGAGTAACACTCTATGACATAAAGTTTTTCCTCTTTCTGTATTATTATTGGGGATGCATGATAAATATTGCAGCTGATAAATTACTGACTAATAATGGGAAATTTATATTATTATTTATTATTCCGAAAATGAAATTATGGCTGATAAATATTGGCTATAATATCTGATTTGACAGATTATGTCGAAGAATTTAATTTGAATTCTTAGGTAAAATGCTCTGTAAAGGCCAAAGTATCCGTATCTGTGAAGTTTTTTATTATAACTTTTAAATGACCATTTGAAGAGTCGGCACTGTTCTTTGTTGTTGTAATAGTGATGTCAGGTAGATTTGGTTCGGTCAGAGCTGTGGAATATTGTGGTTTCTGAGGTGGAGAGTATGTCAGAGTCTCTTGTTTGTGATGTTACACAATGATCCATTGTAGCTCACAAGAGTGGCTGTACATTTGGGATAATAATACAGCAACATGGCCAATATGTTTCAATAATGTGTAGCAAACTAGTTAGCCATTATGGATTGGAGTCGCTAGCTCATATGACTGCACAAGGATTTATGGGTAATCCTGTCAATGTTGTGTAAATAACAAAATTTTTTTTTACATTTTTTAGAAATAGATTGATTTATCTTTGCTATGTTGGATTCATGTTATTGTGTACACTGATAAAAAAAAAAAATTTTGAAAAACAAAAAAACAAAAAAAAAAAATCAAAAAATGATCAACCAGTAATTTTGGGGCCCCCCTGCAGTAATTCTGAGGACCCCTTGTTGAAAACCAATGAACTACAGGTTATATGAACTTCTTTTTAAAATACAAAAATGTGAAATTATCAGTTATGTGGTATCAAAACACATTGTGCATCCCTAGTTCTTATTTGTGACCTTATCAGTGTAAACGGACAGCACTTGGGGTAGTCATTCACCAGGACATGTGGACAGAGAGACATGTCATGATGTCTGTATAAGCCCACAGATATTTGTGCAGTATGAAGGAGCATTTTATGGATATCGACCTACCTAATTTTTGCACCCTCTCGTTCATGATTGCCATTTCATCTTCCAGTTCCTGCCTGTGGAGCAGAGAGGATGAGAGAGGGACGAGCAGCACCAACAAGAAGCTTTATTATTCAATATTATTCAATCTCTGGAGGAGCCACAAAGTGAGAAAATCAATCATCAGGATTTATCTTTCAGAAGAGAAATTGACAAACCCGTTAATGACACGTTGATATAAAAGGATCTTTTTAATCTCCATCATCATCATCCTCACCTCTCCTTCTCAGAGAGCTTCTCCTTCCTGCTCCTGAACTCCGCCCTCTCCAGGTTGTCCTGGCAACGGGCCCGCCGCTCCTCCAAACGGTCAATCTGCAATAATTCAATACGGGTGACAAACGACGGCACGTTTAGATTGGACAGCATTCACCGAGAGAGTTACCACCAGACATGACGGTGAGTGAGCGAATGAATGAAACTTTAGTAAACTGAACGTGTGTAACGATGATAGATGCAGAAGCAACAACAAGCTAAAGAGCTAACCTACAAGCTAGCTAGCTAAAAGCAGCGTCCCAACGACTCACCTCAGTGGCGACGCTGATTTTCTCTCGTCTTTTGTCCTTTAATTTAGTCATTTTGAGACAGGACCTACTGCTGACAGCCCGTCTGGAGGCTGAGGTGGACAAACTGCGACTACGCAGGAAGTGTTTTTCTTCGTTTCTTCCTTTTGACCCATCAGTCCTTCACGGACTTTCCTGCCCTCCAGTGGTGGAAGAAGCGCCCTGATCTGGCCGTGTCTAGAAGGTAACCCCAAACCCGCAAAAGATCTCGCGAGAGTAATCATTTTATCCGAAAACGTAAGTTTCCCCTCACGCTAGCAAAGGGTTTTACGTCCCTAATTTTAACTGCAGCATTGTCACATTATGAAACGCAATTACTTTGTACAATGTGCGCGGTAAATTACAACGCGTACAAATCTCGCGAGAGTTTCGCAAATCGTGGGTTCCCTTCTAGACACGACCTTAACATCAAATCTTTTAAAAGTTGGAATGTGGAAGTGTGAAATTTTCTGTTACGAGTAAAAGTGCGATATTAAAAACAAAATCAAAAATACTATATATATATATATATATATATATATACTTAAAGTAGTAAACTAAAAGTACTCACTATCAGTGACGACTCCCTAATCACTTTGAAAACCCATTTTATAAATTTGCTTTTATGTTATATTGTCTTTTTTTTTAAATAACTTTTTATTGCTTCTTTTTTACTACTACTATAACAACGACGACTACTACCACTATCAATAATAATAAATAACGTTAATATTTTATTACAATAATAACTTTATTTATATAGCACTTTTAAAAACAGAGTTTAACAAGTGCTTTGACAGACAAAGTAAAAGCAGGATACTCAGAGGCAATATAACAACTAAAATCCAAACAGTGAGGCCAAACAAAAGCAAGACAAAGTTAAATGTATGCTAATATAATGTCTTATATTATTGGATATTGATGCATTAGGTTACAGCTGGTAAAGTTAGGGCTTATTTTTAATTATACAATACATGCCGGGCAGCCTGTAAATCTTACCAAGGGGTCATTAAAGTCTTAATTTTTAGTAGTAATTTTGTATTATTAATGTTAATCTGCAAAGTAACAACAGGTAGGCTATCAAACTAATGCAGTGGAGTTAAAGTAGACTTATAAAGTAGCACAAAATGGAAATACTCAAGTACAACACAATTGTGCTAAGTACAGTACTTTAGTTAAAGTACTTAGTTACTTTCCACCTGTCTGCTAGCCAATTAGTTAACCTACTTCCGGAGTCACCAACGGTTAATTAACGACACCTGTGTGCTGAGCTCGTGTTGTTCCGCATCAACGGTCAAAATTAATTTAAACAACTACAGTTTGAGCACACAGCGCTTTTAATTAGGAATATATGAACGATTAAAACTTATAAAGATGATTGTCAGGTAACGTTATATGGAAATACTGCTGCAGCGACAGGTTTCATGAGTGTCTGTTGTATTTTATCTCCAGACTGGAAGCTGTGAACCTCCTCCCCTCTGAAGAGGCAGACAGGTGAGCAGAGTTGAGAGAGCTGTTGTTGACCGCTGTTAATCGGATTATATGACCTGAGAGGACACGACTTGATCAGCTGAGGAGGAAAAAGGGACGAGGATATCCACACTCTCTTTCCAACCAGCTTGTTTTCTTTGAGGGGAAAAAAAAATGCCTCTTTTTATAAACAGGGACCAAATATTTGCACATCAGGTCCACCTGCTGGAGCACAAAGTGAGGGTAAGTTTCAGTTTAATGAAGTGTGAAGTTAGTTTATTGAGGACTGTTTTTTTAACCACTGCTGCTTTCCCAATAATTCTACACACACATATACAGTATAATACAGAGACAATGTCTAATATTTTACTGTGTGTATAGACTAAAGAGGAGCGAATACTGGAACTGGAGACAGAGAATGCTATTCTTCATTTAAGACTTGCAGAGGTAAGAAGATTTCTGCCATTCATTACTTACAGGCTTAAACCCATTGGCCTTCCTGATTATTCTATTCAGGTGTGTGTACAAGTGTGTGTCTGTGTTGTTGAGAGTGGTGGAAAGAGCACTGAAAATCTGTTCTCAAATACGAGCGCTGTTACATTATTGAAAAATTGCTTAACTAGAGCTCAACTGAGGCTGGATTTTTGGGGCTGATGCCGATATTTTGGAGTAAAGAAATACCAATATCGACTTATTGGCTGATATTCTTGACACAGAATATAATATACAGAATTTATACATAAACACATTTTTTGCGTTGATCCCTCAAAAGTGGTGTAGACATAATATACTACATTTTCCTAAAAACAGTGTATAGCCTCATAAAAACATAATTCCCTTTCAGTCATAACCTATGACCCACTAGAAGTGTGTGGCTGTGCTATATCTGCAGAGACTCTGCCCTCTGCATGTATTTCCTCATTTTCTCATTATTTTGCTGTGCTTGTCGGTATTTGGCGAAATGGGAATGAGACTCAACAATCAACTGTCTTTCTGGTGCATTTATGGCGGCTTGGTCAAATCCTTCTGATTCTATCTTCCACACACAAAGATATGAAGTGGAGGCAGGCTATTTTACAGTTTGCAATAAGCTTTATTGTCCACAATGATATCAGGGCACTGAAACAATAAACTTTCACCAGTATTTTTAATAATTATAAATAAATAAATATAAATAAAAAAGCACAAATAGAGCAAAATATTTGTATATATTAAACCCAAATTAAGAAAATGATCAAATAAACACATGATATAGCTTTGATAAGCCAGTATTGTCGATCAGTCAACTACAAGTAAACCGCTGGTCTTATTGTCTTGGTCTCCCTAATTATTCTATTCTATTCTATTCCAGATAAACATGATTATACCATATTTATCCTGTAACACTTTATAGTAAGAGTACATGTATTATCATGAATTCATACATGACTTAACGCATGAAACATGAATTCATTCATGTGGTACCTCATGAACTTTTAAGAATGTACAAGAATTAACAGTATCTCATACATAACTTAATGCAAAAGCAGTATGTTAATTAATGCAACAACTAAAGGTATTTCAGTCATGACCTGAGTAATTAATAATGTTCATATCTCAGTTAAAAGGACAAGCCAAAAGTCTGATCAGTCACCACAGTGCATTCTGTTGATTTCCAAATGTTGTAATCATGATTAACTAAATGTTACTTCTTCATTGTTTTTGTTGCCCTTTAAATGAACTGACCTGTCTGTCTTTAACACATAATAAGATATGATCAAATGAGTCCCAGTTGAGTCCATGGAGCCTTAATTAATATAATTGGTAACACCTGTGTTTACCCTATTTCATGACTAAATGAGTGCCGTGAAAAAGGTCTATAACATTACAGTACCATTCATCGAGCGTGCATGCAGCCTGTTGCAGCTGCTCCTGCTCATTTTCTTATTTTTTTCCCACCTGTTTAGCTTTATTCCTTTTTCAAACTTGTATCTTAACTATTTCTTCTGTTCTATTTTCTTAATATCTCTATGTTTATATATTTTTCTATTTTTGAGTGGGAGCATCTGTAACAGGACCAATTCCCCCCGGGGATCCATAAAGTATTTCTGATTCTGATATTGTGCATGCTGGCTCAGAGCCATGGCTTGCTGGGGTGGATAAAATTAAACACCATTAATGTAATTGATTACACCTGTGCTTTTTGTGCTATGGCAATTAAAACACTAATTAATACTAAACACTTTCAGGTGAGCAGCCATGTATTCAAATTTAACAGTCTAAAGCTGATTATTACTGTATATTCACCTCCTATAAAACAAATAGTCCATGGTGTTTCTATAATGCTGAATAATAGTTACTGATCATTCAGCATGAGAGCTGTCACTGTACAGGTTTTTGGAATGAGGATAGATCCTCTCTCATTATTTGTGCAGTAAGGAACACTGGAACAAACCGTCTTTGAGGGAAATATATGACAAACAAACCAATGTATTGTGCATCGTGTATTGTGTTAAAATTCAGTTTCACAATTATATATCACATGATAGTAGTTGGGGATAATCATATTTCAGCTGTTAGTCATACTGTAGCTTTGCCTAAAGAAGTAAGAATGAAGTGACAGCAGTGCAGAATAAGTATGCTGATGTTTGATCCTTTTCAGTGTCTGGGGAAACTCCGTCGGGACCAGGAAGAGGAGACCAAGACCCTGAACCATGATGAGGAGCATCAGAGGAATGCAAAGAAAATAACCCGCTCAGCCCTCGCCAAACTGCTTCCTGAGGTCCAGGTACAAATGCACTGACACGCGAACCCTTCACCTGAGTTGTCTTTATGGCTGTTTTGTTGAGATGTTTCTCTAGAAAGTGTCCAAAGTCAAGAAAGGACGGGCTAAACTTATGAAGACACACACAGAGCTCTACACATGTCCTCTCTGTGTCTTTGTGGCAGGCTGTGAAGCAGGACTTGAGTGAAGTTTTTGCAGTGTATTTGAGTTTTGCCACTGAGCTGGAGGAGCAGAGCAAGCAGCTACTGGAAAAAGTGCAGCAAGCCAGCTGTTCTCTTAATGGCCACCGTGGAGACGAGATTCAGAGTAAGTACCTGAGTGTGTGGCACTACAAGTTGACATAGATGTAGCATATCAGACGATATCGAGCTGCAACTGATTATTTTCATTATTGAGTAATCTGCAGATTTTTTTTTCACAGTTGATCATTTAGTTGTGAAAAAACTGTGAAAAAAGCTCATCATGACAAAGAAAAGCAACAAATCCTCACATTTAAGAAGCCGGAACCAGAAAATGTTTTGTTTGAAAAATGACTGTGATGATTAATGGTAAATAAAATATGGTTGGCAACTAATTTTATTTCAGTCAACAACTGATTGACTAATTGTTACATATAGTTTACCATTTAGGCAGATGTTTGGAGTTAGATAATCCACATTTTTGGGTGCAGTGTGCAGGCAGGCTATTAGGAGAGCAGCATGGTAAGACATTTACACTCTACCTCTAACACTGACCTGTGGTAGTTTCCTATTAAAGGAGCCAAACATTGGAGGAGTACTGTGATAGGACACTGGAGTTTAACAGTTCAAATAATGATGTATCAGCCAGTATTATTCATTTATAATATATATATTTACATGCTCCAAATGCACAAATTTCTTTTAAAGTCTGGATGAAATGGCATTTCTGAGAACATCTATCTTCATCCATCTATCGTAACGTATTTGAGTGAAACAAGATAAGCAGGTGGGACATGGGAGGAATTTGATTCTAACGTTGAAAAGTGGACGTCTCTTTGTCTTAAATCTTAACTTTGTACCACTAAAAGTTGAAACTGATTGATGGGTGGATATCATAATATTATTGATTGCTTCAACCCTACGTAAGCACAAGTCATAGTTTGTTTTACAGGTATAAAACATGAATGAAGTTATTTCATTAGAAGTTATTTGATCTTTGAAGGCATTACTTAAAGAAGGATTATTTTTGGATCCCTCCTTTCTGTTCTCAGGTTTTCTACTTTTCTGTTCTGCACGCACACTCACCCTCTGTGTGACTCTCCATTATAAACTGGTTTACAGGTTACAGAACCTGCTGGCTGTATCTTGATCACGGTGTGTTTGCTGATAATCCTCTCACACCGTCCCTCCCTCCCTTGTTCTCTCTCGCCCCGCCCCCTTGAGCTTGTCCAAGGTTGACTGTCCTGTTCTGTGCAGTCCTGAGAGTCAGCTGGTCACCATGGCGCTGATGATTGGTGAAAAACTCATCTTGTCCAGCGCTTCAGGCCCACATAAGCTGAGCATGTGCTGTACATACTGCTGCAAGCTGCTCCAAACAAAATGACTTTTCTTGACCTTTTATTGTTGATGTTAGTTGAAGGAGTTGAGGAGTGTAAGAATGTATCTACTAACCTGCACAGGAATATTTTAATTCCTTTTTAGTATGAATCCACCTGGGTTAGAATTTAAACCAGTGGGAGAATTTTTCTCACATTACAATTACTTTGCATTTTATTTGTTAGGTTGCTCATAATTATTTGTTAGATTTTGTACAGCTGTTAATCATTTTTTAACTACAAACTTCAAGCTAATTTTTATTTCAGAGCTGTTCTGGTTGTGCAGTGGGTTGATTAACCTTCTGTTAGGTTATTGAGTGAAAATCTATCCTACATTAGATATTAAAACATGGATTATTCCAAAACCTTTTCAAAGAATCATATTTTTTATTTTTATTTTAACCAGCTAGTAATAAATATCATTGGTAGAAAGGTAGTGTCAAATTACAATTACATGATTGGGAAACCTTTTTACATTATTATTTAATGCATTAATCCAGGTTTGCTGGGAAATAAACAAATAACATGCTTAATTTTAACAGTCATGTTTCGAGTTAGTGTTATTTCTCTTTATGTGGATATTATAATATTAGTCCAGGAATGGCGTAACCTGGTGTTTAATCCACCAAGAAGGTTTTAATATTTGAAATGAAACAATCGCATTGTCATATTTGTTTGTCTGCTGTTGTTGAAATTAGCAAGCATTAAATAATCAGGCTCAAAACATACAATAAAAGTGTCAGTATACACTGATTGCAGTGGATATATATAATTCTAGAAACTTAATTCTTTATAATTGCATTTCAGTAACAATTTAGATGTGATGATAAAGGCTTTGAGAGTCTTGAAATCTTTGGTTTAGATACCTGGAAAGTGCTTGAATTTTAGTCTTAAATAAAATGCAGGACTTCAGAGCACAGAAATATTTTACAATGACGGAAGATATTTGAGCTTTTTTGTTGCTATGTTCAACTAATCTTTAAACACAAGGATCCTGTTCATTCCACACTATCCACACTGTCTATTGCTGTCCAATCCAGCCTATTCTTGAATGTCTCAGCCGGTCCTGTGTGAATGGAGGTGCCAGGTGTGTGTCCATGTGTACGCCAGGATTAAACACTTGGCCTGAATTCAAAGATTTACACCAGAGGACAGATGCCTCTGGCTCTTGGAGTCGATTGTTACACAGGCAGCCATTCATTCACTTGACGCAACAGATCTCTGACCATGTGGCACCACACGGTGTCTGATGCAGCATTGATGCAGCCAGTCGAGGCATTTCATTGTTGTTCACTTGTTTATTGTCTCAAAAAATGGCTTAATGATGTCAAAAAGGCAGCTTAAAGAGACATTCACCCCAAAATACATGTTTTTCTTCTTACCTGTAGGGCTGTTTATCCTTCTAGATTGTTTTGTTGTGAGTTACCAACCTTTTATTGTGGTATTATAAGTTTTTGGTTATCGTTATGTCCCTAATTTTTTGGTGCTTTGAGCACCACAAGCCGAGCGCCATCTAGTTCCATTATATTTAAAGGAGGCAGACATCTCTTCGACTGATATCTGCAAAACTCAGCCACTCGACCAAAACAGTCTCGACAGATAAATAACACCACGGGTAAAAAAAAACCAAAACAACTATCCTTTTAAACCTCCGTAAGAATTAAATGTAAATTTTTCACATTTAATTTTGATTGGACTATTTCCTCTTGACTATCTTTCTCCCCAGACTTGCAGGCTCATGTTGCAGCTCTGGAGCGCTCCCTGGAGGAGGAGAAGGAGAGGTGCAGGGCAGAGAGGCAGAGGAGGAAGGAGCTCCACAACACACTGGTGGTGAGGACCAGAGTTATTACAGTTTTGTATTTTTCATTAACTTTTATTTTTATTTCGTTTTTTATTTTAGTTAGTCTCCAGAGTGGATTTGCTCATTTCAGTTTAGTTTTTAGTTTTTACGCGTTAATTAGTTTCAGTAATAGTCTCTTTTTATTATAACATGGGGGAATTGTCAGTGGTGAAATTAATAAACACATGCAACAATGCCTCCTGTGTTGATAAATTTGACAAAGACTAAAACTAAAGACATTTCTTTGTTTTGCTGCAGGAGTTGAGAGGGAACATCAGGGTCCACTGCAGGGTGCGACCTGTTCTACCATTTGACCACTTCCAGTCCTCCGTCTCTGGATCAGGGTGGGTCAAAACATCATTCACCACCCACAACATTAAAATAATGAATGACAACTGAGATTTAAAGCTATAAATAATCCAAATCTGTGCTTTTCTCAATTAGGCCTGCATCATCAGAGGAAGTGATCTCTGCAATCAGTGATGTGAGTTTAACAGACAAATTAATTTAACAAACTGATTTTATTTTATTGCTGCCAGCTGCATCAATTGACTTGTCTCACTCCTTGTCTGTTCTTTTAAGGACACTGTGATGGTGAATTGCATAAAAACAGGCATGCCAGCTCACAACAGGATGTTTGAGTTTGAGAGGTAAAATCAAACACTAACATGCAGGGCCGGCCGCTGGAATTAAACCCCCTATGTGGTTGTTTAGTGACCTCTGTGTTGCTCGCTACATCAAGTGAAACACTGTGCACATAACCAGTGGTGGGTTATATTTCGAGGCTGGTATGACCCACCGGAAAACCGGGCTATTTAAGTGCGATGCAGGCTTTCAGCAGAGAGAGACAGCAAGAGACGAAGACAGAAATGTTGTCGTGATAGAAATTTGCTTTGATGAAACCTAATATTACTCTACAATTCTTTGGTTTACATTACAGACTGGAGTCTCTATTAACAGAGACCAACGGCTAGATCTACATTATGTACGCTCATCAACTCTGTGAAGTAGCTGTATTTTCATTGCTGTTCCTGTGCTGTTTCACATATGGAAGCTCTTTCTGCCAGTGTAATGAAAAAAAGAAGATCCTGTAAGTCATTATGATGAGAAACCTTTTCAAAATGATGATTTAGTATCTAAAATAATGAGTTAATATCTCCAAACAATGATAAACTTGAGATATTAAGTAATTATTTCGAGATCTAAATATCTAAAAATAGTATATATAATATTTATAAATAAAATCATCCTTAACCCTTAAGTTAAATTCATTATTTCTGTGTACTTGGACTCATTGTTTTTACTTGATGGCCTTACTGCTTGATATTTTGCCTTTGTGCTCTGAAAGAAATTGACAACACCAAAGGCCAAGTGCCCTTGCCTGTAAAATGATGAAATTCCATATCTGCTCCTTACAATTTGTGCAGTGTTAAGTTGAATTTCTCTCTTAAATAACTTGGTGTGTAGTCATGGTAACAGGTTAAGCTTGTTCTAATGAAAAATGTTTCAGCTAAAAATAATGACACATTCATTACTTTCTAGTCAGCTTATCAGGTTAAAATTACTGTGGCTGTGCTCAGTTTGATTCATTCAAAGTCAAAGCACGACTTTGCAAGAAAACATTGGTTGGTAACATAGGTAACAAGCAAAGCAGATATGCTCATTCAATTAAGAACAGTGTGTGCAATTTGGTGGTTGTGTTTTGGGGCCACAAACAAATTCTTGTTTAGGGCCACCAAAATCCAAGGGCTCGGCTCTGCTCACATCTAATGTGCGTTGTTCTATTTCATTTTTCAATTTCAGTTTTCTTAATGATTTCTTACTGTGGTGTCTTTGTTTCTCCCAGAGTGCATGGACCAGAGGATTCCCAGAATGCCGTGTTTGAGGAAGTCAAGCCGCTCCTCACATCCCTGCTGGACGGGTGAGTGTGAAACGATACAAGAAAGGACTATATCACATGTCACTCACATGTATTCATCCAGCTGTATTCATTAAAGTGGCAGTTCACTCCAAAATCAGAAACATATTTTTCCCCTCGTTCTGCCTTGAACGCTTTGGTGTGAGTTTCAGAGTTTTGGAAATATCGGCCATAGAGATGTCTGCCTTCTTTCAAATTTAATGGGACTAAATAGCACTCGACTTGTGGTGCTCAAAGCACCGGAAAAAAAAAAAACATTTGAAAAACTCAAAACCAATGTCTTTCCAAAAATCATGACCCAGTTCCTCAAGATAATCCGCAGACCTTGCTGTGAGCAGTTTCATGTATGAGCTACTTCCTTTCTGCAGTAGAATCTACTGCAACTGCTTCTTCCTACTTTCTACTAGAAAGAAAGTAGTTCCAACAAGAAATGAAATCTGAATAAATAGCACTACAGGCCAGGGGAAAAATATGTATTTTTGATTTTTGTGTGAATTGTCCCTTTAAGCACTACCCTGTGTGAATGAAGCATAAACATTTCATCTCCCTTCCTGCCATGCAGCTATAATGTGTGTATCATGGCGTACGGGCAGACAGGCAGTGGGAAGACTCACACCATGATGGGATCCCAGCCGCTGGAGGAGCACTCAGGGACACAGCAGGACACACAGCAGGGTATCATCCCCAAGGCTGCTGCTGAGCTCTTCCGGTGAGACAGAAAAACACTTTTTGATTATTTGTTTTAGTGATATTTACAGTGTGAAATGACTAAACTGCAAGAAAAGAGGATGTTTTTGTTCTGAAACCCACAGTAGATCTGATCTGAGTCCTTAAATCCACCAGAAATACAATTAATTCCATCTTAATGTGCTCTGAGAGTTGAAACTGAATATAATTGGTTCGAACTTTGGCCTGTCCATGGCTGTGTTTCTGTTCCTGTGTGTGTATGACCCAGGCTGATCTCTGAGAAGCCAGCAGAGAGCCACACGGTGGAGGTGTCAGTGATGGAGGTGTACAACAACGAGGTGTTTGACCTCCTGGCCAAAGATGAGCGGGGCGACGCCGGCCTGCAGCGCCGGGACGTCATCACCACTTCCTCTGGTACCAGCCAGGTCACCTCCCTCACATACGAGTGAGTACAGCCACACAGACAGTGTTTATTTGTACTTTGTTATGAGAATGTGGGATTTTACAGCTAGACTGCTTGTTTCGTGAAATTGTTTTTCTGGAGTAGAAGCTCCACCAATCAATAGTTTCTTTGGAACTTTTTTATTGGCGTTTTCGGGTTAAAACAATGGTTGGTATTGGCCACACATCAGTATAAAACATAGTTTTTCAATTACACAGACAGTAGGTTGCTGTACATTCTGTAGAGTATGTAGTCCATTTTTTCCTCTTTGTTTTATGTATTGTTCATATTATAGTCTTAAGGGAAAGGTCACTTTCTCCGTACAGTTTATTTTGTTGACAGTTGCAATCTAGTTGCTCTTTGGTGGTGAGTTTGCCTGCAGCCTTCTCTGTGTGATGGTTTCTTGCGACCAAAATACATTAATAAAGATGAAAATGAAACAAACAATGACTGTCCAGCTGATTGATAATGAAAATACAAAGTAATAGTTCTCTGGAAATATAAATTTATAATCACAGTGGACAGTGGCTGTTTGATTTATTATCATCTACCCACAGGCACTATCCTTGAGCAGCACCTGATTTTTCATGTTTTTATATTACCAACACTATATTTTTGACCCAGCACAGCACTCCCTATTTTTTTTTTCTTCAGAAAGAAAAGAGACATTCATTGTGGGCCATGGATTTTTGCCTCAGTATTAATCAATACTTATATAAAAAATGTATCAAACCATGTGTAATGGGAAAGGCATCACTTGTAGTGATGAACCCACAGAGAATTATCGCCCAACAGGTCCCCCTCAGATCTGTGGAGCTTTATAGCCCTTTTTACTTAATTGTTTGTGGTTTTATGGTCAGCAGATTCCACTCTCCAAAACTACACTTGGAGCCAGAAACGCAGATAAATCTACTGTTTACTACCTGCCCAGCACCAGGCTGCAGATGGTTTATGAGGTGTTTCACAAGAGTGCTTCTCAAAAGTTAGCTGGTGACAAAAATAGAGCTAAAAGGGAGGGAATTTTGGTCATCCTGTCTCAAATAGTGAGGAGGAGGTTGTATGGCTCAGGTCCCACAGGCAACACCTCAAGTCATTCAGTGTCTTCCTGGATCTACATTCCTTATTTAATGTATTCAATGTACTTTTTCTCTTCTGTTCTGTACACACGACATCTGTTGCACGTCTGTCCACCCGGGAGGGGGATCCCTCCTCTGTGGCTCTCCCTGAGGTTTCTTCCATGTTTTTCCTGTTAAAGGGTTTTTTTTGGGAGGGGAGTTTTTTCCTTACTGTTTTGGGGGGTCTACAGCACAGGTGCTCTGGACTGGACTGGACTTTCTTAAGGTAGCAAGAAACAAAGCTTTAACTGAATGCTAATGTTGCTCCATACTGTAGCTACTGGGTATGTAAATGAGAAACTGTTCAGACAGGTATTCACCATAGCAGCTTTATAAGGCAACAATATGTCTGATGTTTCAGCTCATTACAGAGGTCCTCTGTCCCCAAGTGGACAATAATAATTTAATCTATATTGTAACATTTTTTTGTACCACTTGGGGCAGTGAAGACAAGCTGTAAACACAATATTCTCTACATTTATGTTGATATGAAAAACTTGTTAGCAAACAGTTTTCACATGGAGCAACATTAGCATTCATATGGAGTCTTGTTTCAGGTTACTTAATGAGGGGAGGGTACGTCAGGCCCTTTAGCTGTTAAATGCTCCACTGCCAGCTAGTCGCTAACTGTCTATTGTTTGGTGCTGGGCAGGTTCAGTGTTCAGGGTGTTTTTGGAGCTTTTTCACAGATTTCCTGGCAGAAAACGACACTATGAGAGAGATGAGAGTGAAACAAAACACTAAAGTTGTGCGCAGTTAAACCAAAGCAATAAGTTAAAAGATGCCACAGTGAGAGTAACTGCAAAGTTGGGTGATAATTATAGTCACCCACAGTGACTTCATACCTTTTACACTATTGATTTTAGCAGCTAGATTTGAGCAAGTATCTGCTTCTATCTGAACTTGTGATGACAGAAAATCCTCAGTGGGTAGCTAATATTGTATATGTTGTTGTGTTCATTGATTCACTGAAGTTTATTCATTCAAATTTATAAAAATCTTTCTGTTATAGTTCTCTTACTCTTATGATCAAAAACATTGATTTGAGTCTGTTCTTTAGTTTATTAATAAGCAATAAATATAACAACTTTTATTATATTTAAATAAATAAATAAAACCTGTTCTGTAACTTCTGATCAAACCATATCAATTTCAGCATAAATGAAGAACTTCTGATTAGCCATGCCCTTCCTGGTTTAAGCACCACACACATCTAGTTTAAACCCTGTCCGTTCCAATATGATTGGCAGGAGGGGTGGTTATGCAGTGGTGAAGTGCCCCCTTGGATGCCCCTTTAGGAGATAAAAATGACAAAGTGCTCTAGGGTGGACTTCCAGTGGACAAAACATGGTGAAGTTTCCTTGAGGGTACCTTACAGTGGGAAAAATATCATAAATTGCCATCAAGCTTCCCTCCAGTGGAGAAAACTCAATGCTTTGCCAATATAGTCTAAACCAGGGAGTGGAATGGTTTCTCCATAAATGCATCACAACTATCTGTGTGCTTTTTAAAAAAAAATTTTTAACCCTGCCCCTTCAGCCCAAGTCAGCCACTGCAGATCATTTAGTTAGTACAGATACAAACAATGTTGAACTCGCTCATCCCTAATAGCAGTTTTAAGGAATGAAATGCATGAAATATATGTTCCATGTGTTTTACAGGCCTGTGTCTAATGCCTCTGAGGTGATGCAGGTCATCAGGAGTGTTTTGAAGCTCAGGGCTCACTGTCCCACCCTCATTCACGCCGACTCCTCACGCTCTCACCTCATTGTCACCCTCACCATTTCCTCCAAGAGCCCCAATGCACTGGCCCTGGGTGAGACGCATTCATACGCACACTCATAGACTTCACGCACATCAGCATAAGTGACACCACACGTTCTTGCATTGTGACTTTATTACTCCTTCATTCAGCCCGCAGGCTACAGAGTGCTAAGAAGGACATGCAGCGCTCCGCCCAGAAGGAGTGGTGGAGCCCACGCTGTCGCCGTGCCAACACTGCCACCCGCAAGTCATCTGACGAGCTCTTTGCGAGCACTGCCTCCTCTCCCTGCCGCTCCCCCTCCTATTCCCCGTGTCCCTCCCCGAGGCCCAGCATCTCCCAGGATCTGTTCAGGACCAAGCTGCAGCTGGTGGACCTGGCAGGCAGCGAGTGTGCTGGTAAGAGGACCTCAGTGCTTAAAGATGTTCTTTGAATTTGAGGATGTCATGGGAACACTGGTCCCTGAATAATTGAGGATGCACCAATAACAGCATGGGGCTTTAGGCATATGCTTAATTGAGATGCTGTGGATAAACTGCTGTTAAAAATTAAATTCTTTAAGTGTCAAGTGGGTACTTGTCTTCACTCTGATGAGTTAATTCTTAATCACCCGTGCCTTACTGCAAATTCAGCATTAAATTTGATACATTGGGTTGTTTCTTTCCTTGTAAAACAAGAACAAACGGCATGCAGTAATCTGTAGCCAGGATAGTAGTATCACTGGTTTCCAAACTTTTTCTGGCAAGATCCCCTTCAGAAGCCGCAAAAAGCTTACGTGCCCGCAGTCCACAGTTATTATCAGTCATTAACAATAATTCTGGAAGCAGCTGATTCAGTTTCAAAGGATTCAAGTTGAATTTTAGTGAAATCAATAGTGTCCATTTGTCCCAAACTGTGTGTTTCAGACAGCAGTTTTAGTGAAAATTTGGTTACCCCTGAGATGAGGGAAACGCTGGGTGTTCAGTTCCAGAAAAAGAGTCAACTTAAACTCTGCGAACCTAATCTGCTTGTTGGCAGGTTTTCTTCAACAAATCCTGAGCTTCTGTCTCTCCTCCCGCTTACAGAGCCAGACACGCTCGTTCATTTCCCCATCGATTCAGTGCAATAATTAGTGGAGGTTTGCTGTATGTCAGAATCAAAATCCTGGGTGGTTTGTTAATTACAATTATCTGAAGTTACTGCTTTTATGTGTTGTCAGTCGTTTATTTGAACGGTGGTTTCAGCTCACCCTCAGCTCTAGAGATGCCCTAGATACCATCTTCCAGATACCTGAACTTTGATTTTATGGACCTATACAGAGTATTGATTGATACCGGTGTGTGTATATAAACAACTGTTGGGCCATTTCGTGTATGGCCTTGCTCAGGTTGAACCCTCTGTAAAACATGAACAGATACAGAGAATGAATTGCCATAGAAAATCCTCTGCATGTCCTACTTTCTGAGTTGTTTTGAGTTGTTCTGTCTCTGTCAGTTTTTAGAGTAGTTCCACTATAATGTTGATGACACATCATGTATAAATTAAAAAAATCATTATGAAGCTTTAGACACGTCGGCTCAATGAATACTTATAATTATCAGTCATGGTGTCATTGGTCGCACTGATGGAACATAATTCCTGTAATTTTGGAAATTATATGTTAATATTTCTGAGTGATTGTGGTGCAGCTGCAGGATGTAAAATAGGCTGCATATCATCTGAACATATTTTAACAGCAATTCAGTGACTGTGTTTAAATTTATTTGCCAACATTTTGTTAAAGTTTTTGAAATAAAGTCACTGAATGCTGTTGAGCCAAATAGATGTCTAAGAATTTATAATCTACTGTATTTGCAAAGTGCAAATCACCAAACACATTAATACTGGATCAGATTGTGAGCTTGTTGTCATATCTCTGTGTCTTTGATCCATACATTTTTAAATCTTAAACTATATTTTTCATTTTAAGTTCCCAGCCCCTGTGTTTTGTCCCCTAGTAGAATAAAGATAAAATATATTTTGGAATGACAAATTAATGGACAACACTGAATAAAACTTTGTGTTTTATTCACACTTTGACTGAGGCTCTAAAACGATCTGCACCATCCACATAAACATGTATTAATATCTTTACGTCCACTGGATTAAAACGGAGGCTGTGCCTTTTATTTACCTGTTGCCATGATGAATCATAGTATTGGAGCTCTATTGACGATGGCTTTTTTCATTGACTGTGTGTGACTTCAGGGTTACAGTCAGAGTTTGTTAAACCTGCTACCTGGAATAGATCCAGTATTGGTAAACAACAGATTGATGACATGAAATAATTGCTATGTGAGTCTTTGGAGTTTAAATTCAAACAGTTTTCAGTTGCTGCTTGGAGCTTAATATGGTGCTCGAATAGTATCTGTTTTCTCTAAGTGTGTGAACCATGAAATATCAAAAGTTCGTGGGTCTTTGTAATGACCTATTTTTAACCTTTATTTACGCAGGAAAAGGTTCACTGAACTCGGTACAACCAAAGCCTGTTCACTGAGCAGATTAATCTTCTTAAGGGCATAAAAATATATGTTTGTCTGCATGTGTGTACCAGGTATGTCTGGAGTTTCGGGTACAGCTCGATGGGAGGCGTCCTGTATAAACCGCAGCCTCTCTGCTCTGTCCGACGTCCTGGGAGCTCTGGCCGAGCAGAGGCCACACGTCCCCTACAGGAACAGCAGACTCACTCATCTGCTGCAGGACGCCATAGGTGACGCACAAACACACACACACACACACACACACACACACAGGCTCTGTCTTTTTTTTATGACCTATGACTCAAACATCCTGTGTCTGCTGCCCCGAGGAAAGACTTGTTCAATCCCTTCATCCAGCTGAGAGATTTCACATATTAATATTCAACATACACATGCATAAACATTCCCAAACACTGAATCACTCAAAATACTCGGTGAAGACGTGCTGGATATAAATATACTTGCTCATACACAAAAATAAAAAGAGAGAAAAAAAAAGTACAACGCATTTAATTACAAACCCCAATTCCAAAAAACTTGGGCTGTTGTGTAAAAATAAAAACAGAATGCAATAATTTGCATATGCTTTTTGACCTATATTCATTTGAATACAGTACAAAGACAAGATATTTAATGCTCAAACTGACAGATTTTATTGTTTTTTCTAAATATACATGTTTACCACTGTGACACATCACCTTTTCTTTTAACAAAACTCAGAAGTTTGCGCAGTCACAATCTGAATGGTGTTTTTCCTCTTTATGTGGATTTTTACTGCAGTTTTTAATGTAATGCTGCCTGAGAGGTCAAAGGTCACAGACGTCCAATGTTGGTTTTCAGCCTTGCCCTCTACATGCAGAGATTTCTCTGGATTCTCTGAATCTGTTGATGGATATTATGGACAGTAGATGGTGAAATGCAGTTTTGTGTTGAGAAACATTTTTCTTAAACTGGTGACTGAACCTTTCAGGGTTGCCCAATAAACTGAGTCATGTTGCTATCACCATTATCATTCAACCTGTTAACCTGTTGCATGTTCCAAACAGATGTTTACTGAGCATTTCACAACTTTCTTAGTCTTTTGTTGCCCCTGTCCCAAAACTGCAGCCATCAAATTCAGATTGAGTGTATATTTACAAAAAACAATGTAGTTCATCAGTGTGAACCTTGAATACCTTCTTGTTGTACTGTATTTAGTCAAAAACAAGTCCAAAGGTTGTTTTTTTTTTGCAAATCATTGCATTGTTTTTATTTATGTCTTGCATGGCACCCCAACTTATTTGGAACTGAGGTTGGTCAAATCTTTCCATTGTTGTTTAACATCTCAGTCTCCTCTTGTCTTTCTCCATCTTCTCCACCAGGTGGCGACGCCAAGTTGCTGATGATGCTGTGCGTCTCTCCCACTCAGCGCTTCATCACGGAGTCCCTGCAGTCGCTGGACTTTGGCACGCGGGCCCGCCAGGTCCAGAAGGAGCTACGGCCACGAAGGAAGAGTAACACCCTCAAAGTTAAGTGACAGGACAGAGACGGAGAGCTTTGATCCTTTGCAGAGGCTGTGGCCACATAGAACCTTTCATCAGTCATGCCAACAGAGCAGATTTGAGGGTGTAAGATCCAAACCTGCAAAGTTGTTATTGATTTTTTTTTTTTTTTTAGATTATGTGGGCCCTTTTTTTAAAAGACTGACAAAATAAAGTTCACAGCCTTAAACAGTATGAAAATATCTTACTGCAGTTATTAGACCTCTTATTTGATCAGTGGGTTACTAGGTGCTACATGCTTATATTTATAAGCATGGTTAATCCCGTTTTTTAAACTCCCAGAATCTACAAGAACAACTACAGTAATAGCACAGTAACGTCATATTTCTTATATACAGTACTTACTGTAACTAGGTAATAGATTAGTTTTGCCAGAATTGTTTATATATTTTTGTTTTTAAATAGATCTTGATAGCACTAAAATGTCTCATAGGGCTGTCTGAAGCTGCAAATACTTGTATGATACTTGAATGTGAAAACACATTATTAGTGTGTAAATAGTTTTGAATGACAATGACATTTGACAAAGACTTGGTAGTGATAACTCAATTTACTGTAAAATCTATAGCACATTGCAAAAATAGTTTTCCAGTAGTCAGCAGTGCTGAATATGCAAAAGCTTCTGATTTCTGCTGTAAATACGTTTCCGTACTTGCTGCTCATGCCTTCTCTCTTTTTTTTTTTTAGTGCTTTGGATGCAGCTATGTTTATTTATACACATCTTGATGTGTTCAGTGTCTGTAATCATCACCTTTCAAACGCCTTGATAGAATAGTTTCAGTACACAATGTTGTCAATATTACTTTAAAATAAACAGATGATATGCAGATGTGTATGTCTTTGTGCATCAGTCTGTTCCAGAAATAATGACGCTGGGGTTCAGATAGTTCAGACAGGATTTTTCCCCATTTGTTACAACAGAAACAAAGCCTAACTAAATTAACTTAGTGTTATCTCAGGTTAGGAGATCCTAAACACTCAATTCAATATTGCTGATATATCTGGTTTTTTTAAAAAATCTGTAATATTAGTTTTGTCCTCAAAAATCCAGCATTCACCAGGCCTTAGCTAAAACTGTTGTTAACCACTGTTAGGGAACACTACCATTTGCAAGTTAGTAAGTTAGATACTGTTAGAGGTGGAAAAGTTAAAGTTAGGATAGCTGAATAGTTATGATAAAGTTAGGAAAGTTTCTTTATGATTTTGAGAATTTAGGATGCTTGTTTAATACACACTTCCTATCTTCATTTAGGATAGAAACACTGACTGAGGAACTGGCCATCTGTTTTTTTTTTCCTAAATCAGGTCCTAATTACCCTAATTACCATGGTTACAAACAGTTAACACGATTAGGAAGTTTCTGTAATTCGGGCCTTGGAAACTTAGTGTCATTAGGTATTTAAAAACATTTTGCAGTTCCCTCTGGTTGTACCCTGTCCCTCTAAAAAAAAATTAATGATTCATATACAGTTTGTTTCTCACAAAAGGCTTCCCATACAAACTTCTTCCACTGTGGGGAATTGTTCCAGTAAACCATCTGCCGCTGTGTAGATTACAGCAAAGAGGAACAAACACGTTAGCATTAGGGCAGCATTATTTTTAGGTTTTGTTTTACAGTGAATAATTTGGAGCAGCAGGCGGGCGGAATATTCTGCACGAGCATAACTCAAGTAACGGAGCCGAAAAACTGATTGTCCAATGTGGTGAAACTCATCAGCGTGACACTAACGTGCACCAGCTGATGACTATTTGCAAAAAGCTATTTCAGGTCTGTTGACTTCAGTTTAATGTTGGACGAAAAACAAACCAGGCAATTTCCTCCAAGGTGAAACAGCTGGAAACTTCCCAAGCATGAACAGAATAACACACTGTATCTGGTAATTAAATCTTTTTCATCAGCTTCCCTTCGACTCACACTTTTAATAAGCTTCCTCCTACCAACGTGCTGCAAACTGCGATGAGAGCTCTGCATAACGTATTGAAGTTACATAATCCTCCAAGTCCCAAAGCTGACATGTTTTTGAGATGCAGATGTCATGTGCCGCCCTGACATGAAAGCTGAAATGCCCAAAGCATCTTTGAAACTGCAGGCTTAGACGATAAAGAGTGATGGGACAAAAAATAAGATTATGACGAGAGTGACAAGATAATGAACCTGAAAACTTCCAGGAGCGTCCTCCTGTTCGTTTAGAGAGACGACGGAAAGAAGAGAAGCGAGAAGACGAGGAGAGAGAGAAGAGGCAAGAAGCTGGAGAAAGATGAGTATAAGTGAGAGCGAGACGAGAGAGAAATGGGAACAGAGGGAGGTGAGAGTGAAAAGTGTGACTGCACATGAAACTGTGAACTTTTAATTTTAACCTTCTGTCTTTATCTACATCTAACAAACAGATCGCTCTCACCTCACGCAGTTCCTGTCAGGGTGGTTCTTCTCTTCCCCGGGGTCCAGACGTGGATCATTTGAGAAAAACAGATAAACTTCTGGGTCCTGTTCTTCGTACACGGATAAGTGAGTTAACTTGATTTGATGTGAGCCTGGATTTTTTTTTTTTTTTTAAATGAAAGATGGCTCCAAATGTATCTAAAGCTGTTCAGTCAGGTGGATCATAGCCGAGACATGAGATGAACGAAGTTTCAGATACAAATGACGTCTTTTCTTTAAAATATTTTGAAGAATTCTGATTTTGGATGAGAAACTTGTACATTGTCACAATATAACTTTCATAATAAAGAGTTCAAAGCCTCTGCAACAAAATAAAACTGCAATCAATTCAGGGTTTCTGCAGTTTATGCAATTAAATATCTATTCCATGTCCATATTGGCAAGAAACTACCAGCACAGTCTGCATTAGTGGTTACTGGCAGTGATGGAAAGAGTACTGTTACATTACTAAAATATTACTCAATTAAAACCCAACTACAATATAGTGTTTGAAAAATACTTAAAGTACAAAGTACTCTAAACTAGGGTTTCAAACCAGGGTTCCTCTCCAAACTAGGGTTGTAAATTTTCTGTTTGTCTTAACCGAATCGATTATTCTTTAATAATGCATGAGATAGAAAACACGCTTTTTAAAAGCTATTTTCTCATTTTCAATTTTTTAATGTTTTGTCATTTATTCCTCATTTTAAGTTTAAGTTTACTTACTCAACAAATGACTCCACCAGACAAAACAATGTCGAACGAGGTGCAGTTAGTGCCATTTCTTCACTACAGAATAAATATTCGTCGATACAGTTTTAATTGATTAAATTCTTGATGCCGGTTAATCGATCAGTGATTAATCGTTAACAGCCTTGCTCCAAACCTGCGCTGCTGCGGTGTTTAATTTTTTGTCCATATGTCATTGTTTGTATCGGCCTTTTGTGATCAGATCACCTTATGAGCTACAAAAATGCAGATGAAATGTTTGGATATTAATTCAACTTGTACTCAGTGCTCAGTTATGTTTTTGGAAGTAACTAAGTAGATTACATGGTGTAATGAATACTCAAGTACAAGTAAAAGTACAGACTTGAAAATCCACTCATAAAAGTACCCCCAAAAAACGACTTAATTACAGTAACTTGAGTATTTGTAATTAGTTACTTCCACCCTGATTATTGGCATTATGTCAGAGGTGGGGCACTCGAATAACATGACTTGAGACTTGTTGACACAAATAAAAGACTTGACTTGGTTTTCATGGCTTAAGACTCAACTCGACTTGAGACGATGACTTGAGAGGACTTTTTTAATTAAATTTTTCGAGGCAGACTAGCAGAGGCCAACAGTTTTCATTAATGTTGAAAGTAAAACTCAGACTTTTCATGACCGCCGTCTTTTAAATGTGAAAACTGACGGGTAGATCATCAGAACTTTGTATGATTTGACTTGTGACTTGCTTGATTCTCACCACAGTGCAGTGCAGTTAGAGGTTTAATTTCTTCATCTTGGATGAACTTAGAGTGAATAACAGTGAGCTCTTATTTTGAAATACAGACAATATGAGCAATAGTTGACTGGCTGATTGACTGGCTTGTTGCCATGGTTACAGAAAGTACTGTTTTAACTGTTTTCCCACTCTTTCTTCGCTCGTTTTCAGTCTGCTCCTTCACCATCAATTATCCAATAAAATACCGAGAAATAATGAAGCTGATGAACCTTTTTTAAATATTCTCAATGACCAGCCAGACTTTCTCATGAAAAAGTTTGAAAATTGTTTGAGAAAAATTCAGCAGTCGGTCTTTTTGAGACGAATTAAATTGAAGCAACGCTGACTCAAATTGCTCTGGAGTTATTCGTTTCAGTCCAGCTGCGCAGAATTTATACAAATGATGTCCTAATTAAAATATTTTTGTTTACACCACAAATCTCCTTCAAAATAATTAACTACTGTTGTTCTGGTCCCATTAATCTAATAACAGTCAAACTAAGTCTAAGATAATTATTTTGCTCATAATATCTCAAACTAAATTTTATTTAATTGAATAGATTTTTGCAGCTTTTTCAAAGTCTACAGATTCGACCATTTATTTTGAAAACTGAATTGTGACAATTACACGACTCATTTGGTTGATTTATCAATAATTTACATCTTTTCATCATATCATCTTTTTGTCTTTTGTCTGCTGGTCCTCATAATGAAAGGACTAATTAATCTAAAACTGGCTCAGTGTTTGTGGTTCATGATCCAGCTAACTGTGTACCAGCCTGTGCATGATGAGGTCGGAGTTTAAAGGGATAGTTCAGATTTTTTGAAGCGGGGTTGCATGAGGCACTTGTTCATAGTCAGTGTGTTACCTACAGTAGACAGCAGTTGGCTCGTCCCCAGTTTTCGATATTTTTTTTTTAGATGGCTACAATATGTTTCGCTGCTGCTGTTTCGCCAATCAGTTTAAAGGGACAGTTCACCTCAAAATCAAAAGTACATATTCTTTCTCTTACCTGTGTTATTTATCCATCTAAACTGTTTTTGTGTGAGTTGTTCAGTTTTTGGAGATATCAGCTGTAGAGTGTCTGCCTCCTCTCCAATATAACGGGACTAAAGTGCCAAAAAATTTGAAAAACAGCCACGTCTCTTTCCAAAAATCATGACCCAGTTTCTCAGGACAATCCACAGACCTTGCTGTGAGCAGTTTCTGTAGGCACTACTTTCTTTCTAGTAGAAATGAAGTAGTTTCAGTAGATTCTAAAGCAGACAGAAACTGCTCACAGCAAGGTCTGTGGATTATCTTGAGTAACTGGGTCATAATTTCTGGAAAGAGACGCTGGTTTTAATTTTTTTTATTTTTTTTTTTTTTTTGGGGGGTGCTTTGAGCACCACAGGTTGAGTGCCATTTAGTAGTTTTATCGAAATCACAGTATGGCTTTCTGCTATTTTCTAATCACAGGAGGTGCAGCATTTGTTAAAGGTCAAAATCTGTGTCAAAAAAACTTTAAATTGATGAATGTCATGAGGCAGAGATGTCCTGTCCGACAAATCAGATTCTGACAGACTTAAACAAACATCTTCCTCCTGCAAAAAAATTCACACCATAGTCATTTTAGCATGTTTTTTTTCAATCAAAATAAGAAGAATAATGTAAAAAATCATTACATCTAATATTGCAAATCATATTGCAATTGCAATATCAGTCAAAATAACTGTAATTAGAACTATCCATGTAAGCGTGCACTATATTTAGACTATTTTCACAGCTTTACCTCGCTGTCAGACAGCCCTGTCTGCCCAGAAACCACCGTTATTTAAGCCAAATATCACCTCCTCCAAACCAAAAAGACTCCACATTTTACCTCTGAGAATGCAGGAGTTGTTGGTCCGCTGCTGCTTTGATGGTGAGTTTGTTTGTCTTATTGTGTAATTTCTATGAGTCGGAACTAACCTTGAAATCACAAAAGTCATACAATAACGCAAACAAGCCAACTGATTGAGGCAGTGATAGACTAAAAACTCCTGTGTTCTGCAAAGTAAAATGACTGTTTTTACAAAAGGAGTCTGGTGTCTTTGGAGAGAGCGATACTTGGCTTATGTAACAGTGGTTCCCTGTTAACAACTGCAGTACAATGCTCAGGGACTCGTACAACTCCACTTCAAAAACCCTGAACTATCCCTTTAATGACTTGTCGTTCAGTCATCCACATATGAAGAACAGGACTCAGCTGAGGACAAGAGACAAACTGGGCTCAACAACAACAAACGTGTAACATTTAGGGGCTGAAACATAACATTAGATTTTTATTAATTCAAGCAAACTGTTACAGTCAACAGTTACATAAGTTACATGGTATACAGTATTGATCTAATCTTTTTCTTTTTTAAACCAGGGTTTCTGTCCCTCCGTCCCTTTTGTCCCCCCAAACATAGAAACAGCAAATCCATACAAGCGCAGGCAAGTAAGTAGTAACAGCACAATACATTCATCAACTCAACGATACGTTTTTTGTTTTTTTTTCTTGTACGAACAATAAGGCAAGTAGAAGAAAGAACAAACGAACTGAAAAGGATGGCAGACATTTTCTTTGAAATGAGCCAAAACAAGGCATAATGTATCCGTCTCTTTCAGGCCTGAAAAGGCAGTTATCACACACACAAAGTGAATTCTTTTGAACAACGGTTGCTGCTGCAGAACCAAACGAGGTAAGGCTTCTCGTTAGCGGGCAGGTACACGGTAAAGGGGGATCTGAGGGAAGAGCTGCCTTGGTTTGTACCTGGTGGTCATTATCACGGGTACCTTCTCCAAAAATTCCAACGTTTTCCTCGGCACGCTGAATATTCATCAGGGACAATAAGAGAGGCAGGAAATCTGATGTACGTCTACAGCATCTAATCACTTCCAGTGTCCGTTTCTATGGCGAAGAGCTTGAGGAAAAAGGATGGGAGCTCGAAAAAAAAAACAACAAACCCAATGGCTCAGTGTTTCTCTTTGACGTGATGTCAACATGAGCGTACGCGGCTCCACAGAACCTGGACAGACGAAAAAAAAAACAAAACAAGCTCAATCTCTTGGCATACATTTCCCTGGGGTTAAAAGTTTTAGATGTAAGTGGATGGATATGCAAAGCAGCCATATGCTTCCCCTTCTTCATTTTCAGCCATACAGCAATCATCACATGACAGACCGACACAATCTTTTGCTTGTTCTAAGTGGTAAAGTCAGTCCTGATAACAAGAGAGAAAAACAAACCCAGCTAGTGTTCACACTGAGCGACTGTTCATGTAGCGGTCAGTATCAGCAACTACTGGCCCCCGTTAAAACCGCAAAATGTTCCATCAGAAGAAAGAAAGGTAAATAAAAGACGATAAAATAAAACAGCCGTGTTCGAAACGGTGCTGGAGAACTAAAGATAAATGCAACATGCCTTCATTTTTTCCTTTTCTGTTTTTGTTTTTTTGTTGTTGTTGTTTTTTTTTTTAAACATCGACGACGTACAGATAAGAAACAAAAACAAGTGGTTCCTCAAAAAAGTTATCCTTCATGTATAACAATAGTAAACATGGGGGATTTCATCACAGGAAATCCAGCAGAAACAAGGTCGAGTGGTACTGCAGAAAAGGATGAATGCAAAAAAAAAAAAAAAAAACTTCTCCAGGAGACACGAGAGAGACAGACGAGGACGACGTGGAGATCCTCTCCGAACAACAACGAGACAGAGAGAGGAAAAAAAAAAGTGGGCAACAACGATGTTTCGCTTCTCTCCAGAGTAGAAAGGACTCTTCGATGGCGAAGTGAGGAGGGGGAGGGGCAACCTGAACACGTTTGTCCTCTGCCGCCAACGCTGCTTTTTTTTTTTTTTTCTCCCCTATCCCTCTGATCGCCATCACTCCATCCAGTCTCCTTCGTCAAACTCTGACTCGTCCTCGGAGTCGGAGTACTCCACGGCGATGCGGCGGGACAGGATGGTGGCCACGTCGTTGCCGACGCGCTCGTGTTTAGCCTCCTGCTCTCGCTGCTCCTCCACTTTCCGCAGCTGGATGCCTGGAGAGAGAAGAAGCGAGTCAGAGGCAGGGAAAGAGTTTAAAATCGAATGTTTTGTCTGACCAGCAGTCCAAAACCTAAAGACATTCAATTTACTATCACAGACAGTTAAGAAAATAAACAAATATTCACATTTTAGAAGCTGGAACTGTGAATTTTGGCATTTTTGTTTAGACATAACTTTTTGCTGGTAACACGTTATAACAACAGTCATTAGTAAAAGACACATCGATAGTTAAGTCAAATTTAGTTCAGAGGTTCTCAGCTAAGGACCCCTAACAAGATAGAAATTATTTGTCTCTTGGAACAATTTGATGTAGCCTGTTTTTCTTTTATGCTTCTATTTAGTTACATGAAAGTAAACAATGTATTATGTAAGGAATAATGTACAGTGAGCAGGTCATTATTGTTAAATAAACCGCGACAGGATGATGCAGGACCCCAACGTAAAGCGAAGGGGTCTCGAATCCTCCTGAAGAGATTATTTATTTTACAGAATTATCCTGCTTATTACATGGTTACTTACCAAAAACATAAGAAAGCCACGGCCCAATTTGCCCAAAATCTGAGAATCTTCTACCTTTAATCACAACTCTGATTAACTACTCGACTAAATGTACCAGTGACGAGATATATGGTACATTCTGGGTTTATTTTAGATTTTATATTAATATTTTAAATATTGAGCTATGAAGCATTCTGATATTGATATGACTTTTTTAAAAATATCATTATTATTTAAATGAATGAATCTGAAAACTTTTCAAAGACCCCCTGGCAGAGTTCCATCGACCCCTGGAGGTCCCTGGACCACTATTTGAGAACCAATGTTTTAGTTAAGTTTTTTCACTATTAAACAATGAAATGATAGTTAATTATCTTTTAATTATTAACAATGCTATAATATGTTATTTTATCATGAGTTTGTGTAATTCATAATTAGATTATAAATTGTAAACCTTTAAGAAATCTTTACATAGGAGATGGCCCAGATCTTTGTAACACTGTGTTAATGCTTAATAATTAGGTTATAAACATTATTTGGCTGGCTAAATTGCAACATGATTATAATGCTTTATACAGGTCACACTATGCAAACGTTATGTACATGAACTTACATAAGTAACACGCTCATTTTATCCCAAATCATAATCTTTTCCTAAACCTACCAAGTAGTTTTTGTGCCTTTATACTGAAAATCTACTCGAATTATACAAATTTATAATTTAAAATTGCAACGTTATAGCACTTAATGTAATTGCTTAATAAATGGTTTAAGCGTACATATACATTATTAGAATGTTTAACAGTAAAATAACAAAAGTTTAAATGTCAATTTTCTATTTATAAATGATGGTTATTATAAAGTGTTACCTATTTTAAACTGATAAATCAATTATCAAACATTTTTGTAGAGTGACAGATTTTTTTAGTTGTAATATCATATTTCTTAGTAAAATTTTGGCGACTGTGAGCTTGTTTATCCAGAGAAAACATGACTGTTCACTGCTGGTCGGGAACATTTTCACACCTTTCCTGATGGCTTCCAGCAGCACGCTGCGTGCATCGCTGATGGGTGGCAGATTGGCTGGGTGGTGCCTCTTTGTCCCCACATCGTGGATGGTGTGAGGCGGCGGCGAGGCCATGGCTCCTGCTGAGGGGAAGGCCGGCACAGGTGGCGGGCCCGACGGACAGGGCGAGGAGCTCCGTGCTCCGGGGAGGGGCAGGGGAGGGGGCGGGGCGGAGGAGGCAGGATGGTGCCGTCGGACTGGGTCCCGGAGCCCATGGGCTGGGCCCTGTCCAGAACCTGTTGGAGACGGGCCGGGGAGGAGGAGTGGAGGGGAGGGGCCACGGGTGGAGGGGCCGGGTGGAGCACCCCCGGGGCGATCTGGAGCGGAGCAGGGGCAGGCGGGATGGCCGGGAGCTGCTGCTGGATCGGTAGAGGAGGAATGGGAGGAGGAGGGGTGCCCCGCAGGCCTGTGGAGGGTAAAGGCGGAGGCGGAGGCGGAAGAGGGGGAGGCGGTGGAGGAGGAGTGTTTGGAGTTGAGGCCTGCTGTCCGAGCTGGAGACTGGGGTCTGCTGTCGGAAAAACCCGAGCTGGAGCTGGAGGGAAGGAGAGAGACAGAAAGAAAAGGAGGTCATGACGGAGAATTATTGTACTGAACAGTGAGAGTGAGACAGGAAGTTTAAATCAATGTTAAAAAGAAATGAGTGTGGAGCTGTACCTATTAATCGATTATCAATTTTTTTTTAAGGAAAAAAAGTCAGAAGTCTCCAGGGAAACCTGCTCTTGTCTACCTGTGTCTGAAATTAAAAGCTACAGTTGTAACTTCTAGAAAAATAACTTTTTCTCATATTTGCTGAAACTGTCACTGTATCCTGACAGTATTACATGAGACAGATAATATGTGAAAAAAATCAAGTTTCTCTGGCTCCTCGTGCTCTTCATGGCATTTGTAAGAATTCACTGCGCCTGATCAGAAACAACCAATCAGAGCCAGCTTCCAACCTTAAGACGTCTGTATTTGACAAACTGGGAATGAGACTCAACAATCAACTATCTTTCTTCAAAATCATCTACCCCAGAATTTTTAAATCTACAACTGTTACCATTGTAAACTGCATATCTTTTAGGGTGACTGGACGAATATATCATCCATCCGCGGTGGGCTGAATCCATCGCCAGTTGATTTTTTTGGCTGATTTTTGGGGCGATATTTGTCATTTTATTTTGCTGATGTAATGGTCTGCATAGTGACACCTGCGCTCTCATCCAGAGGCGCATTCACATCCGCTCAGCCGGGCAATCAGTGCTGCTGAACTGGGTGAGGAGTGAGAGGTAAACAAGACCAAACCAGAGTTGGTGATTGTTGGGAGTGGACAGACTAACAAAGATGGTTTAGGTGAGTTTTTATATGCTCGCCTGTGTACAAAACGAACAACTTTTATTCTACTACTTTTTGCTTTTTACTGACGGCAAGGCGGAAAAGGCAAAGCTTAAAGCCGAGGTTCTCAATTTCTTCTCATCCAAGTACCCCTTACAAGACATAACCACTCTTGGAATAATGAGTGCCTATAGAAAAAGAAAAAAAAAATGAAGTTTGTGATTGAATGAAGTTTGTTTTACGAGGAGTTAACGAGCCAGTTAAGTTTGTCTTAGTTTGGTAAAAGAGAGAAACTTAAATTCAGAAGGTGTACAGTCGTATTTCTCTGTTAGGTGTGAGAATATTTAGTTTATTAACACATTGCGACTTTATTTTGTTTATCAGACATAGTGAACGTACGCAGCGTACCAAACAGTGAATTCAGTTTAATAGGTTTGTTATACAGTCTACGGTTAAATTGAGTTGTTTTCTCCGCAGACTCAAGGAAGCTCAGGCAGGCTGCAGGAACACTGCAGGAGTGCAAGACGGGCGCAACATTGTAATTTGGCAGTAACAAGCGACGACGAGTCCTACACTGTAAGTTGATCAGCTGTTTATAACTGTGAAATTGTCTATCAATGTAAAATTAAGTTCGTTATCCTGAAAACAAAAGCCTGAGCTCAGTCACTGCCTGTCAGACTCCATTAACATATTGCTCAGTTTAACCGTTATAAACATCTACTCCTTCTAAAAGATTATTAATGATTTCTTATGACTCATGTACAGACACTTATTCAGTGAACATCTGGCATTAATTTGAACACTGATTAACGTGAAATGGGCAAACAGTAACACAAGTTACAGGCCAGAATAGAAATCTCAAAGGACAACGTTGGCTGTAGTGTTTCAATTAAGCATGTTTCCTTAATCTCTGACATATTATGGAAATTTTATGATTTATTACAGAAAATAATTCCAGAATTCTCCTTTAAGTGCTACATTACTTCCTAAGACGACTGATTTCTTTTCAGCAAACCTTAAATTTCATGTTTACAGTGAGTGACAAGTGTAATTAATGTATACATACAGTGGCTTTTTGAAATTGCAGTGTTGTCAGAGAGGTTTAGATGTTTGGAGGTCGTGATGATGCCACTGCAGGGAGTCCTTAACTTTGCCACCAACTCTTAAAAAATATTGCAAGTCACAGCGTGCCAGTGAATGTCTACCTAAACATCAGCAGGCCAAATTAGAAAGTAAAGGACACTGAATGTCCACGAGAGGACTACTGAAAACAGAACATTAAAGACAGTGTGTTTATCAGTGTTGGCCATTAACTGATGCTCAGGCTGTGTGGGTGGATGGAGCTACTAACCAGGACACTGCAACACAAAGACCGACACGTTCACAATCAATTTTCTTCCCGCGGAGAAAATTGCTGCAGACAAAAAGCAAAGCGAGAGAAAGAAGGGGGAGGAAAATAATGTGTTGAGTTATTTCCTCTAAGCCTACTGAAGGATGCGTCCATGCCAATATCTACTTAATGTGTTGCATTAAATGTGGGGACGGGGTAAAGTGAGAAAATGAGATATTGAACACCACGATAGTAACTTATACAGGAATAAACAGCAGCTGCAGCAGCAGAGGTCAGAAAAAGACTGAAAAGTAGGAGTAAATAAAAACAGGAGACAGACAGAGATGGGGATAGAAAGACTTTGTGAGTTGAAGGAGATAGCTGCAAGGACTTCTGCAAAAAAAAAAAATCAATGAGATATTTCTCTGCTGCTGCAGGCACAGCCTTAATCATTCCCTCTGATCTCTCCATCCCTTCAAACGGTGACATATGCGGCAAAAGTGTGCAGCAGAAAAACAACCTGTAATACGCTCAGTGGCCTTAACACTTTATTGATCGTGCCCTTCTCTGAGCCTTTTTTCCTCCATCTTTGGTCCACAAAAACTCCATCTATCCATCCATCTAGCACTCCACCCTTCCCTTCTTCTGTTTTTTTTTTTCTTTTCCGTCGAGCTCTAACAGACCGAAAAATCCTTCTAGTCTTCTAGAACAGAATAAATACTCAGAAAAAATAAAAGTAATGAAATGCCACTCACTACGACGAATTGATCCATACGGGGGGGGGGTAAGAAAAAACAAACAAACCAAAAGAGATGGAGATGAGATGTGTGCTGCTTGTGAATCAGACACAAGGTGAAAAAGCATTTACAAATAATTCTTCACACTTCAATCTGCTCAGAGCAGCAGAGGAGCAGGATTAATGTTCGGAAATCAGAGCTTCAACTAACTTTCTGGCAAGCAAATGTGGGAGAGCACCTCTCTTTGTTATTAAAGCTTTTACTGAAGGTTTTTCCGAGGGCTTTTCTGTCCCACCTGATCACAGAGGGTGGCTTGATCTCTCCCAGTGGGTGCATGAGAGGTGGAGGCGGTGGAGGGTCGTGGGGCCGCGAATACATTCTGTCCCCGGTACGGTTCAGCAGCTCGTTCATCTGGCTGTAGGGCAGCGCCGCCAGCGAGAAGGGCCCGTCCAAGTGTTCCATGTACAGGGGAGCCCTGAGCAGAGAGATATGTGTTCATTTTCTGAGCTTGTTTGGTTCCTCTTTGAGTTTCCCTCACTGATTTTTGCTTTATTGTAATGTCATATTCAACTAAACTTTCCTAAGTCCCGCCCCTTTTTGCTCTGCACTCCAACAGTTGAGCAAACTTGGTTCATCGGTCAGCTTTCTCCTTTTCCTGTGTCATATAGCGCACTAGCTAGCTGATGATTGATGTTGATTGGCTAGGTAGTTAGCTAAAGATTGGCTAGCATTTTGCTTACATAGCTAATTTAAGATAAGAATGTATGTCGGTTTTACAGGACCCCCAGAAACATCTCTAACCATTTTCAAAAGTTATTGGGGCACAGCCAGAAAAGGGGCGGGACTTAGGATGGGTTACTTTTATTCATACCTGCACAAATAATTTTTTTGTGTCTGAACTTCAAAGGGACAGTTCACCCGAAAATACATATATTGTTTCCTCTGGCCTGTAGTGCTATTTATCCCATCTAGAGTTTTGCAGATATCAGCTGTACAGATGTCTGCCTTCTTTCTGAGATAATGAACCAGACGGCACTCGGCTTGTGGTGCTCAAATTAGGATTTCCCACTTGCCTGGAACAAGTAAAATGCCATGTGGGGCTAGTAAATCTGGCAGTTGACCAGCCCGGTTGGACAGTTTAACTATTTTCATAATCAAGTAATCGTTAAAATAATTTTTCATGAAAAAAAAAGGCAGAAAATGCTGTTTTCAACCTCTAAAATATAGGGATTCTCCATTTATTATCTATTAAACTGAATATCTTTGGGTTTTGGACTGACAAAACAAGACACTGAAAGACATTACCTTGTACTCTGAAAAAATGATGATGACATGACACTTAACTTTAGTCTCTGTTGCTATTTGATAACCGCTAATAAATAAAACAAATTGTACAGGGGCAAGTGAAAACTGTTCTGGGAAAAGTAGATTTCTCACCCACAAGCCCGACCGTGTAAGTGAATAAAAAAAGATTAACATTGAATCCTGGGAATTATTTCTTTCTACCTCACTACACCTGCCAACCGTATCAGCAAAAGGAAGCCTGCATCCACTCATGGCAGAGAGGCTCGTGCTCGTGACAATGCAGGATATAAACATTAATGGCTTCCTCCTCAGCTGAGCATTAGCGTTAGCACCGCTGAGCTCGTTGGCGTGGTGATACAGCTGATGGTGCAGTTCAGTAAAAGGAAAGTAGTTCATGAAACTGCTCACAACAAGTCTGTTAATTATCTTGAGTAACCAGGTCATAATTTCAAGAGAGTGACACTGCTGTTGAGGTTTTCAAATAGTATATTTTGGCACTTTGAGCACCACAAGCCGAGCGCCATTTAGACAAATGGCGAAACATTTGCCAATTCACACTAAAACTGTCTACATGGATAAATAGCACTACAGGAGGAGGCAAAATACGTATTTTTGATTTTAAGGTGAACTGTCCCTTTAAAGTTATCAGCTAAACACAACAGTAGCTGTACATCCTGGCTGCTCATGCTGCATATAGAACAAATCCACGGCTCCCAGCTGGTTTAACTTATGGCTCCTTGTGAAAGAACCCTGCACACTGTTGGCAGCTTCTGCAGGTAAAATGAATTCACATTCATCATGAATTTTACCTGATGAAGGTCTGAGTGATCGACGGTGTCGAGAGGTTTTGATCCAACATGTCTTTAAGGCTGATTTTACACAATGAAACTTTCATGCAACTAATTGTAGGTAGCAGATTCCATGAAACATAATTTCAGTGCAACCGGATATAAAATAGGCTAAAAGTCTTGTGCAACAGAATATAACAGGCAATTTCCCTCTGTAAAACATCCAAAACACCATATTATGCTTTATTAATTTGGTCATTGTGGTGATAAGCTGTTGTTAAGCTGAAATCAGTCAGTTAAAATTGGCTGAAATGAGTCTGATGTCATCATCTCAGCATTTTGATTGGCTGTCGCATGAAACTAGTTTCACAAAGCTGAGAGTTTTGCAACTGTTGCTGTGGAGTTTCAAACACGTTTCGAGTGTGTTGCAGAGGACTTTGCGCCGTGCAGCTCGACTGCAGCTTAGTTTCATCTGAGTTTTAACCAACTAAAGTTGCGTGAAAGTTTCGCCATGTAACACCAGACTAAGACTTTGTGGTGTGCAAGAACTTTTGAGGAACTGTTGGGCTCTTACAATGAAGCTACTTGTCAGGAAGTGTTGATTATTTCCACCAATAATCTAAATCATGTTTAAAGGCTTGAAGAGGAAGAACATTCAGCATTTCACAAGCAAAAAAAAAGCAAAGATAAAGAAAAGTAATACAATAATGAACATAACTTTGTGAAGCAGAGCTGTGATTTTTCTCTTTCTTATCCTGTAAATCATCTCACAGGCTGAAGATGATTTACCACCCAGGTTGGGGACTATTACCATCAATGCTGATCTATCAACATGATCATTGATGTAAATGCTCCCTTCCATTATACAGAGAGGTCTAGAAATGAATATGGTGCACAACAGTCTTCTCACTTTAAATGAAAAACGTGTTCAGTTAAGTAAAGACTAGAATTACCGCCTCGTGGTTCAATGCTTCCACCAACCAGTCAAATCCCAGTTTACATCCATGTTTGTAAAATATATGTAGTGAAGACTTTGAGGATATTTAATGAAAGGTATTCCTTTAGTATACTGACATGCATGATTCCAGCGAATGATTTCCAATATTATACATTTGTGTGAAACTTTGTCAAGATTAGCAAAGAAATTCTTGAGTTGTGGACAAAAACATTTGTTTGAAACATGAAAAATGGTTACTGTGCCTCAACGCTCCAAATGCCACTCATATTCAATCATTTCCCCCGCCAGTCAGTGTGATTAATAAGAAATGATTTTATGCAAATCGGTGGTTTTTCGAGAATTTGTCAGTGCCTTTAATATCTGACATTAAATCTTTTCTCCGAGCACAGACGAGGAAGGACTTCCAGTAAATTAATACCACAGTGGTACGCAGTGGTTCCGTCAAAGCGTTCCTAAGATATTGTAGGGGGACCAGATGTTCTGAAAAATTCAGGACAGTCTCTAATTACAAGCAGTTGTCCCAAAACTTTATTTTCTAATGTTTTTTCTTCTTTTTTTTCTCCTAACTTAAAAAATATCGATATCAAACCTATATAGGATGCCTACATCTCGGCATGTTCTTTGTTTTGATGCAACTGATACTGCACAATGTAAAAAATGGTTTTGTAGCTCGTAAATAACAGTAACACACCTGCCCCCGTGCCAGGACACTGTGCTTCAAATTATCCTCAGAATCTGTAACTAATCTTCATATTAAAATGATGTTACTCTAAATTATTTTATTTTAATCCTTCTGACGTGACGCACCCACCTTCAACTCCCTGTCCTGATGTACAGATGTAAGAACAAAACGGTCGTGGCTATCACTGGCGCGGAGGAATTAAAAACCATCTTTTCAAGAAACATTTTGTATTTGTGAAGCAGTTAAAAATCAATTGTGCTAAAAGTTGGAGTACAGCTTAAAATACCCTCAATCAGAGCTGAAGATGGGAGGCAATTAGGAAACATAAATCTTGAAACGTGTTTAAGCTGGTTGAAGTTCTTTCACATTTCACATCACTTTGAACTCTGAAAATATTAAAAAGAATTAAAAGATGATATGATTTTTTTTTTAGAGAGTCTGTGTACCCTGCATCAATCTAGACATTTTAACACAGGAAAAATTAACTGAAATACAGAAAGTAGTATCACATGTGGCTGTATCACAGTTCAAGGATAAAAAAAAAATCAATTCTTCTGTAAAGGATTACGTTGATCTTTTGAAATGGTTTGCACCAGTTATATATATTTTATTTATGAGAAAAAAAGTGTAAATGTGCCTCAGCTATGAAAATAAATAAGATGATGTTGACATCACAGTACACACACCCACAACCACCTATATGTGCCACCACTGTGGTATTAATTTACTTGAAGTCCTTCCTCATCTGTGCTCGGAGAAAAGATTTAATGTCAGATATTAATGGCACTGACAAATGCTACAAAACCCACCGATTTGCATAAAATCTTTTCTTATTAATCACATCGACTGGCGGGGGAAATGATTGAATATGAGTGGCATTTGGAGCTTTGAGGCACAATAAAAGCAATCACGACTGTGAGGAACCTTAATCATTGCTGTTTCAGCTAAATCGCCTGAACCCGTTCTCCGCAGAGTGGGCGCAATTTATTTTTGTAGATCCAATGATTACATCCTGCTGACAAATCAGTGTTTTTCCAATCAGTATTAGAAGTTATACTGTATATTATGTATTTCCATGGTTACCAGGATGTATGTACATATAAGTCCCATCATTTTACACCTGTCCTAACAGGCTTCGTAACACTAGACCTAAATGTTTGTCTCTGAGAATTTTGGCCCAATTTCCAAACGGGACAGTTCTCCCCAAAATTTTTCCCCTGGCCTGTAGTGCTGTTTATCCATCTAGACTGTTTTGGTGTGAGTTGCTGAGCTTTGAATTCGACAGTTACTCAAGATAATTCACAGACCTTATTGTAAGCAGTTTAATGTAGGAGCTATTTTCTTCCGACCAAACTACACCCACCAAACATATCACCACACATAAGTAAGTGTGCATCTATTCATGGATGAGAGGCTCATTAATCAGCTGAGTTGTATATTATTACAATCACTGAGCTTATTCACTGATTTATGTATTTGGATCTCCATTAGCCACTACCGAGGTAGCAACTACTCTTCCAGCAGTCCAATCAACTTCAATAAAATTACTAATGACAACAATGACAACAAGTCCCTACATTATTTTTCTCATCAATGATCACTAGTGTCCCTGTTTTATTTAAGGGGGTGGGTGCTCTGTGCCATTAAATATTTGTTTAAATTCTTTATAGAAGTGGTTTAGAAGTGGTTTTTTGTTACATGTGTAATTTCTGATGCCAAACCATATCATAATTTCATTCCTCTGGACATAACAGTACTTGCTTTGCAAGACCATAGTTCCTACGTGAAACTGCTGTGGATCATCATGAGTAACCAGGTCATGATTTCTGGAAGGAGACATTGCTGTTGAGTGTTTCAAAAAAAAAAAAAAAAAAGTTTTTGTTTTGTTTTTATCTGCTTTGAGCACCACGAGCAAAGTGCCGTCTAGTTCCATTACATTCAGGAGAAGGCGGTCATCTTTACAGCCAATATCTCCAAAACTCAACAACTTACACCAAAACAATCAAGATGGATAAATAGCTCTATCTACTATCTACTATCTACTATATACATTCCATGGCAGCTGAAGTTTAACTGACATTGTTACATCAAGTCTGGTCACATCTGTGACCAAACAACTATTGTCTTTATCGACTTTCCAAAGCACGTATTGAACCATTATCTATAGGTTTTCCATTAATTATTGATATTTTCGGTATGTAATTTGCAGGGGTGGAAGTGACGAATTACAACTACCCAAGTCACTGTAATTACGTAATTCTCCAAAACTCGGCAACTCACACCAAAGCAATCCAGATGGATAAGCAGCGCTACAGGCCAGAGGAAAAATGTGTATTTTTGATTTTGGAGTGAACTGTTGCTGGCAGAAATAAACAACTTTCAATATTAACTTTCAAATGTCTTCATACATTTCTGTGACCTGAACTTTCTGTTGCTATAGCAACCCCTACTTGCAACATTCCACGGCAGCTGAAGTTTAACTGACATTGTTACCTCAGGTCAGGTGACATCTGTGACCAGACAGCTATTGATAAGCATCCATTATTTACTCTCCAGTGCACGTTTTGAACCATTACCTATCAATCAAGTGTCAATATCAACCTTCAGATATTTTTATCTACTATCTCTGCCACCTGCAGCTGGCTTCAGGTGAACATTCTGTTGCTATAGCGACCCCTACTGGCAACATTCCATGGCAGGTGAAGTTTAACTGACATCGTTACATCAAGTCTGGTCACATCTGTGACTGAACAACTTGAACCATTATCTACTGGTTTTCCATTAATTATTTCTTTTTAGAATATGCAATTTGCAGGGGCAGGAGGAATAATTCACAACTTCTGAAATTAAATTCTCAAAAACTCAGCAACTCACACCAAAACAATCTAAAAGGGTAAATGGCACTACAGGGTGAATGATGCCTTCAATAAATACCGGACAGCGAACTTGACATACCTGTTGTCGTGGTAACCTGCAGATCCGTTGGCCTCTCTGTGTTTGTCGTCGGGTATGTCTTGGGCGAGCTCTGCACCCAGCGCCAGCTTCTGCCACTCCTTTTTACGGTCGTGAGGCGCCCGCGGTACCTTCTCCGGCTCCTGTGGACGGTCTATCGCCTTCAGCTTTGGTAGGGCGGGGGGTGGTGGTGGGTGATGAGACGCGGAATGGGGTGATGGGAGGAAATGGTTAGAGGGAAGATGTGGGAGATGGCGAGAATCGAATGGAGGATGAAAAAGAAAACCGTGGAAGGAGGCGGGAGGGAGAGAGGAGGAAGAGAGAGAAGATAACAGGTTAGCTGCTGTTAGCTTGTCATCTTATAAGCCAAAACAAACAGTGACTGCCTGTTAGACAACTACAACAACAGGCACAGGTGAGATCTGCAGTCAGAAATGTGTAAGTAAAATAAAAAGAAACATGAGGAAAAGAAGCAATTTATGACTGCTCACACACACACAATTAGATCCAAATATTAAACATGGATCTAAGTTGCCCCCTCTGGCCCTTTACACTCTGCTGCTACACCCTCTTTGCCACATAAATATCAACAAACTGCAGCAAAGCCTCCCTCTTAAACAGTTCACCTACATTTTACATAGCAGCTATTGTCAAAACGTCTTTGTGTGATTTCAATCCGTCTAAAACTAGGTGATGAGGACTTTTCAAACAGTGTGCTGAATTAACTCTCTGAACACTGTAAAAAAAAAGAAAGTTGACAGCTCAAGATTTCAAGGCAACTTACTGCAATAGATTTTGAGTTTTGAGCCCAACTTTTGCAGACTTATAGTCTTTAGTTGAGTTAAAATTTATCTTCTTCGTTTTAGTTTTAAGTTTAGCTGTGAACCTAATTTCTCTTTATTTGTGTGCCTGAAAACTGAATGGTTTTATTGAAAATATTAAAATATTAACCGTTATTCACTTTCAGGTTTATGCAATAATTTTTGACATTTGACATTTTTTTGTGTGTTTCTAAAACTCAAAGATTTAAGTTTATCTAAAGAAGAAAAGTGAATTATCTCAACAAAAGATTAGTATTTGGTAAAACTTTTCTAAAACTAAAGAAGCAATATAGAGCAATTGTGCATCCTAAATGAGTACAGCAGTCCAAATAGTGAGTTAGATTCATAGTTCAAATCCTATTTAATATACGATATATAGTTGAAGTGACCTGCTTCAACCCGCCTCTTCCTCCTCAGACTCGAGGAAGCTTGGGCAGGATGCAGGAGCTCCGCAGGAGCGCAGGATGCACACAGCATTGGAAATTGACAATAACAAGCAACGAAGAGTCTTACACTCTAAATTAATGAGCTGTTTATAACTGTCAATTGTCTGTCAATGTAAAGTTAAGTCTGTTATCCTGAAAACAAAAGCCCACTGCTCTGAAAATACACAGAGCAGTTCTGCTCAAATTAACCGTCATCAACATCTACTTCTTTACAAGATTACAAATGATATCTTACAACTTATAAACAGACTCATTCAAAACAGGCAAACAAAAACAGTCATTCAGGCCCACAATAGAAATTTCAAAGTAAGACACAGCGCTGCTGACATATCACGGTCATTTCATGATTTACAAATTTCTCCTTTAAGAGTTTGAGTTGGGCTCAAAACTCAAAAATCTAGCGCAGTAAGCTGCCATGAAATTTAGAGTTTTCTCAACTTTTTCATTTTTACAGTGAGGAGACAAATCACACAGACGTTTAGGAAAATACTGTCGTACAAGCCTGAGAACAGGGAGTGCTTATTGACCGATCAAATGAAATCAGACAAGTTTTGATTTTTACTGAAGCGTGGGCCTCAGACAGTAGTAAAAGAGACAATTTGAGAATGTTTTTACTCATTTTCTCATTGACAAACAGCGCTCACTGCCTCCCAGACTTCAACATGACCGACTCTCAACACACACACAGGTTGTAAAGAAACTGAGCAGCGAGCTGCTGTAGCAGAAATCACACACAGTGTTTTGAAATAATCGCTGTATTTTCACATACCTGCCCTGGAAGGTCTAAGTACCTATAGACCTGATCATACATGCGGGGGTCCTGCAACTATAAGAACAAAAACAAAAACCACAAGAGAAGCACCGGGGGTGAGGGGAGGGGGGTTCAAATAAATCAACACGGCACAGGATTTGAGCACAACACCGCTGCACACAGTCGACCAACCGGGACAAAAACAAGAGTGGGCGGTGAGAGAAGGTGGGACAAAAGGGAAAGAGGGGAAAAGAAAAGTGCTGTTAAACAGAAAATGACAACGTGCGCAGCTCAGGGGACGTCACAATGCAGGTAGGACGCAGCAGCACCATCACACGACACCACAGTCCATGCAAACACACAACACGTGGTGGGAAATAACAAGAGGCGAGCTTCAGTACAAACAGAAAGAAGACTGAGGTAGAAAGAGAGAGATCTCACTGGAATGGGAGGACAAACTACAAAGGTGTGTTTCTACATGTCGGGGGGGGTGAAAAAGAAGAAAACTTTAAAACCGACAAACAACAGCAGCTCACACTGAAGAATGACATGCAAAAACAAAACACACACATGCTCGAGTCAAATCAAAAATAATAACACACAACAGGTTAAAGCACAAGAACACTAACATGAAGACGGGATCATTTCACAGTTCAACTAAATACTGATCCGCATAAAAGCACTTTCTCAATCAGTGAAGTTATCCTGAGCCACTCTGTGCATTCGTATTGGAAAATTATATGACGTATACAGTTCAATTTAAAACACATTTTCTACTTTTAAAGGTAAATCATTTTAAAGCACAAGGCTGGTGTCATCCTGTAAGTTTCTAACTCTCGACAAATCCCATGAAAAGACTAACGTGTTAATGATAGTGTTTCAGGCTGCCTTAGTCTGCCCGTGGCAATCTAAAAAACATGTCACATATTTATAGTTTAATTTAAAATAAAGACTTAACCGCTGAGCACCCTAAATTTGAGCAAACACTGCTCAAACAGGAGTAAACTGTGTCTTCGATGGAGACTATTTTCAGCTGTGGGTTACGTGGAGAGCCTGCTGAAGTTCTTTTTTTTTTTGAGAATGAATGACAAAATTCAACATCACTTTCAGGTCTGAACAAAATTAGAGACGAGATGATGTTTTTCTGAGTGAGTCTGTGGCCAGAGCATCTGATCTAAATATTTTAACACAAAAAATTTAAATGAAATACAGAAAGTGGCATCATGTTTGGCTATGTCACACGGGTCAAGGCTAATAAATCTATTCCCGTATAAAGGATTACGTTTCAGCGGATTAAGTCGGGATTCAGGCTGAAAATAAAACAACACAGGGGGCTGCATTGGTGGAAGTGTGTTGTTTAGGGTAACACTAAGACTATTAAATATAATCCAGGAGGTCCAGCTGGAGGAGACTCACAAGTCTCTAAACCAGGGATACTCAACTTCCTTCGCACAGGGGCCACTTTTGCAAAATGACAGGACAGGGGTCAGTTAATAAACAAAGACCTGCAACTCAGAAGGAGGAGGCAGAAGTCTAGTTTTCTTTCAGACTTTTTGAATTACAATATGCTAAAAGGTTAGTATGGAACTTTTGCCCAAATATAAACTGCCCACCGCACCTTTAACTGAACTTATTAGCTACATTATTTTACTGAATTTTAGTTGTAAATGCTTTGGTAACATTTGAAAGACTTTAAACTGAGATGTTGGAATGATTCGTAAACATAAACTGCTCCAACCAGGGACAGAATGAAGAGCACATAAGCTCTTATTGTGAAATACATATTCACAGGATTTCTACGCAACTTTTGCTCAGATAATAGTTGTCTTCCCCTGGTCTGATCCTACGGCACTGAAAGGCAATCACACAAATCATCTGCCCCTCCTTCCTGAGAATTAGGGCCACCTTATACCCTACTGGGGGCCACATTTGGCCACAGGGTTGCATGTTGAGTATCATTGCTCTAAACACTTCTCAATACAGACTGAGGACAATATCCCAACTTTTGTTGCTAAAACTGGGTGGAAACAATTATTTGGGTGGTGACATTGCGCGCTCACTGGCCTCATTCAAACAACTACCTTGCATTTAGAAATTCCCAGACGAGCAGTATGTGGGGCCGTCTCCGATTGTCTATAATAGCGAGACTAAACTGGAGTAACAGATTATGTGTTTAAATTTCACACCCAAACACGGCTACAATGGTTTGTAATACTCACAGAGAAGATTTTACAACTTTAGAAAGCTATCAGGGGGGCAAATATTTTATCTTTCCTCACAATAACAAAGAGGTAAACTAGAAATAGTTCTTTCATGCAGGGCTCAAGTCGGTCCAAACATTGAGTATTTATGGCAGCCGGATTTGGGACAAATTTAAAATAAACTACAGTGCTTTTTTGTTGTTTTTTGAGTTCTATGGCACAGAAAATTATGATACATCACAGACAGTACTTAATAATTCATTGTTGGTTTTAGTATTTTCATGGGATTTGTTGACAGTGAGAAAAATACAGTATATCACCAGACTTATCCTGTAAGTGTAGGTCATTACAAAATCAGGTACAGTACGGGTGAAATTGAACACATCCTACAAACTGCCTTCACACAGACACATAACATCCCCCCTCCCCGCTTCTGAGGAAACAGTTATTGCAATCATATTTCTAGTAGCAGAAGCCCCATACACTTTGTTGGGAAAGTACATGTGTGTGTGTGTGTGTGTGCGTGTGTGTGTGTGTTGTGTGTTGTGCATCATGTCCCCCAGACATGTTTCTCTGCGAGGTAAAGAAAAGGCCTCTGAAACGTAATTTCCAGCCTGCGACACTGCGACTGCATTAAAACCAAAACTAATCGATTTCTTTTATGTCACTTAGATCCTCCAGGGTGGCCTACCCCGCTTATTCAATAACTCTGGGTGTGTGTGTGTGTGTGTGTGTTTTGTGTGTGCGTCTGGCTGACAGGCGGCTGATTCAACACAACGTGGGCTGTGGACAGCATCTCCTCTGGTTTGGCTAAATGATGTTGATTCTGTCTGTCCACCGCTGCGGCCCGGCCGCTGAGAGCGAGCATGGGAATAAATCCTAATGGTAATGCACATTGATTAGGTTCTGATTCATCATGGCCCATTACCCCTGATGAGGCATTGGCTGAGTGGTAGCCACACACACACCTCTCTCCACACACACACACATTCAACCAAGAACCAGCCTCCTCCTACTCTGCAGCTGCACATTTATATATCTAGACTGACAAACTGAATATCATTTATTCCAAACATGAGACGGCGATGCATCCTGACAGCACTGTCTGCCGAGGCTGAAGGAGCTGCATCAGAAGGTCAAATATGTTAACTTCTTGTGCTCTGCCATTTCCCACACTGAGCCCAGACTCGAAAAAATTCAGCTGCAATTTTTCCAGAAGATTAGTTTTAGTCTGCATAACCTCTGACTCCCTGAAAGGTTTGCAGTCATCGTGTCTTGGCAATATTTAAAGCAGCATTACGGAGCACATTTGCAAAAAAAAAAAAAAGAAAGTGTGCATACTGGAGTACTACCCAGAGGTCTGTGGGATTTTGGTTTTTATTGATATTACAATGAGGAGAGGCAGGGAGGACAGCTGGTAGGACTGATAAAGGGGCAACGAAAGGCAGCTAAAGAGCCTGAGTCAAACGCATCAAAACACAACCAGACAACCATCTGTCCTACAGAGAGCATCACAGAGTGAAAGTTTTAAAGGGATAGTTTGGAATATTTGATGTGGCGTTCTTTGGGGCACTTATCAATAGTCAGTGTGTTACCTACAGCAGATGGCAGTACTTAAGCCTCCAGTTTTCACTGCTTTACTTTCCCATCAGACAGGTTTTTCTGACAAGAAATAGCCAAACATTGCTCTTTCCAAACCAACCAATCTCCATAGCCAAATCAGTCATTTTAGCCTGCAGAAAACAGGAGTTGCTGGTCAACTGCCGTCTCGATCTGTTAGTTTATGTTATTGTGTGACTTTGGTGAATCTAAACCACCAAAGTCTGGAACAGGGGTTTTCAAAAGTCTGAGACTGTGGACCTCCTCACAGTTGCTAAATTCCCGGATGTCTTTGGGATAATAATTATTTATTAATTATTATTTAGGCTATTTGATCCCATAGACAAGAGTTGTTTGATTCCAGAATTTTAAACTTTGATACAATACTAGTATAATAAAACATTTTTCTATGCATCTTGCAATACCATGGAAAAAAGACATAAGTCCTAGTCACACAAAACAGGGTTTTTTTCTTCTTTCTTTTTTCTTTCTTTCTTTCTTTCTTTCTTTCTTTCTTTCTTTTTTTTTTTTTTAGAAACTGAACAACCTGCACACATTACTGGTGCAAAAAAGTCACTGAACACTGGCTGGTTTTGCTGCAAGCAGAATTTCATGGAGGACAATAAAGATTGAACTCAACAGAGGTCTTGATTGAATAACAACTTTGTTTTTATAGCTTTGGTACTTTCGATACTATGAAATTTAAATATTGTATTGTTTTTAAACACGTGGTACTGAAAATTATCGGTACTTCAATACTTTAGACAATTTTACCACAGGCACTCAGCAATTACAAGATATCCTAATGATGCTGTTTTACATAATGTCACACTGCAGGAAATACATAAACAAGGTCTGTCCAAAGGCATTTATTAGTTTCTGACTCTCAAAAACCCCCAAATTCCCTAAATTGTAACTGAACTATCTCTTAAACCAAATCACACACATTTAGGCTGTTCTGTGTGATCTCATTTTGCTAACTGATGTCATATTTTTTCATTTCCATTAACTGAGCCTCCCTTGAAACTGTTTGGAGTCCCTCCTGAAGACAGCCTCCCACTTTGAAAACCTCTGAACTGGAAGATTGACGCAGCGGTAAGCCACCAAGTTCAGTGTTCTGCAAGGTAAAATGACTGTTTTTCCAATGGAGTCTGGTTGAGTTGGAGTGAGTGATATTTAGCTTGCATAACGACAATTTCCCCTTGTAAAAGGTTGTCTGATGGCAAGGTAAAGTCCTGAAAATATTCTCAGTATAGCATACACTTAAACTGATATTGTGGACCAATTTTAAGTAGCTAAAATACCTTTTGTTGCTGACTCTGTCCTCAGCAGCTTCTGCACCGTTACTGCTCTTTACTTCTACAAACTGGGAGGACGTGCCAATTGGCATCTACCGTAGTTAATACATTAACAAATAAGTACCTAAAACAACCTTGCTTCAAAAATCTGAACAATCCCTTTAATGCAGCAAAGTGAATGAGAACAGTGCTGAAAAAAAAGGACAATAAACAAAGGAGGAGGAGGTACACCGTGTTTGTTTGAGAGAAAATGAGAAACCGTGCGTTCTCTATATGTGTGTGTTTGTGTGTGTGTGCATGCACGTGTTTGTCACAGACGTTATAAATGTAGCTAATTTAAGAGAGCTGCGGTGCCTCTGCTGGCTCGTCATCCTTCATCTGAATGGACTGGTACTGGCAGAGAGAGTGTCGCTGTGTAAGCACCACGAGTGTGTACGAGTGTGTGAAACTGCAGTTACAGATTTATGTTATGCACAGAATTTATTCTCACGTGTCCGTCTTCACACATATATTCATACTCACTTGTATGTGTAGTTTTATTGTGTGTGTTCAATGTGACACACTCAGCAGAACTGCAGTATGTTACCGGGTAAATAACCCCCACAGGGAGCCCCTGCAGAGGCACACGACCACCGGACCACCCTGCTGCTGACAATAACACAAACCCCTCACACAATACACACACACACACACACACTACGACTGCTACTGCTGATGTATTGGATTTGGGCTGCACAGACTTGTAGTAATTATCTACGGCTACTGATTTTACTGATGAGTGTAATAAAAGAATCAGAGTACAATTAAAAACTTTAAATGAGATTAGAAAATACTGGGTGTGCAGCTACTTGGGTTTGCAAGATCCTGATATTTTGCTCATGTGTGGCAGGCGACCTGGCAAGATGGAAAAGGAGCATGTTGAAGTGGCAAAAAAAAAAAAAAAAAAGCAAACGTGGAACTGTAGTCATCATGATTCTGATATCTGTGAGAAAGAGGACGACATCTCTGCTCAAACGTGAGTCAGAAAGTGTTAGTTTGAACACGAAAGCAGCGCCAGCGAGGCCGAACACATCACCTAAAGACGACTTCATTCCACAGAAATGTGCAGTTAGACTCAAAACCACAATCACAGAGCAGATGACCACTCTGAGGTGCTGTTAGTGAAGTGTCCACTCCGTGGCTGTGTCCCAAATTCCTTATAACTTTCATAATTCACAAGCCAAAGATGTTCATTTTACTGTCATAGAGGAGTAAAGAAACCAGAAAATATTCACATTTAAGGAGAATGTGGAGATTCTTGCTTTAAAAATGACTCAAAATGATTAATTGAGGATAAAATAGTTGACTAGTTTAATAGTTTAATAGACTAATCATTGCAGCTCTATTCTTCATTACAGCAGAATAAAGAACAGCTAATGAGAACTTCTATTTTTATATCCTGAGCGCAAACCAGTTTACCTTCAGCTGCAGGTGCAGGTACACTAATGTTGCCTTCATGTCATATGGAAGTTATTGTAATTTTGAGATTTGTAAATGGCGTTCACATTTGAAAGCTTTGACGCGATTAAACCTAAATTTAATGGAGGTAGTGTTACATTGCAGAGTGAAAAAACACCCTTGGCACACAAAATATAATTTTTACTTTTTTGTTAATGAACAACCTGCACACAGTGTTGATGCAGAAAATGTCACTGGACACTGTCACAGGACAAATAAAAACTGAACTGAGATCTTGAATGAACATTTTATAATTTTTCAAATAGCTTCGTTACTTTTGATTGTAGAGCGTGACAGATATTTCAGTCAGCAGATACTGTCAGCCGATATTTAGCCTATCACAGGTATATCGGTCTATAATGGTGTTGGCATATATGTTGCACGATATAAAAACTGTTTTACAGCATTTTTTTGTTTTGTTTTGTTTTATAGTTATATGCGCAGCATTTTATGTTTATTTGATCCTTTTTCTTAATTCAAGTTATACATATATATTTTAGTTCTATTTGTGTATTTTCTTATTTAGAGTTATTTATAATTATCAAAAATTACTGGTGAAAGTTTTCTGTTTCAGTGCCCTGATGTCATTTTGGGCAATAAAGTTCAATTTTAAACTGAAAAGATTCCTGCCACCATTACAGGTCTTGTCACAAATCATTAATAACAAAATAAAGGCCGATAAATTGATATCAGAATTTAGTTACTCCCCGATATTGGCCTTGGCATCGGCCCCAAGAATCCAATATCTGTCTGGATTTATTTGATGCTATAATTATTGTGTTATTTTAAACACATGGTACTGAAAAAGTATTTAAGTGTCAATAATTTTGACAACCTTACAGTAGCATAAAATTTGTCTTAAGATTATAATAATGTCATTAATCACAGTTATTTCTGGAACAATTTATTGTAGCTATGGTGACGGGCCTACTCATGTCAGCCAAAGTCTGTCGTTCAAGGCAATTAAAGCCATATTTAATGGCAGTGGTGACATCTTGCCAATGTGCTGTATACACTCATTTGACTAAGTTTTTAATAATACAACTGTTGAGTTTGTCATTAACACTTGCGAATCATAAAAATGGGAATGTTTCCCGCCTCTACCGACCATCCAATATGACGTGAACATGGCATAAAGCCACTTATCCCCTTTTCTGTAATTGGGAAAGAACTAGTCAGACATCTACTAAAAAATCTGAGGCTGCATAAATTTAAAGGGGAATCAAATTTAGTCCAACAACTTCCCTTGTTTGGAGGATTACTGATAAAACACGTTCAGTGTCAATGAGTCTCCTCCCCCTGGAGCAGAACTGGGATGCAGTCAGGGCAGGTAAATACCGGAGGGTTGTTAGTAACGGGGTGGAGGGACCGGGGAGCTCATTTGTCTCACTTGTGAGCAAACCAGAGGGTGAGTGGATAGATAGAGGACGGGGAGGAAGTGAGCGAGGGAGGGAGCGAGGGAGGGCTGCAGGCTACCGTGTGGGGAGCAGATGCTCTGGTGGAGGGAGAGGCGGGGAGAGAAGGGAGAAAGTCTTACCTCTGGGGGAGTGAGGAAGGGAGGAGGGGTTTCAGAGAGGACTCTTATAAGGCCATTGGGACTCACAAGATAAGGCATTTCCAGCTGCACAGAGTTAGACAGAGTTAGAGCAGGATTCAGAGAAGAGAAAGGAAAGACAGGCCTGAGGAGGAAAAGATCCTAAAGTCTGGGGCACTAACATCATCCTATTTACCGTTAAAACACTACAAAATATCACACACACATCCTATTATCTTCATGTGGCTCAAAATAGCCAACTTTATGACATATTTTTAGTGCAAAAGTTGTGTTAATTAACATGAAAATGGTCAGCAAGCTGTAACTGGTAAAATTATACTTAAAGTTCTCCGATGTCTGCAGTGGCACGCTTGATTTAAACCAGTCTAAAGTTAGAAAACCACCGTCCTGGATAGGGCTGAATGATTTTGGAAAAAATATATAATTGCTAATTATTTTGACTGATGTTGCAATTGCCTCTCAGGACTTCTCTGCCTCATTCATTCATTCATTTAAAAGTTTTTTGACACATTTTTGCCTTAAATATACAAATAATGCACCTCCTGTAATTTGAAAATTGCAGAGAGCCATTTTGTGATTTCAGTAAAATTTCAAATAATTGCGGAGTCCGAATCCTGCCTCACTTTCATTAGCTGCTCTTCTAACTTCAATGACAAGCAAACAAAAGGCTGAAACAATTGCACTAGCTTACAAAAAGCTAAAAGGAGAACACAATTATGTGTGCTATTAGTAAAGCTGCACTGAATGGCATTTTAATAACATTTGAAGCATCTATTGAGGTTTTTGAAAGAAGCTTTGAATGTCTGTCATATTTTATGACCTCATCACAGCAATAAAAAACCCTCGAACAAAATCCTCAACTTGAATAAAGTGATTCATTTAAATGAAAGTGAAAGCGATTTATTAAATGAAACTGACCCTTCACTAAGCCCCTCCTGAGAACAGTGACTGTCCAATCATAGGTTAGCATCTGTAACTAGGGTGCAGCAGGCCTGTCAAGCTTTGCGTTTCTCTACATGTTGAAGTGGTGTGCATGGGGCTTTAAGACCAGCGATACTCTGCATCTCACGAGTAAAAAACAAAATATAAAACGCAGGAGGATACATGAGCAATGGATTAAACTTTGTCTGTGTCTGGTCTACTGTATGCTGCAAGCATTAGCGTGTCGAGCTAAAGGACACTAGCTTACTAGCTGCAGTGACGTTACTAGCAAAGCTTATTCCCCAGGGGTTAAATTGGGATTTGTTATGTGGGGGGTCTGAGGAGGAGGATGCGGGCTGCATTAACGTTATATCACGTACGCAGCCATTAAGTAACTTCACACATTTCAGATCCTTTTTACAGGGTTCTCTTTTTAAAGCGTGTCAATTGAAAGCACTAAAAAGTCAGCTGAAGACTGACTTCTCAGCCGACTCAAGGAAATCAAGAATTAGCATTAGCTTACATTAGCTAACAACACTTATGAAATCTGCTTGTGGGATTTTAGCTGACAAAACCCACAGCTGTTCAATTGCTCCCAATTATGATGTTGAACCTGCCACCGAGATGGAAGCTTGACAGGTATAGCAACAGTATCTAAGGAGGCTTAGCGAAGGGGCAATTGCTGCTAGACTGCCCTGTTAATATAGATGTGTTATTATATCCTATTTATTTTCTATTTAATTCAGTTTGTGAGGGAAATACAAAGTGTGTGACTCCCCCCTCCCAGTGTAAACTATGCACCCACACTGCTATGGTGTAGAAAAACCTGCCAGTTGCACGATCCCAGTAGAGGTCCACTTTGTTGTTTTGGTACAGTAATTTTCACACCCGATGTGGGTCGCACTCAAGGCCACCTTTTCAAGTGGACCCAAGCATGGATCAACGAATGGAGAGTATGCTTTTTTTGTTTTTTTTTTCTTTTTGCAGCATTCAGATGTTGGTTTATGTCAACTTGAAGCTTTAAAATACGAGGCACAGCCTTAGCTATTAGCAAACTGGCTAAAAACAAAAAAACATGTCCTAAAGTGTAAAACACAGCATTCTGCCCACTTTCTTAGCTCATAAGCAGCCATCTGGCATGTTGCACCATTTAAATTTAGTCTGACAGTGATCCGGTTTAAAGTTTTTCACACCTGTCCTGTGGAGCAAAGCATCAAAAAACGGCCCGTCCTTGCAATGGGCATGTCCTCCCATTGAAAATGCATGATTTAAACGTCATGAGCTTGCTCAGAACCGTTGTAATTGTTCTGCAGCTGGTTGAATTTGTGGATTACAAGTAAAACATGTAGTACATGTCGGTGCTTACATGCAAATTGCTACTTTAATTAGGTGTTTGCTTATAAACTTAATCACATTAATCCTCTTGGGTAAAAAGGTGCTGTTATAGCAAAAATCTGCAGTTGAAATCGCACTCATTAGAGAGCTCGTCTGGTCAGAAACAATCATTAGCCTTTCATTCATTACCTGCTGTAACTGTGTTGAGGACGAGGCAGCCTGAAATAATTAACATGCACATTCTGTAGCAGAAAGATAATGACATTTGTAAAAGGAAGGCACACACTGTGCTTTACTAATGATTGTTGAGGCTTCTGTTGACAAAGCATTGTGATGAAAGGTCAACATTTAACATAAAATCTATTTCTCAGTTTGTTTTTCGTGTGCTATGGTGTCTGAGCAGTAAAGAATCTGCACATTCAGCCTCCAGCGCAGTCTCGATGGAAGTCATTCGTGTTTCTGTGCAGGAGTTCACATGACTCTTTTGGTAACATCGTCTCCAAACTCAAACGCCTCAGAGGTGAACTCTGCCCGGCGACACGCAGAAAGCACCGGCGTGTCTGTGTTGACAGCGGCGCAGCCTCAGATGTTTGGCAGCTGCTGTGGCCCGTAGCAGGGCACCGTTCAGGGTGTCAGTCTCAGTCCATCTCTGCGTCTCACTGCTCCGAGCCCGCTGTCTCAGTCTCTTGAATGGACCGAAGTAGTTGCCACGGCAACGGCAGCAAGTGGGGGGGATTGTGTTATTTTTTCTGGGAAGGGGGGCGACTGAGCATGGGAAATGTATCAGAAAGTAGTAATAATGGAGACGTGCTGCTCTTTGTTTACCGCTGCCGTATCAGGATGTCGGCAGGCAAACATTTCCTTGGCATTTAGTGGTATTTACAGCTTTTGGCTCCAGTAAGTGAATATTTATATTGGAAATAAAGGGAACAGATTTTTCAAACTGTCATCACTGATGCTCTTTTAGGAATGCTGTTACACATCAGCAGACACACCACCGTATTCTGCTTCAAGATTTCAACAAGAAGAAACATTCCTCATGTCAGATCGAAGCACTTTTTTTTTGTCAGTTTAAATGTTCTACTTGTAAGCGTCAGACAACGGGGCTCATGCAAGAACATTTCCATATTATTATAGCTGAACTTTCTCTTGCTGCTTGTGCGAATGTGTCACGTCAGATTCAGCAAAAGCGCCTACATTTTTAGATGCACGCTCATGAGAATCATCCCCCAAAATAGCACATGACATCTGCACCATAGTTCTGATCTGTCCTCAATGTGGCTTCAGGTGCGGGGCGTTTTGCCCATCTGATTATGTTGACTTGCTCAGATTGAGTTGATTTGGTTCTCTTTCGTTGATTTTTGTGCGTCCACCATAGATAAGTAAGTTACGTAGTTAAATTGGGATTTTTTTTGTCCGTTTTTATGATCAAAAGTCTGCACGGAGTCTTTTATTTTTTCTGGATTCTCTCTGGTGTTCCTGCGTCTGTCTACCAACCCGCTCGATCCTGTCTGTGAAGCCAAGTGGCTCTTTGCTCTGCTCTGGTTCAAATATGTGTCGATGTGCTACGTAGGCGCAAAGTAATGAAATATACAATCGATTAGTGAAAAACTTTTGGTTTGGATAACCCTAAGAGTAGAAAACTAATTGCATATGTGTTCATACCAAAGGGAAAATTCAAAATACAAGAAAACTGCTGAATGCAGCAGGTTCTCCTAAATCATTCGTACAAAACACTTAATGACTAATCTGACTCAAATGAGTAGAGAGTATCTATTTTTTCTGAGCTGCCGTCATCATAGATTCATATAAAAAGCTGCTGTAACCACAACTACACACGCAGCTGATATTTCTACAGATATTTCAAAAATATCTAAAACTGTTCCTCCACTCACGAGCACATAATGTGTATCTAAACTCAACAGTCTGAATGGAGCTCTGGAACTGCTCCATCACAGTTATGAGATCAGAAACAGCCCTCGTAAAGTGCCGAAGTTCTTCTGTTATTTTTAATTTTCATGCTCAGCGGACACATACAGCACGAAGACAGTTTGGCTAACAGCTCTGTTAATTTTAGGTATAAACCTGCACACACAAGAAGATTATGTGGGTGTCCCTCGAGCGTGGCAAGTAAAAATCACATTTATTGGTGTTTGGACCTTAATTATCTCCTTGTAAACAGAAAATATGGCTTTATTGACCCCAAGTAACAACTTGCTCTGTTATTTTACAGCTCCCTACTGATACTTTACATCAGTTATTGGCACTGTAAATTTAAAGCCTCGTAGTCATTTGGTACTTTGACATTTTGCAGTTTAATCGGGGGGAATTTCCTGCGACAACGTGGGAAAAACTTTCGGACATCCACCGGTTTTTCACGAAGGACTAGCAGCAGTATTTTTTTTTTTTTTACACTGGAACAAATCCAGAAAATATTTCCCCGCTTGTGGTCAAGTGCATGAAAAAGAAGAAAATAGGCAGAAATTTAAATGTCAATATATTCCATTATGATGATAAGGCATTTCCAGCTACATGTGCCTGTGAGTGCCGTAATGAGACGAGAGCAGGAGCAGCAGAGCCAAAGGCGGCTCCTCCACAGGGGATCCAGACGCCAGAGACAAACCTCGATGTGGAGTGGACTCTGATCTCAAAGAGATGCTCTCTTTCTCCTCTCTTGCCAAGTTTCTCTCTTTTTGCTTCCTCTCTCCAGAGTCCCTGAGCTTTTTCCTCTTGCTGACTCTCTCTGACTGGCTCAGCACATATAGTCTACTGCTAATCCACTGAGGGTGAGGCTAACACAGGAGCTAATGAGATTAGGACACTGTAGGCTTCTTTTTCCCTTCTCTCTGCCCTGTGCTGCTTTTCATTTATCACTGGCTGCTAATCTGTGTGTGCCTGTGTGTAACGTAGTGTGTGTTTGTGTAAATTTGGTTTTAGACTGTTAGTGAGTCAGTAAGAAAATGGCTGGTGATCGAAGAAGATGAAGGAGGTGCACTTTTTCTGACACAGAGTATATGCAGGAATCCTGAAGTTGAATTTAATACCTTTTTAATACCTACTTTAAGGCATTTTATGCACATTTTAAGACTTCATCGCCACTCTGAGTTCTAACTGGCTTCATCAGCGACACTTAAAACTACATTTACTACGCACTGATTGTAAGACAGCACAATTTAACGGCCCTAGTTTGTGATAACCACTGTATCAATGCAACATATTTCAGGTGGGCGGGGTGGCAACGCCCCTCATCGCTTGGATGACAGCATTAAATGATAAAGCGGCGGCCGCTGCAGCAGCAGTGGGTAGGGACAGTGGTGTAGCACAGAAATGTGCACAGAGACCTCAGGCTGGATGTATGAATGATGTGTACACACAAAAAGCATTCATAGTCTTTTCCAACACATAATCTGGTATTTATGAAAGAAGAATGTGCTGTGAGGATGTGTCACCTTGGAGTGGGCACAGGTATTCATATGCAAATTGATGTTTATACATCTATTTAGGTAGGGAGCTTATTAACTGACCGCCCTCTAGGCTTGGGCGGTATAAAGGTATTATGGTTCACCAGGGTCTTAGAAAATCCCAACAGCATGATTTTCAATACCGTCCCAAAAACAGATGCTCCTTTTTTTTCTTAAACTGATAAGCAGAGGCTGTATTGTAGTGTGCAGCTTATGCCAGCAGGGGTCATTCTCAGAGCTGAGCTGACGTCTAGAGGATAAAGTCACAGGACTAACTAGTAAAAAAGAAGAAAAATGCCTCTGCCTCTGCTACTGAGTATTTTGGATTTAGTTCCAGTGGTAAAGGTAAGCTCACAAACACTACAGACTACTGATTGGTCAGGTGAGCAGTGAAGTTGTCGGTCTGGCAGTGAATGTACAGTTTAGGTTTGAGTTTGACAGTGAAGAAAGGCTGCAGCTTCTCCAGACAGAGTCAGGGCTCCTGTGCGTGTGTGTTGTTTCCCAGCCATGGGAATAGCACCACCATCGGGTCTTTTCCACTAGCGTTTTGGCCGCGCCAAGTTAAACTGTGCCATGCTGATTGCATTTCCACTACCACTTTTGTTGCCCTGCACTGCGCCCGAGACGGACCTACTCCAAGCGGGCCAAAAGCGAGCCCGACCTGCCTCTAAGTGGGCTGCAGAGACGTCTCGCTTACGTCTTGCCGAATGATAATTTGGGTCACTAGAATCGTGATATTGAAGTTCCATACTGCTTCATCTCTACGTACACAGAGATTTAACGTCTGGCCTCTGCTGTCTGCCTCCCATTTGGACTTTGTGGCTAGCTCTTAGCATGTGGGAATGTTAATCCTCATCGAGGCTACACTTACGGCCTTTCAGCACACGGAGCAGTACACCTCATGGTTATTTCTAGAGTCGGGCCTCAGCCATGGTTAAAACTCCTTGTCCTCTAACCATTTGTCTGAAAACTTGAATTTTCCCAGCAGCTAGGTAGTTTAACACCTGAGTGTAAAGGGACCTTCATGTAACGTTATAATCAACAATCAGTGGGTCAGTTAATGTAGCAGAATACCACCAAGCACCTGCGCAATGATTAAATTCATGCAAACTTACAATATCTTTAGACAAATATGCACACATTGTAAAAAAAAAAGCTACAATACCTTGAAAAATGGCGTTTAAGACTTTTTTTAAATGCTTTTTTAGGGCCTAAATTGTCACTAAATTGATTTATTTACTTTTTAAGACCCTGCATACGCCTTCAGACAAATGTTGTGCATGGCAGTCTCACTATTTCTACTCAGCGTCTCTTTTTGTCAGTTTTGATAGTGGAGAATTCATCAACAATATAGCCTCACTTCAGCTGACATTTTGCTTTTAAACATTCAAGTAGTTTGTCTGCTTTTACTTTTAACCCCGTCTTGCAATGTTCAGACACTGAATTCACACTTTTTTCTTTATATGAATCATCAAGGCTTTTAAAAGGACATTTTGCTCTGTAAGAAATATTTTCACTTTCACATCTAACTTTGGTTTCTCAAAGCCTCTTCATGGAGATGCATTATTCTCAATTCTAAACCTCATAATGATTAAATGATAAAATACAGATACATTTTATGTGTACTGACACTTAACGTGAAGAAAAGTCAAGGTTGTTTGGAAACCGGACCCTGAAAAAGAGGTATTATACGTCTACGCACTCGTACTGTCTAAATTATCTCCGTCTATTATGACTGCCCTTGCCGCCTCTTCTCTCACTGAGTCGCTCCATCTGCTCCTTTGACACCCTGGGCTAAAATATTTGATTTGTTGTCTCTCCTCTGTGCTGTAAGAAGAAACTTTGACCTGAACCCATGAACTGTGTCTCCCTCTACACCGGCTGAAGTCAATTGCTTTTGCTGCTCGCTGGAAAGCATCCAGACCCCCCCCCTTTTTTTTCCTGGCTCGGTGGATTCAAGGGCTGATGTATTTAGAAAACTTTTGAAGAGTCAGAAGCACAAGGCTAAAGTTCCCTGAAGACAAGACCTGATCTCTATTTATTACACATGTCAGGAACTCCTGGATGCTGTTTTTTTAAACAACTCTCGTATTCCTTCTTATTTCTCTCCTTCCTTTTAATTTTTCACTTTTTTTTACATGTGACCACAGGCAAGAAGATAGTTTGGAGAGATTTTTTTTTACCTTTACTGCAACTACTGTCAAGTCAAGTCAAATTTTATTTATATAGCGCCAATTCACAACAAAGTTGTCTCAAGACACTTTACATATAGAGTAGGTCTAGACCACACTCAGTAATTAATTATATTTACATCCATCAATTGAAACAATTCCCCCATGAGCAAGCACTTTGGCGACAGCGGCGAGGAAAAACTTCCTTTTAACAGGCAGAAACCTCGGACAGATCCATGACTCATGGTGGGCGGTGATCTGACGGCACCGGTTGGGTTGAGAGGAAAAGAGGAGAAGGGGAAGAAAGAGTGACATGACATCTATGATGAACATGAAGGAATCTTTATCAATGTTTATTTATGAATAACTGCATGATTTGTGAAATTCTGTAATTTTTAATGCAAAGTTGACATTGTTTGGGAACCCTAACTTTGCATTATTTGCATTAAATGACTGAATGACACTTAAAGGTCCAGTGTGTAAGATTTATGGGGGTTACTGGCAGAATATGGCAGAAATGGACTTATAATATTATATATTATAATAGTATGCTGTCATTAGTGTATGATCACATGTTGCACAGCCATGTTTCTACACAAGGTGGCACAAGGTGTTTGCAATCTGTAAGCATTCAGCATCATAAAAACCACATCGTGTTAATGATGATTCATGTCATGGTTACGATGAGTGTGTCATGTCAGTCTTATGCACACCCCTTCAAATAAAACTGCCCAGTTTAGTGCATAAAATCCAAAATTTTCTATGTTTAAAAATCCTTGAGTGTGAATACAACATTATTGTTAATAGACTTTCTGCTGGATGACATTGTGATGATCTCTCATAATTTGTCACAGTGCTGCATCAGTGTCGCATTCAACTTTAAATGTTTTACTGTGTGACACTATATATCCATTGTTTTGAGGGTGGGGGTGTTACGGCTGTATGTGTGCCGTACGTGTGTGTGTTCCCTGTGCTTGCCTCCCTTGGTTCTGTCTTTCTCCAGCTCTGCTCCTGATTGCCAATGAGGTGCACCTGGCCTGAATGAGGCGCAGAAAAGCACCTCAATCAGGCCTCTCAGCATGAGGTTTTTGTTGTGTTAAATATATGACTTTGTGCCTTTTTGTTAGACTTGAATTACTTTGTCTTGATTTAGTATCTTTGTAATTTATACTGAGTTGGATTTGGTCATTTTAAAGGTGTCTCTCAGTGGGTTATTTGGGTGTAGGAGTGTTGTTTGCCCCGATAGGGCCGCCTTCAGGTGAAGCGTAACAATTGTTTTACACATTTGGAACATATTTCATTGCATTTAAATACCAATTTGATACATTTACATGCGACTTTGCATACATGTGGTCCAATACAAATTGTTTTATTTTTTGGCAGTTATCACAAGAAAGAACTAGTGGAACTGATAAACAATCACTTTTTGAGACACGATTTGCCTCAGCATTCAAGTTTCATATGGACCAGCAAGGCCCAGAAGAGGGGGTTGTTGACAGCCCTAGTGAGCGAGATGCTGTCAGCTCTTATTACGGTGCTCCAGCAATGTTTTTTGGAAACTTGATGTTTTCTGAAAAACACCCCATTTAATCCGCCTTGTGGCAAACTGCACAAGCCATAGAGTTTTGCCCACATCCTCCAAAGTCACCCAACTAAACTCTTTGGAAACTGTTTCCAGGATTATTGAAATGCCAACTCTCAACAGAGATGGGAAGCGAGATGGCTCGCTCCTTAGTTGCTTCGATCATCGGCTCATGAGAAAACTGTTTTTACCACTTGCCAGTTGCTGGAATTTAATAGCCCCACATGGCATTTTACTTGCCCCAGGAAATCAGGCAATTCTTACTGTTTTGAGATCTAACAATGTTCTTATTAGTGTTATAATATTAATTTCACTCATCTCACCCTATTTCCCAACGCACAGCTGTAATAATAATAATATAAAGTTGCAGGAAAAAAGTAAGACGAGTTGGAGAGAAAGAGTAAAAGCGACTGAACAAGGAGAGAAAGTGAGGGAGAGAGCTGGAACATTTCCTGTCACGGAATAAAATGTGTTGGCAGCCAATCTCTGATAGCGTCACACTGACTGACAGGTGGCACGGCCCGTCAGGTCCTCGACGCTGCAGCTGCATGGTCGATCACGGTCGGTTTAGATCTTCATATCTGTGTTTGACTGTCTTTACTGTCTTTATAAGAAAAATACAGAGAATGTTTTGAAGCAAAGGACGAAAGCGATCATACCTGTAATCTTCTGGTGGAACAACAGTACAATGGGTCGTCACCGCAACAAACACACACCTCATGAACATGTGACTGAGACGATGTGGCAGAACCACTCAAGCTAAGTGATGAAGTGTTTCTGTCAATGATTTACACACTAAATTTCACCCATGTGAGTGTAGATGTGTGTGAATTTTCTGCCCTTCATCCTTTGAATGGCTGATTCTGTATGCTCCCCATAAACATACATCACACACACACACACACACACCACACACACACACACACACACCACACATCCTCTCCTCACTGTATTTTCCCTGATCCTCATTCAGACCATTTATCCACCACGATGGTTACACAGACCAACAAATATGTGCGCGTAATTCCTCTAATCCATCCTGCTCTCCCCTGTGAATGTCCTCTAGGCCTTTACATGGGGTCTGTCTAACTACCAGTGTGGTGCAGAGGGAAATGAACGTGGCTTTACAGGCTGAGCCCACCCGGGGCTTTAATTAGAATGAAATCATTGGAATGAGCTTCGGCTACAAGCGGTCATATCAACCTAACTCTCTGAAGCAAATAAGAGCTGCAAATGAGCTTTATGTTTCATTTTACGCTTAGAGAGAGAAAAAAAAAATCATGTTTGTTTATTGGAAACCACATTTCCAAAAACATTGGGATGCTGTGTAAAACCTCTACTTTTCAAGCTATGTTGAACTGAATGCAGCACAAAGACAAGATATTTAATGTTTAAACTGATAAACTTTATTGTTTGTTGTAAACATACGCTCACTCTGAATTTGATGCCTGCGACATGTTTCAAAAAAGTCGGGACAGGGGCAACGAAAGACGGGGAAAGTTGCGGAAAGCTCAAAAAACACCCGTCTGGAACATTTCACAGGTAAACAGGTTAACTGGTAACAGGTGACAGTACATGATGGGTTATTAAAGGGGCATCGTCCACTGAGAACTCACAGAATCATAAAAATGATACTACATGGGCTTGGGAACACTTTGGAAAAAACGTCAATAAACACAGATTTTCACTACATCTACAAATGCAAGTTAAGATTCTACCGCGTGAAGCGAAAGTCAAATAGCAACGATATCCAGAGATGCTGCAGACTTCTCTGGGGCCTGAGCTCATCTGAGATGGACTGATGCAAAGTGCTGTAGTCCGACGAGTCCAGACTTCAAATTGTTTTCAGAAATCATGGACGTCGTGTCTTCAGGGCTAAAGAGGAGAAGAGCCATCCAGCACTAACTTCAAAGGCCAGCATCTGTGAAGGCACCATTAATGCTGAAAGGTACATTTGGAACATATGCTGCCATCCAGACGTCGTCTTCTACAGAGATGTCACCGCTTATTTCAGCAAGACAATGCCAAGACACATTCTGCACGTGTTAAAACAGTGTGGCTTTGTAGTAAAACAGTTCAGCTACTAGACTGACCTGCCTGCAGTCCAGACCTGACTCCCATTGAAAATGAGTCGTGCATTATGAAGTGCAAAATACGACAAAAGAGCTGAGCACCTGAAGTCGTGTCCTCAGTCTCCAAACACTTGCTGAGTGTTAAAAGAAAAGCTGATGTGTCACAGTGGTAAACATGCTCCTGTCCCAGCTTTTTTAAAATGTGTTGCAAGCATCAAATTAAGAATGAGTATATATTTACAAAAAAATATCTTGTCTTTGTTCTGTATTCAACTGAATATAGTTTGAAAAGGATTAGCAAATCATTGCATTCTGTTTTTATTTACATTTTACACAACTTTTTCAGAAGCGGGTTTTATATTTAAAAAAAAGGTGATCAGAACTGCAAATAAACATCCTTAATTTTACTCAGACTCTCTCCATCCTCCTCCTGACTAACTCCTGGCTAAACTCTCTGGCCCTCTCTCCTCTCTGCATGTTTCCCACCATCGTTAAAAACCTCATAATAACCAACAAATTATATCTTCTTCATTCACATGAACCCTCAGTGGAAAATCACTCTCCTTACTCTTCATTGACGTGACTTTAATAAGCCCTGATTGACTGTGAGGGGGCAAAATGCGGAGCACGCCCTGCTTCCCACGCGGGGAAATGCAAGCTGGTGCTGATTAGAGCTCCTGATGCTGCGGGTGGGAAACCCCTCTATTCCTCTATTTGGAGTAGGGGGGCTGTAGCTCTGCATTACATGCAGAAGAGAGGCTTTCTATTGGTGTTTAAGAGCTCTTTTATTTAATCTGTGTGTGTCTGTGAGCATAAAAATCTACTTCCTCAAGAGGTTATGCGTGTGAGTGTGCTTGTTGGTGCAGAGAGGTGACGCACAGTGGGGGGCAAGTGAACAGCAGATGCTCCCATTAATTAGATCTAATGATCACACAAGTAATAACTAAGAGGGCTGACTGGAGGAAGAGTTGATTAATCTTTGAGTGGTGGCTAATTAATGCATTAGGCTACATGCTTCTGTGAATCTATCCGTGATTCAGCCTGTCAGTTTATTCAAGCAGGACACATCAATCTGTATCTGTGGAGAACACAGGAAGCCGCTCGTTCCCTCTCGCTACCCTCAGCGTTCACATACTCACAGCCTCACAGCTCATCACGAGCACCTCCATCTATTGCAGCAGCAACCAAAGAATCAGCGCAGTCCTCGACTGTTGTATGAAAAGAGAGCGCATCGTACGGCACGACTGCCGGGACCCTGTGCTTGTGTTTGATCACACATACCTTCTGTTTCCGCCTCTCCTTCCTCTTGTCCTCTGTGTCCTGCAGCATCTTCTCTCTCCATAGGTCGAAGAAGTAGGATGGATTGGTGTAAAACTTCAGACCCTCCTTCCCATCGTCCCTGCAGATGCACAAAAAGAAGCCAAGAAATCTGGTTACATTTTGGAGGTCATTTTCTTCCTTCCAACTTAGTGTTTCCAAGTGGTATTACTGTGCCACAAACACTTTTTTACACCAAAATTAGCTTGTATATTCAGTTTTTTTTTAACATGAGCAGAACAGGCAATTGACCCTTTTCTCTTTGCCAGGAGACGAGTTTGTCTTTCTGTTTTCTTTCTGATGTGTGCTGGAAAACCAAGACTCAACTCATGTCTGTGCAGGAGAACAGAGAGACAGAAAAGTCTCTTTATGTTCAGCTCTCAGTACTTTTGTAGCTTCTAACTGAATCTCTGTGCCTTAAAGTTTAGTTTCTCTCTTCGTTACTGTTTGTACGTTCAGGTACCTGCTGTATTTTTGTTTCATGTTTACTTTCAGCTGAGAGAAATCTTGTGAAGTTAAAGCAGAAGAAAACCCAACATTTCCTGATTTTGCTGCTTCATAAGAAAAGCTTTTAGATAACAAAAAAATGGGTAACATATATTATATACATGTATATATATATATATATATATATATACATATATATAATGTATATATATAAAATACTATATAGGAAGTAAAATGTTCACCCACTGCTCAGACGCTCGACTAAAGATGACTGCTTCATCACTGTATAAACACCATCAAGCGGTTGCAAACTCTGTTTTCTTGAGCTGATGTGCTGAGTCAAACCGAGTCATGTCAAGCAGCATGTGTTTGAAAAATCAACTTTCAAAGCAGCCACTTGACCCTGGAATGAATGCCGACTGTACCCTTTCCTATTGAGGACAAAAGCCAGATATAAGTGGGTGTTAGTGGGTTTTTGGTCCAGTGTAAAAGGGGCTTAAGACAACATCAGTGCACAACATCAGTTTGCTTTCCTCAGAGCCGAGCTCCGTGGAGAAATGATCTAATAGAGAGAAGAAAGAAGCACGCTCACTGAAGAGGTAAATTGGAAGCTATTGTTAAGATGTGCATTGCATAATAATAACATAGTTTGAGTAATGTTAGCCTACTGCTTCACACCAACAATTAACGACAGCAGGGGTTGGCATTGGGGTGGAGGGGGGAGTAATGTTAGAATAAGACATTAGGAGGCAAAGCCTGAATTTGTTTATTAATTCGGTCGGTAGGGGGGACCTCATTTCCCTGGAAAAATCATGCTCAGTGGGAGCGCAAGGCTTATAGAGAACCAATCAAAACTGGGATGCTGTCTCAATTCAACAGTCAGTACACTGTTCAGTCAACATTTACTTCATAATCAGAAGGTAAAAATTTCAAAATACATAAAAAAAATCACATAGGCCTAAATCTAGACTTTTGTGTGAAACAAGAACTGCAAGGATTAATTGATAGAAAATTAATCTACAACTATTTTCAAAATTCCAAACATTTCATCTCAAATGTGAATATTTGCAGGTTTTCTATATAGAGGATAATAAACTGAATATTATTTTCAATATCATGTTGGACTGTAGGACTGCAAGAGGCATTTTGCACTATTTTATGATGATTTCTGGACAGAATCGTTAATCAAGAAAATATTTAAGTAATGATGTCGAATACGATCTTTGAAGTAAATGCCTGATAAGTCACTATATATTGGAGAATGAGGTAACACAACGGTGACAACATTTGCATTTGCAATATTACAAACTGGGTGTGCGTAGCGACGTTACTGGGAGAAACCGCAAGCAACAGTTGACGATGCTTTTTTCATCACCCAGCAGTGGTTGGCCCACCAGGGACGAACACAGTCGCTCTTCAACTCACTTGCATGTGACGCAGTGCACTGTTTTTTTCCAGTCTCTGCTGGCGTTTGAAGACTTATTATTGAACATTTATTGATTGGTATAAACAAAAAACTATGCCAGTGTGAATCATTTTATTTTCATTGTGAATTAGACAATGGGTAGAGGGCCACCAAGCACTCTATCACGGGCCAGATTTGGCCCCCAGGCCTGAAGTTGGGTATCACAGCTCTACAGTATGTGACTTCACCATTTGAAAGAGCGATGCGGGATACTTTTGCATGACTACTTTCCTGTAAATAAACAGCCTGCCGATTATTTTCTCAATTAATCAATGAATAATTAGGAAAATAGCCATCACAGTTTTACAGACTTCATGATGACGTCTTCGACCGTTTTGTTTTGTTCCGCCAACAGTCCAAAACATTCACTTTACAATACTGTAAGAATAATAGAAGCAGCCCATTCTTATCTCCGAGAAGCTGGAACCAGAGAATATTTAGCATTTTTGTTTGAGAAATGACTCAGACAATTTGATTTTCATAATAGTTGGTGACTAATTTCCTGTTGATGGACTAATCAATTAACCAAACTGCTCCTTTCAGCTCTACTTAAAAAAAAGAGGCTGTCAAGAGGAAAATTATGCTGCTACAAATACACTTTTTTTTCCTCTTTTTCCTGTCCGTCTCTTAAAATGCAGAAATGCTACAGAGTCATGACGACGCTGAAAAAGGCAAATGAGGGAAAAGCTGGATAATAATCATTTCTCGTTTCCTGTGTCCTGCCCTTGCTTGTCCTGGTCTGCTTTCCTTCAAGAAGTCTTATCTGTTTACCATGTGAATAATAGCTCTTGCCTTATCACTCATTGCCTCTCGACTTTGCTCGGATCTGGGAGGGTGGGGGGACAGTGCCATGATGACAGGGAGGGAAATGAGAAAAGACTCCTGACAGGCAAAGGTAGTTATCACATCAAAAGGTCCCTCTCGAAAAAGGAAATTATCATTCACAAACGCCCACGCATGCTGTCCGGAAATGTCATTTTGTATCAATATGGGGGTAATCTTTCTAAATTGCTCTGCTGATGTCTTTCTCCTCTTTTGTGGGGGTGTCTTTCTGTCCATGTCACCATGTGGTTTGACCAATCAGCAACATTCAGTCTCAAAACTCCACTCATTAGTTCTTCAAGCACTGGAAAAAATAAACCTGGAGTAGAACTTTGCAAAAGCACAGGTAATTTAGGTGTAGGACTGGCGACACGAAACATTTCTGATTGGTCGAGCGCTCGCAGCAGCCATTATTTCTAAAAATTTTCATCTGCAAACTGGTTGGAAGGAAAGCGTATGACAGATGGACCGATGACGAAGTCCAGGTCTTAATAAGCACTTACGCTGAGGACAAAATCTAGTGGGAATTGTCCTTCTGTCGCACAAACAATGATGTCACTTTATATGATGTCATTGTTGCTGTATGGTCGCATGCAAAAATGTGTAGAAACACCAACTGCCATTTCATATATCAGCAGACTAATCTGCCCCATATTTGAGGGTCTTTAGACCACGCTGAAAACACAGACAACAACAGGTTGAAAGAACCTTTTAGGTTCTCAAAAAGTAGTTCAAGGGACTAAAAGTTCTGGGTACATTGGATAGAACTGCAGCTACAGAGGAGCTAAATGTAGTTCCTGATTCCTCTGGTCAAAACTCTGAGCTCCTCACAAGGTCCTTGGTTCTGTGGTAAATTTAAATCATCAGTCCAAAATATTATGTTCTGTTAGAGAAGATCTGGTTATTTGATTTTTTATCAAGCCTGAGCACATGAAAACTTTGAGGTAGACTACAACTCCCAAGGTGCATTTTGCTAAGAATCATTCAATAAGCAAAGCTAAAATTAAAGATTTATGGTGCTGAGAAAACTGGCGACACAATCTGCAGCTTAAATCAATTCACTTTTAAATTTTGGGTAAATTTCAGATGAATTCAACAACACTTCTCAACTGCAAAAAGTTAAGTTTTTTAAATTTGCTACCGTGCTGCAATCCTTTGTACTCGGAGAGAACATGAGGAAAGACAAAACATCCGACATGGAAAAGTGCGATGGTGATTCAAGTCGGAAAGTTGAACGACTAAGACGTCAGGTATGTTTATGTCGGTTAACTTGAGCCAGATGGATCTTGCCTGAGTTATTATTATTATTTCTAACCTAAACCTGTATGATATGATATGATTGCTATCATAGTTGTATGGCCTGACTCAGGTTAAACGCTTTGTAAAAATTAAGGGTTAATAAATGAAATAAAGCACTTTGGGCAGTATCCAAATAATTTAATATTTTCAATTGTAACCATTTAATTTTCAAATAAATAAATAAATAAATAAATAAAAAATCAGGTTCACACTCACTGTGAACAATGTTGAAATGCAGATTTCTAAAACTCAAAGATTGAATTTTATCTAAATAAGCAAATTGTCCCAATAAAAGATTATAGGTCAGCAAAACTTTGTTTAGTTTATTTAAAAATTTAAGAGTTTGTGTATGATTCAACACTCAGAAACGTAGTGAAGGCAGTTGCCTTGAAATTACGAGTTTTCTCAACTTTTTTTCCTGTTTTTTGAGATTTCTTGAACTTGCTCTTGATGTCCTTTATCGATTCCAATGTTTTATGTATTGATGCTTATGTTTAAGCATTATGTGCCGTCATGTTTGATGTTGTTCTTTTATGCTCTTTGTGCAAAGCAAATTCCCCCGAGAGGCGATAAATGTTTCATTCATTCATTAATTCATTCAGTCTACATGTGACCGAACTAACATCAATACCAGAGGTTCTCCTGCAACAAGCAAAATAACAGTATCGATCGAAATGACCTCAATCCTTAATCTTACTTTCTGGAAACTAGCACAGATGTACTCAAACCAACTCCATCTCTTCTGAATCTCTTATAAAAATATTCCAAACATGCTGAAGGGCACATAAAAGGGCATCTCAGATTTCCGTCGTCACGAAAAAGGAATATTAATAAATATTTGGTGTATTCTGACCATTCCCTCTTCCGACTTATGTGCAGCTGCCTTCACCCGGAGTCGGACACATTTTTTGGGAGGCAATTATTTGATGATGACACCAAAAGAGCAAGAACACAGAACATGAAAAGGAGAAGCTTCAAAAGGCGAGAGTGGAAAGTTTAATGATATGCAACACAACAAAGGGAAGAAAATAGAATTTAACAATGGGATAAGGCAAGGGTGGAGAGAGAGCTACTGTAGTGTGTGTGTGTGTGTGTGTGTGTGTGTGTGTGTGTGTGTGTGTGCACTGCGGGTAGTATTTGACTGTTTGTGTAAATCATTTATGCATGGTATTCACTCTGTGTATATTTGAGGCGGGTGTTTGTGTGTGTGTGTCTGTGTGTGAGAGAGATAGAAGGAGTGAGAGCAGAGCAGCTGTGCTCAGGGTGGATCTGAGAAATAACAGCCTGGGGAGCTGTCCCAGGGAGCCTCCTGGTGTGATGTGAGGAGGAGGAGGAGGAGGAGAAGAGAATAGTGCAGAGGAGAGGAGAGGAGAGGAGAGGAGAGGAGAGGAGAGGAGAGGAGAGGGGGAGAGGCATAATATGAAAGGGATTTTTTGAAGTGGGGTTATATGAGGCACTTATCCATCATCGGTGTATTACCTACAGTAGATGACACGCCCCAGTTTGGAGACGCAGCACGAGCACCAGCATTGATTGTTTTTTAATTGCAATGATTTTAGCCACTTAACTTAAAAAAAATCAAATCAGTTTATGTCTATGCCACATTTAGAATATTTTCACTGTTTTGCTTTGCCATTAAACATTCTTTTCTGACTGGAAACTGCTGTTATGAGATAAATATTGCTCCCTCCAAAGCCACCAAACTCTATAGGCAAAACCAGTAATTTTACCTTGCAGAACACAGGAGTCACTGGTCTACCGCTGCCTCGTTCTGTTAGTGTGTTTGTGTTATTTGTGTGGCTTTGGTGTTTTAAAATGATAGTTCGGATCCACCAAAGTCACACAATGACACAAACAAACTAACAGATCAAAGCAGCGTTAGACGAACAGCTCCTGTGTTCTGTGAGGTAAAATGACTGATTTCACCAGTGGAGTTTGGTTGAGCGAGAGTTTCCAAAGGGAAAAGGCTGTCTGACAGCAAGGTAAAGGAGAAAAAATATTCTCAATGCAGCGTACATTTAAACCTTCATTGATTTTTTAGGATCTAAAATACATTTTGCTGCTGACTCTGTCCACAGCAGGACATTGCTTAGCTTAATCCAGCCGTGCTCCTCTCTGCTTCTCCAAACTGTGTGTGTTTATTTGCATATAGAGCGGGGAAGTAAAACCACTACAACAAGTGACAACAGTGAATTCTTAATCTGTTCTGCCTTCTTGTAAATTCAGCAGTAAAAGGATAGTTCACCCAAAAATGAAAATTCAGTCATTAGCAGCATCAGCAGTGTTTTGTGGACTACAAAAGAAAACCCATCCTGCAATCGGCATGCAGCTGAGTACATATGACTGAATTTTAATTTTTTGGGTGAACTATTCCTTTAAATGCAGTACATTAAGTTGTTTATTTTCCATATAAGAAACATTGTGTTGCAGGAGAGACTCCGCTGTTCACCAGGACACACACTTCTTCTCTCCCTCTGACTGCCATTAATGCCTTTCTTCATCATCTGTGATGTGAAAACATTAGATTTCTGCACAGAGCTCTCCTGCTTGGCTTTGTCCTTTTAATACCAGGTCTGAACAGGCTCTGTGCCTAATCCAACTATCATGATTAAACCACCTTTTCTAAATGAAAACATGTCTTCAGCCAGCATGAAACAAGACATTTAATGAAAGACTGGGTAGTAACGTCAGCGAGGCAGACACCCACACCTGCCTTTCACTTGGTCTAAGCCGTGTCAAGACCCAGAGGTTAAAAACAAACCCACAACAGATTTATATACCACATCCTACACCTGCACCTGTCCCCCGGCCAGCGCATGTGTACGCATCTACACACACACAGAAAATAAAGATAAGATTGTGTTTGAGCTGTAACCTTCTCCAACTGGCTTGGTCAGACTGACAACATTACACAGAGATGGGTCACGTAAGATGCTGCAGGCTGAAAAGAAGGAGTGAGAGGGTAAAAAAAAAAGAAAAAAAGGAAGAAGTGAGAAAGCAGCAGCAGGGTGAGAAGGCCGAGAAATAAAAAGGGGAGGGGAGTGCTGGCCAGCAGAGCTTTTTATGGATTATTCATCTTCAGATGACTCCCTGCATCACTCTGCTCGCCCAGCTCAACCTCAAGAGCTGAGAGAGAGAGAGATGCCTGGTGTGGGAGAGTCACAAGCCTGCTGATAATGTTATACTAACGGAGCAGGGTGCACAGGCATTTGTGCGGCATTCAAACTTTTTTCCCCATTTCAGGTCACAGAAGCTCAGGTTGTTTTTTCTGTTTTTCTCTCTGCATCACTGTTGTGTTTGATAAAAGTTTTTACTGTGACAGTCTGAAGTAGTGATGTGTGGCGTCCATCCGAATCTGCATGTCTGCATAAATCATCTTATTGCCAGCCACCTGAACTTATTATTTTCCTAGATTTAAAGATCCGCATCCGCACCTCTTCTAGTCTCTGTGAGCTATCTTACATTTTAGATTATGTCAAGCAGCGCAAGCTTTCTTGGTGATTCCTTTACTGTATGTTGTACTGATGTGTTTTCTTTAATGATTTGCTTTAACGCTAGAACGCTCTACATTTGGCTCATATCAGGTTGCTTAGCAACGCCCATTGGGCTGCACACTTAATGGCAAAATGGTCAAAATAGCAATATGGACAAGTGCAATATCCAAATCAAAAAAATTGAAAAAGGAAAAATGTATGCAAAAACAGCAATATCTTAAAATAATGTAGTGCTACTCAGATGCCCTGGGCTACAAATCTTGCTCTTTGTTTGATACAGACCCTAACAAATATCACATCATCAGGATTTTAAGTTTTCTTTCAGTAAATATGAAAATTTTAATACAAATATGATCATTCCTACTAATTGCAATCGCAATTGCAGCCAAAATAATCTCAATATGACTTCTTTTTTTTTTTTTACAAAATCGTGCAGCCCTGCCAAGACGTCTTCTTCATTACAAGACTGCACACAGCCTGTGCTTACAGTAGGCTACGTCTATCTTACGATTTCTCAAGGAAGAAAAAACATGAAACAGGCCGTATCAAAGGAAACATAAATGTTAGAGACGCTGACAGCTTCAGGACATGAGAGAGGAGGGGGAATCTGATGAAGGAGAGACATCATTGGTGACTGACTTGTCATTTTCAGGTGATCAATTGTCTTCTTCTTCTTCTGAGGAGGAGAGCTTTGTGGAGTGTGTGCTGATTGTGAGGTGTGTGTGTGAGAGAGAAGGAGAGCTCTGATTCCATCTAGTTCTGACTTCCTCCATCTGCAACTTAAAGCACCCTTGTAAATGATAAATTTCCTAAACTTTTCTCAAGTCATACTTATTATTCCAAGTTAATGACGTCTATAAATGAACCCTTTTGTGGCTGCAGACACTGTTGCTTGTTAGGGGTAAAAATGACCCCATGGTGGTTCTGTAGTGTTAAGAGCACATAACCCTTAGAGAATCCTGCCTGAAGTGTAACTCATAGACTTCACTGGTACACCACAGAATTGGAGGCAGGCATTTTAACTTTTCCATATGCGCAGTTTTGTCACTGCAGCAAATATTGTTAATATTCACGCAGCAAGACTAAAAAATGTAGTTATAAACATGACAAGACAGAGAAAACTCTCCAAAGGAAATAGAATTTAACTTTCAGCTTCTGAAATATTTTTTATGCAGCTAGTGGAGCTCAGGATTCATCATTCAGATGGCTGTTTTGACAGCATTATCATTAACGTCTGCTGTCCCTTTATTAATAGGACAGCAGAGGTGAGGACAGGAAAGGGATAGAGAGAGAGAGAGAGGACGCACACGCTCTACCAACTGAGCTACCAGAGCGCCCCCATGACATAACAGTCTTTAACATTAATTAACATTAATCCTGCCTGTGTGTCGGGAGATTTAAATAATCAATGAAGTTGCACTGCTGTGCTTCGTGTGTAAATGCGCACACAATGTCTCTTAATGGGGTGATGCTTTACCCAATTTCCCAACTGAAATCCATGTGCTATTAATCAAAATGTTGATCCGCAGATTAACCACAGTGCCCGTGGTTTTGATTGCAGTCTGCAGTGGTCAGAGGTATGGCACAAAAGAATGGGCCAAACAGTCAAAGTGCACAGCCATTTAGATGCTTTTGTGTCGACACAGAGGGGTGCAATCAGTCTCTCTTTCTCTGCCTATCAACGAAATTCAAATGTTTTAATTTTCTCTGTCCTCCACTCTAAGGAGAGCAGAAACAATATGTAAAGGTCGATGTAGTTAGCATCACGCTGGGCTCAGAAAAAGGGCTGGAATTGAAGGTTCTTCTTAGAGGACAAAACAGTGGCACTCCTCAGTTGTACTTTTTCATATTATTTCATTTGCAAAATGTGGTTTAAATGTAAATGTAATGCACACTATCACTGACTTAAAACAAAACATACATAAACAGTGGGGCTGCCCCCTGAGAGTCAAAGATTCAAATCATCAGAGACCCCTCAGTCCACTGAAGTAACACCAGTCGAGCAGTCGTTCTTTTTTCCCCCAGAATAATACAGATAGTAACACACAAAAATGCACAGGGACGACAATTCAGTGAGAAATTATAAATATGTATTTTATGCCATCAAATATTTATATCATGAATATAGTTTCATATCAGCTGGAGCACTGAGTAAAAAAAAAATTTTGTGACAATCCTTGTGTTTGCTGGTGGTTCACTGATGAGGGACGGTGAAAAGGAGTGGTTTGTAAACAAGTTTAGCTGCAAACAGAGCAATGCAACAGCATGACAGGCTGTAAACTTTACAAACCAAGTCTCTAAATCACCACAAACCACAAAACTAACTGTGACGGAAGCGGAGGAAAGTGATAGAAATGGAGCGCCTGAACTATGAGCAGGAGACGTCCGCTTTTACTTTCTTTCACTGTGTGAAAAATCTGATGTTTTCATATCACAGATGTTGCAGAAAGTTATTGACATATGAGTCTTACTGGTAAAACATGAAGGCTGATAGTGTTTAGTGTGGCACTGAACTGAAAAAAAGGAAAGAATCGTCGAATCTTCATGTTGAAGAGCCAAATCCAATTTGACTGACAAAAGTCTGAGTCGGGTACATCCCTAATATCCATTAAAACCCCTGAACCCTTTTTGTAAAGTTGATGAAACAGGCTGGATTCTGACCTGTAGGGCGTGAGGATGTTGAGGGGTGGCGGCTGCTCGCATGTCTGGAAGGTCTCCTGCAGTGGGATGGGCAGCGACTTGCGGTCAAACAGCTGCTGGTCCTGAATAGTGGAACTCCTGAAAGCCTTCCTCATGGTGATGTCCTGAAGAGACACTGAGGAACGGACGGAGAGGAAAGAGGAGAGACAGCAGGATTTACAGTTAATACAGGAGCAATGTGTAACAATTGCATGTCCAAAAATGAGTACGGAAGTCTAAATAGTGAGTTGGAGCCGTAGACGGTTAGAAATTCATTGTAATTTGACAATAACAAGTGACAACAAGTCCTACACTGTAAGACGATCAGCTGTTTATAACTGTCAATTGTCTGTCGATGTAAAGCAAAGCCTGTTATCCCCAAAACAAAAGCTGACTCATAAACAGGCACTTACTTATTCTGCAAATATTCAGCATTAACTTGAACTTGAAATTTGAACAGCAAACGAGCACAAACAATAAAACACAAGTTACGAAACAGAATAGAAATTTCAACGTAGCATGTCTCATAAATCTCTGATGACCTATCAGGGTCATTTTATGAGTTATTACAGTGAATATATCCAGTGGTGGACAATAACTAAGTACATTTACTTGAGTACTGTACTTAAGTTTTTTTTGGAAACTTATGACTTTCACTCTGCTACATTTCAAAGACAAATACTGTACTTTTGACCCCACTACATTTCTAGGACGGTTGTCGTTACTTTTAGGCTAAGCAGAGCTTTGAAGTCAGCTGTTGCTCTTCTTTTTCTTTTCTAAAATGCAGTTGGACACATGCTGTGTTCCTCACAGAAGGAAACCAATCACAGTACCCGCTCTCAACTGGGACTGATGTAAAAGCTGAAATACATCATCATCATCTGTAACAAGTGCAAGCAAGCTCTCTCTCTTTCATTCAAACAAAACTCGGTAATGGCGACGGCAGGAGAGAGACTAAATTAAATCTCAAGATGTTATTATAATTAGAAGAAGAGAAATAATTCCAGGTAGGCTTTTAACATTGGATTGTTTTTTATCAGGGTGAAAAATGCTGCATAATTAATGTATATATACTGCCCCTGAAGCCAGAAAGAAATCTCAATTATTTAACAGACTTGGAGAACTCCTTACAGTCGGCTTCAATCTCATTTTATGCGGTGATTTTAATACAGTTACATCAGAAAATGACAATAGCTGCCCTTTTTGTTTTTACAAGCAGGTCAGTGCATCATTAGGTGGTTTCAGAAAGTTACAAGCTTCTGTAAATGCATCCTGAAAACAATACAGCACTGTACTGATATTAGAAAATGTACCTTGTAACTTGTACTTTTGAATATTTAAGTACTCTAGTACTTCAACTCAAGTAAAATTTTGACTGAGCATCTTTCTCTTGTAACTGAGTAATATTTGACTAGGAGTATCTATACTTTGACTTAAGTACTGATGTTAAGTACTTTGTCCAATATATTACAGATTTCTCCTTTAAATCAGGTTCTTTGAGAGACACGTGATACACGTATGTCTCCCAACTGTGTGACTGACGGAAAGATCATTAGAGAGAAAATTAGAATGTTGCTCTTTGGTTGTACTTTCCCCAACAGACTCTCCGTCTCTGTCATGTCTCTGATGAACATAATTAACATTTGGCTCCATCTCATCATGATCATCATCAGAATCGACACTGATATCATCACTCAAACAGTCACAATCAACGTTACGGAGCACTAAACCTATAATAAACCACTAATCATCCTCCCCTGGGCTAATGCTACATTGTTGTCCTAATTGGCTAGTTTCAACCCCTCTCCCCACCTCCTCCAAACCAAGACCCACACATGACGGCGAAGCTAATCTGGGCTAGGCTAGGCTAAGGCCGTCTGTCAGACAGAGGCTGTGGGAATAAGTGCCCTTCTTTCAAAACAGGAACAGCTGACATTTTCAGAGGGCAAAAGAATAACAGAGAAAAATCAATGCCGCGCAGCTGAAGCTTTCACAAAAACAGGTTGGAGAAATAGCTGAAGGGAAGAGGAAACACAGCCACACTAATGCTATCCTTCAATCTGGTCCGGGCCGAGTTGAAAACGGCAAGTCTTGGAAAGAAATCCAGAGCGTTGCAACCAGATCTGAATTATACATGAGAGGATGACAAATGGATACACTTTACTGCAGCCCAGGGGAAGACTGACAAAGTCATGTGCTATACAGAAAAAAGCATTGTTGCAGTTAGCTGTTATTAGTCTTTCTACCACACACAAACAGAATAAAATGACACAACTGAATCCAATACTAAACTTAATGCCCAAAACATGCAGTAAGATCTGTTTCAAATTCAACTTAGATATCAAGACTGAACGCTTGTCTTGACTGAAATAAACTAAGATATTTCACTAAAAAAGCCCCAGAAAGGACCTATCTGATCCTCTACACTGCAGCAGTTCAGCTAGGTAATGACTTCCACAGAGTCTGTAGTAAAGGGCCAACCACCTGAGGCACTGAAGTATCATTATTAACAAGCACTTATCAGTGAGCCAAGGTTTGGTGAGTAAGAAACACTCAGGAAGAGAGAGAAAGGAGGCCAGAGAATGCAAGAGGGAGATAATAAAACGGCATGGACACAACAGAGGCAGGGTCATGGAAACGGGACGGACGGAGACGGAGAGATGAGGCACTGAAAGTAAAACAAAAGAGAAAACATGAAGGAAACTTTTACAAGAAAATACAGGCGAGTAAATGGCGTGAAGAGGAGGGGAACTGGAGAAAGAGAGGATAAAACGAACACGGAAACATGCAAATAAAGAGGGAGGTGTGGTGTAAAAGAGTGCAACAGAGAGAGAGACAGCGGAAACGCATCAAAACATACAAAATGCCTTCTATGAGAAAAGCAGACAGGCAGGAGCGAGGTATCCCATGAGAGGAGCTCAGTAACCCGAGATGAGCCCGAGTGTGGATTAAGCTTCGAAGACAACATGAGGAAGAAACTCTAGCAGCCGTTCAAACAGCAAACACACACACAGGCAAACACACAGTGTGTATACTGTTCTACAGTAAACAGAAATAACCACAGGAGAAAACTGATATCACACCTCTGATTCGGGATGAACTACGGTTTATCAAAAGATTCGCTACGTTTTCAATTACATCCTGGGATTTACTGTTGTAGAGTTAAAAATACTCGCCCAGTGTTCTGTTCTTGTTTTTTTTTTTCTTTTTACTGAGAAAGATTGGAAAAAAAGTTGGAAAAAAAGGTCTGGGGAGTAGGTCTGCAAATAATGATTATTTTCATAGCTGATTAATCAGTCGATTGTTTTCTCACTTAATTGATTGATAGCTGTTTGGTCAATAAAATGTTAGAAAATATTGAAAAATGGTCGGTCAGTGTTTCCAAAAGCTCAAGATGACGTCTTCAAATGTCCTGTTTTGTCCACAACTCAAAGATATTCAGTTTACTGTCAGAGAGGAGGAAAGAAACCAGAAAATAAAAACATTTAAGAAGCTGAAATCAGAAAATCTTGATGTTTTCAAACTAAAAAATGACTCAAGGCAGTTAATTGATTATCAAAATAGTTGGCAATTAATTTGATAATCAATTAATAATCGATTAATCGTTGTAGCTCTCCCGGGGAATATGGTGACAGTGCTGCAACAAAGTTTTACAAGACAAGAAACAGTAGCAGCAGTCAGCAGTCAGTTCCACAGGTGTTGACTCAAGTCACATGACTTAAACTTGAGTCAGGCTCGACTTTAGCAGGGTTCAACATTAATATTTTTTTCCCACTTGCTCGGTCGGGCAGAAATCTACTCGCACAAAGTCAATTTTTACTCACCCCAATACAAATTCACTTATTTATTACCAGTTATCAAATAACTACAAAGACTAACGTTAGTTGTCAAGTTTAATGTAACACTACAATGTTTATAAAATATCAGAAAATACTAACTAATGTCCATCCCAGTTTCTCAAAATGCAAGGTGATGTCTGCAAATGTCTTGTTTTGTCAGTCTAAAATCCAAAGATATTCAGTTCAATATAATAATAAACAGTGAAAAAAGCAAGAAATCTTGGGTGCTAAATTTTCTAGACTAGAATTTTACTTGTCCCAGCAATTGGTCAATCCTTATTGTTCAGCTCTGCTTTAGATTCAACAAAATCAAAACAGACAGGCAACTCGACTTTTACTTTAACACAAGTGACTCCTAACTTCACTCGGACTTGAGCCTTTTTGACTTGAAACTTTACACCAAGTCAAAAGATTAGAAAGTATATGTTTTAAAAAGTGTGTCACGAATCAATTCAATTTCTCCTCACTTCCTGAATCAACTAACATTAACGCTCAGCAAGTGGAAACTTAATTCCCCAGATTCACTTTGTTTGAACCAGTCTGACAGCATCCAAACAAGCTGCAGGAGAAAAATGTTATGTTGCTGAAATCCAGTCCGGAAAATTGCACCCAAAGATACTTTAGTTTGCGTACAAAAACAATGCAGTGGTCAACAAAAAACAACCGCATTATTACAGCATACAGTAGCAGGCAACTACTAGTTGCCTGCTAGTGTTTCTGGACTTATTTTTGGTGATGCTGCAGCATTTCCAGATCTTTGCAATTAGCCTGATGAGTACAGTCTTATTATTAGCGACAGGAACGATGCCCAAAATTACAAAAATAAGACCAAAGTTGTAATAAACCCAAATTATCCTTAAAAACTTTTACTCTGGTACTGCAAACGGAATAAACTTTAGTTCCTGGAGCGGCGACATAAGAGGTGACTAATGATAAGAAGGACGAAAATCAAAGCCATTGCCACGCTGGCATGACAATTAGGCTGCCCACAGTGATCACAGAGGAGAGAAATGCCAGGGATAAGTAGGAGTAATGGTGAGATCTAAGAAGTTGAAGATTTTTCACCAAGTTGAGAAGATTAGAGAGAGTACCGGATATAGATGTGGGAAAGGAGATATGAACATTAAAGTGATGCTTTTTTTCACTTCTTAGTGATCCCTGCAGGGCATTTCCATTTCTTTCTGCAGGAAGGTCAAAGTGAAGGTCACAGGGAAGACACCAACACTCTCCATCTCACTCTCTGGTGGACTCAGAATGCTGCAAAACTGCCCTCTTGTCTGCCCCTATGGTAATCTGAAACGTGGACTCATCAGACCACAGCACACTTTTGCACTTTGCATCAGATGAGCTCAAGCCCAGAGAAGTCTGAAGTGTTTCTGGTTGTTTTTGGTATATAGTTTTTCTCTTTGCATGGTAGAGTCTTAACTTGCAGGTCTTCCAAAGTGTTCCTGAGCCCATGTAGTATCCTTTATACAATTATGTGTGTTTTTAATGCAGTTTTTAATGTAGTGCTGCACGTGGGGTCAAAGGTCACAGGCATTCAATGTTCGTTTTCATCCTTGTCCCTTATGTGCAGAGATTTCTCTGGATTCTCTGAATCTTGTAATGATATTACAGATTGTAGATGGTGAAATCCTGAAATTCCTGCAGTTTTGTGTTGAGAAATGCTGAACTTCAACTGTTGGACTATTTGTCTACGCAGTTTTTCACAAAAGGGTTGAACCTCACCCCATCCATGCTTGTGAACAACTTTCGAGAATGCCCCATTCATGCAGCATCATGATATTAACACTTGTTACCTCTTAACTGTTCACCATTTGCATGATCCAAACGGGTATTTTTGAGCATTTCAGAACTTTCTCAGTCTTTTGTTGCCCCTGTCCCAACTTTTTTTGGAATGTGTTGCAGGCAGAATGAGTGTCTATTTAAAACCATAAAGCTTATCAGTTTGAACATTAAATATCTTGCCTTTGCACTGTATTCAACTGAATACAAGTCAAAAATGATTTGCAAATCATTGCATTCTGTTTTTATTTACGTTTTGCACAACGTCCCAACTTTTCTGGAATTGGGGGTTGTAGATAAAAACATGATTAAGTGCCTCTAAGGTGTCTTTCCAAAGGAGAAAATGTGATCAAGTGCATCAAGACTTTCAACATGCTGGTGCTCCACTGAATAGCTGGTGCCCTTTTTATGTTTTTTTCACCCCTGCCCCTCAGACAGCCTGAGCCTGCCACTGTTCTCACTGATAACAAATGCACAAAATAGATCTACAGAGTGGACTGTTACAGACACATAACCCCCTGCCGGGGCCAGAAGTAGCTGTTGGCAAACCAGTGAGTCACAATTTGGTGTTGCTGAGTGCTGCACGTTAAGCCAAAGCGCTGTGTCCTGCTGCCCCAGAGCGTTTAGCGAGAGCAAGAGGGCTGTCAGATGGTGCGACAAGTACGTGCAAAAGCGACAAACAAGAGAGAGGCAGTGCAGAAGTGTGTGTCAGGATGCATTTGATGCAGAGTGAGGTGGCCATAAACCTCTGCCAAGCAACACTGAGCACTGAGAGAAGCACACTGCACTAATCAATGTGGGCAGAGAGACACATACACACACACACAGTGGATAAGTCACACACACGCAGATGGATATCTTAACATGATGTTCTACATCCTAATTACAAAATGTCACTTATTCAGCTGAACTACCAATTACACCCATTTAGTGAAGACATTTAGCTAATGAGAAAAATGTGAGTGCACGCATTTGGGAGTGAATGACGGAGTGAGTGAGAGGTTGTAAGTGTGTGTAAGTGTGTGTGTGTCAGGTCGAGCGGCACCAGGTGCAGCAGCAGCCTCTGATCTCAGCCCGTGAAGCTCCTTATCAGTAGGCGACTGGCGGATAAGTTTATCTCTCTCTCGCTCATATCTTTCTCTTCGACAGATAGCATCTAGCTGAAACACCCTCAACCAAAGAGAGGTGAGGAAGTTCTTGTTTCTCTCTCTCTCTCTCCCTCTCTCTCTCTCACACACACACGCCTCCTTCAGCATCCCTCAAAGTTTCGGGGAAATGATGTTTTCCCTCTTCCCTCTTTTCATCCCCTCCCTCATAGAGATGCAGTCCTACACACAGCCACTGAAGATAAGAAAAGGCATAGGCCAAGCTGTCTTTTAGCATGCAGACACAGCTCTCTCCTCTGTTGTACTTCAATGCAAATGTTGCCCTATATTTCCCCTCCTGCACGCTTCCTCCTCCTCCTGCAGCCCTGAACCAGCCTTTCCTCTCTCAGACTCCTCCATCCTTTCCGCCTTTATCTTGTTTATTGTTTGTCCTTTCTTTCATTTTGTCCTCTTCTCCACGAGTCTGTCTGAATCTTCTCCCTCTTGCATTGACAAACTTTGTCAGTGTTGTGCACAGAGTGAGAACAGACAAAGTAATCCATTCCTGTCAGTAAGACAGAATGTTACAGAGGGACTTGAAAATCTGTGAAGCACATGTCCTCCATCTGCAATTAGCATCGGAACTAGGACTGTCACAACATCAGATTCTCACCACATGATAATAGTGGCCAAAAGAACTTGCTATAAAGATATTATTGTGACATCTATAAAGACAAAGTGAGAACGGAGAGAAACGAAAATGATTTTAGAGCATTTATTACATGGGTTTGTTAAACACTCGATTCTGATTGGTCAATTACAGCATCCTACTGTCTGTTATTTCTGTATAGCAGACTGCTGCTATGTTTAACGGGCCGTTGCTATGCAGAATGGACCGTTGCTATGGACACAGTTCTGATCATAGACTCTGGAGAAGCAATAAAATCATTTTAAAACTAATATTTTGTGTCAAATTATTGCTTTTTTTGTAAGTAACCATGTAATAAGATGGATAATGCACAGTGAACACTCCTGCTTCACCCTGTCAGGGTTTATTTCGCAATAATGACCTGCTTACTGTACATTATCCCTCATACAGTATGCTTAAGAGATGCTGGGTTATTTACACAATATTATCATGTATGTATTGTTAACATGGCATTATTTCATTTCAAATATCATGTTTATCATCAATACAGGTATATCATGACACTAGTCAAAAGCGCTACACTGATGGGGGCCTTTTATCAGTATTTGCAAATGTGTTACGAGTGACTGTGTGGTAAGAAGTGAGTACATGAACTGTATGGATCTCAGAGTCACTTTGGTTGTGACTTGAGAAGGCTTTTGTCACAGTGTTTCCAACATTTGCGTGCATGAAGTCATATCAATGTACCTTTGGTTGCCAAAAGAAAAAAGAAACGTACAAAAGGAATAAAATCCTCTATCACTGAATATGTAATTTGATATCATGAAATGAATATGTGTGTAAATATGAGTGATAAAAACACAATAATCTGTAAATAACCTGAGAGAAATGCCTGTTTTGGTCTAATCCAACAGACAAAATACTTGAGGAATCAGGGCACTTTATTACATTGATACAGAAATGGCATAAAAATCCAAATTGCCAGAAAATATTCCTGCTTTAACACGCAGGCATATTAAAGAGATAATGTCAGCGACATATTTGGCTCCAGAATCAAATGCCTCCAAAAGCTAAAAGAAAGCTAATTTTGGATTAAGCCAGAATGCACCAACTTTTTGGTCATTTCTTATCTGTATGGACAGTCGGTCACTCGTATATCTACCACAGCCTGTTCAAGCAACAGCATCAATGATATAAATGAGTTTGTTACTGCTCTGGATGAACACATCTGGACAGGCTGGATAATTATTGATAATTTTTTTTAATAATAAAGAGAAAACCTTTTAGAATTTAACCACTTTATTTTTAATTTAACCTCCTTACTTTGAATTTAACAACTTTATTATGACACAAAGGTGTTTCACTTACTAGAAGTAAAACAAAGCAACAAACACACATATTTTTAGAGCTGACTGGTCTTTTTTTTATTAACAATTTCCTCACTGCTCCATTATGAAGGGATGTTTAAGACTGGGGGCATATTTATGCTCAGTGCTTTGTGTTGAATTTAATGCATTAAAGTGAAACTATTGAGCATTTTATTGAACGATTCTCTTATTGCTATAGACAAAGTGCCTATTGCCAGTACATGTCAGTATTATTTTATTGCCCGATCTATGGCGTGATCTGAGCTTCACTTGCCCTTGAAAGCTGGGTCTGTAGTGTTGTAATTTTTCAGTAAAACGTGTTGCTAGAAACCAACCAGGTTATTATTGTGTTGTTGGTCAAAACGGAGCAGAAGTTCTTTGCACCAGCGCATGCATGGACAGTGGTGCGTGGTCCTTATCATTCTGTGTGTCTTTTATTTAACATCCAACATGTACAGTAGCTGCTGGTCAAAGAGTTAATACTGAAAATACAGAAAAACACTTGATCATATACATGTGTCTTTTTTCCTTTTTTTTCCCACCTACACCCCCATACCCAGTTGGTCTCCCTCGATGTCTGACTGAAGAACTTGTCCTTGAATGAGGCACATCAGCACAAGTGTGATGCACTTTTCATTCACTGCACTTTACTCAACTTAACACTGCTTGCACTTAACTGACTTTGTACTTCTTCCCTGTTTTTTTTTTATTGTATATCTTCTTCTTATACACACTAAAGGAATGCCATTTAATTCCCCTGTACACTCAGCACTGTATACAGAGAGAAAGGATAAATTCTACCACGGCTTTGCCCTTGACAGAAGATTTTATTCAAATATCCCGTCCTTTCACTTAACTGTACGATTAATAAGAATTACTGCCTTGTAGCTGTATGTATGTAGAGATGACTTTGAAGGAACTGAAGCATTAGGTGTATTAGTGTATGAGCTGTTAGTGTCAAAAACACGAGGTCACAGTGACTTTGACCTTTGACTGGAGATGTTCCTGGCAACTAATTTCCTTGTCATAGTACAGTGAGAAAACAGTCAGACTGAACAGGATCACAGTCTCTGCAGATAAACAACACCATTCATCCAGAGCTGATGGTGGCTGTCAGCCTGACTCACAGTATGGCTAGCATTAGCAGCCTGCTCTACCTGCAGGTTAATGTCTGTGTCTGTGCTGAATGTGAATGTTACACACTGCTCCAGTTGAGCGACCAGTTTATTGTGACGCAGCCTACGTTCATTCTTATTTTCTACATCAAAATACTGACAACTCACGCTGTTTACGAGCTGTCATCTGCTGCTGTCATCCCACTTGGCTGATAACAACATCCAGGTCTTCAGGGCATTCATGCTGGGCGAGAGGGCTGCCATCTGATCGAGTTGCGGCACCTGCTAGAGGCGGGCTGCTGCGTAACAGCTCAGGGGCAATAGTTAACGGGCACTGTACATGAATAAATATTGCAAAATAGTTTAATCAATATTTGTGATGCCAACTAGTGAGGGTGGCGACATGTAATTGTTTAGTCGACTAATTGCGCACATCCCTGCCTTTGACCTCCAAATTCTAATGAGTTCATCCTTATGTCCAAGCAGATGTTTGTGCACTAGAATGGGACACCATGAAGTCACAGTAACCTTGACTTTTGACTGTCAAAATCTAATCAGTTCATCCTTGAGTCCAATTGGACATTTGTGCCTAATTTGAAAAAGTCCCTCAAGATATGACATATTGCATTCACAAGAATGGGGGTGGATGTGAGGTCGTAGCGACCTTTGATTCTTCAAAATCAAAGTGGATGTTTGTGCCAAATTTGAAGAAACTGTCAAAGCGTCTTTGAGATATCACGTTCACAAGAACGGGACGCACACAAGGTCACAGTGACCTTATACCAAAATCTATTCAGTTCATCATTGAGTCCAAGTGGACATTTGTGCCAATTTGAAGAGATTGCATGAAGGTAATCTTGAGATATTGCGTTCACAAGGATAAGACGGTCAGATGGACAGACAACCTGAAAACATAAAGATGGAAACTATGTACCTATGTAACACTGAATCACTTCTCAGCATATTTTTCATGCTGTACATGTCTGTAAACCTTGAAATGCTGTGCCTTTAAGCCATGACTCATCTCACCGATCCACACTTTCCAGTCACTGAAGAAACCAAAGATACTACACAACAAATAGGAGTTTCAGAGACTGCAGAGACTGTGGCCTTTGTAGTTTAAGAAAATATCTATTTTAATCAGTGTGTGAAGGTACTGCTTCAGTAAGTGTCCTTAATAGACCTAAATAGAGGGAGACAAAGACAGAGAAAGATGAGGGGGAGATAAAGGAGAGGTAAGTGCAGGAGAAAATAGGAGTCAAGGAGGGTTAACAAGCAGTAGAAGACAAAAGGAAAAAAAAAAGAGAAAAGTAAATGCTGAAAGATCAAGATGTCATGCAAGAGACACATAAAGAAGAAAAGAAAATAATGGCAATAGAAGAATAAAGAAAGCTCTAATGGAATACACAGAATGACTAATAGAAAAAAGGGTGAAGCAGTGAGGAGACTATGGAGTACATAAAGAAACAGTTAGAGCCCAGAGGGACTCGCGGTGGCTTTGTGGCCTTCCATAATGGCCTGCAGCCAGCACAGTGATATAACGGTGCCATTAAATAGGGGATACAGGCCATTAGTTTGGCTGGCTGGAGTGATAGGGGGGAGAGAGCCTGACAGCACACAAATAGCATCCACGCAAAGATGGAGGGAGAGTCGAGATCAATCAGAGTGATGGGAGTGGGCTGGGGAGGACAACAAAGACAGAGAAGGTCAGTGTGGAGGGTTGGGGATGGGCAGCTAGCGGTCAGTGGAGGAGAGGAGGAAGAGGAGTCCAGAAGGGCAAAGTGGGGGCGATACTCTTTAAAGGCTGTGGGCAAGGTGAGTGTGAGCGTGTGTTTATCAGATAGAACGTGCATAAATTCACGTGATGAAGCACTTTTGACCTCAGCCGCTGCACCAACAGTGACACCGAATACATCACTCCGGCCATCTCTCCATCTCACATCTCCCCGACCTTCATCTTTCATGCTGTCCACCATCTTACACTCTGCGTCCTCACAGTTTTGGACTGATGAAACATAATTCATTGTTCAGTGGCACGTCTGCCTGCACCATGTTCGAATCCTCTAAGTCTTCTACTGCTGTGTTGTATCTGAGCAAATGGCCGAACACAGCTAAGCTGCACATTGCTTGTCTGAGGATTAGGAGGCACTATTCGCTGAGATTACGAGATTGTGAATCTTTTTGTCCAAAACTGAAGACACAATAGCCGTTTAAATTTGCAAGCCCAATTCCAAAAGAGTTGGGATGCTGTGTAAAACGATTTGCCAACCTGTATTCAATTGAATAGAGTACAGAAGATAAGATTTTTATAAATGTTCACTCATTCTGAATTTGATGCCTGCTATATATTCCAAAAAAGTTGCTTACCTACACTCAGTAAGCATTCGGAAACTGTGGAACTGAGGACACTAACTAACTAACTAACTATCTAACTAACTAACTGTTGATGTTTTGAGAGTGTAATTCTGTCTCAGTCTTGCTTGATTTGCACTTCATAATGCACCACACATTTTCAACAGGAGACAGGTCTGGACTGCAGGCAGGTCAGTCTAGTACCTGAACTCTTTTACCTCGAAGCCACGCTGTTTTAACACATGCAGAACATGTCTTGGCATTGTCTTGCTGAAATAAGCAGGGACGTCTCTGAAAAAGACGTTATCTGGATGGCAGCATATGTTGCTCCAACACCTGTGTGTGCTTTCTCTTTGCATTTGCTTGCATTTGTAGATGCAGCGACAAGCTGTGCTTACAGACAGTGGTTTCAAGAATATGATTAATTCAAATATTATCTAGAACCAAACATTTAAACAACTCATTGGGAGTTTTTGAGCTTTAGCATATATATTATCATGTTTTCTGGCACATAATTCTGCAGCATTCACAAACAATTCCCTTGCAATGCAACTGAAAATTATCAGCCTCTGCAAGGTGCCTCATTTTGCATTGAATGGTAACTTGTTAAACCCCTATTAAAGTTGGCATTCATTGCTATTTATATTTACCTCAACTCGTCTCTGCAACTGCATTATTTAGCAGCCATTATCTGCAGTAATCACTGCATTAATTAAGAAGTTAAAAATGAGAAGAAGAGTCTTAAAACATGACAGTGAATGGCAAACACGGGAGAAGAGGTGCAGTCAGAATAAAAAAGTGTGGTCACAGACACTCACCAATAAATAGGACCTGAAAGACGGTTAAGTGGAAATTACAGCCTCAGCACACAAAACAATGACTTTCATCAAAGTACGGCAGGGTTATTATTTAATAAGGCGTCTCTCTCTCTGTTGAGCTTTTATTTCCTCTCAAAGTACTCCACTGTTGCATTGTCCTTGTTATGTTTGTGTAATAGAATATAACACTACAGCTCTGTCTCTTCACCGCTGTTTGTCTTGGTGATTATTTTACGACTGATGTAACTGTAAGTTGCTCCACATTATACATTAGCAGTTAAGGACTGGATCATCATTCAGTATCCATCCATCCATTATCTATAAAGGCTTTTCTGTTGGAGGGCTATGGGGGGCTGGAGCTGATCCCAGCTGATACTGGCCGAGACGAGGGACACACCCTGGACAAGTCGTCAGTTCATCACAGCGTTGACATATATAAGCTTTTTCCACCAACGTGGAACCAGCCCCGTTCCTGTTCAAGCAGCTAATTATGAGCAACTTTGAGCATTTTCACCAAAAACAAATTCTTTCAGAGCCGGAAAAGTTGGTTCCCCACTGGAACCAAAAAATATCAGGTTTTTCTTAGGAAACAAAGTAGTTGTGTCATATTCTACAGGTAGCTGTGCATCGTGCAGCACACTTCATTAATTATGAGCATCCTTGATTACAACGGTTCCACTCAGAACTGGTGGAAAAGGTTTAAGAACCAGAGCTAATTTGGTGGAAAATGGTCTACATATGGACCAACAATCATTCACACTCACATTCACACCTACACTCTCAGCAATAAGGGTTACAAAAGGGTTCTTTTGATGAAAAGAGTTTGTCATGGGTTCTTTGTAAGACTTAGGATTCCAATAAGACCCCTTTTTATCCATAGAACCCATTGCAAGTGCTGGACAGGTTCATCAAGGGTTCTTTTTACCATAATATCGATAGGTTCTTGATAGAACCATAGATATCTCAGGTTCTTGAACCTGATCTGATTTTTGGAAACTTGGTACTATTTAGTGAATCATCCTGTGTTTCTACAATTTTTCCTACAAGGAAAAAGTAATTTTACTTTGCAGAATACAGGAGTTTGTGGATGTCCATGAATGTTCTCATTCGTCCAGGTCATTGTAATCTCAGGAAAAGATTAAATCGAAAGCAACTGGACTTGTTGGTGGAGTTTGTGGACCACCGCTGCTTTGATCTGTTATTTTGTTTGCGTTATTGTTTGCCCTGTGTTTTAGAAAGGTTAGCTCAGATTCACACAATAACACAAATAAACTAACCGAACGAGGCAGCGGCAGTCCAACAACTTCAATGTTCCGCAAGTTAAAATTCCTCTTTTTCTTTAAGTAGTCTGGTTGCTTTGGAGAGAGCCATATTTAGTTGACATAACAGCAGTTTCTTGTCAAAAAAGGTTACCTGATGACAAGGTAAAGCGGTGAAAAACAGTCCAAAAATAGCGCTACACTTAAAGTGATAATGAGTCTTTTAGTGTGAACTTTTTGTATGAGGCTAAAATACCTTTCCTTGCTAACCCTGTCCACAGCAGCACATTGCTTAGCTTCCGTGCTGGTTTCTCCAAAGTGGGGATGTGCCACCCTCCATTTTTAAATTTCTGTTACAATTATGAATCCAAATTTTTGACTCTAAAGCACTGATAAACAAAATAAAACTGTGATAATAACAAAAAAGTTAATATTAAGTGTGTATAGAATGTTGTCAGTTGATCACAAAATTTTCTTGGGTCAATAAAAGAGAAATTTACATAATATATTTACTGTAATAAATCATAAAATGACCATGATATGTCATTAGTGAAGCGAGTATTTCAACTCAGCATGTTTACTTGATCTCTGACAGCAATGCTACAGTCGCTTTGTCTGTAACTTGTATTATTGTTTACCTGTTTAACGTTAATTAGAGTTCAAATTAATGCCAAATGTTCGCCGAATGACAAAGTGTACATTTATGAGTCGTAAGAAATCATTAATAATCTTTTAGAAGGAGTAGATGTTTATAACGGTTAAACCGAGCAATATGTTAATGGAGTTTGGCAGACAGTCACTGATGTCCAGAGTGTGTATTTTCAGAGCAGTGGGCTTTACAGATTACAATCTTGTGCACGTCTTGCACTCCTGCAGTGTTCCTGCAGCCTGCTTGGGCTCCTGACTTTGTGGATGAGGAGGCAAGGGCAGGAAACAACTCACTTCAACTATGGATCGTATATTAAGTAAGATTTCGACCTATTTAATACACAGTCTATGGCTTAAACTCGCTCTTTGGACTGCTGCACTCATTTTTGGACACGCAATTGTTACATATTGCTTCTTTAAAGGCTTTAAAGGCTTGCGAGGGGTTTTATGAACAGTATCTGTAAAATCCTTATTGTGTGCTACACTCTCCTTCATCCTACCCGACCCCCATCCTCCTTTCTTTATCCCTCTACAGTCCTGATTTATGGCGCCATCCCTGCCTGCACTCATTCCCCTCTCCTTCCTTACTCCTCCTCCTCCTCCTCCTCTCAAGCCGACCACAGACCCACACGGACAATTACAAGGCGAGTCATATGATTGTGCTAAAAGCATACACTTCAAACTGACAGTGCGAGGGTAAAGAAAGGGTGGGGGCGGGGATGAAGGGTGGCATTTTTACGGGAAACAAACCCTTCCCACTGCTGTCCATCTTTCTGTCACTTTTATCAGGGCTCTCTCCTTGAAGTTTTGGCGGTCCACACACACACACACACTCGCTGCTACACCACCCTGCTATTGAAGTCATTTGATTTTACAAATCACACATGAATAACGGGCGAGAAAGGGAAGTAGAGCTTTTCCATTTGCGAGACAACTTCATTTGGTTATACATGAGTGCGGAGGAGTTGAACTGAGTGGGAAAATCTCTGTAACCTGCAGAGGAGGCCATTTCAACCTGGCCCAGAAAAAATTCTGCGGTACAATCCTTTTACACTCCACTGCTTTTGCTGCAGTGCCCGGTATTATGCACCCATCCCTCTATCCTTCCATCTTTCTTCTTACTCTCCTCCTCCCCTCCAACTCCCCACCGCCACACACTTAAACTGCAACTGAGCTGATCCTTATCCACCGACTCTCGAGCCAATACTACAGGCTAAAGCGGGAAAGTCAGACTTATTTATAAGGGCAGATAAAACCAAGGACCACATGCACGGATGCTGCAGACACACACGCACAGAATCACTCAAATTTAGTGTCCAACGGCAAGAATGTCACATGAATATGAACTCATAGCCTCGTGCCGAACTGACACAAAGACCAGCTTTGTTGTTACTTGGGTATTTCCAACAGTAAATCTGATAATAGATCCGTATCTAATAAGATAAATGTTAATATCTTATCCTCTGGGCGCAAGATAGTGAGCCTTGTGTGTGTGTGAGAGGAAGAATGTGTCAGTGTGTGTGTTTTTGCCCTTCAACCTCTGAAGGATAATGTGGACTCACTTACCAGCTGAGACATCCCGCACAACAGACTACCACAATTAGATCACACACAATTATTCAATTAGCACGGCTGCAGTATGTGGACAGCGAGGAGGAAGGGTGGTGGAGAGGAGAGGAGGAAGAGGAAGGAGTATTACACCCAAATTAATGCATATATACAGGTTTTGTTTGACATGGTGATACCTACTAAAAATAGGCAACTTGTTCTTTTCCCATTGCCAGTAGACAAGCATGGCTTTCTGTTTTTTCTGCAATTTTTCACCATTTTTGGACCTTTTATGGACCAAACAACTAACTGATTAAACAGGAAAATGACTGAAAGATGAATCGATAATGAAAATAATCTTAAGTTGTTAGTTGCAGCCCTGGATAAAAGGCTGCTAAAAGCTAAAAGTTAAAATATTCTATTCCTTCTTTTGCTGGGGACCCCATACAACCCACTCAAGGACCCCTTTTCAAAACCACTGGGCTAAACTATTAATACTGAAAATAATCAGCAGATGAATAAATAATTAAAGTAATAGTTAGTTAAAAATAATCATTAGTTGCAGCCGTAGATAAAAGGCTACTGAAAGATGAGCTAAAATATTCTTTTCCTCCTTCTTTTACCGCCTACAACCCACTCAAGGACCCCTGTTGGTCCCTGAAAACCACTGGGCTAAATGATGAATCATGAAAATAATCAGCAGATAATGAAAGTAATCATTAGTTACATGAAAAAAAGGATGCAAGGCAGTTTAAAAGAGGAGAAGCCTCTAAGGGGGGAATCGAAAAAATAGGGGATGAAACAAAACAGAAGATTAGGTGGAACAGTCTGAGTATTCTGGACCTGGAAGAATCTGTTCCTCGAACTGTGTTTAAAACACAAACCCATGATGCTGCAAAAACCAGGAACCAGTTCACTGCCTTGTAAAGACGTGTCAAAGTCTGCTCCTGCATTCACAGGGAAGCCATAAGCAGCGAGCACAGCCCAGTGAGCATTTTACTGTCTCCGTGTCAGTGACAAGGAAGCAGTTAGAGTAGCATTGTGCAAAGCCGTAAACACATTGCTGGCCCATGGGAAATCGATACGGCGCCTTGGAGCATGGTATTACACTGCTGTGATTCTCCCCCTTTTTACTTTGCACCCACTGCACTCTCCTCCAGCTATGCTATCCTGTCATCCTGTCTCCCTTCTCTCAGGATAACCTGGCTTACCTGACAGTCCTGCCGATTATCGCATTCCTTTTTATTATTGCGCTCCGCGGATACAACCTGACCACAGATCCAATTTCTCCCCACAAAGAGGAGGCGTTCATTGGGTAAACGAGTGAAACTCTGGCACAATATTTCTAATAGAGGCCGGGGTTTGTACTATTGGGTTGTGAAAAATGACACTGTCTCATAGCTGCCTGTTCCTCTAATAACAGCCATTAACACTGGAGGGGGGGGGATAGACGGGCTCCATCACACAGCTGACCCACACACACACACACACAAGCACCAGTCTAATTTGGTGCAGTAGCAGACGCACAGATGAAACTGAAGAGTTGGAGGAAAGAAAGCAGGAGACTACATGAGTCAGGTTGTATTCAGACCGACTCAGGCGCTGCAGCGAAAACACCAGTTGAAAGAGGGTCAATTTTTGGGGAAATGCAACCCGACCACTCTGCACTATTTTAGCCTTGATCCCACTCAGCAACACATTTTGGATAAGCCCCCAGGATGAGACGCAAAACGCACCGCGCCCCCTTAACCGAAGATCGTAATGTGTGAACTGTTCATAGATGTGACTGAGAGCTCAGCAAGAGGTCGTTGGTGCCTCCGTCAACGCCATGCATGTCCCACCAGCAGTGTTTGGGAAGCGGAGTGTTTTCCCTGCATGATTATGTTTACATGCTTTTCCTTGATTGTTGCACTTCGACCATGGATAAGTCGGCTTCGTAGTGAAAGAGTTTCTTTTTTGTCTGTTTTTATGATCGCAAGTTTGCGCAGGGTCTTTTATTTTGAAAAGAATCTGAGTTTTCTATGCTGTTTCTGTGTCTGACTTCCTGCACGGTCGATCTGCTCAGTGCAGATTGAAGCGGGCATTGGTCCATGGAGCAGAGCAGAGAGACGCTTCTAAGAAATGGGAAAGTCGCGCTGGTGGAATCAAAAGCACTGTGTTGAATGGTCGTGATCGGCTCCGGCAGACGTGACGCAGCCGTAACGCAACGCACGCAGCCCAGTAGAATCAAACAGTGAGACCTGCAGTCACAGGTTGGGTGAGGAGGGGATTTGAGAGCGAGAGACAGAGAAGGAACCAGAGCAGCAACAAGAAAAGTTCAAATACAGACAAACAAGAGCAAAGATGAATTATAAAGTACAGTAGTAGTGGCTATAAGACAGGTCTGGTGGAGATGACAACAGTAACATGCTGCTTCAATATTAATAATCAAATGTCACTACTAGCATGTGTTTTCATGACACGTAATATTATTTTCACGCTACAGATGCTTCATATCCAGGCTCACGAACACACTTATGAGTAAAGCATATAAGCAGAGAGGAAACTAACTCTGTCTTCACTTCAGAAACTTTATTTTGTGCTTCATATCCAGGTTATAAACATCTGACTGTGAGAAAACAACAGTTAGATGCTGCAAACTGTTGCTTCGGTACTAATAATCTAATCTCTTTAAGCGTGCCTACCACAAAATAAATCAGTAGCATCTACTGGAATGACTTTCTTTCTGCTAGAAAGAAAATAGTTCCTAAAAACTGCTCACAGGCTCTGTGGATTACCTGAGCGGGGGTCAGCAATCGTAGCCACATATGGCTCTTATGCCCCTCTCCAGTGGCCCTCTGTGGCTTTGACAAAATTTACGGTTGGAATAGTGGTTCTTTTTACAACATTTTAAGTTAATTTAAGTTAAAAGTTATTTGTTGTCAGTCTAAAGTGACTCAGACTCAGGAGATGGCTTTGTTCAGATATTTCAAACTATGACCCACATATGATGAAATCCATGTTGGATACTCTTCAATCACAGCATCAAATCTGGAGCATATCTGACCTCTGGATCACTTTGACGTTATCTGAATACAGAGTTAAGATATTTTTCTGGTATGACTAATGCCGTAATTTTGAATGCTTTTGAATCCTAGCCAAATGCCAGAAACAGATGCTTTTCCTTTTAATTTTGCTGGTGGCTAATCCAAAAAGAGAAAAGTCTCAGAGCAAAAGAGAGAATTTCATAGTTGTAGCTTTGGACATTTATTTTTCTTTTTTGGCCAAACACGACTCCTATGACAGCAAAGCTTGCAGACCCCTGACCTTGAGTAACTGGGTCCTGATTTCTGGAAGAGACACCGGTGTTGAGATTTTCACTTTGAGCGCCACAATCCGAGGGTCATTTAGTCCCATTAAATTAAAGAAAGGGCAGAAATCTCTACGGACGATATCTCCAGAACCCGACAGCTCTAACCAAAACGATTACAGGATGAACAGCACAACCGGTAAAAGGAAAAAAAAAAATGCTTTGTATTTTGGGGTGAACTGTCCCTTCAAGCTGGTGATCAAACTGCTCCACCATCAGCCTGAAATATTGCTGAAACCGGGCCTCTGTTATTTGTGCACCCAGCTTCAATGACTGCATCTAGCCTGCAGTTTATGCAAAACAGTGATATTAAAAAAGCCTCCTTTGGTTTCTGTCAAGTGAGACAGAAACTGAATGAGGAGAGTCAGCGGTTGTTGTGAAAAAGTCGGTGAATCAGAGACATAAAACATTATTTTATGATTGTTTCACAGTAGTTGTGTTCAAGCACAAATAACACCCCCAGACAAGCCTGCGCTAATCACAGCAACACCTGATTTGGTCTGAACACAGTGTGGTGTGTGTTTGTGATTACTGTACTCACATTCCTCTTCTTTGGGGTCCAGCTGTGTGACACTGATGGAGAGGCGGTCCACGCGCTCCTGCAGGGAGTTGACCCGGAAAGAGAAGGTGTGGGCCTCGTTGAACAGCTCTCCAAACAGGTCCTCTGCATATTTACCTGCACGCACACACACAGGCAAACACAGGCACAGAATACTTTTTTTAAATTTCTTTTATGCTTGTGATGTACTCAACAAAAAAAGGTGTTGAACTGGAAACAAAAATAACCAAGAAAGTGTTAGAGCGGAAAAAAAGTGGCATGATCAAATTATTTCAAGGCCATTAACAATTCTATATGCAGCGATAATGAGAAAATGAATGAGCGCCATTTCACTTTAGGTGTTTTGTTTTCTGCGGGGACTGGAGTCGACAACACTCAGACCCTTTTGTTTAAAAAAAATGTGAATGAAAATACTTTCTCAGACAGAATCGAGGCAGCCTGGAAGTGCTGTTCTTCCTTTGTGTCAAGCATCACAGCTTTAAAGACGTGCAATTACTGATATTGAGACATGGAGAAACGCTGTGTCAGTGTGACTGGAAATCCACAGGGAGCCGAACGTCGGAGGCTGACTGCTCTGATGGAGATGTGAGCGCTTGAGATGTTTTACCAAAGACAGCTGTGTGATACCAGATTTACTTAAAAATATGATGATTAAACTGAAGAGGAAAACTAATTACTTCGCCTCAGTTTTCATAACACTTTAAGACAGGTTTTTGTCGAGTATCCCAGGTTCTGTTATCGGTAAAACATTCCTGTCATGAACTGAATCAGGCTTTTAAGCCTTCATAAATCTGAGCGGATTTATATCATAGCACATGAGTCATGACCACATGGAGCAATATGTTCTGTGTTCTCTCACCCTTCCAACACAAACTTTACATTAGAGCTATGCCAAACAAGGCATACTTCAAATTAAGTGATTAACAATGAAGCACATTTATAAATTTGCTAACACAGACTGCCAAATTTGTACAATCCTGCAGAAGCTCTTTTTACTGCGTATGTGTGTGGATTTTAGAAATCTGTAAACTGCAAATATCTGTTAATCTTTTGAATCGGTCGTTAGTTCATTTGAAGGATTTCTTACTATACGAAAAGATCTATCACCATGATGTGCAGAATCTTTAATGGTGAATGGTATACATGTACATAATGTCTTTCAAAGAGAGAGAGGATCAGGCAGGAATCAGGCAGGCTACCTCCGTTTCTTCTTTAATCAACACAACACCTGCTATTAACATTTTAGACCTGGTATTAACATGTTCATACCTGTTATTAACATGGCTACACCTGATATTAACAGGTTCACATCTGGTATTAACGTGTGTACACTAAGGATTAATATTTTCGAAATTTACTTTTATGCCGGGAAAAGAAACCAACTTTCTTTTTAAAGGCATAGCTTCAGCTAAGTCCTGGTCATTTCAAGCAACACTAAATGCAACAAGAAGAATTGCACATATATGTGTTCCTTTTTTAATCTTTTTTTCTGTGTATTATTTTGATCATTATCAAGGCAAAAGAACATAATTTATGTATCAACATTAGAATTAATATAAGCTTCGCATCCAGCTTGAACTTCGTCATATCTGCTGCTGACTGCAACTGCCAGAATTATGAAATGCCAAGTTCATTGTCTGTGATTTTATCTTCTGACATTAACAACCTCATGAAAGTGATATTTTACAAATTTTCATTATATAAGCTAACAAAATTTGCTCGGGATTAAACGATAGTCTACACCTGACATTAACATGTTAAATCTCTTTTAAACACATTTCTTTAGAAGTGTTTCTCTTGCATTGGTTATTCTTCTGTTTTTACTGTACTTGTTTTTATTGTGTAGTAATTCACACCTGTTTTTATTCGTTTAAACTAAACTTTGTAACCTGTTTTTGAAAAACTTTTTGAAAAGTGCCATATAAATCAAGTTCTTATTATTCTAGTCTTCTGACTACTCATTGCACTTATACCAGGTACATGCCAGCATTCACTCCATTCACACACACACACACAACACACACACACACACAACACACACACACACACACACACTCCCACACCGATGGCACAGCCTTCAACAGTTCAGTATCTTGCCAAAGACACTTCAGCATCAAACTGAGGAACCCAGGATCAAACTGCTGATCTTCCGATAAGTGGAAAACTGGCGCTCTACCTCTGAGCCACAGCAGCCCTCTTATTTTAGATGATTTTTATCCACAATATCCAAATATCCAAATATCGTCTGCTGCAGAATTGAAGGACCAGGTTTATTAGATCTATGTTTGTGAAAAAATTTTAGTTGTTAAAAAGTGGGAAGAATCATGCCATTAATCACAATAAAATTTAGCTTATTTTAGCTATATACTGGTTTATTAAATAGTCCATTGCTGAATAAACCAACACAGTTTCAGGCATGCCCCCTAAAAGTGGATTATTGGAGTCATCAGTTGAGAGGACTCCAAGTCAACTCTCATTTTGTCAGTCAAACTCTTTTTTTAGCTGCACCACTGTACACGGAGCAGGCAGCTCGGCAGATTGCAACCTTTACAAACCAAGTCTGAAAAGTCCTAACCGCAAAACTAAATGCGATGGAAATAGAGAAGGATATGGAAACAGAGGGCAGTACGAGTCAGGGCAGCGTGACTCGGCTGCTTCAACACTCTCACTGCCAGTGAAGTCGGCTAAACTACTTTTGAACCTGATGCTGTTAACAACCTCCTCTACTGCTGTCCAGTTTGATCGACTCTTCTACTGACAGCGTCCGGCGGGAGAGAGAAACTCTGTGCTGTGCTGGGATTTTATAACTCAACTGCAACCAGAACACACACTTTTGCTTTCTCTGACCATGGAAATGTGAAGCATTAAAATCAGGGCTGCAAGTGAAACTTTGGCGCAAACAAGTTTGATAATTGACTAATAATTTCAGCAAAATTTCAGCAAATGTCAAACATTTGCTGGTTCTAGCTTCTTATAAGGATCAGTGTTGTGCATGAAGATGCTAAAAAAGCAGCTTTCATTGAACATGCTCATCTTTTTGGTGAATAGTGAACTTAACAAATCACTTTGCAACTAATAAACATGAAAGTGAGCATTGTTTCTGATAACAGCGTCCTTGTTGTTAGCTGATTAAAAACAGAAGCGTCAACGTATAAAAACTTTCTTTCCAGCTTTTTTCAAGGAGCTGTAATTGTATGAACTACACTGAAGACTAGAGTCTCTGTTACAGCGAGAAGCAGACAGCTAGATCCACGTTATACGCTCGTCTCCTATATCTTGTCTTCCCTCTCATGTCCTCACAGTTTGCATGCATGGTGCATTCAAGTTTAACCGGAAAGTCAGAATTCCACATTTCCCAGTTGGAAATTTCAACAGTAGTTGGTGTTTAAATTAAAAACAAAACAAAAAAACAAAAAATAAAGCAAATGATCCTGAACTAGTTCATTTTAGGACTATGAACTGAACTTTGAGCTAGCTCTTGATAGTGTGATCTTGCACAACACTGATGACGATTTACTGCTTTTCTTTGTCAAGTTATGACGGTAAGTAAAGTGTCTTTGGGTTTTGGACTGTTACTGGACAAAAGAATCAACTGGAAGAGTCACTTTGGGCCCTGGGAAATTGTGATGAGCATTTTCCACAATTTTTGGACATTTTATAAACTAAACAATCAAGTGATTAATCACAAAAAGTTGCAGTCCTAATTAAAACGTGTGTCTCACAGCTTAAAAAATTAGACTATCACCTTGCAGACTCAGAGGCGCGTTCCCAGTATGTCTGTAAAAGTTCTGGTCTTTTGCACTGTCAAATCGTCAAGTGTCTAAAGTCTGCTTGCAGACTTTGGCTGAAGGAACTGCCCACAGTTCATAGCATTATGATGTTAAACATGGGGTTACCATGGAAACAAAAGAACAAACAAAAGATCTGTAGATGGTAGCACTTGATTAATCTCATTATTCTGCATCCAAAGTGTTTAATTCACAAACAAAAATGTATTAAATCACAACCCGAGATGAACATTTTCACCTTGATCTGAATTCTTTGCTTAAACCACTCGGCTTATTAAACAACAACAAAAGTAATGAGCTTTTGAAACTTAATAGAACATTTTCCCAAGAACGCCTGATTGAATATATTTGTTTGCGTTTGTGTACCCCTCTTTTTTATTATTTTTATGTAATGGTCTTGGAATATTTTCATTTAATGTTCTTCATAATGCATTTGTATCATTTTTGATATGTTGCAAACTGTCCCATTTCTCCTTATAGGATTTCAGGCCATTGTAGCCTCCTGCACTTTTTCTCCTTCTTTTTATGAGCAACTATGGTGAAACTTTGTAATGTAGTGGTTTGTTTTGTTTACCTTTTTGGTCCTATATGTACCACTGGAAGATGTATGTTTTGTAATGTGATGGTGTCTTGTAATTCCACGTGGGATGGGCCAGATGTTTGTTTTTATTTCTGTGTCAACATCACCAAACTAACTAACTAACCAGGTAACATCAGCTAAATTTTAGGCCATACTGACTGGACCGATGAGTGAAAAACATATTTTTCATATTAGGTGTGTTGTAGAAAAGACATCCGTGATAATGTGCATGTATGAAAATGAAAACCACAAGCAGATGACAAATTAATACACCAAACGTGTGTGTGTGGTACTGACTGAGGCTGCTGAGCTGGCGTATGACGTTAGCCAAGGAGATGTTAGTCACACACTCCAGCTCATTCTTGATGTTCCTTGGCAGCACGGTGTGGCACAGGTGCCTGGGCTCGATGGTGCGCTTCACCAGTGGCATCCTTCTGCTGCGACACCACTACCTGCAGGACAGAGGGAACAGAACACAACATTTCATTAATGCAACAAGTTCTAGTTACACATTTGTCTCCAAAATTTTGTGCTTACTGCAACACCGAGCCTAATAGAGGAGACAGACAGGATGGAGAAAATACTTGTTTCGCTGATTGTTTTACTAACACAACACAAGAATTAGCACAACAGAGCGATGGAGAGAAAAACATTAGCATAAGAGAGCGAGCGAGATGACAGAAGTACAGTTAAACAGGATCCTGGAGAGATACATAATGCAACAGAATAGCAGGGCAAGTCATGTTTTGACATTGCTAACAGGCCATGTTGTCTCATCTGTTTCTCTGACTTGGCACTGTCTTGTCCTTCTCATCATGCATAGCCAGGGCTAACAAACCTCAGCACTTTGTCTGCCAACTCAGCCATGCTGATGGTATTAAGGCTGCAGTGCTGGGCAGCAAGACCTCACCTCTCCTCCATTCACACCAACAGCTAAAAACCCCAGAAGACACAGAGACAGCAATCATACAGAATATGTTACAGAAATCATATTAGGTGTCCTTAATGCCCCTATGCCTTCATACCAAAGCCACAAGAAGCAGTCTACAAGATCAATTAATCATTAATAATTTATGGACTACAAAAGCCTTGCTTTTTTTTCTTTTTCCTTTTAAGTTTCCTATCTATAAATCCCTCCTCTGGACAAAACAACATCAAATGAGGTGTAATTACTGCCACTACTATTACATTCTTAAAGGTGATTAATCGATCAATGATTAATCATTAGCATCGCTTAAATGCACACACACACACACACACACACACACAACCAGACTGCCATAATTACATTCAGATCACCCAGGTATGCTGTAGTCATTTCCAATGTTGTTAATTAATTAAGTAGAATGAAGTCCAGTCCAGAGGGGTCCACCGTGTCCATGACTGGTTGCCATGTCTTAATAAATCGCTTGACATTGTCACAAAACGGTGCAGGCTGTTAACTTTTCCCTTTTCTTTTTCCTGTATACATACATGGACATATATGCTATGTCAATGTTTCTCAAACTTTTTACACCATGTACTGCCTCAGAAAGCACCACCATTATGACCAACATTAAAATATAGTGGCGCAGAAAAAATATCTGATATTTTATGTATTTTCATTCCAATTTTTCTAGCATTTTGATAGTATTATGTTTTTTTAAATTTCTTTTTCAAATATGTATGACATTCCTCCATGTACCACTAGAGAGAGTTTGCATATCACAAGTACCACAGTTTGAGAATAAGGTGCTATGAGCTAGGCCCATCTACATTGAAAAGAAAACAAAAAGAAAAGAATTACAAAATTATAGTCACATTTTACGTTAGCTAAATCAGCTATCAGATGTAACTAGCCAGCTAATGACTCATTTCTTTACACAATTAGATTTATATAATAACAATATATCACCTTGCTTACAGTATTACAATATATTTAATTTTATGCATAAACCCTTTATCTGTGATATTTATCATATCGCCAGATTCTTGCTGATACACAGCCCTACACTTAGCATATCAAATTTTTTTAGTTTTTCACTTACAGAAAAGACAAGAGTAGAAAGTTAGCTGAGGATCCGCAAGAAAGGGCAGGACTTAGGAATCGTTAGTTGGAGTACTGTGCAATGTCCACTTTATACAATATATCAATATACAATGAAGAGATGATCACTTCAAGTCATGTCTGATCAAGGTAACCACCTCCTTGCACATTTTCAAAATGTACAAGCATCAGGTTCGCGACTAAATCACCAAGCAAGTTAAGTAGCAAGAACTTAATTTGGAAGCACACATCATCCTTAGTGTTGATTAGTCTGTGAGTATTTGTTTTTTGTGAAGTCAGAAGCTATTTATTATTGTTTTAAACAACAATACTTGTATGAGGTTATAATATTTAGGTTCTTTACCTCTACTGCCACTGCAAAACACCATCTAGCAGCACAACTCTCTCTATAACAACACCAGTTAATCATGCCAACAACACTCTCTGCTATTAGCTCGTCTTTAATTAGATTGTGTGCCATGATGTGGACATCAGGTGCTCAGATGGACTGACTGATTGACTGGGCTTGACAGTGATAAGGCCTCGTTAGAGCACTAATTAACCATAATTGGCATCTGGTACTTTTAATACCCTGCTGTATTCTTAGCGGTGTTGCTGTCGCTGAGGAATAAACATGATTATTGACCGTATCCATAAAAATGTAGGGCAAGGAAGGCTATTCTAGGAAGTGGCCCAGCTCTGTATGGTTAGAGGGAAGAGAGAGGGAGCCCAGTAAAAAAAAAAAAAAATGCTTTGTTGAGGTGATTCATCTTGGGAGCGTCTTAAATGGGGGTAAAAAATGCCCATAAAAGGAAAGAATGAGAACTCGCACCTCTCTAAGTCGTTGTTAAAGTGGTTTCAATGAGACGTGCGGGCGATGTTACTGCGACACAAACCCAAACACAGCGCCAAAATCCCTGCCCACCTCCAAAATAACAAGACATCTTCTCTACTCTTGAGAGGCTTTTATTTCCTCCCACAGCGTCTCCATCTCTCACACACACACACACAAACACACACATTCCCTCCTGATTGGAAACACCTCTTGACCCAATGTGCGCTGACATTTTCCACAGCCTCCGGAAGTCTCAGTAATGGAGGGCTGACCCTGAGCAACCACTCGCCAAGGTGGAGGTGTAAACTCAGTTGTTACTGTGTTGACCTTTAACATACAGACTCAACAGTGCTTAATGTAACATCGACTGTATGTTCAGGAGCGGCATCTTAAGAATGCACCAATAAAAATAAAAAAATTAAAAAAACCAAGAAAGAGGAACCAAGATTTCTCATTAAAAATGGCTGCCAGTAAAGGAAAAGTTCAACATTGCACTGTTGTTGAGAGTCTCGGCCAAGAAATAATCCAGCACACAACTTCAAATAAAATAGCATTTTGCCATATTAACACTTATCATTTTGTAGAGATTAAACAAACAAGATATTAGGCTTGGGAGGTATAAAAGTACTACTAAGAAATCCTGACGCTATGATTTTCATTACCGTCATAAATACAGATTGTCCTCTTTTTATTCAACTGATAGGGAGATGATGTGTTGTAGTGTGCAGGACACACCAGCAGGGGTCAGTCTCTGTGTGGGAGTGCAGCTGATCTGACAAAGACGGCGCCTGGGAGATAATGTTACGGGACTCACTGGCAAAAAAGAAGAGAAATGTCTCTTCCCGGGGAGTATTTGTGGTTTTGTCCTGATGATGCAGACTGCAGATTACTGACTGGTCAGAGCACACAGGATCTGAGGAGTGTAGGAGAGTGGCGAGCATGAGAGAGAGCGACTGGTGGACTGGTTATTGTCTGTGGTGACCGTGAATGCGCTAAGCTGAGATAAAGGTGAGTCTTTCCATGTACGTACAGCGACATCACTACAAATGTACAGTTTAGGTTTGAGCTTGTCATTGAATAAAACTTACAGCTTCTCAAGACCAAAGCAGAGCTCCTGTGCGTGTGGTTGTTTCACAGCTTTTAACAGCGTTGCCATGACGATCAGCTCCGCCTCCATCGAGAGAGAACAAAAGGAGAGTACAGTCCAGTTTAGCCATTTTACACAAGTTATATAAAAAAGAATTTTTTAGTTAGTTGCGGAAAAAGAAAGAGAACACTTCAAACTTCATTCAGGAGCTGCACCTCGCCATCAGGCCAAGGGGATTGTTGGAAAACAGACGATGCAATCGCAGGTGCACTGCTGCTAACTGTGCTGTAGCAGCCATTAGCTGGTTAGCTCAGATAGCAGTCCTCTTAGACTGGGATACAGCCTCTGAGACTGATGGAAGCCAGTTTAACACCTGGGAATACGGTAACATTACCGAGGTGATGTACAGGACTCCAGGGACAATGAAGACACGGCAAGTTCAGGTGAGGACTGAAGGTGTGAAGCTGTTAAGGAGCGAGTTTGTGACTTAGCAAACTTATCATCCATCATGTTGATAAGTCGTGAGTATTTGATTTTGTAAAGTAATACTGTGTTGAAAAAAATTTGCCAAATGTTCATTCTCCTCTCTGGTTGTTCTGACACATTTATTCATCAAATCATTGTTGTTTTTTTGTCAGCATTTAACAGGCGTCTCACTTTGTGACCCACAAATATACATTTAAATTATTTAATTAATATTATAAACATGCAACGACCAGTCAACTAATTGCTTTAACTAACGACTGCTAGCTGACTAGGAAAATCTGTCATCGGGGGTTGCCCTAAAAGTGATGAAGCAAATTCCCAAAATGTCAAACTTTTCCCTTAATGTACAAAACATCAGCAATAAAAAAAATCAACAACTAATTTTAGTGTTAATCTTATCTTCTTGAACCTGAGTTGCATCCCTCTTTGCACAAACTTCATCCCGACCCTCTCAGATCATAAACATTCTGCTCCTGTTCAAACCACCTCCTCCTTTGGGGATTAATCTCCTTCTTTCAGCTGCTCCCCAATTAGGGGTTGCCACAGCGGCTCATCTGTCAAACCAGGCCCCGCCCAACCCTGCACGCGAGTCTCATTTTGTGATCCTCATATTTGATTTGGCGTAGGTTATTTTACGCCAGATGCCCTTCCTGACACAACCCTCCTCATTTATCCAGGCTTGGGATGGCAATTAAGAATTGCCCAGGAGGCCGTGTCTTACACGAGGACACCTGGACATTGGACAGAAGAAGGAGGGGATAGAACTGGCAACCTCAGCTGATGACTCACCCAGCTTCCTGAGCCACAGCTGCCCCTCTCCTTTGGCATTAATACGAATTTAATATCATAAATCAATGAGGCGTTTATTTACCTTAATTCACCACATCAGTTTTCTTTACGAGAACAGTAAGTGTTCTTAAATTTTGCACATTCAGCGTATCTGTGGGTTACAGGTGTACAGAGAGAAACACAGACAGATTAATAGAGAGAAGCAAACAAAAATTAAATCAGTCAATCACAGCTGTTTATTTCTCTGCCACGCATGCACGCAAGCTTATTCAACACAAACACACACACACAAACACACAGATGATGACAAATGTATCTGCTGGGTAAGTTCACGCTGTTTTTGTACCCCTCCTCTCCTTCCTCCCTCCTGTGCTCATCTCTCCCTCTTCAAGGCTTCTCTGCTCTCTCATCTCCCCATAAAGGAATGTGTTGTCCTCTTAACAACCTTCCGCCTACCTACTGGGTCATAAGAGTTATTTCTGAGAATGACGAAGACCAGGTTTATCCAAATGGATGACACAGACGGAGAGAGACAACCATGTTAGGTAGAGGTGCGAGACAAACGGGCTGCATAAGATTAATACCTTGGTTTTCATAAGACTTTTTTTAAAAAACAAATATTTCACAGGTAGCAGAGAAAGGCAGACATAACAGGAAAAAAATGATTGCGTCAAACACAAAGCAGCAGTGGATGAATCATTCACTCCTACCCTCTCAGCCCCATAACATAAAAGCTCATAGAAATGGGTGTTAAGTGATGATATTGATTCTGCCAGCCTGAATTCCTCAGGGTGGGTTTTTCAAATGCAACCCCCGATTCCAAAAGCGCTGGGACGATGTGTAAAACATAGTTTAATAAAAACAGAATGCAATGATTTGCAAATCCTTTTTGACTCGTATTCGATTGAATGTAGTGCAAAGACAAGATATTTAATGTTCAAGCTGATAAACTTTATTTGATGCCTGCAATGTGTTCCAAAAAAACAAAAACAAAAAACAGTTGGGGCATGTTTACCACCGTGTTACATCACTTTTTCTTTTAACAACACTAAGCAAGCGTTTGGAAACTAAAGACACTAATTGTTTATATCTTGAAAGTAAAATTCCAAATTTTCGCTTGACGTACAACTTCACTTGTTCTACAGTTCAGGGTCTCTGCTCTCGTATCTTTTACTTCATAATGCACCACACATTTTTGTTCTTTTTTTAATTTTTGGGGGGCTTTTTAAGCCTTTAATGGATAGGACAGCTGAAGATATGACAGGAAATGAGGAGTGAAAGTGGGGGAATTACATGCAGCAAAGGGCTGCAGGCAGGATTCGAACGTACAGCTGCTGCAGAGGACTCACAGCTTCTGTACATGGCGCACGTGCTCTACAAACTGAGCTACTCCGGGTAGCCCCCCCACCACACATTTTCAAAAGGAGACAGGTCTGGACTGCAGGCAGGTCAGTCTAGTACCTGAACAAGACATTGTCTTGCTGAAATAAGCAAGGATGTCTCTGAAAAAAGTCGTTGTCTGGATGGTCGTATATGTCGCTCCAAAACCTGTATGTACCGTTCAGCATTAATGGGGCCTTCACAGGTGTGACATTTACCCATGATGCCACGGGCACTAACACACCTCCATACCATCACAGATGCTGACTTTTAAAGTTAGTGCTGGTAACAATCTGGATGGTCCTTTTCCTCCTCAGCCTGGAGGACACAATGTCCATGATTTCTGAAGACAATCTGAAATGTGGACTCGTCAGACCACAGCACACACTCAGTCCATCTCAGATGAGCTCGGGCCTCAAAGTCGGCAGCATTTTTGGATGCTGTTGATATATGGCTCTCACTTTACATGGCAGAGTCTTAACTTGCATTTCTAGATGCAGCGACAAACTGTGATTATTGACAGCGGCCTTCCAAAGTGTTCCTGAGCTAGTGTAGTATCCTTTACACAGTTATGCAGGTTTTTAAGATTTCTCTTCTAAGATTTCTTTGGATTCTCTGAATCTTTTAATGACATTCTTAAACTGTTGGGACTATTTGCAGTTTTTCACAAAGTGGTGAACCTCACCACATCCTTGCTTGTGACCAACTGAGCCTTTTGAGGATGCCACTTTAATACCCAGTCAAGATACTGTCACCTGTTACCAATTTTTGTTCTGTCTGTCCCAACTTTTTCGAAACTCTTTGCGGGCATCAAATTTAGAATGAGTGTATATTTGCAAAAAGCAATAAAGTTCATCAGTTTGAACACTAAATATCTTGTCTTTGTACTCAAAAAATATTTGCAAATCATTGCAGTCTAATTTTGTTTATGTTTTACACAGTGTCTCATTTTTCCTGGAATCTGGGTTGTAGTAAAGATGCTGATTTAAAATAGAGATTTCAAAAAATGACCAAAAAGTTAAGAGATTCTATTTTAAAACCTGTAATAAAAAACAAATCAATGATGAAATTCACATCCTTATCCTGCTTAATCTTGTTTTTCTGTCTCCTTTTGTCTGTGTTTATAGACAAAGCACTTTGTGTCCTCGGCAACTGTGCTATGGGCTAATTCTAGCTTTCGCTCCACACGCATCCCTGTTTTGGTCCCTGTTGTGGTTCTAATGCGTGCAAAGCAAGGTTACAAGATTGTTTCTTTGCATAATGCATCTAAAAAACATGAATTTGGGATATCTCTTTTCCTTTAAAGCATCATAGGCTCAATTGCATGTTCTTGATATTTGCTGACACATCATTAGTGCACTGTTCACTTGCCTTTCATTTCAAGAAAATTCCTCAGACTGCTTCACCACGGTGCATACGTGTTTTGTGTGTGACTAATGACCGCAGCATACGCTTGCTTCTCCGCTGACCGGACGCAAGTTAAGTCAAGACTGCTGTCCATGGGAGGGAAGATTTTCTCTGCACAGGGACACTTACTACAGTATGCATATGCACACACATACACGCACATGCATTTGTCCACTGAGGTTTCCATACCATGCTATGACATGATAACATATGACAGCGCTGCTCCTGTGAGAATAGCGCTGTCATTTCTCACGGTTTCCCATGAGAAATCGTTTGAACATCATCTTGCTTCTGACAGAGAGAGAAAAAGAAAATGAAAGAGACAGCAAGAGGAAGAAAGGACACTCACATCCATTACAATTTACAAAACCATAACAATGTGACAGCCCTTAACAAGTTGGAATCACTCGACAACAGTTTCCTGCATGGGCGAAGGAGCTTTAATAAGCAACACTAAGAACTTAATGAGAAATCACTGAAGAAAAGATTTACTCGACAGAGAGTGTTCCACCACCGGATAAATAAAGGATGTTCATTAATGTCAAGGTTTCTTTTTTTCTCCATGGAAAATCCTTAATAATAATTGTCTGATTATGTAGGAAAAAGAATGAGATGTGCCTCATTTAAGCTCTGGTGAGATATTTTTAAGTGACAGAGAGATTTAGGAGACGAGACCGGCAGAATAAATGGTGTAGCAGGTGTAGTGTGTGACAAGACAGTAAATTATAAAGAAGTTATGTTTTTGATGTGTCAGGACTTTTCTCAGACTAGCAGAAATGGAAGTGTTGCAGAGGAATTAATTACTTGTAGGTGACCAATTAGGAAGACAGCCAATTAGAGCTACTGCCATGCCTGAGAAACTGAAATGAGGGGAAACAGATTCTACTTAGAGCCGGTAAAAGTAGCCATCTAACAAGCTCATGCTCTTTGACTGGAGCCGTGTGAATTATCTGGTGAACAAAGTTTTACATATTTGTAAAACCGTGCCAGATAAAGAGAGTTTCAGAGTTTGCACATAACCGTGCCAGATAAAGAGAGTTTCAGACAGAGTTTGCACATAAAGTGAGTATTCGATCGCACTTGAGAGTCTTTGCACATGATGAAAGACACCAAACTGAATCTGCGGAGGTGCAGACTGTCAGGAGTAGGGTTGGGAACAGGTCACATTTCATAAGCGATATGGTACCAGTCAGTGTTGAGCAAGTTCACACTTAAAAGGAGCTGGCTCAAAGTTCAGTTCACACAGATTAAAATGAACTAGGTCATGTTCATAGTTCACACTTCTGAATTTTGAACTAAGTCCGCAGCTCCAAAAATGAACTAGTTCACTTTCATTGCTTCCATTTTTTTTTTTTTTTTTCTAAATCAAATTTTTAATAGAACCTCCTCCTCCTCCTCCTCACAGGGATGCTGGACTCTTTATAATGGTGTCATACTGAGTGGTGCATGATATTCATGTTTTAATTTGAAGTCTCACGATTACTCATATCTATAGCTACTAACAACAACTTGCAAACGTTTTACACTACAGCAAACTTGAACACCAACATTCTGTTGAAATGTCCAACCTGGAACTCGGAATTCCAACTTTCCAGTGCAAATTGAACGCCCCATAATGCAAGAGAACTGCAGGGAGATGAAGAGGGAGACGAGACAGACAGCTGTCTGTTTCTCACTGTAATACAATCTCCAGTCTTCAGTGTGGTTCATGCACTTCATGCTGCATGAACAACCAAAGCTTTTATATATTACGCCGACATTTCTGTCCATATTTGCACGCTTTGTCTGTCTCTCTGCTGCGATCACACTGTTTTAAAATCAGCTGATGATCTCTCTCAGGGTGAACATTCCTCATGTTCACGATCATTAATTACAAACTGATGCAGTTCACCAAAAAAATATGCGTACGTTCAATGAACGCCGCTCTTCTAGTGCATTCATGCACAACATTGGTGCCAGTACTCGAAATTCGGTACCAGTACTTTACTCTCTTTGTAATAACAAAAATTATATTTTATTTCATTCAACCTTTATTTAGTCAGGCAATCTCATGGAGACAGTTGTAAAAAGTCCAAACTCAGTTTCATCGTTATTATTGTACTATTTGTTTAGAACATGTTATGCATGATATAAAATCCCACCATACTCCCCCGCTCCCAAACCTGTCCCTACAACCTCCACCCTGTCAGTCTGTCCTCAGGGCATTTATCGCTGTAGCACGTGATGTCCTTCCTATTATGTCGCTAGTAAAAATGCTAAACCAATGTCAACCAAGACACTGACATTTGGCACAGATCGCTTTAACATTAACAGTGGTACATAATTTGGTTGGTACCATTAAAAGCACTGGGTTTGGAATCCAACCTCAATCAAGAGGAATTTTCTGGAGACGCTGCTGTGATTGAGATAAATCTTTGGCTTGAATCAAGCATGTCGAGTTAAAATCTTGCAGTCAAAGATCTCATTTTTTTGTTCACAACATTCTCCAAAACATTTAACAGCAGACCTCAACACTCAAAATACAGCCAAAGGGAGAAACAACAACAGAAAAAGACAAAGACAAAAGCAGCATCAAAGACCCTTTAAACTCCCTTTGAAATCGCTTTTTTTAAAATTCCATCATCGACTTACCAAAATAAAAAAGCTTGTAACACAAGAACTCAGAGGACTCATATTAAAGGCAACATGCTCCAGTTTGTGAAAATGTGCTCATTTAGTATGAGGTCAAAAAAAACAACCTGCACTCCATCAGCTCAAACAGGAAGGAAAAATTTGTATTATCTGGTTCTCATCTTCAGTAAATCATCTTTGAGTAACATTAACAAGACCACGCTCCATGTTTCTTTGTGTGCATAACCACATAACTTTTACATCAAGTCAACTACATCTGTGTAATTTTAGACCTGTGGGCCAAATTTTATGGGAGCTAGTAAGAGTTTAGTCTGCGGTGTCGCTTGTGTCTCCAAGACTGAACCCTGATGCACAGCAGTGGATTTCAACAGCTTAGAAAGTAAAAATCTTACCAGAGCTGCAACTATCAAATTCAAAACAATTCTAAATCAGTTTTGTTTTCCAAAAAATCCTGACCTGATTACTCAAGATAATCCACACGCCTTGTTGTAAGAAGTTTCATGTAGGAACTCTTACTTTCTTTCTTCAGAAGAATCTAACGGAACTACTTTCATTTCTACTAAACTGAGAAGACAGAGAAAGAGAAACTGGTTCTTTTGGTGTTTTGAGCCCCAAAAGCCGAGTGCCATCTAGTCCCATAATATTTGAGAAAATGCAGACATCTCGGTGGACAGTATCTCCGAAGCTCTGTCGCTCACACTAAAAAAATAGAACTACAAGCCAGGGGGAAAATATGTATTTTTGGGGTGAACTGTCCCTTTAAATGTGAATACTTGTAAACGTTATGACAGTAAACTGAATATCTTTGGGTTGTGGACATAACAAGACATTTAAAGACATAATTGATCAACATTTTTCACAATTTTCTGACATTTTATAAACCAGACAACTTATCGATTAATCAAGAAAACAATTAACAGATTAATCGACAATGAAAATAGTCATTACACTTGTATTTTAAGTTTTAGCACCATTGCAATATTCACCAAATGTTTTGCTCCTGTGTCGTTATAGCAGGTCTGGGGTATAAAAACTTCCAAACTCCACTGAACTCACTTTTAAAGACCAAAGTGGAGTTCAATATAGAACTGCTTCAGTTTGGCTATCGTCTAATTACTCTTTGCCAGAATAACAAGCAATTTTAGCTACTGGTCAATCATGGTCAGTGACCTCGATGGTTCCCGGCTGACACTCCACAAAGGACTGAACGCACACGAGGAACTGAAGACCGCCTTGTGATTACTCTGAGACAGATTTCTGACCATTCAGCACAATAGCTGCTCCACAAAAGAATGGATGCGGACGACAGAATTGACAGATTGACGCTGAGAAAATTACACTCTTCTGTCTTCAATTTCATCCTGATTTAACGAACAAGGCAGCGGGAAGATCTCATTTAGAGAACTATGGTTTCTCTATACGTTCCCGCTTGGTATTTTCATCCTTCAACTGCCAGTTAAATAGAGGAGGGTCATGACTTCAGCCCTTATAAATATCTAATGATCAGGGATAATCACCACACAAAGAAATGTCTCACATACCTGCTATTAATCTCCTTTTTCCCTTCTTTTATGCTTCCATCCAGTCTACGGGCCAGCCAGCCTTATTCCTCTCTGTGCACCCCTTCCCACTGTCCTCCTACTTTTACGGTCCATACATCTTGGGTGGTGCTTCCCGCTGTCACCTATCACCATGGCAACGGCTGCAGTGGGATGTCATTGGTCACTTTATGATATCCCAAGGGAGGCAAAAAGGCAGAGACGGCGGACAAAAAGCGAGCGGGAGCGGGTGAGGGGAGGAACGAAGGGGCTGAGATCTGGGTGACGTGTCAAAACAGTGATAGCGGCTGATGAATGAGCGTAATATGAAGGGGAGAATAAGAGGGACGTGTGGGATCGCTCATCCATTGTGTGCGAGCACAAAGCAGCAGAGAGGGACGGCACGTGCCAGTCGAGAGCAGGGGGCCCTCCACTGGTGCGGGTCACTGCACTCGGGACAATATGTCCAAGAAGAGGCTCTAATGAATCCTAATGGAGCGTTTACTCACTCACACTGCTGCACAATATGGCCGAGGACGCCTCAGTATGGAGCAGGTCAAGGGCCTTTTATTTGGAGGGCCTGGTAGACCCTTGATGCAGCTTAAGCTGTGATTTGATACACACACACACACACGCTGCCACACAAAAGCAACAAGTGTTTCTTATACGCTTAGAAATAAGAAGTCCTAAAGGGTTCCGAGGTTCTAACCAGAACCATTTGCTTCTGAAGAATGCTTTCTTTTTTTTTTTTTTTTACAATTGATAATTGTAAACATAGATATCAAAATACCACAAAATATCAATATATGGGACCAGGTAATTTTTTGCTTCATCTGTACAATACAATATGGTTCTTCACAGAACCCTCAGAAGACAAGAGGGCTATGGTTGAAACCCTTGGGACATAAAAGGGTGCTCAATAGAACCTCCTACGTAGGTTCCAGGTAAAACTCTTGGTATGTAAGAGAGTTTTTGGTAGAATCCCCCGAGTGGGTTTAAGACAAAATCCTTGCAAAACAAAATGGTTCTCTGTAGAACCCTGTGGGTGGAACCCTTTAAATATAAATGTATTCTTGGTAGAAACCCCGGTGTGTTCTAGGTGAAACCGTTGCTATTATTTCAATTTATTTCATTTATTTATTGAAGGACAGTGCAAGTTTATGAACGTCGTATGCAGAGTGCAGAGACGTAAACAAGCCAGATTGTACCATAGGCTAATATAAAGGGGTTCTCAGCAGAACCCCTGATTGCATTCTAGATGAAAACCTTGGAATATAAAAAAGTGTTCTCAGTAGAACCCCTTGGGTTGGTTCTAGATAAAACCCTAGACAGAGTTCAGGGTGCAACCGTTACACCATAGAACAGTTCTCTGTAGAACCCTCTAGGTACATCCTAGATGAAAACTTTGGAATACAAATGGGTTCTCTGTAGAACCCCGTGTGTGGATTGTAAGTGAAACCCCTGAAATATAAGCATGTTCTTGGTAGAACCCCTGGTTGGGTTCTGGATGAAAACCTTGGCATATAAAAGGGTTCTCTATAGAACCCCCTGGGTGTGTTCTAGATGAAACCCCTGCAATATAAAAGGGTTCTCAGTTAACCCCCAGGGTGGGTTCTAGATAAAACCCTTATTATAGCACCCTTAGAGGGTTGAAAGGTTCTAAATAGAACTTCCAGACAGAGTTCAGGGTGGAACCATTACACCATAGAATGGTTCTCTGTAGAACATTTTAGGTAGGTTCTGTATGAAAACCTTGGAAAACAAAAGGATAGTGTGTTAAAACCCCCTCGGTGGGTTCCAGATAAAACCCTTGGACTATAAAAGGTTTCTCTTTAGAAGCCCCTCAGTGGGCTCTCAATAAAACCCTTGGAATATAAAAAGGTTCTTGGTAGAACTCCCTGGGTGAGTTCCTTTTAGCACCTTTAGAAGGTGGAACGGTTCGCTACAAAACTCCCAGAAATGCCTTTTCCACCAACATGGAACCAGCCTCTTTCCGCCGAAATTAGTTCAGAAAGTTGGTTCCCAGCTGGAACCCAAAAATAGCAGGTTCTTCTTGGGAACCAAAGTGGGCGTGTCACATTCTACAGGTCGTTGTGCATTGTGTGTCTCTGTTAATAACGTCCTTGATTACATTGGTTCCACTCGAAACTGGTGAAAACATGGGCTGGTCTACTAGCTAGAACCAAGGTTCTAAGAATCTTGAATAGAACTGGTGGAAAAGGGCACCATGGAAGGGTTCTCTGTAGAACCTCTCACAGGGAGTTCTAGGTAGAGCCTATCATAGAGGGTTCTGGGTATAACCCTTTATGTTCTGTTGTAAGCAGAACTCTAAAAGGGCTCCAGGTCAAACCTTTATGAAAGGTTTTACAAGGAACCAAAAAGGGTCCTCCTACAGGGACAAGCTGAAGAACCCTCTATGGTTCTAGTTAGCACCTTTATTTCTGGAGTTTTTGCACATTATAGAAATAAGGGGTATTTAATTCTACAAAGAAAGCAAGAAGAAAGAAACACTCCTATCAGATATGAATAAGTACATTTCCAAAACAACAACTAATATCCAGCAACGCACTTTTGTTAACGTGTTTGACATCATATCCTCTAATTCTGAGAAACTGCAGAATCACAAGAGGATGAGAGGAGAAATAGAGAAAGCAGCTAACTGTAAGAGAGCTGGTTGAAATTGAAATGAAATGGCCTCGGCCTTCTGAAACAAGAGAGATCTCATCATTGAGTGATGTAAAATTCATGGTCTGAACAGTTAGTCAGGCTGACTTTCTCTCTGGAACACCATGAAACAGAATCCAACGCAAGGCCCAGATTAAGAGTCCGCTTCTTCCGACCCAGAGCTCACAGTGCCGGGTTCACCAGTTCATTTTAAGACTTTTTCAGACTATTTTAATACCACATGGAACGTAGTTTACTCTAATTAACATGAAACGGGCAAAACAACAACACAAGCTACAGGTCAGTATAGGAATTTTAAAGGACACCACGGCTGTAGCGTTGTTGTCAGTAATTCATTTCAGCATGTTTCCTTAATCTCTGATGACATATCATGGTAATTTTATGATTTATTACAGTACATACATTACAGATTTCTCCTTTAATGCTAAAATCGACATGTGACCCTTATAAGATGACACGCGCCATAGAAACAGAAGTCAACAATTAGAGATGCATCGGTTGCAATTTTCTTAGCTGCTTCTGAATTCCAATTTCATAAAAGTCTAACCTGCCAATTCTGATTTTCTTTCTTTCTAATAACTATATTTGACAGGGTACATACACATTTTTGTGTAACTTTTAATGACTATCAAATAACTTTTGCATTTTCTCCAAAAGTGTTCCAGGTTACTGACAGGCCTTGGCCTCTTTTCCTCTTCTCTCTCTCTCCCTTTCCTCTCCCCTCTTCTCTACTCATGTCCTCTCCTCATTTTTCCCCTAACTCTTCTCTTTATCCTGTTCTTTGAAGGCTATCGCTCCTCTTTCAGCTGAAAGGCTATCGTCCTCTTCGTGACATGTGCTTGTTTGCAGGTCTGGCAGAGGAAGCTAAAAAAAACCCATACGATTCTGGTGCTGACTAAGACAAACAAACAAAAAAAAGAAAAACACAAAAGAGGATTCAACAGCCTCCGGCACACGTAATCTTCTGTCTCACTTTCAGTTTATAGGTGAGCAACGCTTCTAAACAGCCTGCAATCAAATAACAAATCCTTTATACTGCATGTGGAAGGAAACAGACACTGACACTTTTTAATGACGTCTAAGGCCTTTTTGTGGATGCTGAATTGAATGTTTATTTCAGACTTTTCAAGGCCTGCAGAAACCCTGAACACTCTCATAATCAGAATAGAAGCATTTGCAGGAGCAGGAAGTTTTATTGAAATCATGTAACCTGTAAGGGTCAACAATTAATTTGCTGCTAACGTGCGCATCAAGAGCCATGAATAACACACTCCCTCAGAGGAAGTTAATCTAGGACTTAAAATAAAGGTGAAGTAGCGGTTCTGGAGAAAGATAGCTGAGTTTTATTCTCAGGTTGTCAAATTACAGACACTTTAGCTTGAGTGTTTACACCAGCATCATGGTTTGGTCAGTCATCCAGATGTGCAGCCATAATGAAAATACTGGGATGCAAACAACAGCATGGATTACATGCTGCGTGACTTTAGGCTGTCTAAACCATGGGAGAAGTTCAGGAGGCAGCTAAAACTCAGAGACAAGGACTTGATCAGCAGGAAAGGGTGTGATTTTTGAGAAACTAAGGTTAATAGGTGGTGATGAGTCATATGAGCTACAGACCTCAAATGTTACAGAGTTTTGAAGGCCTACGACCAGCTGGCGTGAGGATGGGACACAGTTCATCAATAACAAGTATTGTGAAAGCGAAGGTAGGTAATCAGCTGATGTCTACATTTTGGACCTTGGAGTTTGATAGTCTGCTAGTTAGTCCCTCCAGGTTTTCACAGGCTTGACTTCACAGCAGCTTTTCTAAAAAATTGTGACAGATGTTGCAATCATTTTTGGCATTTTTTGCAATAAAATTGCAGGAGCTGAAAACTGCAAACAAAAAGCTGTTTTTTTTAAAATCTTTTTCCTGTACAGTTACTTCAAAATCAAAGGCAACTTATCCTTGCAAAATCTTTTTGGACCTAAAACTCAGTTGAAATAGCACAAAATTAAAAAAAAAAAATAGTGCACAGAGCCTTGATAAATGTTATTAACAATGACAAATCGTACGTTCTTTTCAGTACCCATGACAAAATAAAAAAATAAAAAAACAAAAAAACAGTAGATAATAAAACATTGAGTGGGTTCATTGAGACGTACGGTTCATGTGTGAGGTTTTCGTGGGAAACTGCTATGATTGGTGGAACTTGCATGGAAGGTACAATGATTGGTCAGATTTGTGTAAAAGTTGCAGTGATTGGACAAAATTACAAGGTCTTCCAGAATTCACAGGGATTGGTTGAATTTGCGTTCATTTTTGGGATTGTAACTTTCAGGGGAGACTGTCCAGTACAACTTTTTGGATCAAAATGCTAATTGGCCATAAACATATAAAAAATTAAAACATCTCGCTTCAACCAATTTATTAACAAAGTCAAATTACAAGAAACCAGTTTCTTTATTCTCACAAGCTTGTATTTGGTTGAACAAAACTGACCATTTTGAACAAATTGCTGTCTTCAACTTTAACGTGAACTCGACATGAGAAGTCATGTACACGACTCATGAGTTTTCAGAAACTTGCCACTTACCAGGTTCTGAATGCCACCAGAGGGGGCATTTATCTAAACTCCTCCAGTGAACACAGTAAATGAGACCCCATTTGAGGTCACCAAATAATCAGGTACAATGGCGAATTTGGATGCCTTGTTTATGTTCAGTAATGCCAACATGTCCGACCTCTAATACTTGCGTTTTGGGAATGAGACTCATCAATCAACTGTCTTACGACATGTGATCGCCCAAGGTCTCCTGTCTCAGGCTAGATTTTCTAAAGTCTGAAAACAGAGCCAAGAGGAGGAGCAGAAGTCTAGTTTTTCACTCAGACTTCTTGAATTACATCATGCTGAAAGGTTTAAATGGAACTTTTGCCACATGATGTCACAAATAAACGACCTATCCCAGCTTTAAAACAAAATAAATTCACAATAATGTGCTGCTCTCTTCCTAAAATCCTTCCTTGAAGCAAACCCAGAGCTTGAGGACAGCTGAAGTCTCCATGTCAAATTAGCTTGAACATTTTGTCCTTTTCTCAGTGATTCTGGGAACTTGCACACTACAACTGTGGACTTGGTTTCTTCCTGCATTATGAACAGCTGCAAACATAAAAACACAGACATCTAATCAGGAAACTGGCAGAACCACAGCAGCCAATGGCTGAGGGAGCAGAGATCAGACTGGCAAAGCTTACCAGCAGCTGGTTTAAATCAGTGATGCAGATATGCAGAGCAGGACGGCTACCGCAGCTCATTTTCCACAGAAAACCAGGGACGAGGGGAAAAAAAAGCAAATGTACGCGAATCAAAAACTTATCAAAGAGACTGCTGTTTCCTTTAGCTGGTTAAGAAGACTTTTACTTTGTGACTGCAAAGGCTCAACAGGACAAATATGTCTGGCTCATCATTTTGTTATTCTAATGAGGCAGCTCTAAATTTTTAAATACTATTTGTTCATTCATTTTCTGTCTCATTAGCACATAAGCCTGGAATACTATCTTTATTCCCCCAGCTCAACAAGACAGACACTTTCAAATCACTTATTTTAAGATAATAAAATGCTTAATTTGCCATCTTCCGGTGGCTACAACTGAATCACATCTTACTGTGAAGCTGAAACAGACTGAGATGTTTGGACTCATTGATAAAATACTAAAAGGAGGAAGATCTACCACCTAAAAACAGAATGCACAGGGGTGTGTTAGTGCTCATGGCACGGCTAACTGTCACATCTGTGAAGGCCCCATTGGTGCTGAAAGGTGCATACAGGTTTTGGGGCAACATATGCTGCCAACCAGACAACATTTTAGAGATGTTGCTGCTTATTTCAACAAAACAAGGCCAAGACACACTCTGAGCAACAGTGTGGCCTCATTGTAAACGAGTTCAGGCACTAGACTGGCCCTCCAGCGGTCCAGATCTGTCTCCTATTGAAAATGTGTGGTGAATTATGAAGTACAAAACATAACAGAGACCACAGATTTCTGAGCGCTTGAGGTCGTACATCAAGCAAGAATGTAAAAGAGCTTCACTTTAAAATCTTCAACAGTTAGTGTCCTCGAACTGTTCCCAAACAGATACTGAGAGTTGCTGAAAGAAAAGTTGATGAACACGCTCCCGTCCAAACTTTTTTTGAAACGTGTTGCAGGCGTCAAATTCAGAGTGAGTGTACTGTATCTAACTGAATATAGGTCGAAAACTTCTGTGCATCCCAATTCTTTTGGCATTGGGGTTGTACTTGGGTCACTTTTCTCATGTAAAAAAGGAATGCAAAACCACTGACTTTTTGAAGGAAAGATTGTCAAAAACTGTGCAGTGTTATCCCCATTTGATTAACTATCGGGTCTCTAAGAGCAGCCATTCAGAACAGCTATAAGCATGTCATATGAACTAGTTCATTCTGATCTTACCCGGAGTCTGCTTTGCTGCTGTCGGTGGGAACAGACTGTCAAATTTGACAGAAGAGGAGAGCTGGCGCCTCTGCACAGTAAGAAGTCCCTGGTGCACATGTGCAGGGTGAAATAACATACATAAACACACTGAACGTGCTGCAATTCTCTGACAGCAACCCATGAGGTTGGAAGAAGTTTGTATCAAAGCTCTATGCAAATAGTAACCCAATATCACTAAAATAACCTCTCACACAAACACACACATATCATTTGAGACTACAACAACCCTGTTATCCCCTCCTCAGCCATCACAGCAGATCACGTTGGCAGAACATAACATGGCATGTGCCAGTGTGTCTTGCTGCCAATTAAAATTCTGTACCAGCCGGCGCCCCTTCAGCGGTGAGATAGCACCTTGCAGGCCCTCACCAGTGTGGTGCTATAAACAACACACACACACACACACACACACACACACACACACACACACACACACACACATACACAGACCTCTTGTTGGGGCTGAAAATACACCTGCAGCACCACTGCTGTCAGGTTGGGCTCAGACAGCTATGCTAACTAGGTTTGCCGGTAGTGCGAAACTTTACAGAGTGCTTGTGGCAAGGGATCCGGGTACATAATAAACTTATTTCCTCGCCTCAATAACTCTGAATTTTTGACTGCACCGTATTTCTCAAGATATTCTTTTTGACACTCTGTCTAACTTGCGCATAAACAAAGGCAGCTCTGTGAAGTGTGGTAAGCTTTTTTTTTTTTTGCAGGCGGAAGACTTCCTAGTTTTTTTTTGTTTTCCTCCACCTGAGCTCTGTGGTTTGGGCCCTCGAGTCTGTCCGTGCCCATTTTCCATGTACATGTTGTACAGTAAGCAGTCCCAATCAGGCAGGGGTGTGAAGCAAGGCAGTCATTTAGCGCTGCGCCCTGCCTCTGCTCCTGACACGGCCAGTGCTGATCAAAGTGAGCGTTCTGGCACGCTGGCACTCAGATGGTACTCAGGTAGTCAGATGGCACAGATCCATTGGCTGGCTTTCTGAGCTGTTAAAACGTTGCCTGGCAGCTGTAAACGGGTTTCAGGAGTTACTTCAAAAAACACAAGAAAACAAATACCACCTGCTATACTGACTGCTGAAAATGCACCATCACAATCCCTGGCTGTTACCCTGTTTCTTTCCTCCTATTCTTTCTCTATTTCAGATGAACAATGCAGCAGAATCTGTTCCCATATGTATCCAGGGCTGTGATTATAACCGCAATACCACAATACAGCAGTCATACGAGGCCTGACGCTTGATGCCATCTCCACAAACGTTATTTTGAAGGGTCAACCTCATGTTGAGATCAGCACATTAATATATTGATACAAGCCTTTCCTGCTCGGCTTAGTTTGGGGCTAACCTAACTTTCTTCACTCTTCCAACAGTTGGAAAATAACAGACAAGACTTTTGTTGGTCTTGAGAAGCTGCAGCGTTTATTAACTGACTCACTGTGACCTGTACTGTACATTTACTGCCAGATTAGTAGTGTTAACAGCTAAAATTGCAAAAAGTGTTGGTATTCTGGGACAAAATCCGACCTATAATAAACAAAGAGGTTGCCATTCTTTGATACTGTTCTATGATTTATCCATATATATGCTGCTGTAATTCTGTATTGGCAAGAACTGTGTACATGAAACTCATCCATCTAAACTATTATTTTTTCAGTCTGGCATCATCAATGTTTATAAAGTCAGCCAACTACAAATTGCTTTAAAAGTCGACGGTGCTTTGCACAGGCCTCTTACATCATATTTTCATGATCCGTGTTCTTTCAATGATCGATTCCATAAATATTCCAGTGGAAATAACTATAACCTCAGGTCGCTGATATGTCCAATATCTCAATTTACAGAGGTTCAGTGATATGGGAATATCCTTTTAACTTAACACCAAATCTGTTTGTTTTTTATCTCTAAAATGTTACACTTATATCCTGGATTATCTTTGAAAACTGTCCTTCATAATTAATTACTTACTTGTATATGAATGCCTGCCAGCGTGTGCAGTCTTATCCTGTAACTTTTTTGTCTTCTCTCCTTCTCTTTTCTAGTCATTACTAATGGATTTGGATATGCACTAAAGAGTGCACTGATCAAGACACTCTGGATGTTTTGCACCTCTCTATCACATCTGTTCATGTTTATAACAAGTTGTATTTTTTATATGTGTGAACAAATAAAATCTAAGATCTAAAAAGAAAAATCTTGCAAAGTTTAAGTTTCTACTCCACTATGAGCAGGAGCTATGCTACACTTATGACAGTATGCTTTAATGAAGTCCAAATAAATAATTACCGAGGCCGCCATTCCGCAGGAATATGTTGCTTTGTGAGAGGTAGGAAAAAATCCTCACGGTCACAGCCCATATATATATATCACAATTTATATCGCCATTGCAATCCTCTTTATGCATGGAATTAAACAGTCTTTGTGCAGCTGTAACACACACTTTTTTCCTTCCTTGGAGAAGACTCTGAGCTATCCATTCATCAAATATTTTCTGTGTGCATGAAAAGAATTCACTGTGGCTCCACAGTGGCCGTCTGTCCACTATACTTTACATTCAGCGCATGATCAATGATGAACCTTATACTGAGTGAGTAGTTGGACACAGCCCATATTGTATTTTGTTACCAAGAGCCTAGATTGCTTTAGACACTCATTTAGCAAACATGCTTTATCCTACTGTAGACGTGCACAACTAAATATTCATAGACGTCTGTGTGCCAACATCAATGAGTAGAGTGTCTGATGAACAAACAGACTCAAAAGAAGTTTATCTGCTGAGTGCACGGAAACCCACTGGTATGAATAATGAAAGCCTGCTGCTCAATAATAAATGTCTGCATGCGCGCACTGTACAGCTGCGCTTGTTTGGCCTGTGAGGGAAATTTCATTATACCAACTCCCATGCTGTTCATACAGACGTGAAGGACATGCACACAAACTAACCGCTGCAGCAACCCCTGTCAGCTCTGACGACAGACAACGCTATCAGAAAAGAAGAACTTCACGAAAAGCAAAGCACACAATGCACGCTCACAAGCCCAAGGCGGAGGAGGGAAACACAAACCAGCCAGCTTGCTAGTAAAAAGGCAAAACAAATAAAGTGGACACGCCTGCCAAATGAAACTTGCGCCTTTCTATTCATCGCGTCCCCTCATCTGGTAGTCAAATGAAATTGGACGGATGTTGTCCCTGAAGAATGCACGAGATGGACTCAGTCCCTCCTGGCACATGACACCACAGGTGTGTACGGGGCTCAAAATTAACTTGCAGCTGTCCCTGAATTCTGCTTTTAACTGGCCCAGGCTTAAAACTACTACAAGGACTTTTTAACTGGTTATGAAACCATCTCAATGTAATACTGATCCCTTTATAAGACCTACATAAGCAAATGAGATCGTCACCAGGAAGACTGGCTGTTTGTGTGCAGTTGTTCTTAATGTCTGCCATTGGAGTCTCCTTGAAATTAGAAACAAGCCTGTGTTTACATTTTCCCAGGCAAAGTCACAGTGAGTTTTAATTAGTCAGATAAAAAGAAGCAGGAGGAGATTTCTATTTAGATAATCTTATTTTTGACATCATATTTGTAGTTTTGGTGGTGGAAACACTACCACTTTTGTCCACAGGGGCCCTAAAAAATCAACACAATATGAAAGTTTCTTGTAGCTGCAAACTGAGGTCCTTTATCCTATTCATTCCACACGATCAATATAGTTAAATAATATTTTTCCAGTAACTCAAATCACTTAAATGATTCCCTCTGGTCCATGCAAGCTCTGCCAGTACAGTGCAAATGCAAACTTGTTTCTATTTGGTGTGTGCTGATGGAAATTTACATACACATACTTTAAACTGGAGCTGTCACGATACCAGAATTTTAAACTTTGATACAATACTAGTTTTTTTTTTATTTTTTATTTTTTTAAGTTACGAACTTGCCCCTGGTACAGAAAAAAAAAAATCACTGAACACTATCTGGTTGTACTGCCGCAAGCAGATTTCAGGAAGCACAATAAAGATTTAACTGAAACGAGTGAGCAGTGAAAACTCAAAATTGTTTTATAGCTCTGACACTTTCAGTACTATATGAATGTTAGTATTGTATTGTTTTAAGCGTGGTATTGGAAAAAGTATTGGCGTATTGATACTTTTGAAAAACTTACTTCGAATATATCTCATAGTAAACATTTAATTTTATTTTTAACTGCAAGACAGTGTGTATGCATGCATGTGACAGGGTTTCTGCAGGTTCTTAAAGTCTTAAAGTCTAAAATCCAGTAAAAATCCAATAAAATGTGTTCAGTACGATTCCGGCAGGTCTTAAAAACCGATAAGATTATCACGTTAACATTAGTTATAAAGTTGCATTAACTTAAAGCTACTCCAAGGAGTTTTTAACTGGTTATGAAACAGGCTTAATTAAATACTGATATCTCTATATGGGTACGGTGGGACAGTGGTTAGCACTGTTGCCTCACAGCAAGAAGGTTCTGAGTTTGAATCCCCCAGCCGGCTGAGGGGGCTGTGGCAGGGGCAGGACCTTTCTGTTCCACATGTTCCCCTTGTGTCCACGTGGGTTCTCTCTGGGTACTCTGACTTCTTCCAACAGTCCAAAGACATGCAGCATAATAGGTTAATTGCCTGTAGGTGTGAATGTGAGTGTGAGTGGTTGTTTGTCTCTATGCCTCAGCCCTGTGATGAATTGGCGACTCGTCCAGGGTGTACCCCGCCTCTTGCCCAAATTGCCCCCCCGCTCCCCTACAAGGATAAGCAGTTGTGGACAATGATGGATGGATCTCTATATGACCCACAAATATTTACAAGACCATCCGTGAGAAGACTGTCTGTTTCTATGAAGTTATTCTTAATCACTTAATCTGAAGTCAGATGAAACAAGCCTGTGTTTAAATTTCCCAGCCAAAGTTACAGTGAGTAGTACGTTAGCCAGTTAATAATTTTATTTTTGACGTTGAATTATGTGGTTATTACGATGGAAACACGACTGCTTTTGTCTACAGGGGTTGCTGAAATAAGCACAATACAAGTTCCTTGTAGTCTTTCTTTTAAATGTGTTTTGGGGAACATTTGTATTGATTTCGCAGTAACAACTATAAAATGAAACCAGCCCGGAACCAATAACCACTGATACTATTACTCATACACACAGGTTCTGTGTAGTCATGTTCAGTTGAATGTTGTTATTCAAGGACTCTGGTTTTCCTTCATATCCTTTGTATTTTTTTGCCAGTACAGTCATGAAATAAGTCTTAAATTGCATTCATAATGGTCTTAAAAAGTCTTAAATTTAACTTGTTGAAACCTGCAGAATCCCTGATGAGATACAGCCATCTCACATTTTTCAAATTTGAACGCTTAACAATTAAAATGATGTATATTTCATGACGCCCAAATGAAACCGTTTCATTTGTGCAGATAAATTTCTCTAATGGTCCCAGACACTGTATCTTATCATTTTTATTGTCCTCGGGACAATGGGGCATCCTTAATTTCAAGCGCTCAAGTGTTTCTCTCTAATGTACGTCACACGAAAACCCTGAGTTTTATGCTGCGTGCTAAAAAAAAAAAAAAAAAAAAAAAAAAAGTTGCCAGGCTCCTGTGCAGAGATGGAGGTTGTCCAGATCTGTTGGGTGTGGTGTGTGTGGGGGGGGGGTACACCAGAAAGAGACAAAGAGAAAGAGAGGCTGACAGCTTGAGGCGCATTAAAAAAAGACGAAAAAGCAGCGTGGGTGGCATCTGGGGAAAACGGAGAAAGAGACTATCTGCTCTCATTGAGATCAATGCCCCCAGTCCGCACCAGGGGCTCTGTGTTTCAGCACCCAGAGGCAGGGTAACGAACGACAGAGGCTTTCTATGGGTGAGAATGAGCTAATACCTCATTGATACTGCAACTCTTCAATATATTGCAACACAGTGGGTCTTGTGATTCAATACTGTACCAGGCACTGAGATGTGCCGGTTCACATCCATCCAACTGCTGCAAAAATCCCAGAGGGGGACATGTCAAAAGCAATAACACTTTAAGTGTAAGGAGACATGAATCACAAGATATGGCGCCCTGCTTTTCCACATCTGAAGTGCCCTTTAAGCACTCACCTTTTTCATTTTTGTCATTTCATCACCCCTCTGTCAATCTGCGTAGTTCTGGGGGAGAAAGGCGCGAATTCAGCACACTGTGGATGAATTGTTCTTCTATCAGTTTCCTTTGATCTACATCTAAGAACACGTCATGGTCAGAGAATGAAAAGAAGAGCGGTTTTTAAAGTCTGGTGATATAGCTTAGAGGCAAAAATGTATTTCAGTCTCTCATGCACCACTGCCTCTTACAAAGAAGAAAATGTGTAAACATGGGCAAAAAAAAAAAAAAAAAATCTTTCACATCAGAAAGGTTCTGACCAGATCCTGGACACTTCTAATAGTGACTGACTGCTTATGGTCAGCTTCTTTTATTTTTATTGTACACTTTCATATGTTATTTATTCCAGACTAAAGGGATAGTTCAGATTTTTTGAAGTGAGGTCATATGACATACTTATCCACAGTTAGTGTTTTGACTCAAGTAGAAAGTGATTTGCACGCCCCCAGTTTGGAGAAGCAGCATGAGTGCCGGTGTGGGAAGATAAGCAATGAGCAACATATATTTTAGCCACCTAAAAGAAGGTAAACTAAAAACACTGATATCAGTTTAAGTGTACGCTATATTTCAAAGATTTTCTGTGTTTTATCTTGCTATCAAACAGCCCATTTCAATGAGAATCTAAAGTTATATAAGTCAAATATCGCTCCCTCCAAAGCCACCAGACTCCTTAATTAACCTCACAGAGCACAAGAGCTGCTGGTTTACCGTTGCCTTGAACTGTTGGTTTGTTTGTGTCATTGTGCAACTTTGTTGAGTCTAAACTAACCATGTAAAACACCGAAGTCACACAACAACACAAACAAATTAATTGATTGAGGCAGCGGCAGTGCAGTAGCTCTTGTGTTCTGTGAGTTAAAATTTTTTGTTTTTGTTAAAAGGAGTTTGGTTGTTTTGCATAACGGTAGTTTCCCATTGGAAAAGGCTGTCTGACAGCAAGATAAAGCAGGGTTTAACCTTAATGTTTGTTTTTCACTTGCCCAGTTAGGCAGCTTATTCAGAAAGTCACTTTTTACTTGCTTACTGACCTGTACAAATTGTTTTATTTTTTAGGGATTATTAAATAACAGAATAAAAGACTTAAGTAAACTGTCATGTTTAAGTGCAATGTTTATAAAATGTCAGAAAATAGTGAAAAATGTCCATCCCAGGTTCTCAGCGTCTTGTTTAAAAACCAATGATACACAGGAAATCTCGACATTTGAGAGGCTGAAAACAGCATTTTCTGGCATTTTTGCATGAGAAATTACTTAATCGATAAGCAAAGTAGTTTATTAGTTAATTTTTTTAAATCACTTGCCCAGCAGTGCAAGTGAGATGCTAGATTTGCTAGCCTGACATGGCATTTTACTTGCCCTGGGGGCAATCCTTATTATTAAGGCCTGTAAATCAGTGAAAATATTTTAAATATAGCGTACACTTAACCTGATATTGATGGATTTAGTTGGCCTTTTTTTAGATGGCTTAAATATGTCTTGCTGCTGACCCTGTCCACAGGAGGCCATTGCTTAGCTTCCTACACCAGTACTCCTGCTGCTTCTCCAAACTGGCGCAGACATCTACTAGATGTCTGCAATACACCGATTATGGATAAGTATCTCATACAACCCCACTTCAAATAATTCAAACTATCCCTTTAATAAATGAGGATTTGTAGCAGTCAGCACCTAAAGAGACAAACATGCCAAATAAAAAAATCCAGTCTGTAAAAAAATGCTATCATTGATCAGGCAAGGATGAAACTCACTTTTCTGGTAAAACACATTGCAAGAAGGATTTTTGAAACTTCTGAAATTTTGACACCAAACTTCCCACATTTTTACATGCTCAAACTACCAAACCAAAATTTAGGCTTTCATTGAGGCGCTGTGAAAGGCACCGTGTTCTCTAAAACACTGCTAATAGAGCAGGGGCAATTACACCCCAACAACAGATTAAACAACCCCCATTCACAACCATTGAGTGAACCGAGTGGAACTTGGCAGCAGCTGAAAGGTGGATAAGTGAGGAGGAGAGACAAGAGGGGAAGCAGGGAGAATCTGTGGGATAAATTGGACCGATCAGACAGAGCCCAGGGCAGCTGTGCAAACCTCTCATAGCCTGTCTCTCTGGAGTCCGTGTGCAATGTCACAGTCTGTGTCAGTGCATGAGAGACGATTCTGGGAACAAAGTGCTGGCAGACCTGGTGTGGTGGCGGTGGTGGTTAGAGAAGGTGCCCTTGCTGCGAGGAGGCCTGGGGCAGCGCCAGTGGGTACACAACAGCAGGACTGACCGGTGGGACAACACCAAGTTCTCGTTTGATCAAGCCTTAAATGATTCAACCACACTCAGCTAACTAGAACTTTTCCAATAAAACAAAACACGGCAAGTTGAAGAAATATGTAACAACCGCGTGTCCAAAAACGAGTACTGCAGTCCAAATAGCCAGTTGGAACCTTCATTTTATCATTTATTACAGTAAATATATTAGATTTCTCCTTTAATTAAAAGTCACACAAATGTTTCCGTGTGCTGATCAGCCAAGAAAATTGCAATTGGTGCATCTCTGTAGAAAATGTACTTTTACAGAGACTTTTACAGCTGAAAAATAAACTTTTAAGTGCTCTTTGGTGAACAAACTATATAATGAAAAGACTGATTCTAAATTACCTAAAAATATACTGGCATTTCTGTACATTTTTTTTTGCAATAGATGAGCGCAGCCACATGTCACGTCCCACGACCACGCCCCCAATACGGACCTGTGTCTGTGTCAAACACTTCATCACAGGTGACTTAACAGTGTTACTGAGTAAATGTGTGCCGATTATGTCTTTAGATCGAAGCGAATCAGAAACAAGTCACCTGCTTTTAGAATGAAGTTTGGTTCTATAGTATTAAAACAGGAAAATAAAGTGTCTCAATGATATAAAAAGTGACAGATGTCTGAACTACATTAACTGACGATTCATTGAGGTAGTTGTACGTCAGATTTGTCCTTTTTGATGGAAGCAGAGTGAAAGGAGCCTGATTGCAGATCAGCAAACACACATCATAGTCATTCACCTGACTGGCCAGAGGATTTGGGCTCCCAATAGCTTAACAGCATATGTTTTTTTATGTTCTGCAATTTAAACTGGCAAAAACCTCAGAATCTGTATTAACCACCAGTCAAATTAGAGTGTTGTTTTCACCTAAAAAGGGGTGGGAGCACTCACTGCTGATATATGGCCCAGCCATTTAAAAGACAGAATACAACTAAAATATCACCTAGTTTATTTTATTTCATTTTACTTATTTAATGTTTATTTAACCAGGGGTAAAAATCTTTTTTTCCAAGAGCCAAGACAGGCAGCAGAACAGATAATATGGGTGCAGACATGAGTCAAACATTAAATGAAAACAAAGAACAAATTACAGAATTATAAGACATCAAAGCTTTCTTTTCGTCAGTCGTTTACAAATGCGAGACCATCTCCCGAAGATTTAGGTGATCTTGAAACTGATTCCAAGCCGACGGAGCTGCATACTTAAATGTCCTTTTCCCAGTTCAGTACAGACTTTTAGGGACAGTTAGAAGAAACAAGTCCTGGGAGCAAAGACCCTTCATTAAACAGCTCTAAAAATGATGAAATTAAATACAATTCCATGCAATTATTACACATCCAATCAGACTACAGACATCACTGTCTTTTTGCCAAAGACACACGTTGGCGCACACACGCTGAGAGCAATAGGTGGTGCCACAGCGGCAGGCAGGCAGGCAGTCAGCAAGCGGTCACCGTCCTCAGGGCCCTTCTTTCCATGTATAGAAACAGCCTGCTCATGAGGGGTCAAAAGGTCAGCTGCGGGCATCATGTGACTGTGTGTCATGACATCTCAGCACCCCCACGCTCCCTCCCCCCCTCCACCCCATGCACCCACACATATTCCTGACAGCTATACTTAAAAATGCCACTGCGAGGCAAGATGGTGGGTGAACATTTTCTGCATACAAATGAAAAGTGAGCCGGGGTGGGAGGAAAGAATGAATGAATTTCTGCCCCGCGAAAGGGGCTAAAGAAGACAAAATGTGGTCTAACAGTCTTGTATTAACAGCACTATAGAAGATGACTCAATTAAGGCCACCGCCATCCACTTACTCTGCCATTATATTGAACAATGATAAAGACACTGATTCACAGTGGCTGCCAGGCAGCAGTGTTTCCGAGGACTGAGATGAGATTTTTAGATTGAGGCGGACTTGAGGTGTCTGCATGATTCAATTTGCTATATTTAGATCGGAAGGACTGAACAGTCCAGAGGATCAGAATCAAGACTGAAGACACAATCCCCCGTCCAACACACATATATTCAATCTGTCCACACAGATTTGATCATTAGATCAAGCCCAATGCAGCGTCTTGTCTCTGGCGAAGCAGATACGGGTGACAATGGGACAGAGACGATGGAGACAAAAGCACCTCTCACTCCCTTTCCTCCCTCGTGTGTTTGGCTGTCACCAGGCATTGTGCGGCTCTCCGCTGGGATCCAATCGACACATCTTGAAAGGGAAGCAAATCCAATTCTTCCTGCAGGTACAAAGCCTCTCGCTCCCCTATTCTCTCCCCTTGTTTGCCTCTATTTTTCCCCCTTATCAGTGGGCATATTTCAAGCCCCGAGCCCTCTCTCAGCATTAAGTGAGGCTGGTGTATGTGTGTGTGAGAGAGCCAGAAACCACAGCAGTTGGTATCACTGCTCCCACATGATACCTTGTTATCTATCCTGGTCAGTCAGACTTTGCTTGCCTGTCATCCTTCTCATCACTGCACCCCTGAGTGTGTGTATGTGTGTGTGTGTGTGTGGTGATGATATCTGACTCATCACGCCCTTGTCAGTCACAGTCACTGTTGCATCGCTCAACAACCAAGAGCTCTTTCCGTCCTGTCGCAATTAGATAAACACCTACTCAGCTGGCTCACAGTCCAGCTCTTCCTGTTCACACAGGAGAGCCCTTCATCTCTACTGAAGTAGCTCCAGATACTGATCAGATATACAGACTCAACAGTCTGCCTATTTACCGGACTGAGTTGCTGCACTTTACACGCCTCAGAGCTCAAATTACTTTGGCCCAGTCTTCACTAAAACTTCTTCAAACTCCAGGAAACTTTTGAGCAGTTTTTTACACCAATAAAGGGCTGACAAAAACAAGTGCTGTCCTGTTTTCTAGAAACCTTCAGTACACAATTACAGCACTGAGGAACTGGGGACGCTGTGGTCAGGGTCGCAAATTAACACCCGCCAAGCATAAACTTTGGGGTTTGGCTGAAAAATAAATTGGGGTCGCAGGCAAGGTGACCAGTAAATAATGTGGAATCAGTGTAAGCCCATATTTGCATTGCTGTGTTTTACTGGCTGAGATCAATTTGACCCTCACTGTCCACCGTACCATCAGCAGAGGCGAGTCCACACATTCTGTACTCAAGTAGAAGTACAGATACTTTTTTACTCAAGTAAAAGTGAACTGGACCTCATCTTTTCCGGTTGAGTCTCCCTTCTGTCTGTGTTGTCCTGTTAAATGACGTAAATGACATAGAAATACATAACAGGACGAAAATGACATAAAAGATTTGTGTTCTGTTATGTATTGTTACGTCATTTTCGTCTTGTTATGTATTGTTACGCTTTTCATCCTGTGTCATTTTTACATGACACTACTTTTACATTATTTTCATCATGTTACGTTGAATTTGCAACGTTACAACTTTTACTTTGTTTTCGTCTTGTTGCGTCTTTTAGCGGAGTAGAAAGTACAAAGTTTTTTCACTTAGTCACTTCCCATCTCTGACCATCAGCAAATCAAATCAAATTAAATACTACTATTTAGTGCTTTCTACACATTGGGCCTCATACAAGAACATTCCTGGGCTCTTATCATGAATTTCTCCTTTTTTTTTTTTGTATGAAGGGCTTGCATGAGCATGCCATGTCAGGTTCACTAACGCAGGAAATTGTGATGTGTTTGTGTGCACGTGAATGAGACTTGTCAGCATACTAAGAGAGATCCTGGCTCCAAACCCCAGCATGCACTGCGGTGTTTGCTGCCTCCACGCAATACTGTTGGAAAAATTAGAATAAAACTTGTAAATCCGTTGTTATCTATTCATAATGGTCTCTTTAGGGCCATGCTAAAGATTAGTATGCATAATAAAACTTGGATTACCGTAATATCCACACAATATAACATAAAAAAATTATCTCTAATAAAAGTCTTTGTAAACTTGCTAACGTACTACTCACTGCAGCTTTGCCTGGAAAAAATGTAAACACAGGCTTGTTTCATTTGATTTCATGGAGAACCCGACCTGGTGGCAGCCATCAAGAGAAACTATATTGACCTAGAAATAGTTAATCTTCTCACAGATAGTTTCGTCATCAGTATTAACTTGAGTATTAACTTGAGACCATTTCAAAACCAGTTAAAAACCCCTTGTAGTGGCTTTAATTTTGGACCCTGGTTGTCCAAAAGTTCACTATTTGACTATCAGGATGCCCCAAGAGCCTCAATTTCACTTGGACATTCAAGCAAAACTTTGTAAAGACAGCAGCTGCATGATGAACCTGAATATGGGAAGTTTACACACACACACACACACACACACACACACACACACACACACACACACACACACACACACACACACACACACACACACACACACACACACACAATACAAGAAAGAATCAGCTCAACAAGTAAGTGTGTAACTGCTGATGGCAGCAATGAGGCCATTTACTCTTCTAGAATAAGAGCATTGATGGCAATTCAATGGAAATATGTAAACAAATCTTAAGTAATGTGGCATTTTGACAGCCTGGATGAAATGAAAAGGCAGAGAAATGAACTTGCAAAGGTTTTCTCTGTGTTTTTTCTGATCCATGCTGCATTTGGAAAATTTAATTTGAAGCTCCAGGCAACATCTGGCTTGGTGAAAAATTGCCCCACTCCTTCTGCTGCCTCTACTCCACTGTAATGTTACCTCTGTTTGAACTCAGTGTAGATCCGCATGAAAAAAAAAAAAAAAGTCTGGTCAAGCCCCAGACACTGCTGATGCCCAGCTAAGACATAATGTTAACCGCAGAAGCGGCAGTCATCATTAGCCTCATTGGAAGCAGTCAGCACTGACTGTGCAGCCCCGGCTTATGTTAAGTAGGACGTAGGAAGGAGAGGAGTATGGTATGTAGAAACGCTAAGAAACAGATAGTGGGAAGGGGGTGGAAGAAAAGGAAGACAGAGCCAGAGAGAATAAACAGACAGGGAGCTAGTAAAGAATAATGGACAGTGAGACAGATGGAAAAAGAAGAGGCTCTGCAGCAGCAGTCCCAGTGGTGAGGCCAGGCCTGTCTGTCAGCACCTATCTGTCCTCCTGAGGCTTCGCTGCACAAGCCAGGCTCTCGCCTCAAGTCACCACTAACATTTATATAACCACACACAATAGTGAAGCGACCTCTGACCTTATCCTACACCGCAGAACGGACCCATGTGGGCTGCTGCTTTACTCTTTAACTGGAGGAGGATGGTTTGACTCCAGGCGGCTCATTTAACTCCAAACACTTATCTGGCATTTGGCCAGCCAGGGCTGATTAAGACACACATATTACACACACAAAAACACACAATTACAAGACACAGAGGAGGTAAAAGTACACACACTGTACTCAGAAGTACAGATACTGAAACTAATGATTCAACTTCTTCACTCAAGTAAAAGTGAAAAAGTACGGTTTCTGAAATGAACTCAAAGTATGAAAGTAAAATCCTGATGGACATTTCTACTGAAAGCTAACTGAAACTCAACTTTTCTCCATGGCCGAGTCTCCCTCTCCATTTCGTTTTAATACACGTTTTACATTGTTTTTGTTATGTCGTGTCTTTTAAGTCATTTTCGTCCTGTTACGTCTTTTATCTTGTTTTTATCGTTCCGTCGATTTTTTGTCTTGTTACGTCCTGTTACGTCTTTAATCTTGTTTTCGTCTGTTACTTCTTTTACATTGTTTTCATCTTGTTATGTCTTTTTGTCAATTTCTTCTTGTTATATATTGTTGTGTTGTTTTCGTCTTGTTAGGTCATTGTTGTCTTAACGTTTTTACACTGTTTTTCATATTGTTTCATCTTTTTATCTTTTGTTATTTCTGTTATGTCTTTTACGACAGTTGTCTTGTCACATCTTGTTCCATGCTTTTCGTCTTGTTACGTTTTTTATGTCACTTTCATCTTGTTATGACTTTTGTCATTTTTGTTCTGTTCCATCCTTTTTGTCTTGTTACGACTTTTATGTTGTTGTTGTCTTGTTACATCTTGTTCCATCCTTCTCGTCTTTTTACGTTGTTTTTTTTTAAGCTTGCATAAATACTAAAGTAACACGTATGTTTTAGAAATGTAAAGAGTAGAAAGTACAGATATTTGTGTTAACATACAGGTAATTAAAGTAAAAAGCTGTCAAAAAAAGAAATGCTCCAGTAAAGTACAGATACTTGAAAAATCTACTTTCTGGTATAGTGACAAAGAATTTGTACTTAGTATCTGTTCTCTACCAACGACATCTTTATTTATCTTAAGTCATAATCTGCTGTTACCAAAACGAGAGCGTTGGGATCAGTTGAGAACGTTAACTTACTTTAATTATCAGAGACATCCCTGCCCCATCATCCCCCATCAGCATCTAGGTTTGTTGAAGGATCTAAACAAGCCCTGAATAACATTACCTGCCAAACGACAGCCTCGTTATTACTGCAGTCCATCTGCTGCTGTTCACCAGATTCATGCTGCACTACTTTCACAGCTCACCGTGGTGTGTGTGTGTGTGTGTGTGGATGTTTGTGAGCTTTGTGCACACACTCTCTGTGATTGCTTCTAAATATTTGATTAACTGTAGGCTAAACATTGATTTCTTCATTGTGTTATTGAATTTAAATATGCACCTGTCATATTAACAGGTCAATAAAAAGGCTGAAAAACCTTCACATTTTCAGGGTATAAATTCTGGTCCACAACAAAGACAGTATGAGGCAAAATATAAAGTCTATTTTTGTTTATCATTCTTCAAGGTGGACACAGTACATCTGTAGCATATAGGCCGTCAGGACCAGATTTACTCCGCCTTTTTCTCCTTGTTTCAGATTCTATTTCAGATTCTGCCCCTGGAGATGTCTGTGTTATTTATCAAACAGGTGCACCGGCCTGCACACCTGTCATTGTGTCATCTGAGGTGCACACTGCATGTAGAGAGTGAAGTGCACCTCTGTCCTCATGCGCTGATGGAAACACAGAGCGAAAACACATAAAAGTAAGTGCGGTTGACTGAGCATTCTGCTGGATTTTACTGAGCATCAAGGACTGGTGCTATATAGAAGGAAACATAAAGCAGAGCAATCTCAGTTCCCCAAGGTCTTAAAGTACTGTCGGTGTGTTGTCAGCTACAGTGGTGCCCTCTATATACATACAGAACCACTGCATGTAGGTACAACAACACTTAAACTGCCTCACACTGTTGCTGTTGTTTCTGAAAACATTTTAATTAAGAAAGGGGCAATGCAGTAACAGAATCTTACAGTTTGACCTGAGTTTTGTGAGCCCTGTGTGTTGCACTGGACAGACTCACTAAGAATGACTTGTCAGTCACACAGTAGTCCCGCCCTCAAATGTATCCTGCTTTATCATCTGTTTTACTCTAGATAAGACCATAATTTATAAAATGAACGCCATGCTGTATAGAGGAAGATTTGAAACAATGATACTATTATTAATCTGTTGATTATTTTCACACTTAATCATTTAGTCTGTAAAATGTCAAAAAGTTGTGAAAAATGCTCATCGTGATTTCCAAGAACCTAAAGTGATGTCTTCAAACTGCTTCTTTTGTCCAACCAACAGTCAGGGTAGGGTCATAAATGACAAAGAAAAGCATTTAAGAAGCTGGGACCCAGGCTGGGCCAAGGACGTGACAATGCATTACTGAATTACGGTTGAGTTCATTGCCATGTTGAGATCAGAGCATGGAACTATTAATACATCTATAGATCAGCACTGTCACACACAAGTCAGGAGCACAGTCTCTGATTGGTTGACAGACTCAACCCAAGGCATCTTGGGATTGCCAATGGACAGCTAACAATGTGCTAACAACAACTGTTTCAAACAGAAAAATGGATAAACAACTATAGAAGCCCTTCAGTGTTGGATTTATCATTACAAGATTTATTTTACCACATCTCCAAAAAAAGGTGCTACACTTCAAGGTTGGATTACGAAACTTCTGAACAGGATACGATGACACCAGAGCCAATGTTGTAAAGGTACAATGCTCACAGTAGCATTAGCTTGACGTTAGCCTGTCCTGCTCAGCTTACTTTGGGGCTAACCCCCACCCACTCTTCCACCAGTTGGGAAATAAAAGATGAGACCTTTGTCGGTTTTCTTGCAGTGTTTAACTGACACACTGTAACCTGAACTGTACATTTACTGCCAGATTGACAACTTTCTGCTTCGCTACGAGCATCACCGTTACTCTCACTCAGCTGCTCACTTTCAGTCCATAAAATGTAATTATTGAGGCAGTCATGCTAAGACAAGTAATAAATTTACAGTGTTACGGCAGCAAAGTGGATGGCAAATATAAAAAATCAAATATAAAAATATAAGCAAGAGTAAATATAAAAAGACTCAATAGTTGCATTTACACCATTGCACATATTGGACATAAAATGATAGTATACATGATTATTGCACATTGGAATTAAAATTCACTTGAGTTAAATATTGATTAGACACTGAATGATAATACATCTGATTGAAGTATTGAATATTGCATATTGCACATAAACGACCATCCAGCAGGAATATGTTGCAGAAGAAAAAAAATCCATAAACCTCACAGCCCCTGTTTCAGCTCTTTACTTCTATGTTTTAGCACCTTGGCATTTTTCCCCACTCAGAGCAGTTTTACAGCATAAAGATAAATCTCCTTAAGTACTGAAATTTGGTATCAAATGACAAGGCATTTTTCGACACTCGATTGCATTGAAGTAAATTGGTCGGTGCCATAAAAGTGTAGAAGTTCAGCCCTAATAATGACGTGACAAGAACCGTCATTGCCAGCATTACATACTCTCTGCCACAGCGCTGAGCTCTGAGTGGCATGAGTCCATTTTGCATTTTAGGGCTCTGCAACCCAAACTAACTCTGTGCTGGGCCAGTCGACAGCCGGCAGCGTCGTGGCTCATAAAAAACAGTACAGCAACGACTGGACATGTCAAGAGAAAGATGGCTCACAGTTACAGCTCGCTGGCTGGCTACACAGTCAACAGCACTGAGGCTAAAGAAGATGCACACGTGATCTCATGCATACACACATGAGCACAGACACACAGTGATGCACCACTGCTCCAGATCAAGGACAAAGAGACGACGCCTGTGGACACTGTCAGAGTTAAGAAAGATGACTGTTATCTATGGACTGATCACAGCATCAACGTACAAGGAGCACTCGCTTAAAAATTTAGACACTAGGTTCTCCCATTCTTATATAATAGTAGCCTTGACACACTCAAGCTGTGGGCATGTGTCTATAAATGAAAGGCAGTTATGTAAGGGACTGCTGTGTCTCACTCCATTTCCCATAGCTTGACATGAGAGATTTCCTTTGATTTCATCACTATATGATATAGATTTAAATGTTAGCATAGTTAGAGCAGATAAGCACAAATGACTACCACCCCCATGTATTTCCTCTGGCACAACATTGAATGGTGGAGGAGGACTACATACTGAGCCATAACCTCCCTCTGCTGACTCTCTATCTTTAGCAGATGCTTCTTTCACCAGCAAGAATTTAATAACCTCTATCTGACCTCTGCTGTGCAACAATGACTTGTCCTTGTGAACGGCCAAGCATATAGAGTGAGCGCTGATAACACAGATGAAGTGGCTGCTGAGTGTGACTGTTTACGTGTAGGCTTTTTTTTTTTTTGCTGAGGATTTACAGGGAGAGTTTGGATTATTTGAAGTGGTGCTGTGTGAGGTACTTATTTATAGTCCGTTTACTACCTACAGTAGATGCTGGTCAGCACAGTTTGGAAAAGCAGACAGTGGGTGGCTCAAGCACAGAAGCTAAGCCATGTACTGCTGTGGACAGGGTCAGCAACAAAAGGTATATTAGCCACTTAAAGAAGAAACCTGCAATGGATTTACTGCAATAAATCATAAAATAACCATGATGCTTCGTTGAAAGTCTCACTACTTTGACAACAATACCATAGGTGTCTGCCTTTGAAATTTCTTTTCTAGGCTGGAATAACTTTTTGTTTAACCGTTTCCCATAAATTAGAGTTCAAATTAATGCTGAATGTTCCCAAATGACTAAGTGTCTGTTTTTGAGGCATAAATAATCTTTTAGAAGAAGTATATGTTTATAACAGTTAAATTGAGCAATATGTTAATGGGGTCTGGCAGGCAGAAGGCAGTCACTGAACTCCAACTCCAACTCGTTAATTTATAATGTTGCGCTTGTCTTGCGCTCCTGCAGTGCTCATGCAGCCTGCCTGAGCTTCCTTGAGTCTGGGGAGGACGGGTGTATACTAAATAGAATTGCATGTGTCATTCATGATCACCAGTAGTTACAAGCTAAGCTGTGCTGGCAAGATACTAAGCAGAGGTAGACTGTAGAGACTGACAATAAATGCTTCAGTAACACTGCAGTCATGGATCCAAACGGGAAATATTAGAAAGAGTAGTGCAGATCAGGAGGAGAATATTTCAGGCAGCCATGTGGAAAATTCAGTGGACGACAATGAACCGAGCACAAGAGCCAGTGGCAACTGAAGAAGTGCCAGTGGCCACAACATCTGCTGGCACCAAATGGAACAAAACAGTAAGGTGGTACTTGGAGAGCTCAACATTTTCTGAGGTGGGAATCAATGTAAAAAGTCTGAGAAACACTGATCTAAAACAAACCAAAACTGTACACTATATTTAAAACAGTTTTTCCACTTTACTATGCTGTCGGACAGACTTTTCCAATGGGAAACTGCCGTTATATGAGCCAAATATCACCGTCTTCAAACCAACCAGACTCCACTGGTGAAATCAAGTCATTTTACCTTGCAGAACACAGGACTCACTGCTCTACCGCTCTCTCAATCTGTTTATTTGTGTTATTGTGTGGCTTTGGTGACTCTGAACTGACCTTTTAAAACACAGATGTTACAAACAAACTAACAAATAGAGACAGCAGTAAACCAGCAGCTCCCGTTTACTGATTTTGTCAAGGGAGTTTGGTTGGTTTGGAGAGAGTGATATTTGGCTTATACAACAATGATTTTGCATCAGAAAAGGCTGTCTGATAGCAAAGTAAAGAGGTGAAAATATTCTAAATATAGCTTACATTTAAACTGTCTTTGTTTTTTTTAGGTGTTTTAGGTTAAAGTATCTAAAATACCTTTTGTTGCTGATGCCATCCTATGCAGTTTCCATGCTTGTACTCCTCTCCAGCATCTACTGCAGGTAAAACACTGACTATTGATAAACACCTCATACAACCTCGCTTCAGATTATCCAAACTTCTCTTTAAGTGAATCTGGCATCGTCCTTCTAACCATCAAGGATGGAGAGAAAGGCGAGCTTTCCCCCGCTTCCGATCTTCCCATCTGAAATGGAGGAGAAGCGTACACTCACGGCCTCTGCCGGGCTTTCATCCAGCCCAAATCAGACAAGCCTTGTGCTCGGGCCTCATGCAAATCCAAAGCGGAGCTGGATCCTCGCTGTGAGCTGTAAATGAACGGCCAAATATTGGCTCCTAATTGAAGGCGGCACTTGTCTATGTGCACAGGCACCCCTGCTGTGGAACTGTGGACAAACACACCAGGACGCTAAGAGGCTACTTCCCCTTTTGCTCTCCGTGTCTTTTCTCAGCACTTTCTTTTGTTCCTTTCAGCATCCCTTCAAGAAGCCATGGCCTTGCCCTTTTCCTCTTTTAGAGATTATTTTTAGTTTTCTGGACAGATTATGAGAGTAAAACACGACAGAAGATAAGAGCGAGGGTGAAGCGAAAGTCTTGAGCTGGATATAAAGCAAAAAAAAAAAAAAAGATAAAACGCATTATGTAGCTGAAACAAAAGCCTATTAGATCTTTAATTTTCTTCATTCTTGTCTAATCCTTCACCGCCTTTTCCTCTCAACCTCTTCATTGCTATTCCTCGTAGTCCTACCCCGCGCACACAGAGGAAGTGAGAAGAAAAATGAGTGCTTATGAAAATCCTAATGAAAATGCAGCGTGTCTGTAATTGAATACGGACGTCTGAGTCCTGACACAGGGATTCAAGCTGTGGACGGGGATAAACGTGCCTCTCCTCCCATTTCTTCAGCCTCCATCAATCATCACGCATCACCACCACGACCAGGGCATCAGCCGTTCCAGCTCAATAAGAACCCATCAGTGACAGAGAGGACTGAACAGAGGAAGACAGAAATCAAGGGAGGGGAAAATAGGCATAGATATTCAAAGACAGGGAGTGACAGGAAGAAGGAGAACTATCTGTATGTTGTGCTTCCCATCATAGTGGAGTTTTGCAAAACTTTGCATAATCAAATCTAGTCAAATATATGCATGCTCTGAGTGCAGCTGCAGAGATGATTTTGAAGTCAACTGGCAGCATTTAGAGCTAGATAATGAACAGGACAGAATAACATAGTCACCTAAAAGGGCAGGTACATTAGATTGTTGCTTTGCTAATATAAACACTAAGGCTAGGTTGCACCAAAAAGGACTGATTTTTAAACCTGATTTAATCATGGTTTAACTTTAACTTATGTTGCACCAAAATTTTAAACTAGCTTTAAAAAAAAAAAGAAAGATTCAGTTTAAAACTCTCTTTACACCTCATTTTAGTTTTTAACCTGAATCTAGCTAGCTACCAAACAACGTAACACCAATATTTTGATAATTTTTTAGCTAGCCACCAAACAATGTAACATCAATGTTTTGTTAACTTTTTAGCTAGCTAGCAAACAATGCAACGCCAACATTTTGTTAATGTTTTAGCTAGCTAGCAAACATTGTAACACCAATATTTGTTGACTTTTCAGCTAGCTAGCAAACATGTAACACCAGCGTTGTGTTAACTTTTTAGCTAGCTAGAGAACAATGTAATGCCAACGTTTTCTTAACTTTCTAGCTAGCTAGCAAACAATGTAACACAAACGATTTGTTAACTTTTTTAGCTAGCTTGGGAACAATGTAACACCAAATTTTTGTTGACTTTTTAAGCTAGCTAGCAAACAACGTAGTGCCAATGTTTCATGAACTTTTTCGCTAGCTAGCAAACAATGTAACATTTTGTTAAGTTTTTAGCTAGCTACTAAACAATGTAATGTTCTGTTAAGGAATACACAACAGAAGAAAGTTAACCCCCACACCACCAGGGCGGTGCTTAATAGGTCCTGACAGCACTTTAATTAATTAATTTATTTATTTATCCATTTATTTATTTATTCATTTAATTTATTTTGATTTGGGTAAGCAAGCGTTTCCATGCCATCTCCAATTTAGGTCTATTTAATTCTAGTTTACATAAAAAATTGGAATTTACTAAATGGAAATTTGTTTTTAAATGTGCAACAGAGCTCTCCTTAATTTTAAATCTGTATTTATTCTACTCATTTTAATTTGAAATCTAGCTTTCTAAACTCTCATTAGAACTAATCTTAGATTAAATGAACCCATGCTAAGAATACCCAAACCATGGACATTGTATACAGACAAATACACAGAGGCACACACGCCTATTGTCAGTGCTTTGGCCAACAGCTACTGAGGACAGCCCTGTCTCCAATTCACTCCTGGAGCAGACCAAGGCTTCATTGTGCTGAGAAAAGTATCAGACTACATTTACCATCCAAACGTACACATGACACCAGGGGAGTGGCCTCAACAGTCCATAGTTTATCCCATTGTGTGGCTCATTTTGGCTTTCACCTGAGAGAATAAGCTAGGTCAGTCACAGGACACCGCGGTGCTCCGTTTCCAAAATACTGACTGAGGAGCCCGAGTCAAGAGTGAGCCCGTGAGGAGAAAGAAGTCTGTTAACAATATATATTTTAAGCCAATATTGCAGGGTTCAGCATTTTTCCTCCTTCTTTTCTTCTGTTTTGGCAGAGTGTTATCAGCTCTGAACCACATTTAAACTGTAACGACACCAAAGTTCTCAGCCTAAACAAATACTTTTATTTTTAAAGCTGGAAAGCATGAGCCCACGCTTTCTATTCGCCGAGCTGCAACTGGCACATATAAAACACCACCACAAGCAAGACAAATCCTCATCAGAGCCTAAAGTGGTGTGATGAGAGACAAAACTCTTGCGTGCATTCAAACACAGACAAAGCTGACATCAGAGGTGTTGCAAGGATCTGCTGTACAGATATGGAGGCAAAAAAAAACTGACAGAGGAGAAGATGCCTGAAAATAACTGCAGGTGGTATTTTCAAATTGGGGTAGGGGGAGAAAAGCAGGACAGAAAATATGATCGAAGAGAGCAGACATGGAGATGAGGCTCACTTCCTATGGTCGAGTAAGGGCGGCTCTATGCTCAGATGGGGCTTTTGTGTCTTTGCCCTGTTGGCAGAGGCAGAGACACAGTCAGACAGGTCTATTTCAGAGATATCCTGTCAGCTCCCTGAGGAACCCTGTCAACGCCCTCTCCTCCCCAGGGTGACAGTGAGTGAGTGAAACAAAGAGGCTGGGAGAGCCAGAATGGCAACGATAAGAGTGACGAGGAAGAATATGAGGTGGATAAAAGGTGACTGGCTACTACGAGGAGAGTGAGGAGGGGTAAAAGGTAGAAGAGATAATGCAGCACTTCTATGTTTGATGTTGTACAGGTATACAGGTGGCAAATATTGATTTTCAAAGCTTGTATTATGGACCATCTACCATATCACCTACACCTACAGTTTGGAGAAGCAGCTGAAGTCCTGGTGTAGGAAGCTGCTAGCTGTGGACAGGGTCAGCAACAAATGTATTTTAGTCACTTAAAAATGGTCCATCTAAAAAAAACAATCAATATCCAATGAAGTGCACACTATATCTTGAATATTTTCACCACTTTACCTGGCTGTTAAGACATCCTTTTCTTTTTACCCCACAGAAAACAGGAGTTATTGGACAACTGCTGCCTCGATCTGTTCATTTAATGTGTTATTGTGTGACTTCGGTGAATACGAACTAACCTTTAGAAACACCAAAATCACACAATAACACAAACAAACTATCCGATCGAGGCAGTGGTTGACCAGCTGCTTCCGTGTTTTGCGAAGTAAAATTGCCAGTTTTGCCAATGTAGTCTGGTTGATTTTGAGAGAGGGCTATTTGGCTTACATAACAGCGTTTTACCACCGGAAAAGGCTGTCAGACAGAAAGGTAAAGCTGTGAAAATATTGGGGGGGGGGCTTTTCCTTAAGTGGCTACAGTATGTTTGGCTGCTGATACTATCCACAGCAGTTCATTGCTTCACTTCTGTGCTGGTGCTCCTCTCTGCTTCTCCAAAATGGGGGCGTGGCGACCACTGAACTGTAGGTAATACGCTGACAATGGATAAGTACCTCATACAATGCCACTTCAAATAATATGAACTGTCCCTCTAACTTCAATATGTTCAGAAATAAAGAAAAAGTAGCCTAAAAATAAAGTTTTAGCTAATATTATATGCTGTGATAAGGTTAAGTAGACTATGACAGCTCCCATCCATGGAGCTGAGCATTCAAGAAAGAGAATGAAGACAGTGTCCCAAATTGAAAAAGTGTCTTTAACAGAAAAAGGGAAAGAAATACAGAGAAACAGTCACTGTAAACTCTGTCAGAAAGAGCAAAAAGTCACAACCGAGAATGGACAGCTATATGGACAAAGCAGGGACGGAGGTGGTGGAGGCAGAGGCCGTAGGACACAAGGAGCACCAGTCAGACAGGCTAACTGAGCCCCGGTGTCCCTCTGTCAGGCCAGTTCAGACCGCGGACAGAAGCGGTATTATAGAGCTGCGGGCCTGGCCAAGAGGAAGAACAATAGCTGCTGTGTGCCGGAGCCTCTGGAGCATCCTAACAGCTGGGAGATAGGGAGGTCTGTCTGTGGCACGGAAAGGGGCGTATCACATCGCACATACACATAAATTTTCCCTCTCTCTCTCTCTCTGCCTTTCCCAGAATCCCTAGCCCACCTTCTTCCCACCTCCTCCTCATGCCAGGCAGCCATCACTCATTTTGCTCTCGTCTCTTTTTTATTTCTCTCGCTACACGCTCTTTCGTTATGCCCCGTGTTATTCTGCGTGTCCCACCATCACCCCTAACCACCTCTGTGGAGGGAGACAAAGGAGAGCTACAGAAAGAGAGATATTCTTCGTGCTAGCATGAGAAAGCCAGAGACTGGCAGAGGATCAGAGCAATGTCAACAAATAAGAGAGGTCCAAAAGCCTCCGCGGGAGGCATGCCAAAGCTCTTCTATCACAGGGGCCTCCGAAACACAGAGAAAAACATGAGAACTGCAAACTGTGCAGGAATGTCATCCCTCGCAGCAAAGAGTTCACAAACAGCATCAGATAAAACCATAACAATATGTTCTGTTCTATTCTGGGAATACACCTGTAGGTAAGGCCATTCGTCGGATAAACTGAGCACTATTAAATAGACTCATGTATCAAAGAGCAGGTTATATGGATATACCCATCAACTTTCCTGCTTCTCACCTGTGTTTAATGTTTTCCTGCAGGCTAAAAAATACCGCGTGAAATATCAAAAGCCCAGGAGGTAGCCCACCTGGGAAGAAACTCGCCTCAAACAAAACAACACGGCTGATTTTGGATAACAGCGGCAGGCAAACTTCAGCACACATCCGCAGTGAATTTGATCACTGGTTGTGTAAATGTCACTGTGGGAGGGACGCTGCACAGAGAGCTGAAGTCCCTCCCCTTCCAGTGGACCACCATGGGACCTAACTTCGGACAAATTATGAACAGGACAGAGACAAATAATTTTTTTTAACCTGTTTGAATTATGCCACAATTTACTATGAAGATATGCAATTAGAAAGTCAACACACCTAACAGCTGCATAAGTGACACCATGACTTTCTCCCTCCAAAAGCTAACGTTAGCCACTGAAGCTATGATGCCTGTGCGGTTTTGGGACTCCTAAACTTTATCTTAAGCACGAGATTAAACATATAAGAGACCTCACGCCTGACTGTAGCTTCAAGCAGAGATGATTTTTTTGATTTTTTTGTGATCATCAATGTACTAAGATACACTTAAGATTTTGGCTCCTTGTGCTGCTGAGACGGCTGCAGCTGCAACTGACATTAGACTTCCCTCCAGATTTTCATATGACTTTTACCTGACTGTAGATATAACTAAATTAAGGGCGTAGTGATAAACACAGAGGTGGGTAAACTGCAGTTTGTGTGTTTTTGTACTGGGATGCATCACACAAGCAACAGGCCTTGCTCGTTCTGACACCTCTCAACTGACAAAAGGACCAACAGTTGCTGGATAAAGCACATCGGGTAGGATAACATTACAAGGGACAGCGATGTTGGTGCTGATGACGTATACTGTGAGAGACAAGAGCACTTTTCACGCAAAACTTCGCCTCTGTGTTATGTTATGTGGGAAACTGTAAATCCAGCCAGTATGGCAAATGTTTCGAGTTCATTCAGTCTGTGTTCCCTCTGAGCTGTTGTGAAACTCGGCCTATAGCTTCCACTCACGTCAGTCATGTGATAGTTCGGATTCCACTGCTGCAGACGGGTAAATATAACAGCTGCAAGGGCTCTTGGAATATTTGTCCCAGGAGTCAGAGCTGCTTTCACAATACAGCCTATATACTGTGGGCTATATTTTCTCCATAAATAATCCAGACTTATCTGGAAAGTGTAAACATTTGGTGCAGATTCCATATTTAAAAAATGTCCTAATGTGACTTCTAATAAAAATCGGGGAATAACGTCTATATGCATTTGACCATATCACGGTCCAGACATTGTAAGTGGTTAGAGCTGTGTGGCTAATTTTGCTTAAAAATCAGCCCTTTCTGTTTGTTTTTTTATTGATATGGCGTCTGGACTTCAAGGTAGCATTAGATGAATTTGTCTGAGCTGTTTGTCAATGCACCAGAAAGATAGATGATTGTCTTGTCCCTTTCACAGGACATCAAACACTGATATTTTGGGTTAGTAAAGCATTCTGAGTACATAAAAATAAAAATAAAATTAAAGCTGCAAGCAGCGTTGAACGGGCCCTCGCACCCCCGCGCCACTCGGGGCCTGCTGCGGCCGCGACCACGCTGCCAGAGGCCGACTGGTAGACGAGGTGCTGAATTTTTCACCCCCTTCGGACACTGTAGGAAGCAAATATTGTGTTACTTCCTGTCCCCAGTAGGTGGCGCTATGACTGTGACTCGTGAGTTTCATGTAGATGTGTTCAGGCCGGGATTATTATCATATATGTGAAGTTTGGAGCAGATATGACCATTTAATCTCATGTTATAGCAATTCCGTGTTTCATGGCGAGGCATGAGCTTTCGCCGCGCTCTCAGGGCAACGCTGTTTGACGATACGTTATGACCTTCACAATATAACATTACCAAGGTCTGAAGACCTGTCTTGCCAGATTTGAGTTGGATTTGGTCGATGTGCTGGGAGCAGCACCTCAAAGTCTGGAGACATGTCATTTCCTGTCGCCAGCAGGGGGTGCTATGCCAGTCACAGAGTATTATCATATAGATGTGTTCAGGGCGGGACTATTATCAAACATGTGAGGTTGGGTGCAGATCGGACCATGAATGCTAAAGTTATAGCAATTTCGTGTTTTATGGCGTGACATCAAAATTTCCCGCGACCTCACGGCCACGCCCTTCAACGATAGCGTGATCTTTTAATAACTTTTGATCACAAAGTAGTCTAGATGATTCACAGTGATTTTGAAGTCATTCTGATTAATCCCGTAGGACGAGTTCGTTAAAGTACGGCACGTGGAAAACGCCAAAATTGACCACGAAATTCAAAATGGCCGACTTCCTGTTGGGTTTGGCCTATGGGTCCAAGAGGCTTTTTTGTGCGTGTGGGTGTGATGCACATGTGTTCCGATTTTCGTGCATGTCGGTTGAACATGCAGGTGGGGCTGCTGTTTAAGGGGCGTGGCCAATCCGTTTGGCCACGCCCATCGCCAAAGACCATATCACACGTAAATTTTCACCACGACTGACGCGCATGCCAAATTTGGTGAGTTTTTGAGTATGTTTAAGCCTCCAAAAATGCGATTCATTTCAAGGAATAATGGCAAAGAAAAACTAGAACTGCAAGCAGTTATGAACGGGGGCCAAGCCTCCCGCGCCACTCTGCCCCTGAGCGTCGCGGAGCCCACATAACACAAACGGCTCTATTGTGTTACCAGGAGGCACACCGCCAAGATCTGCTATTGAACGTGGGGTCGAAGAAGGCTGCCTTCTCTCTCCGTTCCTCTTATTGCAATGGGAAGAGCACTGCAAGTGTCAAAGGCAGAATATGTTTCTTGTAACAAGTCACACCCACTTTGACCAAACATCACTAAACTTTACGGACGGGCTCGGGAGGGACTCCAGATCGCGCTCGCCAAATTTTGTGCGAATCCAAGCAACTTTTTTGTCGCTTAATGTTTCTCTGTTTATAGCGCCCCCTGTTGCCCAATTTGCACCAAATTTGGCACAGAGCCTCTGGTTGACCTCTGCAACAAGTGATTTGAGTTTCATGTAGATAGCTTTTATTTTGACAAAATTATGCAATGGTATGTGTTTTTTAGCTAGAAGAAAAAATTGCTTATTTATAAGTATCGCGTCTTTTAGAGTAGCAAAATTCTTTTGTTAACTTTTGATCGGGCGAGTCTGAAGATTGTGTGTGCAAAGTTTCGTACAGATGGAGTGTAAACCCTATGAGGAGTTCAAAAAAGTAGGTTTTTGACATGTAGCGACTTACAAAGAGAAATGTGCTGTGGGAGTGGGCGTGGCCTATGTCAAAAGATGCGGCTCTATGTAGGGATCACGTGGATATAAAGTTTATGAAGATGTGATTAAAAATGTGGAAGTTACAGGCCAAAATGCGTTTGCATCCGTTACAGCGCCACCTAGTGGAGTAGATGCACAATTTTTGGTATGGGTGGTCTGTGTCCTATTCTATATATTCCCTGTAAATTTTACAGCCATCAGCGTAATACTTGAGCTGAAATAAATGTTTGTTGTTTATCTCGTAATAAGCCACCCCACTTTGACCAGTCGTGATTACCTTCAAGACATGACCTCAGGAGTGACCCAGCATCATGCCCACCAAATTTGGTAAAAATCGGTTTTGCCGTTTAAGAGATATAATGTTCCCACACTTGTAGCGCCCCCTAGTGGCCAACATTAGCCAAATTTGGCTCATACCCCCACAGTGAAATGCCAACCAAGGATCTCTGACTTCGTGTCATTAGCTTTTATTTTGACCGAGATATGCAACTGTTTACATTGTTATAGCTAGCTAGAAAAATTAATTCGTTAATAATTAGCGCATATTTTGACCGAACAAAAATCTTTTGATAACTTTATATCAGGTCCAGCTGAAGACCGTACGTGCCAAATTTCACACAGATTGGACCAAACCCCAAGGAGATGTTCTAAGAAGTAGGTTTTGCATTTTTCGCAATTTCCTGAAAAAAAATTTATAGGCGGAAATGGGCGTGGCCTAGCCGAGGTGATTCAGGGCAAATCAGGGAATCTGTGGATATGAGGCTTTTGAATGTGCGACAAAGGGTTTGGGACTTATAGGCCAAAAGGCGTTGCCCTTGGTTATAGCGCCACCTGCTGTCAGACATTTGTCTTTTTTTGCGCCTGAGGTCCCTGCAGGGGTCTGGACCAATCTTGCAAATTGCACCGCCCTCCCTTGCATGGTTTAGCCTGCAGCACCACTTTTATCAACGGAAGAATAAAAATAAAAACTATAATAATAATAACGATAAAAATCCGAACAAAAACAATAGGGTTCCCAGCACCGCTGGTCCTGGGAAACGCGTATGCTTGTGCATACGCGTCCCCCAGGCCCCGCGGGCTTGGCCCCCTAATAATAATAATTCCTTCAGTTTCAATAGGGTCCTCGCACCGGACGGTGCTCGGGCCCTAATAAAGGATATCAAGGCAGAGGGCAGGGTCTCTGCAGGTACAGACACCACCACACACTAGTGGGTCACAAGTGAAAACCGAAAGGGATTATGTTTGATTTTATTTATTTTTACTATTGTGATAATCAATTAATCAGTCAAGCAATTCAAGCAAGAAAAAATAAGTCAAAATTCTCTTATTTCAGTGCCTTAAATTTGAATATTTTCTGGTCTTCTTTACTTCTGTATAACAGTAAACATAATATCATTAGGCTGTGGACAAAACAAGACATTTGAGGCCGTCACCACAAACAACTAATCGATTCGAGAAAATATCGACAATTAAATTAATCTTTAGTTGCAACCCCAGACTTAATCTATTCCTCTTGAACTGACCTGAGGAAAGCAATTCTTTAACCTCATTCTAAAGCAAACAATAAAGTAAAATCCTTCAGCTTACACACATCATATGCAGTCACTACAACATCTACACTCCACTTAGCCCTGGTTTGTGTCTCTCGTGTATTATCATTATATTTGAATGTAATTTTAATACATCAGAGGCACACACTGCCCCCACTAATCTACTGTCAAGAGCTGCAGGCACAGCAGCGTACATGGACTTTTATCAATGGCTCTGCAGACGATCCTTCATTCATCACCAACCAGGGATATTTCCACTACAGTCTGCTCTTATTTTACTATTAAAATATGTTGCTTGAGGCAGCATCATGAGACTCTATCCTGTGCAGGCTGCAGGAAATATGGTCAGTTTAATGTAAGCCCTGTACCTTACAGCACTACATGAGCTGGCATCATGCAATGCAAATAATATCCTCAAGCTGATGTAAAGTCACCAAGCCACACTGTTCCTCTCCTCATGCCCACTTTTTTCTTTTCTTTTCTTTTTTCTTTTTTTTTTTTTTACTGCACTTGAAGTAGTACAAAGAAGGTTTCAGATTTCACAAAGCATGATTTTCACTGGGCTGAAGGAGGCTACCATCCCCCCATGACTGCAAACCAAGCTGGCTGGAATAGACCCCAGCCCCTATCCCTCCTCTCTCCTCTCCTCTCTGTGAGTCAAGTCAATGCAATTCTCAGTGGGAAAATTAAATCACAGCGGTTCGCCTAATCATACTGTATCAACCTGAAACTATGCAACCAAATGACGGATATTAAAAAAAACGTGCAAGATGAAAGATGTGGCATGTTTTTTTATGACGTTAGATGATTTGCTCTGTATTGCAAATATTTGCTCTCCCGGTTTCTCACCAGCATGATAGTCAAGAGGACTGGATATGTCAAGACTGCTGCTGCTGCTGCTGCTGCTGCTGCTGCTGCTGCGGGAGCTCATGCAGATGTGCAGCTTTGCCATTTTATCATCTTTCAAGCGGTCCCGTTACAAATGCGTTCACTAACAAACACATTATTTGTACTTTTAAAGATTTTTTTTTGACCACTTTGGATTGATAACATTTGTCACCTGTGCGCAGGGTTAATGCACTAGTCAGTGATGGTCAGCCAGTGTTGAATTACCAGTTAGTGAGGCGGCTCCGGTGCAGTTTGTTCGCGTAAAAAGTCTCATTTTAAAGTTTAAAAAAAAAACATGAGTTCAGTAGAGAGCAGCGCTGGGAATAATTACCTGATACGTTTGTTAAAATTCCTCTTATTCTCTTTCCATCCTCACTGAGCAGCAGAGCTCGCCACCGTGTCCGAGAATTTAAATCCCCGGGTCGGATCCATGCTCGTACTGTCTGTGTTATCACAAGTACTCTCCTGCTGGAAGAGGCGGCGGCGGAGAACAATCCAGTCACCCGCTTTCCAGGAGGGAATCTCGGGGTGGCTGTCGGTGGAACTGACGTTAAACCGGGTCCGGCGAAGCTAACAACAGGTTTCGTTAACAAAAAAAAATATCCGTCAGTTTAACCCAAATGCGACAGGGGTGTTATTTCCAGAGCAGCGAGTTTGAAATGACGCTCGTTCGCAGGAAAATGTCCCCGTTATGATCTGTGATAATGGTACTTACCACTCTATTGTTGGGGCGCGAGGAAGCAGCTCCATGCAACTGCTGCTGCTGCTGCGCTCTTGGGAGGCTCGCGGGATAACGTGCGTGTCGGTTTGTATGAGGGACAAAACAAGACAAAACAGAAAATAAATAATAAATGCAGGATAGATAATTAAATGCATGAATAAATCACAAATAAATGCATTTTGGCGATGAAAAATGCTATTTCTGTATTTTACATTTATTTATTTATTTATTTTGAGGTATTTCTACACAGAAATACGGAAATAAATACAAAAAAATAAATATAGAAATGCATAAATAAAGAAAGTCATGAATAAATGTAAAAATAAATAAATTGTATTTTCATTGCCAATGTTATTTGTTTTTGTTTGTTTGATTGATTGTTTGTTTATGCTTATGGCTGTGGTGTCCCCATGTTCGAAAAAAAGATGCAAAAGTGCCCCTTTTGATAAAGTGCCCTCTCTAGTGCCCAGTGGACTATCGATGATAACATGCCCTCTAAGATGTACTTCCAGTGGATAAAATATGATAAAATGCTCTCTAGAGGGCCATTCGGGTAGACACAATATCATAATAGCCCTCTAGTGAACCCTTTCTATAGACAAAATATAATAAAATGCCCTCCAGTATGCCCTTCTAATCTACTAAATATGATCAAATGCCCTACAGTGTGCCCCTCCAAGAGACAAAATATGATAAAATGCCCTCTTTTGCCCTTCCAGTGGACAAAACATAATAAAATGCCATCCCCAGAGAAAACACAATGCAAGTTTCTTATTATAATGACTCACTGGATCTTCTTTTTTTCATCACATTGAGGAAATGGGCTTCCAAAAATGTCAGAAAAGAAGGAAAAATTACGAAGATTATTTTCCTGGTTTCGACATCCTCAAAGTGCTTGTTTTGTCAGACCAATAGTCTAGATCACAAAGACATTCACTTCAGTAAAAAGGGAAAAAAAGAGGAAAAAGCAGAAGCAAGAATCAGAAAGTGTTTTGCATTTTTACATAATAAATTATTAAATGATCAATAATCCAAATAATTTTCTATATATCAGTTAATATATTTAAGCGACCAATTGTTTCAGCTCCGGTATTGTTTATGACATTATTGCACAATATGGTCAGTCCTGAGTGCAGAAAAAACTGTCTCAATGCAATATCTTCATGTTCATTGTCAATTTAATTTTATGTATTAAATTTCCATACTATTTTTTGTCATTTATTATCATGCTCTGGGCGACTAAAATTCAGTAATGAAGACTGAACATTACTTCTTTTTTTCTGTTTTCTTTTCTTTTCTTTTTTTTTTTGAGTTCGTCACAGCGGAAGTACCGCCCTCCTGCTTCCGGCGAATTCACAACATCCAAGATGTCTGCCGCCATAGCTTCCCTCGTTTCGTACGGCAGTGATTCTGATTCAGAAAATGAGTCGGAATCCAACACCAGTGTGGAGAAAGTGGACCCAGTGAATCCGGATGCCACAGCTCACCTTAAACCTCTGCAGTCTGGACGCACGATGTCTTTGGCTGTTCTCAATTCTGCTCCCGAGGTCGCCGTTAAGGTAAGCTAACCAAGCTAGCTAACGTTAGCTTAGCGCTATAATCGATTGATCGAACTAGATACTACCTGCTAACGTCAGCTAAGTGTTGCACTGTGCATAAATATAGAAATTAGATGCACCATTACAATGTAAAGAATTCGTAAAAGTAATTATTTAATGCGTAAGTCATCGTTAGCTATTGTTGTTAGCGTTAGCCTGACAAAATAAAACTAGCGGTTAGCGCGAAACATTGAGTGTCGACCATTAGGACAGAAGTTATATTTCTTTGTTTAACGTAATGTTATGCCAAAGATATCGCCCTCGATAGTCACTTTTTTTCTATCTAATGTCTGACACACCAAACCAGTTAGTCAGAGACACGTTCCTGATTTGTACATCCTCATTATAGGAGGCTGTTGAGACTGGCACACACCTGGACCCTTCACTGAAAGAAGTCACTTACAATCCGACTTATGAAACCATGTTTGCACCAGAGGTAAGATTTCAATTAAAGTCGCCTAGAGCTGGGTTAAAATATGTACTATGATGCTGTATGAGATTAAATTAATTGTAATATGTGTATACAGTCTAAATGTTTTCTTTACCTGGTTTAGAAAGCTGAAATTAAATACTGGATGCCTCTAGCTGCTTGGCTGTTATACCCTCATTACTAATGATCATCTCAACAAATTTTTCCTGGGCATTAATAACGTAACATCATATTTTATCAAAATATTTTTACTAGTGAGGTAAAAATTAAAAATAAGTGTTTTGACATAATCTGTCAAATCAGATATTATTATAGCTGATATTTATTGGCTAATACACGTCGATGATGATATAACTGGATAGGCCAATATCAGCCAATAATTTATCAGACCTGATATTTATTGTGCATCGTTTGTACTTTGATGAGAATTTTTGATTAGTCAGCACCATTCAAACATTCAAAATGATATTTAAAGCTGCTACAATGAGTTTTTAAGTGGTTATGAAATTATGAATTCAACGCTGATGCCTCTATATGACCTACAACAAAAAACAAAACCTTCACTGCAAAGATTTGTATTTTAATTACTCTTATGTTGCTGCCACGGGGTCTGATTCTCCTTGCTATCAGTTGAAAGGACTCTGTGTTTATATTATCCCGGCCAAAGTTACAGTGAGTAGCACAATGGTTAGTTAAAAAGAAGCAGGAGGAGATTTTTGTTTTATTTTTGATGTCATATTTTGTGGTTATTGCGATGGAAATACCACAGCTTTGTCCACAGTGGCCTCCAAAATCAACAAAATATGAAAGTACCATGCAGTAGCTTTTAAGTAAAGTGCACATCCTAGCAAATGTTCGTGTGACACATACAGCTCATCTGTGTTACTTGTAACAGATCTCTCTTCCGTGCATGTCACTCAATGTTTAGTTAAACATTTAGTTTAGGCTAAGGGATTGTATCACATTATATCCACCAGTATCCAATCTAGTGATTTTGTCCAGTATCAGATTTACTATGACTACTTAGTATCAGACTGGTGCATCCCTTTATCTGATACAGCTAACCTCTGTTACATTAATCAGAAAGCCTGATAAGGGCCAAGCAAAAAGATTTGTTCCTTTTGAGGGTCCATAAAAGTTTTATGGTAATATTATTAGAAATGATTTTGTCTTGCTGCTTCTTAGTTTGGGCCAATGAACCCATTCAAAAGCCAGCAGATGGCCGCCCCCAGGAACATGTTATCTGGCTACGCAGAACCTGCTCACCTCAACGACTTCATGTTTGAACAGCAGAGGAGAACCTTCTCTACATACGGTAAGCTCGCCTGTGACCTGGGATTAAATGAAGTGATCAATGTGTATTGACCCTGTTTGAATTTTAATGACCTTTCTCCTATTCCCTCCACTCTTCTAATAGGTTATGCTTTAGATCCATCTGTTGACACACACCAGGCCTCCTCTAATACGTACATTGGTGCAGTGGATGAAGCTGAGAAAAATAAAGGTAATTATTCATCTCACCGTATGTGATATGTCTGTCTATGTCTGACTGTACAAATTATAATTTATTTAGAATGTTTTCTGTTGTATGAAGTATCATTTACCGAGATTCAGAATCATAAGGTCAAGTTGTTCTTCTTCCAGGATTAACTGTGTTTGAGAGCGGACATAAAAAGTCAGAGAAAAGGAAAAAGGTCAAAGGTGGAGATGCTGAAGAGATCGACAGCTTCCTTGGACCATGGGCAAAATATGTGGACGAGAAAGATGTGGCCAAACCGTCAGAGGTAATGACGGTTGCCTTTTCATATAATTACCTGACTTACTTCTTAAAGGGATAGTTCAGTCAGTTCAGTTAAAATTCAGTCTACTCACCCTCATGCTGGTTGGAGGTCGGGTTTAGTTTTTTAGCCCACAAAAGCCCCAACATCCCGTTCACTTGTGCGCACACTCCGTTACACCACACACACCCAGTTCAAATGGTGTGCACGGGCACCTGAATGTGGCTCCAAGCAAAGGATCTACAGTGAAGATTCAGGGTAAAAACATGTGTAAATGACGTCTTTCAAGTCAGCTTGGCATGTTGGGGCTTAAGGAGATTTGGATTACACCAGACGAGCAGTATAGATGCATTATATGTTTTTCTTGGGTTGTTTTTTTCCGTTTGAAAACTAGTCACCAATCACTTTAAATTGTTTGGGAGATTCTGCAACACTGTGTTTCTGAGAAACTCCAGCAGTGTTTTGTGGACTAAAAAAATAAACCCAACCTTCAGTTAGCTTGAGGGTGAGTAGATAATTACTAAATTTTCATTTTTGGGTGAACTGATCCCTTTAATGTGGTTGTAAGGCATGAAAATAAAGCAAACCCTCCAGGTTTAGACAGGAAGGTTTACTGTTGGGCAGTATGATATATAGATATGATATGAAAGATAATTACTCTAGTTATTGCAAGGTAGGCTTCATCTGTGGTTGATTTTTTTTCTACTGAGTTAAATCACCAAAATAAGTGTCTTTCTATTTATACCTTCAAAAAGCTTATTTTTTGTGTTGCTAGTATTTGCATTAGAAAACATAATATGGGGTTTCATTCACTGTTTGCCTGAACATGCACAGCTTAAAACAACTCACCTGCAGTACTCAACTCTGGCCTTCTGAGAGGCTTTGTGTGGCTATGAATTCCGTATAAAAGCTTTGTAATGTGGTGGTATGTTGCACTTTTGTAGATGAGACACATAGAGTAGTGGGTCACCAGCTGCTTACCAGTGGCCACGTGACCCCACCCCTCCCACAAAACCGATCTAAAACTAAAAAGAGCAGGCCGGTGTAACCGTTTTAAATTTGTTCAGCTGTTCCTTGGCACTGTTTCCCAGAACAAATGAGTTTGCTAATTGTGATGAATTTTATTTTCCAGGAAGAGCAGAAAGAGCTGGATGAGATCACAGCCAAGAGGCAGAAGAAAGGACGGAATGAGGAGGAGGCTCCGGCAGAGGAGAAGACCATTCTTCATGGTACTGTGGGCCGCTCTAATTGACACGTTTGAAAAGCACTCAGTGATTTACTGATTTATTTTTACCTTTTAAATCATAGTTTGTATTGTGAGTGAACACAGTGTTTCTTTTGACTCGGAACCTTAAAAATTCTTAAAAATGTAATTAAAAGTTTGGGTTGAGTTTGATCTTATCACACAATATTCCTCTGCAAATGAAGTTTGCCCAGTCGTCATAAGATTCTAGATGATCAGATGTCTATGTTTTAAGGACTTTGTCCATGTGTCCAGTTTGATGTTGTATATTATATATAGACTCTCTTTCTCGCTAGTCAGGGATTTAGTGCTACTAGAAACTTATGAAAAAAAAAAGTCTATGAATTGTAAAACAAATGGTGTAATATGTTCATCACAATTTCTCAGAGTCCAAAGTGACATCCTCAGATTGCTTCCTTTGTCCAACCATCAGTTCAAAACCCAAAGACTCATAATTTAATCATAAATGATGAAGAAAAATAGCAAATCCTTACACTTCAGAAGCTCTAGCTGACAGCCCAGTCTCCTCTAAAACAAGTATCAATGCTATGGGACATTTTTTTTCACGATATTTTGTGTCTTTTTGTCCCCCCCAGTTAAAGACATGTATGACTACCAGGGCAGGTCCTACCTCCACGTCCCACAGGATGTGGGCATCAACCTTCGATCTGCAGATGCTCCAGACAAGTGTTACCTGCCCAAGAAACAGATTCATGTCTGGTCTGGACACACTAAGGTCAGTGGGAAGAGACTTTTTGTCCTTGAATTATCCCTTTATTTACCAGTTGATGTATTTTGCAGCTGTAAGTAGTTTCTCTGCAGGCTTTGCTGATGGTAAGTTGTAGTATTGTAGCGTTGTTTTAATATAATTGTGAAATGTCACATAGTCGTCTCTGTATAAGTAGAGAGGAAATTCCATTATGCGATCCACGTAAGAATTTTTGAGCCAGTCAGTAAAAACTTCCTGGGTATGTTTGAATAAAATGATAACATGGTCGTATACGAGCCGCTTATTCCTTATGTATCTGAGATAATTCTGTCTCATTCAAAACACCGTCTTTATAATTCAAATTTGAAGGGAAACACTGGGTTATTCCAAGAAAGATCTGATTCAAGCTTTAGATCTGCCAGTGTGCTTCAGGGAGGGAGAAATCACTCAAGTTTTAAATTGGCTTCTATTCGCTTTGTGCAGGAAGTTACAGCCTTCAGAGCCTAATTTGAAATACAAAGGGGTTTGAAAAGATAATAAGCATGAGGAAGTGCTGATGTCGAGATAATAGATGGAGGGTGGCCCACTCGGTGTCACCAAAGTTTTGTGACTTCTCTTTTTGGAGAAAGTTTGGTAACTTGAAAGTCATCATGATTTCTGTGACTACTACAGAGGCAGCACAGTCTGCACACAGACTCTCGATCTGATTCAGCGGGTGTTTCCCTCATAAAAGTGCTTTAAAATCAAAAGACTGGCCATGTCCAAATCAAGACAAGAGCATGAACATTCACAGCACGTTATATGTGACATTTTTAGATGTTTTGCAGTCTTTTCCTTAACAGTTCGTAGTGCCTTTGACTAGGAATGTTAATTGATCGTTGCTAATTGACTAAAAACGCATTAACCAGTAATTAATCGAGAGTCTAGAAATGTCTGTAATTCTGCCTCATTTGCCTCATTTGTTTTGTCAGATGAAGCCATTTGTTAAATTAGGAAACTTAAACTTAAAGTGAGAAAAAATGAATGTGAAGTTTTTGTAGTTTGTGTTTTCAACTGTCACTTAAGGAAAATGCACCAAATTCGCAACCCTACCTTTGACTCCTTTAGTCTATAGCCAAGATTCTCAAGTTATGGTACGAGTAGTGGTACAGGAATCTCCGAAATAAATTGATTTAAAAACATATTTAAAATAATACAGAATTGCAATGAAAATACTTAAACTATGAGATTGCTGAAATATAATTTAAACTATAAATTATAAGTAAAGCCTGCCATGCAGTCACAGTCATGCACGTAGCGTGAGCATACGTCATCCACGATCACCTACGAGCTTAACTGTGATGGCAGTGTGGCTGCTGCTGACAACAGTCAACAATAAAGAATCTTCTTGTTAGGATTAAATCTGCCTCCTGTGTTAACAGTCTGTAGCTGAATAGGATAAGACTACACTGCTGTATTTTAACGGCGGTCGTAATGGTGATAGCCTGATATTTTCTGAGATGGTGGTCGGTAGTGAATATAACACCAGAGTTAAAATAAAATCAACCTTGAAAGTGTCTCATCTTTCCAAAAGATGGACATAAGAAATAATATAAACCATAGCCATGAAACAATTGGTATGGTCCAAGCAGACACACATGAATATCTAAGATGTAAAAATTTACAGTACAGCCAAATGTGATCTCACAAGATTTGGGATATTTTTACAAACATCACACATTTTGCGTGCTGTATAAAAGGCTGTGTTTGTTCTTGTAGTAAGCGCTTTGGGACCGTGCTTCACTTTCTCTCTCAGCATACTGTTGATACAAAGAAATATGGTCAGACACATATCAGCGTCTCTTCTCTCTGTGTATTTTCCAGGGTGTCAGTGCTATCCGACTGTTTCCCAACTCTGGTCATCTACTGCTCTCCTGCTCCATGGACTGTAAGATCAAGGTAAATAATCACAGCGTGATACACAAGCTCATGAATGAATACAAACACACACTTTGCTCTGTGTTAATCAAAGATGCAGTTTATGTGTTTGAAAGTTTTATGTTCAAAGCTTACTTCTTGCTGTCAGCCTGATGCACTGTATTGTAAAACACTACAAAGCATGAAACAAGATATTTTCATCTCGGGGCGGCTGTAAACAAGGCTGGTTTGTTTGGCTAGCTTGCTTATTAAACCTGATACCTTGTTTGTGTGATTACACAGCAATTCTTTTTTTTCATCTGATTTGTTTCTGCTGTCTTAATTTAATCTCGTGTCGGGGCTCACTTGTAGTTTCATCTGCTTCTCTCCACAGCTCTGGGAGGTGTACAACGAGAGGAGATGCATACGGACGTTTATTGGTAAGCGATCTTAAATTTTTATGGGGTCAACTTTGATAAATGTTAATAAGTCACGGTATGAAATGGTGACAGAATATTAGGAAACTGTCCACCAAAGTACAATCATTTTATAAACAACAATGGATCATCGGCAAACATGCTGACATGAAATATGCTGGAGGTCTGAAATGCATGCAGCCTTTTGGGAAATGCGCAGCGGTGACAGAGTGTGAGCTCAGCGTTACTGGAACACTAATGACACGTCTGCTGACCATTGACAGAAAGTGCGGGGGTGGGGTGTGGGGTTTATTTATTTTTTTTTTTGGAATAGATGGGGTCTGGAGGAGGGTGTAGGCTAATGGTGTCCAGGTCACCCTTCCCAGAGACGGCAACACTGTCTGAATAGAGATTGTTTGCAGCCGGGGTTCTGCTTGTCAGCTCCTTCACAGAATATGCATAATTCAGCAGCCCAGGGCCAGGGGAGCGAGGGGCAGGGGAGGGCACAAGACACGGAGAGGAGTCGGCGTACGGAGCAGAGAACACAGTTTAGGAGTGAATAAACTGACAGAGAGTGACTGGCTGTGGGGCAGAGCCGCAGATGATGATGTTAATTATTTTTTTTCATCAGAGGAGTGTTAGAATATACGGCCATGTTGTGGAGAGCATATTAGATCACCACTTTGTTGTCATCGCTTCTGAGCTCATCATCATCATCAGCCTGTCTGGTATATTGTTTTTTTTTTTCCCTACATCATTACTGGTATAATGAATGATTCTCAGAGCTTTCCATAAGTGCTGGCTGCCGGCCGAACAACAGACTACTCAATTAAGTCCAGCCGGCTACTTTATTGGGCTTTTATATTAATTTTTCGATTCTAAAAGAATAGGTTTGATTAACAAGTTGTGATTCATGATGCTGTACATTGTACAACACAAGCTCTGCTTTATACCCAAAGACGTCCTGTTGTGTCGGGGGCATTAAAAAACCTGGGACCTGCTTTTTCAAATCACACCTTTTTCTTTTTACTTGTATTGTGTACTACAGCTGCCCTTTTAAGTACATACTCTTGTATGCATTATGCATACAGTTGGGATGTACTACTTCCTCATAACTTTGGTCCTCTTGCTCATACATACATCACAAAGGATTGTGGGTCAGAATAACCAGAAAATCATACTGGCTTGCTCGCTGCAAAGTGTGACAGATTAAGACATCCTGGTATTTTTGGCATACTGTATTTGACACACTATATATTGGGACATAGTGAATCATTTTCTGTCATACTAAATGTATAGTATGGTAGTGAGGGTATTGGAATTGTGGGACAGTAGAGAAACTACTACTAGAAAGAAAAATGCAGAACAAATGCAGACTACATATCGGGAATCTTAAAACATCATATGATGTGAAATTAGGGCTGGGACGATACACTATCATGACACATGGGCGCTGATTTTGATATGTAGTACAATTCATGAGTATTGCGATTCGATATTATGATTTATTGCAATTTTTGTTTGCTGTTTTAACACTAGACTTTGTGAAAAAGTGTCTCACAGTCTTTGAGTTTAATTTCAGCCACATCATTACAATACTGCATATAAAAGTATAAATCTGATAACTTTTTGAAGTAAATTTGAGCTCTTCCTGTTTACTAAGCTAGTGCCATAAAAAAAAAAATACTACTTTAGGTATAGTGCTACATCTAGCTGGTCCTGATAATCAAGTAATTAACAATAAATGAAATATGAAAATTTAAATAAATGTGCTATCCCTACCTGGCATGCAGTGTCCATGTAGTAGCTGTGTTTTGAATCTGAGTTTTCACCTTTTGAGGTTGCTGTAGCTGGTAATACATTGCAGAATAATAGATTGAGTTAGAAATGTAAAAATCAGCAGCTATTAGTCTGTTTCCACAGATCAGGGGGAGTACGTGCCTGAAAGTCTGAGTGCACATCGTGTTATGTGAAGCAGTAAAATGGATCAGTGTGTGCTGACATTACAGCGATCATGATGCTAATTTCCATCTGTGGAAATTCCCATTACATGTTAGCATCGAGCTAATGGACCAAGCACTAGTTACTTAGCAGTGAAGACGAATGACAACAGTTCTGCCCCCGAAAACACTGCAGAAAAAGTTCCAATGTCTTTCTTACCAGCTGCTGGTTACAGTGAGGGGAGAGTCTGTGGGATTAAACCAGGGGAGAGTGAACTGATCCTGGACTGTGCAGCACCCTCTGCTCTGACTCGGCTACAGAATGTGGAAGAAGTGCATTTTCGGTGCCTTTTTTTTCTGGGCATTTACTTGCGTATCGTCAAAAACACTTCAGCTAGCATTTATGCCCATCAGACACAACTGAGACGCGAGACGCTCGGAACTGGTGCAGACACCTGCACTTATAAAAATAAAGTTTTTCTGTTGCATGAGACTTGAAAGTCTTACTCACTTGCAGTCAAGACAGGGAGTTAGTCTAAAGATCATTTCTGATGGTGTGCTTAAGTTTGATTCCTTAAAGACACTGATGTTAAAAAAAACTTTTTGAGAAGAAAATGTGTAACTTAAGCACCTGTGATCTATAAGTCTCAAATTAGCTGCACCTGTCTTACAATCAGCAATATCCTATAATTCCTCACATCTTTAACAGATGATTCCCATCACAGTTTTCATTAAGCCAATGCAAAGTAAACCACAGCCTTGGGCACATATGCATCACAAACCATAATACACCGACATAACCGGCAGCAAAATCACTTAAGTCAAGTGCAAACTTTCCTCAGAGATGAGATCATTTCCACATCAAAGTAAATTTTTATAATCAACTACTTATATTTGTTTTTCTGCTTGAGATCAAAGTTGGTCATGCATCCATTTTTTTTAAAAGAAGCCCCTGGACTCTGTTTTCTTAATTTTTTAGCACTCTCTGAGGTGTTACATTTCTTCATTGTTTTTTTTCTGTTTTGATTCTTCATTGTCTACATTCCCTCTTACTACAATGGTTGCTTAATGTTGCATATTATCTGTAATTAAATTATACACTGTAATAGGAAACTGCATGACATTGTTGTATGTCAGTACATGTAGCTTATCAGAATTAGCAAGCGAGAAAGCAAGTTAGGAATATATTAGCTTGGGGGACATGACATGCATATCATTGTTTGTGTATTTTCATGTTTGGATGCCGTTTGTGTCGGTGCGTATATTTGATGACACATGAGCCATGCTTTCAGTAGTTTGTTTATTGTGTTTTTCCCTGCACACACACACACACACACACACACACACCATCAAGGCTTTCTGCAGCAGCGACGTCGCCTTTGGTATGCCAGCAAGCCGGGTTAGAGCAAGCGAGCAGGCAGGCGCTTAGCCTCAGTGGGCTCTGTTATCGCCGTGGAAACAGTGTAGCCCTGATAAAAGCCGGTTTTAACAAGGGAGGCGTCTGCGTGCTCGCAGCCCACAGGGACCTCACCTACACTGTGAGAAAGAGCCAAAGGGCTGCACAGATTGGGATGAGGACGAGAATAAGAGAAGGTGGAGAACAGTTGAAAAGACAGATGGAGCATGTAATTTTTTTTTTCCTCTTTCTCCTCCTCACTCCTCTCCAAGCTCATTTAAAGATTCCATTTCCCTCGTCTCCCTCAGCCCACATCATCTTTCTTCCTCAACATCCCTTATTTCCCTTAACCAGATTTCACATTCCTCAAATGAATCGGGTATCAAAGGAAAGCAGCTGGGGAGGGAGGGAGGGGTGGACTTGGTAACAAGACTGGGGAACATTTGAGTGAGTTTGTCTAGGGTATATTTATTTATTTGTAATATGTGTGTGTAAATTTCCTCTGCTTATGCCAGGCCACAGCAAAGCAGTGCGAGACATCTGCTTCAACAACACGGGACCCAGTTCCTCAGCGCCGCGTATGACCGCTACCTCAAACTCTGGGACTCTGAGACAGGTAGGAACTCCCACTCGCATGTCAACACACTTTTTTTTTTAATTGTTCAGACTGACACTTGTGGTTCTTAAAATTTACTGAATCAAGGGAGGTGTAGTCCACATGAATATCTCACTTGAATGCCTCTGTATTTTAACCACAAATATTCTGTGTGTAGAAATTCTATTGCAGCAGCACTCTCAGACATAATAACATACTCTACCGGCAATTTGGTCTAACTTTGATCTCGCAAGCCATCAGATAATTGACTAGTTTGACAGTGCAGGCAGCAGCTTCCTTGAGTAATTGACCCTTTGCTAAGCCCTGCCCTCCTCAGTTCCTGTTCCTACGCCTGTCAAGCTTTTCATTCTCGCTCTGCAGACATGCTGTTCACAGTGATGGGATTTAACAGATTGGCAGATTTAACAATGAAATTGGAAGTAACTGTTGAAACATTGGGTCTGTGATTCCACGGAGAAGCAAACAAAAGCAGCTTCTCATTTCTTGCTGATGACCGTGGATTTTGTTGGCTAAAATGATGACTCTCACTAGCAGATTTCGTAAGTGTAGCTAATGTTGATGCTTGAACTCCTTCAGTCAGCTGAGAAGTCTGTCTGTCTGAGATATTTTAAAACAAGAACCCTGTGAAAGTGTCTTCAATATGTAAGGTTACTTAACGGCTGTGTACATGATATAACGCTAATGCTAAAAGACTGAGGCTTAAGCTAGCTTACAGCCCCAAAAAAACATTGGTTAGAAGGTGAAATACGGCACATATATGTATATGATAGATGACAGAATTACATTCATTAACATGTAAAAGGAAGCACTCATCAGATTAAGTGTAGCATACCTTGATGCGGTCAACCCGTCAGACCGTGGTCACCCCAGGAAGATAGCTGGCCAATCCGACTTTGGTTCTGCATCAGCCCACATTCTCCTCCTCAAACCCCTCACATAAGAAATCACAATAAGCCACGAGTTTGGCAAATACAGTGGTACCAAACACAAGTTTGGCTGGAGGTAAAATTACTGCAGCTAGTAAGCTAGCATTAGTAAGCCAGACATGCTAACGTTTGCAGCTTAGATTAGAGCAGATAAAGAGAAACTTTAATCCATTTCCTACATGTGTTCTTGTGTTTTATGTTTTTAAGAGATTACAAAATGAGACTGAATATTGCTGACAGGCCCGCGGCGCCCTGGTTCTGGTTGCTAAGCTATGATTGGAGAGTTGCTGTTTGAGGGGCTTAGCAAAGGGTCAGTTGAACATTTCTTTGCAGAACATGCAAGAATATTTCTGAAAGGTCAAAAATGCATTTCAGCCAATTTGTTACTCATTCACCTTTGACATTGAATATTTAGGTGCATTCCCACTTTCCTTCTATTTGACAACTGATCAGTCATTTAAATCATATTTTCTTTCATGTGGAGAATAAGATTTGTGGGCTAGCACTCTGCTTCTGCTACTTGAATATTGCCCTTGGCCATATTGCAATTCTGATAATTTTGAGATTAAGTGTGCAGCCCTAATCAATACTGAATATTTGAAATGCTCTCCGGTGCTCATTTTCTCTGTATTGATACTCTGGTACCAGCTGTACTTCCTCGTTCTCTCTTCTCTCTGAGAGCGAGCTGACATACACACCGCTTCAGCGCCCACATAGTCCCACCTCCTCTCACTTACTCACAGTGACTGTTAAATTAATCTTTTCTTTCAAATCTAAAATTTTACCCTGCCAATTTTGAGTCAGTTTTTCTCTGTGGTATTGAATATCGATATTTTTCAAACTTTGAAAGTCCAGAATCATGACAACACTAGTCTTTAGTAAAAAGAATATTTTTTGGTATTTTACAATTTTCATTTTCTGACAAGAATCTGCAGATTGATTAATAATGAGAACAACTGTGAGTTGCCTACAGATATTTGTACTGAGGTCTGTTGATATAGAGGTCAGTTTAACTAGAGCTGCAGCAGTTAGTTATTAACTGATAATCTAACTGGAAACTATTTTGTTAATTGATTTACCATTTTTCAAACATTTGCTGGTTCCAGATTCTTTTGTATAACTTTTTGTTACTTTTCTTTGTCATTTATAACAATAAATTACGAATCTTTGGGACTGTTTGTTTGGACATAAGAACAGACAGAAGAATTGGAGTTTTTATAGACTAAACAATTGTATGTGAAAATAATTATCAGCCGAATAGATAATGAAAATAACCGTTAGTTGCAGCCCTAAATCCTCCCCAAATAGACCTCACATGATATCTTGTGTATATAATGCAGTCGCACAAGTCGACAAAATACACACTGTGTCCTCAGAAATGTTATCAACACCTCTGAAACAGCCTCTTGCCAGAGGCTGACAAAAACAGATTGAGAAGTGACATTTAATATCTTTTTTTTTTAAATGCTGCCTAACTCTCATATCCGTATTAGCATTGGGGATTAGCAAGCAGTCTCCTTTATGGGTGTCTGTTTGAGCTGTTTACAAAATAAGGGTCCCTGGTCTCACTGGTGCCAAATGGTTCCTTGCTGTCTTTTTCCACCCCTCTCAACTCAAGAGTGCCAGTCCAGCAGAGGGCAGAAAAGAGTTAAATCCCCCACTTGTTGTTGTCAACAGGATCCCATTTGAAGCCACATCATCCAAATACTGAGACACTCTCATGGATGAGTCACTACACTGTTAGAACTTGTTAAATGAAACAGGTTCTATTGTCTTTTCCTATCAGGATGTAAGGATTTTACTGTTTTATTCCCAGATTTGTCCCAGAGGCAGTTAAAGACTGCATATGATACAGACATTATATCAGTGAAAAGCCTTCTTTCTTATCTGAAGGGCCTCTTGGTGTTGCAGTCAGTTTCATTTTTTTGTTCTCTGGGTTCGTGGTAGCAGCATCGTTCCTGTGGTGATTCACCTCTGCTGAATGAACACAAAGAAACACAGATTTTTTCTGTGTTGCAGCTGAGCTGACGCTGCCTGCAGGGGCGGGGCATACAGCACTGAAAGTTGCTGTCTGTGTCCTTAAATTTTAAACAACTTCAGTGTTGGTTTCCAGCAAAACCCACTGTGGGTTATTCTGGAGCTTTGACTTTCAATTGTGCCCCCCGACTCCCCTCCCTTCCCCTCCCCTCTCTCCACAGGTCAATGTATCTCCCGCTTCACCAACAGGAAGGTACCGTACTGCGTCAAGTTCAACCCCGATGAGGACAAACAGAACCTCTTTGTGGCCGGGATGTCAGATAAGAAGATTGTTCAGGTAAAGTCGACATGTGCTGCATCGCGAGCGATTCGATTAAGCTCCCACCGCCGCTTCATGTGTATTTCCCAGTCGACCAAGCAGATGCACACAAGAATCTCAGTGTATACCCTCCCCTGTGCCCACAGGAGCATGAAATACACTCCTGTCTCATCTTCCAGCGGTAGTACATGTTTTTTTGTGTGTGTGCGTGTGGCTCGAGGTTTCAGTGGCTGACAGGACTGAAGCAAGTCATTAATCACAGGCTGCGTTAAGGGTGGAAGAGAGGCGAAGGGAAGAGAACAATCTGCAATCCAAGTAGAAAATCCCTATTATATCATATAATCAGGTAAAGAGTTTTTAGAACAAGTAACCCTGAACCTCTACAGACGGAAACAACATGCTGAGATTATTTTATTTCCCACAATTCATAAATATTGAGTTTGGGATTAACTAATATAGAACTAGCGACCGCTGTGGCTGGAGGTATTATGATGTTCGTGGTTCTCCATCTGTCCCATTCTTGTGAATGCAATTTCTTAAGAACACCTTGAGGGAATTTCTTCAAACTTGGCTCAAATATCCAACCAGACCTCGAGGATGAATTGATTAGATTTTGCATGTCAAAGGTCGAGCTCACTGTAACCTCACAAAACACGTTTTTCATAACTAATTATGCTGAAATTTTACACACATATTATAGATAAAAAAATGGCTCTTGACCTTTTTAATGTCGTTAATGTTGATTATTATTCTGTATTTTTTTCATTAAATAAGCACATCATTAAACATTTAATAAGAGATTTGATTTAACCTGACAGTTGAATATCATATTATTATTATTTTATTATTATTATTAATTATATTATTATTATATTAGTCTCAAAAAGCCATGTGAAATTATGTTTTAGTTTTAAACAAATGCAGTGGTTAGAAATTTGACATTTTAGATCTTGTTGCAAAGGAAGACAGAACAAGAGCAGCCTGCCAAGTAGAAGTCTGAAGAACTGGGAAAAAGTCAAAGGTTATGTAGGCCTTTCCTGCATCCGTAGGCCCTTTGTTCTTAAAGGTACAATCTACAACATTTTGCAAAAGAAAAACATGACATAATCCTTTTCAGTCATCACCTATGACCCTCTATAAGTGTGTGTTGGTAGCTGTATCTGCAGTGGACCTGCCCTCTGCCTGTATTTCCTTATTTTTACCTCATTGTTTTGCTGTACTTATGATGTTTCACCAACCCAAAACTGATATTTGACATCCTTATGCATTTAGAAACAGCTTGACAAATCCTACTGACTCTGCCTTTAACTTCTGAAGGAAATAAGCAAAGTTGTTTTGAATGTTTGGTGTGAGCCCTGCGTTTGGTGGTTCCCTGCCAGTTTCTTCACTGTGGGCTGCAGAGAAGTTAGTTTCAGCCGCAGTGCGTCCAAATGATGGCTGTGCTTGGACTACATGTGAAGGACCCGCTTCAGTCTCTGCTTAATAAGAAATTTGTTGTTGTTGGGAAAGCAGGAAGAAGCAGCCTGGTCTTGGTCCAAAGATTCACGACGAGATAAAACTGTTTCAGAACGCTGCAGAGAGACGTTGCAGCGGTGTGAACTCCCCCGTCTCAACTGAAATCAAACTGGCTGTGACAGATGGCAGGTGTCTGGTTTTTGAATAGCGTTGCAGTGTGTGTCTGGATGCTGGACACTAAACGTCCCCCTGTCAGAAGTATTACATCTAGTGCCCCCTGATGATCTCAAAACCTCCTGGGGGATGGTACCACCCCTGTTTAGAAGTGTTAGGATAAAATGATGAGGTGATGACATTTTAAATCCAAAACTCTGTGTGTGTGTGTTCTGCAGCTACAAAAACACTTGAAATTCTCTCTCAGTCCTCTGTTGTCCTCAGTAAAAGCAGTGAAGACAGTATGTTTCTCAAGTTATTCACTGGAATCATATATGTCAATATAGTGATAACTATGATTTTGCCAGAAAAATACCCGATACACTCAACACCTGTTATTAAATTCCTTTAAAATCTTCATTATGAATATTCTGGACAGATGGAGATGTAAACTACGCCTTGATTGATTGATTGGCGGAGGCATACGACCGTGATGCAGCAATTCTAGTTTCGCCCACTCTGTCTCATCTTTAATTGAAAATATAATAAGATGTTGACGTAAAGAGCACAGACTTTGTCTCCTAACTGTCCAGATGAACGTGAGTCATAATCAAAATATCTGGTACAATAATCAGGGTTAGTATTAAATCATGCAGCTCTCTTCTGGGTTTTTAGAACAGATGGCTGTTCTTGTGTGCAGCCGAAGGCTAAGATTTAAAAAAACAAAACAAAAAGCAAAAAAAAAAAAAAAAGAAACCCAGCATAAATAGAATTGGATGTAAAAATCTGTTTGGACAGAAATGCATCCTATTCGTTTGTTGCCTGGAGGCCAGATCTATGTGGTTGTGTTTCCTCTTTATTTTAATGTGTGCTTAATCTTTTCCAAAAAAAAAAAAAAATGTTCAAGACTGAGGCCTGTTTGATAGCCAATCACTGTCATTACCCTTCTGCAGTTAAGGCATTTTACTGCTTTAGCAGAGTTTAAAACTGTTCTCAGAGAGCCTCCCACAGCTGTATGAGTTTCTCATCGCTGCAGTGAGGACTGGATTATTCTGCTGCAGACTCCGCGGTCGCCTCTTAGTTTTGTTTATGCTACTGTCTGGAGTCTGCAGTGTGCAGTAGATTGGCGTCTGTAGCGGCTGCACGGACAAGTCGGTACAGTCACAAATTGGGGGCACGTGGATGTCTGCACAGAGCATCACACAGACCTCAGGGACTCAAACTTAAGACGGCTTAAGAAGTTGTATTTATTTTGGTAAGCAGCGCCCCACAAGAGTATGGAAAATGTGCCATGAGACTATTTTGGTGGGGTTTTTGTGAATCCGTTTTAATAATCCACTTTATTTTGTGTTTACACTCGGATAAATGTGTTGACCTCCTCTCTGTCTGTTTCCCTGTGTCTCTGTGTGTCTCTCCGTCAGTGGGACATCAGGACAGGTGAGGTGGTTCAGGAGTACGACCGTCACCTGGGCGCTGTCAACACCATCACCTTTGTGGATGAGAATCGTCGGTTCGTCAGCACGTCGGACGACAAGAGTCTTCGAGTTTGGGAGTGGTAAGTACAGTTTTTTAGCTGTGAGTGTTTACCTCTGAGCAAGACTCACGATCCACGAAGGATGTAATGACACCAAAAACCCAAGGTACAATAATATCACGATAAAACGCCCCAATACAATATACATCTACTGTGTACAGCATTCATTCTTTAATAAAATGAAATAAAAGTAGCCATGACCTAAGCATGTACAAGAAATTGTCTAAATGTTTGGATTATGTACAATTGCAAAACAACAACAATGCAGCAGTCAGTTGCATTCCTTTTATAAAATAGAATGAAAATAATGAATTAAAATAATTAACCATGTGTTATCACGGTGGACATTGTTACAGTCCAGTATCGAAACATTTTGTTATTGCAATATTACTAAATCCCTCTAATCCACAATGCTTAGTAATGGAAGACTGTGGTTGTTTTGGGCAGCTGCTTCGAGGAAATTAATTCAACAGCAGGAATATTAAAAACTCATGAGCTGAATTTTAAAAAACAAGAGTCAGAGAGAGGGCGTTCTGTGTGATTTGACATGCAGAAGACGTGGTGACGTCGTCCTCAAGGGACACTGATTTTGCTGTGCTACAGCCTCATTGAGGTGCATCGCGGTGACATCCGGTGCTTTGTGTTTTTAGTCTCCATAACAAGAGGGCTCAGAAAACAACATTTAAAAAACAAACAACTCATCATCAGTGTATCGTGTGCTGCCTTCTGAAGACGCGCTCTTGTGCTGCTCACTTCTCCTTTCATTAGTGGCTGATAAGTAGAGTAGACATCAACAAACCTCCGGACGACCCTATCTTGGACAAAGCGTACCCAGCTGTGCTGCTAATCTGCTCTGAGTCATAGCCTCTGCCACGGGTTGCCTGCTTTACAGCATCTGATACAGTGGGAGTTTCTTTTTTTCCCCCCCCGGAGCGAACATTGTACACTGACAAACCTCCAGCAACAACCTCTGTGAGCTTGGCTCCTGTTGCCAATTGTATATTTTAATAAATAAGCATTTTTGAAATCGTTCCAAAAAGTTAAATTACTGGAAGGCAGATGTGCTGGGATGACTGGCAGGTCAGATCAAGTTTAAAACTAATTGGGTATGAATGCTTTCGAGATATAGTAACTGCATTAGAACAGTCTGCATTACCGCTAGTATTCAACAGCAATTCAGTTTAGCAACAGCCTTTCAACAAACTTTAAAACATTCAACATCTTTGATGCCTTCCTGGTATTATTCAACTTTTCAAGCCAGCAGTGCAGTTCAGCATCAGCTTTTAAACAGTCAGCCTTCATTAGTTTTTCCCTTTTAAAATCTCGAGTCCTTTCTCTTCATACTGCAAAAAAGACAACATGCACTTGTTCTTAAAGTCATTTTCTGGTTTTTCCACAAGCGTGTTTATTTTTAGATACCATTCATACGTGTCCGTGCTCAGTGGCCAATCAAGAAAGACCACCAAGAGTTGCTTGCAGATTGGCCAGAGGTCCTGTGGTGATAAACAAATTCTGCTTTTTTTTTTTTGTTGCTCAAAGATGATAAATATTTAAAGACCAGCTAATAAAGGAGGCTTCCTGTGGATTCTTGGAAAGGGGGCCTTTTTGTTCACAACCATCCATTCGTGAAGTTTTTTTCTTTCTTTCTCTTCTCCTTCTCAGAACTTCTTTTATTTTTTCCTCCAGAATATGAGAGATGCGGATTAACAAGTGAAAAAAATGTCTGGACTTTCACACACTCCTTTAAGTCAGAGTTGAAAGACTGAATAAAACGTCGACAGAACAACATGAAGCAAAAGAACCACATCCCAAGAGTCTACTTAGTACACTTGTTTAGGAGCGGGGTCTCCCATGAGCTTTTACAGAGCAGCGTGGGAGCGAATGGGCAAGTGGTATGTTGGGCCAAAGAGTGGCTTTACTGTCCCTCCTCTCTCCCACGGATACCACCTGGCTCTCGGCTCTAGCTAACCCCCCTCGTGAGCCGCTGCTACACAGCGGCATTAGGCTGAATTTACCGGAACAGTCTCATATCTCAGGAATAGAAGCAGAGGCTGGCAGAGAGAGGGGTAGGGTGAGGGAACGCAGGATGGTTAGAAAAGATTGTGAGGCAGCAATTCTACAAGTCATTCACATCACGGCGCAAAACGCCTACTCGTAATTCAAATTCCATCCTCGTTTTCACACAGAGACACGTTTTCTGGGGAGACTACTTCATCTGTGGCAGAGGTTTATCATCACGGAGCGGAGAGTCGGCGTGTGCGTTGGGGGAGGATTACAATCAATATAGTGGCACTGTGCCAAAAAGGAGAATCAGCTCTCGATCATAAAGACATTGTTCAGTGAGCAATGAAACCCTGAGCTCGGGGGGGACATTTGGGATGATGATGGATTGACAGAAAAAAGGACGAAGAAAGATGAAAAATTGCGGCGACGGAGCGAAGGACAATGTTTGAATCTCATAAGTCGAAACGTGAGCTGCTGTCGTCCAAGGACTCAGTTGCTCTTGTTTATTTCCAGCACGGAGGCTCATTCCAGACTGGCTTCAATCATGCTTCTGACCTTTAAAAGAAGCCCCCTGCCAACCCAAATTTAACAATTTAATGATGTAAATATTTTCCCATCAGTAATGAGTATTCCAGAGCAGAATTGTGGCAATCACTGGAAAGGGAAAAAAGTTAATTTACTCTTCTGTCAATAGTAATTATGTTGTGAGAAATCCTCTGTTCACATTAGTCCCAAATAACAAACAAAGACGGTCTGTTTCATTTCCTTCTCAGTAAGAGACGATCAGTGATTTTCCTTTTTCTTTCATGACATTTTTCCTGCAGGCTAATTACAAAACTTAAAGGCTTAGTTGAGATGATTTGAAGTGGGGCTGTATGAGGTACTTAGTGATAGTCGGTGTGTTACCTACAGTAGATGGCGGTCGGCACGCCACCAGTTTGAAGAAGCAGAGGGGAGAACCAGCGTGGAAGCAAAGCCATGTGCTGCTGTCGACAGTGTATGCTATATTTAGGATATTTTCACCACTTCACTCTGCCATTCTGACAGGAAACTGCCGTTAAATGAGGCAAATATTGCTCTCTTGCTTGCTCAACCAGACTTCATCGACTAGAGCAGTCATTTTACCTACTGCTGCTTCATTTAGTTATCTTCAGTTTTCTCTTCTGTTTTTGTTCAGTATTTTTACGAATAAAACAATGTACAGAAACTACAAAGAACTGAAAAAAAACAACAGAAAATAATACTAGCATCATCAAAGTACTGTGCATCTCAATAAATCGAAAGAAAACCAGCCATAGTTTGTGACTTTTAAGTATGAATGTTAATGATTAATCATTAATTGATTAATTGCTATGAAGAATTTAACCCATTAAAATGTATCAGTAATAGTAATTGTGACTCATTTGACATTGTTTTGTCAGGTAGAGTCATTTGTTGAATTAAGAAACTTAACGTTGCACTTAAAATGAGGAAAAATAGAGAAAAAAAAACAAGAAAAAAGGAAAATGAGAAAGTGGTTTGTGTCTTATAAATTGTTAATGATTGATTTATTATTAACATTTTCAAGTATCAGTTAAGGAAAATGCACAAAATTTACAATCCGACTTTTAAGGCGTTTCCATATTATTGAAAGGTTAAACGTGTAAAAACGAAACAAGAAACAATCCCAAAAGACAAAAAAAAAAAAAAGAAAAGAAAAAGAAAAGGAGCAGAGATTGATAAGAGTTGAAGAACGTTAAAAAATATTGCCACTGCATCTTCTTCAGCTTTAGAAAGGTCATGACATTGCGGAGCAGTTTTTTTCTGTCTGACTGTGTGTCTTTGGTGTTTTCAAGGGTTAGTTTGCATTCACCGAAGTCACACAATACCACAAACTAACTAACAGATCGAGGCAGCAGTGGACCAGCAACTCCTGTGTCTTGTGAGGTAAAATTACTGATTTCACCGAGAGAGTTTGGTTGAGCAAGAGAGCAGTATTTGTCTTATATACAAACTAAATGAAAATATCCTGAATGTAGCGCACATTTTAACTGATGTTGATTTTTAGTTGGCTCAAATACATTTTGCTGCTGACCCTCTCCACAGCAGTACATTGCTTAGCTTCCTACACCCCAAACTGGAGATGACATGTGCTGTCCGCAGCACGCTGACCTCATACAACACTACTTCAAATAATGTGAACTACCCCTTTAACCCCAACCTCGCTGCAGATGTTACGCCTGACAAACTAAAGTTTACATATATACAAATATATGAATATACGAAAATGCTGTTTTTTCTTCTTTGTCCTGCATCCTGATCGACATGAAACACTGTAAATAACCATCAGTCATCTATTATTCATTATTGTTCGTCATATGGTTTTTCTTTCTTCCTTCTCGCTCTCCAGATGACAGAACATTGACGCTGCTTGTTTCTGCGGCTCAGAAGAAGAGATCTGATGGCTTTGTTATCTCTTCAGAGTTTAGCTTGGCTTGTCTGCAGACATGACAGTGTTTCATGAGTACAAGGGTTTGCGCCTCTCGTTAAACTCTTGTCTTCGGCCCATTTTTGGTCTTGGTGGAATCGCTTTGCTCCGGCTGTTACTCATCACAGAAAGAGACGGAGACGTGGCTTTAGTTTAAGAGGACAGCGAGATCAGAACAGGGCCGTCGCTCTTTAACACTTACTTTACGCAAACACGCGCAGAGCGGAGCAGAAAGTCACTTTAGTTGCAGTCATTCACTTGCTTTGCAGCAAGTTGCAGGGAGCATATGCAGAAAAAAAGACATGCACAGCACGGTAGATCTGAACAATCTCCTGCAGACCACTTATGATCAAATTGCCAGGTTTCCGATCTCTCACAAACGGAGGGAGACATAGCAGAGCATAAAAGAACAGAGAGGCAGGGTGAAAGAGCGGAGAGGGGATTAATAAATAATTGGCTGCCGGTACTGTCGGCGGTGCAGCATCAAAAGCTCCTTTCAGACTGCATGCAGTTATTTACATACTGAAGTTGTAATGGTGATCCTGCCTGTTTTCTCTTTGGCAACAAGCGTTTTTGAGACGGCATAAGCAGCTGTAATAGTAAACAAACTACAGCTTTGTGGATGTTTTCCTTTTTAGTTCCTCTCGCTTCAGGGCTGCAAAGGTTGTTCTGTCATCTGGTGTTTAACCCATCCTCAAGTGTACTCACAGCGCTTTGTGCCTTTTTTCAGGGACATCCCTGTGGACTTCAAGTACATCGCTGAGCCCAGTATGCACTCCATGCCAGCTGTGACACTCTCTCCCAACGGTGAGTAGTCAAATCACGGCAAAACACTCACAGACACACAGTCAAGCGCACAGTCGAGAGGACTCCGGGGAGCTTAAATCCATATTGCCAGATTGAAGTGGATTCATATCTTCCGGCGTTGGTCATTGCTCAGAAGAATAAAAACAAGGCAGGTTCAGTTCATCTAAGTGAATTTATGTGTCGGGATGTCCAGAGCCTGTCACCAGGGAAGGAATCAGGGCTGATCCAAGCGATTTTGATTGATAGATATTGGCTGAATCCATTTCCAATCCCTCTGTTTGAATCACTTTGGGTACACCAGCTGTCACAAAAGGCCCATTGAGCTCCGTTAAAAGACTATAACGTGTCCTTAATGCACAACGTTGTGAAGAAATTATCTGTTAAAGTGCACAGCAGCCTGCAGTTTCAATTAATGACATGTCAGCGTGCGTCAGGGAGGGACGAGGAAGATTCTGCGTTGGTTTGCCTTCATTTTAGTGACATTTGTCTGTTGATGTTGATGTTCAACCTTAAAATGAAGCGATGCAGTCCTCCCTTCACAGATATTATTCACAAACTGTTGGACCTATTACAATATCATAGGGAAATGTCAAAGGAAAGCTGTGGTGCAGACAATATTTTGTTAAACAAATAGTTCAGCATTTCGGATGAAGGGTTTATTTATTCTTTTTTTTTTTTCCGCAGAGTTACATGAGTAGATTGATACCACTCTAACGTCTAAATGGTATATATGAAGGTGCCAGGAGACAATTAGCTTCATATAAAGACTGGAAGCAGAGTAAACATGTTTAATATATTAATCAATACTGATATTTAACACAAGATATAATTTGATTCTAATAAGATTTGATGATCCTGATGATGACTGAAACCTGAAGAAGCCAGGAGTTTCATTAGTTAAACTTAAGAATATGGTTTGTTAACATAAAAAATCGAATAACATAATGTAATTGGATAACGGTGCAGCTCAGCTGATGCTGCAAACAGCAGAAGAACCACAAGGACGACAAAACTTGTGAGCGGACTAACATAGGCATGCATATTCATACTCTGAGTGTCCTCACTGGGTGGGATGGTACGTTTCCAGGTGATGGGAAAGATTTGTTGTGTTTCCCGACATGGTTTGCACCAACTGGCGGCATTTTTCACAGATGGTCTTAATCTGCACTTCGTTAATTGTATGGAAGTGGTCTGGACATCTCAAAAGCGACGGTGTGTTACCCTTGGTTGTCAATAGTTTCCTCAACTTTGGAGGATAATGTGAGTTTACTTTAAGCTTCACTCACAATTCTTTGCAGTTGGAAATAGGTGTGTACTTTGATGTGCGTGTGAGGACTGTTGTCACTTTTATTTCTGCTCTGTGATCGAGTGAAAAAATTTCCAGAGTTTATCATTATAAATCCCTCACCAAGATCATTTTATCGCCCACCCATAGTAAAAATTCAACTTGATGTTTTCACACTGGTTTTTGGACGGATTGAACTAAAAGGTTGACGTGTTAATTAGTGAGCTGCAGCGGTGCTGGTAGGTGGATTTTTCTACCTTTGGTCAGAGTCGTGTTAGTTGTTCCCCCTGTTTCCAGTCAGATGTGAGACTGGCATTGATCCTCTCATCTAAAGCAGCGAGAAACAAATAAGAGTTTTTTCCAAAATGTCAAACCTTTCCATCAAATTTCTGTACTAATTTATGTAATTTAAGGCTGTGGTAGGTGCTAGAGGATGGAGAAAAAACTGAGTCTCTTAACTTTCCTGATTCTTTCTTTTTTTTTTTCATGATTCCTGAATCGATTTTTTTGAATGTTTCTAAATAATTAACGCTTGGTCTGTTAACACATAATTGGATTTCCCTTTGACACACTCACAGTAATATTATCTTAACAAACTGATTCATTTTACTTCACATGCTTAACATGAAACGACGTGTGCGCTCAGACTTTAAAGCACAAGTTTCCTCCATTCTGTTGAGAGAGAGAAAAAAAAAATAGCTGCTGACCTCACATCGTTAACTCAGTCTGCTACTCTGGCTTCAACACTTCAGACTGAGCAGCTACGGGCAACTTCAGAGGGTCAAAATTCATAGTTTTAAACTCAGGAAGGAATGTTTAATTTTGGATCTAACATCTTATTTTATTTCTTATTTTCTCGTGGCACCAGCCTGATGAGCAGGAACAGCTGAGGTTGACTTCAAAATGTTGTTTGTTTACTTCTTTTATTCGCAGTACAGCAGTACATCTGCTGTGCATTGTTTTTGAAAACATGAGTCACGAGATCCCGAAAAGTGTATGATTCAACTTTTCTCCATGGTCTGGTGCAGGGGGCATCAACCTGCGGCTCCAGAGCCACATGTGGCTCTTTTGCCTCCCTTTAATGCTCCCTGTGGCTTTGACATAAATTATCTGGGAATGAATAACAGTTATTTTTTTAACACTTTCATTTTTATCTATCATTTTTGTGGGCTGAAGTGATTCTTACATTCTCCAACTGTAAAATGTGCAGCCTACTTACTATTACAGAATGTTTTAATGTTTGTCAACCAAAATGTGTCATAGCCTCTATGGCTCAGCACCGTCTCCTCTAAATTTTGCCAGTGGTTAGTCTTGAGTCTCCTCTGATTTAGCTATGAAAGCCAAATCCAAAAAAAGAAAAGTGTCAAAAGGAAAATGGAGTATTTAATAGTCGTGGCTCCAGACAGAAAGGTTGCTGACCTGGTGCTGGTCTATAGTTAAAAAAGCAAACAAAAAAATCACAGTAAATCACAATATCGAATCAGTGCCTAAGTATCATGATATTATTGAATTGTCTCAGCCGTAATAGTAATGTAACAGGGACTTCTTAATCTTTTCTGTAGCAGAAGCACACTACACACTTTATTGCTGTCTAAAGTAACGTAACCACCCTTCACGCTCACTCTCTCACAAAACCATAAACTGTGGCAGCAAAAAACCAAATATGTTGGCATGGCAACGTACCCATGTCAGCTTAAAGCGATGTCAGATTCAGGTGTATTCCTGGTTTCTAGCATTTATTTAGGGAAATCGAACCTCCCATACCTGAAGGATATTGGTTCAAGTGGAGGCAGTCAGACTGAAGATGTAATGAGTTGACAATTCAGTCTGATATCTGGCAAAATACAGGATTTAGGTGATGCTTAATAGGGCTGAACAATTTTGAAAAAATGTCTAATTGTGATTATTTTGACTGATGCTGCACTTGTGATATGATTTGTGATATTAGAGGTTATTATAAACTTTCTTATTATGATTGAAAAATGTTAAAATGACTGTGGTGTGATTTTTTTTTTTTTTCTCAGGAAACTACCAAATTAAAATGTTTTTTAAATCTTTAGAATCTGATTTGTAGGACAGGACATCTCTGCTTCACAACATTCATTTGCTTTGAACAAATATTGCACCTCCTGCGATCTGAAAACAGCAGAAAGCCATATTGTGATTTCAATAAATTGGATTCACGGTGCAGCTCTAATGCTTAAGGAAGTCTCAGACAGGTGCGAAGATCATCAGGACTCCTGTTCATGAGCGTCATGCAGACATGAGACACGGTGGACAGCTACTGAACAGCTGAAGTGATGAGTTCCCACAGATGTGAGTGTAAAATGTAAAGAAGCTCCGTTACCGACACAGTAGCCACGTTATGTGAGCAGCGCACACCTAGAACAATGAACAGGTGGTCTTCCTCTTCAAATGTAACGCTTCCGTTTGAAAGAGGAAAGTCCCTGTTGTCCTCCATCAGCCTCAACTACCGTCAAACTGAGCGGTACCCTCCTCGTCCGCTCCTTCCCTCTCGTCCTACTTTGATTCCACCCTTTCATGTCCTCTCCCTGCTCTCTCCCTTCCTCTTGGCGGTGTTCTTATTTGTCCCAACATGGTTTGTTTCTTTTCAGCGTTGAATAATGAATGCGCTCTCAGTGGGGGACCATTCAGTTTTCTCTCACGCCTAAATGGCACCCAGCCCCCCAACCCCACCCCCCCTTCCTTGGCAGTGCACCCTCACTCTCTCTCGTATCATCTCTCCGTCTCTTGCCATCTTAAACGAAAGAGGCTGAGTGTGCTGGTGGTGAAATTGGCTGAGTTGTTTTCATTCGCCCGCACCTACTGCTGTTGACGTTTGTGGACAGTAGTGTCTTTTTCCCCTCATGTTTTGTGAGGCGGGATGTAAGAGGAGGACACACACGCCAACACTAGATCTCTTTCTCATACCGCATTAATAATTTCCATCATGTTTCCTTTCAAGAAGTGCAGTGAGTCGTGTAATGCTTTGACACTGAAGCGCTGCCTCTTATCACCGCGTAGTGACTTTGAGACTGTAGCTGCGACGCCCGGTGAAGTAGATCTCAGCCGAGCAGCCGCTGATGAAAAACCTCTTTTCATTTTCCTCTAAATTGCCTCAATCTTCCCATTTTAATGACGGCAGGATGATGAGGTCACGCCCTTTTCAGAGTGTCGTCCACTCAAACTCAAATTCCCACATTTTTGTTTTTCGTTTTATTTCTGTCCTTGAGGCATATTTCCGCCAAATTACCCTGTACCTGTTAAAATATTTGGCTCTACTTGATGTCCCACTACATCAGAGTTGTTACGCTGCCTGCCAGCTTCAGCGCGCGCTAAGAGCAGTGACATACCACATCCAAAATACTAGTGGCTGCTTGTTCAACATTTGGCAGAACAGAATCATGCTAATGAGACAAACCAGCAAGTCAAGGTGCAACTTTAAACTTGTTGTGACAGCCTCTAAAATGTTTTACTGCTAACACAAACTGCTGCCCTGCTTTATAGGCTTCATACTGAGCCTCCAATACTTTGAATAAGACTAACCGGTGATTCCACCAAACACGGCACGTCTGCGCCACGGTTCTGATCCATCCTTTGCACGACGCAGAAACATTTCAGCAGCGGAGTTTTTTGCCCGCTTGATTATGTTTACTTACTAAGATTTTGTTGATTAGGTCCTCTTCTCTTCCTCTTCGTGCTTCTACCATGGATGAGCAGGCTACGTGGTTAAATACTTTTTTTCCTTTCTGTCTTTATGATCATGAGTCTGCACGGGATCTTTTATTTTGAAAATTAGCCGGATTCTGCCTTCCTTTTCTGTGTCTGACTTCTTGCCCGCTCGATCTGCTCTGTGCTAACTGACACGGCTTCTGTCAAAAATAGACTCTGTGCGTATTTGAAGTGAAGCGGAGCGGAGAGCCGCTTCAGGGACGTGCTCAGGCGCTGCTGGTAGAATCACAAGCATCGTGTAGAATGGCTGCGATCAGACTTAGCTGAGTTTGCAAAGCTGTAACGTGATGCAGCCGCGCCTGGTGGAATTTAGCCGTAAGATTTTCCTGAATCAAATCAGATTGGCCATCCTATATGAATATTTGATGATCTGTCCTTTTTGTCACAGTGCAGTGCACCACATTAGAGCGGGCAATATATCGACATTATATTGTATCGTGATGTGAGACCTGGTATTGTGATAGATTTTGTATATTGTTATATCGTGATATGGCTTAAGTGTTTTCTTTTCCTGGTTTTAAAGGCTGCATTACAGTAAAGTGATGTAATTTTCTGAACTTTGTCTATTTAGTCTTTATATCAACATTACTGATGGTTATTTATCAAAAAATCTCATTGTATTAATATATTGTGAAAGCACCACTAGTTATCTCTACACTATTGTTGCAATATCAAGAGATATCAAAAATATTGTGATATTTACTTATTTTTACTCTCTGCCGCTTCCACACCTTGGAGCACACATGTTGTCAGTCACAACCTACACGATCAATAATTATCTATATCGACCGATTAGAAAATTCACTGTCATGATAGGTTTTTCAGCAACATTGCCCAAGTCTACACCACACTAAATCCCTGTATGGACCTACATGAGTATGTTTTACCAGCTAGATTTGGGTTTTAATGCCCTTCTTCATGATTCATGATGTGAACACACAGTCCTGTAGTTCAGCTTCTCTCTCGTGGCTGCAGCCGCTGCCCAGCATCACCTGTCCTACGCGCTTTTTTTATGCTGTGAATTAAGGATTTATTTGGACCAAACCTGACCTGGTGATTGTTTGGACAGTGGAAAGACAAACCAAGATGTTTCTGGTGAGTTTTACGTAGTTTCTGCGAGGTTTAAATGAAGCTGACGATGATGCAAAAGGGTTCTGGTGAGTTTGGCGTGAGCAATCAAACAGCTGTTTCTGGTTAAACGAAACGTATCTTACTCTTTAAAATAAGGTCTCTCAGTGTCTTGATCTTTACCATAATGTTGTCAGACACTAAAAATAACTGTCTGAGCCCGTCAGTGGTGAAAACAAGAGGAAACAACAAGCAGTGTCACCTGCTCTGTGTTCTCCACGGGTGTGCCTGGATGCGGTGACTGACGGCGCGTCGCTCCGCTCTGTGTTTCTGTCGCTCCTCTCATCTTCCATCACAGTTTGGTTTTGTGGTTTGTGGTGATTTTAAGACTCAGTTTGTAAAGTTTACAGCCCATCATGCTGTTGCTCTGTGTGCAATGAGGCAGATTAAAAAAAGAAAAAACACGAGCTGAAACTTGTTTACCAACAACTCCTTTCACCCTCTCTCATCAGTTAACCAACAGCTCATGTGGTCCTGAGGATATTTTTAATAAGTGCATCAGCTAATATAAAAATATGTTTGATTCCCTTTAATTCCTCATTGAAATGTTCTCCCTGTGCATTTTTGTAAGCTTCTGTCTGTTTTACACTCAACACTTAACTGGAGGGATCTCAGTCGACCGCGGGGCTCCGACTAATGACTGGAATCGTTGTCCATCAGGGGACAGCACCACTCTCAGTACCATGATACTTGAATCTGTTTTTCCACGCTGGCCGCAGCCGTGGCTGGAGCCGTGGCTTATGTTTTTGGGCTGTCTGTCTGTACTTGCGTCCACACGTTTGTCTGCCCTGTTCTTGTGAACGCGATATCTAGAGAACTGATTAAATTCTGATGGTTAAAGGTCACCATGACCTCATGTCCGTCCCATTTTCATGTACGTGATATGTCAGGAACGCCTGGAGGGAATTTCATTACATCTGGCACAAACGTCCACTTCGAGGATGAACTGGTTAGGTTGTAGGGGTCAAAGGTCAAGGTCGTGGTGACCTGGCAAAACACATTTTTGGCCATAACTCAAGGAGTCATACACTTTTTTTCTTCTTAAAATTTCACAGAAATATCTTGTAGAATAAAATGGTGAGTCAAAGGTCAACATCACTGTGACATCATAATGTTCAGCTCTCTGTCAGTCCTCTGCTCCTCTGTAAAGACAGGCTCTAAGTGAAGAAGACAGCATGTTTCTCATTGTAAGTACAGCTGTAGTGAATGTCATTTTTGTTTTAAAACATGAATTCTGAGGTCTTCAAAAGAATGTGGTCACATTTTATGTCATCACCATCAAGAGCAAAAAACCCTTGAACATAATCCTAAATTTGAATAAAGTGATTAATCGGATTGAGAGAGTTAGTCTTTTTTTTTTTTTTTTTTTATAAATCAAATCAACCTTCCTTAAAGCTACTACAAGGAATTTTCATATTTTGTTTATTTTAGAGCCCCCTGTGGACAAAAGTGGTTCTTTCCACCATAATTCCACCATAATTACCAAAAAATATAATATCAAAAACAACATAAAGATCTCCTGCTTTTAACTAACGTACTGCTCACTGTAACTCTGCCTGGAAAACATCAGTATTGAATCGATACTGTTCCATAACCAGTTAAAAACTCCTTGTAGTAGCTTTAATAAACACAGCTCATCAGTTTTGTTAATATAAATGTGATTTATGGAGCAGTTAGATGGCAGCTAGATCGTCCTGATAACAGGTCCGTGCCTCCCAGTGTGTGTGGTGAGCAGGAGAGCAAACAAGTTTTTTGACCACAGTGAAAATGATGTTTTTGAAAGGCTAAACGCTGCCTGACTGTTGGTCTTTGCAACATTCTCAACACTCAAACATGCAAAAACAACAACAGTGCAGCGTTCAAATGTTGAAGTAATGAACAAAGTTTCTAAGTATTCTGTACAGCGCTGAACTTCAGAAGCTCTGTGCAGATGAGATCAGCTGTTGGCTTCATGCTGTTTGCTTGTTTCTCACTGCAGGTAAATGGCTCGCCTGCCAGTCTATGGACAACCAGATCCTGATCTTTGGAGCCCAAAACCGCTTCAGGCTGAACAAGAAGAAAGTCTTCAAAGGCCACATGGTGGCCGGCTATGCCTGTCAAGTGGACTTCTCACCAGACATGAGGTAAGACTCGACTCTCAACTCAACTTTATTTATAAAGCACTTGACACACAACACAGTCGATCCAAAGTGCTTTACACAGTGAACACAGAAGAAATACACAACACAGGAGAGAAACAAACACAATAATCATAACAAAATAATAATAACAGTAAAGAATAAGTATTTTCACTGTTATCATCATGACACACAGATCTACAAGACTGACTTTACTTTGTTACTCGGTTTTCTAATAAAGGTCAATATTAACAGCCGAGATTGTCACAGCTGATTAAGTGTTTATATAACAGTTCATTCATACTTATTAAAATGTCTACGAATGCTAGACGTGTGTTGTATATTTTGTTGAGTTCTGTGCTTTGCATTAACCCAAATGTTGCCACACACTTATAATGACAATCTGAGCCTGTTGGAGGCAAAAGCAAGTAGAAGCGAGCGTCACCTGCCCAGTGTGCTCCTTGTGTCGGCACCTGTGCTTCGTCTCTGTCACTCTTCTCTGCTTCCATCACAGTCAGTTTTGACACTCGGTTTGTAAAGTTTGCAGCCCGTCATGATGTTGCATCGCTCCGTGTACAATTAGCAGCTAAAAAACAAGAGCTGGAACTCGTTTACCGACCTCTCGTTTCTCCCCCTGCCACCAGTTAACCACCAGCATGTTGTCAAGAGGATTTTTTTTAGTAAGAGCACCAGCTAATATAAAAATATATTTTTTATTCCATTTATTTATTTATTTATTGATTTATAGTCATCAAAATGTTTTCCCGTCATTTGTAAGCTTCTCTGTTCTTTGTTTCTATCTGTGGAGTCTCGACTGATGACTCAAATCTACGACTCTCGGGACACCCTAGAAGACAGAGCGGGACTCCTATGCACTAAAATGCACACTAGAGCTCCAACGATTAATCAATTATTAAGCAAATGTTAAATTAATCATCTACTACTTTGATAATCAATTAATCTGTTAATTTTTTTAGGAGAAAAAAGTAATAATTGTCTGATTCCAGCTACTTAAATGTGAATATTTTTTGTTTTTTTTACTCCTCTCTGACAGTAAACAGAATATCTTTGCATTGTGAGTAAAACAAGACATTTGAGGACGTCGTCTTGGGCTTTGGGAAACGCTGACTGACATTTTTCACCATTTTCTAACATTTTAAAACAAACAACTTTTAATCGATTATTCGAGAAAACAATTGACCGACTTACGGACTATGAAAATAATCGTTAGTCGCAGCCCTAATGCACCCTCACATGCATTAAAACACACATAGAGGACGTGTGACTTCACTGTCACCTCAGGATGCCATCACTCCAACGTATCTTAAAATAGCAAATAGTTGTTTGCTGACTGTTGTATATTGCACCATAAAGAAGAGGACTGGAAGTGTCTTAATCAGTGTAAAGCGTAAATAAAAATGTAAGAATCACTTTATTTGTAAATGAAAAGGAGTGATAACAGGTTCAAAACACAGCGTTACAAAGATGCTCGGTATCTTAAGATACTCATTTCCTCTAAAATGCCTCCGGTTGCTGAAGAGCCGTGTTAAACAGCCTCTTCTTATTATCTCTACAATGAGAGCTAACTAGGACAGTCCAGCACTCTAATTTTAGCCAAAACACCCATTAAGACCTGTTTTCTCCCCTCGTTCTCACCCACCACCACCACCACACCTCCCACGGCTGTGAGCAGGTGCCCTAACTTCCTTTCAGTATCCATGGCAACACTGCAACTCCTGGCTGGAATAAATACCAAAAAAAAAAAAAAAAATCAAACTCCCACCTTTTGGCAGGTGAAGTGGAGACAGAAGTCATTTTTAGCAAAGTGCTAATCTTTCCATCCTCTCCCTCCCTTCCTCTCTTTTGTTGTTTTCTTCTTTTCTTCCTCTCCACCAGCTACGTGGTATCCGGAGATGCAGATGGGAAGCTGAACATCTGGGACTGGAAGACCACCAAGCTCTACCACAGGATCAAGGCTCATGACAAGGTGTGCATCAGCGCCCTGTGGCATCCTCACGAAACCTCCAAGGTCATCACCTGCGGCTGGGACGGACAAATCAAACTCTGGGACTAGATCTTGTCTGTTTGGGGAGGGAGGAGGAGGAGGGGGGGGGGGGGTTCTGGGAAATGATGGACACAACTGAACTGAAGAGAGACGGAAAGGGACTGGTTGTCTTTTTTTTGTGAATAACCTTGAGTGAAAGCCACAGGGCTGGTATCCAGTCTTATTGTAGCGGTGTATTTTTGTATCCCGTCGTGAGAGCTCAAACTATGTCCTCATGTATTATCTGTACAAAGATGAACACAAGCAGACTTTTAAAAATCATTTCTACCACAGAAGACACATCAGAGGCGTACCTTGGTATTTTTTAAATAAATGTTTTGCTATTGTAATCTGTCCTGTGTAGAATACTTCTGTAATCTTGTAAAAAACCTTCATTTTCGTGGCCATTTCTTGGTGGAAATAAACATTCTGTAAGTTTTACCTCTTAAGAAAACGAAGCATCGTGTCCTTGGAACAGAGTTCATCCGGGTGTCTGGAAATCTTTGAAAACACTTTAATTTTAATGCGGTTTTCAAGGTTGGAAACGAGCTTGGATGTTTTGATGAGTGTTTGAAACTGCTTGAAATTGCAACTGTATTACTTTCATAATAAACTGCTACCTGACTGAATAGTTCACCTTTTAGATGAAGAAATAAAATAAGTTGAGACCCTTTTACAGTTTGTAAACAATGAGCAAGATGTGTGCGCAGCTTGTTCGAATGGGTGCTGCAAACACGAGCAGTTTTGATCATGTCTTCAGACCAGTCGACGCCTTAAATAGCTTGCAGCTGTGGACGCCGCCAGTTGCCCTGAAATGGTTGTGATCCTGTCGGAATCCTGTACAACTTGAGTTGGATATTTGATTCTGACAACTGTACAAGCAACAACAACAAGACATTTTGCTGATTTTGGTGCTTGTGAACCGTCTAATTCAATGTTTGCAGCTCCTTTATAACTCGTCTCGATGACCGGGGGAAAAACGTTGCTTCTACTACTGAAATGCACGCGCAGCTTTTTGATGTCGTCAACTGTGAAAGGGTCTATTGGCTCAGCCAGGTTGGATAGAGAGATGAAGTCACGCCCCTTCCAGTCAGCCGCGTGGGATCTTACCTCAGTCCACTGGAATGGCCGTGACTTCGCCTCCCTGAAGACCCCTTTTCTTTTGGTAAACTGATGGGGTTTTTCATGGGCGGAGCTTAGGTAGAAACAAAAAGAATCATTAACTAACACTAGTTTGGAAGTTTCATTGGCTCGTTTCTCAACAATGGCCGAAGAAAACACGAGTTCTTCTAAATATGCATGTTCAGTCACTCGCTTCCTCGAAACCGCTTCCTGTGTGACTTGAAAAGGTTGATGGTTGAAAAAGCAGACTGACCGACCCGTACACGCTCGCTCAGCGGATGGATGAGCTTTCTACAACTGCCATAAGGTCGGGTGATTGGACGAAAACATCGCCCGTTATTTTGTCAATTTATTTTGCTAATTTAAGTGACATTTTCACATCTAACACGGTGAATTAAGGATTTATTTTGAGTAAACCAGAGTTGGTGATTATTGGAACAGTGAACGACTGGACAAGACAGTTTTGGTGAGTATTATTTTTGTCTGTCTGTGTAGAGTTTAAATGAAGTGTTTTAATGGAGTTAACAGGCCAATTAAAGCTTTGGTTCTGTAAACGAGAGACACTTGAATTCAGAGGGTGATCTGTTGTGTTTTTCTGTTTAATAAGGGAAACCGGTGTAAGAATATTTCCTTTAACATTTTTTGAGTTCATTTTGTTTATTTTGTCGCAGCTCGCACGCATCTCCCAGTTTTCATCTTGAATGGTTTAACCATATTTGTCTTTTGACTGGCAGTGGCAGCTGGTATGTGATGTAACTTCAATTTGAAGCCATTACGACTTCAATTCTGACAGCAACAATACAGCAAGGATGACATTTTCTCTTGATTAAGTAGCCTAGTTTTTTCCTTTGTTGTTCCTATAGTTAACACCGTGATGTAATCATGACGTCAACTTGAAAAGGGTCTTCAGGACGACAGACATCCTACAGACAGGTGACACACTTTGAAACATGAATATTTGTTGTGTTCCCCTTTAATCTGTCACCCTTCTCTAGAATACTTCAAATAATTTTGGTTGTTTTTAGCACAATAACATCTGATTTAATGTGATAAGGAAGTGAAATAATCATTGTGACTAATATGTAATAAATAGAATGTAATTTGCAGCAGCTGTCAGGTGCTGGGAAAGCTTGAAATGCACCTTTAAAATTCTTGAAAGGTGCTTGAATTTGTTGTTTGAACCTTGTTAGAAAAAGTGTTTTTTATTCAACGCAAAATCACGTGGAGAAACCCCAGACAATTCGTTTCTTTATTAAACTGCATCAAAAGATTTGACAAATTACATTATTAATTGGATGATTTTTGAACATGGATTATAGATATTTTTTTTTTTTGAGGTTGTTATGTTTTTCAGATAAAGTTTGTTGATGAAGTTCTGCTGCAGCAGAGATAATGGAGTGAGCAAATTGAACACCAGAGGAAAAGAAGTGACAGTTGTACAAAAAAACATGCGTCTTTGTGTGGATCTCATTTTTTTGTTTTCTATTATAACCCAGGAAGCCAATATGCAAAGCAAAGAAACTGGTCTTCATCTTTTCTTTTTGTCTTTTTTTTTTTCACGCGCTCGCCCACACATCCTCATTCAAATATCCAACAGACACACTGAACAAATCTAGAGATGCTGCTGTTGATGTTCTTCACATAATTGTCGCGTTTTGTGCTCTAGATTCAGTCGTATCAGGGTTCAACTGCAGGGAAGCGTCTGTTCATCTCGTCTGCAGGCGTCTTCTCCCGCCTCCGGAGCAGATCCCATCTCTTCACCTTTATTACCCACGCTCCTCGGCTCAGTCTCTTTGTCTTTCTGTGTAAGCAGCTCCGACGGCCTCCCACAAATATTCACTTACTGTCAACGCGGCACCATCTTTCATCTCCCCTCACATCTTTAAAGGGATAGTTTGGATTATTTGAAGTGGGGTTGTACGAGGTACTGATTGATAGTCAGTGTGTTACTTACAGTCGATGGAGGTCGACTCGCTCCTGGTTTGAGGAGGCAGAGAGGAGCGCCAGCACAGAAGCTAAACAATGAACTGCTTCTTGAACATCCACCAGTTTTTACTCTAAACTTAGGTTAAATTTAATCCTGTTGCACCAAAATGTTACACACCAGTTTAAAATGTGATCCCATATTAACTTTTAACTTAAAATAGCTGCATTTTTGAGATGGATTGAGTAAAATAATCAAGTTCCTCAAAGAAAATTAAGAGACCGACTAAACCTAACCGAGTTTGACGGTGCGTCTCTTCTTTCTTTCATTCCAGTTGAGAACTGGGCCAACATGTTTTTCACAAAGGAGAAATGGCAGCTTCTTGGCCGAGCCATCATGAGTAGGCTAACTAGCATTTCAGCTAGCTAGCGAGCAATATAACACATTTAATTAGCTTTTAAGCCAGCTAGCAAAAAATATAACTATATAATAGTTTAGTTTGCTTTTTTGCAAGTTCTTAAACATGGTTTTTGCTTTTTAGCTAGCTAGCAAACATGCAACATTTTGTTTGTTTGTTTTTTGTTTTTGTTGTTAAGTTTTTCCCGCTCTTTAATAGTTATTAGGTCTTGAGAGCACCCAATCTTTTATTTATTTATTTTAATTTGGATAAGCAAGCTTTAAGCAAGCTCTATTTAATTCTGGTTTAAATCACTAAACTTGGATTTACTAATCTTAGCTTAGTTTTTTAATTTCTGCAACAGAGCTCCGCTTAAACTTAAATCTGGATTTACTCATTTTAAACCTAGATTTGCTAAACTCTGATTGGAGCTAATCTTATATTAAATCAATCTTTGGTTGGTGCATCCCAGTCTGTGGGTATAAGCCTGCCATTGGGGCCCTGTTTCAGACAGCACACACCATATCTGCTATTTGTGTTTTCAGAGTCCCCCTGTCGCTACTGGAAACAACAACCTCTTGAGCTAGCAACTTACATGTTGAAAATGACAAATTAGCACCTGGTTTGCTAGTGGTAAGAACATAAAACAAGCTAGCAGCTGTTTCCTTTTCTTCAGTGGTGATTTAGCCATTTTTAAAGCCAGGGCTCACTCCCTGACATGCAAATGTTTCACTCCCCTCCAACACTGTGGATGAGAGCAGCCATATGTTACATCCCACAACCACGCCTCCCTTGGGGTGAAAACAAGCTCCGTAAAAGCAGCCAGTCAGTGTTTGTGACAGTGGCAAACACTTCATCACGTTAGTTAATGACATTACTGAGTAAATGATGTGTGCTGACTGTGTCTGTTGATTAAAATTAATCAGAAAAGAGTTTTGGTAATGGTGGAACTGAAGTTTTAACTGTGAAAAAATATGTTCATACCATAAAACACCTGCTTTTAGAATCGAGTTTGGTTCACCGAACAGTAAAATAAAGTGTCTTAACAATATCAAAAGTAACTAAAATACATTATCTTAGGATTCAGTGAGGCAAGTTGTATTTGTCCGGTTTGTCCACTTTGATGGAGGCAGACAGATTTCTTAAATCTTCTCTACATAAAAATGCCAGCAAGACATAGCATGCTTGTTCACATGACTAGCTGGAGGATTTTGTGTTTGAACTGGCAAAGACCTTGGAATTTGTATTGTCCGCTAGTCAAATTATAGTGTTGTTTTCACCCGAAAAGGGGCAGCAGCATGACACAAAAGCAAAGTGCCTGGATTGATTGCTCTCATCCGTTTTGCAGGGCGCCATCGGCGCATCCTGGGCTCAGCGCTGCTCGAGACAGCTGTGATTGGTTTAGAGAAATACAAACAAGCCAGAGTGTTTTTTTCTCCCATATGGCAGAATGATAATGTGGAGCCAGACCTGTCTCCAGCACTGAGCGCTGTAGAGATCCAGCTATGCTCGACCAGGTCAGCAGCAAAACGGATTTTAGCAAATTAAAACAAATATCCATATCAGTCTAAGTAAATCTAAGAGTGCGCCAGTTTCACTGCTTTACTTTGCCAACAGACAGTCTTTTCTGACAGGAAATCACTGTTACATAAGCTAAATGTTCCTCACTCTAAAGCAGCTAAAGTCAAAATAAACAAAATCAGTAATTTTACCTCACAGAACATGGGAATTGCTGGTCTACCATCGCCTTCAGTGAATCTGGACTAAATTATTAAAACATCAAAGTCACGGAATAACACAAACAAACTAACAGATCAAGGCAGCGGCAGACCAGCTCCCATGTTCTGTGTGCTAAAATTACTGAGGAACATTTGGCTTATGTGCCCGTGGTTTCCCACCGGACAAGGCAAAATATTCTAACATATGGCATACATCAGTGTATGTTATATTTAGAATATTTTGATTTAGATTTTTTGTTTATTTAGGTAGGCTAAAGAGGCAAAGGCACATTTTGCTGCTGACCCTGTCCACAGCAGTTCATTGCTTAGCTTCCATGCTGGTTCTCTTCTCTGCTTCTCCAAACTGGGGGGCGTGCCGACTGTCATTTACTGTAGACACACTATGGATAAGTACCCCATACAACCCCACTTCAAATAATCCAAACTTTCCTATAATTCATGTCCTGTCTGAGGGGTCTGCGGGTTCTGTGTCTGCGCAGACCTGTTGTAATCTGAAGAGGTTGTCTAATATTTGGCTGTGGGTCAAGCTCAGATAGGGCCGCGATGACGGGGGCGACTGTGACTCAGAGGCCGACCTGCAGCCAACAACATAGCCACTATGAGGTAGAACACAGAGAGCCTCTGGAGGCAATTACTCTGCCCCTCTACACGGCTGAGGTCATTACAGGCCAGGAGAGGAGGAGCAGGAGGATAAGTAGGAGCAGGGACTTCAGCTCTGCAGAAAGGTCAGGCTAGATAAGAATTTGGGGAATGGCCATTCTCAGACTTCAAACTCCACGTTTCACAAAGTTGGCCGTTCCAGTTGAGATAACATTCAGGGTTTCCACTCTGTGTTCACCCAGCTGAGGGTGTAAGCGCTGCTGGCGTTGAGGACGTTCTTATGCAGAAAGAGGTGAGGTTTGGCGGGGTCGCTGTGCACGTGGAAGAGGCGGAAGTTGGCGCGTTCGAGCTCCTTGAGCAGGCTGAACCAGTATCGCACCACGGACGGGTCATCGCCACCCACCTCGAAGCCCGCCCAGTGCAGGTGAAGCTCCAGCAACAGCTGTCCGACAGACTCCAGAACTCCTTCCAGGACCAGATTCTCCAAAATCTTCCACTCTGCACTCTCCATATCTGCCTTCAGTACATCCACCTGCAACAAAAAAAAAAATCACCGTTTTATTTTTCTTCTTCGGGTAAGACAACTACCAATTCCAATGTAAAATGTAAATAACGAGAATGCAGTGAATTGCAACTTGTATTCAGTTGAATATAGTACAAAGACAAGATAATTAATGTTCAAACTGATTACTTTATTGTTTTTTGTAAGCATACACTCATTCTGAATTTGATGCCTGCAACAAGTCTCCAAAAAGTCTGGACAGCAGAGCAAGACTGGGAAAGTTATGAAATGCTCAAAAAAACACCAGTTTGGAACATTCGACAGGTAACAGGATAACTGTAACAGCTGACAGTATCATGACTGGGTTTTAAAGGGGGATCCTCGAAAGACTCACATGCACGGATGGGGTGAGGGTCATCGCTTTGTGAAAAACTGCGTGGAACTGCATTAAAGACCCACCGGGGGCTCAGGAGTTTGTTACTGCAAGTTAAGACTCTACCATGCAAAGAAGAGCCATAAATCAACGATATCCAGAAATGCTGCAGACTTCTTTGGGGCCTGAGCTCAGCTGAGATGGACTGACGCAAAGTGGAAAAGTGTGCCGTGGTCTGATAAGTCCATATTTCTCAAACTGTTTTTGAACATCATGGATGTCTAAAGAGGAAAAGGATGATCAAGATTGTTACCAAAACCAACCTCAAAAGCCAGTCCTCAATTTCCCAAACATTTTCTGAGTGTTGCTAAAAGAAAAAAAATGATATATCACAGTGGTAAAAATGACCCTTTTCCAACTTTTTTGTAACGTGTTGCAGGCATCGAATTCAGAATGAGTGTATATTTACAAAAAACAATAAAGTTAATCAGTCTGAACATTAAATATCTTGTCTTTTTCTGTATTCTACTGAATACAGGTTGAAAAGTTTTTGGCAGATCACTGCATTCTGTTTTTATTTACGTTTTACACAACATCCCAGCTTTTTTGGAAATGTGGTTGTGGCTGAGTTCTATTATAACACTAGAGTGACACTAAACTGTATGGAATTATTGAACGTAAAAGCTATTAAAAGATGAAACGGAGTAAGTGAAGCTTGGCCTTTATTCTCGCTTTAGCGATGTTGATGATGGATTGAGTGAGGGAGCAGCCCGACAAGGGTTGCTGTGTTAGAACAGAGGAGAAATGTTTCACAAGATGAATGTTAATAGCTCCCTCGGGTCATATTCAAGTAAGGAGACTCATGCATGCCCAAAGTTTAATGCACATCCTCAAGACCTTGGGATTCCTCCTAAGTCTACCAAATTGCTCAAGATGTCCTCTGTCTGACCTTTATGTGTTTAAAAGTCTCGCTGGCGACAGTGTTTTTATTCCTTGAGGCTCAGTTAGCATTTCCTGTTAGTGCATCATGTAGCCGCTAAATTAGCAGTTTGCTTGCAGGATTTATCAGAAAGAGGCTCAAAAATTAAAGATAACATTAGATACTCGCCAAGGAAAGTTCATGGATGTTTTATTTTAATTATGGGAAATGTTTACATTTCATCTGGCACCATGACAGCACAGATATTAAAGTGGCCATGAAATTCCTCTCCAATTGAAGCCTTCTGTGACGCTGCTGAATTCCCAGCCCTCATTAGTGGAACTGAACAAGTCTCATAAACTCAAAAAAAACAGCTATCTGTGGAGAACAAGTCCAAATGTTGTCCTCCATCCTCCCCATGGGCGCCAAAACTCCCACAAGCAGAGAAATGTTCCATAATTGGACAGAAACCTCGTAATGGAAGATGAGGTGGCATCATCAAGAGGTGATGGATTCACTTGGTCTCTGAAGACAGTGTCTCTGTCTGTGTTTGTGTGCATGTGTCAGGATTGGATGTTATTTAGAGCAGCTCACACAAGCTCATTCTGTCTGACAGATGTAACAGGTTTTTTTTTTTCCTGTTCTTTTTTCAGTGGACTTCACAAATGGCCTTTCTGCCTCGATGGTCCCTGATCCAATGCTGCCAGTATCAACTCTCTGCAGGAGAAGTCGCAAGCCCTGGCAAGACTCCTGTCTGGTGTGAGCAAAGTCCATATGGTGTTGGGGCTTTGGAAAGATGACTCTTGCTACACTGCTGTGCGGCGTTAGCCACGCTAAATGGTCCTTAGCCATGCTGGAAGGAAATGAGATATGATGACAGTTTCCCGGTGGTTTGAGAGCAAAGTAAGTAAACAAACAAACACACAAAAAGACATTTAGCTGCATACATGGATCATTTTAAAGGTCTAGTGTGTAGGATTTAGCTGCATCCAGCAGTGAGCTTGCAGTTTGCAAACACCTCACTTCTCCCATCTCGTCCAAACATGTAGGAGAAACTGCAGTCGCCATTAAACCAAGTGGCACAGAACAGGAGCAGACGGGATGTTAATTCCGCACAACAGAGACTATGTGAAAAAAGCAAATGGTCGTTTTTAGAGCCAGTGTTTTGTTTGTCCGTTCTGAGCTACTGTACGTTGCTGTGCAAAATAACATGTGCCCTCTGTAGATATAATTAGCTCATTCTCAGGTCACGAAAACACAATTATTCTTAGGCACCGGACCTTTCATAGAATAGTTTGACATTTTGATCCAGCAGCCGGTTAGCTTAGCTTAGCATAAAAACTGGAAATGGGGAGACAGCTAGCCTGGCTCTGTTTAAAGCTAACAAAATCTCCCTGCTAGCACCTCTAACAATAACATGTTATAACTTGTTTGTTTTATCTGTGCAAAAAACAAGTTGCAACTATGACAACTGGCTGTTTTATGGGAGGGGATGTGCCAGACTATTTTTTGCCCAGGAGCAGTTACCAGGAAACCTGCATAGACTCCAGGAAGTTATTGCTCCTAGCCGATAAATAGCCAAATTCAGAGGTGCAGGTAGGCAGATTACCTTAAAACTGAGCCAGGCTAACTTTTTCCACCTGTTTCCAGTCTTAAAGGTCCAGTGTGTAACAAAGATTTATTGAAATAATAGAAATAATATTCATAAGTATGCTTTCATTTGTGTACATTCACCTGAAAGTGCGAATTGTATTTACATTACTTTAGGATGAGCTGTTTATGTTTTGCTGATACTGGTATCTGCGTGTTTATGTACCAATCTGATGCCACGTAATTTATTAAAGGATAAGTTCGGTTTTTTGACACCTGGACCTTATTGTTAGGATTAAATACGCTCGTAGACTCACCCAGACAATTTTGGTGGAGCTCGGAGCCGTTTTCAAGCAATTTAGATCCATCTGACGGCGTTTTTTTCTCATGCCATAGTAGCAGACGGGGCCAGAAATCGAAGCCCCTAAATTAGACTTTATCTGCTGCGAAACTCGCTCATTTCACCTACATTTTATAAATGAATGGCCAGTGTTATCACCATGTCAGCTCAACTTCGTTGTTATGGTCATCCGGGGCTTTACAAGGATGGGTAACTTTTGGTGACGTCATAGACGTGCGCCGCAGGAACGCAGCTGAGTAGAGACGCTGTTGTTGCTAGGCTACACGGCAACACGGCTATTTTTGTGCAGCATGGCGGAATATTTATCCGATGTAGAAGTGTCTGACGACGACTTTGAGTATAATGGATGCCCGTATCGTTTTGAGCCAGAATACACCGACGAGGAGCTATTTGAAAGGAGGATGCAGAGGGAAAGAGCCGAACAGCTGGCCAGAGAACAAGCAACCACTGCACGTCCACGAATGGGGGCTAACTGGTGGTGTTGTTGTGGACATTGCATGAGTTTTGCAGCAGATAATGTCTAATTTAGGGGCTTCGATTTCTGGCCCCGTCCGCTACTATGGCATGAGAAAAAACGCCGTCGGCTGGATCTAAATTGCTCGAAAACGGCTCCGAGCTCCACCAAAATTGTCTGGGTGAGTCTACGAGCGTATTTAATCCTAACAATAAGGTCCAGGTGTCAAAAAACCGAACTTATCCTTTAACCCCGAAATGGGACCGTGCTACTTCCTAGGAGTGTCCCATCATCCTTTCCCCCACTTTTGTCCTGTGGCTTTCATTCTCTGTATCAATTTCTTTAAGTTTCACAACAGGTTTGACCTGAGCCAGGCTAAACAAATATGATAGAAATCATATTACATCCATACATGGTTAGTAGTTTTTTTTGTTTTTTTATTACACACTTGGATCACAGGTATTGGCTGATATGCAAAGTTAATGTGTCGGATAGGAAAAAATGTTATTGTAACATTTCTGCACTGCCAGGTTTCTACAGAAGCTGAGAACAGACAAACTAAACACTGGTTCTAAATATAGCCTTTCGCATTTTATGTGAGTTTCATGGCCATAGTTTCTCCAACACATTTGGAAGAGGAGGGTGAGGCGCCTAGATGCCACTAAATCCTACACACTGTTCCCTTAATGCTAAGCAAGCTTACTGTCTCCCAACATTGGGAACTAAGCAGGTCTCAAGGACAAAATGAGCATCAGAGGGTTTTTATTTTGATGAAGACACACGTGTGCCAAACACATTTCACACGTCACAGGTTTCTCTCACAATGAGCTTCTGTAGAAAACATCAACTTATGTTTAGTCTGAATTAATTTTGAATCTTGAACTGAAACAGAAACCCTCTAAACCATGTTGCACTGCTTTGGCTTCCAGCATCCTTTGTTACGCAGTCTGATATTAAGATTCTGTAAGAACTTCTGATAAATTTCAAAGAAACAATCGCAAACCATATTGCTCTCTATAATAACAGAGGAGATCAGCCCTGCTATAGCCTCTGTCGAATATTTTATGTAAAATGTCTCCGCAATCCACAGAAAATCCTGGCCTCCACTGCTGAGAAATTAATGTCAGATTGCTGCAGAGTCTTTATACCCAATGGGCAAATACTTCTCCTCCAAATGACTCATACAGTATGTGATCAAAATACACATGGTAATTATTTCTGTAAAGCATCCTCAGGATTAGGCAGCACGCTGGGACAAATTTTAATTTAGAGACGCTTTTGATGAAAAGTTGTCTGAGTCTTTGTAAACAAACAAGTTTGCTGATTTGAGAAAATAACTTTAAATGGAAGTTTACACTTTGGCTTGTTAATTGGCCTGAAATGTGTTTATTTCATGGTGAGCAAATCCCAGCTATTAACAAGACTTTTTTATTTACTGCTTTTGTTCCACACAATTGGTCTTGTCAGAATAATTCAACAGTGTTTTTTTTTTTTCTTGTAAACCACAGAGCCAAACACCACTGCTTATCTGACCTTTATTATTAGGTTTTATGTGCTTTAATTAGCGAGCCTGCCACCAGAGAGCAGATCACAATTAAAGATATTTAATTACACATCTGAGAGGTTTGCTGATTCTGGGCTTTTGGAAGCACTTCAACGACTGCTTTGACATCAGGGCGAAGCCTCCCCTGACACAGACATGCAGTATGAGCTGTCTTGGCGTTCACCTGTATTATTTTTCCAGACAGTCTGTGAGATGATTGTGCTCACTGCCAGTGCAAGTCACCCTGGCTAAAGCATCACATCTAAGTATATATCTTCACCACATGCTTTATTTAAAATTGCAAGGCTAAAAAAACAGACAAAAACCACTGAGTGTCACTGTTTGTCAGCCTGGATTGTGATGTGGTTCTAATATTGGTCGGGCAGTGGGTCCACATCTTCAGTATAGACTTAAATATCTTAAGAATAATTAATAATTAGAGCCTGAAAGTTTGCACGTTTATTCACAGTCCCCAGAGGTTATTCCCTAATCTAGCGGCACCAGCAAGTCAGCATTTTTACTGATTCATTGGAGTATCTCTACATCCGCAAGATGGACTGACACTAATTTTGGTGCAGGCATTTGTCCATGTTTCCACTACATGGTACAAGCTCAACTTACTCTTTTTTTTTTTTTGGTTTTCTACAGTCAAAAGTTGTGGATAGTACCTGTTTTGGTTTTTTTTTTCGGTATCACCTCGGTCGAGGTACCAAGCGAGCTGAGCCGATACTCAGACCACTGACGATCAGAGAGAGTCAACACTAGGACCGTTACATGCACGACATGGAGATGCTGCACAGTGACTACAAAGTGTGATCGCATTTTTTTTGATCACTCAGCCCCGATTTTAAAAAAATGGCAGCCTGCCAAGGGTGTAGGATTGGGTAGGGACATTAGGGACATGTAACTAGAAACCCATAATAGAGTACTTTCGAGTCCATTGTGCTAGATTAGTGGACATTCCTCAGTGGAAGCGATGTGAGTGATGGAGCAGATGGAGGGAGAAACACGTTTATTATTAATAAATAGACACTTAACTTACTCATCTGCAAACAGAGAAATCACAAGCTACACTTTTGGGACACAGATCACTCATATTATATCTGGACAAAAATATATTGCACCAAGACTATGCATGCAGTTATGTAACAGGACTAGAATATGTGCATGTGATGGTGATTTATCAGCATATATGTGAGCAAAGCCTTGCACATCAGGTTTGCACAGGGCCTCGCACCCCCCTGTGACAGCCCTGATTGTAATTTATTCCCATGCATGCTGTAATCTTAGTCAGCACTCCTCTTGCAGCCCTACAACCTCCCTCCGTCTCCTCTCACACTGTGCACCACAGTGTGCAGCAAACTTCAGCTTTAATTATGGTTATGGGGACAATCTGTGTCCCTGTCGCTCTGAAACTTTGTGACAACAGGCAACCAGGCAGACAACACAGAAGGAGAACAAGGTAGCGTGGTAGAGAACACAGCTTCAGCAGATTTTGTAGTGATAACCTGGTTTGTTTTGTTCATTCGCCGTGAGCGAACTGACTCATGAACTCCCCCTCCCGTTGTAGCTCCACCTGGGACATATTAATTGTCCCCATCAACCATGATATGAAATTTCCGCCCTTGCAACCCACGAAACCACACCATGGTCCACTGATGAAGTGCAGACATTTCTGTTTGGTTGATCTCAAAAGGACAGGATGTCCTCCTTTGTTCCTGTGTTTGTGTTGTGTTCAAACGATGATTGCACCTGGTGTTGTTATGGCGATCAATTTGAGTTTAACTGAGCAGAGCAGAGGTACGTATCCTACTGACTCTTCCTCTCGTGTCACCAGCAGGTTGACATTTGTATGTTTGAGTGAAAAGTCTCGACAACTATTGGACAGATTGCCAGGAAATTTGGTATAGACATTCATGTTTCCCTCAGGTTGAATTGTAATAGGTTTAATGATCCCATAACTTTTCATCTAGTGCCATCATCAGGTCAGAAGTGATCATTTGTACAATACATCTGGTTATGACCTGGCAATAATAATCTCAGCACCCTCAGCTGTAGGCCTACATTGTGTTTTGTAGGGCTTCCCCCTAATAGTGGACTAAACCATTAGTTGGTGGCAAGAGTCTAGTCAAACACGTTTTTGTTTATTTGTTAGCTGCAGGGACATAAATCACACCTAGTTCTATTCTGGAGCTGCGTCTTGCTGTTAGTGAGGAATTGTTATAACATGAACGTTTTCTCTTGTAACACTGTACTCGCCAGTTCACTGCTGCTAACTGTGCTTTAGCTGACAGTAGCTCAGTTAGAGAGCCGACTAGACTGAGATACAGATACTCTGGAGCTGACTGGAGCTGACAGAGGCCAGTTTGACAACCGGGAATACAGTACAGTAACTGAGATGATGTACAGGATTCTGACTCCCGAGGCTATGAAGACACGAGTTCAGAGTGGGACAGGAGGTGTGAAGTGGGAGAAGAGTTAAGCTTGGGATACTGGACACGAAGACAGTGCCCACTGAGTCCAATAGGAATTGCTCGCCTGGCCCATTTGTCCAAAAAGTTTTCTAGCTTGAGCTGGGATTTCCTACTGAAACACGCGACCCAATGAATATGTGCAGTAGTGTTTCTCCTGCTAGTCCCGCCCACAAGTTCTCGCTTGGCCCACAGACTTTACATTATGATGATGTCACAGATTTCTCAGCTTGAGGAAAGTTTTACAAATATAAAAACTCCATGGATCAAAAATAATCCATAGATAGAGTCAAAATTTAGCTTGTTTACAGTCAACTTGACCCACCAACAGTTTTACAGATGTAGCTTTTATAAAGATGGCTTATGGGGAAAAAGATCTTTTGGACCATGGGAATTTTTCACTACAATACCGCATGTGGCCACGGGGAAAACTTGAAAGCAAGGCTGAGCAGCAACACTGTATCCTGTGTTTGACACAGCCGTGATTAAGTTGGTGAACATTAGCGTGTCCATCCTAACATTGGCATGCTAACATGAGCTACAGCCACATAAAGGCACCAATGGCTGTAGATTCAATGTGCCATTAGCTGGATTCCAATGAAACACCCTCATCCTTTGGTGTCAAATAACTGGCTACGTCAGACAATTGGACGACAAGAGTTTCTTGCGTAGAAATCCAAAGATTTATTTTGGGTAACCCCAACAAATTGTATGCAGATGAGTGCAGAATTGGGCCATTCATTCAGGAAATGAAAAGGTTTTTAGATGCATGTTTTCTTGTTTTCTATCACTTAGGCCATTCCTCAGTACGGCAGTGCTGCTGGGCAGCTCTGATACTGTTGTATTGTCCAATTACCAACACGATCAATGGTCCAATATGCAGTTTCTTTGAATAAATGAGATGTGATTTCCTGCTCCTGACATTTGTCCCTGTGGTGTCTGCCGTCTCAGCTGGCCACCGGAGCTCTGAGAATGAGTCATCTGTGTAGTTTTTAGCCAACACAGATAAGAAATGCTGCACAAATGCATATTTCGACCTTTCCGAGTGGCTCTGTTTCTTCACTGCTGCTTTTCCTGTCACAGAGGCTGGGCAGGAGCCTTTGAGAAGAAACTGTGCTGCTGCTGCTGCTGCTGCTTGCTACTCCGGCACACTATGTACTCACATTAAAACCTCATTACAAGAATGCATGCGTGGCTCTGCATTTAAAACAGGTGGATACTGTCATCTATGAAACAGCCACCCACATGAACACACGCGCCAACGTGTATTTGTTCATATGTCGTCACACACTGAGTGGATATTAATATCTTCCCATGTCCCTCATATTAGGCAGTCTGTTTTGCTTTTGGCTTCAGAAAAGAAATGAAAAACAAGACAGAAAAACTAACTAAGCCCTGCACTACTGAGCAATGTGTTGCCTTCCTGCTCCTGAATTAAATTTGCTTTGATTTATCGCTTCGTAAACAGTATGTTCATATAGTAAAAAAAAAAAAAAAAAGATTCATTAATTAGGTTTAGGGTAATTTGTCTGGAGCAAATCATAACAACAAGTAAAAGCCCTGCTAGCAGCCCCTTAGTAACTGCAATACACCCCATAATAGTAAAGTAAAATGAAAGGGTTTATCCCATTGACTCTATATAAAGATAGATCCACTTCCTCCCACTGTACAAAACAGAAGCCAAAATATCCTGGATATGAGCGCTGCCATCTTGGGCTGGTGACGCATTTGGAGACAGAATCTGCGCAGTGGTGATCAGCGTTGGAGTCGTGGTATCGAGGTCCCGCCCACACAACCGGGTGATTCAGTCGCAAGCAGTGCTCACTCAGCTCGGCTGTCAATCATGGCATGAAACCCCTTTTTATAGCATTAAACGCATAATTAAAATCAAATTGATCAGAAAAAAACTTGAACAAACCACAGCATGGTAAGAACTACCAAAAATGATGGAAACCATCTTTTGGAATATTTTGTTTGACGTGTACTTTGAAGTTTTTAGTTTGGCTCATGTCCTGTCTACTAAAATGGAGGGGGTGAGGATTTGTGACCTATATTGCAGCCAGCCACAAGGGGGCGATTAAGACATTCTGGCTTCACCTTTGGGGAGCTGTTATGTCATCCATCTTTACATTTGTCAGTGGCTTATGCTCATGGGAGCGTGGACGTGTTCAGCAGACTTCATGGCAAACCGACTCTCTTCCCTTTTCAATGGAAATTCATGAAGCCTCATTATGAAAAAAAAAATCATCCGCAGAATGAATAAATGAATGACTGCTTTCAATTTCATGGTTGGTTTGGAGAGAGTGATATTTGGCTTGAATAACCATGGTTTACCATTAGAAAAGGCAGTCTGACGACAAAGTAATGCAGTGAAAATCATCTAAATTTAGCGTACGCTTAAACTGATATTGATTTTTTTTTTGGGTGGGCCTTTTTTAGTTGGATAAAATACCTTTTTTTTTTACCACAGGAACTCATTTTGTAGCTTCTGTTCTTGTGCTCCTCTCTGCTTCTCCAAACTGGGGAAATGTTGACCGCACATCTACTGTAGGTAATACACTGAATACTGATAAATACATCATTTAACCCCACTTCAAATAATCTGAGCTATCCCTCTGATCGACCAATCATTGCAGCTCTATAACAAAGGAAGACAGCAGGGCACAATAATTTCCCAAACAGCAGGACATAAACTGCACCAATTTTCTCTAGAAGGGACCATTTTTATGCCATCAGAACAGTCTGCAAGACACTATAATCACAGAAAAAGGAGCTTTAATGGAATCCAGACATAAATTCAGCAGACTATGAATTCTCTGCCTGTAATCTATATGACTCTGTGAGAGCTAAAGCTAAGTTTCCTCCTCATTGATGTGCGACAAGCTGTTTTTTTTATTACCTATATAAGAGAAGCTTGGCTTCTTTGACCTTGAATTATCATTCAGCCTGTTCCTAAACAGGCATGTTCACTGAATCTATAACTGTGTTTATTAGTATGCATGCTATCAGTGGGCTTGGTGTGTGTGCGTGTGTGTGTGTGTTGTGTGTATATGATTGATCTCGTATGCAGATCCCTATCTGATGAGGTGGAACACAATCCCTGGGGGGCTTTGAAGAGGTAACATTCAGCATGATAATATTTAAAGGAGGAAAACAAAATCATATACGGGAGTTTATCCACCTGGAGCCCGAGACAGACAACAGAGGAATGAATCATGACGAGCTGGATTATATTGGGCTGCACAGGAAGGGGCCTGCGTTTGTATACACGCAGAACACACTCTAAGAGATAAAGGTACTGATTAGAACCATAATGGGTTCTCTGGCTGGTCCCCACAGGAGAAACCCTTTTGGTTCATGGTAGAGTCTTTGATAAAGGTTCCACTTGGAACCCTTTCAGAGAGTTCTTCCTAGAAACCAACATAAAGGATAACACATAGAACCATCTGCGAAAGGTTTCACACACAACCCTCTCTGGGGGTTCTATCCAGAACCTTTCTACTGTCTAAGGGTGCTTGCAAGAACCCATTCTGGTGGCACTACCAAGAACCTTTTTTTAATATTCCAAGGGTTTTATCTAGAACATGCACAGTGGGTTCTCCTGAGAAGACACACAGGAGTTCTACTGAGAACCTTTTTATATTCCAAGGGGTTTATCTAGAACCCACCAAAAGGGGTTCTGCTGATAACCTTTTTTGTTCCAAGGGGTTTATCTAGAACACACCCTGGGGGTTCTACAGAGAACCTTTTTTTATCCCAAGGGTTTTTATCAAGAACCTAACAAGGGGGTTCTACTGAGCAACTTTTTTGTGCCAAGGGTTTTATCTAGAACACACTCACAGGGTTCTACCATGAACCTTTGTATATTCCAATGGTTTTATCTAGTATACACTCAGGGGTTCTACCTATGACCTTTTTTATATTCTAACAGTTTAATCTAGAACCTACCAAGGGGGTTCTACCAAGAAACCTTTTTGTTCCAAGGGTTTTATCCAGAGCACACCCAGGAGGTTCTACTTAGAACCTTTTTAAATTCCAAGAGTTTAATCTAGAACATATTCAGAGGGTTCTACTGAGAACCTTTCTATATTCCAAGGGTTTTATCTAACTATGAGTTCTTCAAGGATTTCAACAATCTCTTAAGGGGTTCTTTGGATGAAAAGGGCTCTAAATGGAACCTTTAGTCTTATAAAGAACCCTTGACAAACCCTGTCTTCAAAAAAAGGTTCTTCAGAAGCAACTAGTAAGAACCTAGCAGAACCTCAGCCCCTCAGGCAGAACTCTTTTGGAACCCTTATTTTTAAGAGTGTAGACGTGAATCCTCCAGCTGACATAGAAAGGAGAATCTCTTTCACACGGTTCCAGATGATTTTATGATGGAAGAATCCTTCACAAATTCAGATTATAACCGGAGAACATTTTGGATACAGTCCCTCTCACGCTCTACCTCTTACCTGTCTGTGTCCAAAGTCGTTAAGGATGGTGGCCAGCTTCTTTGTGCTGGCGTACTGGCGCTGGGCGACGATGGCTGGGTTGGGGTCCCTCCAGTCTACGGAGAGCCGGTGAAGCCACATTTCGGCCTGCTGCAGGTGAGGCTGCTTCAGGCTGGGATCAAAGCAGTGGACCTCACATCCTGCCCTGGCCAGAGAACGCTCCAGGGACCGATCATCCACACCCAACCTGCAACACACACAGAACAAGACAAACACGGTGAGTCTGTCAGAGATAAAACCACGTTCTGAACCTCAAGATTTTGTTGCTACAAACTAAAATATCATAAGTAATCTTGTTTACTTATTCTTTGATCAGATAGTCCCTGATTTAAACACAATTTTTTCCTAGTTTATGTTATAGTTTATTCAACATTGGGACTGTGACGAATCATCTGTGACACTGTAACAATGTTACCGTTAGTTCCCTTGCTGCTACATTGTTTAAACATTAGAGCGTCACAGGAATTTTATGGTATTTTTGCAACGTCCGTTCAACGTCCTCTGCATGACATTTCCTGTACTTTATGTAATGTCATTGGTGCAACGCTCCTAAAACATCACAACATCTCCAGAAAGTGTTGGGAACTTCTGGACAACACACCAGCAATGTTTAAAATCACGTGCTGGCTACGACACTCTGGAATTTCACTTGGTAGTTTGCTTCAACATCACATGCTGCAAAAGTGACGTTGCAACTACGTTCCTGCAACAACTTTTTGTTAATAGGGTGTTTGCTACCTTATAATAATTAACAGAATTTGTTGTTAAGCATGTACAAGCATGCATGCAAGTATTATCTTGCATTTTCAAAATTAAAAGGTTTATAACTTGGCACAATGTGATTGGCCAGAACCAGCCAGCAGGGATCTGTGTAAGTTTCTTATTACACAAATTTAGCACAATTTATCTATATCTTTTCCATATGGGTAGGATTTTGTTCTTGAAGGGAAATGAATGTCTGTAAAAAATGTTACGGTTACAGATGTTGAGATATTTCACTGGATGAGTGAAAATCTAAGATATTTCAGTATTAATCAAAATGGTTGAATGACTGACATTGGGCCTCTCTGGTAGCATGACTCAAAAACCAAAAACAAAGCATGGTTTGTTTGAAATCAACATTTGTCACTGGTGCAGAAAATCAGGTACCACGTGTTGAGGGACGGATGGATGCAGCTTTATAACTTCAACACATCTGTAGCACATTCAGTGTGAGACATTGCTGCAGCTACTAATGAGATCTGCTGCAGCTTACTGCATGGCAGTGGGTCAGATTTCACTGGAAATCTAATAAATGGCTTGTCAACTCAAAATAAAACCATCCACTTTCCTGTCAGACTATCACCTGATAGCACCGAGGGTAATTTCTTACGAGCACAGAAAAGGATGAGGGCTTCCTGTTCTACTCCAGTGTAAACTAAGCCAAAAGTTTAAAACAAACATGCATCGTTATTACTCTTTGTTAAAGGGAAAATGTTTCATCAGTTTGTTTAATGATCTTCTTTGTGACATAAAGTGACAAGTTTGACAAAAGTCGACTAATCGACTTTTAAATTAATCCAACTATTGTGATAACTAGGGGTGTCAAAATTAATCGTTTTTAAGATGCATCGCGATTCGGACGTGGACGATTCTGCATCGATGCAGTGACAGGACATAATCGATTATAGCAGAGAGACGTTCCTTCTTAATTTTCCGGCAGCGGCTGGACAATAAAGTTCTAAAATTCAAAATAACTTCCTGCTCGCAACGAGCGCCGTACCAACCAGCGTTGTAGCAACGTTAGACTGCTAGACTGCAGAAGTGTTTGTTTTGTTTTTGAGCACTGTCAGGAGGTGCTCTGCCTTAAGTTGAGTTAAGTTAAATGGAATAAAAAAGGAATAGACGAGAGGAGGACTGCTGATGGAACTGAAGCTCCACCTGAAACCACGTTAAATAAAAAAAAAAACGACCCACAGCAGAGGGAGAGAGAGAGAGAGCGTGTCAATACGGACAGATGCGCCGACTTGATATAAAAACTTTTTATGATCATGAAACATAATATTACTGAACACTTCTGTGGAGGTTTTTTTTTTTTGCTCCAAGTCCGATTTGTTTTTAAATACTTAATTACTCCCCACCGATTATTCATAACTACGAAGAAGGAGAGAGAGAGCAGAGAGGAGGGAGGGGGAGCGAATGTGAAGTGCTGACTGATATAAAACTTTTCTGATGATAAATCCTGATGTTACTGAACAGTTCCCCGACTAAAATATCTGTCTCAGACAGACAGACAGACGCTCGTCTCCTCCATGAAACGTTTGTCACTTCGCTGCATTATTATAAATCATTTAACTGTCCAGACGCTGTCTCTCCCTCTTTATCTCCTCAGTGTGTGTGTCCGTGTGTAATCCTCACTGATGTTAACTGATGACACCGATGTAAATTATCCTGCTTTCTTAATACAAAAACATGAATATCGCGCACAGTTTAGTCCGTTTAGTGAAAAAAGGTTGAGGATTTTTTTCTTTCAGAGGACAATATTTTTATTAAAGAAATAAACTATAATTAATAGTAATACTAAATAAATAAACAGATGCATATAAATAGCGACCTTTTCCTATAATACTGCTGGTTTTGTGGTGATGGAATGTTAAATCTGAAGCCTGCAGTGCGTTTTGGCATTGAAGACTTTTATGTCATGTTCTAAAGCACTTTAGGAACAATAAAAAGGGAGTTCATATTTATCTGACTGCTTGTATTCACTGATAGAAAAAGTAGACATATGCAGTAATATAAAAAATTGAGGATGCAATGCATCGTGATGCATCGTGATGCATCGTCGAATCGAATCGAATCGAATCGTTGACTGGATAATCGTAATCGAATCGAATCGTGAGACCAGTGAAGATGCACAGCCCTAGTGATAACTGATTAATCACTTAATTAACAAATTAATTGATCAATCCTAAACACTGATCAACATTTTTCACCATTTTCTGTTATTTTAAGAACCAAATAACTAATCGTTAAGTGAGAAAATTAGCAACAGAATCACTGAAAATGAAAATAATCGTTGGTTGCAGCTCTGAAGATGAGCTACATATTAAACAATCACTGTGATCATGACTGTAAATGCCAATTCGCTCCCTCAAATTAAAAGTTTATTGTAAAGAACTTGCACACAAAACTTTTAATGTGTACTGTGAATAATTTTGAGCTGTTTTTGAATTCATTTAAAGTCGTATTTGAGTCCATTAGTTTTCAATATTGTGAATTCAAACAACCACGACTCTTTTATAAAATGTATCAGAAACACAGCGAGTGTCCATATCTATTTTCTTCAAGCGATAAAAAAGAAGGGTCATAAGAGAGTTAAGCTTTCAAAAATGCATGCTGGGAAGTCTGCTGATATGCTGTGCCTGCACTCTTAAAATAAACGTTGCTTTGACTAATTTTGAATAAATTGTGCAAGTAATAAGTTGGTAAAAACACAGGAAATTGCTGCAGTTTTATGTTAAGAAAGCAAATCATTTTTTTGTGAGTAACACTGCAACTCTAATGTGTTTTTCTTTTGTTAAATGAACCAAAATCATTTACTTTATTGAACATGAAATTGACTACATGTCATATAAACATAAAAACAAAGGGCAATAACATTTTCATATACTAATCTTAATTTTCTCTTGCCTGTGTGTATTTAAGTGCACGTATATGAGACTTGTAAATTAGCATAATTAACACTTTAATAATACCACAAAAAGCTAAAGCAGCTAGAGATGAGATGGTTCAATAAACCATACAAAACCATAAAAATGGTTTTTAAAGAAAAGTCTTGCCACAGTAAGGTGATCTGTGACTGGAACAGGAGGAGGGGGTCAAGGGGAAGCCTCCATTATGGAGACAGAGGACAGAATTCGTGCGCTGTCAGGTGATGGAGGATGTTCCCCCGGACAGAAACTACATAAAACCTGCACGTGAAGATACGCCTCACGATAGGTAACAGCCAATTTAAATTAATGATGACAGGCTTTGTGTATAAATTTACAATTATAATATCATTCAAAAAAGGAGTCAAACAAGATGAAGTGGACATAATTATAAAATGGAATTTATTTTTCAAGCTCAAAATGTCCCCAAACTCATGAAATGTACGGTCAATAATGCAAAACTTTGGTTTGGATAACAACAAAATAACTGCACATGACTCCTACGACAGGTCTGGACCACTCATTAACTGTGTTCATATCTGAGAGGAAATTCAAAATACAACCATTCTTTTTGTTCATTCACATATTAATATAAATGCTTAATGCTCACTTTATACGTTGTATAAATGATCTTGAACTAATTAGGCTAAATCAGCCTTATAAATTTTAGTAAAATGAATTCAAAAATCAAAACTCTTTGACTTGACATAAACAATTATGTCAGTCTCACAAGGGATGAGCATTTGTATAAAGTGAACATGAAGTTTTCATGTCAGTTTGACAGTCCTAAACATTTGTGAGGACTTCACACCAGACGTTCACACCACTTGACCTGCCTGCTTAAAAGCCAAAAGATCAATAATAAAAAATAAGCTTTTTGCCGGAAGGTACTAGTCGTCTCATTTGCTCTGCTCCTTCACTTCGCGTTCTCCAGCGGTTTGCTGCCTCTCCATTATGAATTATGATGTGTAAATCTAAGCAGACTGACACATTTCCCTCCATCGCTCTCTCTTTAATCCTTCTCCCTCACTGTCCTACTGCTATTCTTTTCTTCTCTTCTCTCTGCAATTTTCTCCCTTTCTTCCTCTCTCAGTCGCTGTCTCCACATTCCCTCATGTCTAGTTTGTGCTGCGGCTGTATTCTGTAATTGCGGCACAGGGAGTACATTTCATAGCGCAGTCTTTTACAGATGAGGCACCGGGTCCCTGAATGCATCATGCCAGCAGGCAGGCAGATGAGAGACGAGTGTATGGGAAAGATTGAGATGCTACTAGACGTCTCTTTTTAGCGCACTAAATATTTTAAATATTTAGAGAGTTTTATAGAGAGTTTCCTAGGCTCTGGTGCAGTGTTTTGGTTAGCAATCACTGCGGTGACACTTTTAGACCAGCAGTTCTCAATTTTTTCGAGTCGTGACCCCCAAGAATAATCAGGCGATCAGGCATTTTTGTACTTGTTCATGGTTTAATCTACAACCCCAATTGCAAAAGAGTTGGAATTTAAAAAAAGAAATAAGAAATAAAACCAGAATGCAATGATTTACAAATCCTTTCTGACTTGTATTTTATCAAATATGGAACAAAGAAAAGATATATACACTCATTTTGAATTTCTGAACTGCAACACATTCCAATAAGGTTGGGACAGGTGCATGTTTACTGCTGTGTTACGTCACCTTTTCTTTTAACAACACTTAATAAGTGTTTAGGGACATGTGGGACTAATTGTTGTTTTGAAAGCAAAGTCTTTCCCATTCTTGCTTGATATATGACTTCAGCTGCTCAACAGATTCATAATGTTCCACACTTTTTCAATGGTAGACAGGTCTGGACTGCAGGCAGGCAGTCTAGTACCTGAACTCTTTTACTATAAAGTCACATGTGACAGTTACCTATGATGCCATGTGCACAAACACTCCCCCATACCATCACAGATGGTGTTTTTGAGGTTAGCGCTGGTAACAGTCTGGATGGTCCTTTTCCTCTTTAACCCAGAGGACACGATGTCAATGATTTCTGAAAACAATCTGAAATGTGGACTCATCAGACCACAGCACACTTTTACACTTTGCGTGAGTCCATCTCAGAGGAGCTCAGGGCAAAAGAAATCTGCAATGTATGGCTTTCACTTTGTATGGTCGAGTCATAACTTGCATTCATAGATGCAGCGACAGTCAATGGTTTTCCGTTCCTGAATGTGAGTATTTAATGCAGTTTTTAATGCAGCGCTGCCTGAGGGGTCAAAGGTCACAGGCATTCAATGCATTCAATCAGTCTGAACTGTATTCAATCAAATACAAGTCAAAAAGGTTTTGCAAATCATTGCATTCTGTTTTTATTTAGGTTTAACACAATGTCCCAGCTCTTTTAGAGTCAGTGTTGTTTGTATTAGTGAGGTGGCTGTTAGATTTCTTGAGGCGAGCTGTATTTTGCATCTTTTCAATGCTTGCACCTTATGTTAATGTCATTAAGGGGCTGATGTTGCTGTGAGCTGCTTCCTGGCTCTCATTCTGCACTTCTTGCTGCAATATGTTATTTTATTTTATTCTCTAGGGATCAGGTATTACTCATGGACTCTTATAGATGACCATGCTGCTAAAGGAGGGTCTCTACTGGCTGTAATATCCTCCATCATGAGACTCCAGAGAGCAGGAGGGGCAACACTCTGTTGACTATGACGTCATGGAAACCAGACAGCCAGATGTGTAGATGTGATGGGTCACAAACACCTAGTGGGTTATAAATCTGAACTATTATGTCAACAGCCTGTCTGGATGTTGTGAGCCTCAGAGGCGAGGCGAGGTAAACAAACGCAGGGTGGGCCGGGGAACTATCTGCTGTCTGGTCATCTCTGCTCTACCCTCATACCTCTCCAGTCACATCTTCTCTTATTTTTATTCCATTTGTTTGAAATGCCAGGGCTCTCAAAATATTTCTGTTCTCAGTCACTTTGTGTCTCTCCGTCTACATCCTCACCCTCTCTCCCTCTACATATTCCCCCCTCCTTCATCTCACATTGCAGCACATTAACATATGCATGATCAATGAGTGATGAGGTGCAGGTAATTTTTTATTCCCTTGCTGTGCTTTAGCCTATATAAGTGCTCTAAATTTGAATAACTGCCTGTGAAGAAAGTTGTCACGAGTGGACAAAGAACAAAAGACTCTGCACTTCTTGGGTAAGTTCAAGATAAGAGAGACGATGTACATTAAAAAGTTGGACAGACTTTGCTGGACTTATCGTCTGCCACCATGTCCCTCTGGGTGAAAAATGAGACAGTGGTTAGTTGAGGGAATCTAGTTTGCTACTACAAAGACATCTAAGGGTGGAACCAAGAAGAGAGGCCCCAGTTCGCCCCCATGTACATTTTACTTGTCAGAGAGGGAAAACCGCCGCTGTAATTAATAACATTAATCATGGCAGAGTTCCAAGTAAGATATTCCAGGGAGTCAGCACGCATAATAAGCCTTTTTCACTGCAGACAGTTTGACTTATCATAGTAGCATCGGAGCAGGTGTTACTAACAACATTAATGATGGCTCCGTTATATTCAAATGTCCCAGTAAGACACGTCGGTGTGATGGTGAGCCAGCGTCCCTTGTGCTAGGTACCTAAAACCGAAGAGGCTGAATGGAATTCAGCCATCGTTAATTTGATCGTTTATACCTCCTGTGAGGGCACGACCACACATGTGCAAATGCTGACACATTTTCACCCCAAGTCGTCACATAGAGACAGAGCACCAACGCATCATACTCTGAAAACCACGCCTTTAGCACCCTGGGTCTACCAGAGAGGAAAACTCTACAGAGGAAAACTCAATATTTCCAGTAAATCTCAGTGTCCCTTCTCCTCACTTTGCTTTTCTGTGAGAAATGATCCCACTGAATGTACAGAAGAAAGCAACTATTTGATCACATCACCGGGTAAGATAATGATTTAACCTAACAAAGGATCAAAACCAGGCCTTTTATAGCCGAGTTATCTTACATTTCTACAGTTTGTCTGGTCAAATTAGCAACTGTAAGGTATATCGTTACAGTCAGGATCCCACAGTTTCTCCATTCATCCTGCTGATGCCTCATGTCTGTATCCACTATTATAATTCTTAGACACTTGTGTTTTTTGTTTTTTGTTTTTTGGTCCAGCAGCTTATAAAAACATAGTCCTCAGTTCTTTAACTTATTGGAAGTGTATCCCAGCACATAGCAGCTTGTAGACATTTTTCTCCTGTTTGCTAGCAGACTTAGAGTAACAAGAGGCACCGTCACACAATACAAGTCAATGGAGAGCCATGGATTGAAGCACAAGGTAACTTTAAGTGGCGGTACCTGATGTGACCAGAAAGCCTTTTTAAAACACTGAAAACATTGCAGTTTCATTAGGTTTAAGCACAAAAAAACTACTTCTTTGGGTTTATGATAAGACCATGTTTGGGGTTACAATAACTACATTAGGTTACGTACATCACGTTGTCAAGGAAGTCGCTCACAAATCAAAAGGGATGTGACACTTAAGCAAAAAACGTTTTGAAAATGGTTGAAAGATGTTGCTGGGGGACCTCTAACAACCATATAGTCACATCTTAACAACATAATGAAACATAATGAAATAAATGTATTTTAGTGCAGTATAAAGAGTTGCTGCTTATTGTCTTCTGTATTTTTTAAATATTAATGTAAAGATAGTGTCCTCTAAGCTAAAGGAAATGGTACAGCTTTGGTTTTACTCATATAAATAACTGCACCATACGCTTAACTCACTTATGGAGAGAAATTAATTATAACAGTGAAGACGATAACATCCTCCCTCACTGAGTAGAAAGTGTAGAAACTGACAAAACAATTATCAACAGTAGCCACAATTGCAACATTAACAATGCTAGTAATTATTCTTATGATTATTTTTATTTCCTAATTTTGCTTCCGGGAGGGTAAAAAGAATAAATGGACAGCAACTGGAGCCTGAGGTACCACCATCACTCAGATGATTCATCTTCTCAGTCTTTGATTGCAGCGAGTGTCTGCATCGTTACTACATGAGGGGAAAAAATAATGTATGATCAAAAAGACGGACTCAGATTGAAATCAGTATGAGAGGAGGAAGATGGAGGAGGATGAGAGAGAGAGGAGTTCGAGTACGAGAGGTGAAAGGTGGGTAATTGGTCTTTCATGTGGAAAAACATCCTGAGAACACTCCCCCCTCCACTCCGCACCCCCTCTGTCCACCGCCATGTGACAGACCAATCAGAAAACAGCTGCTCGTCCTGTCCAGGCGCAGCCGTCCACGGCTCGTTAAACAGCATGCAAATGAGACGTATCGGCTGCACACACACATACACACAAAAATATGCACACAAGAGTACGCATACAAGTCTCCACACTCAATGCACTGAATTCAATAGTGCATATATACACACAAACACACACTTGATAGTATTTGACGTTTCTATTAGAGCCGGTGTTGATATGCAGCAGTGGATTGTAATGGAGGGTTTTGTGAGTCTCCTGTACAGCAGAGCAGAAGTCTCCTGAGAATGAGATACTCAGCATACCTGGCATAGATTCAAGAGTATGGCCAGGGACCTGTGTGTGTGTGTGTGTGTGTGTGTGTGTGTGTATGTACACTATGAATCTAGGTCAGGCAGGGGACACAGGGAAGAAAAGATCACTTAGTGTATGGAGAAAAGTTAAACTTCAGAGAGCAGCTTGACTTGTTTAAAGGATAACGTTTCAACCAGAAAATTCTTCTATTAAGTTTTAAGTTATGATAAGATAGAAAGAAATGGAAGATATTTTTTTTCCAAATTTGGCATTACAGAAGCAAATCCAAACTAACTTTAGATTATAGGTTATACATTCAAACACACAAAAAAGGACAACAAACAATGGACACTTCAATCTTCTTTTTCAGAAATTTACAAGAAAACTAACCGCGGAGATAAAAGAAAGACAGGTGGCTAATATGAAGATATAAGATTAAATTGATTAAATAAACTGGCTAACTCTACAGTAAGCTAACACTGTTAGCAAACACTACCATAAGCTACTGTTAGTGAACACTATTGTTAACTACTGTTGGACTTCTCAAGCCTCCTCAAGTTTAAGTTAATACTGGATCACACAAATTTAAAGAAGAGTTTAAAGGTTTGGTACAACAGAATTATATTCAATTTAAGATTAGAGTAAGATGTAAACTGAGGTTTAAATCTTTTTTTTTTTCTTTTGAAGCTCATTTGGAGCAACATAATTTAGAGTTAAACCACGATTTAATCAGGTTTCAAGATGAATCTTTGTTGGTGCAACACAGCATCCCAGTATCAAAGAATAATTTGTCTCTTGCCATAAACCGCTCATATTTTTTCCCCAATTTAGATCCCATGGGCACACTGGAAGGGGTGTGACTTAGGCACTGTAAAGTCATTTAAACACAAAAACATAGGGAAATAAGGTGCAGGACTTATACTTAGATACTTCGGAACTTTCTACTTTTCATTGAATTTCATTTTTTATGTCGACTCACTGTTGCTGCATTAAGCCAGAGTTGAGGAGCGACTTAGTGTAAATTGAAGTCATTCCAGAGGTCTTATCGGATCAGTTAGATAGAAGAAAAATGGTAATGCAGCTTTTGAAAAAAAAAAAAAAAAATCAGAGCTGTGAGTCACATTTTCCCAAGCTGATATTGAGGTCAAATGTTAAAATGTTTGCATAAATCACTGAGAGGACGTATAATAACATTCCTTTTATTTTTGGTGCATGTCCATGTTGCTTGTCTGCATGAGTGACTCCCCATCAGTCAGCCAGAGGATATCAGGTATGTTTTCCTCCAATCTCTCCGTTTGACCCCTGACCCCTTCTCCACGGAGAGGCAGGAAGCCAGACTCCTTCCCTCCAGCAGCAGTATCTGTGCCCTGGCTGTCTTAATGCCCGCACACCTGTGCTGTCTCTCAACAGTCAAATTAATAAGCTCCCTCTCCCCTGCAGGAAAAAAAAAAAAACCCTCCAGACCTCTGCACCACCTCGGCACAGCGGGGCAGAAACCAGGCCGAGCTGATCCACGACGCAAAGCCAACTGGGAGTGATTGACTCTCCAATCTTAAGAAGGTCAAATACCTTGGTGGCCTGGTCGACTGGATTCAAGATTACGTGCCACTCAAGGAGAGGAAGCAGAGGTGGTGTGGAGGTGACGTTCCAGGTGGATGTTGGAGGCAAAGTTAAGGCACAGAGAGGATTTATCTTTACAATTATTAAAGTGTTATTCAATAATTTAAAAATAACTCCAGGATAATAACTGACAGACAGATACTGAATAAATACAGGCTCCTTGACCGATTAACACTGAAATGCAGAGGAGGCAAAGTTCACACATTCTGTACTCAAGCAGAAATACAGATACTTGTAAAAAAATACCACTCTGATAAAAGTGGAAGTCAACTTCTTCACACAAGTAAAAGTGAGAAACTATAGGCTTTAAAATGTCATTTTTGCTTTGTTACGTCTGTTTCGTCTTGTTACGTCATTTTTGCCTTGTTACATCTTGCGTCTTTTACAGCATTTTTGTCTTGTTGCCTCTTTCATGCAATTTTTGTCTTGCTATGTCTTTCATGTTGTGTTTCATGTTCTATTCACCTTGTTAGGTCTTTTTCTTCTTGTTACATCTTTTATGACATTTTTATCTTGTTACATCTCCTTCGTCTTGTTATGGCTTTTACCTAATTTTTGTTTTGTTTTGTCTTTTTTGTCTTGTTACGTCTGTTTTGTCTTATTACATCTTTTTTGTCTCATTACGTCATTTTTGTCTTGTGGTTTTTTTTGTCTTGTTACATCTGTTTTGTCTTATTATGTCTTTTACATTTTTTTGTTTCGTTACTTCTTTTTGTCTGGTCACATCTTTCGTCCTGATGTTGACGATGTAACAAGGCAAAAATGGTTACGTTGTTTCCGTCATTTTTGTTGCTTTCACCTTGTTACAACTTCTACCTTGTCTTCATCTTGATATACTGTTTAGGTCTTTTTCATCTCGTTACGTCTTTTACATTATTTTTGTCTTACTGCGTCCTTTTTGCCTTGTAACGTCTTTTTCATCTTGTTACGTCGGTGGTGTGTGATATGCACTGATAGATACACCAAGGAATCAGCTTTTCCATGTGTTATTGTTTGATCCATTTAGACTGAAATCTGTCTTGATGTTGGGAAGGCGGTGCACAATTATGCAAAATAAAAATAATCAATAATCTCCTCAAATGCTTTAAAAGTAAAGTAATACGCCTGTTTTGAAAATGTAAGGAGTACAAAGTACAGATATTTGTGTTAAAATGTTGGGAGAAAAAGTTTCACAAAAATAATACAAGTAAAGTACAGACACCTGAAAATCTAATTTAGCACAGTAATGAAGTTGAAATTGTACTTCATTATGTCTCACCTCTGCTCTTATCCAACTGTTCCTCAACAAATTAAAAAGAATATCTGCATAAGAACTTCTACCTGGCCCCAAAACTGCCAGCCAAATATCTCAACTTTGTTAGAGAAAGACAGATCCGAAATAAATACAGGCTCTGTGACCAATTAGTCATTGAAATGGGAGGACATAGAAAGACAAGGCTAACAGGGGACATGGAGACAGAGATACTCCTCCTCCTCTATTGTGAGGAAAATAGGCTTCATTCTTTGATGAAACAGAGAGAGAAAAACCTGAATTTCTCCTCAATCTGAATTGTCATGGATGACACGACAACAGCAGCAATTATGAGTAGATACATCACAGCCTGTCACAGAAGCAGATGCTCTGAATAAGTGTCGCATCTGCAGATAACTCACTGACTGTCTGCAAATTAATGTTGCGCACAATCCTGTTGCTCTACAGATGCTGTAGATGACAGCTTGTCTCAGAGCTAGTGTACAGACTGCAGACTTGTTTTGTATAAGTGATTACAATTAGGAGTAGATTTGTGTTAGAACACAGGTTAATGTCTGACATGTGGTGATGAGGGTAAAGATTCAAATTAGGTAATGAAAGGCATCAGTGAGTGTTTGTCTGTACGCACCCGAAAGAGTAAACTCTGCAGTGTTTGCTTTGTATTCTGTGGGTCAGGCTGTACTTTGGGTCCAGGCATGCAGCCCAGGCACGATTGGTCCCCTGCTGAGCAGCTTCCTCACCGGTCAACGATGCACACGACACCTGGACACATAAAAACATGGACATTATAAGGGACACTTCTGATAATGAGCTTCTAGCTTCTACTCCTGTTTATGTCCAGATGAGACCACGCTTATGGTTCCACTCTTACCTAACAGAAGGAACTAACTACCTAACTAAAACCACTTCCTGTCAAGTTGCACAACGAGCAATGTTGCAGCGCAGCTTGATTTCTCCTTCTGCAGATGGGTGAGTTAAGTGTAAGTTTTGTAAGGGATAATTTACAGTGAGCGGGTCATTAATGGATGATTCAAGACCCATCTGGGTCCTGCATCATCCTGTCAGGGTTTATTTCACAATAATGACCTGCTCACTGTACATTATCCCCTTGATTACATGGTTATTTACATAAAAAACATAATTTGACACAAAGTATTATTTTTTGGGGCTTTCTGCCTTTATTGTGACAGTGATAGCTGAAGAGTTGACAGGAAAGTGGGTAGAGAGAGAGGAGATGACACGCAGCAAATGAGCTGCAGGCGGGAGTCGAACCAGCGGCCACTGCAGAGGACTAATAGCCTCAGTTTATGGGGCACACGCCCTACCAACTGAGCTATAGGCCCACAAAATATTCATTTTAGAATGATTTTATGGATTCAAAAATGATTGCAATTCTCTTCCAGAGTCTATGATCAGAACTGCATCCATAACAATAGTCTGCTGTACAGAAATAACAGACCTGAATGCTATAATTGTGCAGTCAGAATCAAGTATTTAAGAAAGCCATGTGATAATTATTCATAACTAGTGTAATTTTCTTAGATTAGCCTTGTTTCTATGTAATTTGGGCACAGTTTACTTGTAAGTCCCAACAGCTCCCTGTTCTGCTTCCAAACCTTGTCCTTTTTCAGAATATTCCCATAAAAAGGCTGCTGTGGATCATATAAAAGTCACTGCTTCTTAACTTTGTTATTAAGTCCCTTTGATGAGGGGAAACAGAAACGTCAAGGAGGTTAATGTCAAATTTTGACCAGATAAAATCAGTTGGAGTAGAAACAGGTACACAAAACTTCTCTAAAATAAGGCCAGGGTGAGCGGTTTTTCAAACAAGTGACCCATCGCTTAGCCTGTTCTCTGATGCACAGTTTTTTGAAGATGGTTAAAAGATGTTAGGGAACCTGTTGAAGTAACATATACTCACATTTTAAGTTACCCAATGTTAGCAAAACCCAGGCTAATCTACATCCACTTTTAGCTTAGATTTTGGAAGCCCCTGTAGACAAAATAAGTAGAGCTTCCACCAAAATAACCACTTAATATTTTGTCAAATAAATGCATATGAATAAAAATCTCCTCCTTCCTTTTAACTGGCTAACACACTGCTCACTGTAACTTTGAAAATGCAAGCACTGGCTCATTTCATCTGATTTCACAAAGAATCTGACACAGTGGCAGCCATTAAGAATAACTCCACAGAAATACCCAGTCTTCTCCCTGATGGTCTCATTATCTTATGTAGGTCATATAGAGGTATCTGTATTAAACCGAGACTTTTTCATAACCAGTTAAAAACTCCTTGTGCCATGTTTGGGATGTTGACAAGTTTGCTCAGCTCAAAAAGGGGAAGGACCTTTATTACAGACAAGTTTTAAATGCAGAAAAGACCAAGTGTTATTCTCCACCTCCACCAGTGATTCTAACTATCCTGCAATTAAAACTTTACATGACGCCAGTATTACTCCTGCTGAGTCATGCAAATACTTTTGAGATTCATATTCAACATCTGGCTCAAAAATTAAAAATCAAACCAGGCTTCTTGTATAGTATTAAAGGATATCTGCCTTCTTTCAACTGTAAAACTACTGTGCAGTCGGCCCTCATATCTGTCCTTGACTATGAAGATAGTCTTACACTTTATCACAAAGAAAAACCTTGGTACTCATCATTGTTCTCTTTATCACAGGACTGGATGGACTTCCTTAAAGTCAGGAAGAAGAAATAACCATCTGTTAATAATTTATAAAGCTCTACTGTTGAAGCTTCCAAACAAACTCACATCTCTTCTCTTATTTAAATCTAGTAACAACAGTACACAATCCAGTGATTATTTAACCTCACTTATACATACCTTGTGTTTGAGGTACTATAGGCACTTATAGCTAGCTTTAGTATCTGGTGTTTTTATGATTCTTGTAACTTCTTTTTTTTATTAATTCCTTGTTGATTGTATTTTCTATGTATTTGTGTTGTTTCTGTTTGCTTCTCAGGCCCATCTCGGAAAAGAGATCTTAATCTCGCCAAGACTGCTGGATTAAATAAAGGTAAAATATATTAAATAAAAAGTTCCCTGGCTCAAACTGAGGCTCCTGTATTGCAAATATAATGTGCAATCTGAACAAAACAAGCACTATATTGAGAAATGAATGTTTTTTTCCACTAGAAGAATGAGTTTTATTGACTTTTGACTTTGTACAGTGTTAACACAATAGTTCTGTTCTCAAAGAGATATAGAGAGCATCATGCATCACTCTGTAAGCCACAAGGACAGAGCTCGGTGACGCACACAAAGCAAATATTACAGCAAATGTAAGTCTTTAAAACTGTGTCTACAACAGCAAACTGTCAAGGCCACGTATGAGTCATTTGCTGTATGTATATATGACTTGTAACTCCATATGCTGTAACTTTGGTGTATATGAAGTTGAACCAGGCATGACCAGAACAGCAGAGTTTGTGTTCTTAAGCTTTAGACAAATTTTGCTCTGGCTTGTTGGTTACTGAGTGTGTGTGAGTGCATTTGTCTTCAAAAAGGTGGGTTTTGTCACACAGGACGATAAATCGGGTGTCAGTGAGTTTTAAACAATCACACCAGCATTTAAAAGTCGAGAGTGGCAGCTTGGCTGACACGCTGTGAACTGTCCTGATGTGATGAACATCTTTTCCTCCAAATATCTTACTATATGCTATAAATCACCAGGAACCGCTACTGAGTTTGACCCTGGGCTGGTGTGTGTTTGGGCCTCAGTGTTGAACTGTGATATGCATACTATTCATCAAGATGCACAGCTGGAGCTGATGCATCAGCAGCACTGCCAAGTCTCTCAGCAGTAGATTGAGAGGACAGGGAAGTGAAAGAAAAATGATAAAAACAGAGGGGAGACTGTTAATTCCTACTTTGCATACTTTATATGCTGAAACATCAAGACAGTGAGCACAGATTGGTCTTTTTCAATTCAGTAACTAAACTTTGCGAAGATCTGTTTAAAGTATCCCGAGTGTAAAAATCAACCACTTAGCAGGCAAACTGTTTGTGATGTGTCCAGTGATAAATATTCATTTAAATCTTTAAATAATTGAATACACAGGCATCTTTACTGTGGCATCTGTCTGATGGCTTTCTCACAAAGCTTCAGATAATTGAGAAAGTGACTGCAACTGTCTCTGCATAAGTCCAGCCCCTTTTCACTCTGATTGACTCTGATTGTTAAGTTGTTGCTGATGGTAAACGGTCAAGCCATCTTACCTTTAGAAACAGTTTGCCACAGGGGGCCTATTCTTGATCCCTTGCTGTTTACATTGTACATAAATAACATAATTCTTACTAATCAGTACCTCAACATACATTTTTTTGCTGATGACACATTTTTTTTATTCCACAGGCTCCAAACAAGCCCAGGCTCTGACACATCTTCAGTTAGCTTTATGATATGGATATGCTATGTTCTAGGCTCATCTTTGTTGAAAAGAAAATCAAAATTTGGTTAAGAAATCAATATAATCATAATTTTTCAAATGTTAGTTAGCCAGTTTACATCAATCATTAGTTAGCTAGTTAGCCAGCATTTGCTAACATTATGTAACTTAAGATGTGACCCTACATGTCACTTTTACAATAAAAGGAGAAAGCTGACTGAGGTACCAAGTTTGCTCAGCTGTCATTGGAGCACAGGGCAAAAGGTAAAAAAGGGGGCAGGACTTAGGGGGGTCAGTTAGCTCATTCAAGATGAACTGCACCTCCCCTAAAAATTGGACAAGATTAGGCGGCTGCAGCAGGAGGGCAGTGACAAAAAGCTGCAGTCAAGACAGGTGATCATTCTGCACAGGCCTGATGGATCCTGAACAAGCTTGTAGCCCCTTAAACGCACAGTATGTGAGTTCTGTCACTAAGGGTCTCTCCATCAAAAATATAACAAAAGACGTGGTTTGATGACATCATGAAGTACCGTGGGATCATGGGAGTTGATGTGTTCATTGTTTAACAACCACCATTACCAAAGATTTCTCTGCGTTTGACATTGTTGGAAACATTTGGCATAATGTGAATACACAAGTCAACAAAATATGACTTATGCTGAATCATTTTCAACATTTTAGTGCAAAAATGTTACACATTATAGCCTTAATCCTAAATAAAGGTGCTAACCAGAACTATAGATCCTCAGCATGTCCCTGTAGGAGAACCCTTTTTGGTCCTTGTAGAGCTTTTTATAAAGGTTCCACCTGGAACCCTTTAAGAGGGTTATACCTAGAACCATCTGTGGATGGTTCCACCTAGAACCCCCTATGAGAAGTTCTACAGGAAGTCCTTCTATGGTGTAATGGTTCAAATCAGAACCCTCTGTCATTCCAATCCAGAGCTGTTCAACTCCCTAAGGGTACTAACAAGAACCCACCCAAGGGGTTTTTAACCAATGACCCGTTTATATTCCGAAGGTTTTCATCTAAAACCCAAGGGTTTAATATAGAACCCTCTGATATTTTGAAAGCTCTATGTTCTCTACAGAATTATTGCAAACACTAACAAAAAGTAACATTTGCATTTTAGAACATAAAATGGGAAATTTAAGAAATTACTCAGTCCAGCACAGTAGGCATGATGGGAAATGTGGGGTGTTCAGATATGTCTACATTCATAAATACCATTTTAACACCCCCGCTTTCCCAGAAATCCTTGAGGAACTCTTTCTTCCATAAAGGGTTTTTAATGGAACCCTTAGTCTTAACCCTTTCCTCAAAAAAGGATTCTTCAGAAGCAAATGGTAGAATCTCAGCCTTCATATCTTCAATTTTACATTTAAACTAACCCAAGCATGACCCTGAATTTTTCATCACTTCTCATCTTTGAAACTCTGCGATCAACTTAGCTCCTCCTCATCCAGAACCTGCAACATGTTTAGTGTTTATGTGAGTTTCTGCATGTTTATCTAAAGCATGTACCTGCATAAACTGTGTACACACACACACAGTAAACACATGTATACATGTCAGTGTGTTGGTTTTGTGCAGTGCATCTGCAGTCTGCTCTACAAATGGACTAAGCCTCAGCGCAGGAGCGGCTGCTCAAATGTTTGCCGTCTGGCTGCTTTAAACGCCGTCTGCTGCAGAGATTCAGTTTGCAGAGAACACAACAATGTTGGCTCAGACATGATGAAACATAAATCTGTGGCTCTACTGTACACAATTTACGTCTAAACACGACAGAATGTGTGTAAATCTGTTCTTATTGTATTGCCCACTCTGTATTATATACTCAAAAATTTTTCAGCATTCGCTGACGTTAATTGAAATGAAGCAAAATGTTTTACAGCCACGTGAATGTTTAATAAAAGCAATGAAGAGTGGAGAAATGGTTAACTGTGGTTCAGAAGTATTCCGTTTTCAGGGTGCGATTAGAGCTGTATCCCAGCCTCTCACAAAATCATCTATTGTTTACTTAAAATTGACATTTAAAACTGTTCATTATGCAGATTTTCATCCTCAGACCAACACCAGAGTTCTCTTGTGAAGTGAGTTAGATTTTTTCCAGCTTCAAAAGAACCTCTTAGGCATGGTTTCTTTGCTGTGACCTTTTCAATAAACCATCCAATTATACACCCATCCATCCACCATCTGTCCGTCCATCTAAGCATCCATCGTCTGCTGCTTAAGCACGATAGCTTTGACGCAGGAGTAGTTCCACTCCCCAACAATTTTTCCAGATCCTCTGGGGGTTTCTCAAAGTCAAGTCAATTTTATTTATTTGTATTAGGGATGTTCCTGGGACTAATTTCCCTGTCGATTAAACACAAATTTTAATTTAGACTAGTTGACCAGTCTAACAGTAAGAAAACACTTGAAAAGCATTTAAAATTGAGCACAATTTATTAATTGATAATGTTAAACACTGCAAAAAATACTATGTATTAAGAGTCATTTGAAGTCTTTAATCGCAGTCTACAATGACCAAATCATATTTTAAATGGCCTGAAATGTGTGCCACTTTGCACCATGCAATACGAATATCACATATTAACCTACAAAACATGACAACTTCAGAGTGACAGAACGGGGGTTTATACAGGGGGCTTGTGGGAAACCGTGGTCTCCACCGCATGAGAGAACGGTTGCACAGAGTTGTGAATTGTGTTATGGCCTCGCACCCCTTGTTGAAAGTCACCCAGAAGAAGACTGCAGAAGTGCTCACCTTCCTAAGGAGTTATTTTTTATTTAAGTTAATGTCTTTGTCTAACAAAACTGAATGGAGTGCTGAATAAGAGGTGGCACAAGGAAGACGACGGGCCCGTCCAGCGCAAGGTCAATGGCTGGATCTCAGGACCGAGCTGGTCCGGATGATCGGGACCAATTTGCCTTGGGAGACCCTACCAGGAGCTTTTGCCCCTGTCACAAGGATGCATGAACCCCTTCCACCGCGATAAGGTGCTGATTCTTGGAGGATCATTTGAATAAACCTCTGCCTTTAATCTGAGCACTCGGTGACAGCTCAGGCAGGAGGGCACCAGCTGAGTCAAGTGCAGTGTCACCGTATGACGGGGAAATAAAACTCACCTGGTGTGCAAAGAGCACTAGAACTGTATTGTACATGTGGGTGGCGCGATAATCTATTTAAATGTATTTGGAACTCGCTCCGTCGTGCCAGTCATTGTTAATGTGTTCCAGCTGAAAGCATTCATCAGCGCACAATGCACAGTGTGCGATGAAATGCAAAATCACTCTTGATTATTTTGCCACTTTACATCTGCAGACTTATCAGTGGCACTGAACTGCTGACTGCTGAGCACTGTTAGACTGAACACTGAGCTGTAAAAATTGACCTAAAAGAATGCATTATAATGAATGAACAGTAACTACTTATCATTGTTAGGCTCATCAGAAAAAGTACATTTCATGCTGTTGTACTTTTAGCGAAACACTTCCTCTTGTCTGTGCGTGTGCTGGTGCGTGCATGCATGCAAGATACACTGACTGCTATTGATTGGACAGTTGTGTCGCAGGCCATCTCTCTGAGTAACAGCTCCACCAGGCACTGTGTCAGTCAGCATTACAGCTGAGGACACTGCTGCGCGCCCTCCCAACTCCCTCCACCCTCGCCTGTCACTGCGTATGACGGACAGCTTCCCACAAACTTACACACACACACCACACACACACACACAACACAACGTCTCACAATCTCTTTCTCTCTGTTCTTGTCCTTGTCTCTTCCTTTCACACACACAAACACACACAAGTGGAGCCACACGCATGTGTACACACACACATCCTGGGGCTAATTCATTATGAGCTGAATGTCTGCTTTGTGAAAGATATTGAACGAGTGCTTAGTCATTTGGAGAGGGGTACTCTGTGTTCTCGCTATATTGTGTGAGGGGGAAAAGATAAGTTGCTGATTTATCCCCCAGCCAATTTCCTTACTATCAAAAAATGAGCACATGTAATCCAAAAACTAGATTTTTTTTTTTTTTGACGGTGAAAATGAGACCGTGTCTTTCCATTACCTTCACAATAGGGGCAGGGACGCAGAATTTCAGGCTTTCTCAATCCCTTGATATTTCTCGAATTATGATGCTGAACATCTTAATCGATTTGTAGTAATTTAATACTGACATAAACCAACAAACAAACCACAACATCTCATTGATTAAGCATGAATAGAAGGGCTGTGAGTTCCATCTGTATGGTAATCAATAGAGTAATGAATTATGTGTGTGCTCTGTCGAGCAAGACAAATACTCCCTGGCTGAGCAGAATGTAAAAGAGGTGCCAGTGTTAGCTCAGTCATGGGCTGACAGATACACACTTGCTCTGATATACATAACAAAGACCTGTCAAAATAAGGCACTCCCTGGCCTTCTGTACCAACAACTACGCCAATTATCGGTCTTCAAACTATGGTCTTAATACTACATTCATGCTTCTGGGCCATATTACAGACACATCACAGGGGTAATTAGGGTTAGAACTTAATTTAAGAAAGAAAAAAAATTACAGACCAACACTTACTAAGTCAATGTTCCTATCCTAATTTAAGACAGGATTCCTAGAGTTAGTCAGGATTTGCTTCTGCTACCTTACACTCTTCCTATTTTAACTCAAGACTCAAGATACAAAGTTTCTGTAATATGGGCCCTGGTTATAATGTTAAGTTAATTTTTGTTGAAACAGTAGATGAAAGTTTAAGATTTTGTGTTCTCTAGCTGGCAGTGAAGCAACTAAGTAGTAGAGTACAGCCAATATCACAAACAAAAAATACAGAAAAACAAAAAGATATCACATTAACAAGGGACAAGGCAAAAACTGAGCATCCAGGCACTTGCAGTCCAAGAATCGAGTTATTATGATTAACTGGATTTACAGTTCGAAGGTTCTCTTCACATAAAGACAGCAGAGTAAATTGTGCCAAGAAAAAAACAACTTTGTTTCACACTTTCATGCTGCATCTTCATTTCTGTTCTGCAAATCTTCATTGTCAGATTGTCCTGTACTCATCCGTTGTACAGAATTTGATCAGATGATATAGGATTACAGTTCTATCAGAAACTCTAAAGCAATATTAGTTCAACATCTTCGTTAAGCCCCTCCATCGAACAGCAGCTGACCAATCATAGGTTAGCAACCGTAACTAGGGAGCCACAGGCCTGTCTAGCTTTGCCTTTCTCTAGATGTGAGAACGGTGCACAGGAGGCTCCAAGAAGAGTGATACTCTGTGTCTCATGAGACTGGACGGTGGTGTCTTTTTTGGCAGTCTTTCAAAAACATGCAACACAAGAGCACACGTGTGGGGAATGGATTAAACTTTGTCTTAAGCTGCTCTAGCATACGCTGCAAATGTTAGCATGTCTGGCTAACAAACGCTAGCTTACTAGCTGTGTTAATGTAACCTCCAGTCAACCTTTTTGAATACTATAGCATCTGCATTTGTTATGATGGGGATTTAAGGACGAGGACGTGAGCTGACAATGATGCATCTTTCTGGCTCACTCTCTTTGCTGGATTTGTTTAGCTCTTATCCCGGCTCTCTTCCTGGGGTGATCGTGGTCCAGCTGGTGTGGCTGGGTGACCATCTCAAGGTCTCCTGCACTAATGAAGTCCCTGCACTTCCTTTTCCCACATTAATGAGTGTATTTCTGTCCTCTATCATATACATATACGTGTCGTATATCACCATCTGACCAGTGTTTGCTGAGAGCTAGCTTTAGCCTCAGTCTTTTCAGTGTTCATGTTATATCATGTACACAGCCGTAAAGTTTTTTTTATTTTCATATAGAAATAGCCAGCATTGTGACTTTGTGGTTATTATGGTGGAAATACTACCGCTTTTGTCCACAGGGGGCTCCAAACTCAACAAAATGCAAAAGTTCCTTGTAGCAGCTTTACATTTTTACTGTATCAGAATTTGTGCTGTGTCCCTAACAAATACATGAAATAGAAATAAATAAATCTAGTTTTACACAACAGGAACTTATTTTAAACACCAGTGAGGTGTCAAACAAGTATTACTCACTTGTGGTGTTGTGATGTAGCTGAGGAACCTTTTAGCTTCATCCTCCAGAGTATGACTCTGACTGGCCCAGGGCTCCAAGTCGATATGCCACCGAGCGTCTGTGGAGGAACACGCATGCACACACTTTATCATTAACAGTGAAAAGAACATTAAAACTGACAATTAACTAACATCAAAGTAGGCCACTCAAAAGAAATTCAGTGCAAGGACAAAAACAAAGGGAGCTTTATTCTTTCAGGTATTATAACCCACTTGTGTATAGCCACTGATGGAAATAGAACTAGGTCACAATGTGCTCAGTGGAGGATTTTTTTTTTTCGCACCTATGTGTTAGTGACAAATAAACTGCTAAAGTTCATTTCCATTGTTATTTTAGTCAAATGTGGGCTGCTATTTATTCTTGTGCATAAAAAAACTGCTGCAGAAGGTCCAGCTATGTCTGAGAGAGGAAAAATAACACTTCAGACTTCAGCAGCTCAGTGCTGCTGCATGATCACATTCCTGAAGCCTGGCAGAGCTCTGTGTTATAGCCGGCTTCATTTCTACGGGAATGTGTCTGTTTATGATTAGAGGAGAGGCAGAGAAAAGAAGAAAAAGAGGAGGAGGACGGAGCGGCGATGATGCATTTGCTGGTTGCGCAATCATTTATTGGGTCAAACACCACGGCCAAGTGTTCATTAGCAGCCCTGGTATAAATTAGCCCGGGTGATTTCACGATAGAGCGCCTCCCTGCCCTGCGACACTCCGGCCTTCATCAGTGCTTTATGAGTGTTGCAGTTTATTTTCAGATTTTTCATGGACATGCACAGATAGTTTTTGGATTAGCTAACAAGATCGTGTTTGGGTTTGTTCGATGCTGTAGGCACATCTGGTGAACAATCTGCACAGGGCACTATGGTGACATCAGGTCTGTTTAGGAAAATAACCTTGTGTTGGAATGTGTGTTTCCATGCCCCTTTTTCTTTCTCTCTTTACTCACACTCATGCCCTCCAGTTCAGCTGTGTAATTGCAGGCTCAACACAACAAGCTACATTGCTCAGACACTTTGATTTACAATCAAAATGAGTTAAACAAAAGTAATTTCAGTTTGATTTACCCAAACAAACTTTGACCACTGGATTGCGTATAGACTACTCCCTCATATGTTTATTTGTATAACAAGCCAGTGGGTAGTACACATTCTCTCAAGCACACACAAATACACCATACTGTATTATTAAATTTACATCAAATTAGTGCACTTTATCAGCATAAAATTTGAGAAAACATCATATACATATATATTACCCAATATAAAGAGCAATGGGCTGATGATATGTGGGCTAATCAAAACCAGCATATGTTTAGGATGATAAAATATAAATATGTTCATGAGAAATATTGAATAAAATTTAATATAATTTATCTAAAAAGCAAAGATCCTTATATGCCCAGCTGAGATCTGGTATTTAACCACTTACGATTGAAACTGGACTACATGTCTGTCTGCAGAAAAGTGGATTTGTTCTGTGTCGTGTTTTGCTGATAGTCAATTTTTCCAGACAATAGAGCCCTATTGTGAACCCAGAAATGTAGATCATCCAAAGTTTTACGTCAGAAATGTAAAGTATGGGTCACCAGCATTATGAAACTGACAGATGCTAACTTGCACACGTTGGGCAATTAGCATTATTAGCATTAGTTAGCTGTATGTACAAAAATATTCAAATTCATTAACTCCAATACTGTCCAAATGGGCAAGCAGTTGCTCAAATACGGTCCATAAAAAAGGTTTTTCATGGTTGTTCATGAATTCTGAATCTCAGAGGTCCTTCAGCATTCAGTCATGCATGTACACAAAAACAATTAAGCTAATCAGTCCAGTGGTATTCAGGATTAGCTGTGGACAAGCTTCAGGTCTGTTGATCGCTCACTCACGAACTCATGCACACATGAAAGCAACTGCATGATAACTAACAATATCTAACTAACGCACGCATATGAACTATAACAGCCTTCAAATACATGCATGTGCACCCACAGACACATTTATGTGCACTTAAGCAAACACACATGCATCAGCACTGTTTGTACAAATACATATATGCTCACACTCACACACACGGATGATCTAATGGGTTGTCTTCTCTTCTTCAGTGCACCTGTATAAACACACACTTGTGCACTCACATATGCACACAAACCCACACATACACACTGTATACAGACGTGCTCAGGCACACACAGTGCTCTGCTAATACATTTTCTATGACAGCCCCACGTGTATCATTTGCTCCTCCAGTGGTGCTCATCCTGGACCTGCCAGCACACAGAATCAGCTGTCCCTTTAATGGCTGCAGAGCTGCATCCACGCAGCACCATTCACTGTTTGGCATTCAGCCTTTAATCAATTTGCGGCGTGTCAAAACATCTGAATGCTCGCCGTGCCTCAACTCTCCTCCTCATCTCTCTCCATCATGTCATCCCTCTGTTTCCCTCTATTTCCGTTCGTCTCTCTCGTCCTCTGGCTCAAACATTCTGTGTCTCATTTCTCTTTTTCATCGTTTCTCTCTATCTCTGTCTCCCTCTGTCTTCAGCGTCTCAGTTTAAAATAATTGCACCCGTGATGCACGATCAACGTAATTACCCTGCAGGACAAATAGGGTGATTGATGTGCTCATGTGGGGTTCAGTCTGTAGCAACTGTTTTCTGCAGTTTGATTTTCCTAATTTGCCTGTTGCATAAACAGAGACACACACACCATTCATTCACGCTATACTATGAAGACTATGAAGAGATAACTACGTGATCAATTTTAAGAAAGGATGAGTAATCTGCATCGACTGTATTAATCTCCGTATTACTTGGAAATCAGGCCTCTTCATCTAGCAGCCCGCATTAAACAACAAGCATGGTTAGTAATGACTGTGTAGACAACCCTAGTTCCAAAAAAAGTTGGGACATTGTTTAAAACATAGATAAAAAAGAATGCAATCATTTGCAAATCCTGATATGAGGGTGCATTAAAGCCCATGGCATCATGAGTAACATCTGTGAAGGTCCAATTAATGCAGAAAGCTACATACAGGTTTTGGAGTAACATATGCTGCCATCCAGACGTCTTTTTCAGACACGTCCCTGCTTTTTTCAGCAAGACACATTCTGCATGTGATACAGCAGTGTGGCTTCGTAGTAAAGAGTTCAGTTACTAGACTGACCTGCCTGCAGTCCAGACCTGTCTCCCATTGAAAATATGCAGTGCATTATGAAGCACAAAATACTACAACAGAGGCCCCAGAGTGCTGAGCACCTGAAGTAGTAGATCAAGCAAGAATCAAACAAAGTGGATCTGGGCAATTAAGAGTTGACATGCTATGAATGAATATTATTAACATTAGCTGATTCTGAAAGTGATTAATAATCGATTAATTGGTTTTAATAATTTTCAGGGAAAAAACTCAAGATACCCTCATTTCAGGCTCTTAAATGTGAGTATTTTCTGGTTTCTATGACAGTAAACTGAATATTTTGTGGGTGAGTCAAAACAAGATATTTGGAGATGTTTTCAAAGGCTTTGGGAAACACTGATTGGCATTTTTCACCATGTTCTGACATTTTAAAACCAAACGATTAATCTACTATGAAAATAATAGTTTGTTGCAGCCCTGCTTGAGTCTGACTCAGGTCCAGGTCATGTGACTCGAGTCCAGACAGCCTCATTATTTACAGTTTTTGTTTTAGCTGTGAACAAACATCTGTCAATTGAACTCTTCACACAGTCTGTGTTCCCAACATGCATCTTGGCCAGAAAGTACAGTCAATTTCACGTCCAAAACTCATACTCATCAACAACGTGTAGTATAATCATTCATACTGTTGTGTGTACCATCCTCTTTTGTCTCCCTCTTTGGACACGAGACTAAAAACAGCACACCTGGGTAGACTTTCAACTGAAATTGCAATTGCCTGTGTTTGAAATGATTATGTCATTTCACGGTAAAAACATATTCTGCTCAGATTTTCTATATGTTTCAGTATGATTACTGCAAAAATAGACACAATTCCACCAGCATTCTGTGTTGAATGAGTTTGTAATAGTTTTGATAACAGCGTTTTAGCTTTTGTGCTGTAAATATATAGTGTTTTGCAGGTGGTGGAGCTCTGAGAAAAGAGTTCATGTATTTTGGAAAATGTGTTCATTGAATACATTTTGTGCAAAAGCAACGGAAAATGATTCCCAGTTTGGTCCACATAGATTTCTGTTTTTCTGACTGTGTGAAGTGTTTTGAAAATGTGACTTTAAGGCAAAGTAACTAAAAATCAACAGTTATAACAGTGATGCTGGCTTCTAACCCACAGGCACATTGATATAATAATATTTACCTCTGGACAAAACCAGGGGTGGAATACAAATTACAATTAATACAAGTAATTACAAATACTCAAGGTTTTATTGTGTACTTGTACTTTTACGAGTAGATTTTCAAGTCTGGTCTTTTACTTGTACTTAAGTATGCATTACGTAATCTACTTAGTTACTTTTTAAAATCATAGTTGAGTACTAAGTACAATTTGAATTAATATCCAAACCTTTCATCTGCATTTTAGTAGCCAATCAGGTGATCTGATCATAAACAAGCCAGTGAATATCAAGACAGAACACTGCAGCACATCACTCTCTCCACTACTAGACGAAACACAACAACCTACTTCTCTTTGCACAGAAAATGTGATTTAACTGCCCAATCTCAATCAAATAAATGTATAGGTATTTAAGTTTATGCCATCGTCAGTAAATGTACTGCAGGACTACACACATTCTGTTCTTATTTTATAATAAAAACCAGACACTATCAGATCAGTGCTGTGTGTGGTGTCTTTCCTCTGAGTTTTACCTCTGGCTAAGCCTCCACAGGGAGACTTCATTGTTCCCCCATAAAATTTTGATTCAGATCTCATAGCAGAAAACTCTCTCACAAAGGCCAGGAGGGTTCTACAGAAAGACTGCATGTCAGTCTGTTATTTACACGTTAGACAAATACCATCTACCTCTCTGCATCGCTGGGACTCTGAAAGCTCCCAGAGCTCCCTGTCTCCAAGCTGCCCTTTTCATCTTCTTGCAGAGTCCTCACCGCAAAGCTCAGATAGCAGGCCACATACATCAGACTGGTGCATGTCCGGACAGGACGACTGATCAGCGGGCTGATATCTGGGACAATGGACTCACTGGCAGGTTGCAGTGTACGAGGTGGGGCTGAATAAGAGCAGCGATGGAAAAAGTGGAGAAGGAGAGGACATAGGGCGGGTTGAACGCACACACAAACATGACAACACAACACACACACACAAGAAATGGAAATATTGGCAGACTTTGCAAGGGAGGAGGTGTGCATCCAAGGATTCTAGTTTAAAGACTTTACTGGAAAGCAGCATTGGCCCGGAGTTGTCAGACTGACTTGTAAAATTCAGGGTTTCAATCCAAATCTTTTTTCCTCGCAGGCTTCAATTATTTTTCTTTTCTCGTGTAGTTTTTGGTGAAAAATAAACACAACTTTCATCTAACAACACAATTTTTTACGGTGCTAAAACTGAGATCAAAAATGTACTATAGATGACTGTGAGCTCTCACTGAGTGCTGAATCATCACGAGGGGCAATGAGATTAGTGTTAAACCCTGTGTTAACTCAAGCACCAACAAGTCATCAGCACCTCGGGGACAGCAGAGGTGAGCAGTGTTAATAACAAACACACAGAGCATCACTCACAACTGTCGAGCCTCAGCTGTTTAGAGCTTAATCCCATGACATCAGACATAACTTCATCCACTACAGGAGCAATTCAGGAAGTTGCCTTGAAATGAACGGGAGGATGGACAACGGAAATGATCGATGAAGTTGCTACGATGATATTGGGAGCTAGAAAAGGCTCAATCTTTTGAAGAAAACTACATGTGCTTGCTGCTGAAAATCTGCACTTGAAATATTTGATAAAGTGTGAATAGGCTACTGAAATATGTTGAAATCGTAGTTAATTAAGATAGAAATGGTTAAAGAAGTTGAAGTTTCAGTCACAAAACAATCTGCATGGAGTGCTGCTTGGGTGTGAAAAAGCGTCCCTCTTCAGTGCTCTTTAGTTTGAGGATCCACAGTTTAGACGTGTGGAAGAGATTTGAGGCCATTAAGAGGGCAGCTTTTAAAAAGCTTTGATTACTCATGGCTGGTTAGTCATAGTGACTGACTGAAGTTGAAGTCAGCTTGAAATGAAAAGAGTCGAAGATTCAACTGAACTTTTCCGCAGCAACTTTGCAACATTTCCCAAAAGTCTTTGGGACTTTTGGGAAATGTTGCAAAGTTTAATTTAAGCGTTTGCTGCTGAAGATTTGCACTTCTTTCACTGTCCAAGGTTGAAGTTTAAGTGTTAGCGGAGAATGAAGTTGAGACTCTGTTTTACCTTCAAGCACTGAAAAGAACTGAAATATCAGCTTAAGTGTAACAATGAATTGAGCTTTAATGAACTGAACTGTCCCAAAAGAAATTAGTCAGTTCAATGCTATAAAGCGCTCCCTGCTGAAAATTTGAAACTTGAAATAACTGAAATAGTGACAATTAGAATACAATTAACAAACAGAAATTGAAATGGTAGTAAAAACAGGAGAGTCGAAAGATGATGATTCAGTTTAAGTCGGGGCGCTCAGTGACGGTGAAATATCAACTGAAGTGAAGGTGCTGAAGGAAGCTGAAATTAAGGAGCTTCGTCTTGGAGTTACGGGAAAGATTATGTAATAAACATTTTTTTAAGTTAAGGTTTTACTTATCCAGAAAGTGACAAGCCAAAATGAGCTGACAAGAAACACACATCAGGCACCGAAGACTCTGACGCGGGACATAATGGCTCCGCCCCCAAGCAAAATATCAAGTTTTTAGGGAGTACTGCCAGCTAATATTAGCAAAATGCCAGCTAACTGGCTAGTGCTAAACCAGGCTTTCTACCTGTTATTGGACCAGAGAGGAAAAAGGAACAGGACTTAAGAAGGGTCATGTACTGACAGAGGCTAATTGGCAGTTAAAACTGAAGGCTGTCAGAGGTTGAAGTTTCAGTTGAAGTTTCCAAACTGAATAAAGTTGAAGTGACAATTTAAGTGCGAGTCCTGAGTGAAGCTGAAGTATCAATTAAAGTGAAAGTGTCAAAAAGAGTTTAGGTAAAAGTAACGGAAAGAGTTAGAAGAAGATTCAGTTGATGTTCAAGCACTGATGGGAGTTCAAATATCAGCTGAAGTGTAACTGATTTAAATTGATTTAGAATGGTGAGTTGAAGAGGCGATCATAAAAAATAGGGCAGGTTCAAGTGTGGAAATGAATGCCAAAGTTAGTCCAAGTTTTGGCTGAAGTGTGAGGGATGAAAGTAGCTGTAGTTAACAGTGTATGAACGGGCGATAGTTTTTCTGAGACCTTAAAGGGTTTGAAGTGTCATTTGAAGCATACAGTAAGCATTGACATGAGTTGAAGTGTGATCACTGAAAACAGGTGAACAAACTGTTAAAGAGAAAGAAATGATTAATTGAATTCATGTTGAGACAAAGTTAACAGAACTAATTTTCCCCCAGGGGTATAAAATTAATTGAAATATATTCTATTAATCTTTTATGCTGTGACATTCTTTCCTGTGCTTCTCATTTTATTTCTTACGGATATAAAAAGGCTGGTTTTTTGTCTCCTTTTTGATCGCTCTGTTATGGGTCCTTTCTGCATGGCCTGCATGTCTTGATGGAGCTGGATGTGTTAGAGGATCCGTGGCGTCTCAGCTTGGTGTGAGAGAGGTGTGAGCAGCCAGGCCGAGCGTGAATAATCCCTCGGGGAGAAGAGGATGGATGGGTGAACAAGAGATGACTGGATAAAACACGAGAGGACTGTCTGCCAGAATAATGAAGGTGGGTGAGAAGAAGGGAGAAGTGGGAGGTGGAAGGGGAGATGGACGAACATATAAATGGTGGACAGGCTTGGGGAGTAATGGATTACATGTAATAAGATTACATAATTGGAATGCAAAAAAAGGTTACTGTATTCCATAACAGTTACAGGAAAAAAGACAATCAGATGGGGATTAAAAATATATAAAATGACTAGAACATAAAATCAATTTTAACATTTAAAAAATGATATACTACCACATGCAATGCGCATACATTATAACACAAATCTCACAGCACCACTCTGGTCTCAGTGAAACCAACTAATTTTACAGTCGATTCATCATCATGACCTGGCAAGTTCAACATTTTGTCATTAAATTGGAAAAGAGGAACAACATCACAGTACAGTGACAGTTCTGCCTTCAGCTGTGGAAATACTAACATCTGGCAAGAACTGACATCCAGTTTAAAGAAAATTTTACAGGACCACCCCCTAACATTAGCTACACAGACCAACCGCTAACATTAGCTACACAGATCAACCTCTAATGTTCTCTACACAGACCAACTGCTAACATCAGCTACACAGATCAACCTCTAATGTTAAAGTATTTCATGTCCATAATTCCGCTATTAATCTAAATGTACATTCGTGCATAACAAAAGAAGGGATATCTGGAAAAACAATAACCCTAATAAACCTAAACATAAAACATTATAGTGGGTTAAACAATTTCTACATTTTTAGTACAGTAATCCAAAAGTCACGGAAAGTAATCAAGTTATATTACTTTAATATTGTGATACTTGGATTAGGTTACTGATTACATTTTTAACAGGTGATCGGTACTTGTTATCAGAATAGATTTTTAGATTAAAGTAACCCTACAAACCCTGATGGTGGAGGAAACAGACCTCACTGTGAAGGAAGAGTTCTACACTTGTCTATGGATTCACACCAGGAATAAAAAAAGTCGATACATAACAATCAATGACAGTGTGGTCAGAGCAGCTGAGAGGGCACGGCACAATCAGCGCTTGAGTAAACAAACTGCCACTGGTGTATCAAATGTCACAGAGGAGCCGGCCACAGGTGAGCTGCCAATTTGAAAACCATAAGGTGACGTAAGGAGTGCTGCCAAGCCTGCCCCGTCTGGTAAAATGCCAGGCTGGCTGAGAGTCAGACCTGCTGCTCATTTTTTTTTTTTTTGTGATTGCTCTCACCGAGTCCAGATGCTGCAGAGAAATACCACCAAGCTGTGTGGTCAAGAGGTCACCACTTTCAGCTCAACTGGTGTGGATTTTTTTTTTTTTTTTCTAACACTATGGATTGTCTTGAAGTTAGGAAATGTTTTTCGACAGGCTGTATTTTCCGGACAGCTTGGGTGAATACTCAGCAGTGTCTCTGTGCCAAATGAAGGTCAAGACACGGGATGGACGAGTGGGCAGATAGTGGTTTAATGAAACAGCTGGTGGCTAATTCACATTAGCCTCCCTCTGATTTCTAGTATTTGTTCTCTAGAGTGCTGTGTGCAATTCAGAGAAAAATGAAACGAGTGCTGTGTTTTGTCTTTGATGCTCACAACCTTGAGAAATGTAACATTTTTATTTCCATTTATAAAAAACAGACCATTTGAAAAAAGCATTATCTAACTATTGTGCAACCAAAAATGAGCACTGCAGTCCAAATAGTGGGCTGTGAGTGAGCTGTATTCGATCTATGATTTACAGTTGAAGTGAGTTGTTCCCCCGGTCCCTTCATCCCCAGACTTGAAGAAGCTCAGGTAGGCTGTTTTTGTAAATTGACAAAAACAAGCAATGATGAGTCCTACACTGTAGATTGATCAGATGTTTTAACCTTCTGTCTGCTAGACTCCATTAAAATATTGCTCAATTATAGGCAGTTATAAACATCTACTCCTTCTAAAAGATTATTAATAATTTTTTACGACTCATAAACAGACACTTACTTGTTCGGCGAACATTCAGCATTAATTTGAACGACAATTAATGTGATACAGGCAAAGAATAACACAAGTTACAGGCCGAAAGATACATTTTAAAGGAGGACAAAGCAACTGTAGCGCTGCTGAATGAGTAAGTGTCTGTTTATGCGTCATAAGAAATCATTAATAATCTTAATACTCCTTCGATAATCTTGTAGAAGGAGTAAATGGTTGTAACGGTTAAATTGAGCAATATTTTAATGGAGTCTGGCAGGCAGTCACTTAACTCCGTGTCCAGAGAGTGTGTTTTCAGAGCAGTTGGGCTTTTGTTTTCAGGATAACTGGTTTAACTTTTCACTGACAGCCAACAGACAATCATAAACAGCTGATCAGCTTACAGTGTAGGACGCTGTTTCTTGTTATTGTCAAATTACGACATTGCGCTCGTTTTACACTCCTACAGTGTTCCTGCTGCCTGCCTGAGCTTCATCAAGTCTGCGGAGGTGAGGGCAGGGGGAAATAACTCACTTCAACCACTGATCATATATAAATTAGGATTTTAACCTGTTTAATATACGGTCTATGGCTTCAACTTGGTATTTGGACTGCTGTACTTATTTTTGGACGTGCAATTGTTACATTTTGCTCCTTTAATGCATGCTAAGTAATGCACAGGCTACTTTCAGTAAGAGTAAAAGTACAGACTTTAAAACTGTACTCATCCTCCACTCAGATGCAAAGTTCATGTGGCTCCCCAGAAAGGACTTAATTACAGTAACACAAGTAGTTGAAATTCATTATTTCTACCCACGCAAATGAACAAGGATGTTTTGGTCTCCCTTACTGGATGATGATACTGTCCATACCAACTGCTATAAAGGAGGAATAAAAATTAGGAAAATTAAGACCTGATGGTAAAATAAATGTAACAACCATGTTGCTGCTAAATGTGCTCATCAACCACACAGAGGACATTATTGGCAAACAGTATCCTAATATTATTACAATGAGATATGAAACAGCTGGACAGTGTGTATCATTAAAATGACATGATACTGAATAATGAATGGTATTATAACCTGCTGGAGATTACACACACACACACTGCTCTGAAAACACTGCTGTTGATTAGGCTATGGTTATTGTTTTGAAATCTTTAATTAAGCAAATATTGTGATTATACAACAGGTTACAGACAAACTAAAAGACATAATCAAGAATTATTCTTATTGCGGGTCAATTCGCTCTCAAAATACAAAACTTTTTGTTGGTGTTATCTCCGTTGCCCCGGACACACACGGGGCATGACTAATAACGGGAAAACAATCAGTCACGTCATTACAACCCTCTGTGTAATCAAAGATAATTTACTACTCCAGCTAGTAAGCCGGCCCTTAGCAACCACCTAGCAACATAGCCCCTGTTGAGTCAGCAGCTAACTTGAGCTAACGTTAACGCTTTCTAGAGATTGGAACGGAATAAATACTACATATACAAAACAGAAAACTGCTTTGTTAGCTCAGTAATGCTGTAACTAAGATATCTGCTGAAAAGTATAAGTTTTACATGGACAGATTTAGTCCAGATGTGTGTAGCATGTCCAGTAACTACAGAGCGTCGTAAAATCCAAAATTAAAAATATATTTTTAAAAAAAAGATAGATGTCCAAAATTCCCATATTCCATGTTTGTTGGTGTTTATCCTCTCAAAAACAAGTTTCTCTGCGGTCATAAAACTGTTTCGCACACGAGGGAGGCAGCACCTGTATTAAATTAAAGAGCCGGTGTGCAGCAATCTAACAGCGCCATAAATTATATTAATTAAAGGAAGTTAATTTAATTATTTTTAAAATATTCCTCAAGCAGCAACAAGAAATAATATAACCGGAGTTGATTTATTTTCACGAATAAAAACGCTTCAAAAACATATTAGTAATATTTTCAATTATGATATTTTCAGTTGTGTTGCATTAATTCCTCCCTCTGTTTCTGTTATTGTCATTTAAGAGGTTTATTGGGTTTAAATGGTCGTTTGATTATTGTTGTCATGGTAGCCAATCAGCTTTGGCAGGTTTACTGTGACTTTAATGTCAAATTTAATGAATTTATACATGAGATAATGAGATATTGATTAAATTAAGCGTGTGTCTTGTACAACTGTAGTTATTATTAGCTGTTAAAGTTGGAACTAGTGCAGGTTTAATTTTTTTTTTGTTTGTTTATTCAGTCTTGAAGACAACCACCAACCAGCTGTTGTTGCTTATAGAAATGTAAACGTCCTGTATTTCCTGTGAAAGATGAAAAAAGATACCTGCTGCCATTGACCAGTGGTTTGAGGTTGAGTTCCCCTAAAAAACTATTGACAGAAGTTTCAATTTTCTCACCGCCCATGCTCCAGAGAGCCTATTACTCTATATTTTTCTTACTGTCAACAAATCAAATGAAAACACCAGAGAGAAAAATGTGTTTTTCTGCCTCCCAATACTTTCCAGCTTCCCTACTCTGTCTGTAACAGTCAACCCAGAGGACATTCATACCTACTGAGGATGGAGATCTATATATAAAAAAGCCCGCAACACATATATAATTTAATACAGGGAATGAAATTAACTCTATAGCCATCCAACCAAAAACAGGTAAATGTCGTCTGTGGCAGGTAAAGATTTCAGGTCATCCTACACCATGGCAGATGGGTTTTCTTATATTAATTAATGTTCCTTTAAAAAGCCACTCTTGAGTATAAAAATAATCAGGGTTACATTAAGTTTATATGTCTGCTGTAAAGTACCAGTGACTCCATTTTTACTACTCTTTTAATTTTCTACATAGATTTCAGAAGTGGCAAACAAAACTGAGTGGTCATTAGAAATTTCCTCAACCTTTAAATCCTTAATTATTTTACGTATTAATCATTTTACATTGTGATCCTTAATTATTTTCCATTTCAAGGCTTTTTTGAGCTACACAGTTTCAACTCCCAAAACTAAAACACATCTGTTTTTTTACTTTGGTTCTCATGTACACGTTCAAAGATGCACAAGCCTTTTAAATTATAAATTCTCTTTCTTAAATTAAAAAAATGTTGAATACAAATAGGACGGCTTTTATTCCTGACTTGAAACAACATTTCCATTGTTTTAAAAAACACAATATCTAAAAAATTTTAAGGTGCAGGAACTCTATAAACAATTGGTTAGTAGATTCACAGTAACCAGTTTTATTTATTATTCCATTAGCTCTTTTTTGAAGTCTAATTATGGGGTTTATTATTTGTTTTATATACATTTCCGCAAACTTCAACACAATATGACATATAGTGAACAATAAAATATATGCATACATTTCTTATTCAACCATTATTTCTATTTGATATATTCTCTATGTGGTTTCAAACCAGGTTTATAATTATGATTATATGTGTATGTTGAATCCATATTGTGTTCTATCATTTGAAGATAACCAAACATTAACAAACGCTGAAATTATATAAAGAGCATAAATAATGTGTATAAATTGTAAGAATTGATAGTTACAGCGTGACTGTATGATACATACAGTATAATCACAGACAACCAGCCGTACTAAGCTCTATCATTGTGACTAATCTGGGCGATGTGGAGACTGGCAGTCGGAGCAGACCCAGCTGTCTCCACTTCCTGCACTGTCATCTCCATTCCTCCGGCAGGCCCGGCTCACCGGCCAATCCCTGCTCACCGCCAGAGAGTACGGCGAGAGACAGAGAGGGTCTAACAGAATTAAAGTGGAGGATTACACTGATCTTTTTTAATAAAGGCGGTAATCTCAGAAGAGTTTAGCCTCAGTCTCCAAGGCAGAGTGATGCTGCGAAGACGCCTGTGGAGGAGAGGAGAGATGGATGAGCAGAGGGGGTGGAAGTGATGTGTGTGTGTGTGTGTGTGTGTGTGTGTGTATGTGTGTGTGTGTGGGGGTGAAGAAGAAGAAAGGCTGAGGAATTGAAGTTTGAGGCACAGATGGTGGAGATAGAGGATGAAGAGATTGTTCTCCTCACTGTACAGTTTTTCCTTCAAAGGATAAGTTGAACAAACCCACATCTGGTATGAATTTACTGACTGTATGAGGTGTGTGTGTGTGTGTGTGTGTGTGTGTGTGTGTGTGTGTGTGTGTGTGTGTGTGAAAGAGAAAGAAAGAAAGTTTGAAAATGGCTGAAACTATCCTCAATGACTGAAATATTCATTGTGCAGTGGTGGAGTTGAATTAACCTCTGAAAAATATTCAACATCGAGACTTTGCATTCATGATCCGCACACTGTGGTACACAGGGTTGGGAGGGTTACTTTAAAAATTTATTCTGATACAACCACTAATTACCTGTTAAAAAATGTAGTTAGTAACATGATGTAATGTAACTTGATTGCTTTCTGTTACTTTTTTTTATTACCTCAAAATGATTAATTGAATAATGAATCCTGTCACAATCTTGTCAGTTGAAAAATATTTTTGAAGTCTTACCTGTAACAATTATTTTCATTATTCTCAACTAATCGATCAGCTGTTTGGTCCATAAAATGTCAGTGTTACTTCCTCCAATGTGACTTTTTATCCACAACTCAAAGATATTCAGTTTACTGTCAGAGAGGATTAAAGAAACCAGAAAATATTCACATTTAACAAGCTGAGAATCAGAGAATTTTAACTTTTTTTAAATGAAAAAAATGACTCAAACAATTAATCGATTATCAAACTAGATGCAAATTAAGTGTTAGTATATTATATTATATTAGCTGATTCGTGTTTGTTGTTAGGTTTATTTATTTGTTGTGTGCAGTTTGAATGATTTATTGATTGATTGATGTAAAGACAAAAAATGGTGAAACTTCCACCCAGTGAAGCACTGTTTTCACTGGAGGAAATTATATTGAATTGGTAACTCTTTGCACATTGTCATGGCAGTATATTGTTATTTATTTTAAAACTGTAATCTTACTAATAATACCAGTTTTTACTGAATGTAACTGTAATCTGATTACATCTTGTTTACATGTAACATGTAATACAGTTACCTTCTTTTTTTATCCAGATTAAGTAATCCTGTTACATGTAATCTGTTACTCCCTGAGCCTGGTGGTACATTACAGATTTTTACCCATATTAACAGATTAGAGCGGCTGGAGGCCTAACCATTCACTGATGTTTGGTTAAAAAGTAGGTAATAATTTAGGCTTATTTAAAACAGTAAAACATTTAGAAGGAATTAGAAGGATTATTTACAGGTATTTTCCAATTACATCATGTGAAATAGATGTAATGAAGTTAATCATTTAAAGTGTGTGGATGATTTAAAATGTATAAAAATATAATTTATGATATATTTGTAATGGTTGGGAGTAGGTGCCTCAAAGTAACTGCCTCTGAGCTCTTTAATTGATGCTCCTGTGAGGAGGGAGGTTTGGGGTTAACCTGAGGGCAGTCAGTCAGTCAGGCAAACAAGAGACTGGAGCCACACGATTTTTTGACCTCTCCCTCTTTTCCTCTCAATTATGATTCTTGCTTGGATTTAATGGAGTAATTTTGGGCACTTTTGGACATTTCTGTGCCACTTTTTGTGTGTTGTTTGTGTGTGTGTGTTTGTGTGTGTGTGTGTGTGTGTGTGTGTGTTCGAGGTGAACGGATAAACTTCACCGGGCGGCCCTGTTGATTTTTTGCAATGCGGATTAGGACGAGGGGAATTGTTAAAGCAGCCATTTGAAATCTGAAAATCTTCTGAGGCTGACTCAAACCTTTAATCAAACTCTGATCAACACATGAGACTAACTGTACCAAATGACAAGACATAAGATACGTTACAGAATGTGACTGGTCACCAAATACTGTGGAACACCTATGAAACAATGTCAGATAAATAAAGTAATTAGGTTAAAGTGTTAATTAAAAAATCACATAAATTAAATCCCAGGACTTTGTTTTGTTTTGATCCTGTCAAGTTCTATTATAGGTCTATGAACAGTTCTAGCAAAATGTTAGTATTCTGTGATCACTGTGTGGTGTTTGCTGCCCTCTACTGGGCTTAACATGTGACAGCTACATGCTACAGACACCTGCTGTTGTCACAAGTACCTGCCGCTTGTCCTGAGAAAAACTTTTGCCCTTTTGCTGCTTTTTTTTTTTTTTTTTTTTTTTTTTTTTTTGGTGTGTCTGGCCAAGTTCTGGCTGACCCAAAGTCCCAGTTCTGTCACTGCTTTCACAACAGTTTCAGAGTCTATATCAGTAGAATATGTCACAGACATGAACAAAATCAGGTGCAAGACAGAATTTTTCTAGTGCACATATAGGCCCTACATACTGTTTGAGTATTGTTGGGGGACGACAAAGGACTAAATGACGGATATGAAGAGACTTTATTATCTGAATAAAATATAAATTTTTCCGATAATGGCGGCGTAAAATGACAGGATAGTTTTCTTTAAGTGGCAAGGACAAACCCTTCAGAAAATTGACACATTTAAAAAAATAAATGCAAAGCAATCAGCGCTGCTCCATTTACAGGCACAAATTAACAGCTTCTAGCTCTCACGCTGTTCTGGAGATTGCTGCCCTTTTCCAGCGCTGTCTTTACATTGAACGGAAAAGAGTAAACAAAGATTTGTGCAGCAAGAGATGGAACGACATTCAATATTAAAGGGACGGTTCATCCCAGAAAATCAAACCTGTAGTGATGTTTATCCAGCAAGATTGTTTTGGTGTGAGTTGCAGAGTTTTGGAGATATTGGCTGGGGAGAATATAATGGGAAAAGAGGGCAGGGGAGAAAAATATTTGAAAAACAGACCAGCAATGTTTCTTTTCAGAACTCAAGATAATCCACAGACCTTGTTGTGAGCAGTTTCATATAGGAACTATTTTATTTCAACTGAACTACACCCACCAACCATATCACTGTGTAGAAGGAAGCGTGCATCTACTCATGGATGAGAGGCCTGTGCTTATGACAGCTCAGGATGTAAACATTAATGCCGTCCTCCTCAGCTGAGCTGTAACTACAGTGACAAAAAGGCATTTTCGTCAAGATAAATTAAAATGATGTACAACATAAATAAAATCCTATTATTATGAATTAAAATTATACATCAGGTTCAGTTATTTCAGTGCTCAGCACATCGACTGACAGGCCTGGCTCCCGAGAAAATGACAAGGGTGCATCTGAAATTAGTGGGGGTGAAAATAACATTTAATGTGTATAAAGCAGGAAGCACAGTAATACATCTGCACTGATGAATGTAGACGACTCTTACAGCTGTCCACAGCTAGTTTAAACTGCATTAAAATCTTCAGTTCACAAAATCCCTGCAGCACCTGAAAGCAGCATTGCTAGACTGTAGTTCTTATGCACCTCACTGTGTTTACCTTCATAAAATCACGTGAAAATAACACCAGGTAGTTGCCGTGTTTAACTATGACTGGCACAGATGTTTCAGAGTGATGAAATCAGTTATGCGTGTGATTGGACAGAGACTACTTAATGATCACCACACCTGCTGATCTGTAGCCCTTTCACACGAAGCGCTGCTGCACATATGTACACCAAAGTAGGTGTGCATGGAGACGCACTTTTCCAGACTGGAAAATATTCAATTAAATGTAATTCAATTAAATTTTTATAACACCAGATGACAACAATGTTATCTGAGGGCACTTTTTAATTAGAGCAGGTCGAGACCATTCACTTAATGAGCCCAGTACTAAACTGAGGATGCAGTGCAGGCCTTTGCTTACTTGTAGCCTATTTACAGATATCTGTCAGGACAGTCCCAGTCAGCCTGGGACATCTGGTCTCTATAGCTGTAACCTCTCATCCATGAGTAGATGCACACTTCCTATATACGTCCTACCACCACCAGTACAAACACTTGTTACAGTAGATCAGCTTCTGTTTTTGTTTTTTTTTTTTGTTTTTTTTTTGTCTATCAAAACAGCCCTCCAATTTTTCCAACATTGTCAAAAAACTCAGTCAGTGATGGGAAATATTTTGTTGACAAAATTTCTGGTTTCCACCCAGTTTGAACAATGATTGCTGGGAGTTTGTCCTCAGTCTCTATGAAGCAAAACATTTACAGACTGACTTGTGAGTCTGGAGCACCACAAGCCGAGTACCGTCTAGTTCAATTTTATTAGATAGAAGGCAAACATCTCTATGGCTGATATCTCCAAAACTCAGCAACTGACAGCAAAACAGATGGATAAATAACACTACAGACGAAGGGAAACATATGTATTTTTGATTTTGGGTTGAACTGTCCCTTTAGGGCTGTGCAGATAGCAGCTGCCATTTAAAACAAGGTATTACAAGTACATGTAATACAGTATTCCTGTGGCTGACAGAACCACAATAACATAGTTATCTGTGTCGCTTTGCTATAAACATGATGTGAAACAAAACCACAGAGGGGAATTACACTTGTTAATCGTCTTATATAAAATATGTGTGGTTTAAAAATGAAAGGCAGCTGTGTGCGTCTTGGTTTGACAGGTTCCCATCAGTCATTTGTGGTTAACTCAGCACCACTAATAGCTGCTCATATCAGAAAACACGTAACCTTCCTTCTTCTTTCACATGGAAGCGTGCACTCACACACGCACGCACAAACATGCATACATTAAAGTGTGATCTCTGCAGTCGTTTGACCTGTCATGATGCATTTCATCAACTTAGATCTCTGCAGAACTGACTGTTGCCTTGGAGACAAAGTCCCCTTCCATTCACATCATGGACACTTGTAGACAAAGCTGGAACCAAGTTGTTGTTTTGCAAGTCACAAGTTCTGCATTCAAGTCCCAAATCAAGACAGGGAAGTCTGTCAAGTGGGTTAAGTCCTGAGTCCTAAAGTTTGAGTTTCAAGTCCATCTTCTTTTCAAGGATGACCATTCACTTGGAACTAAAACTGGATGTAGATGGATGTCTTTTCAACCAAATTTTGCTCGGTAGGTAATTTTTTTCCAAGGCATCCTTAGATAAAAATGTAAGAGGAACCTTAACAGAAGTAGTTTAATGCAACTGGGCACAAATTTTTTAATCTCGGGGCTTGGGGGAAGGTATCAAGTATTTCAAGTCAAAAGGCCCAAGTCCAAGTGAAGTCACGAGTCATTAATCCAATTTGAGCTCTTAAGTCTTGTTTGGATTTTTCTAAGTCGAGTCTAAAGTCATTAAATCTGGGAGTCTGACTCATGTCAAAGTCATGATGCGACTGGAGTCCACACCTCTGCTTGTGCAGACGCTCCTGTTCGTCACAACACGGATTGAAAAGGTTGAGTAGAAGATGCAACTTGTATAAAAGGTGACTGACACCACTGAAGTCTGCTTTGATCATCATCGTGTTGGACTCTCGCCCTCTTGGCCAGCACCTCAAGAGACAGATGGAGTCTTATTGTCAGCAGGCTCTCAGTTAAAACCTGTTATGTGTGTGTGGTGTTGTGTGTGTGCAAGTGAGCGCCTGTCTTCCTGGACAACATCCCAGATATGAGATCTGTGTTTGATGTCTAGTTGGGAAGAGCAGAGGGAGCATGCTGAGCACCATATGACATTTACTTCCTGAGAGGGAGCAGGAAAAACAGAGCGAGAGTGACAGCGAGACGGTCGGAAAACAGGCAACAATTTTCTCTCTCGGCCCATCATGTTACTTATTTTTTTATTTGCCAGTTTCTTTGTTCCTAACACAAAAATGATTACCGCATATGAAAATGGGAAGGAATTGTAAGAGATGGCGAGGGGAGATGTATATTTCTAGCCACGTCATAGCATAATTGACAATGTTGGTGGGTGTTTTGTGAGATTAGTGTCCTGCCAGCATTATTACTGAACAGCGGCGTCTCCATAAGCACTCAGCTTGTGTTTGTGTTTCTAATTTCATCCCCCTCTCTGTGCCTTCCTCCCCATATGTTTTCCATTCTCATTATCAGTCAGTATCAGCGATCAAATAAAGTACTGCAGCAGAGTGAGAGACAGAGGGGCAGAAATAGCCTGGGTTTTAAAAGAGAAATCTGTTCTATATTCACTGTAATAAGTCATAAAATGACTATGACATGTCATCAGAGATTATAGAAGGCATGCAAAGCTCGAATACTCAACTTCTCTAACAATAACGCTACAGCCGCGGTGTCCTCCTTTGACTTTGTATTCTTGCCCATAACTTGTGTTATTATTATTAGACATTTTGAATGTTCGCCAAATGACTAAGCGTCTGTTTATGAGGCAGTCCCTCCTGGACTTTTGCACATTGCAATGTTTTAGGCTTTTTTTTTTTTTTTTTTTTGCAATGAACTTGCAGGAGCAACTAAAATAACACACAAAAAGATTATACATATTGCTCCTTTAAACACGGCTTAGAGCAACAACAAGCTCCTTAAACGCTTGTTCTTGAGGTTCACTGGTCCTCTCAGTTGCTTTTGGGGCTAAGTGGCGTCTGTTGTCTTTGTAACAGACACATGGACGTCAAACGCAGCTCAAATGGGTTTCCGCTGCACAAACAAACCCGAGGCTTTTCGGTGACACACAAAGTGCCATTTGCTAGAAGCAGGTATTCATGGTCTGTGTGAGAGTTTGTGTGCATGGATGGGGCAGTGTAGGTGCGTGGCGAAGATGGGAGCGAGAGCATCCCATTTCAGAGGTCAATGCACTCATTCATATCAGCTGGGAGGGAGGCTGAGAACTTTGTGGAATGTTCCAGACAAGGCGTCCATGTCTGAGGGGAGTATTGTGCGATGGGAGACTCTGGACTTGACAGTTTGACACTGACTTTTCCCCCTCCAGTGGGAGTCTTTGTCTGATACCAGTCGGCACACACAACAGACCCACTGTTTATTCAGTCAATAACATAAAGTGCATTGAGTGGCTTCTGTTTTTCCATCGCCAACATATGGTTTTGATCATCTCGTTTGAGGCAGGGTTTGTATGGATTTAAAAGTCAGGATGACAAGCTTTTTTCTCAGCCGAGTTTAAAAAAAAACAGAGTTTGATTTGGGATCCATAATGCAACACAATAAAGTTCTAACTCCAGATACACTCTCAGATCTTTAAATCGTGTATAAACTCTTGCTCCAGCAATTAAATAGTCATATTTCTGTAAACTTTGCAGCAGAGGGGGTGATTGATTATCTGAAAGGTCTCTTTGTGTCTCTTCCCTCCATAACTTGGCAAAGACTCCAGGCCGGCCTGTTTTCTTTGGTTGGACTGGGATACTAATCTCGCATTGAGCAAGCAAAGCTGTGTGCCTGTGTGGAGCTGTTTGCTTCTCCAGGGTGGTTTGGCGCGTGCATAAGTAGTGATGCGATGTCACTGCGGTGATATGATCAAAACTGTAGGAAATCAAAGGGCTGGTATGTCCAAACATGTTTGTTTCTCTGTTCTGATTTAACCTGCCTGCAGTTATTACACCTTACAGCATGTGTAAGCTGCTGTCAGGGTCCTGTGATCCTACATGCTGAATATTTTCCTTTTGTTGTTGCCAACCATTTAACAATAAAAAGATGTTTGGCAAGTTTTGCACTCTATTTGGCACTTGCAGACAACCCTGAAACAAAGTTCGACATTTGGACAGAAGCTTATTTGCTTTCTTGAGAGCCAGATGAGAAGAGCAATACCATTATCACGTCTTAAAAGTCTCTTAGAAATTATGTTTATACAAGTAAATTTTGTCCAAATTATGTTGTGTTGACAACTTAATTCCTGCCTGGATTATGTTTAAAGACTTTTTTTTTTAAGTTAATGCATTTATATGAAATGCTGGAGTCACAACAAGTTCCCTTCAAACACAGTATGTCCCTGCTAAGTTTTAAAATGTTACATTTAAAACATTGCATTGCAGTGACATTACAACGTTATATTTAAAACATTAGGTTGCACTGATGTTTAAAATGTTACGTTGCAGCAAATTTCCTGTAACATAACATTTAAAACATTGCATTGCGGCGAGGTTCCCGCAACATTACACTTAAAATGTTATATTGCAGCAACATCCTGCAACACTGCACTTAAAACATTATGTCACAGCAACGTTAGTGCAACATTACACTTAAAACGCTACTGTATTTTCTGCTTTTGTAGAATCAGTGGCTGTAAGTGTTATATATAACTGCACCAGGCAGTGTTTGCAGTGGAGGACATTTTTAACTGAAGAGCAGGGAGTGGAGTGTGACCCAGGTGACATGTCAGCCTCACAGCCGTTGATTTCTTGTGACTCCCTGGTTCCCCAGATGCCCCAGCTGGAGGTTAAAGATGCCTGAGAACTGACTCCAGTCACACCTTTGGGATTACACAAGTCAACCCCGCTCATTCTTTTATAACAGCCTCCCTCTTTCTCTCCCTCTCTCTCTCTCTTTCTGTTGAGCCGAGGTCTTTCAGCTTTCCAAGACATGACCAAGGTCACCCGGGTTTCTGCATTAGAAATTCCACCGGGGGCCTGAAAGTGGCTGGCAGTGGTTGGCGCAGACAGCACAGAGTGGCCTTTCCTGTTCTCGCTTTATCCTCACGCTGAACGAATCAGGGGGCAAAGTATTAATTTGGAATCACAGTGATGCGTGTTTGAACAAAAGTAATTAATACCTGCCTTGCAGATAAATTAACTTAAGCACCATCTAATTAAAAGATATTATTTGAATTAAAGTGCAGGTTTCTCTGGCTTATTGGTAGGTTTTTCTTGGAATTAATTAACGTAATCAAAAGTATTCAGTCTTATCCAGACAGAGTGAATTAGAGTTGACTTAAAGAGCCATAACAGTGTTTATTTAATTGCCGTCTGCTGGATTCTTCTCTTTTTTTATTTATTTTTTTGTTTGTCTAAGCTGTCAGTGAACAAATAGAAACATCTATTTGCATTTATTACAATTGATAATTGTTGCCAACACCAACATGATAGTAAAGAACACTGATTTTCTTGTGTCAAACAACAGAAAATGATCAGTTATTCAGTGTTTCCAATATAAAATCTTCTAAAACTGGGAGGCCTGTCTGAAACGATGCAGGGTTCCACTTCTGCCTCTCTGTTGTGATCTACGTGCTGCCTGCCTGTAGGCTTTGAGGCTGACTGTGTGTGATGTGTGAGTGGCAGCTGGCCTATCTGGGAGAAATCTCTGAGTAATGCTGGAATTCCTGTAGAGAAGCTCTGCAGCGCTCACAGCACCCTCACTGAGGAGCGGGGATGCTGTGGAGAGCAGGGAGAGTTGAGCTGCTGTTGCAGCAGGATGCTAATGGAGCTGATCATCCAGTTACCTTCTCAGTTCAACAAACACCAACTCAAATACTCCACCACTGAAAAGAAATGCTTGCTTTGCTGTTGGCACCGTACATCAGAACCAGCAATACGTCATCCAGCCCGAGTTGACAAGTTCGTGCCCCCTTCAAGGGGAAAACTCACAGTTTCATATGAGAGAGATTGGAAAATGCTGAAAAGCTGCTGTGTGGCAGGTTGTAAAACAAATAAACATACAAATCCATCACAATGTCTGGTTCCCTAACCCTTCCTGGAAAGGAAAGGAGACTGTCTGAGCCTTCAAAGTACGTTAAAGGGATAGTTCACCCAGAAATGAAAATTCAGTCATTATCTACTCCCCTTCATGCCAATTGAGGGTCGGGTTTGTTTTGTTTTGTTAGTTCGCAATACACTGCTGGAGTTTCACAGGAAAACAGGAATGCAGAGTCTCCCCAAACAATGTAAGAGAAATGGTGACCAGTTTTCATAAGTAAAAACCAACTAAAAAAAAATACTGCTTGTCTGGTGTAATCCAAGTGTCCTAAAGTCCCGACATTCCGTTTGCACGCCGTCACAACTAAGGATGCTACTACGACTAATTTCCCTGTTGATTAAACACAAAATTCAGACTAGCCGACTAGTCTAACAGTAAGAAAACACTCAGGAAGCAGTCAAAATTGAGCACAATTTATTAATAGAAAATGTTTAACACTGCCCCCAAAAATACTGTGTGTATTAAAAGCCATTTGAAGCCGTTAATCACAGTCAGATTGAGCCAGCCTGATACACAGTGTGGCTAACGTTAGCAGTGCTAGCAGCAGCAGCTGCTCTCCTTGCAGATTAATATCCATGTCTGTGCTGAATGTGGTCACATGTTGCTCCAGTCGAGTGATTATATACCAGTATGTCACAGCCTACATTCAAAGTTATTTGTATTTTCTAGATTAAAACACTTCTAAACCACGCTGGTTTTACAAGCTGTCATCTGTCTGACTTTGCTGATAAAAACATCCGGGGTTGCCTGGGCCATCAGGGCATACGCGCTTATGGCGTACGGCAAGAGAGCCTGCCGTCTGATGGGGCTGCAGCCCCAACTATTGGTGGGCTACTGCATAACACCTTAGAGGCAAAAGTTAACTGGCATTGTGCATGAATAATATATTGATAAATAGTTTAATCGACTAGTGTTTCTGGTGCCGACTAGCGGGGGTGGTGACGTTTAATCATATAGTCGACTAATCGTGCACTTCCCTCATCACAACACGCACACCAGTTCAGACGGTGTGCATGTGCACATGAACGTGCCTCCAAGCTAAGGATCTGCAGTGAAGATTTCTGATTTCTCATTTCTAAAACATGAATATTTTTAGGTTTCTTCACTCGTCTCTTAACAGGTAACTGAATATCTTTAGATTGTGAGTAAAACAAGACATTTGAGGATGTCATGTTGGACATTTCTCACCATTTTCTTCCATTTCATCAATTAATCAATAAAATAATTGACTGTAATAATCAACTATGAAAATAATCGTTAGTTGCAGCCCGTCTGCACAAACATAGTACTTGTTTTGGGTTTTCATCAAGTGAAGTCAGGTAGTTAGGGTTTTTTTTTTTTTTTTTTCATTTTTAGTTTCCTTTAGAAAAAGTTACCAGTAGCTCTTATTTATTCTTTTGGTTATATTAATTTCTTTGATTTGAACTAGTCTGTTTCAGTTGCAGTCTGAATACAAGTTTCTGTTTCACCTAAACTCCAATAAGTAACAAAAACACCTGATTTTGTGTTGTTTCACTTTCCCTTAAACAAGCTGAGTCATAACAGTGAAAAGGCTGAATATGTAGCAATAATTCATTTCTTCATTCATTTGGAGACTTTTGTGTTTGCTTTCTGTCGATGATACACGGGTGATGAGAAGAATTATTCAAGAATAAATCACTTCCAAGCTGCTAACTGAACATATTGTCTCAGAAAAGAAAGAGAGCAGAAATACTTGCAGAGTGGCACCAGGGAGTGGAGGCAGCAGTGAATATCAATGTTCTCCTTTTTGACAGGAAACAGTTGGACTTAGGGGAACACGCTGTCTTAAATTTAAGAACAGACCTGTCTCAATTGTTGCTCTAAGCACTAGTTTCATCTTCCCGGACTGTGTTTTCACGGCTGAGGAAGGTTGTGGACTTTGAAACTGTTTGACTATATGAGGAATAATGAGACACTTGTTGCAGTTCACTGCAAGGTCAGGACGGTTCCTGCCGCTGTGTCCGCCTAACTGCTCTTTAAACAATTGAGTACCGTCCATGTTGTGTTGATGCAGAACCACACAACAGGTCAACTATGTAATAACACAGTTTAACCTTTCTTAACATCATTGGGTACTTTCATAAGGTTAAGTTGACTCAATGTCACATCATTTTATCAGCTGCACGTCACAGCTACATGAACGCTCCGAGACGGGTAGCAGGAAGTTGCATAACTTTAAAGACAACACAAGGATTCTGGGGTAATGGTTCTCTGTCAAGTCATGTTTATTTATTTAAGCCAAAATCATCAGTCCGTTTCGTCCTAGAAGACATTATAATCGCTACAACATACCAGACATTTGGTTGGGATAAGGATAAACTCAACAGACCCTTTAGCAGGAAAAGGTCATTTGGAGAAGGAGAACCACTGTTCCAGGTTGTAATCTGTATAAACACAGAGTAACTGACAAATCGTTATCATTTCATTGCTTCCAGATTGATCACCAACTAAAAAGTCAATGGATACCGAAAATCTGGAGGAACATGGGGCTATATTTCAAGGTGAAACAACATATTTGATAACCCAATGAGACAACAACTAACATTAGCATTCGTCTGCGCCATTACTGTCACACAAAATACACACTACTTAAGTGCTTTGTGTTGGATTTAGCTGTTAATCTGTATGAACACTACACAGGAATTTGTGCTCCAGTGTGCAAAATGTCACATAATGTTAGCCTGCTGGGTGAAGAGTCAGCAGGACAGTTAGTTAAAGTCACATTGCCAGCTTGATTACATACAGTGTGTTTTAATTCCAGGCTTAAATAATATGTGTCCAAGACGTGTGTTAATATTTCAGAATTGAGTTTATGCCCTGGCTATCGTATTGTGTAAGAAAACGTTAGCTAAGGAAGAGGTTAAATGCTAACGTTAGCTCTTGTCTCACGATAGATAATGGGTTATCAAATAATTTGTGTTAGCTTAAAATATGTCCTTCCAGATTTTCACTATCCATTATCTTTTCAGTTTCTGTTCAATCAGGAAGTGGTAAAATTATGTATATTTTTTCAGATCTTGAAGTACAACATTTGAGCTTCCCACCCTGATCGTGACATCAGAGGAAAATGTACGTAGCATCTTGACCACAGTCTAACTCTTAGCTAAGCTAGTGTTCTAGGGAAGGTCAGTCTGTTGGTGGGTCAGTATCAACGACTACTGGACTGCCATTGAGTACATTTAACCTGAAACAAAGTAATGCATGACTGCCCAATACTAGCGCTAATTGGCTAATGACAGCAGGCTAAAAGCTAAACTATGGTGATGAACAGGAAATGTTATACAGCAAACATTGTCATTGTAAGCATGTTAGCGTGCTGATGATTTTGGCTCAAAGCACCACTGTGCGAATGCTGGCACACTTAACAACTATGGCGTTAATTTGCAGATATTATAACGCATTTTGCAATGATAGCAATGCTGTTGGACTTTAAACACAGTGTGTATGGTTTTCTATTGGCATATTTTGAGTTCTGGGCTGGTTTTTGTGCTGGTTTTATTCGCTGTTGGGCTGGTTTTGAGTGGCTATTTGGCTGGTTTTGTTGCACAGACCTGGCAACCCTGCTAATGGCAGCTACAGCACGGTTAGCAGCAGTGCGCCGGTGACTATTAAGGTCCGTGTTGCAACAGTCCTCCATGCCTAATGGTGAGGCGCAGCTCCTGAATGGAGTTTGAAGTGGGTTTTTTTTCCCTACGACTAACAAATAAATGAAAAATTGGTCGACTAAAACTCTTCTGATCAAGTAACGGTTTCATCGATTATATTATTAGGACGCAGCCCTGCTAAATACAGCCTCACACAGCTGCAAACATGGCTGCAGACTCTTTCATATATCCTAAATACTGATCCATAGAAATAATTCAGAATATACATCGGTGGTACCAGGATAATAAGAGCTCTTCTTCTCCCACCAATGGCAGGAGGTGAGTGTGGGAAGCATAGTAATGCAAATCAGCATATGGCGTCATCTGGTGACTTCTGGTGACTTTTTGAGCCGCTGGCAGCTACTTGTCTGTTTCAAAGCTTTTCGTTTTCAGCTGGAGAGATAGAAATGCGTTGGAGTGCAAATGCATTGTGTGTGTGTGTGTGTGCGTCACTGTGACTTAAGGGCAGGAGTCTGTTTATTACTGTGTTAAAGTCAGGAGGCTGAGTCATCAGTGCACGCTGTGTCTGCTCTTCTCTATCTGTCTGTGTCCTACACATTTCATGTCTGTCTATAATTTACCGACTCATCCCTCTCCTCTGTTCCCAGCGGGAGAGAACGCCTGCAAGAGGTAAATGATTAAAGAGGAAGTGTGTGAGTGTATTTATGTGGATGCCTGACAGCTAAGAGATTAGATTTCCTTTAGATTGGTTATTACTAAAACAGACCCCTCGGCTGTCTCTCACACACACATACACACACATTATTAAGGGGGAGAGCATTTGTCTGCGCTGTCACCTATGTACACTGGAGCTTCTTGAATGAGTTTTGAAAAGAGCTTTGCCTCTCTGAACGATGTCTCGCCTCATTTTACTCAGACAAAAGCCTCACAGCTAAAAACTCTTAACTTTGAGCAAACTGCAGCAGAGACAACACAGCAGCTGGTGTTGTTGCGTTGGTGGAGCTGTGTCACCTTGTAGTCGTTGGTATGGTGTAAAAATGCCATCAATCAACGAGGTAATGTGAAAGTGAAAACATAATTTACTGCTGTGATGCCGTCAGGTGACGCCGGCGCTGTCAACAAGACGGGTATGGAGTTTTATTTGAGTCTGAATCAGGGTTGAGACACAAATAAAACTCCTACATAAAGTCGTAAACAGGTGTCGAAACTGATTAACATCTCTTTGGCTGGGTTGCACCAACAAGGATTTATTTTGAAACACAATTACGTCATGGTTTAACTTTAAATTATGTTGCACCAAACTTTTAAACTAGCTTTAAATTAAGGAAGATCAAATTTAAACCCCTCTTTAAACCTCAGTTTTTACTTTAAACTTAGATTTGTTTGTTTTACCCCTTTTTGTGCTATGGTCTGTTTTCAAATCTTCAATTATTTGCATTAATTTGGCCAACACTGTGAAGTGGGCTAACTAGACTAACTAATCTCTTAGCTAACTAGCAAACAATGTTATGTTTTGTTAACCCTATAGCTAGATAACAAACAATGTAAGGTTTTGTTAACTTCTTAGCTAGCTAGCAAACACTGTAATGTTATTGTAATGTTTTTTAAAATGTAGCAACACCTGCAAGCTCAACTTAAGCTGTACCGCTAATCACACGTGACCCGCCTCACTCTCTGTAGTGCATACCAAATGCACCCTTCTAATCTGGCGGTCTATTTAAACCGTCATCACTCCTCAATATCTTTATGTAAACATAATCTGTGAGAAGCGATGAGGTCGGAGCTTAGACGCCAAACGTTATGATCTGCTGCTGCAATAAACATTCTTGAATTTGAGTCGTCTGACTGAACTTGTTTCATAGGCTACTTCTGACAGCACAAAACTTTATTCTTAATTTATTTTAATTTGGGTAAGCAAGCATCTCCATGTTGATTGAACTCTATTTAATTCTGGTTTACATCAATAAACCTGGATTTACTTAACTGAGATAAGTTTTTAATTTTAGATCTGGATCAACTAATTTTAAACCTAATTTTGCAAAACTCTTATTAGAACTAATCTTGGACTAAACTACCTCTTAAATTTGTAGTGCTGCTAATAATCCCATTTTTTCTAAATGTCTCTGTTATCTGATTATGTCTTTTTTTTTTCTGTAATTGCAGTGGAATACAGTTATTACCGAATTATGTAATCCCATTACATGTAATCTGTTACTCCCCAAGCCTGCCTGTTGATATAAAACATACATTCTTAAATCAGTGAGTGTTTACAATAGCATGAAAGCTCTACAAAGCTGCACTGTATGTGTGCAGGCTATTGACTGTAAGGCGATTTTTTTCAACTTGGCCACTGCTGAGCTGAACTGAGCTTTTACAGGAACAGGAACGTTCTCTTAAGTTCCCCTAGTGCTGTTCTTCATAGTCACTGGAGGCGTCCTCCTCGCAGAGCAACAGTCCTGCCTTCCAGCCCATTATTTTATCAGCGATACATAAATATGCGCCGAGCTGGAGAGCGAGCAGGAAAAGAGAGAAGAGAGAGAAGTTTAAGGAAGGGAAAAAACTAAGAGAAATATGGGTTAGAAGTGGGAGGCGAGACTGAAGTTTCAAATTGAGACAGACAGGAGAGATGAAAAGGCAAGAGGGAGGATGAGAGCGCGCAGAACGGGGACAAGGTAACATGACAGAGCAGCAGTGATCTCGGAGATGAGAGCCTGGAGCGAGAAGAGGTGTTAAGACGAGGAGTTAAACGGCAGCAGCATATGACACAGAAATTTCATCAGGGCCCCTCCAGGGCATCATATGTGACAAATTTTGTGTTAAGAAGCAGGGGGAGTGCGAGCATATGGTGGTATGTAATATTGATGGTGCACGAGTGCCCGTCTCCTCGGTGTGGCATAATAGCCCTGCAGTGATTTTCATGGCGTTTAGCTCAGCGTTGTTGCTCCTCAGTCTCTGGTTGGTTTTGCTCATTAAAGATTTAGAGACAAAAGAGAAGAAGCGTTTCTGTACCCCAAAGTGAAAGAAAGAAGAAACTCAGAACAGAAGAAGACAACAGGGGACTGAAAGAGAGAAGAAAGCAAGATTAAAGAGATAGCTTATGTTATTTGATGTGAGGTTGTATGAGGTACCACAGTCACTGTGTTACCTGCAGTGTAGGAAGCTAAGCAATTAACTGCTGTGGACATGTCAGCGGCAAAAAGTGTTTTAGCCACGTAAAAACACAGCTACCGCTTTCAATTCATTTCATTTATTATTATACAGGAATAGATTAAAACATGAAAAAAAATAGTTCCTGTTCTGCAGCATATAAAAGACAAAATCACACCACAAAACAGAGACATTCAACAAAAAAAACAACAACAAAAAGACAGAACAGCAACACGGGCATTCAGGGAGGACTTAAAAGAAGTGGGCAGATATTATGGGTTAAATCAGTGGTTTCAAGTGTGCCTTCTATCAGATAGTGTTTACACGCCAGTTTAAAATGTGTAACTGAGGTTGTTGTTCTAATATAATATGGGATCTCATTCCAGAGTTTTGTGTATGTGTGAACAAACAATCTCTGACCGTCGCTATTTTTATAAGCGTATGGGAGACTGATTTAGTGATTTGTTCCTGTCTTATGTTTTGTCTTGGAACTAGATTAGTGACTGTTGGAGACGTGTTATTGTTTTGAATCTGCTAATAAAATTTAATAGCTTGATTATTTGTGTAGTTCTGAAAAATCATTGCGTTAGAATGTGAGAGTGCAGTGGTGAGTCCAGCGGGGAGAGTTGCCCTGGATCGTATAAACTCTATTGTACAGTCTTGCTATTTGGTAATTTCCTTTGTGGTGATAGTGACATTAACTTTACAGTAAGACCACCATTATAAATTATTTATAAATGTTTTATCATTGGTTATTTATTAGGCTGTTAACACTCATTAATAAGCTGTTACAACACATTAGATAAAAAGGGCAACAGTCACCTGTTGTTTGCCAAATAGTGAGCCACAGTTATGTGTACTGTTAAGCCTCAGAGCTCATTGCTTACTGATCCTCTTTTGCTGTCTCTTCCATCAGCAGCATTTATACCTGTCAGCTTCATCACACGTTTATCCCCACCAGTGTGTGCATTTGTGAGTGAGTGAGTGTGCGTGCGTCATCAATGGAGCTGCATCTTGTCTGCAGCTGATGTCAAATACTGCTGGACCGATCAACCATTCATGAAGGACCTCTGTGATCCATAATTTGTTGAAAAATGTTGAAAAACCTTTTTTTTATGTCTCTGCACTGGTGGCAGACGTGGCCAGAGACATTGTGTTTTTTTGGGTCATCCCATTCTTGTCGACGTGAGATCTCACGAACGCCTTGAGAAAATTTCTTCAAACTTCACATAAGTGACCACTTGGACTCAAAGATGAACTGATTAGATTTTTCTAGTGAAAGGTCAAAGGTCACTGTGACCTCATGTCCGCCCAGTTCCTGTGAAGGCGATATCTTAGGAACTCCTGGCGGGAATTTCTTCAACTTCGTTCAAGCGTCCATTAAGGATGAACTCATTGGATTTTGGAGGTCAAAGGTAAAAGTCGCTAAGCACATTTTTGGCCATAACTCAAAAATCTGTGCGCTATAAATATCTAACACGATAAAATTATGAGGTGATGATGTTTTATATCCAAAAGGTCGAAGGTCAACTTCACTGTGACATCATAATGTTCAGCTCTCTATCAGTCCTCTGTACTCCACTGTAAAAAATAGTCTCTGAGTGAAAACAGCATGTTTCTCACTGGAAATTACAACAGTGAGACATCCGACTGCTCTGTTTTATACGACCATTGACAGATGACTTCTCTCTCTTCTTAACCGCCACTGGGGCCGCAAGTGATCAACAACTGCTTCAGTTTAAAATCTTGTTTCACTTCAGGTTAACGAATGTGGGGTCATGTTAATGTTGGCAAAACTTTGCAAATCTCTGCTGGTTGCATCTGGCATTTGTGGTGGCATTGCAGTAGTGCTTCACCATCTGCTGCCTGGCCAGGATCTGTACTCTACTGAGTGACCTCTTCTAGTTATTAGTAACATGCCAGCATTTAGCCACCACCAGGATATCTTAATAGTCTAAAAGTTTCATTTGGCATCAAATTAACACATGAAATTACCAGATTCATACACTAAAATATTGTTTACCTTGACATTTTCAGCATGGACTGCGTTACACTTTACACTGAGCCTCCCTTTGCCAGTTATAAATGTTAATAAGTTATTAGTAAGATTAATTGGTAGTAAGCAGTAAATGGACAAATAGTGAGTCCACATCTATGTATGAACTGACCTGTGATGACGCTGTAATTGATTAATTATTAATGGTTTATAAAGTATTTACAACCAAATTTATAAACCATCGATAAATTATTTATAATGGTACCCTTACATTAAAGTGGTACCAAAAAATCAATATCAGTTTAAGCGTATCATCACTGTAAATGTCTCAACTCACAAGGGAGAACTCACTCCTGCAGTTTTATTGAAAAATTAAAAATCACCAAGATAAATGATAGAGAGATAACTGGTTTTTATAGGGCAGCGACGTTATGGCCATATTTAGAACAATTTCATGGATTTACTTTGTTGTCAGACAGCCTTTTCCAACAGGAAACAGCTGTTAAATGAGCCAGATATCGCACTCTCTGAACCAACCAAACTCCATAGGCGAAATCAACAATTTTACTTTGCAGAACACAGGAGTTTCTGCCTCAGTCAGTTACTCTGTTTGTGTTATTGTGTGACTTTTGCATTTTAAAAGGATAGTAAAGATTCACAAAAGCACACAATAAACAAAACCGACAATCTGATCAAGACAGCAGCAACTCCAGGGTTCTGCGAGGTAAACCTTATTAATTTGCCTGTGGAGTCTGGTTTGTTTGGAGTGAGCGATACTTGGCTTATATTACAGAGGTTTCCCATTGGATAAGGCTGTCTGACAGGAAATTAAAGCAGTGTATATTATATTCTAAATGTGGCATAAACTTAAAGTGATATTGATTTTTTTTAGGTGGCTAAAAAATGTTTTGCTGCTGACGCCGTCCACAGCAGTAGTCTCTGCTTCCCAAACTCCGGGTCTAAATATGCCTTTAGGGAAAGACAGATTTGTTGTTTGTGTGGAGGGTTGAGGGGAAACAGTAGTGAAATGGAACAAAAGGAAGAAGGATGGATGGAGAGATCAGATGACAAAATAAAGGCTAAAGCAAATAGCTGAGAAGAATCAAAGGGGAAAGAAACTAAAAGGCATGAAGAGACACTGAAAGAGGGAAGTGGGAGTTTTTGTTAAGCCGGCGCTTTAACACACCCTTCACGGGTCGAGGGGGTCAAGCCCCTTTGAGTGTGTGTGTATATGTGTGTTTGTGTATGTGAAAAGCTGTGTTTGCTCCAATAGACATCGTCTCTGAATGGCTCTTTGTTAGAGTTGATGCTGCATTGATTTGATACAAAACAGCAAAGAGGAGAGGAGGGGGTGAGTTTGATTTGTAGTTTGGGTGAAAACTACATCTATCCAAAAGAAAAAAATATATAAACTCCAATTCCAAAAATGTTGTGACAGGGCAACAACAGACTGAGAAAGTTTGGAACATTTGACAGGTTAACTGGTAACAAGTGACAGTATCATGATTGGTTATTTAAGGAGCATCCTTGAAAGGCTCAGTTGTTCACAAGCATGGATGAGGTGAGGTTCAGCTCTTTGTGAAAAACTGCAAATAGTCCAACAGTTTAAGAAGAACGTTTGTCAACACAAAACTGCAGGAATTTAGGGATTTCACCATCTACAATCATGAATGTCATTATAATTCAGAGAATCAGGAGAACACAGTTTGTTGCTGCACCTGCAAATGTTAGGATTCTACCTTGCAAAGAGAAAAGCATATATCAACAACATCCAGAAATGCTGCAGACATCTGAGATGAACTGATTCAAAGTGGAAAAGTGTGCTGTGGTCTGACGAGTCCACATTTCAGTTTTTCTTTTTGGAAATCCTGGATATTGTGTCCTTCAGGCTAAAGAGGAAAGGACCATCAGATTGTTACCAGCTCTGATTTTTAAAGCCAGCATCTGTGATGGTATGGGGGTGCGATAGCGCCTGTGGCATCATGGGTAATTGTCATCCAGATAATGTCTTTTTTAGAAAACGTACCTGTAAGACCATGTCAAGACAAATTCTGCATGTGTTACAACAGTGTGGCGTGGTGCATTATGAAGCACATAGGCTGTTGAGCACCTGAAGTTGTATATCCAACATGAATGAGAAAGAATTTTACTTTCAGAACTTAAACAATTAGTGTCCTCAGTTCACAAACACTTACTGAGTGTTGTTAAAAGAAAAGGTGATGTGTCACAGTGTTAAACATGACCCTGTCCAAACCTTTTTGGAACATGTTGCAGGCATCAAATTCAGAATGAGTGTAAATTTACAAAAAACAATAAAGTTTATCAGTTTGATTATTAAATATCTTGTCTTTGTACCGTATTCAATTGAATCAAGGTCAAAAAGGATTTGTGAATCAGTGTATTCTGTTTTTATTTCCATTTTACACAACGTCGCAGCTTTGTACCACTAGAAACCCCGGTGACAGATCTCTTTTTCAACTTCAAAGAGTTTCAGAGGCGCTTATTGAACATGCATCGATTCTGCTGCCTGTTCTTCCTTCATCACCCTCCTGGGATTACTGAGCTTTAAGCCAGTGACTCACAGAGATGGAGTGAAAGCTCCTCGCTGAGCCGCTCTGTCTCCTCGCCTGCTACACAGATCAGGATCAGATAACCTTACAAGAATCCTAATCGCTGCAATTAAGGACTCAGAAGTTGGTGGAATAGTAAACGTACCTTCCTGCGCGGGCGGGGAGGTGGGCAGCACAGTGGCGAGGGGTCTTCATCCCTCTTCCTGTCCTTCTTCAGTGTTCGAACATAAGAGATTCTCCTCTTAACGCTCCTGTCCTTGTCTTCTCCCTCTGCAGATGCCTGTTTGGTCCTGCTCTGCTGGCTCTGGCTGGACTGGGTGGGACGTCCCACTGTCAGGGCTGCAGGTGTCTCCTGCCAAGCCGTCTCCAGGTAAACGTGGACGCACACACACACGGCAGTGAGCAGGACACCCAAACGCAGCAGCAGTCCCAGAGTGAGACACTCCTTGCCCATGTCCATCCACTGTTTTGTCCTCTCTGTCTCTTCTGTTTCTATCCCATTCTTCTTCTCCTACTGGTCAAAGAGTTCTTCTCTTTCTTCTCTTTCTTCTCTTGTCTTCTCTTCTCTTCTCTTCTCGTCTCTCCTCTCCTCTCCTCTTCTCTCATTCCATTGAGGTCCAAAGTCCACCATTCGTCCACCAACAGTCTTGAGTTAATGAGCCACGAACATGTCAAGAACACCTCCAGCTCATACACCAACACACGTGCGTGCTCGTGTGTTTGTGTGTGTGTTTGTGTCATGAGGCTCTGCAAACAGTTTCAGAAGTACAATGTGTGCCGCCCTCTTTGAAAACTTTGGGAACTCCCTCCTCACACTCTCAAGTCCCCCCCTTTTGCCCAAACACACACGCCCCTTTAATTTGCTTTCTTTTTCTTTCTTTCTTTCTATCAGGCTCACATCACACACACACACACACACTCTGCTCCCTCCCTCGGGTTGCCTCTCCCGCCCCACAGACTCTCGGGTTACTGTGTAACTCTAGATATGGGCAGGGTCTGCAGCACTACGGGCCCATGCAGGTCCCTCTCAGCATCTGTGAACAGGAGCGAGGACAGCTCAGCCTGGATTTGTAGAGCGGATAATATTGCTCACATGATGCTCGAGTCTGATTTTTTTGTTGTTGTTGATGCAAAATGCATTAAAATGACAGTTTAAATGGATATTAAAAAAATAATTTGGTGAAATTTTGATGTGCAACATTTGCAACATGTAACATTTCCGCATTTACAGTTTCTCACAATTGCTAAAACACTGAAACCCCACTCTCTGAACCAAATGCTCATTGCCTTAAACCCATTTATCGAATCATTCACTCTTTTGGCAGAACTCTCACTCTATAAAACACTTTTTTATTAACTTGTTGAGACACATTTTGCACAGTGATTCATTTCTGATGCAAAATGGTAAACACAGGCGGTACAAGCTGAACACGACCCCAACACAACTGTCATCTTTTACACACAGCGACTCAAAATTGTTTGCACTCGTTTCTAATGATGTGAATTAAAGTTTTTCACAATTGTTTACACGCTAAAAGTGCAGTCACTGAAATCTGAAACTCATGCACCGAATTTCTGCACAAAAGCTGCAATATTGCAAACAATTTCTGCCTTACACTCGATTCTCTCTTCTACATAAATCACACTTTTTGCAAAACACTACACACAGTTCTCTGTCGATGATCAGCATTCAAAGTTAGAGTAAAACCTCTCATGTCCCTTCGTGTACTAAGTTGTGAGTATTGTATTTTGTTGGAAAATGCAAAATGTTTTTTCAGCACAACAAAATATGTTTTCCTGCGGCTACATGCTTTGATGTAGTGTGTAATGACTGCTCAGCAGTGTTCATATAATGACGGGCTGTGTCCGTGATCTGAGAGCATTGTTTGATTTTGCCAGAAGAGTCTGAGGTTTTGTGAATGTAGTCTGAATATTTGATTTTGTGTTTGGAGTTTTGAGAAAAGGGTGGAAGGTTTCAAGAAATTTGTCTTAGCAGTTGTGAAAAAACTTCTTAAACTTTAGACATATGTTACATATTTTGTTGGGTTGTGTACTTAAATTATCTCAAAGCCAGAGAAATCCAGGATGAGTTGCCAGTTGCTTTAACTTTAAGAAACTGGATGTTGTGTAAAACATAAATAAAACAGAATGCCACGATTTGCAAAAACTTTTCAACTTGTATTTAATTGAATACAGTACAAAGACAAGATGTTTGATATTCAAACTGATAAACGTTATTTGTTCATTCTGCAGTCCAGACCTGTCGCCTACTGAAAATGTGTGGTGCATTATGAAGTGCAAAATAAAGCAACAGAGACTCTGGACTGCTTGGTCGTACACCGAGCAAGAAGGAGAAAGAATTTCACTTTCAGAACTTAAACAATTAGTGTCCTCAGTTCACAAACACCTACTGAGTGTTGTTAAAAGAAAAGGTGATGTATCATAGCGGTAAACATGCTCCTGTCCAAACTTCTTTGGAACATGTTGCAGGTATTGCAGGTACTGTTTCCAATTGAATATAGGCTAAAAGTTTTTCCAGATCATTGCATTCTCTTTTTATTTTTCATTTTACACAACATACCAACTTTTTTTGCATGTCTTTTGTCGTTGTTTTAATGTGAGAGAGACGGCAGACGTCTAAAACTAACACGCACCAAACATACAAATGAGGTACGCAGAAAAATGTGAACAGGAACACATCTCAGGCATCTTTCCAACACTCCTAGTTACATATCAAAGACTTAACTCACTTATAAAGTAATCAGAGCCTGAAGCATCAACACAACTCAGGAAAGGTTGCCATATCAATGCAGGCTCGTCGGCTTAATAACTCACACAAACACGTTATTAAATAGATCCATTTCTATTTAAACATCGCTCCTCTATGCATTCCTAAATTAATTATATTGTTATTGGCAATAATCAGCTAGTTCTTGAAATCTCTGGCAACTTGCTGAAGATAACTTCTGTGTTTTATTTTCCTTGGCAGTAATTCTTAGAAAAATTAATTTTGTGAGCCAACGCTGGCCTCATTGTCTTCTCAAGTTACTTCATTAACTTTGTCATTGATTTCCCTCCAAAGACAACTAAATCTGCTGTTATTTATGAACAAATTAATAATCAGAGCTCCTCCTTGTTGCGCGCCCGTTGATTAAACATGTTATTGATATTTTAAACCGGAGCAGGACGACGTCGTTTATCAGGCCTGCCAAAGCCGATTATTTTTGAACTGAGAAAAGCGCAGCCGCTCACAACAGTTTTCATACTCGGATGGAAATTGGATTTGCCTGGCTCCACAGAGCATCCTGACAGAGCTACATAAATGCAGGATAATGATAAGGCGGCCTTCTTTCTGCTGTCAGTGAGTCAATGACAAAGTTTTGTGTTCAGATACCCGCTTATAAGTAGCTTTCTACTGCCCCCCTTTGGACTGAAAATAATACTTCCCTATAATGACAGCATATATACACTGAGGTCTGAAGTTTCACAGTTATTTTGGTTTCTAAGGACAATAAACACTCATCAAAACATTCATGCATTAGTTAAAATAGTTGAAATATATTTAAATTAGGATATACAATGGACAGCAGATGAACTTAAACACATCCCTTCAGAAACAGTGCTGCTTGATTTGCATTCATACAAGTAACATGTGCCAGATGTGCACAGTTTTATAGACACTGGGAGGATAATTAGGTGGTAAGTGACAAAATTTAATCAATCAAATTCTCAGTCACAGTCTGTGTGAAATGTTTGTTTATGATTTTATTGTCACAGTCTGTCTTTTTGTCCCCTTTTCCCCAGCTCCCCTCATCGCCATTTTCCATCCATCACCAGACGCCCTCAGACTCATCATAATAAAACATCTGCGAGATCTGACAAAAAAAAGTACGTCTCTGGGGTCTGCAGGTGCCCCGGTCAGAAGGATTAATGAGCATTTGGAAAGACTTTGTGGTTTTCTAGGATTATAAACAGCTCTGCGTACGAATGACCATAATTTAATTGACGCAGGGTTTGAATTTAATTTTTTTTTGTCGTGTTTCCAAGGTTTGGATAAGGTGCTTGCTAACACTTTCATAATAAATTGCTGTTGCTACTTGACTGAATAGTTTGATTTTTAGAAAAGGAAATGAAGGTGTTTTCCTTTAACTTGTCACCCTTATGTACAATGCTATCACGAAACAGAATTTTGGTTTTTTATTTAACACTACAGTGGTGGAAAGAGTACTGAAAATCCCTACTCAAGTACAAGTACTGTTACATTGCTAAAATATTACTCAATTACAAGTTAAAGTACCGGTGCTAGAAAAATACTTAAGTAAAAATGCATAGTAGTTGTTTAAAAAATACTCAGAGTATTAGTTACTTTTTAAACATTAATGCATTATGAATAGGGGTTTGCGACTTTTGTGTATTTTTCTTAACTGGTAGTTGTAAAAGTTAACAAGATTAATCATTTATATAAATCTTTTGCAATTATTTTCTTTCTTTTTTTTAAGTTTATTTCTTCTTATTCAACAAAAGGCTCCAGCAGACAAAACTGTGTCAAATGAGGTGCAATTACAGTCATGACTATTGATTAAATATCGATTCATGCATGAATTAATACACAAATGAATCGATTAATCATTAATCATTAACATCTGTACTCCGAACGTGAGCTGCTGCAACATTTTTCCTGATCTTCACTGGCTTGTTTGTGATCAGATCACCTGATTGGCTGCTAAAATGCAGACAAAAGGTTTCAAATTTCACTCTGTACTCAACTATGATTTTAAAAGTAACTAAGTAGATTACAGAGTGTAATGCATACTTAAGAACAAGTAAAAGTTCAGACTTGAAAATCTGCTCATAAAAGTACAAGTACCCAAAAAACTTAACCACTGTAACTTAAGTATTTGTAATTAGTTACTTCCACCCCTGTCGCACAATAACTTCTGATTTAATGTGATAAATAAGTGAAATAATCTGTTTATCTATATATCTATAAATGTGTAATTTATCACGGCTGTGAGGTTTGAAAATGCATCTTGAAAAGTGAAATGAAGGCAGATATGTAGAGAATCTCTGCTGCCACCCAGTGGTTCATCGTGGTCACTTATCACCTCCATATGGAACAGATTACAACATATAAAGTGAGTCTGAATGCCTGAAGTGACTGTAATTTAACTGCCAACGGCCCTGGAAGCAATGAGAGAATCCAGAAGGAATGAACCCTCTTAAACTGACTTCAAGCAGAACAAGGATGATACGAAAACATCACAAAGGCCGAGCTCAGGTTCAGCTCAGGTTGTTTACGTGTGTGTGAGTGTGTGTTCAGTACAGTGCAGAGGAATGTGTGCTCGAGGGGAGGACGAATAACAAGAAACAACTTTTATCCTGAAAAAAAGATGACGCAGAAAGTCGGACACATGTTGTGTATCGCACAAGAAAAAGTACCGTGTTTCTGTTGTGGTTTTTTCAGACTGAACACAGGAGATTTTTTTTTTTTACACATATTGTAATGATTTGTCAGGATTTGGCCAAAATCCGATGCCACATGGAATGCATTCATGTCTGGCTGCTTTTTTTTTTTTGTTCCCCTCCGTTCTTCTCCTGTTCTCCTCTCCTCTGACCAGAGAGCAGCGGTCATGTCAACTTGATCCACAGGCTCCTCCTGATTTAGCTGTGCACAAAGGTCAGAGGTCAGGCAGAGGCCCGACGTTGACTCGACAGACTCAACCATTAAAGGCAGGAGACACCGTTTTATTTTGATAATAAAGAGTGATCTAATTCACTTCACTACAAATAAAGGTTCCACAAGGGTTCTTCTTGAAGGGATGAGGTTCCACCCTGAAACATTTGCCTCTGATGAACACTTTTTTTGAAGAAAGGGTTTGTCAAGGGTTCTTTATAAGACCAAAGGTTCCATAAGGAACCCTTTTTATCCAAACAAACCTTTTGAAGAAGTTTTTCACAGAGGGTTTGTTAAGGATTTTTTTTACCATAATAAAAAAGGGTTCTGAGCAGAACCTCTGGGTGGGTTCTAGATAGAACCCTTTGAACATAAAAAATGTTCTCTGTAAACCCCCCTGAACATGTTCTTGATAAAACCCATGGAATACAAAAAGGTTCTCAGTAAAATCCCCTGAATGTTATCTGGATAAAACCCTTGGAATATAAAAAAAATTCTTGGTAGAACCTTGAGTGTGTCCTAGATAAAACCCTGAGAACATAAAGAGGTTATTGGTAGAACCCTGAGTATATTCTAGGTAAAACCCTCGGAATATAAAAATGTTCTTGGTAGAGCCCCAAGTGTGTTCTAGATAAAACCTGAGAACATAAAGAGGTTCTTGGTAAAACCTTGAGTGTATTCTAGGTAAATGCCATGGAATATAAAAAGGTTATCCAAAGAACCTCCCATGTGTTCTAGATAAAACCCATGGAATACAAAAAGGTTCTTGGTAGAACCCCTTGGTGTTCTCTGTAGATAAAAAGTTTCTTGGAAGAACCCAGTCTGTGTCCTCAGAAAAACCCTGAGAACATAAAGAGGTTCTTGGTAGAACCCCAAATGTATTCTAGGTGAAACCCATGGAATATAAAAAGGTTCTCTTAAGAACCCCCTCAGTGTGTTCTCGATAAAACCTGTTGAGTATAAAAAGGTTCTCAGCAGAACCCCCTGGGTGGGTTCTTGTTGGCACCATTACAAGGTAGAAAACTTCTGGATAGAATCTCCAGAGAGAGTTCTAGGTGGAACTATCACACAATATAAGGGTTCTCCCTCAGAATTCAAAGGGTCCTTGGCAGAACCCTCTGAATGTGTTCGAGATAAAACCCGCTGAATATAGAATGGTTCTAAGTAGAACCCCCTCAATGCATTCTCAATGAAAACCCTTGGAATATAAAGAGGTTCTCTGTAGAACTCCCTGTGTGTGTTCTCTCATACAGGGTCCAGGGTGGAACCTTTCACAGATGGTTCAGGGTATAACCCCTTATGTTGGGTTGTGGAACTCTGAAAGTGTTCCAAGTGGGACCTTGACAAAAGATTCTAACAGGAACCACAAAGGGTTCTCCAATGGGGACAACCCTAAGAACACTTAATGGTTCTAGTTAGCACCTTTATTTCTCAGATTGTTGGCAGAAAATCTTTGGCTCTGAAAAGGTGTTGGAGGCTCTAATGACAAACAGTAAATTGATCCCCCTGGGATAATAAGTGGAGAACAGAACAATGGAGAACAATGAAAACACAAACTGTAAGAAGATTTGTGTAAACGCACAGACTCACACAATGACTGTGTGCACATGTGTGATTACAGGCTGTAAAAGGTGACGTTTACAGATTGAAAAATTCCTTTTTCTGTGCAGAAATTCAAGATAACGAGAGCTCGCAGGTGGGATTTACTGGACGCTATCTTGTAAACAAACAGCAGGTCCCCTGATATGTGCAGGTTTCACAACACACCAAGTTAAACTAGATTAAACTGGACTGAAATAGGTTAATCTCTCACTAAAATAAAGGCCTTTTTTTTTCCTGGCGGGAGAAACACTGAGACCCGGGCAGCGTCGTTGAAGTCTCGCTCGGTGGGAAGCAGCCAGTTGTGACAGGAGCAGGTGAATGTTAGTGTGTGTTTGCTTTCAGCTGGGGCCCAAAATACCACACGGACACACAAAGTTCACAAAGTCTGACTTAAAAAACATATAAATATATGCACATTCAAATCCAGAATACTGCACGATTACACCTCTGTTCACTGTCACTGTAATCTGATCTACAACAAAGTTCACAAAAACCTGTGTACACTCAGACCAAGAACAATTCACACTTAAAACTATTCTATCAGTATACTATAAGTTTACTGATGTAAACCCAAATTAAATAGTTTACTACATCCAGACATGTTTGTTGCCCTAAATTAAAATTAATTACCTAAATAAATAATGAAAATAATTTGTGCTATCAGGACTTAGTTTGCATAAAAAGGCGGGAAACTGTTAACTTTCAGCTGCTCTGTATTCTTGAACAAAATGTTACATTGTTTGCTAGCTAGCTAAAAAGTTAACATTACTTCATTAGCTTGCTAGTTACAGTAGTCAAGTTCACACAATTTTACATTGTTAGCTAGCTACTTTAAAAGTCAACAAAATTTTACATTGTTTGCTAGCTTGAAAAAAGTTAAAAAAAACTGTATATTGCTAGCTAGCTAGCTAAAAAGTTAACAAAACTTCACATTGTTTGTGAGCTAGTTAAAAGATAAAACTTTATATTGTTAGCTAGCTAGCTAAAAAGTTAACAAAACAAAAAAAAAGAAAAATAAGGTTAAAGAGAGGTTTAAATGGAATCTTTCTTCATTTTGAGCTTGTTTCAAAGTTTGGTGCGACATAATTTGAAGTTAAACCATTATTTAATCGTGTTTAAAAATGAATCCTTGCTGGTGCAACAACTCAGTCTGAAGTTACAGTAAGTCACAGAACGTTTTATGGCCTCCCATTCAGTGTGGAGCTACCGAATCAAAGCTTTTTGTTTTTTTGTTTTTTTGCACACCTTCAACAAACACTGGAGCCGGACAGGATACATGCAAAAGTAATCATTCACCCCTCAACAAGGATCAGCACATTTTATCCTTAGTGACACATGATGCAAAGTTTTATCAGCTTCCCCTCAATGCCTTTGAAAACAAGGATGTGGACAGAAAACAAACACTGACAGGTCATTGCGGGGAGAGAAAGAGGTCAGCAGAAACTTCAAAAAACGGATCAAACTCCAGGGGTCACGAACTCACACACTGTCAACAGCACATCCCACATTTAATGGAATTACTCATATAGCCTAAATATTATAAGGAACAGCTTATATTATGTACAGTTTGTTTATAATAACACAGTTTGTAGTCTCTAACATCACTGTCTAGTGTATATGATATATGATTTATGGCCACAGCATCTGTCTGTGCTATAAATCAGTCTTCTTTATGTTATAAGCTTACGTTATGTTTGGCATACGAAACAAGATGCAGTTTGTAGGCCAGAAAGGCTGATGATCATCTGAGTTGTGTTTGTTTATGTTAATCAAATCAGTGTAATCATCATTTAAATGCCGACAAATCATGTGTAATCTGTAAATGATTTGTTGGTGTTTAAATGTTACATCTAAAACATTAAATATTAAAAAGAAAACGTTGTGCTGATTTCAAGCTCGCACACTGTCTATAAATTGTCAGCCTGCGTGAATTGTAATCTCAATTATACCACTGCTGTTTGATTGTTTCCCATCGGAGCAAGTGGAGCAGATGGCAAGTTGGTGCGGCGGCGAAAGCAAACACTCATAGTTTGTAGTTGTAGTCCTGTCGAATCCAGCCCAGGCAAGGTACAGTAAGTCAATACAGCCACAACCACTGCAGGCATCAATTATTAATCAAAGGCTCCAGTAGGAACGCTTGTAGAAGCAGAGACACAGAGAGGCAGGCTTCGAGTTCAAGAGGCTCTGTGTCAGGAATTAGCCTCTGGTTTTTGGGATGGTTTGTCCAGCGTCGTAAATACAGTGACACTTAACTGCATCTTCAGGTCAAAATTAAACACAGAGGTATGCAAATGCACACTGAGTCATACACAGAGGTGATATTTGTACTGTACATTCTGGGTAAACTTGTGTAGCAAGAGAACCAGAGAAGGTTTGATTTACCCTTTAAGACCAATGACTGCAGCACGCTCATCACACTACTCCTTTGCTAGCTAGCTGGCAAACGATGTAATAATGTACAATGATAATGATGTAGTAATGTTTTAGTAACTTTTTAAGTAACTTTTTAGTGTTTTTGTGATCTTTCTAAAAAAAATATTGTCCTTTATTAAATAATAAATCTGATGTGTACAGTACTTTATGTTCGTTTAAAATTTGTTTGTCCTTTTAACTTTAAGTGCTTCTGCTCTCCTTGTTTAATAAAATAAAATAAAAGTGGCCAGCCATGACCTAAGCATGTGCAAAACATGATATTTTTGTGGCAATGCTTGAATTACGTATGTCTAGAACAGAGACATGATGCATTATGTTAATGTCCGTTACGCTTCACCATCCAATGGGTTCAGCCGAAAGGAACTTATAGCCTGGTCTTGCAAAATTATTGTTGTTGCACTGAATCATAACCTTTTAACAGAGAATCATGATGCATCTAAGAATCTTGTTGCAGCCCTGGTTCAGAGTGAGTAAAAGAAATGAAAAGAGGGATTAACCATGACCCTGGGATGATTATCATCTCTGCAGCTCATTACTACTACACTTAAGCTGTAAACACCAGACATATTTCATACAGCAGCTGTATGTTTCACTTACGTTTTTAAAGGTTGTTCCTGACAGGGGTAAGCTCTGAGAAGAAATATGGCTCCATGGTGTCAGAGGCCCAGTGTTACACTTGTGGATGTTATGCAAGGGCAGAATGTTTAGACAGAATAAACAGTTACGGTCTAGACTGATGGTCGAGTTCATCCTAAGAAATATGTCAGAACAACCCCCCCCCCCCCCCCCCCCGCATGTATCCCCAAATTTAAATTCTCTGTATGCAGCCATAATAACCTGAAACTGGTGGCATAAACTCAACTGAAACTAAGGTTGCCTTTCATCTAATTTAATCCAAGTACTAGCTTAGAAAAAAAGGAGCTGCCAAAGGATTTCCTCAGGATGTTGTGAAGAAAAAGTCCATTCTGATTCATCATCTGTATATATGTTGTATTTTGTGTGTATTTTGAAGGAACTACAACTCTAATTTCATCATACAACCCTTGTGTAATGATAATAAATGTCCTTGGATTATTTAAGTGTTTGCCCTTAGCTACTTGACTATTCCTTTAAGCATTGCTACAAGGTTCTTAGGAATTTTCTTAGTCATTTTTAGCCTTGATATGTGGATTCTTAGTCATTGTAGCATTGATATCTAGTCTCTTAGCCATTTTTAGCATGATTCATTCAATAGTCTGCATATATATTGCATTTTGTGTGTATTATGAAGGAACTACAACTCTAATTTCATTGTACAACCCTTGTATGATGATAACAAATGTCCTTGAATCCTTTCATCACTAAGTGTTTGCCCTTAGCTACTTGACTATTCCTTTAAGCATCGCTAGAAGGTCCTCAGTAACCATTTTCCTCAGAAAATGTTCGGGGAACCATAACGGACACTTAAAAGTTAAATCATCTGTGGCACATCAGACAATGGCTGAATTTATGGTGATTGGGAGGAGGAGGAGACACCAAGATACATTTTTCAGAAAATTTCCAGTTTATGATGTTGTGAATACCACAAGAGAGAAGCTTTTATATGGACTCTTCTCGTGAACATGGTAAACATGACCCCATTCCAAATTATTAAAATACTTCACTTTTTACAGTTTGATTTCTACATATTATTAATAGTTTACTGTTTGCTTTGTGTATTAGTGTGTTTATAGTATTTTTGATTATTTTGATATGCAGATAACCGTTAGCAATGTTAGCTAGCCACAAGCTAACATAAGGTTGCTATGGCTCTTTTCTACACTCTGTGCTTGGAAGAGCCGCCCAAAATGAGAGCGATCAACGTACACTGAATTGTGAAAGTGAGCATAACATGTTCACTGCTGTTTGTGTTAAATCCCAAACTTACCCCACAGATCTGTCAGCTATTTTGATCTGGGAGATGAGCGGACACTTTTTACAGCGCTGACACAGAGCTGCACGCACTAAGCAGACACAGACACCAGCGCTGCTTGGTCAGTGTAAAACACACAGGCAGCCCTCAGGACTTCTGTGTAAAAAGAGCCTCTATGGAGTTCACTGCCCTCCGCCTAAACTTCACCGTAGTTTTTGTCACGTTAACAGCCACCTAGGCTAGCCAACTGGCGAACCTCACTATTTTCTGTAAAAACACCTGTGTGATTATAAAAATGATCAAAAATACTAACCAAACACTAATACACACTATATACAAAACAAACTGTAAAATATTAACAGTATGTACAAATCAAACAGTAAAAAGTGAAGTTTTTTAGTAACTCAGGAATTGAAAAGGTATGTTAGCTCTGAAGCTCTGAAGGTAGAATCTGTAATGGATGATGCTGTGAGTGAAGTGTAACCATGGTAACTGATGACTTGTGACAGTAACTTCCCTGTCACAAAACCATACAGGCTTTATCCGACACTCCTAAATGAATCTTAAGGAAATATTTTGCTCAAGGAGCAAATTTAAGATCGAAACTTATGGTAGCTTGTGCGCAGACTGTGTGCCCAGACTCTCCCTGTGAAAACACTCTCAAGGGTTACTTCACTGTATGGGAATGTGTGATGGACTCATGGTACCATTTATAGTGACTTCTCAGAGCTGAGACAAGTTTTAAACAAACAGAAAGTTTTTTCAGAGGTCAAGAGGTGCATTAAAAAAAAAATAATAAAGAGAAATCACATCAACAACTTAATATTTAATCATGTTTAAATAGTGACATTTCTCTGTCACGTTCCAAAACATCATGGTCTGCAGCCAGAGCGGCTGTTTTTCTTCCCGCTGCTGCAGCGGTTGAAAGTGGACCTCTTGTTGGTTGGTGTGTGTGTGTGTGTATGATGTGTGTGTGATATATGTGCATGTGTGTGTGTGTGTGTGTGTGTTATGTGTGTGTGTGTGCGCCCCTCCTACCCTCGCTCGGTGAAAGCCTCAGTTTATTATCTGGTGTTGAAGCGCTCGGAGGATCCGCTGCCCGCCGGGGGAGAGACGCCTGGACGCACAAATTCATCTTCAGGAAAAATGACGAAGGTTGAGACTTTATTCGACGAGCTCGGACATTTCAAAAGGTAGGCTGAGAAAGCATCTGTGCTCCTGATTTATTAAACTGGATTATTTGCTTTGTTCTGTGCATGTGTTCGGGTATCAGTGCCAAGCAGCCAGATTTTTATTCCAGGTTACCAGTGCGCTTTTGAAAGTAAACAATAAAAACACAAAGTTGTGCGCAAAGTTTCCTGGATGTGTTTGCTTTTACATCTCTTTCTATAAAAACCTCAACGTTTGCTGAATAGTGTGTCTTCACTTGGACGAACTTTTGTGTCTTTGTGCTCAGGTTTCTGCAAGAGTCTAGAATCCAATAATCTGAATTTTAGGACTTAAAATGTCTTAAATAAGATTTTGAATTATGAGGTTACAAAGTCACCCTTTTAAACTTTGTCTTGGGGTTGAATAACTGCATTGATCACACTGTAACAACTACAAATAATAAATAAACAATAATGCATGTACTGTTTTTGCCAGTGTGGACGTTAAAAAAAAGTCTTAAATTGATTTCCTAATTGTCTTAATAAAGGTTTTAAAAAGTCTTAAATTAACTTGCTGAAACCTGCAGAAACCCTGATCTTATATTTATGAAAAAATAACTGTAAGTTGGCCTATTTTAAATGCTATTAGAACTGATATATCCATTTGAAGTGCATTATCAATCATGTTTTCTTACCTTTAAGTGTGCTGAAAAGAGATGAGAAATATTCAATTTCCTAAAGTGTGAATTCACTTTAATTCTCCATTGTTTAGGTTTTCTCACAAAGTACAAGTCAAATGAATGCTTCATGTGCAGTTAAGAGCTGCAACGATTAGTCGATTGATTGATCAGTTGTCAAATAGTTTATAATAGTCGCCAACTGTTTTGATTATTGAGTCATTTATTTTAGAAAAAATGTCCAAATTCTCCGATTTCACCTGCTCAAATATAAATATTTTCTGGTTTCTTTAGTCCTCTATTACAGTAACTGAGTATCGTTGGATTATGGACAAAACAATAAATTTGAGGACGTCACCTTAGGTTTAGGGAAACACTGATCAACATTTTTCACATTTTTCTGACATTTTATGGACCAAACAGCTAATTGATTTATTGAAAAAAATGATCAACAGATTAATCGATGATAAAAATAAAAGTTAGTTACAAGTTTGTCCTTTTGTGTAACACAGTATCGTTGTTCCCACAACTTGTTTCTGTAGTTGAAAAGTAATAATAATGTAGTTAATAAGTAATAATCAAGAAAGTGTGCTATATGTTGAAAGACAAGAAGGAGATTTTCACTTGTCCATGGCTCAGTCCAACTTGTCTAAAATTCTGTCAGAATTTCTGTTAAATCTGCTGTTTGTGATGCTTACTTGTTTTTGAACTAATCACTGTGACACTTTGTGCAGATATACAGAATACAGTGGCACTAATGGGATTTTAAAGGACAATATTTAACGAACTGCATGTCCAAAAATGAGTACAACAGTACAAAAAGTGAGTTGGAGCCATAAACAGGATATTAAGTTGGTTATACAATATATGGTTGAAGCGAAGTTGTTTCCCCCTGCCCCCTCCTCCCCAGACTTGAGGAAGCTCAGGCAGGCTGCAGGAACACTGCAGGAGCACAAGACGAGTGCAACATTGTAAAAGACAATAATAAACAACAAAGAGTCCTCACTGTAAGGTGATCAGCTGTTTATAACTGTCAGTTGTCTGTCAATGTAAAGCTAAGCCTGTTATACTGAAAACAAAAGCCCACTGCTCTGAAAATACACAGTCTGGAGTTTGAGGTCACTGCTTTACTGTCAACATTTACTCCTTCTGCAAGATTATTAATGATTTATTATGACTCATGAACAGACACGAACTCATTCAGCGAACATTCGGCAATAATTTGAACCCTAATTGCGCCGAATGCCACCATGGCTGTAGCGTTGTTGTCAGAGAAGAGTATTCATCTAGCGTCTTTTCTTCTCTGACAATCATCGTCATTTGATTTATTACAGAATATATTACAGATTTCTCTTAAAAGTTTTAAGGTGACCTTTTTGCAGTTGCAGTCCTAAGACTGCTCCCCATCAGTCATCATCTCTTCTTCAGCTCTGATCTCAGCATATTTTTAATTCATTGTCTTTCCCTGCAGATTTCAGGCATGCCTGTACTTTGCTGCAGTCTTCCAGGCCATGGCCTGTGGGATTCACTACCTGGCATCGGTCTTTTTAGTGGAGACGCCAAACTTTGTGTGCGACGTGCCCGGCAACATCACCGATGTCCTGTACGGTAACCTGACGGGATCCAGCCTGGAAGACATCCTGCCGGCCTTCAAGGCGGGGAAAGCGCCCATGGTGGTGATGACGGCTGAAGGAGAGCAGTGGGAGCTCAGCAGGTGCCACTGTGCCCTGCGCATCAACCCAACAGACTTCACATACGAGTTCGATGGCAACAAAACAGTGACAAAGTGCAGTGGGCACTTTGTTTACGACCACACTGAAATTCAGCAGAGCATCGTGACGGACTGGGACTTGGTGTGTGAGAAAGAGTGGCTCGCCAAACTGTGTCAGCCCACCTTCATGCTCGGGGTGCTGATCGGAGCGCTGGTGTTTGGAGACATCGCTGACAGGTGAGCAAGGGCTGCAGGATGGAGAAGGAGGTGGGTACTGGTTCAAATAGTACAGATCTCGATGTGTACTATTTGAACCAGGACTATTTCATTCATTGCTTATCAATAATATCAAGATATTTTTAATCTGTTACGTTGTACAGGATATATATCTCAATATACATTAAAAAATAGTGCAAACATTTGATGATCTTATAGAATATGATGCATTACTGTAGATAAACTACACAAAAATATATAAAGAAGGGCTGGGCGATATGGACAAAATCAAATATCACATTTTTGATCAGATACCTCAGTACTGATATTGCAACAATATTGTAGGAATTGTAATCGGTGCTTTCACAAAATATTAACACAGTGAGATTTTTGATGATCATCAGTAATGTGGATATAATTACTTAGTGGGTAAAGTCAAATAATAGAACAGCTAGAACAGTCTGGTGAGTTCATGTACAGTTAGTAGGTCATTATTGTGAAATCAACCCTGACTGGGTGTTAGACCCTGACATGAAGCGGAGGGGTCTTGAATCATCCTGAAGGGGTTTATTTCGCAACAACGACCTGCTCACTGTGCATTATCCCGCTTATTATACGGTTACTTACCAAAAAACATCAATAATTTGACACAGAATGTTAATTTTTAAATGATTTTATGGATTTAAAAAATATTTTATTGCGCCCCGAGAGTTTATGATCAGAACTGTGTCCATAGCAACAGTCTGTTCTTCATAGCAACGGCCTTTTATACAGAAATAACAGACCTTAACTGACCAATCAGAATTGAGTTTTAACAAAGTCATGTAATAATTTACTGTAATGCAGCCAGTAGCAGCCCATAATGTAATTTCTACTATCAATGTAACATGTGCCAATAACATAATTTTCCTGTTCGTAATGTAATAAAAGTTGATCATCATATAATAACTGCCCAATAAAGCAAGAAAATTTCTGAACCAATAGCATAATCGATATTGTGATATGAGACCAGATATCTTAAGATTTCGGATATTGTGATATGGCACAATGTTGTGTTTTCCTGGTTTTAAAGGCTGCGTAACAGCCAATAATGTGATAACTTTCTATAATGTAATACTTTTCTGTTCCTAATCTAATAAAAGTCAATAATGTGAAAACTTTTTGCACATGATATCATAAGTTATTACACTATTATATTATTTGGTGAAACAAAATCATTAAAAATGTAATTGCTGGAGCTGATAATGTAATGATAAGCTTATAATAATAATAATATACACATACTGTTGCTTCTTTCAAAAGACTTGCTTGAAAACCTGACAGACCCTGACCCCTGAATCCTAATTCTGAGGAACTCATCGATGTCAAAAGTAACTCAGGTATTTGAGCAGGTATTTGAAAGTAACGGTAAGTGTCATGGAAGTATAACACTTGATAGCCAATAAATTAAATTTAAATAAAATGAGAAAAGTACAGTATATTGTAACATCATCAGCTCCAATTATACATTTTTTATTATTTATTTTTAACCCAGCTAACAATTACATTATGTACAAAAATTTATTTTGTTATTGGTTCAGAAATTTTATAATATTATCGGCTTTTATTACAATAAAAAAAGAAAAATTATTATTATTATTGGGAGTTATTACATTAATTGTAGTTTTTTTCATTATTGGCTGCCACATAGCCTTTAAAACCAGGCAAACACAACATTTATGCCATATCAGATCAATATCTGAAATCTAAGATGATATCTAGTCTCATATCATAGTATTGATAGAGTATCAATATATTGTACCAGGCCTGTACAGACTGTGTTAGTGGTTGATGTGTGAGCACAGAACAGAGTGTTCGCTCTCTGCTGCCAAATAAGCATGTAGGTGTTGGAACGAGATGATGAGCGTAACAGTCAGGCAGGAAAACTGGATGGCTGGTGTGGATGATGGGACTGAGGGATGAAAGAAAGAAAGGGAGGAAGAAGACACTTTGTGACAGATCAGCTGACCCGTCCAAACATCTGCCAGCTGTTCAGCCGAGACTGAAGTGGTCAGCGTTTAGAGGAAGGACTTTAGTCTGATAAAGAGTCGAGGGTGCACTTGATTTGATGTCTGCGTGCTCAGCGTGTCTGATAAAACGGACCCCGCTAACAGAGTTAATATGGAGAAGGTAAGAATTAAGTGCTGATCGTTAATATTGACGAGTTAATCATCATCTGGTCTTATGATTTTTATCCACCGTGACTCGTGGTTGAACGGTTTTATGAGCTGAGGATTGTCAGAGTCTCGGTCCTCACACCTGCTCACACTGTGAGGTCAAGTTCTGCTTGTTAGCATCTCTTTCATGATGAGGGCAAAGTGCACTGCCATGTTTATGTGTGTGAAATACCCAGTAGCAGGGGGTGTGGGTGGGGGGACATTTTTAGCTACAGACACCTGGGTGCTGGTGTCTGCCATGCTAGGCTATATACACCCAGGTGCAAATAGCTACATTAGCTATTCCAACCTGGGTGCAAATAGGATCTGCCAATTTTTTTTTTATAGCTGCTTTACTTTAAATACAAATTAATGGATGCTGTTTTAAAGGCGTGGTATGAAAAAGTGTTCTGGTATTATTAATACTATTGAGACAACCTTATGTTCTAGTGATACCATACTTATAGCATGAAAATAAAAGTCCCAATACAACTTTGACTTTACTTTTTTCTTCAAGCATTTCTTACCTGAACATGTTAACTCTGTTACTTCAGTCCTCTTTCACCCTCTCTCTTTCTCCTCCTGCATGTCTGTCTCTCTCTCTCTCCTCCAGAGTTGGTCGGGTGAGGATTCTGAATTTCACCAGCCTCTGTCAGTTTGGTCTCGGGGTGGCTGTAGCCTTCTCTGGAAACTACTACTTCTTTGTGGTGCTCCGCTTCCTCCTCGCCATGGTGAGTTTTGTCCCGCGTGTTGCGTCTCTGCTGTGTGTGGTTGTGTATCCATGTGTGTTCTTGCATGACATGGTTGGTGGAAATGGGGAAACAAATTAATAACTTCTAACTTTGTTCATAAATGTAATCCACCAGTGTGAAACTGCAGACACACTAACACTAATGTCAGCCATTTTGAAAAAGGTCTCTGTTATTAACACTTGTTCAGTGTGGGACAAGGGAGGTGCCTTAAGTTCTGCTTGTAAACAAGCATGCTTCTTTGGGCTCATTATGTGTCCAATTTCTACGACCCCAATTTCAGAGAAGCTGGGAAGTTGAGCAAAACGTAAATAAAAACAGAATGTAATCATTTGCAAATACATTGTTCGACTGATATTCAGTTGAATACTGTACAAAGAGAAGACATTTAATGTTCAAACTGATTAACTTTATTGTTTTTTATAAATATACGCTCATTCTGAATTTGATGCTTGCAGCATGTTTTTAATAAGTTGGGACAGGATCAACAGAAGACTGGGAAAGTTGCGGAATGCTTAAAAAACACCTGTTTGGAACATTCAGCAGGTAAACAGGTTCAGTTGTAACAGTATCATGATTAGGTATTAGAGGAGCATCCTTGAAAGACTCGTCGTTCACAAGCATGGACGCGGTGAGGTTCACCACTTTGTGATAAAACTGAGTGGGTAAATTGTTTAAAACAATGTTTGTCGACACAAAACTGGAGGAATTTCAGAATTTGACCATCTACAATCCAAAACATTCAGAAAATCCAAAGAAATCTCTGCACGTAAGGGGCAAGGCTGAAAACCAACATTGAATGCATGTGACCTTTGACCCCCTCAGGTGGCACTGCATTAAAAACGGCAGTAAAATCCCCCATAGTTGTATAAAGGTTACTACATGAAAACGGGAAAACGTTGGAAAACTGTTGTCAGCTAACACAGTCGCTGCTGCATCTACAAATGCAAGTTAAGACTCTACCGTGCAAACTAAAAACAATAATAAATCAACAACATCCAGAAACACAGCTGACGTCTCTGTGGTCTGAGGAGTCCACATTTCAGATTGTTTTTGGGAATCTTGGACATCTCGTCCTCCGGGCTGAAGAGGAAAAGGAACATCCAGATTGTTGCCAGCACTGACTTCAAAAGCCAACATCTGTGATGGCATGGGGGTGTATTAGTGCCCGTGGCATCATGGTAAACTGTCACATCTGTGAAGGGCCCACTGATGCTGAAAGGTACAAACAGGTTTTGGACCAATGTATGCTGCCATCCAGATGACGTCTTTTTCAGAGACGTCCCTGCTTATTTCAGCAGGACGATGCCAAGACACATTCTGCCTGTGTGACAACAGTAAAAGTTCGTAGTAAAAGAGTTCAGGTACTAGACTGACCTGCCTGCAGTCCAGACTGCTGAGCACCTGAAGCCCTGTATCAAGCAAGAATGGGAAGGAATTTTATTGTCAAAACATCAACAATTAGTGTCCTCAGTTCCCAAACACTTCCTGAGTGTTGTTTAAAGAAAAGGTGATGTAACACATTGGTAAACATGCTCCCGTTCCAGTGCATATTTACAAAAAACAATTAAGCTTATCAGTTTGAACATTAAATATCTATTCAATGAATATCGGTCAAAAAGCTTTTTCAGATCATTGCATTCTGTTTTCTAATGTTTTACACAGCGTCCCAACTTTTTTTTGGAATCGCGGTCGCAGATGTTTTTATACAAAACAATCTCTCAGCCAGTTGCTAATGTTCTGTATGATTTTTTTTTTTTAGGAATCAACTTCTGTTAGTCATATTACAGTCAAGCCAGCATGCAAACTAAAGCAAGATGTTTGCTCCAGCTGTGTATCAAAAGAATATAACTATAACTGTGTAACTTTAACTGTACTTGTCAGCTCTGTGCTGTGAAAAAAGTTGTTAAATTGAGGTTGTGTTAGTTCCAAAATATCCACTTTGGAAAACAACCCAAATGAGGTCAATTAGAAACTGTTGTGTATTGTAGTAATAACTTAAAAACCACACATTTATATAAAAGAAGGGAGTGCAAGTAATTAGCAGAAGTTAATCCCCAGTTGTTCACACTTTTAATTAGAAAATATACTTACAGATATACAGTAAAACAGACATAACAGCTGATAACAAGGACAACAAAGATAAACAAATAAAGGTGAAAAGTAGTGAGGTCCTGTACTGGTGAAGGTCAGTTGGTGCAGCCGGCTGAAATTTCCAGACCACCATGTTAAAAGCGAGCAATGATAAGGACTTTATGGGATAAACAGTGGTAGAGCAGGTACAGCAACAAAGTGTCTTTAGTGGGTTTATGTGCATGCACATTTGCGTCTTTGTGTACAGAGTAACACGTCATAAAATGAGCATTTAAATAAGATGTTTACAAGGCGAACGGGGAGAGGAGTCATTATGGTTACAAGTCCACATGGCAGTAAAGTAAATGCTGAGAGAGCCCCTACAGTGTGTCCACTGTTTCACTCCTCTCCGTCTTCTACCATCCCCCCCCCCACCCAGTCCTCCTCAGCTACAGCTGTTGTTTTTCACATAGAATCAGACTCTCAGATAGGGTGCACATACTGCACACTCACAGCCACACTTAATACAGGCCGCATTCAGTCCCATAAACAGGGACTTAAAGCCTGATTACTGCCTTGTAGTACACAGAGATCTGACAACAACATGTTTACCTTGTGGTTGCAGTTGCAGAAATATCAACATATAACTGTAAATTAAAAATCTGCCTGTGACTGTTTTTAGGAGTATTGTATATGCATGTAAATGACACTGGTCTGATGTAGTAAACAGCTTGAAGAACTGGAACAAGCAATGATGCTTTAAGGCAATGTTTGCAAACTTTAAAGGATTAGTGCACGCCAAATAAAAAACATGTATTTTCCTCTAGCGTGGTGATACAGTGTAGTTAGTTAGAAAGAGAGTAGTTTCTGTATGAAACTGGTCATGTATTTTTTTGACACTTGGAGTCAGGGCTGCACAATATGGTAAAAAAAAGTAATATTACGATTATTTTGACTGAAATTGTGATTGCGATATGTGATACGATTAGTGGAAATGATCAGTTCACTGAAAAAAAAAAAATTAAAATGATGACGATATGATGAGGACTGTACCAAACAAACATGTTTTCTTTTATCTGGAGAGCAAGATTTTTAGGCCGGCCATCTATGCAGCACTGCAGTACCTCATTATGATGCTATTTACATTTTTCCTTTTCCAAAAACTGTGATTTTTGTTCTGGCGCTGCGATTTGGATATTTCACTTGGCCACATTGCAGTTTTATTGCGATTGCAATTAGTTGTGCAGCCCCACTTGCAGCACCACAAGTGAGTGCCATCCACTTCCATTATATTCAGGAGAAGGCAGACATCTTTATGGCAGAAAACTCTGCAACTGGCACCAAAACACTCCAGATGGATAAATAGCACTACGGGCTAGAGGAAAAGCATGCATTTTTTAATTTTGGGGTGAACTGTCCCTTTACATTGTTATAGCTACGTAACTTAACCATATCATTTAGCGCTATCCCATTGTTGATTCTTGTGGCAGCTGTAAAGGTTTAAGTGCTAAATGTGTGGCCCTAAAATAAAGACAGCACCATTCAAACCCTGTTTGTGTATATTAAAAGGTTGTGTTGTGTTCTTTTGGACACCTTACGTTACCTAATGTGAGCAAAATGCTAGCTAACTGGCTAGCTAAAGATTGGATGGATTAGTTAAGCTAGCGTTTTGCTAAATTGGCTATTTTAATATAATTAGCTACAAACGACTGATGTTATTGTCAAGTTACTAGCGTTTTGAGACAGAGCAAAATGATAGCTAACTAGCTAGCTTATGATTGATGTACTGTAGATTAGCTAACTAGTGTTCTCTTAGTAATGCAGCATTTTGCTAACATTAGCTAGCTTAAGATGTGATTATACGTATGATGCTTTTACAGTCCCCCTGCAACGTCTTTTAACCATCTTCAGTATTTAGTTTTCTTTTCCACATTGACAAGCTTAGCACAATACATATCTAAGTACACAGTTATGTCTGAAATTACTGACTCACTGACTACTCCCTGCTAAAAGGCACTCAAAAGTCTGCTAAACACAGTGAGCCTCAGTCCAGAAATAGGCATGATGGGAAAATGAGGACTGTATATTAGACTGGGGAATGCCTGAACCACTGATATCATTTTCCTTAGAACAGACTTTATAAATTGTGTTTTTTGTGAGAGTCAAAGCAATGGTCTTTGTGTTTAAGTTTCTCAGGCAGCGGTGGTGAAGTGGGGGGTCACAATCCTGAACCTGATTATTCTGCGGTTGTCGTGATTTGAAAAGTTTGAGAACCACTGTGCCAGAGGACCGCAGTGGAAATAAGCCTCTAAGCTTTATTGTGTTTTCATCCTTTCTTTAATCATCAAATAAATTTAATCTTCCCGTCTTTGCTTTCGGCAGGTGTCGAGTGGCTACCTCGTGGTGGTGTTTGTCTACGTCACAGAGTTCACTGGCATCAGGGTCCGCACATGGACCTCCATGCACGTGCACGCTGCCTTTGCCGTCGGCATCATGGTGGTGGCTCTGACCGGTTACCTCGTGCGGGTCTGGTGGATCTACCAGATCATCCTCTCCACATGCACCTCGCCCTTCCTGCTCTTCTGCTGGAAGTTCCCCGAGACGCCCTTTTACTTGATAGCCAAGGGCCGTTACAAGGACGCCCAGAATCTGCTGGACTCGATAGCTCGCTTCAACGGCCTTGATGTCAGGCTGAAGGTGGAGGACCTCCTGAAGTCGGACGAGACGGAGAATGGCGCAGCACTAGTGGAGAAGTCGGAAGAACCACCGCAGCCCGAGAAGAAGCTGTCCATCCTGGATCTGTTCCGCAGCTGGAGGATGGCAGGTCGCACGTGCACGGTGTGGGCCATCTGGTTCATCGGCAGCCTGGGCTACTACGTCTTCTCTTTAGGCTCAGTCAACCTGGGAGGAAACCAGTATGTCAACCTCTTCCTCGCTGGTAAGTGACTGCCAAATATGCTAACTCTTATCTGGATTGCAGGACTCATTCCTGCATCACTCTGTACTCTGTGTGCAATGTATGTGCAGCTGCTCACTATAACATATTATTTTAATCTTGTGTTGTATATGAGTTGCTGTAGGAGAATATTACGTCACTGGGAAGGCTGTGAGATATTTTCTGTTCTCCAGTTTGGCCTTGTTTTTTGGTAACACAGAAGGTCAAACAAGCCTTGTGTGAGCAGTTAAGAAAAAACATCCCTCTGTCTGTGAGTTTAACAGATTCCCTGTGGTTTTGTATCTAATACAGAAAATGAGATTTGTTCTGTAATAAACATGATTTTGTCAAGCAAATGAAGAACTGATGTACTGGCTCATGTAATGCTGTTTTGAAAGCATGGGAGCTTTCCAAGGCAAATTTCCTAGTATAAATTTTACAGCTATTATTTCTCTCTAATGCACTATTAAATACTTCATTTGGTACAAGTAATGTCTGGGAATTACATCCGATTGATACAGCAGATGATATGCAGTGTATACAGGGTTCGTACAGGTGCTGGAAATCCTTGAAAACACTTGAAATTTAATGTGATGTTTGAAAAGTGCTTGGATTTTGGATGAGGTGCTTGAAAGTCCTTGAAACTGCGATTGCATAACTAATCACTACTCAAGTACATAGTTTGCTTTTTTTTTAGATTAAAAAGTGAGGGAAATTCTAACCAAAAAAGGCTAAACGCTGAATTTTCAGGAGGGATTGAGGATGACACAATATGGTGGGTACTTGTTGTATGTACTATTGTATGTCAATTACAGCACATTCATTTATGGAATATGTAACAGCTAATGCTACCTTTAAATGATGAAGATAGTAATGTTAATAGTAACGTAAATTCCTTCCCACAACTGAAAATATAGCAAATGTTAGACCAATTGCTAGCCAATTAGCAGCTAACTGAGTTGGCAAAACTTTACAGATATTTTGTTAATGTAAACTACAGACTGCTTCATCCGCTTTGAGACATTTTGAAACATGAAACTTTGCTGTGTTTTTCTTTAATTTGTCACTGTTCTAGAAAAATGCTGTTACAAAACATAATTTAAGTTGTTTATAGCACATAACATCTGATTTAATGTGATGCAGAGGTGAAAACATTCTGAGCATATAAATATTATTTACCACAGCTGTAAGCTTCTGGAAAGGTTCTTTAATGTTCAATAGGAACATTTATAACCATCTCTTATTTCATTTGAGGACATGCAGTAAAGCAGATTTGGCAGGCTGAGCTTCACCATCATTTCAGATGCCGGTTATTTAAGTCCTCCTAGACAGAGTGTCTCAGTGTCAGTGTGCTGGTGTCACAATAACCTCTGACTGAGAGCTGCTGCGATTGGCTGTTTCCAGGCGCAGTGGAGTTTCCCTCGTATCTGGTTGGCTGCTTTGGAATGGACCGGATTGGCAGGAAGATGACTTGTGCTCCAGCTCTTCTCCTGGCCGGGGTCGCCTGCATGCTCATCATTGTGGTGCCTAATGTACGTACTGAGAGAGTGTGTGTGTGTGTAACTGTGTGTATCTGCTTAGGAAATTTAAGTGTCGGTATTCTTAAATCTTAAAGTCTTATAATAATAGTAATTATCTTATAATTCATGTTTATTAGTTATAAAACTTCTGGCTCCAGCACATTTTTAGTGTCCCCATAACAAAAAACATGAATATGAGTTATGAAATTCAAGCTTGAACAAGATTTCTGTTAAAAACTTTTTATACTTTGTAGAGGAATTGGCCAGATGCCACACAAATCTTTTTGTTCTGTTCAATTCAAGCAAATTGTCCTTCAGGCAATGCTCACTTTACTTTCTGTTTTCACAACAAGACAGTGGTGGAATGTAGCCAAGTAAATCTCAAAGAAGTTTACTTAAGGAAAGTACAAGTGCCTCAAATTTGTGTTTGAGAATTTCCTTTTCATGCCACGTTATACTAATGCTCCACCATATTTCATAGGTAAACAGTAGTATAGTAGTTGTGTTTTTTGTTTTTTTTGTTCTTTATTGGACAGTGACAGGTGAGGAGACAGACAGGAAACAGGGAGAGAGAGGGGTGTGACATGCAATTAACCCAGGGGTCGGCAGCCCTGGGTTAATTGCCATGTTTCTTTTTTAGGATTTGGCAGCCACAACTAGTTTAGGAAGGTTCACGACCAGCCACCGGCAAAATTTAGAAGAAAAGGTGCTGAGTCATAACTGAAAGCTATGGTGCACATTTTAGGCGACAAAATCTTTCAACTGTATACGCTACATAATTATACAATTAGAGAATTTAAGAATAAATGTAGACTAGACAACTGCAGAACCCCGAACTAACTAGAAAACTTGCTAACTAATTAGCTGATGTGTTGAAGTGATCTTAAAATGTGATCAAACTCTTGAGACAAAAATGGAGGCAGGATATTTCACATTTTAACTATAAACTTTTTTTGTCCAAAATGACATATATACATATACATGTATAACCTGGGTGGGTCAGATTACTTTGAAATGAAGTCAGTCACTGAATAACATTGCATTTTTTTGTAATTAGTAACATAATCCATTGGATTACAATAGAATGCTAATCTTTCAGATTACTTTCTAATCGGTCATTGAAAATGTTGGGCTTTATGCTAAGGAATGGATGCAGACACAAAAATCTGCATTCCACAATATTTTTTTTTTTTTCTCTTCAATCATCTCAACATTTTTGATGCAAAAAGATGCTTTTTGCATTTTCAGCATTTACATTGGTCAAATCAAGTCCACCTTACAAAAAGAGTACTGGCACGAACTGCAGGTGTGTGCATTCTCCTACATGTGGGACTTTGTTGCTGCTGTTTTTCACTCAAAGGCCACATTTATCTTGTAATGCGCAGAGGAGCACTTACTCAAAACATCCATCGAACATTTTCAATGCAAATGATAATCTATAAATCATCATTCAAAGACAAATATATGTTGTATCACCATTAACAAAACTGGTAACGTGAGAGGAGTAATTATGTCAGACTCACTTTTCCTTAGTTAATAGAGCGTTGCTTATCATGCAAAACATATTACCATATTTTAAAGATGAAATGAAAAACAAGTAATGCGGGACAATGAAACTATAGACTAATTAAATATTTTTCAAATTTAATCTGGGCTGATTGTTATGTATTGTGCATAATCCCATTTACATGTAATCCACTACCAACCAACCATGTATATGTAGTCTGTCAAAAAAAAAAGATAATGTCAGTGCATATTTGGACAACATATATACCAAAACCGATATAGACCTTTAGAGACAAGAAAAGCCAATATCGGACTGATAAAATCGGCCAACCGATTTATCTGTCTGACTCTGTTTGCCCTGGCTACGGTTGCAACCATACAATCTTGCAGCATGTGTTGTAACCACGCGGCCACTAAAGCCCATTTTTCTGCTTTTACTACTTTTTCTTTCCCTTTTGATACTTTTAGAGCATTTTCTGGTTTATGCCATGCTCATTTACTTTTACTTAATATTTTCAACGCATAACTTTTAATTGTAGTGGAGCATTTTTATAGTGTTGAATCAGTTCTAGTCTCTAGTCTGACTCACCAGATGGACTCTGGTCACTCGTTTCACTCGGCATCGCAGCATCTGCAGTCTGCATTTTCAGAGCTGCACGGAATCAACAACAACTTCCCAGCTAGCAATCTACGCACTAAAAGCCACAAATTAGCTCCTGGGTCACTAATAGTATGAACGTAAACAAGCTAACATCTGTTAGCTTTTCTTTTGTGGGGATTTATTGCCTGGGCTCGCCTCCTGATGTGCAAATGTTCTAACCAAAACAAGTTACCCTCCGACACTATTTGGCAGGGGCACGGTTGCTGCATCCTGGGCTTAGCTCCGCCCAAGACAACTGTGATTGGTTTAATGAAATAGAAACCAGACAGAGCGATCATGTGTGGAAGCAGACCCTTATCCAGCACTGAGCACCGTACCAGACTATATCAGTGCTGTCTTAAATGTTAGATCCTGATTTCTTACTGCATTTGGAGCGTTTACATGTGAAAGTGAGGCTGCTGTCAACAAGACGACTGTTAGCTGTGACCAGAAACGGGGATGAACTGTAACACATGGCTGTTTCAAGTATTTTCTGCACTGGCACAATCTATCTGCACCGTTAGCTCTTGAGTTTGTTGCCCCACACTGCTGGACCACTGTCCCTGGTGAGCCCTGATATATTGTATGCTGCATGCAGCTCCCAGTCTGTGTGTGTTCTGAGCTCTGACCCAAATTCTCGCCGCTCTTACGGCCGGGTTGGCAAACATCTGGCACGTAATGTCCAAGCAAATATGACCTTTGACAGCGAAAGCCATTGTGAGCAGAGCTGTCAACAAACATGAGCTGAAAAATGGCAGCATGGCGACAGCGGTGACGGAGAGTCGTCTTTCTATCCAGCTGTCTGTTTCCTCTCTCTCTGTTTGTGCCACTGTAGAAACTTTTGCAGGAAGACACAACTTAATGAAAACTCCATCTGCAGGATTATGTACACTCCCACATACCAGAGAACATACACTTTATTTGATGAACTACACTCACCCAGCAGACATACCAAAGTTTCTAACATAGCTAAATATGAGAGAAGAGTTGCAAAGTGGAAAGAAGTGCAAAAAGAAACACAGTTCAAAAGCAGCGAGGTCCAGCTAGCTTGGCATTCTTCAGTATTATGAGAAGGACAGCTTATCTTATCTTCTCTTCCTTCCTTCATAAGTGCCTCACTCTCCTGATAGTTACATTGCAAAAGCAGTGCAGTAATTTTGCACTCAGCCATCGGTGTGCAGTTTTAGATGATGTCTCATCCTCTTATCAGTGTGTGTTTCGCTACTGGATGTCTGTTTATCTCCTAACAGGTGTTCAGCATGATTTGATTCACATCTCCAGGCTTGGGGAGTAACAGATTACATCTCATGGGAGTGGGTTTCATGGCCTGTTGCGAAAAAATGATTCACCGGGTGGAAATTTCAGCATTATTTTGTCTTTAGATCAGAAAGAGGAACAAGATCTCAGTACAGCAACAGTTCTGCCTTCAGCTGTGAAAATACTGTCATCATCCAAGAACTCAACATCTAATTTAAAGAAACATTTACAGCCAAGACCAATCGCTAACATTGACTACACCAGTGTTGAGTCGTGTTCTTTTGTTGCAAGGACCCAGGAGACGATCTCTTTCTGATTCAAAGTATTTAATTGACATTGGCAGAATAGAAATACATGTACATGGATCTTTCTTTGTTCGGAAACCAACAGTCCGCGTTAGCAGTTAGCTGTAGCCACCTCACAAAGAAAGAGTGTCTAACTTAACGTTACACAGTATTTTAAATGAAAATGTGCGATTATCTAATTGGTCTATAGTGATGGGGAGGAGCCGCGGTTTAGACTTAGCTCTCCCTTCGTTGGTCCATGGCCTGGTCCGAGTTTCTTGACACTTGTTTCTTCCAATCCAGGGTGACAGCGCCCTGAAATGTAAAACAGCTAGGTGCCTAATGTTTTGCCTAAATTTGATATTCTGTACATGACTGTCTGTAGAGTTTCATATCCTAGTCTTAATGCCAAATTTGACTGGCCTATTGCCCAATTGTCCATTTACTTCTAGAATGTTGCGAAAAAGGGGGAAGTGTGATCTGGGGTTCGTCTCGAGTATCTGTGGAGTTTCATTAGGTCGTAAGTTCATCACTGAGGACAAGCGTGATCTGGAGTTCACCTTGGCAGTTTCGGTGGTTCATAAATCTGTCACTAAGGATGTATCTATGTGTTGCAAGACTAATGCTTCCTCAGAGAGTTTAAAAGTTTAATACTTGTTTTTCAGTCCATGTGGGACATGGTCAATACGAATAGTTTCTACTCCTGACACCAGCAACAGCTAAGGTTATCTACGCAGACCGATCACTAATGTTAGCAATGCAGAGCAACCACTAATATCAGCTACGCAGACCAACCGCTAATGTTAGCTACACAGACCAACCACTGATGATAGCCACACAGACCAACTGCTAACATTAGCTACACAGACGAATCGCTAATATTAGCGATGCAGACAAACCACTAACATTAGCTATGCTGACCAAACACTAATGTTAGCTACACAGACCAATTTCTAATAAAAGCTGCACAGACCAACCGCTGATGTTACAAACCACTGACATTAGCTATGCATACCAAGCGCTATCGTTAGCTACACAGACCAATCACTAATATTAGCTACACAGACCAATTGCTAACGTTAGTGATGCAGAACAACCACTAACATTAGGTATGCAGACCCACCACAAAAATAAGCTACGCTGACAGATCACTAGTATTAGCTATGCAGACCAAGTGCTAATGTTAGCTACACAGATTATTCGCTTCTGTTAGCTACACAGACAAACTGCTAACATTAGCTATAGAGACCAAATGCTAACATTAGCTACAAGGAGTAACCACAAACATTAGCTAATGAAATAGAGCATACGATATGAAGCTGAGCAAATGCAATCATATATGAAGTGTTTCAGCTCTCATTTATTTCACTTCTCAGCTTCTCATGCTGTCAGTTTTCAGCATTGGTCACACTCTTTGTATAGATTCTGCAGATCTTTCTGTAGGTCTTTGCACAATGTGCTCCTCTGTTCTGGGCCTGAGTTTCTATCCATACGTGCTAAACAAGTATTTTCAGAGGCCTCTAAAGATTTGTAATGCAATCCTTACAGTCGAGACCTTATTCTGTCTCGGAAAGTACTGGAAACAGTCTCCCTCTTTATCATGGCCACTCTGAGTGCTATGTTTGTCTGCAGAGCTACACTGTGCGGCATTAGTGAGGCAGTTACAGTAATAGCTGTCTCAAGCCATTTAGACTTACAACATTTACACTTATTTATGCTTATTTCAGCTGCTGCACTAACCTCTATCTGGTAAACAAGTACTATCTTTTTGTAAGCACCACACACTGTTAACACACTATTAAAGCTGTCTGGTAAATCTGGCATCTGCACAGGATGAAGAAAATGTAATTGTAATAAAAAATAAGATCACAAGTTCAGGTACTGACTGCTTAACACCAAAGATGTTTAGATCCAGTAATTAACTAATAGATAAAAGAACACGTTTATTCCTAAACATCAGTGTAAGCAAAACTGTTGGATTCAGTCCAACAGTTCAAAAATAGCTTGTTTGCATCACAGCTCACTTTCCAAGAACATTTTTCACATGCACATGTAGTACACGTTACACACCACACACACAACACACACACACACACACACACACACTGTCCAGCTGCACGTCTCATTCAGACATGTGTAAATGGTGTAAAACAGGCCAAGCACTTGTGAAATGCATGTAAACTAAGTACAAATAAAACACTCCCAGGCAATGAAATATGTGAAATATATATAATATCTACTGTATAGCTGCAGTTTCTTCAATATTTTCTTAATTTTACACACGTCCATTCATGTTAAAAGACATTGTTTTAAGTGCTGCCCCTGTGTGGCAGAAATCTGTGTGTATGAAGGAATGTCTAATTTATGTTTTGACATGATTGTTGACCTGAGAAGTCTCAGAGTCCTTCACTCTTCTCAGTTTTATGTTGAGAGACTCTGGAACATCTGGAAGTCATAGTAAGATGTTGACCTTGATCTCCTGGATTAACACACACATATGCATGTACACACACCCAAAGTGACAACGTTTTCATGCACAAAATATTCCATAAAAGAAAATATTCCCATTAAGCTGTTTAGATGGCTGATGAAACTAATAGACAGTTATTCATACTCCAACTAAAATAATCTTTCATTCATTTAAATGTAGGTGTTTTTCTTCTCTGATCAAAAAGTGGCTTTCGTTTTTGCAGCATCTCTACAGCAGCCCTCCAAACTGGTTTGGTTTGTTTACAATGCACAAAGCTGACCATAAACAGGAAAGAGGCTGTGTGTTGCAAACGGCAGTAAAAATCCCAAATGAGACACATAGTCCGGATGCTCTGTATACAGACGTCCAGCTAATGCTCATAAAACCTGAATAATATCAGCATATCCCACATATCTTAATTAGAAAATGATTTAGATCATTTAGAATAAGGCCTAATTCAGAATATGCAAACAGAATGTGCTGTTTATATGACCTGTATCAAATTCGGAATATTTACATATATTATATTTTCGTATGATGTGATGATATTAGATTCTGTAAAATGTAGGACATATGTATAAAGCTGCGCTAATGTAATTATACTGAAAGACTGGGTTGCACCAACAAATATTTATTTAATCTAAAATTAGTTGTAATCAGAGTTTAAAATGAATAAATCCAGGTGTAAAATTTAGTAAATCCAAGTATATTCATGTAAAACTTAATCAGTATGGAGATGTTTGCTTACCCAAATTAAAATAAATAAATAATAAATTTGACTGCTGTTGGGACCTAGTAAGCATAAAAGAGGGGGAAAACTGTAAAAAGTTAACAAAACATTACATTGTTTGCTAGCTAGCTAAAAAAATTAGCAAAACATTACATTATTTGCAAGCTAGTTAAAAAATTAACAAAATGTTACATTGTTTGCAAGCTAGCTAAAAAATTAATTAAGTATTACATTGTTTTCTTGCTAGCCAAAGTGTTAAAACGTTATTGTTGTTGTTTGCTGGCTAGCTAAAAATATTGACAAACTGTTGCATTGTTTGCTAGTTGGCTAAAAAAAAAGGTAGCCTATTCCTGATAGTTCAGCAGAGAAGCTTTAATTTCTCCCACTTTAAGTAAAAGGTGTTAGCTAAATTAATGGAGCAATATGGCCAAATTTGAGAAGATTAAAAAAGGGACAACAGCACAGAAAAGATAAAAAAGACTGCTGTGCAGCAACTGTCAGACTGTTTCAACAAAAAGTCAGATCTGTGTTGTAATAGACTTTATATGTATATTCAAATAAGGACAACTTGAGCTGAACATGTTTTTATTCTTTTATTCAAAGTGAAGACTGAGCAGAAGTAGAGATTTTCCACAGCACCATGCCACAAAATACAATAATGAGGTAAATTAACACTGGAGTGACTGAGGGAGCAATCATTCCTTCAGTTTATTAGATTACCTAGATAGAATCAAATCAAGTCAGCATGAACTCGAGTTCACACGCTCATGGGAGTGCTATAAGAGTGTCTGTGCTGCTGTTTAAAGCTCATCTATTAATGGATCAGTGGTCTGATGAGAGGCTGAAGGTCAAAGGTCAAGTGTTCTTATTTTTTATGTATGATTTAATCAGCTGAAATATCATTTACAGGGTAAAGGTTCTTATAATGATGTGCACATTTAGCCCTTCAGAACAAAAAGATTGGCAAAAGACCTAGGAGGAGTTCTTGATTCTTACAATCCAACGTCTTTTTTCCGCAGGACATCGAGGCGCTGGCCATCGCGCTCTGTATGATCGGGAAGTTTGCCATCGCCATTGCCTTTGGTCTCATCTACCTGTACACCTGTGAGCTTTACCCGACAATCATCAGGTAGGAACAAACAGAATCAAAACACATTCAGCCCCTGGAAACACGGAATATCTGCAATCAAAACTGCTTCTTCAAACCCCAAACCAAGAAAACTTATCATTTGGCCTCAAATAGTTTTATATCTTGACAGTACAAAATAGAACTGAGATAGGATTTTTCCCAATGTTGGTGTAACAAATTCTTATCTCATCCTATCTTATGTTAAGAAATTATAAATTCTTAATCCTTAATCGCTTATCAAACTTTATGTTTGTAACTTAGCAACCAACTCTACTTTTCTCATCTTGCCAAGCTAAAAAACTTTGTAACCGCTGATTTTTGTAAATCTACTGATGGAGCAAAAACAGCAATGGACACTTAACTAAAAGACAGATGAGTCAAAGCTACTGTTAGCTAACACCTTGTATAGTCAGCTAACAACACTGTTACTGTTAGCTAGCCGAATACAGCCAGCTGCTTGCAGTACTTATGCCCAGTGGGTTTCTGCGGTGGGAATGCCAGGTTCTCCACTTGGACCTCCTGAGGAGGCGGAGCCTGTAGCCCCACCCAGCTTCCCCCGTTTGTATGTTTGGTTTTTGCTTTTCACAGTTCCAACCATTACCTAATCACTCACACAACCTACCGGTACGTTCTATATCCCTCACTCGTGGTGCAAGATATGACACACTCGCTATCACGTTCCTCTATTTACTTACACACCCCTTAAAAGCAAGACAGCCAAAAAGACAAATAAAATGAATATCTTAGATCAAGTAACAGAACAATAAGATGACTAAATCCTCTATCACACATATATATATATATATATATAAATATATATGTATATATAAAATACCCATTTAATTTACCCTATCTACAAACCTATATGCCTAACCCCCCAAAAATAACTGCTCAATAATCACACCCACACAACACTAGAAACGGATCATATCGATGAACAAAACATAAAACAAAAGTTAAAATGGTCGTAGGACAACCTGTCGGGGAATCTGCAGGGCAAGCGTTGGCCAGTGCACCTTCCTTTAACTCTCTATACCAAACTGGGCTAAGCTGACGGCTAAGCTTGGGGAGAGTTATCGAGATAAATTTCCTTCACCTACCCTCAGCTACTGTTAGCTAACAATACCGTTACTGTTAGCTAACACTATTGTTACAGTTTATTGAAGATTATGGGAAGTTAGAATGCTTCTGTAGTACACTTTTCCTATCTACAGATGGGATAGGAACACTCACTTAGGAACTCTTTATCTGTAATAACTTTTTCCCTAAAGTAGGTGATCTAACAATAAAGAATGGATCTGCTAGTTAGGAAGTCTCTGTAATATGACCCCTGGTGTATAATCTACAGAATGTGAAGAATAGTTAGTTTGTTTCCCAAAGCTTTATATAAAATTTAAAACGACACAGCTTAATTTGGTCTTCTTCAACATATTTTTGTTTCCATTTGGAACTGACACTGTTTTGCAATCTAAAGAAAATAATCAAGGAAAGAACAGACAAGTGTGTCCTTAATATTGTATGTTTTATGTACACGTTTATGTAGATCTACCCCTTTTCACAGAATATTATTAGAGGCACATTAAAGCTGTCAGTTCTTTTAATGTCAAAAACATTTGAAAAGAAACAGAAAAGTCAAGAAACATAGTTTTAACTACACTTGGACTGTACGAACAGTGTTTTATGCACAGCTGGAGACAGGATACACTTTTCATAGCTGTACTCTGTCTTGTGTAAAGTTGCTGATGGTGCTGATGGTCTCCCTGCAGGTCTCTGGCAGTGGGCAGTGGCAGCATGATGTGCCGTGTTGGCAGTGTGGTGGCTCCCTTCTGTGTGTACCTGGCTGATGTCTGGATCTACCTACCTCAGGTACACATGTTCTCTTTTGGTTGGTTCTCTAAGAAAAACTTTTTTTTTTTATCACACTCATAGAAATAAGGGTTCCAAAAGGGTTCTTCCTGAAGGCTTGAGATTCTACCCAGAAACATTTGCTTCTGAAACCGTTCTTTGCTAGATTTAAGGTTTCATTCCTTGTTATCCAAAAAACCCTTTATGGAAGAAAGAGTTCTTCAAGGATTGTTGAAAGAACTCTTTCATCAAGGGTTCTTTGTACCATAATATAAAAGGGTTCCTAGGAGAACCCCCTGTGGATGCTCTAGATAAAATCTTTGAAATATAAAGGAGTTCTTGGTAGGAACCCCCTGGGTAAGTTCTTGTTGGCACCTCTAGAAGGTTTAAAGATTCTGGACAGAACCTTGAGAGAGGGTTTGGGGTCAAACCATTGCACCTTTGAAGGGTTCTCCTATAGAACCCCTGGGTGGGTTTTAGATAAAAAAACCCTTGGTATATAAAAGGGTTCTTGATAGAACCCTTGGATGGATTGGAGCCATTCAACTATAGGAACTATGGAATATAAAGGGGTTCTTGGTAGAGTTCATGTTAGCACCCTTAGAAGGTGGAAAGATTCTGGATGGAACCCCCAGACAGGGTTTTAGGTGGAACCGTTACACCATAGAAGGGTTCTCCTTTAGAGACCCTGGGTAGGTTCTAGAAAAAAAAATGGAATATAAAGGGTTCTCCTGGGAAGGTTCTTTTTAACATTCTTAGAAGGTCAAACGATTATGGATAGAACCTCCAGAGAGGGTTTTAGGTGGAACCATTACACCATAGAAGGGTTTCCTTTAGAACCCCCTGGGATGGTTCTAGATAAAACCCTTGGAATATAAAGAGGATCTTGGTAGGACCCCCTGAGTGAGCTCTTGTTAGCACCCTTAGAAGGAAAGAATTCTACATAGAACCCCGAGAGAGGGTTTTGGGTCAAACCATTACGCCATAGAAAGGGTTCTCCTTTAGAGCCCCTTGGTAGAACCCTTGGGTGGACTGGAACCATTCAACTATAGAAGAGTTCTCCTTCATAAACTCTCACAGAGTGTTCTGGATGAAACCGTTTCACAGATGGTTCTAGGTAAAACCCTGGGAATCTGAAAGGGTTCTTGTAAGAAGCCCCTGGGTGCCCCTGGTGTCCATTCTGTTACCTTTGGACGTTGTTCCTATTTGTCAGAATTTATCTACAATGGTCTCCTGGCAACAAGACAAATTTTAACTTTTTTTTTTTATCCCGACCCTTGTGCCCCGTGCAGCTCATCGTGGGAATCCTGGCCTTCGTTATCGGAGTGCTGACGCTGTTGTTGCCTGAGACCCTGGGCGAACCTCTGACAAACACCTTGGAAGAGGCTGAAAATCTGGGACGCAAGCCCAGAAAGAAAAAGTCCGCCCTGATGAATAAAGACGCCGAGTACACGCTGGAGTTGAATCAGCAAGAGGCCAAAGCCTGAGTCGTTCACCGCTGGAACACCGGAGAGAGACAGACGCACAGAGAGGAGGAGAAATGAAGGAGAAGAGAGGAGGAGGTGACGGCTGCCAACAACTGAAACATCATCGTCTATTTACTGGATTGTTGGAAGCAAATGAAAAAAGGCTGTTTTTTTTCTGTGAACTTGCTGAAATGATGTGTTTGTTGACATTTTGTTCTGCAAAGTGACCAACAGTTGAGTATTTTTAGAGTCCTGAGACATTACACACACCCTCTTGCGTGCATACAGCTCTCAGTAACGCAACAATCGGTCACAGATACAGTCCAATCACAGCAGTCCGTGAATTCAATGATCGAGAAAATCATGTGAGTGTGTGTGTGTGTGTTCAAGAGCAAGGACACATGAAGTACATCGAAGGACAATTTCAGTTTGTGACAACTTCAGTCTTATTTTTAAGGTTTTGCCCATCGTTTCTATTAGTTATGCTGACTTTGTGCTCACTAAAGTAGTTGTTGTTGAGGTCTTCCAACAACTGACAGGACAAGAAACAACACCAGTTACCTGTAAGTGTTGTAAACAACAGCTTAGCTTAGGTAAAAGCCAAAGGTTGAAATATTCACCAGAAAAGTGCACATTCGAATAAAGCACAACCAGAATATCTGTTCAACTGATAATCAATAATTGACCTGCCCACATTTTGCAGATAGTTAAAACATGTTGCTGGGGTACCTGTAAAAGCAACATATTCACATCCTAAGTTAGCTAATGTTAGCAAAAGCTGCAGTATTTTTTTCCCCCAGGACTGTTCTGCCACAGTCCACCGTACTGGCTCTGGTTGGCTTTGAGTGTGAGTCGTAGACTGATACTTGGGAGAAATTTAGCAAGGTGGTTGTGTTAGATAAATGGATCAAAAACAGGACTTTCCCCCAGTAGACTGGTCTTTGTGCCCAACTTGAAGCTAGTTGACTTATTATTTTCAGTTTTCAGTCGCAGGTTGGTTAGGTTTAGGAACAAAAACTACAAAAAAAAACCAAAAAAAACAACGTACTAGATAAAATAGACCGTCTGCCAGCATTAGAAAGGCTTTTTCATAGCTCAGTAGTGGTGGCCAGTCACAGCACAGTAGGGCAGGACTAGGCGGGACACTCTTGGGGAACAAACAACATGTAAAACCCTGGCTAACAAGCTAGCTAATCTACAGCAATCATCAGCTAGCTAGTAAACTATTGTTTTGCTAATATATGCAGTATATATGCTGCTTTTGCAGGAGGTCAGAAAGATGACCAGGAACCAAGCTTGCTCAACTGTCATTGGAGCACAGAGAAAAACGGGGCGGGACTTAGGGAGGGTACTGTTTGCATTTGTTTTCTCTTTCAGATTAGTTCAGCTACTGACCTTTCCTGTGTCCAACCCCTTTTTGCTCTGATCTTAATCTTTAATTAACCTGTTTAAGCAAAACATGGGCTAACTAGCTAGTGTTTTGCTAACATTAGCTAATGATTAGCTAGCTAGCAAGAACTTTGCAAACATCAGCAACTTCTTTTAACAGTCTTCAAGTTTTGTTTTTCTCTTCAACATAGACCAGCCTAGCACATAGTGTATCTATGTACAGGAAACAGGAAATGGGAAAGTTTGAGGCTCCAAAAGGGGTGGGACTTAGTGTAAGCAGGATCAATAAGTGTTATTGATAGGACCAGTAGCCAAAACTGCAAAATCAAGACCCAAGTTGTAATGAACTTGAATTATCCTTTACGAAAATCAAGTGAGCGTGAGGATATTAAGGATAAAACCGTCAACGTCTGCACTGTGATTTAGTTACCTCTGTGAAACGATTATTGTCCTAGTTGATTAATCTGTTATTTTCCCGATTAATCGATTAGTTGTTTTGTCTATAAAGTGTCAGCGTGTGGAAAAAAATGTTGCTCAGTGTTTCCCAAAACCCAAGATGGCGTCCTCAAGTGTCCACGATCAAGAAGCTGGAATTAGAGAATTTGATTTTTTTTTCCCCCTAAAAAAAAACTATCAATTTATTGATTATCAAAACTATAATCGATTAATGGGTTAATCGATGCAGTCCTACTCTGAAACAGTAATTGTAAGTGGGTGTGTCTCTCTTTCTGGAGCACACAGAAGCGCACAGATGCAATATTCTAAAAACACAATGTAATTGATCTCATTTACATGGTCTAAACAGTCGAGTGTGTTATTCTAAAAAGAAAGAAGTGCCTTATTTTTCATTTTAAGGTCACCTTTTTATTATTTTCAACTCTGTTTTTTAAATCTCAGGGCATCCACTTTTGGATATCACTGTGAAATAATCCTAAACATAACGTACCGTCTACTTTTACTCTCAGCGTGACGGCGTCCATCTTGTTTAAGATGGCGTCGCTTAGCTTTAACTTTGTTATCTAATGTGAGTGTGTGAATGTGCATGTGTGTGTCGGTAAGTTGGTGTCCTAGTTTTCTACATGCTTATTCTGTGCCGAGATTGTGGACATACTGAAGGAAATGTATATAAGGTAACGCAACATTATATATGTTCAAGAGTCAAGATGTGACCTCCAGATGTTTGGACCAAAGACAGGAAAGAAGCACAACAGTGTGGAGACGTATTCACCTCCTTTGTAATATTGTAGTGTACTATCAGTATGTTTTCGTTTCATGTTTTAATATGAAAAGTAGACGGCGTGGTTGGTGCTTTTAATCTGAAATAGAACAAAAAATCATGACAGTCGATCACCAGGCAATGAAAATACTCAGGTTCAGTATTAAATTCTGAACAGTTTTACAATCAGTGTGATTTTTTTTTTTTTTTTTTTTTGTACGAATTTTACAGTTTCTTTGTTATGATTTTTATTTTATCATGGAAAAATAAACAACATGAATTCCTCAGCGTCTTCATTACTGGAGTAAATTCTGTCTTGTTTATATGTATGTGTTGTAGCAACCACTGTGTACAGTGATACTGAGAAAAAACGTGACTACATCTGCGAGTTAAAACCATCTCTCAGACAGGACGGCTCAACCTGGTGCAGGGAAAGTAGGGGATCTATTTTTGTCGTACGGGGAATATAGAGCAAGTCTGGGAACAACCCACCAACATTAACAGCTTCCTATTCGCTGGCGGAGAGGAGGTCCCCACTGCTGCAACGCCAGCTCCCTCTGCACCACCCAGCACCTGAACAAACCCTCTCTGTTCAACTCTGTAGTATAAAACTCTGCAAAACTACTAATATGTTCTTTATTAAACAGTAGTTATACTTTAATTAGCTGCTAAAGGTACACTAAGAGGATGTAACAAGCTGTAATTTGTATCAAGTTAGATGAAAACAATAAAAAACAAAACAAAACAAGCAATAATAATTCTTATTAACAGTATTTAAACCCTTGTTAGACTTTAAAGAGGGTAATCAGGGACATGTTGCAAGAGAATGTACTATAAACTAAAGTGTAGTATTCCCATTGTTAGACCCTCACTGGACTTAGAGGGTAATCAGGGACATATTACCACAGAACTGTACTATAAACTAAAGTGTACTGTAAGAAATAATATAATAAGAAATAATACACTTTAGTTTGTGGTGCAGTTCTGTAGTAATGTCTCCCAAATTACCCTCTTATAATGTCTAATAAGTGTCTAACAGTGGGAAATAATACACTTTAGTTTACAGTACAGTTTTGTTGTAATGTGTCCTTAATTGCCCTCTGATAAAGTCTAAAAAGGGTCGAACAGTGGGAAATAATACACTTTATTTTACAGTACAGCTCTGCTGTAATGCGTCCCTAACTACTCTCTAATGAAGTCTGATTCAGGGTCTCACACTGTCTAATAAAGAACATATTTCTAATTTTTGTTTAATTTGATGCAAAGTTCAGCTTGTTACATCTTATTATAGTATTGTAAACTAAAGTGCGGCAGGAAACTCTGCAGATGCAGGACCAATGTGTGTGTGTGTGAGAATGGACAAGCTAAAGTTTTGCACTTTACTTGAACCTGAACAGTCAGGCTGCTAATGTGAACTTCCAGTTCTGTCATGATACTGTTGCCCCAAATAGTGTGTAGTTATTATTAGACACAGAGGGGTGATGACTGCGTCAGGAATCCCCCTCCCCTCTCTCTCTCTCTCTGTGCTCCTGTAGCTTGGTGAGGACCAAAGTGAGCTCTCGGCCTGGAGATTGAGGACATACAGCTGTATGACGGACTAGACTTCGTTTTAGAGTTCAAGACTAGTGTATGTGATGATGTGGGAATAACTAAGTACAGATGCTTTGTTACTGTACTTAAGTAGAGTATTCAGTTATCTGTACTTTACTTGAATATTTATTTTCCTGATATTTTATTTTACTCCCTGCATTTTAACACAAATATGTGTACTTTCTGCCCCTTTGATTATCAAAACATGCTCGTTACTTTAGTTTTGATGCATTTGAGGGGAATTTTTGATTACATTTGTTTTGCATCTCTGAACGCTACCTTCCCCAATTTCAACTGAAACAGAAAATCCGATTCTTTGGTGCTTCCATCGGTGCATATAATGTACGACAGACATAACAAGACAAGAATGCTGTGTGGCAAAATGAAAAAGATGCGAAAAGACAAAAAAGATGTGAGAAAATGAGAAATCATGTAGCTGGAGGAAAAGGACATAACAAACAAAAATGTTAGCAAAATAAAAAATGAATGCAAAATGAGGAAACAAAGATGTGAGACTGAAATGAAGAACAGTTAAGACAAAAAAACATAGATGACAAACAGACAAAAAATGTAACAAGATGAAAAACGTAACAAGAATTTTAAAAAATGACGCGAAGACATAACAAGACAAATAACAAAAACAATGTAAAGACAAAATATTTAAAAGATGTGACACGACGAAACATGAGGTAATAAGACAAAGTATGTAACAAGACGAAAACAACGTGTTTAACATGTTTTAAAGACAAAAAAACCATACGGACATGACGAAGACATGACGAAAAAGATGTAACAAAATGAAAAATAACTTAAGAGGATGACTTATTACTTTTGCACTTTATGAACATATCAGAGCCTGTACTTACACCTTTCTATATCAGCAGTGTTTTTTCACAGTCAAGTTGTAGTAAATTCTGTTAGAGAGTGGTTACACTGAGTAAAGATGAGTTGAGAAAAGGCTGAGACAGGTAAGATCATTGAAAGCTGGCAGTAAAATTATAAAATATCATCATTGATACCGTACGTGTGTCATGTATCACCATGGCTCCTTTGGCCTCTGCCAAAACACACACAACACACACACACACACAACACACACCACACACACCACACACACTGTCCTCTTGTTCAAACATGTAATAGTTACCCTCTAGTACTATCTCCTTATTAAACTGTTATGAAGACTTTTAGGGGACATTTCACAACTACAAACACACAAGGTTTCAATATCTACAGAATATTAACACAGTGAAGAAGTGTTCCAGCAAAAATGGAAAGAGGACACCATTTGCTGGTCATGTCTGGAAATTACATCAAACTGAGTATAGCTGAACATTTGAGGTGTAATCCAACAGTTTGTGAATCATTTTTCTTTAAAATAATTGACTGTCGAAGCGTTACCTGAAGTTATTTGTGACCATAACTGTTACAGATGTGTTTCTTGTGTTTAAACAAGCAACACAGAGTTGCTCTAAAGCACGGCTGCCCAAAGTGAGGCCTGTGGGCCAAAGTTGGCCTGCCATATGGTTACAATTGGACTGCCAGATGTTTCTAACAAAACAAAACAAAAACAAGTTATAAAATTAAAGGAGAAATCCGTAATATATTTACTGTAATAAAAAAAATTACCATGACATGTCATCTGATTGTAAGGAAACATGCTAAGTTGAATTACTCACCTCTCTGAAAACAACACCCTCCTCTGACATTTCTATTCCTGTCTGTAACTTGTGTTACTGTTTCTCATTTCATGTTATTCAGAGTTCAATTTAATGCTGAATGATCTCTGAATGAGTTTGTGTCTGTTTATGAGTCGTAATAAATCATTAATAATCTTTTAGAAGGAGTGGATGTTCATAACGGTTAATTTGAGCAAAATGTTAATGAAGTCTGGCAGGCAGTCACTGAACTCAAACTCAGAGTGTGTGTTTTTAGAGCGGTGGACTTTTGTTTCAGGATTAGAAGCTCAATTTCACATGACAGACAAATGACAGTTATAAACATCTGATCAACATACAGTGTAGGACTATTCGTAGCTTGTTATTGTCACTTTACAATGTTGTGCTCGTCTTGCCCTCCTGCAGTGTTCCTGCAGCCTGCCTGAGCTTCCTCGAGTTAGGGGAGGAGGAGGCAGGGGGAAAAAACTCACTTCAACCATAGACTGTATATTAGTCTATGGCTCCAACTCATTATTTTGACTACTGTACTGATTTTTGGACGCACAATGATGTTACATGTTGCTCGTTTAATTTTAAAAATGTACACTATGTATCACTGTTCATGCTGTTTTAATTTTGTGAGGTAAAATACTCTTTAAATATGTAGAATCCCTAGCTATTAATTATTTTTCATAATGTCAGCATCAGACTGACACACAGGAAGTCAGTCTATTAAATGAACTTGGGATCCTTTTACCATTTTGCATCTTAACAGTACAAAACAAAAGGTGTTGACTTTTGGCCCCTGAGCCACCATTTAAGGTTCGGTGTGAAAGATTTACATGGATTAATAAGCACAATGTGGCATGAATGGAATATAATGTTCACATGTATGTTTTGATTAGTGTGTAATTATAATGAAAATAAGAAATGTTGTGTTTTTATTACCTTAGAATGAGCTGAGTCCACCATGTTGCCCCACCATGTTTCTGCAGAACAGACACTGGCTCTGGATATGGCCTATCACATTTTGCACAAGTGTTGTAACCACAGGTTCTCCTACATGCTTGGAAGCGGAGAAGGAGTTTGCAGTATGCAGGCTCACCACTAGGTGTCATTAAATCCTAGACACTGGTGCTTTAAGTTTCAGTTTTTGCCCTCAAATGGGAAAAAGTTTGAGCACCCTTGCTCTTGAATAAGGTGAGCTACTTGCTCAGTAGTTTAAAAAAAAAAAAAGCACCTCTGGTACAATTTTTTTTTACATCTTTTCTGCTATTCTTCTGTTGTCACTCTACAGGAATAATTTTGTTGCCAACATGAACTCTTAGGTTGCCAAGTTCGCAAGTGATCAATAGGAAGAAACTGCAGGACTGAGGCAACAATACCAAGATTACAGGTTTAGCAGCACTCCCGTGCCAACCCAGCTTGTATCATCAAAAACTGTATTAAGAGTCTTACACTATGTATACATCTGCAAACAACAGGAACAAGATCAAGTGCAAACAAAGAAGAAGACATGACATGCTCCTTGTTTTTTCATATCAAGACGATAGGCAGTGTTGTCCCGACTGGAGCAGGGAAGGTAATTTCACAACCGGGGAGGCAGAGGGAAGACAAGTCGAGGTTGGGCGGCGTGATGGACGTGCTGCTGCAGGGAAGAGAGAGAGCTTACGCATGGTGGTGCAAGTGAAGTGATGGTCTGGAGGCTGCTCTGTTAGTAGCTGCCTGTCAGGCTGATATGTGCAGCAGCATGGAAGCTGTTAGGCAGGCTGAGGATGAGACAGGCTGCAGAGGCTGCAACACACTTCTTCAAACACATTTTTCACAAAGTAAAGCAGAGACAAGAGCTGCAATAGTTAGAGGACATTTATTTTGAAGAACTGTAAAATGATGGACTGCATTAGTTGTTGTTAACCAGTTTTCAGCTGTTGACACCGACCCATTCTAGACACCCCTTGTGTAAAATGCCAAGAATAGTTTCATAGCCGCCAGAAACCAAAGATACAAATGTTATCAAACATTGTTTTCCTTCCTGAGAATCTTATCTGGAATGCAAATGAATACAAAATAATAAATTAAACTGGCAAAAAAGGAAACACTGAACACAAACCAGGACAATGAAAAGGCAAAGACAATGAAGATTAGGATGGTAGAGGAAAATTCGTAAATGACAGTCACATACAGTTATTAGCTTATGGTTACTGCTCTCTGGATGGGTTTTACACGAGTGATGAAGAACATGCACTCTGAATAGCTGCTGGAGAGTTAGAGATTAGATTAGTGTTAGCCGTACGGTAACACTTCACACTTACATGAGAATATTTTGAGAGGGAAAAAAAACAAACCATTAACAAGTAACATGATCCTATTTGAAATTAAAGGCAAACGGTAACACTTTATTTGAATGGGTGCGCATAAGACTGACATAACACTGTTATAACCACGTTATGACACCTGTCTTAATGAATGTTTATTACTATTATCATAGTGTTATTTGGTCAATTATGTCATTTTTAATGCAAATTGACATTGTTTGAGATGGCTTTGTTATGGCACCATGACATTGACCTAACCCTAACCACGCCAAAAATGTCTTTGTTATGACAACTGTTATTAGTATTATTAGATGCGTTTATAACAGTGTCATGAATAATTCCATTGACCTAAGTAAGGTGGTACCATTTGGACTTGTCATAAAGATATCATTAAAGATAACGATGTTAGCACATAGTTCAATGAAGTTTGCTAATGTCAAGTTGTCATAACAAAGACATTTTTGTCTTGGTTAGTGTCAAATTTTTGTAACAAAGGCGTTTGGTTTTGGACCAAAGACATTTGGTCTTGGTTAGCGTCAAGCTGTCATAACAAAGATATTTTGTCTTGGTTAATGTCAAGTTTTATTAAAACTTCTTTAGTGTCAAATTGTCATAACAGACATCTCAAACAATATCAACTTTGTATTAAAAATTACATAACTGACCAAATTACACTTAATGGCAACAGTAATGAACATTCATTATGTCATGACAATTTGACATTATAAAACTTGACACAATTGTTAAGGTTTTTTTGGTAACATGACATTATACTGTTGTATGTGGTTGGTTTTGACATTGGCCGTCACGAGACCATTATAATTGTGTCATTAATATTCTCTTTGATCTCAAGAAATCTGATACATTATGGACTTGTCATAAAGATGTCATTTAGTATTATTACATGTCCCTATAACAGTGTCATGAATAATTCTCTTGACCTCAACTGAAGTGGTACCATTTGGACTTGTCATAAAGATGTCATTAAAGATAAAGATGTCAGTAAATAGTTTCTTAAAGTTTGATAATGTCAATGTTGTCATGACAAAGACACTGACAGTAGTGTTGTCTTATAGCTAATGTCAAGTTGTCATAACAAAGACATTATTGACTTGATTAATGTCAAGTTGTCAAAACAAAGACATTATTGGCTTTATTAATGTCGTTGTTATGACAAAGACATGTTTTGTCTTGCTTGATGTCAAGTTGTCATAACAGACATTTTTGTCTTGGTTAATGTCAAGTTGTCATAACAAAGACACTTTTTGTCTTGGTTAATGTCAAGTTGTCATAACAAAGTCATATTTTGTCTGAGTTAATGTCAAGTTGTCATAACAAAGACACTTTTTGTCTTGGTTAATGTCAAGTTGTCATAACAAAGTCATATTTTGTCTGAGTTAATGTCAAGTTGTCATAACAAAGTCATATTTGTCTTGGTTAATGTCAAGTTGTCATAACAAAGTCATCTTTTGTCTAAGTTGATGACAAGTTGTCATAACAAAGACATCTCAAATAATGTCAACTTTGTATCAAACATTACATAATTAGCTGAATGCATCAGATGATGATTCATTAAGACGCCTTCATGTTTGTGACAGGTGTCATGACATGGTTATGATGGTGTCATGACAGTCTTATGACCACCCCTTCAAATAAAGTGTTACTGGCAAGTCAGTATCCAGTTTTGTGACCAAATCCCCTATTTTGCTGCAGAATTTCGGGAAAAGTCACCTCAGAAAAAGTGCAGTATATTCGTACAGTTTTGTAATGCATCGCAGTAGAAACATTGGTATTTGGCAAACTCAGTCTTTTAACTTTGGATTAAAACAAATTGCGCTCCATATACAGTATGCTTTTTTAGTGTTTGACTCTAATCCCAGCCTAAATTCTCAACAAATGAGCTGTTCCAAATAATAAATCTATGCTAAAATACACTGCTGGTCTGGTCAAACTCAATCATTCATGCACACATCGTTGGAATTCTCTGAATTCATAATTGAGTGCTTCCTGTTTAACCCTCATTTATACCTAATAATATCTTACAAATTAAACAAAATGTTATAAACCAATACTATAATAACAACTGACTTGACTATGTCACAGCTCCCCCAGCTGTGCACAGAGGTTCCTGTCAGTTAGGTTTGGCACTTACAACAGTCCTAAACAACTAATATACAAAAAAAGGGTTTTGGTACTTTTTTATTTGTGGATACCATTTCCCATTCCAGCTTTTAGGACAATAACCCCTTTCATAAAGTATGAACTTTTCTTCTTGGCAATGTCTCTGACATCCTCTCCTACAGTAAACACCCCAGCAACCAACATTTAGAATATTTCCCAACGCATTTAGCTATCCACATCTTCTAATCTCTCCTGGAGATTACAACAATGATGGATTTGTTTTTTACATAAATGAACCCAAAAACAAGCTCAAATTAAAACAAAACTTGCAAATTGAGTTTAACATTATTTCCCATTGTCCTTGGTCAATTTTAAATAGAGCATTTTGTCCTTCCAATTACTCAACCCCTATAGTCCTCAGTGCTGAGCCTGTCGTGATAGGAGTCTTATTGCAGATGGAAAACAGAGCCCGTACAAACATGAGCGTCAGGATCCGCACACCCCTAAACACACCTCACTTTTCTTAGGAATGCTGAAAGACGGGGAACGCTCCCCTCGGCCCTCAGGCTGCCTCCAGCTATCTCCAGCCAATTCTAGCCAATCAGCTTGTTTTTGGCTACATCCACTGTTCATCCAACAGCCTTTATGGATGGACCAGCCAGCTGTTGGCGTCCTCCAGGTCTGTGTCCAGCTCCTCGTCTTCGTCCAGAGGCTCCGGGGTTCGGAGGGCCAGCTCTCGCAGGAAGGCAGGTGAGTAGGCGGTGGGTTGGGAGATGGACTTGAGGCCGATTTTCTTCTTCATGAGGTGGAACTGGTCACGGATGAAGTTGTAGAACTCGTACTCGTAGCGCATGCGGTGGTACAGCACCTGCAGGGCCTCCAGAGTGGGTGTGTGTTTGCGTACGGTGCCTGTCATGTTCCCCATCTTTCTATAGTCTGCGGAAACACCAAGAGGAAGTCAACTTGGCAGAAATCCAATCAGAGGGTTGCAATTTTTAAAAGAAACCATGCTATCTAGATTGTTTTGGTGTCAGTTGCAGGGTTTTGTGGCGTAAAAACTTAACAGCAATGTCTCTTTCCAGAAATGAAGACCTGATTACTCAAGATACTTTAAAGGGACTTTCATCTTTCCTGGTTCTGGTTTACCTCTGATGGACAGGTATATTTACTTGTTGCTGAAGTAGCTAACCACTACAGCTAGCATTAGTTAGTTAGCCATGTTCTCCCCCAGTGTTTGAGGTCCCAGTCCAGGCACAATCAGCAGCATGGCTAACTGAGCTAACTGGCAGTTAGGTAACAAAAAGTAAAGATCTGTCCATCAAGAAACTCTGGAATTCACCCAAGGTTGAGGCAGAGCAGCCGGAGGACATCAGAGGGAAAACCAGAAAATGTTTTCTCCATAAAATATGATCCGGTTTTACTGAAATTATTTAATAAAGTTATAAAGTTGCATGCTTGTGTACAGTAATCAGTCCCCTGAAACACTCCGCTCCAGCTGCCTCTATCGTTATAACCATATTCTTGTCTCATTTGTGGTCAACGGTAAATTAATCAAATTCAGAGCCATGTCACAATTTCCCTGCTAAGATGGTGCTCAGAAGCTCTGAGTCCTGTAGTCTTGCAATGCCCCTCTTATGAGCTAACTAGCCAGCTAACGGCTTAAGTAAGGAAACTCTGTAAATAGTCAAGAGTTGAGGCAGAGCAGCCGGAGGACATCAAATGAGAAACAGAAGTTGAACTGAGATGAACTGAGATGCATGTACGATAAATAAGGATGTTTTGAACTCTGAATCATGCAAAGATAATCTAGTGGAAATCCCAGAATCCCAGAATGAAAATATGGAGCAGGAAATGAGCGTGATAGGTCCCCTTTAACCTCTCATCCAGGAATAGTTGCACACTTCCCTCTGGGCAGTGATACAGCTGGTAGGTGTAGCTGAAAGTAGTTCCAACTTGAAACTACTCACAACAAGGTACTGCGGAGTATTTTGAGTAACCAGGTTATGATTTCTAGAAAGAGACATTTCTGTTGAGTTTTTCAAATGTATTTTTTTTAATGCTTCAAGCACCACAAGCCGAGTGCCATTTAGTCCCATTATATTGGAGAGAAGGCAGACATCTCTATGGCTGATATCTCCAAAACTCTGCAGCTCACAACAAAACAATCAACATGGATAGACAGCACAACAAGTGAGATTTTTTTTTTTTGGGTTAACTGTCCTTTTAAGAAAAATATCAGGGAGGGAACAACAGCAACAAACGTGATACCTACCAGGGCTCTTGTAGATGTTGAGTACTCCAGTAAAGTAATGAGGTAAGAGCCTCTCCAACAGCAGCAGAACATCCTCCAGCTCCTCCAGGATACCAACGAGGAGGTAGTTCTCCAGCACGTTCTGTTTGGCCCTTCCCAGAGCCCACACTCCTGGCTCCCTGAGGGAGAGAGACAAGATGAATGAAGACAAATAAAGACAGCCACAGAATATACCACAAACATTACAAATGTCTGAAAAATATAAAAATACTTTGTCATCAGTAGTGGAATGTAGCCGCCATGTTTAACACAAGTTCTTAATTTAAATATTACAATAGTGTTATAAAATATCATCTTATTAATGTATGTATAATATTCTAGTAACTGTGTGAACTGTTGTAGGACTAACACATCAAGAAACATGAACACAGCATCACTGCAATTTCTTATATCTTTACTGTAAAGAGTTCCTAAAGCAGAATCTTTCGATTGATAAAACTTTTTTTCAGTTTCTTATTGCTCAATATCCATCAGTTAAAGGCGTGGTGGTGGTTGGTTTCTGTACATAAAACTTAGTTTAGTTAAAAATAAAAGTAAAAGAGAGAGCGAGGGAGGTAAAGTGCAGTACTGGCATGTGGAAACATAAATTATCTCAATGAAAGAAGAGCAAAACTTTTTGAATTTGGCTCAAAACTGAGAATTTTGAGTTTTCTTAACTTCTAAATCTGTGGATGTTTCAGGTTATGCTCATTTTAGCCACACTGTAAATGACTTAGAAGTAAGAAAACTCAAATTCTCAGCAGTGTAGCTAAAATGAGCATAACCTGAAACATCACAGCAGTAAAATTCAGCAAACACATCAATGCAGATTATATCATATTAATCCAAAAACATCATGAGTACATTTACTTTTCATACTTTAAGTACATTTTGCTGATAATACTTTCATACCTGAAGTTAAATAAGGGTCTGAATACAGGTCTTTTACTTATAATATAGTATTTTCACACTGGTATTAGTACTTTTACTGCAGTAAATGATCTGAATACTTCTTCCACCACTGTTTGTCTTGTAACTTCAGAGTGGTATCTCACCTGCATTGAGGATGTTGTCCACAGAAGTAGGGGATGATGTAGAAAACTCTGGGGTTGGAGCACTCAGGGTAATTCTCTAAAATGCACACGTTGATATCCTGAAAACAGACAAATAATCATTTTAATTTCACAGCACTCATTCCTCAGTCCTTCCAGTAGTGTTTGTTTCTTCCAGTAGTTTTGAAACATGATGGTCAGTCTTCAGTTTGATGAACAAAAGTACAACTTTCTTTCTTGAATATGTGAGTTTAATACAACACATGTCTGTGCACAGAGAAGCTCTTAGTACAGCTTGCACACGTGGATGCAGTTCATATCAAAAGCTTAATAATACAATACAAGCGCTTAGTTTTATACAGTATGTCTCATGTCATACAGAATCACGTATCATCAGGACACCAGACAGGAAGAAGCTACATTATATAAGCAACAATGTCAGGGTCATTTCTCAGTAAATGAAACAGGAGCTGACTTTTATCCAAGAACCAAGAAATCTGTTGCTCCAGACACCCAGAGGACTTCTGGAAATCCTGCAACTAAATGCAATAACTGAAACCTGAAACTCATGCACCAAATCCCTAAAATGCAAAAACTGCCAACACAATTTCTGCTCCACACTCAGTTTTCAATTCTAATTCACTTTTTTTTTTTTTTTTTAACAAAACACTACACTCACACTTATTCAGAACTAAAATCTCTTGTGTTTCTTTGGAAAGCAACACCAACCACGATGCCAGGCTTTATTTACCGACTGGCAACAGACTCTCCTCACAGGCACACATCGACACATTGCTTAATTCAGCCGTTCCCAAAGTTTTTCTGGCGTGCCCTCCTTCGGAAGCCAAAAAAAGTTCACGCCCCGCCACCACACTGTTATTATCATCATCATTAACAATAATTGGGGAAGCAACTGGAAAAAAAATATGGATTCAAGAAATGCTGTAGCCAGATCCAGCTCAGCAAAGAGACGAGGATTGGACTGATTTTCAGTGCAAAATGCAACCTTTGGAAATGCATGGATTTATAGACCGGAGAGAAACAATTATGTGGATCATTGGATATTGTGCTTAGTCAATATATTCATGTACTTTATTATAACAAAAATCAAACCTAGGCAGTATTGAAAACAGGGCTCATTTTGTCAAAAAAAACCCCAAAAAAACAAAAAAACACACAGAACTCACACAACAGCACACACAGTAACAGACACTCAGATCTTTCTAAAATGAAACACTTCATTCAGAAATACATAATAATTTGTAAAAACCAATTTATCAACATATGGCACACACATTGTTCAGATGATCTGATTCTGCTCTGCTCAATCTAAAATATTTCAACTTGTCTTATTGTCTGGGTTTGAGTTTTTCAGAGACATTGTGTTAAAGGTAAGTACATGAATATATTGATCAAACACAACACAAAACGGTCAAAATGAGTATTTCCATTTCCAAAGACTGCAATTTGCATTAAAAAGCAGAACATATTTGAAATAAAACTTTGTACACTGACGTTGCAAAAACAATTGTGGTGACAAGAAGAAAGCACGAATTACAAAAATCTTAAGCATCGTCTCTTCATCTAGATGGATCTGACCAAAGCTTTTCGTCCATTTCACAGGGTACGTGGACCAATCAAAATCATCAAATCAAATCAAAATCAAAATACATGTAAAATGTCACAGAACAGCACGCTCGTTGTCAAAATGTCTGAGCTTTTTATCATGCTTAAGCCTGATTGTCTCACTGAGTGTCTGTACACCCGACAGCCGTGTTTGACCACTCGGTTAAATGCTTGGTATTTTGAAAGGCACAAACAGGTGATATCATGTTAGATTTCTGTGTCTAATGTAGAGAAGTTGTTTAGTGTTTTGCAAAAAAGTGTGAAGCTGAGAATGTGCTTATAATTGTGTAGATCTGGGCTGAGGTTTTGCTCCTTGACTGTCAGGTTTCACTAACTGTGTTATTCTTAATTTTAGTGTGTAAGCATTCGTACAAAACCGTAAGAAGGTAGAAATGTTCAAAGTGTTTTAGGTTGAACTCAGTTGTGTGTAACTGGTTCAAATAGAATCAGATCATATGAACCTTTAGCGTGCCATACGGTGACAAAATTGAGTTTTACAAATTATCGTACAGTTTTGAATGAAGTGTTTCATTTTGCAAAAGATCTGAGGTGTTCTGCTTTTGTGTGGGTGTGTTTTCAAAATCATGCTTAAGCAATTGTAAAAAAAAAAAAAAAAAAAAAGAAAAGAAAAAAACTGATAAAACTATTAGAAGGCAACAGTCCAGGTATACTGTCATCTGGGACAACATGAGTTTCCACCAGGCTTCTCTGATCAGCAACTGGATCATCAACCACCCGTAATTCATTTATTATTCTCTGCACCATATTTCTGATTCCTAAACCCAACTGAAGTGGAGTTGATTTTGGAGCTTTGAGCAGCTGGATGCGTCACTCTGGAGGAATCTCTGCCTGATGTTTGTCATTGCTTGTACGTAATGTAGATGAAGTGCTGCAGCCTAGAACAAAACAGGAGGCAGGATGCAGCCTGGTTTCTTTGTTTAATTGCATTTGTTTTGTGTTTTTTTATGTTTAGTTTTGAAAAAATAGACACTTTTACACAAACATAAAACCCTCATTGAATATGTGAAGTGTGCATTTACATAAAACACACATCTTTCAAAATACTGCAGTTTGAAAAAAGTTTTTGTGACTGTATTGCCTTTGTTTATTTAGATATATTTGAGTAAATATAGATGACTATAACAATCCCTTACAAAAGGCATAAACCTACTGATAAGATATTCATTGCAGTGTTTTGTGTTGAGCACATCAGTGTTGTTGGTTGGTTGACAGATCTACTCATATGTTGTTGTGGGCCGGCACTAGCTCAGTCCGCTGCCTGACTATATTTATATTCTGTATATGTATGTGTGCAGGCCCTCGCTCTCTCCACATCTCTCTGATGCATGTCTATAGGTCCTGTTTGTGCATGTGTGTGTATGTATGTAAAAAATGTGATTTCCAGCAGGATTAATACAGTATTCCTTCTTCTTCATCTTGTCATTTTGATGCAAAAAGACATTTTGGAAAGAGATTTGAAAAAAACAAAAAACAATTTTGAATGCAGAGTTTGCTTTTGCAAGAGATTTGTAAAGTTTTGCATTTTGTGTTTGTAGTTTTGTGCATAAATTGTGGAATAATAGAGCCGGAGATTCAGAAAATGTGCGCGGAGGATTGGGAAAAACTGTGCACATGGTTGTAATGTTTTGTTTCTGCCACTAGAGGGAGCCCTTCACCAGCACTGCTGTGACTTGGGGCTGACTGATAGTCATCGTCTGGGAAGCCAAAGTGCTCTGCAAAACAACATCCTGTGTACGAAGATAAGCTCTGCCCCTTCACCTCAGCAGCTCTCAGATGCTGAGGTGTCAACTAGGAAAAGTTTTCTTCTCATCAAATGTGTTTTTTTTGTGTATTCATGTTCGCCTGAATAGGACATTTGTGCTGTATAAAATGAAATTACCACACCTGGCTGCAGAACAGACCCCAATAGCTTGTAATTATTGGTGATCAAGCTGTGATGAACTTAAATATTTCATGTTAGAACAGAGTTGTGAACTTTAAAATACCCCCGGTCTGAATGTGGGAGCTATTAAATAATGAAAGGAAAAAAAAAAAAAGAAAACAGGGGAAAGATTAAAAACACACATGCAGGAGTGAAGCTGGCCAGCCGCTAAGTGCTGTGGAACTTGCAGTCAAATCCATGTCAGGTGACGTAAGCCTTATGGATGGCAACAAGTCCTGAGCAACACAACACTCCACGAAGCATGACTCACACACACACGTATATCACACACTCATATACAGTAGCAGCAGGCTACATGCATGAGGCACATGGTGTTGACAGAACTGTTGTTTGAATAAAAGAGAACAGGATCTGAATGTGGAAGGAAATTAATGATCGTGTCAGAGCTCGCTTTTAGGATCTATACTGTGATAAGTCGTAACGGCTGATTTAAACAGAGCCATGTGTCAGAGCCAACAGCACCGAGGGCAACACGCTCCATCACAGAGATTAGGTTGGGTCAGACGGGACCGGAGGCCTAGACCTTCACCAGAGGACGCAGATAGACTGCTGCTGAAGGTGAGAAGTGAGAGGCCTGGGGGTGAGGTGACTGAGCTGTCAAAAACACCTCACTGACAGGGGTGTAAACATGGATAAAGGCAGAAAGGGTGCACAAGCTCGGATTGTGTGCTTTTCAGACAGTCAGACAGTAAAAAGTTACTGTGAGGCTGGGCCGCATCAACAAGGATTCATTTTTAAACCCGATTACACCATGATTTGACTTTAAATTATGTTGCACCAAACTAAACCTATTTTTAAATGTCAGTTTAGTTTTTACGCCAAACCCAGATTAAATTTAGGCTAATTCTGGTGCTTCAAACCTCAGATGTGAAATGTGTCAGGTTTTATCAAATCTGATCAAGCATTAACTTTAGAATTATTTAAAATAGCTGCCTTTTTGAGATTAGTTCTTAGAAGAAAGTTAAGGGACCGACCGAACCCAACTGAGTTTATGATCCGTCTCTTCTTTCTTTTCCTCCAGCTGATAATTCACCCAAGACATTTTTCTCAAAAGGAGAAGAAATAAGAGCTTCTCCACCAAGCAGGCTAACTAACTTTTAAACAAAATTTTTTAAAAAACATTTTTAGCTACTGTAGCTAGCAAGAATGTAAAACTTTGTTAACGTTTTAGCTAGTTAGCAAACAATGTAACATTTTTTCAACCTTTTTGCTTGCTAGCAAACAATAATCTGTTGTTGTTTTGTTTTGTTTTTTGTAAACAATGCATTTTCTTAATACATACAGAGCAGCCAAAATAAAGTTTTACTTACTGGGCCCTGACAGAACTTAAATTTATTTATTTATTTACTTAAATTAAGGTAAGCAAGCATCTCCATATTGATTAAACTATTTGATTTCTGTTTACATCACTAAACTAGTTTTTAATAATTATTCTGAACTTAGTTTTGCTAAACTGTGATTAGAACTAATCTTGGATTAAATTAAACTCTGTTGCAGTGGAACCCAGTCTTAGTCTTTGATCACTTTGTTGTGTTATATTTTTGGCTGCTTTTTTATGATAGCATGACAAGGTAAAAATTTCAAGTCAACTGAACTCATCTTAGCTTTATTTATACAGCACCTTTCATCTAAAAAATTAAAACAACACAGACAGTGAACAAATAAAAGAAACCAATAAAGGCAAAAAGAATAAAAAAATCAACAATAAAACAAAATGTTTTAAAAAACACTAAATAAAGAAGAAGAATGAAGTAAAAGAAAACCAAGGATAAAGATGATGTAAAGAAACGATTTAAGGTTACAAGACTAAGGTTATTACAGTTCTCTCAAATCATTCTCATGCCCCTTTTGCTCTGTGAGACAGTTCAAAGGGACAGACCAACAGAACAATATCACATATCTGATATACATCTTGATTTCTTTAAAGAAGGCAGCTGTGGCCTGCACAGAAGTCTATATACATAAACTGGGATGACTTAAATTATGCACTCGGCCGGTTATTTTTTCCTCACTGCTGAACACTGTGGTACGATTGTGTCTCTGATTCACCAAGCGGCTGCGGGGTTTGTTTGAACTTTATGACTGAGCTGCACCATGCTCTGGGAACAGGACTTATTGGTGATCAGTGAAGCAAACCACTGGACAGCTCTTCAAAGGAACCACAACAAAACCCCAGAGGAACCTTTAGAAAACTCTTCAGTACCGCACCATTGTTAGAGAGCCGGTCGTGTCCGGACTTGTCACAAGTTTGCCCTGCTTTTTTTTTTTTTTTGTGATTCATAACTTTGAGAATAATTTGTTGTTGTTCTTGTGTTTTATTATTCAATGACAGTGTGTCCATTGTCATAATTATTCTCGTTTCCCAGCAGTCTACAGTTTACCATCTGTGATGAGTGCTACATTTTCTCAATACAGGAACAAAAAGATTTTGGCAGCATATTTTGTGTGAGAAACAGGCTTGAGGAGTAATGGATTACATTAACAGGATTATGTAATTAGGATACATTATACATTCATTCATTCATTATAGTCAGCAGAAAGAAAGTAATCTGATTACAAATACATTTAATAAAATGGGGATTATTAGCACTACCATGCACAGTGTGTAGCTAATATTGCTCTCATTAGCTACACAAGCAACTGCTAATGTTAGCACTGAAGACCAACTGCTAACATTAGCTACAAAGGGATGCACCGATACCACTTTTTTCCCACCGAGTACAAGTACAAGTACTTACATTTGGTTCTTTCCGATACTGAGTACTGATACAAGTACTTAATAATGCCATTACAGTTCTTACAATAACTTGAACAACATGTTTATTTTCCATCAGCTGTACCCTCACTCTCGAAATGCAACAAATTGCTGTTGCTGTTTCCTGTTGCTGGTGTAACCATAGTTACTGTGCACATTACATTTTTGCGTTATTTGTATCGGTATTGGACCGATACCAAATGCTGGTATTGGTATTGGTGCATCCCTATTAGCTACACTGTCTAGTGCGATACAGACCAACCGCTAACATTAGCAACACACCAACCACATATGTTAGCTACACAGACCAACTGGTAATGTTAGCCATGCTTACCAAGCACTAATGTTAGCAGTACAGACCAAACGCTAACGTTAAAAACACAGACTAACCGCTAAGGTTAGCTACACAGAGGAACTGCTACTGTTAGCTCCAGTGACCAGTCGCTAACATTAGCTGCACAGAAATCCAGTTAACTAGCTAACCTGCCAATACAACTACTACCGAAAAATACGTTGCGACTGTAGGTGGCGATGTTGGTGACTGGGATGGTGTGTTAGTGCAAACAGCCCCAGAACACGTTTTCTGTCAAGTTTGAGTGCAAAATGTGAATAGCTACTAAACAAAATACAATGAAATGTGCATAATTAACTGCTGTTAATCAAAACATGAATTCACACATAACAAAGGAAGAAATAACTGCACAAACAATGAGCATAAACATTAAATAAGAAGTAAACATTTTTGACATTGTGATACTTGGATTAGGTTACTGACTTCATTTTTGTAACAGGTAATGAGTAACTGTACAGAACACATTTTTAAAGTAACCCTCCCAACCCTGGTGAGGATCTATGAATCATGCAGAGATTTCAAAAGAAACTCAAGTTACAGTTGATAAATGAACTCACTTGAACTCAGATGCATCACATGCTAACAAAAAGACAGGGAATGGACTCAACTTCACAATTAGCCTAAATGCAGCACGGCACAAAAGCTCCCAGGAAAATCATCACGAGCCAAATTAGGAACGTGAGAAACAGCGAGTGAGAGCCAGAGACAAAGAAACAGAGAAAAGGGGACAGGAAGTGACACGTGTGACGCCATTCCCTGGCACACATGGCCCGCCGCCAGGAAGTCTCCTCCGCTTTGCTCCGACACTTGATACAGGACCCTCAACATTAAGGGGACCTCTGGGAATCCAGCCACGACTCATTTATACACAACTACGCACAATTTAAATGGGCGCACACACAGCCGGCAGACAACACGCACTCTCTTTGGAGAACCCATTAGTATTTCGAAGAGAGCTCCGGCGTGCACACCCAGCCTCATTGTTCCTTTTCTCAGTGTGGATTAGGCCAACTGAGCAGCGGTCACAGAAACCGTAGCCCTAATCTCTACAACGGCCTCCTGTTTCACTGAATGGAATGTATGCATGAATTAAATCAGGAGTAATTGATTATGTAAACCTTTCCCATGAGAGTCTGTTTCCATCAGGGGGGCCATGGGAAGGATGCACCTGTCTTTGCCACTATGGGGCAGCAGAAACAAGCTTTAAACACAACACTGACATATGATCACCTTTTAAGCTGCTTGTTAAACGTGTTAGCAAACAGTTGTTTATTAATGACCCAGTCCGTGAGATTTAAGGGAATTTTATTGGGAGAATATGGCAGAAATGGAATAAAACAGTCATTTCCAAAGCATGGGGTCAAGAACCACAGGTGTATCACAGGAGGCTCTATTAAATAAATAAAACACTATGGAAGAAATTCTGCAAATGCAAGATTTCTATCAGCAGTAAACCTTTTATAAAGGATTTAAAATGTGTATATTGTTTTACTGATTTCTGTCTCTGATCACAGATAGTCTGTATGAAAATAACACTATCAGTGACTTCACAGGCGAGCAGCTGCACGCCGTGAGCTGCTGTGCACATGCAGCTCACCTGGCCTTCGGACCAGCGAGCTGACGGGGTGAAGTCCAGGCCAAAAAATGTGGACATTTATGTTCACATATAAAAGCTGCTCTGGATAGTTTCTAGATAACTGCAGAGCTGCAGTGCATGTGTGAAAGGGGTTCTGGAGTTGTTTTTCCTTCCACCTGATAAATGTCAGCCCATTATTCACTCTCCTTTTAGCTCTATTTTGGTCTCCACCAACTCTTGAGCAAAATAGCTGCTATTTGGTGCTGAGCAGGTAGGTACAGCTGCCTGCTACAACATGAAAGTATAGGCCTCTCAACCTTGTTTCAACATTGTCATTCACTATTCCTCTAAAAACAGCTAGGTTGCCGCCTCAGTTTTGCTTTACTACAAGTAGCTAACATTAGCAGGTTCCCTTCTAACACCAAGGTGATGCAGGAGTGTACAGTAGTTGTAACGTACCTTTTGCAACATGTGACGCTGTAGCAACCAACCAGTGTCATCGCCACCACTTTTTGGAGATGTGATGCTTTAGCAACATCATTATATAACACTGTACTGTAACTGTAATGCTGCAGTTATATCATTACAGTGTCACAGATGATACCTCACAACTGTATCCTCGCAGGGACACACTGTGTTTGACAGCTGACTGGAGAGGAAACGGAAACGTCAAGGACGTCGGCTTCGATTTTGTTCATTTAAAATGGGCTGGATGTGGAAAAAGTGTGTGAAACTTCACAAAAATAGAGCCAAGTCAAGCGTTTTTTACAAATAAGCATCGCTTCATTTAGCCTGCTCACTGATGCACAGGACAGGACGCAGGTCAGGACATCTTCACTGGGAAAAACTGAAACAATCTGATGTTCGCCTGTTTGCATCACTTCAAGTTGAAAAGCAGTATTAGCACGCTAGATGTGGTGCGTCAACTGCTCCTAAATCATACAAAAACTGTCAGGTAAGTTGCCAACATACAAATCCGAACAAAAATGACACGAAGATACTTTTCTGTCTTGTCCCCTGGGCATAGATAAAGCAGTCTTCAGAACATGGTGTGAGGGCAGATGGAGAGGTGCTGTGCTGCTGCCAGAGGAGCATGAGAATACATGTCAAAATAATAGATATCCAGCAGATACAGAGAAAAATTTGCATTCATTTAAGCTGTTTTCACATGTGCACCACTAACTATGTGTATTTGCATTTATTTTTCATTGTCCTCCTGACAGTCTGAATAACTCGCTAGATTTGTCACTAGTCATTTAATTCATATATTTAAATTTTTAACAGTAAAATAAATTCTTGTGGCTGTAGGTTGGCAGTGGACCAAACCACAATGTGAGGTATAATGAGGGGGAGCACGCAATCTTTCAAAACTTAAAAACGCATTGTTTTGCATCTGAATCTGAATCTGAACTAACATTGACAATTACGTAATCCCTGGATACTGGTAGGAACATGTCCCCACCGTCCCTACCCAATTCTACACCCTTGTTAGCGAGTTAAAAAGAAGCAGGAGATTTTTATTTAGATTATTTTATTTTTGATGGTACATTTTTGTGGTTATTATGGCAGAAACACAACCACTTTTGTCCACAGAGGCGTCAAAAATCACTAAAATACGGAAATTCGTTGTAGTAACCTTAAATAGATCATGTGCCAACTTTTAAAACATCCTATAAATAATTATCTACTTTGCATACAAAGGTTTAAAACATGGAACAATAATTATTCACATATGTTTTGAATGCTGGAAACAAATCTAATCTTTGAATAAATAACAAGCTATTAACATTTTTTTAAACAAAGCTGAGGAAACATTAAAACGAAACTTAAAAAAAAGCATATACTTGCTTAGAAACACCTGATGTCAGTTGCACCTTAGGCAATCGACCCTGTGACAAATACACCACCTTACTGTTTCTAGTGTCGAGGCATGCCGGGGCACGACTGAAGCCAGTAAAGCCTCTCTCATTAGGTGTGTGCACTCATTTATTTGAGTGTGTGTGTGTGTGTGAGTTATTGTAAAAGTCAACAGACTGACTGACAGCAGATGGATCGCACTCGTCGTGGGAATCTCTCCTGATCAGACCTGTATTTTATTTTCAAACTGTGAGAACTAATCTTGTTATTCTTCAGGTTCAGTAGGGACACATCGCATTTAAACGTGTGTTTGCATGCACACTCACTCGCAGGTGGCTGATTAATCACCCTCAAATGCTCCCTTAATATTTGTCATTTTCATTCATACCAAAATAATCTGACCAAATCAATTTAAAAACCTTTTAAAAACCCAAATAAAAGCTCACAATTGAAGTCCATGCATGTGCTCAGTCGCGTGTGTGTGAGTGTGTGCACTCTGGGTTCAAGTGTCCAGCGCATGCCTCTGTATGTGTAGTGTATGTGTGTGTAAAAAGGGGTGTGGGGACCGACGGAAAATCCAAGCCGACCGCAGGAATGTCTCAGTAACACGTGCATCAGGTTCCCTCGGCCCCGGCTAGCAAACTGACAGTGTTCTTTCATTGACACCTCTCATATGCACCCGCGCTCAGGGCAGGCAGGGCTAATGCACACCAGGCAGGGGGACATATCCAAGACTAGTCTGAACCCCCGAGTGTTGACATAGCAGGGCACTCACGCTGATACACAAACACACACACACATAGATATTTGAGGCTCTATACTTGCGAGGACGTTTATCTCCAGGCCAAAAATCTGGATCTGAAGTGTTGAATCAAATAACTCCCTGTAAGGTGAAATTGTGGCTGAAAATCAGTGCTGCAGTTCTTTAAATTCTTTTAGGCTGGTGATTTGTCAGGTGGAGCCGCATGAGCCAACTCACTGTATATAAAAATGTGGACGGCTGCTTCCAACAAGAGCTCACAGAAGCTGAAGGCTCAACTCTAAATAGGGAAGCACAAATGTTTCAGAAAATTAATTAACTGCAATTTTCTAACATACTTGGGCTAAAATAACAACATTTCATGTTTTTTTTCTTCAAAATATGACCTTTATTTTTCAGTTTACAGTTTGTATCTCCCAAAATACACTGCTCATTTAGGGTATAAATTTAGCATTTTCCCCCTTTTTTAATGCTCCTAAGAGGAGTTTTTAACTGGTTATTAAACATTTTCAATTTAACGTAGAAATCTGTAGTATATTTACTGTAATAAATCATAAAATGATTATCATATGTTATCAGAGATTAAGTAAACATGCAAAGTTCAAATACTCACTTCTCTGATAACAACACTGCAGACACCATGTCCATCTTTGAAATTTTGATTCCAGGTCGGAATAACTGTTTTAGTTTGCCCGTTTCTTGTTAATTAGAGTTCAAATTAATGCCGAATGTTGCTAAATGAGTCAAGTGTCTGTTTATGAGATGTGAGGAATCATTAATAATCTTTTAGAAGTAGCAGATGTTTATAACGGTTAAACTAGCAATGTGAATGGAGTCTGGGCTGGAATTCAAGCTCCAGATGTGTATTTTCAGAGCAGTGGACTTTTGTTTTCAGGATAACAGGCTGAACTTTACATCGACAGACAACTGACAGCTTCATCAGCTTACAGTAGTAGGATTCTTATTAGACGTTACTGTCATGTGTTAGCTGCGGATTTCAACCAGGGGTCTAATCACAATCTATGCGGCTCTTATTACAGAATTACATTTGCTCCTTTAATGGCTGCACTACGTACAAGATTATCTGACATCTATTAAACGAGCTGAGTTACATTTCCCAGGCAATTACAGAGAGTAGTTAAAAAGAAGCAGGAGATTCTATTAGATAATTTTATTTGACGTTACATTTTGTGGTTATTAATGCTGCCGCTTTTGTCCACAGGGGTCTCCAAAATCAACAAAATCTGAAAGTTAATGTCGTGGCATCTTATTAATAATTAATTATGTTCCTTCTTTCATGTGAATGCTGGAAACCAGGGCTGCAACTAACGATTATTTTCATTATTGATTAATCTGTTAATTATTTTCTCTATTACTCGGTAAATTGTTTGGTCGGTAAACGTCAGAAAATGTTGAAAAATGTTGGTAAGTGTTTCCCAAAGCCCAAGACAACATCCTCAAACATCTTGTTTTGTCCACAAACCCAAGATATTTAGTTGACTGTCAGAGAGGAGTAAAGAAATCAGAAAATATTCACATTTAAGAAGCCAAAATCAGATAATTTGAACATTGTTCTGATTAAAAAACTGACTCAAAACAAGTAATCGATTAAAATAGTTGGATCATCGAATAATTGCTGAAGCTCTACTGGAAACAAATTTGATCTTTTACTGTTTTCCCTGTAGTTCTCTTATACACTGACAATATTCTTTCAGCAAAGGAAGCTCAGGAAAGAGGAAAAAGTTGCAAAAATATGCAAACACGACAACCAATAATACACATTTAAGAGTAAAAAGAAGAGTAATAAATATTTCACAACCTTTATATTATTGTGTATCTGGAGAGTAAAGACCTCAAAACATTAGTATAAGTGTGAATGATTAACCATCCACTTGCCTTCAAATCTTAATCCTTATTCTCACTTGTAGCTAAAACATAAAATCCTTCTTTAACACATTAATATTTATGGTTTTTACACCTCAGCCTGTCTGTCTGACTGTATATGTCAATCCCTAAATAATTCGTCAGCCTGTAATTGGATTTTCAGTGAGGTTCAGCACATTTCACAGTGTGCATAGCACTCGAATGTAACTGCAGTCAACAGCATTATACAGATGTCAGTGTGGCATATGCTTGCAGACACTGTTTATAGATATGATTTAGCACATCGCTGCGAGCTGTTTTTGCTGAATAGGTACAGTAAGGCAGGTTGTTATTGCTAACAAGCCCAGTCTGAAAAAAGAAATAAGACCAACGGCTGCAATGTAAAGAAGTAAGAAAAAAAAAGAAAAAAGAAAAAAGGAAAGCACAGCAAAGCAAAACAGGAACTAAAAATAGTGCTTCTCTGAGGTGTGAAACTTCTACACCAATACAGCAACATGATGCAACAGAATCTCTATATACTTCCAGGAAATTAGTCCTAGATTTGGGGAAGTTCGGTTATCTCAGCGAGCACCACCCGGGTGTTTCAACACTGATTTTCAGTTGGAAAACTGGTTGATATTCAGTCTGAACTTCTAAAACCTCTTTTCACCCTGTTTTCAACTGTTTAAAATGCTGTTACAACATTAATGTGTCAGAAAACCAGGGGTGGAGGTAACTCATTACAAATACTCAAATGACTGTAATTAAGTAGTTTTCTTTTTAGGTATTTGCACTTTTATTAGTAGTCTGTCAAGTCTGTACTTTTACTCATACTTAAGTATGCAGTCCGAGCTGTAATCTACTTAGTTACTTTTAAAGTTATACTTGAGAACAATTAATTAATATTCAAACCTTTTACCTGCTTTAGTCTTTAGTAGCCAGTCAGGTGATCTGATCACAAACAGGCCAGTGAAAACCAGGACATAGAAACGAGAAACAAAACAAAACCCTGCTGCGGCACACGTTTAGAGCAAGGATGTTTGTGGTTAATCATTAATCAATTAATTACCATTAAGAATTTAAGCAATTAAAAGTGTATTAAGCGATATTTAATCAATAGATGTGGCAGCAATTTGCACCGAGCCATTTATTGAATAAGGAAAATTAAACTTAAAATGAGAACAAATAAAAACAAAAAAGTCCAGAAAATATTGAAAATAAGGGGGAAAAAAACGTGCTTATATCTAATAAATTATTACCAAATAATCAATTGTCAGTGTTTTCAATTATTGGTTAAGAAAAACGGACAAAATGCAACCCTAGTTTGGTGAAGTGACTGTGACACCAGCAGTTAAAAGTAACTAATACTTGATAAAATACATTTACTTAATATATTTCTAACACCAGTACTTTACCTGTAATTGAGTATTGTTTTAGCTGTGTAACAGTACTTGTACTTGAGTACAGATTTTCAGTACTGTTTCCACCACTGCAGAAAACACAAATTTGTTTAATCATTTTGAGAATTTGTTCAGTTGTAGATTCAAAGAGAGATGATACTGATGAGTGTGAATGTATTTCTCTGAAGTCACATTCACCGGTAGGTAAAATCAGGTCTACACAAAGATATAATTTCAACACATTTAATGTTTCATATAAAATGTCATAAATACAAACTAAATGATCTGTGTGCTGCTCCCCCCCCCCCCCCCCCCCCCCCCCAAAAAAAAAAAAGCTTTCAGGACATCGGAAATGTAAAATGAAGAAATTGTGTTTTACTGCTGTAGCATAACACACACACACACACAACTACAATGACCATTCAAACAGTATATCCAGTGGGATCAGTATAAATAGCGATAAACACAGTTCCAGAAGCTGAAAGCTGTGGTGCTTGACTAGTTAAAATACACAGACTTTGACCCTGGCAATCAAGGTTTGAGACCTGTGTGTCACAACAAAAAATTCTGGCTTTCAACTGAGGAATTTCAATCTAGTTCAAACTTAGCTGGGCTTCAAAGTGACGATATGCTTTTATCTGCACATTACAGAGGATGAAAAATGTCACAGTTGCAAATCCCAGTGAAATATGGTCTAAATTTAAAGGAGGAATATGTCGCAATTGTACATCCAAAAATGAGTACTGCAGTCGAAATAGCTAGTCAGCCATAGACGGTATATGAAACAGGCTGAATTTCTATTTAAAATATGATCTATGGTTGAAGCGAAGTGTTTCCCCCTGCACCTAACTCTGCAGACACAAGGAAGCTCAGGCAGGCTGCAGGAATACAACATAGTAATTTGACAATAACATGCATCAATGAGTCCTATTCTGAAACTTGATCAGCTGTTTATAACTGTCATTTGGCTGTCAATTTAAATCTAAATCCATTGTCCTGAAAACAGAAGCCCACTGCTCTGAAAATACACTCTGGAGTTAGACTTCAGTGACTACCTGCCAGGCTCCATTAACATTTTGCTCAATTTAACCATCATAAACATCTACTCCTTCTAAAGGAGTATTGATGATTTCTTATGACTCATAAACAGACACTTGACTTATTTAGTGAACATTCTGCATTAATTTTAATGCTAATTAACGTTAAACGTACAAACAATAACACAAGTTACGGGCCAGAATAGCGCTGTAGTGTTGTTGTCAGAAGAGAGTATTTCAACTTACCATCTTATCACGATAATTATAATATATGACATATAACAGTAAATTTATTACAGATTATGCTTTAAATAAACAAATAAAATAGAATAATAAACGTAAATATAATTACGTGTATATATTATATCTTAACTACCTAAACTAGCCCCAAACAAAGAAGTGAGCACCAACAAAATGCCATAATTTTAGTCAGTTTTAAACCCTGTTAAATACTCTTGGTCCTTGTAAGTGTAGTAAACACACACACACACACACACACACACACACACACACACACACACACACACACACACACACACACACCACACACACACACAGGTAAGCCAGTCCACAGCACACACAGCCTCCCCCTCCCCTTCAACTGTAGCAAGGGGCCCCCGTGGTCTGCATACTTTAATAACTCAACTCACATGGTCCAAAACTCCAGGGAAAGCAGTGCAATACTTAATTACACCCAGTCAGTCTCAAGCCAGAATGACATTCACTCCTCCTGTTAGCCTCTCAGTATGGCCTTCTGAGCTCTCAGGGTCTCAGACAGTATGGAGGAGTGTGGGAGGAACGACCAGCAGAGGACCTGTGTTTGTGTCTGGATATTGATTTGACACAAAATCTTGACCAAGTATTGATGTAATCATTTTTTAACCTGTGTTTTTAGCCAAAATGTGTTCTTTTTTTTTGGCAAGCCACTCCCCTAAGTTGTTGTTTGTCTTACTTAAAGGGATAGTTCTGATATTTTGCCTACAGTAGATGGCAGTTGGTACGCCCTCAGTTTGGAGAAGCAGCAGAAGTACTGGTGTAGGAAGCTAAGCAGTGAACTGTGTGCAACATTTAGGTCACATGTGGCCTCTATTTGTTCCTGCATGATGAAATAGTAACTGTAAAACAGGCTTGAGGTTGATTAATCTTAATAAAAGATGAGCATTGTGAAATCCCCTTACCAGTGTGGCTGAGTTCTGGTTATCATCTTCCAAGGGTGTAGAATTGTGTAGGGATGGTAGAGACATGTTTCTCACAGTAAGTAAATATTTAAATATAACCACTGTTGTCTTTAGTGTCTAGTTGTGAAAAAGCACTTTTAATTTCAAAAGCAAAACGATGCATTTTCAAGTTTTTGAAAGACTGCATCCTCCCACTGCCAACCTATGGCCACAAATCTTCTCTTACTGACAAAATATATGAAATAATTATATGTGAATCAAGTGACTAGCAACAAATCTCATGACAGAAATATACACAAATCTATTATTTTGTCATTTATTCCCCTGCATGCTGTAATCTTAGTCAGCACTCCTCTGGCAGCAGCACAGCGTCTCTGCATCTCTGCTTGCACCTTACACCTCAGACAGGAGACCAGTGTTGGCCAAGTAATTTAAATTTTGTAATTAGTTACAGTTACTAATTACACCTCTCAAAAGTAAGCGAATTATCTTACCAATTACTGCATCTAAAAGTAATTAGATACTAGCTACTATTAGCTTTTGTACTACTTTTAAATGTCTGCTTAAATTCTCTTATTAATGCACACGATTATATTATTGTTGTGTAGCTGTAATATTTTATTATTTTATTTATTGTAGCTGAATTATTTTAGTAGAGCTAATGTTGTGTCCCCACCAACCCTCGTCGTCTTCTGCTAAGCTAACTCAACCAAGAGACACAGACCCAAACTGTCGCAAGGGTCAGCAACAAAAAGTATTTAATTCACCTAAATATTGGCCCATCTAAAAAATATCAATATCAGTTCAAGTGTACACTATATCTAGAATATTTTCAAAGCTTTATCTTGCCATCAGACAGCCATTTAAGTCACACATATAAAAGTCAAATATGGCTCACTTTTGCTCAACCAGACTACATTTGCAAAATCTGTATTTTTTCCTCAGAGTTGCTCATCTATTGCTGCCTTGATTGGTTAGTTTGTTTGTGCTACTGTGTGACTTTGTTGAATCTGAACTAACCTCTTAAAACACCAAAGTCACACAATAACACAAACAGACTATTCGAATGAGGCAGCGATAGACCATTAACTCCTGTGTTCTATGAGGTAAAATGACTGATTTCTCAAATGGAGTTTGGTTGAGTGAGGAAAAAGTGATATTTGTCTTATATAACTTCAGTTTCCCATGAGAAAAGAATGTCTGATGGCAAGGTAAAGTGGTGAAAATATTCTCAATATAGTGTACATTTCATTTGGCTAAAGTATGTTTTGATGCTGACCCTGTCCACAGCAGTACATTGCTTAGTTTCTGTGCTGGTACTTCCTCTCTGCTTCTCCAAACTGGGGGCACGTCGAGTGGCATCTACTCTCAGTAATACACTGACTATTGATAAATACTTCATACAACCCTACTTCAAATATTCCAAACTATCCCTTTAACCTGCTTTACCCATCCCTTTAACCATCACTTATCAAACTGTATTTAAGAAGCTTCTCCACAGTGTAAAACTCACACAGAGATCAAAAAATGGCAACTTGAACGTTAAACTAAAGGCTCCCGCTTGCACGCACTGTAAAACATGAGAGGTGCTGCCTTTAGTGTGATGCTACAGGGGTAAACACCTCTGCAAGGCAGATGTAGGATTTCTCATGTGGTTATTCTGAATCAGGTCTCTAATTGGAATCATAATCAGATTTAAATATTGGGTTAGCATCAGTCTGGCGTGGCCTTCCAATTTTCCTTCCTGCCTGCAGCAACACCACGTGTCGAGCATCTTCAAAGAGAGCAGAGCGTGGTTTTGATATATTTCTGCAGTGCAGAAATGTTCTGTCTGTATATTTTGACATTTAGGAAGTTTGTGTTTGCCTCAAGATGACGACACACAAAGATCTCAAACACAAGAAAACAAGGTAAAACTTTTATACTAAGGTGCCTGTAATAAGCATCAGTTAATAGGTAATAAGGCCCTTATAAGAGGCTTATTAACATTAATATTTGTTAATAAGACTAATAAGTGTTAATAATAGCACAATAAACGTGTAAGTGCATATAAGAAACTTATTAACAATTTAGAGACTGTTTAAGAATGTTACAAAAAGATGAGTTTCTTATAATCCCATTACAAACACATTCAATAAGTTTAACTGACTTAACTATTATGTCGTTTGTTGTTACTTTATTAAGCTTTCTCCATACTTTATTATGCACTTCTTAAGAGTTAACCATGCATTTTGGGGATACCTGATCTAAAGCGTGAACAGTGCTTATTGAGGTTAAATGATCCTTTATTAAGCACTTAATGATGAAAAAAAGGTTAGCTGTTAATAAATGCATAATAAAGGATTAATTAACCTCAGTAAGCACTGTTCACACTTTAGATCAAGTATCCCCAAAATAGCTGTTAACAAGTGAGTAGTTATCCGCTAATAAATGCATAATTAAGTATCTAAAAATCTTAATAAAGCAACAACAGAAGCTAACTAAAGGTTTAACAATGATAATAGGTAAGTTGGTTAAACTCAATTCAATTCAATTCAATTCACCTTTATTTAAAGTGTAAAATCACCAAAACATGGTCTCAGAACACTTTACAAGACAACACACACAGACAATTAGAATTAGAGATTACAATTAAGGCCAACATGACAGAACAACAGCAACAGAGACAGCAGCAATAGTGACACAAAACAAAGAAAAAGATGAAACAAAAACAAAACAAACAAACAAACAAACAGAGACAAAATAAAACGTGCTATCAGGCTATACCGTATACTTGTGAAAATAGATGGGTCTTTAGTCTGGATTTGAAAGTGGTAATGGAATCTGCATCTCTGACTGATTGCGGGAGCTGGTTCCAGAGGAGTGGGGCACGGTGGGAAAATGCTCTACCACCTGCTGATTTTTTTGTTGACTTTGGGGACCATGAGGTAGTTACCATTCTGCGAGCGGAGGGCACGTGTGGGAGTGTATGGGATGAGTAGATGTGACAGGTAAGGAGGTGCAAGTCCATGTAGGGATTTGTAGGCCAGTAGAAGCAGCTTGAAATCTGACCTGGATTTTATTGGGAGCCAGTGGAGTGAGATTAAAGCTGGGGTTATATGGTCAAATTTCCTGGTTTTGGTAAGTATTCTGGCTGCTGTGTTTTGGACAAGTTGTAGTTTGTGTGTGCTATAGAGTGGTAGGCCGGAAAAGAGAGTATTACAGTAATCTAATCTGGATGAAACAAAAGCATGAACCAAAATCTCTGCGTCTGAGGTACTTAGAAGGGGACGGATCTTTGAAATGTTACGGAGATGAAAAAATGCTGTCTGGGTGATTTCACTGATGTGTCTGTCAAAAGACAAGGTGGAGTCAAAGGTCACACCGAGGTTTTTAACTGTATGGTGTGGAGTGATAATACAGTCGTCAATGTTTAGCCTAAGATCGGTGAGGAGTGGTAGTTGGTTGGTCGGGCCTATGACTAGTATTTCAGTTTTGCTGGCATTCAGTCGTAAGAAGTTTTGTGACATCCAGTCTGTGACAGCAGCTAAGCAGGATTCAAGATTTGCAAGATGGGAGTGATTGTCGGGTGTAATTGGTATGTAAATCTGCGTGTCATCAGCGTAACAATGATAATTAATGCCAAACCTACGAAATACTTCACCAAGGGGGAGTAAATAAATGCCAAAAAGCAGGGGACCCAAGACAGACCCTTGTGGAACACCAAACTGCACTGACGAGGATTCAGATGTAGTGTTTTTATATGAGACACAGTGCCTTCTGTCAGTCAGATATGATTTTAACCAGGAGAGTGCAGTACCACGGATGCCTACGTAGTTGGACAAACGGTCTAATAAAATGTTATGATCAACAGTATCGAACGCTGCGCTCAGATCCAGGAGAATGAGGAGGGAAGAAGAATTGGAGTCTAATGCAAGGAGAAGGTCATTGGTTACTTTAGTGAGAGCAGTCTCAGTACTGTGAAGTGATCTAAAACCTGATTGAAAAGGATCACAGAGGCCGTTGCGTGAAAGGTGATCAGTAAGTTGACTTGAGACTATCCTTTCAAGTGTTCAAATGTTTGTAGCGTGATTAAAAGAAACTCGTAAGGCTTGTTCTTAAGCAGTCTATAAACTGTAGAGTTGCAACAATTAATCGATTATTAATCAATCATTAAATTAATCTGCAAAAATGTGTATCGATTAATTGGTTTGAATAATTTTTTAACCAAAAAAAAGTAAAAATTCTCTGATTACAGCTTCCACTATAAACTGAATATCTTTGAGTTGTGGATAAATCAAGACATTTGAGGACATCAGTGTGGGATTTGGGAAACACTGATCAACATTTTTGGACATTTTATGGACCAAACAACTAACTTAATCAAGGAAATAATCAACAGATTAATCAATAAAGAAAATAATCGATCGAAATAAATAAATTGAAAACAACAGGAAGAACATTTGGAGCACACAGATGTGTTTGGACCAGTTTTTCAACAGACAAGATTAATTAGTCGACTAATTGAGAGTATAATCAACAAATGAATCGACAATGAAATAATCATTAGTTGCAGCCCTAACAAACTGTTAACAAGCTTATTATAAATGCTTATAAATGTCTTATAATCTAAAAATAAACATGTCTATTATGCTATTATTAACAATTAGTCTTATTAATACATGTTAATGTTAATAAGCATCTTTTAAGGAACTTATTACTTATTTACTAATGCTTATTACAGGCACCTCAATATAAAATGTAATCGAAAACAATCCTCTGAGGCTCACACTGTGTAATCTGTTATTTAATGAATGAATGAATGAATGAATGCATAAATCACTTGATTGATAAAATATTTTAGTCAGTTGGATTATTTTCCTGTCACCTTGTCTTTAGTGGATGATCATACAGTGTGTTACAGTGTACAACAGTATCATTACCTTTTCACACTCCTTAGCTTACACGTCCCTATAATTAGTGTTCATCAAGGTCATTCCAGAATAAGAAATTAGTATTTGACATTTCAGTTCATGTCTCAACCGAGCTTCAGGTTATAAAACCAGCTGGCGCGCGACCAGAAACAGATACAGATTTAAAGCAGTGTTATTGGCAAGCCAGTGACTCAGTCATAAAATAACTGTGCAGCTCTGTCAAATACTGCAAACGCATTAGTATTTCAAACCATAAACATCCGTGGCATTGATTTAGTTAATGTCCATATGAGAGTAAATGGCTTGTGGGCACTGGGATCGAGATGAAAGGCAGATAGAGGGGAAGAAAACGCTAAAAGCTTCAGTATTTGTTTGGCTCTTTAAATGATATTGCTAGAAAGCTTTTTTTTTTTTTTCTACATCGGGCACCGATTCCCCCGAGACCGGAGCAACATGTGGTTCCCTCTCTGAGCTCACTTTCATTATAAGAGCTGTATAAGAGTTGTATACCGCACTTTCAGATTTTTTAAGAGAATTTATTTGTATTAGTTTGAAATTGGAAAAAATGTCAGATGTTAAAAATCAGTTTTACCAAAATATGTGTGAACTTTGTGTATGTGAACTATGTATACAGGTGATATCCACTCTGTATAGTGCAAACACTAGTTTAACTATTAACTACATTTTAAAAATTACTTTAAAAGAGTTCAAATTAATGCCAAATGTTCGCTGAATGAGTAAGTGTCTGTTTATGAGTTGTAAAAAATCAATAATAAGGAAGTGGATGTTTATGACGGTTAAACTGAGCAATTTGAGTTTGTATTTTCAGAACAGTGGGCTTTTGTTTTCAGGCTAACAGGCTTAACTTTACTTTGACAGACGATATAATAAACAGCTGATCAAGCAAGGACTCGTCCTTGCTTTTTATCGCCGATTTCTCGTCTTGTGCTCCTGCAGTGTTCCTGCAGCCTGCCTGAGCTTCTTCACAGGGGAGGCAGGAGGACAACCATAGATCGTATATTAAATAGGATTTCAACCTATTTAATATACAGTCTATGGCTCAAACTTGCTGTTTGGACTTCAGCATTAATTTTTGGTTGCAAAACTACCACATATTAGACCAGTGTGAAGGATTCAGTGGCATCTAAATTTGCAACCCCTTGTCTCACCCTCCCCTTCCAAGCCTGGAGCAGAACCTACGGCAGTCGTGAAACTCCCAACAAACATGAAGGCTGTACTTCGAGCCAGTGTTTGGTTTTTCCAAAGTTCTGGGTGACTGTAGAAACATGGCAGTGCAACATACTTCCAGTATTTTCTCAGATTATTTACTTATAAGAGGACATTTATGTAATCTGTTCCAAACAGAAACACAGAATGCATGTTGACTAGGCTCAGGCAGTATAATGGTATTATGGTAGTAAGAAATCCCGATGGTATGATTTTCAGATTTTAATAAACACGGACGCTGCTTTTTCTACTAAACAGCTACTGAGATGCTGCCGAGGCAGTGGGAATATTGTTGTTATGACAATCAGCGCCACCCACGTTGATAGAGTCTGCCTGTTGATCTGCAGTGGAGTACAGCCGAGTTGAGCTGTTTTACACAAGCTTTACACAAATACCGCCATAATACTGTGTACCCCAAGTACAGTAATGGTGAGAGAAATCTGGGGTAACCTGAGTTCCTCTTATTATAAACGTATATAAGTCTAGGTCAGGGGTCTGCAAACTGTGGCTCAGAAGCCACATGTGGCTCTTTTGCCCCTCTCCAGTGGCTCCCTGTGGCTCTGACAAAAAATTATCCCATGACTACAGCTTGGTGCATTTTTCTCAAAATTTTACAGCTGACTAGTCTTGATTCAGGCTATAGCTATGGATATAAAATCCAAAATAAATAAAAGTCTCAGATGAAAACTGCTGCGGCTTACTTTCTCTTTCAGCCAAAAATGGCTCTTTTGATAGTAAAGGTTGCTGACCCCTGGTCGAAGTCTAATTAGAAATGGATATAAAATCTGGGTATTTTGGTATGAAAAGTAAAACTGAGTATCATCATAACAAAGTGGCAGAGATTGAGGGCGAATGTGCGCTGAGCGAAGGAAAAGGTGAGCAGTGAAGTTGTTGGTCTGGCAGTAAATGTACAGTTAAGGTTTCAGTTTGTCTGTGAATAAAAGCTGCAGCTTCTCAGGACCGAAAGCAGAGCTGTGATGATCAGATAAAATGTAAAATGTCAGGGAGGTATTAAGATGTGAAAAAATACCGCCTAAGCCTGAGGGTGACATAAAATCTGGGAATCCCTAGTTTCTCTAATCATAAAATCTGGGTATTTTGGTATGAACATGATGAGCCTCATCATAATAAATCTGCTCCTCACTTATTCACAGTTTTCTCGGGAGAAGCTCACAGACTCATCAGTTCTCCTCATCGCAAATCTGACACAATGCTATGACCAAGGACGCACTGCATTGAAATGGAGAGAGAAAAGGTAGCGAAGCCAACCTCAAAATCCCACCTGCTATGAATTCCAATGAATTTAATCTGTTCCAACGGCTCTTCCCGTCTCCGAGGCAGGTGCAGACCTTTGGCCACAAAGCTACAGCTGATTAATCAACAGGCCCTGTGCAAGTTTTAACTCTCACACCATTAAAAATTCTTGACACCGTTCATCAAGAGCGTAAAGATCAAAGCCACAACATCCAGACAATCTGTGCATCGAAAATATCTTCTGTACCTATACTTCACTTTCTCACACACATCTATAAAATATGAATGCTTGAAGCAAGTAAATCTCAAATACATGCTTGATTAAAAAAATAGATTTTTCAAGCCAGGAAACAGTAATTAACTGCTGCTCACCAGGTATCGCTCATCATCTTTCATCCCTGGCGTGCGGATGAGGTGGTTCTGCTCGCCTCTCCAGTCACCAAAGCGACGGAAGAAGTAGTTGGAGAGGAACCGGTTGATGGGGTCCCGGATTATGTTGATATAGACGGGCTGCTCTATCCTGAACCTGACAAAGACAAATGAAAATGTAAGTTAAGATCAGTTTTATCAGAGGTGTGACTCTGGGTCGACAATCAGTAAGAGTTACTGTTGTGAGGCATCGTTGTACCTGGTGAAGTTGAGGAAGTGAACATGCCGTGTGTAGAGGAATGGCTGAGGGATATTACTGATGTTCTTCATAAGATCCACCTGAGAAAACAAACAAACAAAACAAAAACAAAACACAGTTGATTTGGCGTATCTATCAGTGGAGTGCAGACGTCCCCACAGGTACCACACAGTGAAGCACCTGCTGCAATGCCACCACACCTGCCAGATACAACCAGCGGAGATTTGCAAAGTTTTAAATTAAGTTTCTTGCGTACTGCCATCCACTCGCACTGGGACAAATCACGTCCTACCAAAAAAACCAAACAAAATCAACAACATATTATTGATAACAACACTCTAATTCTTTTAGGATTTACACCCTTGACCCAGACAATGATTCACAACAATTTAAAAATGTGTTAAAAGCTTTCAAAATCTAAAAATAACAATAGCTATGGATAACATGGGTGTAAAAATGTAATACTACAATTTTAAAAATCGAAATTTTTTTCACGAAAATGTTGGCCCTTTAAAGTTGTGTACCAGATTTCCATCAACTCTGTCAGATTTTTACAAAAACATGATTTAATCAGGCATAAAAAGGTTAGCTACACCCTAGGGGCCCCTGTCTCACTCACAAATTCATTAAATAATATTGTTACCAGATGTGTCTCAGCCGCAACATGTCAACTCTGTAGCGCTTCTAAATCAAAGCAAAATGAGGATTATGGTTTGTGTATTTTGATTAGCGCTAAGAGAACTCTGAGCAACTTTAAAAAATAAAATGTCCTCTCACTACGACTATACTGTGAAATGTAAATAATATAACATTTTGCCAACTTTGTAAAACGTCTAATCCGTCAGATTTTCCATCTAACGGAGTTGATGACGTCTACATCTAATAAAAAGCTTAAATCACTAGGAGGTTGGCCTGTTACAAGGTTTAATAGCCAAGAGTTTGATCTTTTAAAATATATTTTCTCAGCATAATTGAAGAGTCAAAACCAAAACCCCCTAAAAATATGGTTTTGTTCCAGTTCTCAAGGCTGAGTAATAGTGTAAGTTTTCTTAGACGTATCCAAAGTTTTTAATAAAGTGTTTTGTATAGTATAATCTCAGTTTTCTTTAAGATGCATAGGACAGTGGAATGGTTTTGTAACCGAGCATCCTGGGTGAGGAAACCCAAACTTTTCAATTTAAACATCATTTATTTAGCACATTACAAACATTACAAACAACCAGGCAGCTTTAGAGCAATATAACAGATATAGAAAAATACATTTTTTGGAGTAACTCACAAAAGCTGAAATGCTAAATAATTTTCATGTGGGGTTTTCTCTTCACAGGTCGGACCCTGCATGTCCCAGTGGAAGCTGTGGCTATTCAGAGGGTTTAATGTTTTGCAATAGAGCTGATTAGATCACCCCCATCAACTGAAATTGATTCCAGCTGGTAACCACTATCATGTTCAGTTTGTCAGGTTTATAACAAACCTTTCATGAAAATCTCTTTAGAATTAAGCAAATTATAGTTGTTTTTCTAGTTAAGTCTGGACCTCACCAATATGGCGCCTGTGCAGTATATAGTAGTAGTAAGGGTTTCCTCTATGTATGTTCATACAACAGTGCTTTTGGCTGTACTTTTGGTGATCCCTTCAGGAATTTCTTTTCTTAAAATTTTCAGTTTTTTCACCCCAAGCAGTGAAATTAAATATCTGCCCATAAATACAGACAGAAAACAAACAGCATCTTCACGTATTGTCAAACAAAAAACCAAGAATTCGCCTCCCAAGTGCTTGAACGTTTGAACTGAGCACATGACCATTTATAAGAGTCACTTTGGCTGTGTATTTATCTGGCCGTGGGTCCACATTGACTCGATTTGCAGAATCTTCCACTACAGACCGACCTCATCACACTTCTAACCTCCGCCTCGGCTGCACGGCTTCACAAAATCACATCATTGTTTGTTCATCTAACAATATCCGTCACCATAGATCTAGTTTCCCCTCAGTCATGCCCAAGAAAGCCAACAGTTTTAAAGCAATTATTCTAAGTTTCGTCTTCCTCTGCTGCTCTGAAAGATTAAGAAACATCCCACAGGCTTTCCAGGTCTGCATGGAGAGAGCCTCCCAGTAGCCAAAACAAACTTTGAGATATCACAGTAGTGCCATATACAGTGCAGATCCCTTCCATGAGCTCTTTGACTAAAGGCCATGCAACTGAAACTTAATTCTGAGTCATTCCTCACATAAATAGCTCCATATTGGAATAATTCTGTATGTGAGAGCCAGTTAGCCCAGTCACGCATGTAAGAAATTAGTGACTGTGCAAGTTATGTCTCTGCACCAGTGGAGCATATAATACATCTAATTTTAAAATAATAAAAACACATAATAATGGCCAAAAGTCATGGCTGGCTAGTTATGACCTTGGCTATTGGAAAGTTTAAGTATATTTATGGGTGGCATTAACAGTGGGAGCTGAGCTTTTTGCAGCGAGCACACTGAGATTTATTATAATTTACTATTCATACTGTAACTTCTTTTTTCCTTAATTGCTTACATTTTCAGAAGATGTGAATATTTTACAATCTTCAAGGTTAATTCTTGATTCTTTTGTCAGTCCCTCCAGTAAGGTGTGATGTTGCATCCAAACAAGTAACGCAAACCCTGTGAATTCCACACAAACTTGCAAATTTGTCCAGTCATTGCAGTTTTCTGCAAATTTGACCAATCATTGTAGCTTCCAACATGAGATCCACCAATAATAGCAGCCCATCTGTACATCTCAATAAACTGACTCAATGTTTTATTACTTACTTTTTCTAACACAATGTTTGTCATAGTTATTGACATTTATCAAAGTTATATGCACTTCTATATTTCATAATTTGTGCTGTTTCGACTGAGTTTGAGCTCCAAAAAGATTTAGCTTCTTGTGGAATACCCCTCAGATGAACTTCTTCATTTACAAATATATGTTAAATAAATGCAAATAAATATTTTGCTAGAATTTTTGTAATCCTGAGCCTTCCTGGTAAGGTCACTTAGAACAGGTTGCCTTTGATTTTAAATGAATTACACAAAATAAATAAATAAATAAAAATACACCAATTTTCACTTGCTTCTGCAATTTTATTGCAAAAAAAAAACATGCCTAAAAACATTGCAACCTGCATCATTTTTTAGAAAAGCTGCCATGAAATCAGGCCGCAACAAAAGCTTACGATATCTTGTAGGGACTGGACTGGACAGCTGCAAGACAAGAGCGAGAACTATCAGAGATCAGAGGGCTTTGGGAATTCCCAAAAGGATAATGGTCAAAGAACTAGTAAATGAATTCATCAGGGGTTTGTGAGGGTTCTTGTGAGACCCATTTGTCCTTTTTTTGTGCCATTTTAATTTTTCCCTTCTATCTACCCAACTTGAGCATGACTTATTCCACTGGACCGTGGTCCTTGTCTGAGCCAACTCCGCTGCTGGTTTGAGGAGAGTGTAGACCGCCGCGTGCCACTGCCACATCCATGACACATGTTGCCGCCAGACGCAGCCTCTCCTCTGCCAGTAAGAATATTCAGCAGTTCAATTTGTTTCATCCTTTTGCCCTGCACGATTTGTTCTAATTTGCCCTTGACCAACAAGCAGGCGCCAGTAATAAAGGAGAAAAGGATGAAGACGATCCTTCACTGGCTTCCCATCAGAAATCACTGTGCTAATCAGAAGCATTGACTGTAAATAAGGATTGACAACATGTCTCCACTTCTCCAAAATGAAGCCAAAATACCCACGGATAAGAGCGCTGGCATCTTGCACTAATGACATCATCTGGAGCCAGAGTCTGCACAGTCATGTCCCACCCACACACCCAGCCGACTCAATCGTGAGCAGGGATCACCTGTCAGTTGTGACGTGAAACCCCCTTTTCATAGCATCACATAACTAATTAAAGCCAAACTAATCTGAAAAATAAACACTTCAGCGCAATAAGAACTCGCTAAAATGACAGAAACCATCTTTCGGAAAGGTTAATTTGGTGTGTACGGTGGGGGCAGGATTCATGACCTATACTGCAGCCAGCCACCAGGGGGCATCAGGGGTACCTCCAACAAAGCTGGAGGTACAGTTAAAGTGAATGCAAGCTGTATCTACACGGTGGTGCAATTCCTTGCAGCACCTGTGCAGCCTCATCCATCATTTTTAAGGAGATATGGAGATACAGAGTGTAGGAGTTTTGGCTTCCCTGCAAAGCTAACAGGTGACAGGAAAACTTTCAAAGCCAGGCTATATTGGTAACTGGTAAGCACAACTGAACAATCAACAACAGCTGAAGACTGCACATGGGGAATTCAATGAGTCCTTCTGCTATCCAGACAGAAACACAGAGGCCAAGGACAGAAGACAATTGGAGACTGGGGGAATGAGGGGGAAGGAGGCATCCACGTGGAGAAAACAGATGAGGAGGAGGCTCCAACAGCAGCTGTGATCAGAACATGTCATCTTAGGATAGCCCTCAAATAGCATTGTTTATCCAGATGCTGCTTTTGAAGGTTCTGAATAAAAAATGGGCCCAGGATTGCCTTCATAAACAAACGGGTTCCTCAGGCTAAAACCAGTTCAGCTTCACAGAGACTGAACAAACAGCACTCTGAGCTAAATCCTAACATCAGTATGCTAACATGCTCATAATGACAATGCTAATATGCTGATGTTTAGCAGATATAATATTCAACAGCTTTGTTTAGCATGCTAACTAGGAATGGGATGATTTGTTTTGCAGGTATTTGATCATAAATAATGTTTGTATTTATTATGAATTCATATTTGACAGATGATAGCATTAACCCAGTTACTGTGTTTAGTGGACTTTTATATGACATTTTTTGCATCATATTTGATATGTCTGGCATTTATGAGGATTTATTAATCACAAACATTTTTATTTTAGAAACAAAAATAAATATTTCTTATTGCTTTTGGAAAATTTGGCACATTTCATTTGGTTTGGTTCTTTTTTTTTCCCCCCTGAACAGGTGGTAGGTAGAAACAGCTGGGTCAGTATTATCTGAATTATCAATATAAGATACAGCTCATGATAGCTGAGGAATTATTTAGTGAAAATTAATGAAAAAGAAAACTAATAGCAAGTGATCACTTGTTTGCAACATCCAAGTGATAATAATGAGATAATGTTCCCCTCTAAATGTACCTTAAAATAACATTTCAATTTTTAATTAGTTTGTTTAACAGTGTATTTGTCATTTTGGCAGGCGTGATGTTGGATTTTTGCACTCACAGGTCGGCTGCTGCCTGCAGTGCACTGATAATCCACCAGAGGGCAGAGGGCATGTCTTCGTGTATTGATGTTGTAAAGGTCTCAGAAATTCATGCATTAAGAATGACACAGATGGCGTTATTTGGTTAAATTTAAAGTAAGAGGATCACCAAGGTAAGGTGACTTTAATGTGGGACTGCACAGCATTTCTATCTCTTGTCCCACGTCTCACATTTTGAGACCATGTCCCGCATTTTGATTCGCTCTAGTTTTCAAAAGTCAAACCACTGCAGGACAGGCAGATTTCTAAAATCTGGCTTCCATCCAACGGCTGTGAAGAAAGCAGGGAAGGCTGTCATCACTGGGCTTTGTTTGATGTCAATCAAACTGCACACAAGTGGGTCAAGCGCAGGTTAACCTGTCACCATCTTGGCTACCATACGCCCAGCGGGGAAAATTGCGAGTCACCACAAAGTCACTATGCAGATTTTTTGGATAGAACATGATGGAAACTGCCACAAAGAAAAGGACATGCAAAGCAGCAAAGACCGTGAAACTACTTGTCTATTGTGTGCCGCTGAATCAACCAGAGGTCGGTGCATTTAGATGACTACCTCTCAGCATTGGTAACATGTCCCACATTGTCCAACACAGACAAACTCTTTGTTCTACATTTGATTTGTTGAGATCTGGATCCAATTTCACAAAGATAGACTTTGACTATAGCATAGATATAACAGATAAACTTCAACAGACGTCTAAATTCATCTGCTGCACTAAGCAGTTTAGTTCTTGACCCTCTAAAGTAGGACAACAGCACAATGAATTCTGGGTAAATTAAGACCTTTTCCAAAATAAAAAAAATAACAAATGGCCAACCGAGTGACCGCATCCAACACTCAGATGTTTTTAACCCAGCAGAAAAAATATAGAATGTCTTTTGGAGGAATTACAGTTACAATTACAAGGACATTTTAATTGGAACGTTTACCGAACAGCCTATAATAATACTACTAAAAAAATCTGATATGAAGAAAAACTGCATTGAGAGTTAACAGTGTTAATTTCACAGCTGAGAGAAGCATCAAAAATGTTCAAAACAAGATATAACAAAAATATGGTACAAGACGCAAAGAAATCACCCCTCTCTCCATAACAATGTTAGCAGAGCACAAGGTATAAACCATGTTTTTCTCTTTTTTGGTTGTTAGGTGCTACTGATCAGTTGGTGGCACTGATTGTTACTGGGTCTTAAGCCTGGGGGTAAGGGATTTAAATTATTTCGGTTTACCATCGGTCTTTATATTTGTGAAATGGTCTAACTTGCAATAGACTAATCTTTGAGCAAAATTAAGACTAGTCTAACACTACAGACTAGTCTGCCTTTGTGAGCCACACAAGGTTATAATTCATCAGTCTAGAGGTCTTCAAAGGTCCCAAAATGCATATCGGTACCCCCAAAAGACCCGCAAATGTACTACGAAAAAAGGACCCATCTATTATTTGAAAGGTGGGACTGAGACTAGGGCGGAACCAAGAAATGTTAGACCCGAATCTGATCAGCAGACACAGACCTGATCAGTACCATTTTTACAGCTGATTGCTATGAGCAAGACAAAGTTTCACCTGCCGAAGACTGTAGATAGAAATTAGTTAGTAAGCTAAATCTGCGGCCCTATAGCACAAAGCTTCTTTTGTCTGTTTAACTAAACTAAACATTAATTTACAAGTTGTCAAAACAAAACTGTCTTACCTACTGTAATGTTTGTTGTCTTTTCATCTGTGCCTGGCCATGACACATATAATCTATCCTCCTTACCAAGAAAGTTGGTAAAAAAGACATCAAAGTCTTCTGTTATTTCACACACAGCACTTCCATCATGGTCAGTGCTGTGTCAGCGATCACTGATGGATCCTCTTGGGTCCACTCAGGTAATAATACAGAACCTGACCCAGACCAAGGCCCAATCGACCATGTGAAACGTGGATCCAAACCTGTACGGGTCCCAGGTTGGGTCTTAGGTCCTAGGGTTCGGGTGGATCTGTGAAGACTTCTGATTTCAGTCACCTCCAAACACAGTCACACCAGCAGCATGGCAAAAAATCACCTCCACAGTATATTCTCTATATGCTAAAGAATCAAAAAGTACAGGTGGAAGGTAGAAGTGTGGGCGGGAGAGAAAGTTCAAGGACTGGGGGACATCTGGCTCGATGCAGAAGGCACAGAAAGCTGGATGAATGTGAAAATATCGAGGGACCTTCATCCACATAATAGTTTCAGTGGTCGTTGAGTCCACACTCCATGTTTTTTGGCATTCAGTGCAAGGTGGAGATGTTTATCCACAGATGTTTACCCACGGTCGTTCCTTTCTTCTTTTCATTTTTGATTACCCTTGATGTGAGGAGTAAGTCATCAATAAAATATGAATGCTTCACAGCGCACCTTCAAAATACTGATGGTTATTTTCTCAAATCGGTTCTTACCACTGAATACCTTAAGTGTTTTTCTTTAATGATGCCAATATTTTGTAAAATCTGAGCTAATTGCTCCGGTTTTATGTGTCTGATTTTGATATGAAGGACATGTTCTGTTGAGTCCCGTGGAAACACACTGAAGCACTTTTTATAACTATTAGAGATAAAGGTTCCAACTAGAACCGTGTAGGGTTTTTTTTTTTTTTTTGCTTGTCCCTATAGAACCTTTTCTTATTCCTGGTAGAACCCTTTATAAAGGTTCAACCTGGAATCATTCCAAGGGGTTCTACCTAGAACCTAACATAAAGGGTTATACCTGTAAAAGATCCCAACATGAACCTCCAATAAGAGGTTCTATAGAGACCCTGGGTGGGTGTTCCTGGTAGGACCCATCATGAAGGTTCCATCTGGAATTCTTTCAAGAGGTTTTACTTAGAACCTAACATAAAGTGTTATACTTAGAAGCATCTGTGAAAGGTTCCACCCAGAACCCCTTATGCAAAGTTCTTCCAAAACCCTTCTACGGTGTACTGGTTCCATCCAGAACCCTCTCTGGGGCTTCTATCCAGAACCTTTCCACCTTCTAAGGGTGCCAACAATAACCCACCCAAGGGGTTCGACCAAGAACTGAATCACTGAATGTGAAAGGTTCCACCCAGAACTCCCTATGAGGGGTTCTACACAGACCCATCTATGGTGTAATGGTTCCACCCAGAACCCTGATCTCTGTTCAGATCCTTTCCACCTTCTAAGAGCACCACCAAGAATCCACCCAAGAAGTTTGATCACAAACTGAATCACTCTTTTTTTACTCTAAGAAGTAAAGGTGCTAACTAGAACCATATGTGGTTCTTTGGCTTGCCTCCATAGGGGAACCCTTTTTGGTTGCTGGTGGAACACTTTATAAAGGTTCTACCTGCAATCCTCTGGGGCTTTTACCTAGAACCCGACATAGAGGGTTATACCTAAAAACATCTGTGAAAGGTTCTACCCAGGATCACCTATGAGAGGTTCTACAGAGATCTTCTATGGTGTAATGGTTCCACCCAGAACCCTTTCTGTGGGATTTATCCAGAACCTTTCCACCTTCTAAGGGCAACATGAACCCACCCAAGGGGTTTGGCCAAGAACCCTTTTGTATTCCAATGGTTTCATCTAGAACCCACACTGTGGGGTTCTACTGAGAACCCTGTTATATTTATGGATTTTATCTTGAACCCATGTAGGTTATATTCCAAAGGATTTATTTATAATCCACCAAGGGGGATCTAAAAATAGACTTTTTGTACAGTTTTTAAGTGCAATCTTCCTGTCTTCTGAAGGTTCTACAAAGAACCATGTTGTATTCAACAGATGAGGCAAAAAACAGAAGAGCACATGTTAAAATAAAACGATTAAGGAGAGCTGAGATACATCTACATTTAAAAATACCATTTGAAACATGGATAACCATTTTAATATTTGAGGTTGAGAAACATCCATGATTTCAACAACCTTTGAAGAACTCTTGGGATGAGAAGGGTTCTTAATGGAAACCTTAGTCTTACAAAGAGCCTTTGACAAACCCTCTCTTTAGAAACAGGTTCTTCTGAAGAAAATGGCTCTGGGTAGAACCGCAGCCCTTGAGGCAGAACCTTCTTGGAACCCTTATTTGTAAGAGTCTATAAAAATCTTTCCAGTAGCGAGCACTGATCAGCTGAGGAGCTGTCTGAATGTGCTGCTCTTATAAACTATGTATGGGCACCTGTTACGTCATAGCAGGAGTATTTGGATAGCAACAGTAATATGTATACTTGTTTATGTACTCAGGGCAGTTAATCAGAGGCCCCAGTCAGATTTGGGCTTCACACCCTCCCTCTTCTCTATAAACTCAGTACATTTCCACTCACTCTGCTGCTTCCACTTTCTGTGGTAGTCTCCTGCAGTAAGACGTAAAATTTAAATCTTTCATTAGCGCTGTAGAGCCTATTTCACCACTCTGGGTCCCTCCTGCACACTCTGTCTCCATTCATCCATTTCAATTCTACTTTTAAAAAGAAAAAAAAAAGAGTTTATTTTCCACAAGCTGCCCCCGTCGACCATTAGTCCAGACCAATTAGCCCAGAGCTAACCCCCTGATGTCCCCTCCCCCACACCCAGGTTGATGTGCAGAGCCTGAGCACATTTGGCACATTTGGTGAGTTTGTGTGTTTTCTGACCCACCCCTCTGGTCTGTCTGGCCAGACCACCCCCCCAACCCCCCAACCCCCTTCCTCCTCTCATTTACCAGGGTGAGCTGCAGGGAGACAGAGGGAAAGTGGAGGACAGTCTGGGATTCCAGGCATACCTGCAACCCCTCGACCCCCCCACCTACCCCTCCTTCCTGAGCCCCCGTGGCGTCCACACAGGGCTACATCACGGGAAACGGAGGAAGAGCCAAGAAAAAAAAAAAAAAATAGAAAGAAACAAAAACCACAGAAAGCTACAACTGCTGCCCTGCATTCAGCCCTGTTCAATTTGTCTCTATGTGTCTACAACACCTGTGCTGAAAAAGACACAAAGAGGATTAGTCCAGATATTACAGCAACAGCCAGCCCATACATATGTTGTGTTTCTGCTTAAAGTCGAGATGAAATGAAAAAAAATCATCCCCACTCATATTGTGCACCTATTTAACAAGAAAAATAATGAGGGTTAGGGTTAAAAAAGTCTATGTCTTTGTATTTTTATATCGAAATCATGGAGAATCCAATCACATATTCTTGTAAGACACACATTTATGTAAGCTAGAATTAACTAGTTTCAGCTAATCATATCATGACATCCACCTGTCAATCAATCTTAGCTAGCTAGCTAGCAACAGTATGGTACATCAGTGTTCTTCCAAGACGTTGACCACCTCAAACCTTGTCTGTTTCCCCAAAATAGCCTTCCGTGGTTACAGGCAGGCCAGACTTTATTCACTTGGGAAAGTGTTATCTGTGACAGCAGATTATGCTCAAGGCATTTTACAGTGGACTTCTTCAGCAGCTAGCTAACGTTAGCTACATGGAGCATATGATGGGCTGCAGGCTATCATACAAAAGCTCAGCTTTATAACTTGTACAACTTAATGACTTTATTCACAGATTTTGATGAACCTGCATTATATTTTCTGGAGATTTTCTCAGCTTCAACTCTGGGTCCGACTTTCTGCTAACTTAGGTGCTGTTAGCGAGCAACAGAGCCAGGCTAAGCAGCCTCCGAGTGAATACAGCCGGAGTAGGACCAAACACAGCCTCCAAGATCCGACAGGGAATACAGTACAGAGGTATTTACAGAGCTAAAATAGCTTTCCACTAACTGCAGTTAGCTCAGTTAGCCATGCGGCTAAATTAACTGATGCAGCCCCTGGGTGCCAGGAGCCAAACCCAACAGGTAAACCACCTTTGTAAGTATTTCCTGCTGTCGAACCTCAGTTGTTCTCGGATGTTGTGTTTGGTCCCAGTCTAACTGTGTTCACTGGTAGCTCTCAGTCCAGGAACACTCAACTGGTTAATGGACTGCTGTCTGTAGTTGAATGACTTGGGTGATGTTGTGTTTATGCTAATTCAGTGCTACTGCGACACATTCCTCCCTAACTGCCTGTTTTTACAGGAAACACATAAATATACGGAAGCAAATAGCACCCTGGACTTTAAACCTGGGGTAGGCAGTTTATTTTTGGCATCAATGGGCAAAAGTTCCATAATAACCTTTGCGCAAAATGTAATTCACCTGGTCTGCTCCTCCTCTTGGTTCTGAAAATCTAGCCCGTGAGACTCTGGCCAATCACACATAGTTGAATGTTGAGTCTCATTCTCAAAACGTCAGTATTTCATAACTTACTGCATCTTTAAAGAGTAATTATACAGTGCACAGGAAGTGAGGCCTGGATCCGAGTTTACTTGACCCCAAAGTCCAGTTCATTTGATTAGTGTGAACACTGTGTCCTGATTCAGTGATCTGTGCCCGGGTCCACTTGAAAAAGTGGCCTCAAGTACAGTTCATGTTTATTCGAGTAACAGTTCACGTCAGGTGTGAATACAGTACAGTACCAAAACAAGGAAGTGGATATCCCAACTGCTACTGGGATCTTGCAATCAGGAGGCTTTTCTACAGCAGCAAGAACAACATAACAAATGCTGTGTAGATGAAGATGATGGTGGTAATGTGATGATGATGATGATGATGATGATATTGCAAGTATACTTTCACTCTTAGAAATATAGGTCCTAACTAGAACCATAAAAGGTTCCTGTTAGAACTTTTTCATAAAGGTTAAACTCAGAGCCTTTTCAAAAAGTTCTACCTATAGGCTTTCTACAGAAAAATCTTATATGGTTTAATGGTTCTACCTAGAACCCTCTCTTGAGGTTCTATCCAGAACCTTTCTACCTTCTAATGGTGCCAACAAGAACCTATCTGACTGAGAATCTTTTTATATTCCAAGGGTTTTATACAGAACCAACCAAGGGGTTCTTCCGATAACTTTTTTTGGTATTCCAAGGGTTTTATCTAGAACACACAGTGGGGGTTCTACTGTGAATCTTTTTAAATTGAAAGTTTTCGCAGCTACAAACTTCAGCTTCTCGTGCTTAATCTAAACCCAAACCAGTTCTCTGTTGGAGAATAAAGGCAATCTCTCGCTTTGAGCGTCACTGATGAGACGCTACTAGGGCCTAACTATTTACAATCTGTGTTTGTGCTGCGTCCAGACACTTTTTGGTGTTTGCGTATCCGTGGCTCTGCGATGCAGATACACAAAGTCCGTGGCTGTGGAGCATCTGTGTGCTGGTTAATGTTCTTGGTAAGAGGGAGGAAACAGGATCCCACATGAACGCAGACACGCTCACAATAAAGATGTTGTCTTTCCATTTCTGGACTTTTTAAAGTGCGACTTTTTTTTTTTTTTTCCAGGAAATGTCTTAAACCTCTCTCTCCCACTGAGCCTGTTCCCCCTGTGCTGAAAGGGACAGATGGGTCACTATACGCCTCAAATCTGCAGGAGCTCTGCAGACGAATAAGGCACCTTCACTTTTTGGCAACCCACGCACGCGGCATCAACCCTGGGCAAACCCATTAGCGGACTACCGGGGGAGCCAGCTGGAAAACGGTCCAAAAACTGCAGACTCGAGCCAGAACCACAACTGATGAGACCAGCATCTCTAAACTTAGGCGACGTGCGTCTGCATCTGCATAAGTCAACACACACAGGAGTATACATAGCAAATAAACGCACAAAGACGGAGACGCACTTTACAGAATCGCACCGGCACAGGCATACACTCTTAAACAGACCCCCCACCCCCTCCCTTGCACAGACACAGGAATGCACACACTCTTTCTGCTTGGGAACACTCACAGAGATGTTTTATATCCAGAGAATTAATGAATCTAATGCTGTTCTGCCACTGTGTGTGCAGCCAGCCAGCGTCTCGGGGTTTGATGAATGGATAAACAAGTAGCTGTTTCAATATTAGTTTAACATTTGCATCGAATTGGTCACTAATGGTTATACATATTTAGCATCTGCTGACCGTTCAAAAGTGGTTATTACAGCAGCTTCTTCCTATAGCATGCTGTCAATAACGTCATGAAGGGATGTGAGTCATCGCTGCAATCCTCCCAGACAAATGAACGCACGGTTCCCTCTCGCCCAGATGACTAAAGGAGGCATTGCATTAGTTGGAAATGTCACTGACTGAAGCGCACGTGAGGAAGCTGGCCTTGCACAAAACATTTCTGCATCCACTGCTAAAGAAAATCAATGATCTTTGTCAGGAATTTTTCTTTTCTTCCCCCCATAAGGGAAATGTCAAATGTCAGGGCCAACTACAGCATCTCTGGAGCTTGGTGGTACAACTTCACTCGTGGAAATTTATGTCACTTTATTCTGGTATTTGACAAAATTTCAGAGGAAAATGGTGCACTTTTTATTTATTTAATTTTGCAGCTATGGTTACTGATTTCTTTGCAGCATTAACAAACAAAACATATGATGAGTTTATACAATATGATTAAGTGCTAAAGGTCAAATTCACTACCGTTATATCAAGCAGTTAAAGAAGAAATTTTTAATATATTTAATGCAATAAATCATACAATGACCATGATATGTCATCAGAGATTAAGGAAAACATTGAAATACCCACTTCTTGCTGCAGCAGCAGTGCTCTCCCTTGAAATTTCCCTGTCGGTAACTTGAGCTCAAATTAATGCTGAATGTTCGCTGAATGAGTAAGTGTCTGTTGATGAGTCTTAAGAAATTATTAGAAATCTTTTAGAAAGAACAGATGTTTATAAATTGAGCAATATGTTAATGGGGTCTGGCAGACAGTGACTGAACACAAACTCCAGAGTGCATTTTGTTTTCATGATAACAGGCTTGGCTTTATATCGACTGACAATTGTTATAAACAACTAATCAAGTTACAGAGTGGGGCTTGTCATCACTTGTTATTGGCAAAATACAATATTGCACTCCTGCAGTGTTCCTTGCAGGAGTGCTTTTTTTTTTTGTGATGTGATTATTGTCAATGTTAATCATACAAAGACACAATATTATGTTAACGGGCTGGCTCACTGATACTGCTGGTTTAAAAAATTCCAGCTGCCTCTGTCAGAGCTGGTGGGCATATCAAATACACCAGATCAGTCCTGCGAGTATTAAAACCTACCAGCCTTCCATTAGTGTGATGTAAACAACACAGCTACAACTAATAAAATTAACAATGGATGTGCTGGATTATCTCCTGAATTGTTACTATCACAATATTTGGGTGCAGATTCAATATGCGTTGCAATTCTGCAAGTATTTATGATTGAATATTACAAATTTATTGCATTTTTTTGTTTGCTTTTTTAACACTAGACCATCAGAAAAAGTTGAATCATACAGTTCTAGAGATTGTACTGTATATCATGAATTGTATTTCCAGAAACAATGGTGATGCTAATTTCCTCTAGCACGTTAATAGGAATTCCAATTATGTGTTAGCATCGAGCTAACAGGCCATGCACCCGTAATTATATGAAGAGAAAATTAATTCAGGAATCCAGAAATTGATTCAGGGTTTGTGAGCCAGCCCTCTGAAGACATACCATGATCATTTTATGATTTGGCACAGTAAATATATTACATATTCCTCCTTTAAAATGGCCACTATGCACTGTGAATAGTTTTAGTTCATTTTCCCTGCAGTACTTCTACCCATGCAAAATTTTGAATGCAGGACTTTTACTTGTAGTGGAGTATTTTTACACTGTTTATTGGTACTTTGATTTAAATAAAAGGTCTTAACACTCCACCTCTGGGTTGATGATGACTCTTCAGTACAGTTGTTAGTTGCTCTCACAGGAGGCTGAACCCAAATCATCTCTTTACGCTATCCTGCCAAAACTGGGGCTTGTTTTGGAACTACAAAAACACACAGTGCCCAGTAAATCCAACCCTAATGTATCTGGAAAATCTTTTATTTACATTTTTTTTTTTTGTTTGGTTTAGATAATAAAACATTTCAGGGTTTAGTGGAAAAAGTCATAAGAGAAAGAGTATGTGCGTTTAATCACAAAAACTCTCTTCCATTTAAATGGGCTTTATGCACATTAGCATTTGCATTGGCATTCCCACTGGCACAGGCCTGCGCTTCTTAGTGTCTCAAAAGGCTGTGGTTTTTTAAACGAAAGCAGTTTTTCCTCTGTAAAGCCAGCGCTCATGTCCTCGAGATATTTCAGGAAACAATAAAAGGAGATTCTCTATTCTTCAGCCTTGTTCTCACACTGAATGAAAGACAAACAATGAATGAGCTCCTGCTGCTGTTGTATTTACTGTAAACCACACAGTTAAGTGCAAAATACAAATCCATTAAGTTTTTTCCCCTTAAAATACAGTAAATGTTACCTACTGTACACTGGGACTGCCGTTTCTGTAAGAGTTTGACAACAGCAGCTGCTCTGAGTCTGCTGGAAGTTAATTGATTTGGGTCTGGCTGAATATTTATGTAGAGATGATGAATGCATACAGTAGTGGCTTCAGAAGTGGGATTCTGAAAACCACAGGTGTCCCACAGGGGCCAAACAATAAAAAAATAGGTAATTTTTTAGTAATGCTTCATTTCCCAGATGTTAGCAGAACAATGAAATTGAATAAGTGCAAGAATACAACAATGCAGAGATGAAAAATGGAAATCTGAATATTGATTTGGCAAAGTTGGAACCTGAGAAGCAGATAAATCTGCCAAACTCATGTTTTGATTTGCTCTGGCAGATGTCTCTGCCGTCCTCCTGTTAAGACAGAATTCCTCCAGCTTTTGGATCTGTCCGGGCCAATCACAACTGTTTATTCAATACTGGACAAGTTTAATACAAAATTTGATTGAGGAGTGTCATCGGTCCAGATTTGAAAAACCACGTCACACATTTCTATGCTTTAACTGGTTGTAGGTCTATCCAACTGACCCTTCCTAAGTCCCGCCCCTTTTCGCTCTGTGCTCCTTTGCTACTTCCTGTACTTAGATATGCTATGATAAATGTGCTAGGCTTGTCTATGTTGAAAAGAAAACCAAATTCGTTGCTGGGAGACCTGGAAAAGTGACATCACATCTCAGGTTAGCTAATGTTAGCACACCACTAGCTAAGTGGCTAGCTAATCCATATTAATCCTTCATTAGATACTTACATCTGATAGTTAATGTTAGCTAAATGCTATCTAACTAGCCAGCTAACAACATTTGTGAACTAGCTAGCTAGTTAGCTTGTGTTCTGCTAACTTTGGGTAACTTAAGTTGTAACTAAATATATGTCACTTTTACAGATCCCTCAGGAAACGGGAAAGGACAAAAGCTGGCAGAGGTTCCACCAGGTACCAAACTTGCTTAACACTTATTGGAGAATAGGGCAAAAAGGGGCGGGACTAAGGAAGGGTCAGTAGCATCTAGTCATCAGGTCCGTCCACCGCAACGCCCCAGGGTCCCAAAACTCATCTCAAACTGTCAAACTAGGCAGTGCTGATCAAATATGAGTCAAGATTCTGTTTTTAGAATCACATTTTTAGTGAAATGCAGCCGCAATGGGCGGCACAATGGCGCAGTGGTTAGCGCTGCCGCCGCACAGCAAGAAGGTCCTGGGTTCGAATCCCCGAGCCGGCAGGGCCTTTCTGTGTGGAGTTTGCATGTTCTCCTCGTGTCCGCGTGGGTTCTCTCCGGGTACTCCGGCTTCCTCCCACAGTCCAAAGACATGCAGCAGGTTAATTGGTGACTCTAAATTGCCCGTAGGTGTGAATGTGAGTGTGAGTGGTTGTTTGTCTCTGTGTGTCAGCCCTGCGATGAACTGGCGACTTGTCCAGGGTGTACCCCGCCTCTCGCCCAAAGTCAGCTGGGATAGGCTCCAGCTCCCCGCGACCCTCACGGATAAGCGGTTACAGAAAATGGATGGATGGATGCAGCCGCAATTTTAAGTCCTGCTTGAAAACAGCCCAAGTACAGCTACATCACTAGTTTTGTTGCTCTGATTGGCTGTAGGTCCCTCCAAATGACACCCAGAGGCGCGTTGGTCTGCATGTGTTGATAACGCCACTTAGAAATCAAAAATGAACTGAAAGCCTCCAGACTAATTCCCATTTTGCGAACTAGTCTGGCAATGCCAGATGAGCAAAAGTCACATGATCTGATGAAGATCATGTGATATGAGAGCTCCAGCTACTAAACAGCTAATAAATGGACCTTGAGGAGACATTGTTTTGTCAGCAGTGAGAGTTACACCACTTCTTCAGAAAAATTACATCTGCTTTTGATCATATTAAAATAATGTTCGGAAACGTCAGAGAAGCTGGTTGTAATTCTGAGACAGAAAAGAAAACTGGGGGCAATAAAAAAGAACAAATAAACTAGATGCCTTATCTGTAACCTAAGTAATTACTACAAATTTGTCACTGAGCAATTAAGGCTCTTTTCTAATAAATCCCTCATCCTACTCCCATCTTCTTGTCTAATTAGGAAGTGTAGCGAGGCATTGATCATGTTATATGTGAAACACACAATGGATAACTGACAAAATATCTCTAAATCCATCCCATCAGCTTCTTTATCTCACCTGTTCATGTTTCGTGAGGCGTGTTTTATTGTGGATGTCTGAGGACACCAGATTGAACTGGTGTTTCTCCGCCAGCAGCCTCAGTAAGATGACCACCGTCCGGCTGCCGCACTTCCCCACACGGTTATAAACCACCTGGCTGGGGAACGGGAGCACCTGCAGACACACACACAGAAAAACATTCAACATACTGCAGATTAAACTGTTTTTTCTCTGCCCTTTATTCTTGCTAGTGTTCACTGCAAGTATGTTAAGATGTTACTACTGTATATGACTTTTACTAGTGTGTGGTGTATTTACAGCACATGTTTTAGAGGACAAGTGTGTGGAACGGCAAATCTGCTCATAAAAGGCGATAAAAGAAACGACACAAGGTGTGAAAAGTTGAAAGAGGGAAAAAAACAAGAGCAAAAACTAAGGAAATTCATCAAACTATGGCTGGATTCTCTTGACTCTTTTTCTCCAACCTTTGACCTGTGTTTCTCACATCTACTCTCCCTGGGGCTGAACTCAATTGACCCTGCAACTTATTCTCTTTCAGCTACAGAACACACACACACACACACACACACACACACACATACACACACGACTGAGTGCAGACATGCATGCTCTCGTTTTTCTCTCCTCATGTGCTCATTCCTCCACTGAACTCAATGAGTCAGAGATTCTGCTGACTTTCCTGCAAAGCGATACTGACGCAACTTTTTGAGCCTTTTATCACAAAAAACACGTACCGGAACACACACACACACACACACACACAGCTGCAGCATGTGCACATACACACCTCGTGACTCACCAATTAAACAAGTAGCTCAGCGGTGATTCAGAGAAAGTTACGCTGGTACAGTAAAAACTACGCTCGCCAGATGGAGGAAGCTGTGTGGCTGTGCCCTCGCGCTAAAACAAGAGTCTCACGTATTGAACGTGAGACTCTCGTTTTAGCGCGAGGGCAACAAGAATGCACTAATTTAACAATGATGCCTGAGGGCCCGCGAGGTTCAGACAAGTGGCCCCTGAAGAATGAAGGTGAATTTACCAGTGACAGAAAACTGGGGCCAGTTAAAGGAAAGAACGGGAGAGAGGAAGGATGGGTCACTTCAGAGACATCTGGAAGATTTCTTTCTAAAGTGATAGTGATCTAGACCACATCCTCAGAAATGAAAGTGCTAACTAGAACCATAAAGGTTCTTTGGCTCGTCCCCACAGGAGAACCATTTTGATCCGTGTTAAAATCTTTTAGAAAGGTTACACTTGGAACCCTGTCAGAGAGTTCTACCTAGAGTGCAACGTAAAGGCTTAGACCCAGAACCCCCTATGAAAGGGTTCTACAGAGAACCCTTATATGGTGCAATGGTTTCATCTTAAACCCTCTCTGGAGGTTCTATCCAGAATCTTTCCACTTTCTAAAAGCGCCAACAAGGGGAGTTCCACAGAGAACCCTTTTATATTTCAAGGGTTTTATCTAAAACGCACTGAGGGGGTTCTACCAAGAACCTTTTTATATTCCGAGGGAGAACCCTTATTCGGTGTGATGATTCCACGTAGAACTCTCTCTAGAGGTTCTATCCAGAGGGTTTCCACCTTGTGAGGATGCTAACATGAACCCATCCAGGGGGTTCAACTGAGAACCTTTTTATATGCCATGGGTTTTATCTAGAACCCACCAATAGGGTTCTATCAACAACCTCTTTTATGTTCCAAGGGTTTTATCTAGAACACATTCAGGGGGTTCTACCAAGAATCTTTTTATATTCTGGGGGAGAACCCTTATAGGGTTGGATGGTTCCACCAGCACTTTTCCACCTTGTAAGGCTGCCAACATGAACCCACCCAGGGGGTTCTACCGAGAACCTTTTTTATATTCTAAGGGTTTTATCTAGAACCCAGTTAGGGGGTTCTATTGAGAACCTTTTTTATATTTCAAGAGTTTTATCTAGAAAACACTCAGGATGTTCCACTGGGAGCCTTTTAATATTCCATAGGTTTCATCGAGAACACACTGAGGGAGGTCTACCAAGAACCCTTTTATGTCATGGTACAAAAAACCCTCAACAAACCCTCGATGAAAGATTTCAACAATCCATGAGGAACTCTTTCCTCTGCAAAGGTTTCTTTGGATGAAAAGGGTTCTTAATGGAACCTTTAGTCTTACAAAGAACTCTTAACAAACACTTCTTCTTCAGAAGAAAAAAATGGTTCTGGGTAGAACCTCAGCCCATTCAGGAAGAACCCTTTTGGAACCCTTATTTCTAAGCGTACCGAAAACAAAGACAGATCAGTTCCAAGTTGCCTCAAGAACCCTCTGCCTCATCACTTCAAATGAAGCCTTCCTGTAAATCAGATGAGGGGAAATGCTGCACTGATAAATTCTTGTCGACATTCCCAGTCTGGAATGGTGATTGTGCTTTTCCCAGAGGGTGTTTTGGTTATCTGACAGACTGTGTGTTTGGAAGCCAGGCCGACTGACTGAATTAACTCGTTCGTTGGCTCTCGGGGTGGCTAGTTTATGAGCAAATTGTCTAGTTTTATAGCAAACTGAATGACTGGCTGATTGACTGTTTCCAGATGAATCCGAGCCCTCGCCTGCAGCGTTCTCTCTCCGCTGTGGCATGAAATTTATTATTCATCTTTAGTTAATCTCAGTGCTCTTTAGCTCGGGTGCTGCAGACAGTAGTTTCCACACCACAGAGCTCAGTATGACCACACACTTGCTGATTTTGTCTTGTCTCCTCCAAAAGCAGCAGTCCCACCCAAGCGCAGGCTCAGTAAAAACAGCGAGAGCCTCTCTGGATGCCAGAACCAAGTAGAAACAAAGACAGGGAGAGTTACAACAGGACGGAGAGTGAAAAGGCTCAATTATGTATGAAAATAGATGCATCTATTTCAAACAGTGTGCATCCATGTATGCATTATGTTGGCATGGGTGTTAAGCACCACATCCACTAGAGGGCGCTGCTCAGGGTAAAAAGTTACCTTAAAGAAGAAGAAAACAAACGTGGTGACACTGGAGGAGGTTGTGATAACGAACCTCTTGAGAAATACAACACAAACTCCAAAAAAGTTGGGACATTGTGTAAAATGTAAATAAAAACAGAATGCAATGATTTGCATTTTTGACTATTCAGTTGAATACAGTAGAAAGAAAAGATATTTAATGTTCAAACTGATAAACTTTACTGTTTTTTTTTTGTAAATGTGCACTCATTCTGAATTTGATGCCCGCAACATATTCCAAAAAACGTTGGAACTGGGGAAACAGAAGACTGGGAAAGTTGTGGAAAGCTCAAAAAAACACGTTTGGAACATTCAACAGGTAAACAGGTTAACTGATAACAAATACAATTCATAATGTCATTAAAAGATTCAGAGAATCTGGAGAAATCTCTGCATGTAAGGGGCAAGTTTGAAAATTAACATTGAATGTCTGTGACCTTTGACCCCTCAGGCAGCGCTACAATAAAAAGCTGCACTAAACCTCACTTAAAGGATAGTACATGGGCTCAGGAACACTTTGGAGAACCGTTGTCAGTAAACACAATTTGTTGCCGCGTCTACAAATTCAAGTTGAAACTCCACCATGCAAAATAAAAGCCACATATCAACAACATCCAGACACGCTGTCAACTTCTCTGGGGCCCAAGCTCATCTGAGATGGACTGACGCAAAGTGGAAAAGTGTGCTGTGGTCTGACGAGTCCACATTTCAAATCGTTTTCAGAAATCAAGGACGTCGTGTCCTTCGGGCTAAAGAGAAAAAGGAACATCCAGACTGTTACCACTGCTAAACCAGGGCCCAACAATAAGGGTTGCCTGCTTACACGTGGTAAGTATGATGACATGTCGGGCTGGTAAATCAAGTAACTCCCCTGCCCGACAATCAAACCATTAAACTATTTTGATAATTGATGAATCATTAATGTTATGTTTCTTGCAAAAGTGGCAGAAATGTTTTTTTCAGACTCTAAAATATGCAGTTTTTCTGCTTTTCTCTGTTTATTATCATATCAGTCTGACTATCTTTGGGTTTTGGTCTGAAAACAAAATATTTAAAGACATCACTTCGACCTTGGACTTTCACAAACTGGGATGGGTATTTTTCACCATTTTCTGACATTTTATAGGTGATGCAGCCCTAGATTAAACATGACAATAAACTTTAGTCTTGTTTTATATGTTACACTTTTGATTAAAACATTGTATAGGACAAATATAAATTGATTCAGGCAAGTAGTTTTCTGACCTGAATCCATTAATGTTGAACCCTGTTAGCTTCAAAACTCAGCATCTGTGATGGTATGAGGGTGTGTTTGTGCTCAGAGCATCATGGGTAACCGCATCTGTGAAGGTCCCATTAATGCTGAAAAGTAAATAAAGGTAAAACATATGCTGCCATCCAGACGTCTTTTTCAACTGAATATATGTCGAAAAGTTCTTGCAAATCAACCTCCTCCAGTGTCGCCATGTTTGTCGTCGTCTTCTTCTTCTTTGGGGTAACTTTTGACTCAGTGTGGCGCCCTCTAGTGGATGTATTACTTAACATCAACCCAATGTGAAGGATGCATGAAAGTATGTGAGCAGACGGGTACATCGTTTGAAATGGACGCATCTACTTCAATACGTAAAGGGGAGTTTAAATGAGCCTTAAGCCGTCAGAAAATGAGTACAGACTCCACCTGTATCCACATGCGTGTCTAATTTTAACCATAAATGAGCCTAAAGGAGTCAAGAAGGGAGAAGGAAAGAGATAGAATGAGAGGGGGAACTCATCACTGCATCGATCGCACTTACTGTTTGTTTTCCCCAGAATCAGAGCATTTTACTGGATGTCATTAAGAGACCGAACTGGTTTGACACAGTGTGAAAATGAGACGTGTGGGTGCATTTGCCCCGGGATGAGGCAGGGTGCACAGAAAACACAATTCACAGGTGAGATCTGTGCTTTATTGCTTTTACAAGCTCACACAAGCTTTGTTGACATGCATGCTTCAGCTTGTGTCACTTGCTGGAACATTGTCACTGCTTACTGTAAAGCAAAAAAGTTTAATATTTGCAAAGACCAAGATAATTTTATAGATTAGAAGTCGCTGTCAGTGACTCCAATTAATTGTCAAAGGCCTAAGTTTCACTGGGTAAACAACTATAAGCAAATAGAGGATGGTTCTTTTGGACAGCTTTCCCACATTCCTCAGTGTTTGCCAAGTAACTACAGACATCTCAGCTTATCACAATAATGAGACGGATGAAATACATGCAGAGGTTCGCAGGACACCATTCCCCTGCTGATATGATGACAAATGACTGTGTCAGACCTCGGACAGCCTGGTGTTGTATAACAGAAGAATAACATCACAGATGCCATCAAAAGTCCAAATCTCCTGCCGGCCCTGACAGCACAGAAAGGGCAACCTTTCAGTTTGCGCTATTGTTGTTCCCTCTCTGCAGAGCTCAGCTTTCTGATGCACGCTGCGAGAAATGTTCACAGTGTCTGCCAGTGAGGGTTTCTGTCAATAGTCGATCCGCGGCGTGAAAACGCATTATGTAACAGGGCTGTTTTCCACCGTGTCGGATCTGGCCGCTTCTACTCCTGAGTGTCAGGCTGTTGTTGTGGTATTTACAGCTCTGATGCCGATACGAAGCAGACTTTGAGGAGATGAGTAGTCCGCCACCTTTCCTCTCTCTCACGCTCTCGCTTCCACTTTCTCTCAGTGTCCTTTTCTTTTCTAGCACCCTGCCCACACACTTGTACCCAAACCTCCCAACGCTCCGTGCTGTTTTGAGACTCAACAGACACACATAAATTATCGTCTGACCACCCATTCCTGCAGAGAACGGACATAATTCTACTGTCAAGTTTGAGAACATGTCCTGGTTTGCCACATATCAGAACCACTGCACACACACACACATCCATCTCCTGTTGCAGTTCATGGAAAACCACACAGGTTCTCCACCGCTAACCTGCACTTTCACTGGCCTCAGTCAATCCTGCCCCGGGTTCATCGCTCTCTACGGTCTCGTCCCACGCTGAACGTAACGTTTAAAGGTTCACAGCAGAAGCAGATTCTCAGCACTTCCTGTTGTTGATGATCAGTCCATTCATCTCCACTCTCACCCAGAGAAAGGGAGGGAGTTTGTGCTCTGAGCGGCTCAGATAGCAGAGTTTCCATCCAAGGATGTTGGTGTGAATTAAGATGAATTGATTTTCAGTGGCTGAGAGGATATGGGAAACTTTGACAACATTTCCTCAGTTCCACCACTAATGATTTACATTTGCTGAGTGCATAAATTTAATGTCTAACAATGATGATTGAAATGCTTAGATTTGGATGACCAACATGATGCTGCTGCTTTTGACTCACAGTGATCGCCTCAATCTTATTTTTAGTTTGTTTTTATGCATCAATATAATCCAGCAAATTCCTTTTATGTGAAAAACCTACTTGGCAATAAAACTGATTCTGATTCTGAATGCAAACATATTTAATTCTTGGTCTGATCTGCAAAACAACATTGGTTTGTCTAATTAAAAATGTTTCAGGTGTTTGCAGTATAAAAGTTTATTTCAAACCTCTGATTTACATTCATTTAAACAGCAGAGCAATTAAAAGGACATCGTATTTGATTCAGAAGCAGATATCAAATTAACAGGTTAAGTTTACAGAATCCTGCAGAAGTCATTTGTGGAACCAAGATTTAAGAGAAATTATGTTAATTTAACATGAAGGGAATGTTGGAATTTAACAAGAGATATTACAGCCAAAGAAAAATTGGTTTAAATCAACATCAAATTATCTGCATAAGCAAGCAGTTAATAAATATGAATGAAATATATCAAGGAAATGTTTTAAATTTGCAATTACAGATTCATTGATCTATGCATTTTGGGACTGTAGCAAAATTCAGAAGATTTAGTTTGATATAGAACATTGGTTCTTATGAAAAAATCAGAGGGGGGGATGTTTTTGAAACATTTTATTCATGAAAATAAATCAGAGTGGGCCTATAGGCTGTTCATTGAAGCTGTTGAAGTATCATTTATAGAATAATTATAGAATAATAAACTTCTAGAATAATTATGAACTTTAATAAAACAATTTCAAGACTTGAACTTAACCACTGCATTTGCAGGAATATTTCAATCCATTTAATTCACCCATTAGTGCGATATTTTCACTGTCATGTTGTGTCCTTTCCTCGTGCAGACACACAGGTGATGCGATCACGCGCAACAAAATAAAAGGTTAAATGTCACTAAGCCAGGCCTGTCAAATAACTTATTTATACATGCTGATATTTAATAGAAAATAATCACAAAAAGCAATAGCACGACATGCTGTCAAATTAAAAATAAATTTGCTACAGTATATTCCTAGTCTACTTGTCAGACTCTGCATTGATGATGGACTTTTTTTTGTCTGCTCTCCTGAAGAAGGCTTATCTGCCACGTTTCACCCACATCTCTGCAAATCTCCAGGCAGGGACGAAGGCAACATCAGGTCCATTTACAGATCTTTCACACTTGGCTCTTAATATTGGGAGTGTGGAAACGCAGTGTCATCTCTATTGTCACATGATCACTGACCATCCCTGATTTTATTGTTTGCATGTTGCAGTGCCTTACTTATATCTTAAAAATATCTTTATTTTAGGTATTTTATATGGTCTGTTGGTGAAGGAGAAGTTCCTGTAGCCACACTTCACACTTCATTAATCACTGAGGGGGTGATCAATTTTGTCCCCACCGGGATAAAAAATAATTCAGCAGGGGCAGGGATATACGGACCAGAGGGGGGGAAATCCCTGCCACCCCCCCAACTAATTGCAGTGGCTATAAACTGTTCAGTTTAAGATTTAGTGCCTTTAAGGAATTAGGAAAGAACACAATGGGAAATGAGCTCCATAAATGATATAAGAACACATTTTACACATGTGTAAAAATGTACAAGGACATTCTTGACATGCTTCCATGGACATAAAGACTCGTAACACTATTCTGAGAGCTGCGCGGTTTTTCCATACGTTTTCATTTACATTGAGCTTCCTACTCTTTCCCTACATTTACCAGAACCCTCAGCTGTGTGCGTGCACATGCTGCTGCGCTGCTGCAACACAAGATCAATCTCAGCTGCAGCAGGACGAACAACAACAAAAAAAAAGATAATGAGACAGCGCTTGCCACCGACATGGCATTAGCATCGTCTGTCTGGGAGATGAGATGACGACAGATATGGAATCAATCAAAGTTAGCAGCTAGTGTATAATCACAGTCAGACTTGTCTGTGTCTCTGGAGGCTGTATGTAGTTAGCAAAGCCTGTAAAGCTACTAAATTTAAAGCCAGAGCGCCGCAGGGGAAGGAGGGAGAGAAAGAATAGTTTATTGATTTAAAACTTTGTGTTTTATGTGATTCTGTGTCCCGTCCTCGCTCACGTCTCAAAGGTGGAGAGGAGGTCGAATGGCTCAGGTCCCACCGGCAACACCTGAAGTTTCTTTACACATATTTTATAATTTAATGTATCAGAAATTTTGTCATCAAAATCTGTATTTAATGTGATATTATTCTACTGTGTGAGCAGCCACATGTCCTAATTTTCTCAACAGGATTTTGCAAATCTAAAAGAAATTTATGCGAATGATTCGCTGTGCAAAAGGACGCAATTCATCTGCTTCTCTTTTCAGAAAATACTAACTTTTTAACGTGAACATAACCCAGACTTGTGTGTTTATGTATAAATATGAACACCTAACTCATGAATTCTCGAGTGCTTTTTTTTCTCAGACATTCACTCATATTATATAACACACTCAAAAGACTTTCATCTTCCATATTGTCGGACTTCCCTCAATCAATACACGCTGAAAAACAGAGGAGCATCTCTTTGGAACAATCTATCAACATCACTACAATCTGCATCATCATTGTTCAGAAAACATCTGAGAAAGTCATTAATTAGCAAAGATTTGCAGCACTTTTTGGATCTCATTGTAATTAATCTGAACTTGTAAACATTCACTTCTGTAAATCAGTTTTATATCACTACTTAGTCTTGAAGTACGACCATTGTTATTTATATAAGGGAGGTGTCTTCGTAAGCCTTTTTTGGCTTCCACCCTCTCTTGCACAATGTTCGAAATTTTGTTATTTTTATTGTCTTGTATACTTTTTGGGGAGAGTTGTTGTGGGGAGGGTGTCACACACTGTACAGATTGATTGATATCAGGCTGGATAAATAAAATTTGACTTGACTTGAGACTTTGGGAGCTTCGTGGGACTTGTAAGTAAGGATTTATATGAGTCAAGTGTGCCGATTTAACTGGTTATCATATTTTCTTTTTCGTTTTTTGGGTGGTTATGCCTTTTTATTTGATAGAATGGTTGAAGACTGACAGGAAAGGGGGAACAGAGAGAGAGCTGACATGCAGCAGAGGGCCACAGGCTGGAATCTGGCACATGCTCTAACATCATCTATCTCAAAAAGCTGAGACTGTACAATGTATGCAAATTGCTGTATTATTTTTCATGATCCCATCTTCAAGTCACATTTAGTGTAAGTGGTTGACGTTGTATTTGCATCTTTACTAAAGCTCCTTTACTCTTCATGTATGACTGACGGTCAATTTAATAGGGTCTTTTGTTATTAAAAAATAAATATTAAAGGATATAAGAGAGGGCAGTAGGTTTTTCAGCCCTGAATACTATTTGCAGCTCTTTCTGTCAGTCCGTGTAGAGCCCAAACAAAAGCACATGGGAGAAGTTTGACTGCAGGGCTTTCTGCAGAAAGCTGGTGCCAGGGCTTTCTGCAGAAAGCCCTGGCACCCAAACCCTGATCTTTTCCTAAGCCTAAAAAAGTATTTTTGTAGTTTAAACCCAACCAAAGTGCAACAGACTAAAAATAATAATTTAAAAAAGAGCAGATCAAGTCCGGCATGAAATCAGACACAGGAACGGCATGGAGAATCTGGTCAAATTTCAAAATAAAAGACCCTGTGCAGCACATAAATTAAGGAAAAATGAACAAATTTACTAAATCTGAGTCAAGTCAACATAATCAGGCAGGCTCCACTTCTGAAATGCTCCTGGTGGACAGATCAAAATCACGTCAGCCTGGTGGAATCCATGAGTAAAAGTGAGGAACCCTGGTCTGCTGGGTGAAAGTCCTTGTGTTTGACTGAATCATCCACCACAACGTGCTTCCCACAAACACTTTGTTGCTCCTTATACTACGTCACCTCATCTTACCTCTAAAACCTACTACAATACCCAACAATCTCCACTAGTCTCACAATAGGCCAGCCTGAGAGGCAAAACCCAGGGAAAAAAAAGTCCCGCAGCACCAGCTGCTTATTGTTGTGAGCCAACAGTAATAACTGAAGGTGATCCAGATGAGTGTATCAGCATTTTTATCAACTCAGAGTGCAATTCTTCTACTCTCTATCTACTTTGACATTAGTCCCATGGTTTAATTACAAAACATTTAGAAAGGAACATGTTTTATTCAAAAGCTAAAGAAACTGTAAGTAAATTCATCTCCATCAGCCCCCTCTGCTTCCTGGAGACTTCCCCCTGATTAAAATCACACTTTTCTGTGTCAAAATGAATTCCAGAGCTTCTGTGTTTGTATAATAATGTAAATATTCATTCAGAATCGCCTCAGGACACAGTCAAGCTGCTACACTCTCAGCTCTATTTCCAGTGGGAAATGATGGAAACTATTTGTAATTTATTAGACTTAATTTCCACAACATTTTTGTAAGCTCATATAATACTGAAAGCTTGGTTTCAAGTCTCCAGTATGAAAAAAACAGGCATTGTGAGCTTGTTGAGACATAAAGGTCTGTTTCAGACAAAGTAACAAGTAGAAATACTTTGTTACTGTACTTAAGTAGAGTTTTCATCACTTATTACTTTTACACCCTACATTTTAACACAAATATCTGTACTTTCTACTCCTCACAAATACAAAACAGGCTCATTACTTTAGTTTTCATGCATTTCAGGGTAATTATTGATTGTTTTTATCTTGCATCACTGTGTGCCGCCATCTCAATGTCGAGACTGATTTCAGCTTAAATGGATGAGACAAGAACACAGAAAAGATAATTATGTGTATCCATTAGTGCATATCACACACGACAGATGTAACGATGAAAATGACGTAAAAGACTTGACAAAAATGACTAAACAAGACAAAAATGATGTAACGAGACATAAGATGAAAACAATGTAACAAGACAAAAAAGACGTATAGGATGTAACAAGACAAAAACAATGTAAAAGATATAACAAGATGGATATGACGCAACAAGACGAAAAGGACATGATATGAAAATGACAAAGGACATCAACAAAATGAAAATGACATGAAACAAAAACGACTCAAGACGTAAGTGATGTAAAAATAAGATGAGAACTACGTAATAAGATGAAGACAACGTGAAAGATACAACAAAATGGAAATGGCACAACAAGATGCAACAAGATGTGCAAGACAAAAACTACATAAAAGACATAACATGACAAAAAAATATGCAAAAGATGAAAACAACTTAAAAGACAAAAGGAAAACGGTGCAAATAACGAAACAAGATGAAACAAACGGAGAGGGAGACTGAGGAGAAAAGGTGAAGTTCACTTAGCTTTTCACAGAAACAGCTGGTAGGAATGTCCTTTGGAAGGTGATTTTTTACTTTTATACCCTGACTACAGTTCAGAGCCTGTAGTTTTTCACTTCTATTTGAGTAAAAAAGTTGAATCAGTACTTCTACACGAGTTTTACACAAGTATCTGTGCTCCTACTTGAGTAAAGAATGTGTGTACTTTAACCACCTCTGGTTTCAGATAATGATTTTGCCCTGAAAACTAAAACTAGTTTCAACCAAATTCCAACAGCCTCACCACCACAGTGTTCCAGCCAGCCGCAGTTTGTTTCATATAAATAACACTTCACTGTTATCTGTATGAAACAAGCACTGCGGTCGCCTGGTTTGGCTTTGTGGCCATAACAAGTCTTTTTAAAGTAAACACAAAACTCGCAAACAAAGCGCAGATGTGGCCTAACAGCTGCGCACATCAGCCACAAACAAACCTGTAACCAAACTTAGCTAGCTATGTGCTAAATGCTACACCCAAAACCAGGAAAATAAAAAACACAGCTGACGTCCTTCAGAGGACAAAATGAGGTAAAAAATGACAAAGAAGGGGGTAAAATAGGCGAGAAATGAGGTGAAAATGAGGTGGTGATTGATAGAAAACAAGGAGATAATGAACAAGGGGCAGACGGGGGAAGAAAGAAGTTGGCAGGGGGAGAAAGAGGGAGCACAGAGGAGAGATAGTCATGCAGACATGCAGCTGGATGAATACAAGGCCCCTGTGTCAGCGCTGTATGTGTGTGTGAGAGAGGGCGAGTGTGTGCGTGTGTGTGTTCAGAGCATTTACTGTAGCACTGAAGCCAGGTCTAGTTGGTATTTAGAGCGAGTCTGCACGCAGCTCCTTCACACAGACCTAACCCTTATCCTGACTGGACTGAACTGGCTTGGAAACGGAGGGCAGCACATCAGAGACACATCAGAGGCGGAGGGGTCAGCAGGAAAAAATTAAAGGTCAGAAAAGGAGGGAAATGAAAGAGGAGAAGGAGTGAAATGGGAAATGACACACGGAGATGGAGAGGAAGGCTTACTCTTGGAGCAGGAGGGCCGTGGTCATCCAGATACGTGGATTCACCTGCAGAGACGAGAACGTGCACGTTAGGATTTCCCACATACCCACGGTGCAACCTCAGTAACATTCACATGAATGGGTTTCAAGAACAACCACTGTACATTTTTGGGCAGATGATAAAACCTGATCCATTGATTGCCATATTCTGCATCCCAGGGGAGGACAGAGGAGCCAATCGCACGGTTACAACCTTTATAATCTTATTACAGCTCGGACTGCATAATTAATCACAATTTTATCGAAATTGCTGTATGACTTCCTGCAACTTTCAAACTGCAGCAAGCGCGGAGGCAAAATGTGTTTCAAAAAACTTTTGAATTAATGAATGTCGTGAGGCAGAGATGTCCTGTCCTACAAATCAGATTCTACAGACTTAAAAAAACATATTTTTCCAATCAAAATAGAATAACAATGTAAAAATGATCATAACTTCCATATTGCAAATCATATCGCAAAATGCTAAATTAGTCAAAATAATTGCAATTAGATATTTTTTCAAAATCGTTCAGCCCCGGCTCCAAAAGAACTGGGACGTTGTGTAAAACCTCAATAAAAACAGAATGCAACAGTTTCGTCACAAGCACGGCGAGGTTCACCACTTTGTGAAAAACTGTGTGGGCAAACAGTCCCAACAGTTTAAGAACAAGGTTTCTCAACACAGACCTGCAAAGAATTTAGGAATTTCACCATCTACAATTCATAAAATCATTAGCAGATTCAGAGAATCCAAAGAAATCTCTGCACGTAAGGAGCAGGGCTTAAGACCAACATTGGATGCCCGTGACCTTTGACCCTCTGGTGGCACTGCATTAAAAACATGATTGAATAAAACACATGGGCCCAGGAACACTTGTTGTCAGTAACACAGTTTATTGCTGCATCTACAAATGTAAGACTCGACCATGCAAATCAAAAGGCAACATATTATGCATGAATCAAATTCAGAATGAGTGTATATTTACAAAAAAAACAAAACAATAAAGTTTATCAGTTTGAACATCAAACATCTTGTCTTTGAATACAGGTCGTTGCATTATGTTTTTATTTATCTTTTAACACAACATCTCAGCTTTGGGACGGTACAGTATCACGCAGGCTAATTCTCCTAAACTGGGCAAACACACAGCCTCCCAGTTATATTTGATGGTTCAGAGACGTCGCACAGCACTTAAACTTTAAATCTTCTCATCAGGATCTTTTCATACTGAATTCTTAAGCAAATTGATTTGAATATTCTGTCAATAATTTATTCTTTTTTGTCCTTTTTGCTCTTTTGTGAAACACAAAAATGTTGCACTTATCTGCAAAACTGAAACCTATTTAAAAACAACAACTCTACAGTTCATCAGCGTGTGGATGAAGGTGTTTGAACTGTGAGTTGCCCCCAGATACTGAGAATGATCTAAAGAGGATTATGTTAACACCACTCCCTGCTTCAAAAACATAGTTGTAACAGCAATTTACCCACTTCAAAAAGGTGACAGCGCCCAAAGAAAGTCACGTATGTTTAGATTTGGCCATTTGGAGCAGTTTTAGATGATGATGTGTCTATTTATAGGCGGAGAAAATTCTCCTATTTTTAAATATACACACACCTTTAAAAACCCAGTGGATTAGCTGACACATGCATTTTCACAAAGCTGAAAACAGCTGTTTCTCTTGGATCATGAAGAGCAGTCGATGTGTTGAAGATAGAGGGTTTTCTCAGGACAAGTCAAGTCAAGTCAAGTGAATTTTATTCATGTGGCGCCAAATCACGACAGGAGTTATCTCAGGGCACTTTACAGAGCAGGTTGAGACTGTATTCTTTATAACATTGTTTACAGACAGCCAACAAACCTCCAACATCAGCAGGCACTGAGGTGACGGTGGTGAGGGAAAACTTCATCTTAACAGGCAGAAATGTTGAGCAGAACCAGTGTCTGTGGTGTGCAGCACTTCGCCACAATCATTTTATTGAAATATTATCAAGAATGTATAGATCGCTTTTCTGTTGGTAAACATTATGACGTCTTTTTTGCAGGCAGAACATTAGCATTAGCTTGCACAAGTTAGCAAGTTTTGTTGGCTTGTTTCTTAACAACGACTGAAAGAAATGCAAGTTTTTTGGAATATGCGGCGTCACTCAGTCTGCAGGACTGCAAGTGTGGCTTGAACAAGTTCAGAACTGACATAGGTTTTAGGGGATTGGATGAATATATTGGGGGCTGGCTGAGTCCATCGCTGGTTGTATTTTTTTTGGGGGGGGGTGATTTTTGTCATTTTATTTTGCTAATTTAACAGCCTACAGAGTGACAGGCGCTGCTCCAGCTCAGGATTGTGCACTGGGCCGGGAGGATGAGCGAAAGTAAAACAGCCAGACTGTTTTCACATCTTACGCGGTGAACTGAGGATTTATTTTTGACCAAACATGAGTTGGTGATTGTTATAACAGAGGAAACAGTGATTATGGAACGATTTTCCAGCAGACAGCTAATGTATCTTATGCTCTTCAGTTAACTGAGTCAGCAGACTTGAACACTGACGTCACAGAGAAACAGGAGAGTATCAAGAGGCATCAAAATCAGATTAATCCAGTTTAAGTTTCTTCTATTAGACCTCCTCTACAGGCTGTTCAGAGTTTGACTGAGGCACAGAGCTGACTGTTAGAAGTGCTGCAGCTCTGAAGAAACTCTTATTCACCTACTCATTCAGAGCTATTGGCGAAAGGTTCGCAATCGCATGAAAAACATTATTCAAACCAACTCTGGCTTCTGCCTGAGACTGTATGTTCTCAGCGACCCACAGATGACATCTCACCACGGAGCCAAGCATAACGGTGGGGAAAGAAAATCTTAATGAGAAACTGGAGGAACCCAGGTGAGTCCTGCTCTCAGGAGCGGTTCACAGAGTTGGCAAAAGTGGCATCATATGAACAAATACCTTTCAGCTTTAAGGACAGGACTGAGACATATATGGCAAAGTGGAGAGACTGACTGGATTATATTATAAGTGAAGGACACACGATGTAAATAATATTTACTTTCTTCACGGGACTGAGAATGAACTCTGTCAACTGTGAGTTAGATTAGTCTTATTGTATTACTTCATACATATGGAAGTCATTTGATTTGTTGACCAAAACGTGATAACGTTTACATGAAAATCAAATAAAATACTAACTACAAAACAAACAAACAAACAAACAAAGAAACAAACAGGATAAACTGAACAAGATGGTTTTGTTGACTTTTATTTTGTTTCCGTCTTAAATTAAGTGTGTTTTACGGAGTTAATGAGGCCATTAGAGCTCGTCTCAGTTCAGTAAAAGAGAGAAACTTGAATTCTTATAAAAAATAGGTGTGAGAATATTTCCGTTCTTGACATTTTGCGAGTTCATTTGTTCATCTTTTCCCAGCTTTTGTCTTATCGTGTTTAACCATACTTGTCTTTGTTTTATTGCTTTTTCACTGGCAGTGGCAGCTGGTATGTGATAAAACTCTGAGCCATGACTACTTTGGCTCTGGCACCGCATGGCACTGCATGAGGTTCTGCAGTATTGCGCAACATTTTTGACCAATTAAGTCGATACTGATTGATTGTAATGGACTATATTGTAGAGATGACTATTGGTGCTTTCACAAAACATTAACACAATTAGATTTTTGCTAAATAATCATCAGTAATGTGGATATAATGACTAAGTGGGTAAAGACAAATAATAGAACATCACTTTACTATAATGCAGCCACTTACACCACATAACAATATAAAAATATAGACAATATCTGGTCTCATATCACAAGATCAAAATAATATTGATGTATTTCCCGGCCCTAAACATTAATCAGATTCATTCAGCTTAAAATTCACTCCACACACTACTTCACTTTCAAAAACAACAGGTGGCACTTCATTTTAAAAAACATAAAAAACCCTCTAACATAACAAACTCTCGCTCATCCTCTGCCGCCCAAAGAAAACGGCGCAGCTCCTCTGCATTAAGTCCGAGGATGTCATGAAGAATTACAGCTTCTTTATACAGTATATTGAACACTGCGAAACTGTTTCATGGGGGAACAATGGAGCTCATTCAAGGCTACGCCACACTGAGGGGTCTGTGCCATACATTTCAGCCCGCTCTCCAAATCCAGGCCCTGGCTTCAGACAGCGGCCTTTTCTTTGGCTGCCCGTCCAGACACACAGAGACGCATCACTTCCCATCACATTTACAACATTCAGGTGGTTCGCCCATGCGGGAGAAAAGGGAGAAGGACAAATTGTAGAGCGTGGGGGGAAATAAAGCTATAAAGAGAGGAAATATTACACAAGAGAACAATATCTCCTTGTGTCTCAGAAATGGGATCCCACGCACAGATGAAAATAACAATAAATGATGCATGAACACCAGGGTTAAAACATGTCAGTAACCTAATCCAAGTATCACAACGTTTAAGTAATATGACTTTATTACTTTCAGTTAATTTAATTTTTATTATTTTAATAAAACGTTTTTAGGGTTACAGCTATTATACTTAACTGGAGTCGTGTTAGTGAGCCGACTGTAAGGTTAGCTGGTTTCACTGAGACCACAGTGGTGTTGTGACACTTGTGAAGTGTTGTTATGTGTGCATGCTGCATGGTAGCATATCGTTCTTTATTCTAAAAATATATTTTAAATTGTAATGCAGCTGATAATCCCCATTTCCACTAAATAAATCTCTGGTCTGATGAACTGTAATGCAATGCAGTTACCTCTTTTTGTATCCTAATTACGTAATCCTGTTACATGTAATCTGTTACTCCCCAAGCCAGGTGGGTACAAACACACGCAGTTTTATAACCAGCCAAATTTTCCCACTTAGCACACACTTAGAGATAAGAGTATACACTTGTGTTGGAAGAGTAAGTACTGTTTATACTTAAGATAGTGGTGTGTAAGCTTTGAGTAATTAGTCTTACACTGAGACCCAAACTGCCTCTGTTTGGCTCTGTTACAATAACACACACACACACACCACACACACACACACACACAACACACACCACAGTTAGTGTATGGAGCCTGCTGTGTGTGTTGTAGCTCATTAAATCATCAGAAGCTGGATGTATAAATACTGACACAGCTGCACTCTGATGCTCACCCTCAGGTGTTTTTTTTTTTTGTTTAGATCCTCTCTCTTTCTTTGCATCTGTCTTTGTCTCTCTTCCAAAACTTTACACAGTTTTCCTGAGGAATGCTGAGGGAGGCGCGCGTTTCGCAGCTCCTCTCCGAGGCATTTCAGGTCACGGTAGGTTGAGGATGCAGAGAGAGGCCGACATCTCTGTTCCTTCCTCTGTCATCCATCACAGGCAACACCCCACCCCCCACCCCACGACCTCCAACCCCTCCCTGCCGCCCCGTGTGTGCTTCTCATTAGCGTTTTTTTTTTTTTTTTTTTGGATAGAGGATTGGAACTAATTTTTTCCAGGGCACCAGGCTCGTAAAAGCTGACAGCTGCCCTCCGCCCCCACCACCCACTGAGAGGAATATGAACTTAAAGAGCCACTGTACAGTGCACTGTACTCGCCGACCCCTTTGTCCTCTGACACACTGACAGAGGAGGACGAAGAGGAGGAGGAAGAGGAGGAGGAGGGGACTCATCGAGAAATATTTTAACTTTAAAAACAGGCCACAGCCCACAAAAATTCATACCGCATTTTGGGGCTGCGTTTTTATTGTTCTCACTGTTTACATGATTTATTACTAATCTGTGGTAACTATGACTTCACTCTGCCCCCCTACACTGCACCATCTGTTCAGAAAAATATGCAGAAATAACCTTCAAAACTGGCACTGCATTTAACCACTTCCTTACAGTGAGTTATGAATATACAGGACAGGATTGGTGGCTAAAAAAGTAGCTGAAAACATAACAAATGCAGATGCCCCGAGGAAATACGGACTCACTGACTGGTTCAAGTGAAGCTTACACTGCAGTGTCTGTCGCCCTGTGGTTTTAGAAGTATTCAGATCCTTTACTTAAAGGAGAAATCTCTAATATATTTATGGCTCTAAATAATAAAATGACCTTACAAAGGAAAAAGACAGTAACTTTATTAACTGTCCAAAGTGAGTTTATTATCCTTTTTGTGACATTAGAGACATCCTTTGTCATATGGACAAATATCTTCTCCTAAATGTGCTTTATTTTGCACAAAAATAGTGGCTCGAAATTACAGTAACTGTGAAAAACCTGAGAAAAACCACAGCAAACCACCGTAACTTGAAATATAAGCAAGAAAATGAAGAAATATGTCAACTATGTGCATTATTCTACTATATATAACAACAGATCATATTTGTCATTATTTTTTTTTAAAGCTGAAGTGATCAGATAAAATGGAAGTTGCTGCCTTTTGCTTTGGTATATGACGCAATATTTTTTGGGAAGTTCTGCACAGGCAGAATGTAGGGACTTCCAAACAAGAGGTCAAAGGTCAAATCAGAGGTCAGGATTAATATGTAGAAAGAATAACCTGATATAAAGCTATAAAACGACACTTATCCAATTATCTGCCTGCAACTATTCTGGCTCGACAACAAGAAAACTTCAAAGTCATTTTTCTCAGTTCTGCTGGGAGTTACTGCCTTTATCCTTTGCAGTATTCTGTGTCAACAGAGATTAAGGAAGCACACTAAGTCAAAATACTTGCCTCTCTGACATCAGCGCTACAGCCATGGCATCCTCCTTTGAAATATCTAATCTGGTCAATAACTTGTGTTACTGTTTATGTTCAAATTAATGCTGAACATTTGATGTAATGAGTAAGTGTCTGTTTATGAGTCATAAGAAATCATTAATAATAATAATGATAATCTTTTAGAACCAGGAGATGTTTACAACAGTTAAATTTAGTAATATGTTAATGGAGTCTGGCAGGCAGAAGGCAGGCAGTCACAGGTGGTTTCCTTAATCTCTGGTTATGGTCATTTTATTATTTATTTCAGTAAATACACTACAGATTTTCCTTTAATCGCTCAGCCATAATATTATGTGTACAATGGCATTAGTGACATTAATCTTCTCATCTAATTCTCTGCAAAAAAAGTAAATATTAGTAATAGTATTTCCCCCAAATTTAAAACTTTTCCTTTGAACATGATTCAGCACAGAACAGATGGTAGAGAGGTGTGTTATTGTGGATCAGGAAACAGGATTACATTCATCTCCAGGATAAATAAAACAGCAGAACAGAACAGAACTTAAGGTTCCCGCAAAACAACTGAGAACCATGCGGGTGCTCTGGTGGTTAGAAGGGGATTTAAACATGTCTGTGCTCGGGGTCTCATAATCTGCCCGTGTACCTATGGGAGATTTTAAAACAACATGCCAGACAGAACGGTTCTCTCTGCCGTCATCAAAACACAACAAAACAGAGGAAGGAAGTTATTTTGGAAGACGGTGTTTAGTTTCTTCAGAAGAACTCATTTCAAGAGAATTTGCACAAGCAAACGTGGAACCAACATCATACTAAAACACTTTATAATGTGTTTTTCTTTCATGTGTCACCTGTTTTATGTAGGTGCTAACACTACAAATAAAGGTGCTCCCATAAAGGGTATAGAAACACTTTTGGTTCCTGTTAAACCTTTTATAAAAGGTTCCACTTGGTGTCTTTTCAGAGAGTTCTACCTAGAACCAAACATGAAGGGTTAGACCTAGAACCACCTGTGAGAGGTTTCACCCAGAACCCCCTATGAGAGATTCTACAGAGAACCTTTATATGGTACAATAGTTCCACCCAGAACCCTCTGTGGGGTTTTTTATCCAAAATCTTTCCACCTTCTAAGGTCCCAAGAGGTTCTAGCAAGAACCTTAGTATATTTCAAGGGGTTTATCTAGAACACGCTCAGAGGGTTCTAGCAAGAACCTTTTTATATTCCAAGGGTTTAATCTAGAACCTACCCAGGGGGTTCTACAGAGAACTTTTTTATATTCCAAGGGTTTTATCTAGAACAAACTCAGGAGGTTCTACCAATAATTTTTTATATTATATTCCAAGGGTTTTATCTAGAACACTCTCAAATGGTTCTACTGAGAACTTTTTTTTATATTCCAAGGGTTTTATCTAGAACACACTCAGATAGTTCTACCAAGAATTTTTTATATTCTATCCCAAGAGTTTTATCTAGAACATACTCAAAGGGTTCTACTGAGAACCTTTTTTTATATTCCAAGGTTCTATCTAGAGCCCACCACAGAGGTTCTACTGAAAACTTTTTTACATTCCAAGAGTTTTATCTAGGACACACCACAGGGATTCTACCAAGAAACCTTTGATATATTTCTAGAGCTTTGTTCTACCGAGAACCCATTTATATTACAGTACAAACACCCTCGATGAGCCCTTGATGAAAGAGTTCCTGTAAAATTGGTTCTTTGGATGAAAAGAGTTCTTGGTGAAACCTTTAGTCTAATATAAAGAACCCTTGACAAACCCCTTTCTTCTTAAAAAAAAAGAACCAAATGGTTCTGGGTTGAACCTCAGCCCTTCAGGAAGAACTCTTTAGGAACCCTTAATTCTACGAGTGTGCACAGGTCGTGAATGATCAAGAGGAGAAATTGTTTTGTGAGTGTCTGTCTGTCTGTGTGTCTGTCTGTCTGTGTGTGTGTCTGTCTGTGTGTGTGTGCATGTATGCGTGTTTGTGTGTACGTGTCTCTGTGTGTGTGTGTGTGAGTGATTGAAGGAGAAACTAACTGGAGTGTGTGTATGCATAGGCATGTAGCTAAATGGTTAATTGGATTACTGTGTCACAAGATCCATGGACTCGCCTCCGGCTAAGAGCAGCTGCACAACCTCTCCTGACTACAATCATCTAATCAATACGGCACGATGGACAACATAAATCAGTGCCGCTTTTAAATTTTAATCAGTGAATACTAAAACAGCCTATATATTACCCAGAGAAGTCTAAAGAACAAAAACAAATGAACCAATAAAACATCGAGAACTGTTAAATCCCAGATGAAGCAGACTGGAGTGTTGCTGTTCATGATCTGTGCCGTTCAGGGACGACAACATTCTGTAAGTGCATGTTAATTCAACTCCCACAATAGATTTTCAAAGGATTTCTTTCCTCACTGAATTAAGAAAAACTCTGCTGCAATTAAAAGCTTATGATCCGCACAGTGAGACCCCTCCGCCAGTCATTTTCTGAACGACACATGCGATCAATACAAGTTAAAAGCCGAACACTGTACATCTTCAAGCTGACACATTAAGCAATGTGTGATTTACGTGACAGAACAAAATGTGGGACTATGTGAAGCTGATTATTGCCATAAAATCCAACGGGATCTAATTACTGTGAGGAATCTTATTGCTTAAACTCACTGTTTTTCCCACAGATTTTACAACAACGAACCTAAACTCTTCTCACACCACGACAAACATCTATACCTTTAATATACACACACTATGAACATAAAGTAGAAGTGTCCAATTTAACTTAAAGAAACAGAAACAGGCATGCTGCTGCCACTGTACAGGAACCTGTTAAAGCAAATTACCACCTATATCAGTCAGCCTCATCCATGTTTGTCTAGTCTTGGGTACTGCTCACATTTGAACTGATACAGTACCTGGAATTTCTTTGTTTTGGTGCTTATGTAACAACAAAAATGTAATTTCAGTTGTAAAAATAAGTACAAACCTCTAAATTTCAACATTATTACTTATTTTACACACACACAAAATAAAATCCCTCTCTATTTCGGTCAAATAATAAATCTCACACACTGTTTTAGCGTGCAAAATAAAATTTTGGTGAGGAATTTTTCACTTCTGTAAGAAAGAGCACCAGGCTTTGAAGCAAATTTGATATAGTGGTCAAACCGTGTATAATGACAACATCACCTGATGCACTGCGGCCCAGATTTTTTCCCCCCATAGACTTACACAGTGAAAGAAGTGGCTGTAAAACAGCATCACAGCCCCCAAGAAATGCAGAACATTTTGCACTCCTACAAAAAACTGTGCAGCTTCTTCATCTGTTTAAATAGCAGTCACACTCGTAAAATATTGTTGTTCATTGTCTTTTCTATATTTTTCTAATTAATCAATCAGTTGTTTGGTCCATAAAATGTCAGAAAATGGTGAAAAATGTTGGTCAAAGTCCGAGACAACGTCTTCAAATGTCTTGTTTTGTCCACAACTCCAGGGTATTCAGTTTACTATCAGACAGGAGTAAGGAAACCAGAAAATATTCATATTTAAGAAGCTGAAAATTAGAAAGTTTTGACTTTTTGCCCCCTAAAATCAAAACAGATACAGTTTAATTTAATAATGTTTTATGTCTGTTGTTAGGTGTATTAGTTTGTCCAGCTGTTCCTTGTTGTTGTGTGCAGTTTATAGATTGATTGATTGATTTAAAAAATTGTGAAATTTCCGCCCAGTGAAGCATTTTGCACTGTGCACTTGCGCACTGTGCATGGCAGTATGTCGTCCTTTATTTTAAAATTGTAATCCACAAATAATACACATTTTTACTGGATGTATCTGTAATCTGATTACTTTCGTTTTTTTAATCTGTAACTGTAAAGGAAGACAGTTACCGTTTTTTGTATCCAGATCATGTAATCCCATTACATGTAATCCATTACTCCCCAAGCCTGAACATTAATTGGTATTCGGTGACCTCTATACCCTTATAAGTACCAAGTTCGGCAACAAACCCAACTTGAATCACTGAAAAAAATCACTGACGTGGAAGGTGATTAAGCAGTCTGTAGCCTGGCAGAGTAAAGGAAAATACAGGAGGAAATTTTAAAAGGGTACAAATTAGTGTTTTTAAACAGAACTACTGTAACAGGATACACTTTGGCGCGGAGAAAACATGCCATTGGTCTCTAGGAAATGTATTCTATCAATATATAAAACAGATCAATATCTGTAATATCACAGATATCTACTTTTGTACAGGAACAACCCACCAGGCTTTGACCGAATCATCCCAGAACAAGTCCCTCAGGCTCTGGAATTTTCCCTTTGGTGTTGGCCTGCTTCAGGAATGCTACAGTAAGTTTTGGGAATTTCATAAACATGTATTTAGAGCAGAGACCATTTCATTTGCTTTGTGAAATTGGTGACCCAGCTAAGTAGAGCTTAGGGAAGAACACGTCCCAGAATAGGCCGAGGTGGGAGCTGAAAAACCACACAGGAATGGGCTGTCGAGGAGACGGCCAAGAGGATGCAGGAGCAGGGTTGAAGTCAAGGGGCCTTGGCTTTGCTGCGGGACCACGAGTCGGAATAAAGATGGAGGGTTACAGAGCTGCTGCTGGAATGTTCTACAAGTATGTGACAGCAGATTACAGGTTATACAGACTGTGAAGACTAAACTTTCTCATCCTTGACCACATCCTGCTGTAGTTTCCCTATCTGCCACAGACAGATAATGAGAGAATGAAAGGTGTTTGTGTGTTTCGCTTCAGGTCCCCACTGACTCTGTAATATGGCAAACTTTTTAAATCAAACACGAGCAGAGTGGGGAAAGGAAAAAGTGTGAAAGAGTTTGGACTCCAGTCAAAATATTCTCTCATTCTTCAGGATTGGGACAAGACTGCATTTTGAGGAGGTTTTGTTCTTTTCTCTTCAATTATGGTGGGAAAATATTTTTTAACAGATCAAACTCTTGGCTATCAAACCAGGAAAAAGGCCAGCCTCCTAGAGATTCAATTTTTTATTAAGCGTTGACGTCAACTCTGATTCTGCAACGCTGTTTTCATGTGAAACTCCAGCAGTGTTTTGTAGAGCTTGTGATCTGTGCCCGAACCTGATGGAACCCGACGGGTTTTGGTCAGGTTGGGTAGTATTTCTTGGGTTTGGGTTGTATTATTATTATTATTGTTATCATTATTATTATTATTATATATATTATATTATTATATATAAGTATTGTTCCTGTCACTGCCAACTCCTACTGTTTGGTGCATAGAGGGAAGCTTGTTAAGAAAAATGAGGGCTGTAATCTGGTTCGGGCTGAAATATGCTAATGAAGGAAGGGTTCGGCTTGGTTTCGGAGCAAATTTTGTCAGGTTTGCGCCTTTTCTGGCTCAACTTTTCGGGCCCCGATTAAAGGTCTAGTGTTTCGCGGACTAACAAACTAAACCTGACCTTCAACTGGCATGAGCATGAATAAATAATGACTGAATTTTCATTTTTGGGTGAGCTGTTCCTTTAGAAAAAATACATTTTCACCAAAGAAATATGGAATCAGAGTGTTGGTAGTGATATTTTTTTAAAGTAGGGCATGATTTGTCCCAATTCTGAAGAATGGGTGAATTACATAACTTGTGCCTGACTCAGCGTTGTCAAACACACCCAGTTAAACTTGGACACATGTCTCTGGTTACAGTCTTTACTAAACATTTGAGCCATATTAGAGAGCGTATAAAACAAAGTGAGTGTGTACGGGCTACGTACATGCTTTTCTGTGTGTGTTTGTCTGTAAAATGCGTGTGTGTGTGTGGTCACCCAACCCTTTGATTTGGAGTGTGGGAGTGGCCCTCCATTAAGACCCGTAGCTCGACTCATCCACCTAATTACAGACAGGAGTTAAGCTAAGGGTCAGGGTCTCCACCCACTACGCCCTGCTCCACATCACCCCTTGGTAACTCGAGAATCAACAATGGTCAGACGGCTTTGTGATATAAATATAAAAAGTTGTGTCGCTCTGTGTTATTGCAGGTGCCCGAATGCCAAAAAACTGGTCGGGAGACTAATTTGTGGACTTAATGCTCCCCTAAAATTTTGGTTACCGAGCATACATACACACACGCATGCATAAAGATGTGCAGGGGTTAGGAGACTTTAAGATGACTTGTCTGTCAGCGTGTCATTTGTGGACACCAGTGGTTGCCACCGTGTACACGAGTCATTCTCAAACACTGGGTCATGACCCACAGGCGGGTCACAGGAGCTTTTATTTGGGTCGTCAAATAAATAAGAGATTATGGAAGAAATTTCAAATTTATAACCGTAGTTCAGGAAAAAAAAAGTCCAAAATGTCTGATTAAATGTAAATATTTTCTAGTTTCTTCACTCCTCTATGACAGTAAACTGAATATTTTTGAGTTGTGGACAAAACAAAACATTTGAGGACGTCATTTTGGATTTTGATCAACATTTTCTGACATTTTATGGACCGAATAACTAATTGATGATTATTAGAAGAAATATTGCCAAATTGATTACATCTGTGCACTCCACCTGTTTTTTCAAAGGACAAGATTGTACAGGATTAATTAATTGATTTTCATTATTTTCTGACATTTTATGGACCAAAAAACTGATTAGTGGAAAAATTATTGCCATTTTGATCACTAGGTGAAAAACAGGTGGAGCGCACACATGTACGTATTTTGATTTGGGTCACGATGGTTTATCATTTTTAAAAAGTGGGTTTGGTTTTGGGACACACTGGTGTATACTGTATGACAGGGACGCACCACCAAACTGATGATCCTGCAAAGCAGTGCTGACTCTGGTGGCTGTGCAGCCAAATGTGCAGTCCAAAGAAAAGAAAAGCCTAAAAATAAAAGACATACTTTGCTGAACTGTAAAAATAAAAGCTCAATTTGCTTAGTGCCTCTTTCCAGGAAAGAGGAAACAGGAGTAGATTGTGGGTGTCACAGTTCTCAAAATCCATATCGAGTTTTCATTTGTAAAGATCAACAGAGCTTTGGTTTTATGCCCTGAGAGCTGTCACACATTTTCAAATTCTTATTTAAAAAGATAAGCCACATGATATCATGTGTGATAAGCGCCATACATATATATATAATTTTTTTTTTGCCATGTTACCACAACGTGATGTGAGGGTGATACACTGCCTACTTACCACAGATGAATGTTACTGAGCTAGCTGATAACTGTAGTGATGCAGAATGCCATGTTGGGCTAGTAAATCTAGCTACTCACTTGTTCAACTGGGCAAGTGGTTAAAAAATAATTAAACTATTAAACTACTATGATAACTAATTAACTGTTTAAGTAACTTTTAATTCAAAATGGTGCACAATGCTGTAGTCAGCCTCTCAAACATGGAGATTTCTTGCTTTTCTCTATTTATTAGCATTTTAAACTGAATATCTTTGAGTTTTTGACTGAAAAAACAAGACGTTTAAAGACATCAACTTGAACTTCACTATTTTATGATATTTTATAGACATTGCAGCCCCAGATTAAACACAACGATAAAGTTTAGTCTTTGTTGTTATTTGATAACTGCTAATAAATAAAACATACAGGGGCAAGTAAAAATTGATATCAGGTTTATTCCTGACCCACTTTTCCAAAACCAAAGCAAATTAAAAAACAAAAGAAAAACACATTAACGTTGAACCCTTCTTAGATATGCTATGAGCTAGGATTGTCTACGTCAAAAGAAAATGGTTACAGATGGTTACAAGACAGGGAACTACATTTTAAGGTAGCTAATGTAAGCAAAATTCAAGACAACTTGCTAACTGGCTAGTTAGCTGGAATTTTGCTAATATTAGGTGTCAGATGTAACTAGCTAGCAAACAATTGACGTAGATTAACTAGCTAGTTAGCTAGTGTTTTGCTAACATTAGGTATCTGATATATTAGCAGGCTAACAACTGATATAGCTTAGCTTGGTAGTTGGCTAGCATTTTGCAAACATTAGCTAACTTAAGATGTGACTATATGTTGCTTTTACAGATGTTAAAAATGTGGCTTTCTTTTCAACATAGACAAGCTTTGCACATAGCTTGTCTAAGTACAGGAAACAGGAAAGGAGGAAGTTAACGGAGGTTCCGACAGGTACCACGCTTGCTCAACTGTTAATTGGAGTTAAGAACAAAAAGGGATGGGACTTGAGATGGATCAACTGAAATCGTGACACCACTGGTAGATTGTATAATTTATGAGAAAATCATCCATGTGAACGCCTGTTTTGAAAATGGTCACAGGGTAAACTGGTGCTTTAGTTGACGCAGATGCAATATGACAACCCATAGCATTCACGCACTTTGAAGTGTTGAACAAATTTAAATTGAATCTTGAATCATGTTTTGTGAAATGACAGTTGATCAGTTCTCTATTAGGCCACCAGTGCATTTCAAAATGTATGTTATAGCACACTTTGAACTGTCACTGCCAAACTACCATCAGTAGATTTCACACTTGGCAGAGTAACTTATATACAGGACCCCGGTTGAGTCATTTGATGTCTCAGAGTTTGAAGAAGCGGTCGTTGAGGCTGAATGAAGCCACGCAAAATGAATAAAATCAAGTGAGGCAGTTTCAGTATGGAGTAAGTGGAGCGTCACCTGCTTAAAATCCCTGCAGGATTTCTGAATTTAAAGTTTCAGAGAAAAGAGGATTTACATCACTTTCAGAAACAAAGTCTCCAGGTACATGCAACAAGGTCCAGTGTAATCAATTTATTTTTTGCTGAGTAAAGCTCATGGAGTATTGCTCTTGGGGCCACTGGGACTTCACCTTTTTTTCTCTGCACTGATTTTTACACAAAAACAAGTATGACTCTTGACCAGGCTCTGGCAACAGATTATAACAGATTATTTATAGATTTAACAGGATTATGTGATTAAGATACAAAAAAAAGGTAACTGTACTCCATTACAGTTACAGAAAAAAAGAAGTAATCAGGTCTGGTCTCATTGAAACCAGCTAATCTTACAGTAAATTGATTATCATGACCTTTGGAGGAAAAAGACTTAATTGAGTGGAAATTTTAACATTTTAACAGCTAATGTTAGCCACACAGACCAACCGCTAACATTAGCTACACAGACCAACTGCTAACATGAGCTACACAGACCAATTGCTCGAGATGTGTTAGCTACACAGACCAGCTGCTCTGGTTAGCTCCAAAGACCAACTGCTAACGTTAGCTCCATACACCAACCACTCTGGTTAGCTACATGGAAAAAAATGTTAAAGTTAGCTACACAGACCAATTGCTGGTGTTAACTACACAGGCCAACTGCTAACGTTAGCTCCATAGACCAACCATTTATGTTAGCTACACAGATCAACGCTAACGTTAGCTCTACAGATCAACTGTTTATGTTAGCTACATTGACCAACAGCTAATGTTAGTTATGCTGACCTATCACTAACATTATCTCACAGAAATCCAGAAAAAATATCTTCGGACCAAAAGTGGTGATTGTTGACTGTGATGGTGTCTCACACACCACTCTGGTCTCAATGACACCAATAAATGTATATATCCATATACATATTCAAAGTAACCCTCCCAACCCTGCAACAAAAGGGTGTTTTGGTGGTGCAATCAATTTAATTTAGGAGAGAAACATACATCAATAATTGCTCTTGAGGCCACAGTGACTTCCAACTGTTTCTCTGCACTGATTTCTACACAAAAACAAGTATGACTCTTGACCTGGTGAGACCCTCCTCTATCTGGCAGGCTGTCACACAGTCTATGAGCTCTGACTGCCTCTGGAAATCAGGTAGCTTTGAAATGAAGAAATGAGCCATGAAGTAGAAAATTGGGCAAACGGTTGAAACCCTAATAGACGTCTGACGCCTCACAGTCAAACTAGAGGAGGTAATCAACTAGCGAGGCAGTGATGTGAATCTTTTTCCTACAATACGATATCCTCTGAGTGACATTGTCTACGTTTAATGAGAGAGTCACACGTCAGAAACATAAAATATTGTTATTCACTGCAGGATGTGATGCTGTCAGGGGTTTCTGGTGAACCACATGCTCCGTCAGTTAATTCTGAGCACGAGTCACTTCCCCTTCAGAGAGCGCCGGCGGAGTGCTTGTGCAGTTTGTACGTACCTCGTCTCGGCTTGTGGACATGTGGGCACGACACCAGCTGTCTCGCTAGCCTGTCCTTATGGATAAAGAGCCTGCCGGTGGCCATTTTGATTGACCAGTGATTTTTTCCATACACCCCTACAAAAGAAGGGACCTTTTCAGTCTTACTTTTAGATTGAGGAAGAAAATGAGACCTTTTCCACGGCATCCATATTGACATGAAATAGAAGAATTAACACAGGTGTTACTAATGATGCTAATTAAGGTTCAGTTCTATTCAGGTCGGTGTTGAATCAGGGTGATGTGATTGTGCATGTTTGGCTCACTGGAAAGACTCTGCTACACTAAACGGAACTGGATCTTAAATGTACAAAGGGCTATATAAATTCTAGTTTGATGACACTGTTAAGTGTCGTGGGATCATGGGTGTTGTTATCTTCGCTTTTAAATAAATCTGGAATGATGGAAATGATGCAAATCTATCTGACATAACAGAAATCCTCATGGCAGAAAGCGTGTTCATGGACGATGTTTTTATCCACGTGACATTTAGTCATGTGCACTGACTTCCTCCCTCACTCTTTGATGAATCTAACACATTCCTGGGGTTAGCCTATAGTGACTAGCAACTAGCTAGCAACAGCTAGCAGGAAACACACCGTTACCTTGAATAAATGACAAATTTCTCTGTTTTAAACATTGTTGGAAACATAACAAAATGTTGGATTGTTTGCTAGCTAGCTAAAAAGTAAAAAAGTTATATTGTTTACTAGCTAGCACAGAAATTAACAAAATGTTATATTGTTTGCTGGCTAACTAAAAAGTTAACAAAATGTGACACTGTTTGCTAGCTAGCGAGCAAAAAAGTTAACGTAACATTGCATTGTTTGCTATAGCTAAAAGTTACTTATGTTACATTGCTTGCCAGCTAGTTAGCAAAAAGTTAACAAAACGTTGCACTGTTTGCAATTAAAAATATTAAATTATTAACTATTATTCACTTTCACTTCAATGAGTTCACTCAGCAATTTTTCAAATATGTTTTTTTGGGATTCGTAAAGCTCAAAGATTCAAGTTTATCTAAAAAGTTAATTATCTCAACAAAGCATTAGTCTTTAAAACTTTTTCAGAACCTAAAAGTCTGAGTTGAGAAGAAATCTTTTTTGCCTTAAAATTTTGCGTTTCTCAACTTCTTAGTTTTTTACAGTGCATGGCAGACATCTTGTTCATGAATGAGGTAATATTAAAGTTTTATTCACATTACAGTTATGTACATTATGTTTGCCAATTTACTTCCTCACTCAACAAACCAACAAACCCCATGTTTTCCTAGAAGCTATAGCAACTAGCTAGCAATAGCTAGCAGGAAACACATCGTTACCTTGAATTAATTACAGATTTCTCTGTGTTTTAACACTGTTAGAAACATTTTGGTTAATCTAAGTACACAATTTAAGATATGTCTGGCAGTTTTAGACATTTTAATCGTGTTACATATTGTAGCTTTACTCAGAATCATTGGCAACACCTGCGGTTACCCAGTTATTTCATATCAATAAGGCTGCTGTGAAAAAAGTCAACTGAATAATAAACAACAATTTCCATAGGGGTGGAAAAAAGAATGTTAAAAATAACTAAAGATATGAAGGAAAGTTTTAGATTTCTGTGTGTGATGGCATTCATTAAAATCATGGTAGTGTGTTGAAACACCAGCAGCTGGTATGTTTTTAAAAAAAAAAACAACTGCACATTATCTTGTCAGAAACGCAAAACAACAAAGAAAATATGTTTTGAGTCAAAAATACCAAAATCCAAGGAATTTTGTGAATATTTTAAGATGTAAATAATGGTCGACCCTTGTACCCCAACAACAACAACGGCAGCAGTAAAACTTCACCAGCCGACTCATTAAAACAACCACAACTGGGCAACTACCCGGCCTCTGCTGCTTTGCACCAGCTCTTAACTCACAAAACACACCCCAGATGTGGAATAAATGGGCTCGGCAGCTACACACAGTCACCACTGGTGACATCTGTGCCATACACAAGAGGAACTGGAATGAAAACTCATGGTTTTAGAGAGTAAATTAAGTAGTTGTCTTGTTGTGAGATGTTGCACATTTAGCACCAGAAGGATGTTCTCTCCACATGGGTACACATAATTGTGTCTGTCATTTTGAATAACAAATGTTGTCAGACAGAAGTTGTGCTCGTGCATCGGCACCAAAAAAAGATGAATTTAATCTGAGATTAGTTCTAATCAGCGTTCAGCAAAACTAGGATTAAAATTCAAAATTTAAAACAAGAGCTCGGTTGCACAATAACAAACTAGTTTAATGTTAAGTTTAATGATGTACATCAGTTTAATGGAGATGTTAGCTTTCCCGAATTAAAATAAAAATGTAAATAAATTTGAGAAATAAATTTGGAACCAATAAGTACAGTATAGTAGTATACTGTAGTATAGTGGTAGTACAGTATAGTATATATTATATACTGTATGCAAAAAGTTGCATTGTTTGCTAGCTAGCCAAAAAGTTAACAAAAGTTATATTGTTTGCTAGCTAGCTAAAAAGTTAACAAAAAGCTAACTAGCTAAAAAGTTGGCAAAACATTGTACTGTTTGCTAGCTAGCAAAAAAAAAAAAAAAAATCTGATTGTTTGTTAGCTTGTCAGAAAGTTAACAACGTGTTTCATTGTTTGCTAGCTAGCTAAGAAGTTAAAAAAAATGTTAGAGGCCTTTATCATGATGGCTCAGCAGAGAAGCTCTAATTTCTCTTTCTTTGAAAAACACTTGTTGGCTGAATTAGCATCTAAGAACAACCAAATAAAATTTAATCAAAGTTTAGAGTTAAAACTAAATGGAAGTTTAAAGTGAGATTTAACTTTAATCTTTATCATTTTATATATCGTTTGGCGCAGCAGTTAAACCATGATTTAAGCAGGTTTTAAAAATCAATCCTTGTTGCTGCAACCCAGCTGCAGCATTTGAGTAAGAGATTAAAATACCTCACATTAAAAAGACATAATTTGTTGTTTACACCACTGTTTTTTCCCCCCACAATATATGACTGGGAGCGTTTACAGTAATAGTCTTTAAATTGGCTCTGCTGCTGAAGCCTCGCTTGAGTGAAAGAAGCGAGAAAAACACCCTGCTTTAATTGTTTGTTTACAATATAGCTCCCTTGGCCCTGAGCCTCAACCAAGCTAAATCAGTTTTTGAAAGTAAATATCCTTTTTTTTTGTTTTGTTTTTTGGCAGCACAACATTGTTTATGATTCTGAAGCCTATCCCCGTTTGTCCCCTCATATATATATCAACTTTGTCTGAAGCTGAACCCTCCCGCATGTGTTGAGATCTCACTGGTAACCATTAACAGGGAAAAGAGACAGAAATTGGAAAGTCAAAAAAGTATTACAATGTGTTATTATAACTCATTTAATCACGCCAATGTCGACTAAAAACAGCCGCTTGCGGGAAGTCCAGACAATCTACTCCCTTGTTTTGGGATTCAGCGGGTGATGCTGCTAAGTCACAAATGAGGTATGCTATAGATAAATCTGGAAAAACACAGGGAGCTGGATGCACACTCACGCTTTGCTGCACACTCATCACCAAACCAGATATTTTAAGCTGCTGGTGAACCGAATCTTAACATGTATTTTGAATTTTTTGCTGGCCTGTCATGATGTTGGGTTCTTTTTCTGCCTCCGCCCGTGAACAAAATACCCCAAAAAGCAGCCATTACGAGCGCTGAGGGTAAGAAACTCCAAGAATCTTTTCCTCATGTGTTTTAACTGTTCCACACGAATTACAAAAAAAAAAAAAAAAAATGTTTCGTGAGTGTTAAACCTGCAGGATTTCTCCCACTGTGGGTGATTTCACACTGCGCGTCGGCTATCTGCTTGTTTTAGGTTTCATGCTTGGATGTGCATGTAGCCACTGAAAGAGCTTGGAGTGTGGAGGACGACCTGCAATGTGCTCTATCACTGTTATACAGAGCAGCGAGCTTTAACCCCACAGCCAAGGACACACACATGAAACACACACACACACAAACATGTGAATCACATCTGTGAGGAGGCTGAATGGGGCCACAAAACAGTGAATCAGAACTTAAAGGAACAGTCTGACATTTTTGGGGAAACGCCCGATTAGGGCTGAACAGTTAATCGAAATTTTAGTAAAACTGTAATATGAGCTATCGCAAGTTTCAAACTGGAGGAGGTGCAATATTTGTTAAAGGGGAAATGTGTGTCAAAACACCATTTTAAATTAAATATTTTGGTGCTGCAGAGACGTTCTGGAACTAAACACGATAATCTACAGACTTAAAGGGATAGTTCACCCAAAAATTTAAAAATTTAGTTTAGGTTTAGTTTTTTTAGTCCACCAAACACTGCTGGAGTTTCACAGGAAAACAGCGTTGCACAATCTCCCAACCAATGTTTTCCTGTGAAACTCCAGCAGTGTTTCGTGGACAAACAAAATAAACCCGACCCTCAATCGGCATGAGGGTGAGTCGATAATGACTGAATTTTCATTTTTGGGTGAACTTCCCTGTAAGAAAAGATCAAACTCAAACCATTAACCTTCCAATGTTTCAATGCTTTTCCAATGAAAATGACAATAATTATGTAATTATTAAAATCCCCTCTAATATTGCAAATTATATTGCGATTGGTAAATCAATCAAAATAATCTCAATTAGATCTTTTTTCCAAATTGCTTTTCCCTATGCAACATACAGAATATGTATATTATCTCACAAAAAATGTGAAAGCAAGGCAAAATATGTTTTTGCTTTTTAAAAACCTAAAATATATATAATAACATTGTTATTTGATTGCAAGTGCAGACGACAGTATGCAAGAGTCTTTTTGCTTTTTATTGTTGTCTGATGTTCTCCTACACACCTGTCAGCCTACAAAAGTTTTTTTTACTGTTTGATATTTTACATTCTTCAAAGTAGCCTCCTTTTGCTTTGATGACAGCTGTTGGTACTGAACTATTCCTTAAAGAAAAAAACATTGAATTGGTGTGTGAAGTGTGTCCAAACCTTTGATTGGTACTGTAGCTGTGACAAGCATACTTGCAAACCCTCCTGATTTTTCCGGGGAGACTCCAGGGAGACAAATTTTCTCACGTATCGTGAAATGAGACTAGATACCATGATAGATATCGGATATCATTGACCGTGATGTGGTATAAGTCTTGTCTTCTCTTGGTTTTAAAGGCTGCATTACAGTAAAATGATCTTTTTCTTAACAGAATGATCTAGCTGTTTTCGTATTTGTCTTTACCCACTCAATCATTATATCAACATTACTTATGATTATTTCTTAAAAAGCTATACAATATTATTGCAATATCAGTATCGAGGTATTTGGTAAAAATCATTAGAGCTGCAATGACTAATTGACCAGTTGATTATTAATCATTTGAGGACGTATCTTGGACTTTGGGAAACACTGATCAACATTTTCTGATATTTTATGAACCAAACAACTAATCAATTAGTGGAGCAAATGATCAACAGATTGATCTATAATGAAAATAATCGTTACACAACGTACGTCCGATAATCAACAGATTAATTGACAATGAAAATATTTAGTTACAGCTCTAAAAAATATTATGAGTCCATATCGCCCAGTGATAATACAACAAACGCATTATATCACCTCAGTCTCTTCCATCCCTCTGGACAACACAATATGTCATCAGTCACAACCTACACGATCAATAATTATTGATATTGACCAATATGAAGCTTCACCTTCTGCTCCTTTGACAGTCAGGCAGAATAAACATCATCCTCAGTCTTCAGCCCTGAAAGCTCAGAAGAGTTTTGTAGCAAACAAAAATAAATGGTTGAATTATATTCTTGTTTTTGTTTTTTACTGTGTACTGTGAAATTCACCGGTATCGAAAACTAAATTTCTAGTATTGTGATGAGCACCAAGCCTTAACTAGCAAAGAGAACCTCTTCCGTTCCGTTCTCTGCAGCAGAGCTTCTCTTTGCACAAAAAGAATAAGCACAAAGCACGTCTCGTCTGTCCGGGGATCGTCCACGCCAGGAGAGCGCTGACAGAACCCGAGGCCTGTGTGTTTTGTCGCCAGCTCTGGCCCTGGAGAGGCAGGTCACGTTTGTGGAGAACGTGCTGGGACATACAGGAACCCCTTCTCTCCGAGTCGAGGGACCGGCTTTGCCAGAGTCCGACAGCAGGAGCTTTTGGTCGAAGTCCCCGCTGGTAACTGGGGCTGACTGCACGGAGTGTGTCGGAGGGTTAGCCGAGCTTGTGCTGGAGCCCTCAGCAAGGGTGAACTTTAGCTGTTCCCCTTGTTTACCTTTTAAGCTAAGCTAAGCTAATCGGCTGCTGGATGTAGCTTTATATTTAGCACATAAAGATGAAAGTGGTGTTAATTTTCTCATCTAACTCTTGTCAAGAGGGCAAATAAGCGGATTTCCAAAAATGTCAAACTGCTCCCCTCTGTCTTCCGTCTCTTATACTCAAACACAGCACACACGCTCGCAGACACACATTGATGCACACATGCAGAGCGTCTGTGGTGTGTTATGTAAATCACCTGCTGCCCTGCGCCTCCCCCCCGAGACCCCGCATGGGGGCGTGGATGAAGTTGTGGGTGGAAAGAAAAAGAGGGAAAGAGGCAGAATGGGGGCAATGGAGTGAAGAAGGAAGACAAAAAAAGTAGCAACCATACGAAGGAGGAGGGCTCAGAAAGAGCCAGTGAATTACTACAGAGAACCAGAATTCCTCTGGGTTTGTCATGTGACAGAAGAAACAGATTCAGGAAAAACAGCTGCTGTAGTCTACAGCACAGTGAGGAAATGAAAAGAAAGAAAAGTCAGAGGGGGGGAGAGAGAGAGAGACGGCGAGGGGAAGAGTGAGAGACAGCGAGAGGGAAACGGGAACAAATTTTTATCAAATCAGTTTGTGAGCCCTCAGCGGAGGTCAGCAGAGGAAGATGAATTGCACTATCTGGCAGCTCGAGCTTCCTCAACGGCCTGAAATCCCTTCAACAGAGAAAAAACATAATGATTCCACCAGGAAGAACACAGTCACGCGCACACACACACACACACACACACACACGTAGAAACAAGTATTGTATGTACAGTACACACACATGCACGAGGACTGAAATACAGTACTTATTCAAGATAGTTTGAGGATAGTTTGACGGTGGATAAGTACCTCATACAAACCCGCTTCAAATAATCCAGAGACACGACCCCAGTTTGGAGAAGCAGCAGGGAAGCTAAGCAATGAATTGCTGCGGACTAAAGGTATTTTCACCACTTAAAAAAGGTCTTCTTCAAAATATCGCTACTAGTTTAACTCTTGCATGCTATATTTAGCATATTTTCACTGTTTTACCCCACTGTCAGCAGTGTTCACGCTTCATAAGCGCTAGCTAAAGGTTTAATCCTGAAAAATTAAACACACTAAATACTCCTGGCCTTCGGCGGTATAAAGGTTATGGTACACCAGGGTATTTAGAAATACTCAAGGTACGATTTTCACCACTGTCATCCTGAATAAAGTTATCTGAAACATAGAAGTTGCTGGGGTTTTTTTTTTCTTTATTGATGGAAAATAAAACTATTGAATGGAATTAATTTATTACAATATAAAACTTAGCCAATAGAAGAATCATTTAAAGGTAGAAAAGTAATAACTGGCTGGTCATTTCTGTTGGTCTCTTTGCTAAATTAATAAAATCTGACTACATATGGAATCATGGAAATATTGCCACATGTAACTTTATTCTGACATGGCTTCTCCCAGCTATAAAAGCAGTTTATTAGCCACATGTATATCTATAAATCAACTCCATTCAGACAAATGATGGGTTGGTATCCATGGCAACAAGTGACATCGGGTCCTTTAGCAAGAACCCATGGAATAAGTTAATATGTATTCATTATCTTATGGTCCATAAGTATTTAAACCCAGTAAGAACTAAAAGTTAACTGCACATTAGACACAAAACATTGTTAGTTAGACACTGGGCCTCATGCAAGAACCTCTCATACGAACAGATGTGTTCTTAAGTGTGCATGAGTGATTTAGGAGAACTTGTCGCATTCACCAATGACTGTATATATATATATATATATTTTTTTAAGTTATTTTTTTGGGCATTTTTGCCTTTAATTGACAGGACAGCCAGAGAGTAGACAGGAAAAGGGTCAGAGAGGGGATGACACGCAGCAAAGAGCTGAAGGCGAGAATCGAACCAACGGCGCTGCAGAGGACTAACAGCCTCATAACATGGGTCGGACGCTTACTAAGAGCTAAACGTCCGCCCCAATGACTGTATATTTAATTAGTTTGAAGACTGAGTTTGACAAAAATTACACTTTGTAATTACGTCGATATTATCCTGTTTCCCTGCATTTCAAATTATAATATAATTGTAAAATTACACATAGAGCCTCTTGTCATTAATGTAATGACGCATTATCACCTGCTGTCAGGTGTATTGGCTGTATGTCTTCACATGTAGGTTTATTAAGTCTCTGTCCAGTGGAACATCCTCACTTATTCAGTCCTCTGTCTTTGTGATGGAAACTTCCCTTGACCTCCCCCTCCGCTGCAGCCATTGATCGTGTTGCTGTGTGACAAGACTTTTTTTTTTTCCTCTGAACCTTTTTTCATATCGAGACATTTCTTCTTTATTTCAGTGACAGTCCGACCCTCAGGTAACACATCATTAACAGCACTCGCTTTTCATGTTTCTTTGCTTTATCAGGCCTTTTAATTCCCCTGCGAATGCTGTTAAAATGACAGATTTTCCTTTATGGATCTCTGAAAGCAGGACGTTAAGCTCTGAAATCGTAAAGTTCTCCTTTTTACTCGCTGATGCCATTTTCATGAATGAACACTTCCTAACATATGGAACAGCAAGTGCAGCCTTATATGGTATTATTGGGGTGTTAATTATGCTAATTTACAAGCCTCGTGCATGTGCGCTCAAATATGCACAGGTGGATCATTTACAATTACGAGCATTTGTTTGTATGAGCCCACCGTACAAACAAAAGTAAGAGAAATTTAAGTTAAATGTCATATATGCAGCAATGACTTCAATCACCCGCTTTTAATAATTTGTTTTTTCACAAAAATGCTGCCATATACGTATACATATACCCCAGTGAAATGTCAGGAGGGTATGAAGGTATGAATAAACAGATACCACCCAAGCCAAAATACTACTAATAAAACAGATTATGCAATGCAATGTGTGTTAGAATTAATAAAAGGCTTTTTTTTTTAGTTAAAGTGTTTTAAAGGATGTCACAGACTGCTGCCCCATTCCTGTTTATACTATTTTGAGCCCTTGCAGCTTCTCCCACCCAAACACTACCAGGTGACGACAACTAAAGGCCGTGAGGGTTCAGGGCTCGATTTTTTTTTAGGTGGCTAAAAAAAAAGTTTTGCTGCTGACCCTGTCTTAGCTTCCTATAATGAGACTCCTGCCGCTTCTCCAAACTGGGGACGTGCCGACCACCATCTACTGCAGCTAATACACTGCCTGATTATGGGTAATTATCTCATACAACCCCACTTTAAATCATCTGAACTGTCCCTTTAAGGCTGTAATGATAAAACAGTACACTGCCTACGGAGTGTGATGGGATTTTATTGCTTCCTGAGAGGAAGTGTTGGCTCAGGGGCTCGACCAGCTGTGAGGGAGACCCTTGTGTTGGGGGCGATGGCAGGAGGAACACGCATTCCTCTGTATATTGTTATAAGCGATGACAGAAGTTTAATCGTAACAATGTGTGTGTACGTGTCAACCATGTGTGAGTCGAACGCTGAAAAATAGAGGAGCTATTGATTATGACACCTCACGTCTAAGATCTAACAGCTCATCTCTGCCTGCCTCTGCAGCAGCCGCAGCAGCTCTTATCAGAGTTTTTCTCACCGGCGAGCACGGCGGTGACGGTGCCGCAGCTCGGCCCTGCAGAACAAACAGACTGCATAAAGAGAGCCTGTGTGGTGCTAAGTCTCACACTGGAGTGAGGGACAGGAGCGAGGAGGAGGAGGAGGAGGAGGGGAGAAAAATAAAGGTTTGTGAGAGCGGATGATAAAGGACAGAAGGAGACAGAGGACTGAGGCTCGGTGAAATGATGGAATGGAATTAGAGACTTACAGGCCAGAAAAAGTTAGGTACTTGTAATAGCTTTTTGGATAGCCTTGTCAAAACTGAGACCATGTCATAAAATATTTCCACCAGGGGAAAAAAAAAAAAAGCGAGAGCTCCGCACAATGTGTGACTGTGGTCCTCTGAAGCGTGCTACTTTTCTCATGGGTCCTGACAATAGACCTTTATAGGACTGTTACTCAGTTCTGTTTGACGCACAGAGGTGTGATCTCAGCACAGATATGAGCCATTACAGACATACGGTATTTTATCAGAACACATGAATAGGGTTCACGTTTGTACCAGTGCCTGGACTTCGGCACTGGTACCTTTTTTCAGTGTTTTACTCTCTCTGTAATGTAATTTCAATAGTCCAGACTTCTCAAATTCAACAGTGTTATTTATGCTGAATATTTTGTTATTAATTGAATTGCATTTTGAAGAAATATCTAATTGCAATTATTTGGACTGATATTGCAACTGTGATATGGCTTGCGATATTAGAGGACAGGCTAATTTTTACATTATTATTCTCATTTTCACTGAAAAACACATTAAAAGGATTATAGTGTGTGTGTTTTTTTCAGGGATCTGTACTAAACAAAGATGTTTAAGAGACTAGTTGCCAGTGTGTGCAAAAGACTCTTCTGCAGCACCATGATATTTAATTTAAAATGGGATTTTAACACACATTTCACCCCTAACAAATATTGTGCATCCTGCAATTTGAAAATTGCAGTAGATCATATTGTGATTTCGATAAAATTCTTATTAATAGTTCAGCCCCACTCGCATATCTCAAATCTGTCTCTACAACCTGCAGCCTGTCAGTCAGTCACCAGGGCAACACTGTTGTTTATGTAACGGAGGAAGCACACGTGATTTCCTTCCTATTACCTTGTTGTCATAATTGCCACTGCTGTGCTTCATACTGCAATATTTCCCAGTTGAAAGTCAATCACGAATGTTGGTTTCGTACTGGGGTTTCAAACATGCTAATAAATCTCACACACTGTTGTAGCGTCCTAAATATCATGTTGGTAAGAAGCTTCAGACTGTTAGCTAACGCTAGTAAAAATGCAAAGCAGCAGCAAAGTTTCTAGCAACTCATCCAATGAGCTAATAAATCACCTGAGGACGATGAAGTTTTCGATGCTTAAATTAAAGTTTTGTTGTCGATGGAGGGTTAATTTACTCTGTTTAGACGCTGGCTGTAGGTGTGCTAACGTTAGCATCTTTTTCATTGTGAAATAGTAAATGCTGTAGTCCAGTGATCTGCAAACTGGACTGTGCAAGAAGCAAAAGGAGGAATAAAAGATTTTTACCACATTTAGTTTGATCACTTTACTATCTTCCATAAGACAAAATGAAATTAGGGATCCATGTTCTAATGTGCATCTATGTGGGGTCCTTGATAGGGCTGCAACAATTGCTAACAATTGATGTTTTTTCAAATTTTTTCTCATTTAAAGTTTCCTTATTCAACAAATGGCTCCAAACGCCAGACAAATCAATGTGAAATGAGGCATAATTACTGCAGTTTCTAGACTATTGATTAATTATTGATGAATAAAATTTTAAAGTGTTAAATTCTTAATGGCGATTAATGATAAACCATTAACATCCCTCGTCATGAAAAGGTTTAGTCTGTCAAATAAAGTATAACTCAGCCTCTGTGACAGCAAAAAACAGATACGCAACAGTGCATGAACCGTAGAATAAAAAACATAAAATAAAGTTGGAAAGGAAAGCTGCCTCCACAATAACCTGCACACATGACTGTAGCAATGGAAATGTCATAAATAGAAATAGACATTCACCATAAACTGACAGAAAGAGTCAAATACAGGCAGAGTCAGAAATGTTTCAACCCTCTGCTGACAAGAAATCAGAGCAGGAGCGAAGCCAGCGCTAGTCAAAAATACATCGTGCCCAAATGCCAGGGAGTTTTCCACAAGTGTTCAATAGCAGATTTATTTAAATGAGATAATTGCTTTACTTTAATTCGCCTAATACATCATCATTATAATCATATTAGGGTAATATTTTTCTTACCTAATTAGTACTTTGGAAGAATTAAACTCTTCCAAACCATGACTCTCCCTCTCCACCTCTGACTGTTTTCCGTACACAGCAGCACAGTGCAGACGCAGCCTAGTTGCCAGTGTGTGCAATAATTCATAATGCGCATTTAGAAAAGCATTTAAAATATCTGTGTATGCATGGACTGTATGTAATGTATGCATAACCGGAGTCCGTGAAACCCCAAACCTCTCGCTAATTGCAGAGTGGATGGTAGCAGAGCCCTCCGTGCCTGCATCATCTGTTACATAAATACTCATTTGACGGAAACTGCTGTCAGGCTCCATCTTGGTCTGCAGCGCTGGTCAGTGCCAGGTTAGACCGCCGCTGGACCAGGACGCCACCACGCCCTTGTTTTGTGCTCCGTTCTTTCAGGATATGTGTGCGTATGAGTGCGTGTCTGCTATGTGAAAATGTCAGTGAGTAAGTACGTATGTACAGTGTTTATGTGCCAAGTGGTGGAAACACGAAGATAGAAAAGGAAAAGAGGAAAGAGTTTGCATTTGAGTGTGCAGGTTCTACGTGCATGTGATAAAAAGAAGAAATATCGTGCGTGTGTGTGTGGTGTGTGTTGTGTGTGTGTGTGCTGGCTTGGGGAGTATTGGATTACATGCAACAGGATTAGGTGAGTAGGAGTTCCATTACAGTTACAGAAAAAAAGTAGTAATCAGATTACAGACACATTTAGTAAAAATGGGGATTATTGGCAGAATTACAATTTTAAAATATGTTTTAAAATAAAGAACATGATGCAAGTGTACACACGTTACAAACCATTAGCTACACGGACCAACGGCTAAGGTTAGCTCCACAGACCACCATTAACTTTATAGACCAGCTGCTAAGGTTAGATGCACAGAGCAACTGTTAACGTTCGCTCCACACACCATACACAGGCCCACCGCTAACGTTAGCTGTACAGACCAACTGTTAATGTTTGGCACACTGACATGTTGCTAATGTTAGCCACTAGCGTTAGCTACACAGAAATCCAATGAATCAGCTAACCTGTCAATATTTTGGACTGTAGGTGGCGATCCTGGTGACCAGGATGGCGTGTGGCGTATAAGTTTTTTACTTGACGTTTGAGTGTAAAGTATTAATAGATACTAAACAAATTATATTTGAATGAGCATAATTATCACTGCTAATCTAAACATTCACACATAACAAAGCAAGGAATCGACTAGCTAGATAAATAATGAATAAACCTACAATGAACATAAACATTATATGAAGCTAAACAATTTCACCTCAACTCGATCCAAAAGTAATGAAAAGTAATCAAGTTACGTTACTTTAACACTGTGATTCTTGGATTAAGTTACTGACTACATTTTTAACAGGTAACTCGTAATTGTATCAGATTACATTATCAAAGTAACCCTCCCAAGGCTGTGTGTGTGCATGTGTGTGTGTGTGTGTGATAATGTGAAAGAGTGCAAGGACATTTTACAGTGCCCGTTACCAGAAGCCACAGGATGTGCGTCTGCAGCAGACCACCTTGTACCCCATGACATCACCACAGTGCCTCCTGAGACGCCATACACACACACACACACACACACACACACAACACATGCATGTGCACACACACACATACACACACAATTCCTTACACGTTATTTTTTCCCTGCCCTCATCAGGTGCCAAATAAAATGCGTTTGCCATGTGTTGAGCACATGTTGGTGACGGTGATCTGCCCCACTGAGGGAGAAGAAAACTTTGACAAACTTTTCGAGTAACAGTGGAGGTATCAGGTTTTACATGTTGCATAATCAAAAACATGTTTACTGTCGACATTACAAAGCAGTCTGACTGAAATAAAAATGTTTGATTTAACTGAAGTGAACGGTCTGAATGGAGTGACAATGTTTGAACAGTTTGGTGATAATGCAGTGACAGGCGTTTGGCACTTCGCTGGACCACAGTGGCCAGAAAGAGAGCAAAGAGCAACAACCGAGCAATAAACAACAGATGGCAGCTCACACTTCCAAGAACAGCAAAAGAGTATTTATAGACAAAGCCTTTGAAACAGGCTGCGTACTGCAGTAACAATCAGGGCATTTTAAAACCAATCCAACATCATCATGAATCAAATTTGAAGGCACAATCTGAAAGCGAACCACAGTGACCGCGCCAGCAATAATAGTCACGTCCAAATATATAAAATAACTACAAGATAAGAGGGAGTGAAAGAGCTTCGCTTTGAGAACCAGATGTAATGTAAGATTTGAAGGAGTGATGTGTCGGCCGTGAAGGGCGGGAGCTGGCTCCCGTCTGAGGGCTGTTCTATTTTTTTTTTCTTTCTATTTTTTTAACAAGACAGAATAATAGCATGATCTTTGTGCTGATCTCAATGGTGTGCAAACTAGCTGCAGCCTTGGAGAGTAATGGATTACAAGTAACGGGATTACTGTAAATAGGATACAAAAAAAGGTCAATTATTCTATGACAGTTACAGGAAATCAACTAACAAATGTGTTTAGTGAAAACAGGAATTATTAACAAGATTACTAAATATAAAGAAGAAATAACGAGCAATATCCTGTCATGAACAGTGGACCAACTGCTAACGTAGCTACACTGACCAACTGTTAACGTTACCCACCAGACCAACTGCTAACATCAGCTACACAGACTGGCTGCTAACATTAGCTATATAGACCACATGCTAAAATTAGCTTCACAGATCAACTGCTAACATTACCTGCACAGACCAAGTGCTAACATGTTGACATTAGCTACAATTGCTAACATTAGCGACACAGACTGACTGCTAACATTAGCTATATAGACTAAATGCAAAAAATAGCCACACAGAATAATGGCTAACATTACTACAAAGACTAACTGCTGACATTAGCCACACAGACCAACTGCTAATGTTAGCCACACAGACCAACTGCTAACATCAGCTACACAGACTGACTGCTAACATTAGCTATATAGACCACATGCTAAAATTAGCTTCACAGATCAACTGCTAACATTACCTACACAGACCAACTGCTAACATGTTAACATTAGCTACAATCGCTAACATCAGCGACACAGACCAACTGCTAACATTAGCCACAGTTATGATAAAAGAAAATAATTAAAACTATTAATTAAACTATTTTGACAAACTATTAATTGTTAAAGTAATGTTTCACGCCAAATAGCTGCTTTCAGCCTGAATTTTATGAATGATAAAATGAGATATTTAAATGGACTTGGACTGGTATGGACATTTTTCACTATTTTCTTAACTGTAGTCTTTGTTGTTTATTTGATTGCCTCTAATAAAGTGAGTAAAAACTGACTCCAGGCAAGCAGATTTCTGACCCACTTGCCTGACCTGACAAGTGAAAAAAAACCCCCATTAATGTTAAACCCTGGAACGGAGCCATAAGATCAGGCTCCCTTCAAAGAGTCGCAGTTTCCGTCACTAATTTAATGTGACTTGATTGAGGAAGTAAAGGTAGCGCGTCTTGTTAAATTAGGACTTGTAGTTTGATTCATGCCCACGGTGCAAAACTATCAAAGGCTGTTGTATCACACATTATATCTATGAAAAACCCTGGACACTATTATTATGTAGGTGTTTGACACAAAGTGTATAATAAAGCACCTTACTGAGGTTACATAAACCTAAGTTCAGTAAACTGATTCATACAATCTGACTGTGTGATGTAACAGAGAAGCGTGAACTACGATCCATCTTGAGAAACAGAGGAAGCATCAAAACTATTCTTGTCACCACAGTGTTTCTTTCCTTAAATTATATATTGGTTGCACTGCAGGATGTGAGGGACATTAATAAATACCAGCAAAGTCAGACTTTGAGACAGATTTTAAGACTAGTTTTTTCAATAAGGTGAGGCTTTAAGTGCCTGGACCATTATGTCCAAGTGACCTTTGTCTGATTTCTGAGCCCTGCAGAAGCCTTGAAGGCATGATATGCAACATTTTCCTAAAATAAATGTATAGATTTAGAAACAGATCCTTTTCAATCATCACTTATGATCTATTAAAAGTGTGTGGGGGTGGCCATCTCTGCAGAGAGCCTGCCCTATGCCTGTATTTATCATTATTTTGTTGTGCTTGGGCAAATCCTACTCATTCTACCTTTAAAAGGACCAACGATCAGGCTTGCAGATTGCAAACACTTCATCTTACTCAGTGTTGCAAGAGAAAAGGACCATGTTGCAAAATTCCCTCAGCCTAACAGCAAGGTGCAACTACTGAATGAAGCATGAAGTGTTTTTTTTTCCCCCTGCAATTCACAAACAAATGTAAATGTGGTCGACTAAGACTCCTCTCACCAGCTAACGGTTTAGTCAGCTATTTATGGGTAGCCCTAATTGTGATACTCAATTGTATGGATATTTTCTTATTGCCTTAGATATAAACGGCTCATTTCAAGGTAACAAAAACACAATGATTCTTATTTTCAGGTGATTACACACTAATGAAAACATAAATATTGCATCCAATTCTGCAAAAAGATCCCAGGAAATCTTACACACTGGATGTTTCAGTAACTGCACAAAGGTTGGACTCTTATTTTTCAGCTTAAATATTTGGGGTGAAAAAAAAAAATAATTCTTTTTTCATGATCCCTGAATCAATTTTTTGATTGCGGAATCGATTTTTGATGTATATATACATATATAAGTATGTAGCGCTCAGTCTTTTAGCTTGATACTAACCTATAATGGGGATTTCCATTGACACGCTAACAGAAATTATCATCACGATCGTGGTAATGCTAACTTAACAAATGGATCCATTTTACTTCATATGCTTAACATAAAACCACATGTGGTCATAGTTTACTGCATTTATTTCCTCTGCCAGTCCTAATAAATACATCAATTCTTAATCAAAAAAGTACTTAATCTTGATTAACAGTGGCACTAATAATCAAATACTTCCATATTATTTGTTTAGACAACACATTTGGGCTGCACAATTTGGTAAAAGAAGGTCATATTGTGGTTATTTTGACTGAAATGATCAGTTCTGCATTACAATTTTCAAGTTCACTGAAAAAAAAAAACTATTAAAATCATGATGATGTGATATTTATTGAGGTCTGCACCAAACAAACATGTTTTCTTTCATGTGGAGAACAAGATTTTCAGGCCAGGACATCTAAACGGCACCACAGCACCTCATTATCATGCCGTTTTCTCACATTTTCAAAAAAACTGCGACTTGGTTCTGTGATTTGGATACTGTGCTTGGCCATGTTGCCATTTTACTGCAATTTGCGATCAATTGTGCAGCCTTACAACACATTCACAGTAAGCTTCTGAGCATGACTACAGCTTGGTCAATTCTCCTTCGCCCACTCCTGCACTTTTTTTGTCCAGCACCAAAAGCCAAACCACAGGCTCTAAAGGAGAAGCGATGAAGAAATATACACCTATTATGGGTCATTAGGAGCCTAATTTTCTTCATAAAGTGGGTTTCCTTACAGTACCACCAGAGTGCCAAGTGTAGTGCCACTCCATTTCTGTTTTCAGAAGCAGAGGCAGGAGGATGAAGGTGCCTCTGCTGTGTTAACGCAGGGTTATATAGTATATCACATCTCGGTTAGAGGCAGCACACTGAAACCCTGTGCTTTACTCTCCCAACAGACACCCTGCTGAGCCCGACACACACACTCTTACTCTCTGTTTCACTCTGCCGTACACATATAGCTACTGTACGCGGTGCATGCGAGGCAGAGGCAAACAAACACAGCATCCACACGCCGACGCTGTTGATTCATGCTAATACGGGGCTGGTGGAGCTCCACGGTGCTAAGGTGAGGGAAACTCTCTCACCCTTGACTGGCCTCTCGGAAACGTGGGCACTGCTTCAAATCCAGGCCAAACACTGGCTCACAGAGAGGGAGAGCCGCAGCGAGAAATAACTGGCTTTCATTCATAAACACCATCTGACGGGCAGCTCATTGTCATTTGAGGGCAGCTATGATGATTAACTCGCAATCGCAGTCGGGCAGTCTGGTTCTGAATGGCGAGCATTCATTCATGGCGTGTGACTGGAATGCATTAATCTAGTTTTTGCACCTTTTTAAAGAAAGAAGGTGTGAAAAATGAGCGCTGCAATGAATATTGAGATGGTACAGACAGTAAGAACTAGAGCAGAACGCCGGGATGAAAACTATAGTGTGCCCACATCCAATTTTAAAGGGATAGTTCACATTATTTCAGGAGGTAGAAGAAGCAGAAATAAGACAATGCAATGATGCTATGGATAAGGTCAGCCGCAAACATATTTTAGCTACTTAACAAAGGGCCCACCCAAAAAAGTCAATATCAGTTTAAATGTACATTTTATTTAGAATATTTTTTACCAATTTACCTTGCCGTTAGACTGCCTTTTCCAACTAGAAACTTTTGTTATATAAGCCAAATATCGCTCTCTCCAAACCAACCAAACCCCACTGACAAAATCAGCAATTTTACCTTGCAGAGCACGGGAGTTGCTGGTCTATCGCTGCCTCCATCGGTTCATTTGTTTGTCTTATTGTGTGACTTTAGTGCTTTAAAAGGATAGTTCAGATTCACCGAAGTCACACACTAACACAAACAAACTAACAAATCGAGGCAGCGACAGATCAGCAACTCCTGTGTCCTGCAAGCTAAAATTACTGTTAAAAATATATGCTGTTAATGATTACATTAACAGCAGTCTGACAGCAATGTAAAGCGTTGAAAATACTCTCAACATAGTGCCTTTTGTAGTTGACCCTGTCCACAGCAGTTGTAGGGTTTGTCAACTGCCGCCTACTGCAGGTAATACGCTGACTATTTACAAGTACCTCATACAACCCCAGGTCAGATAACCCGAACTATCCCTTTAAACATATTGGTTTAGTACGAGCTGGATCCAAGTTACGTTTAAAACCTCAATACGTCTTCAACATTCTAGAGACGTCAGCACGAAACCACACAACATTACAGCACATGCATTTGTCCAACTGTACTTGTGGTCACTCGTGGTCATTTTTGTCCATATGGCTGCTGCTGCTGCTCACAGTTCACAAACTCAGACAGTCTGCGCTGGTCTGTAATCAATGTGTCATGTTGCTTTTAGCTCTGCCTATAAATACACAAGCAGGAATCTGTCCCACTCGTTACGACTCCAGTCTGGGACACGACATTGTCGGAGGGATTAGAGGAAAGGAAGAGACAAAGATAAAGACAGGGAGAGACGAGATAAAGGGAGTCAAAAAGTAAAGGACATCTGGCTAATGAGGAAACAATGCAGAGGAGGACGGTCTGCTCCTCCACCTGTTTCTCTAAAGAGCGTTTAATATTCCAGAGAACCAGAATAAAAAGGGCCTGGTTTGACTGGTGTGGCTTTCCATCTCTGTGGGGCAAAGCTGGGAGTTGTTTTGTGGGAAGAATAACCGGCATGGGACCAGTTTCTGCTGGTCCCTAAACCCCTTTATTTAGAGCAACCCACTGGGATCTTTTAGTCTTATAAATAGACAGACACCACAGTCTATTTTAACATATGTTACTGACACATACATGACTGAGTGATGTGTGTCTCTCCATTCATGAATAATTGACACAGGTTGGAAATTTACGACTAACTCCTACTGGGAAGAATCGGTAAATAATGTAGTAGACTATGGAATAATTTCTGCAAAATGTTAGATTTATATCTGCACTGCATCTTTTATAAAGCATTTAAAATGTGTGTATTGTTTCACTGATGAGAGGAAAAAAACAAGCCTGTTAATTCAACCTAAATGCACTTATTTTGTCTCATTTATGAAGCAGGAAAAAATGTTTTACTGTAAAAACAAAAAAAAAAGATTTCAAGGCAACTTACTTCTGTAGATTTTTGAGAATTGAGCCCAAATCAAACTCTTAAGCTTTAAAAAAGTTTGACCAACTAATGATATTTTGTTGAGATAATTTACTTTTCTTTTTTAGGTAAAACTTGAGTCTTTGAGTTTTAGAAACGCCCCTAAAATTGTATTTAAAAAATTGAGTTAACTTGTTAAAATTTAGATATATTTTCCTTAAAAAATACACAAAATTATAAATTGATTAAAATAGTTGGCGATTAATTTAATAGTCGATTAATAATTGATTGTTGCAGCTCTGCGTCCAGCAAACAAACAAAATAAACTCACAAAATGTCAGGAACGGAAATATTCTTACAATGAAGACAACGACTCCCATGATCCCATGCTACTTCACGATGTCAGAATTTACAGATTGTGTTTAAATTAGCACAAAAATGACCCAAAAAACTTACAATATTTGTCAAATCACTCAACCCTGTTGGGTATTTCCATATTAAGTTATTTTATACAACTATGATTATTCTTTTCTTTGACTATTCTTTAAGAGATTTTGCAGCAAACATGTGGTCGTCCTATACATTATGATAAATTGCTATCGATTAAAAGACATGACAGTATAAAAAGTAATGGTTAAAAAGTAGCTCCACTTCAACTCACATCATAAAAATGCAGCTTGAAAGAAGCCTTGACCCATTATGAGTACTTTTAACAAGTATAAGAGTATAATTTGCAGATAATACTGTTATTTTACTTAAACACAATTTTTAACGCAGAGATTTACTTGTATTGGATACATACTACAAGGAGTTTTAAGTGGTCATGAAACAGTCTCAGTTTAATACCGATGCCTCTATATGACCTACATATAAGCAAACTCGACCATCAGATTGTTTGTTTCTACAAAGTTATTTTTAATGCCTGCCACCGGGTCGGCATGCAGACCGGAAGAGCTCGTGTTTACATTTTCCCACACAAAGTTAGAGTAAGTAGTATGTTCGCCAGCGGGAGATTTTTCTTTAGATAACGTTATTTTTGACGTTATATTTTGTGGTTTATGGTGGTGGGAACACTTCTGCTCAAGCATCCAAAATCAACACAATATGAAAGTTTCTTGCAGCAGCTTTAAATACTGCAAAGCATCTGAATACTACTTTCACCACTGGATACGTTGCCGAGTTAAAGAAAAAGCACATATTTTGATGTTACTGGAAATTGATGTTGTTGGTTCATTTTCCTGCGTTATACATGGCTACTTAAAAATATTAATTGAAATACAATTTTACTCATTTAAAAATGATTATATTGATTTAAAAATGATTTTATTGCTCCTTCAGAGGCTATGATCAGAACTGTGTCCATAGCAACAGTAGGTTATTTAGATATAACAGATCTTAAAATGCTGCATCTGACCAATCAGAATCAAATATAAAATTGGGTCAATAAATCATGTCTACATGCTGCTAAATATGTGCAATGAATTATGGTCACTGTAGTTTACTGGCATTATTTCAGCGGTGGATTCTTTTGTTTAGCTACACTAACAGGAAACACCAGGCATATAATTCAAACATGGTGCATCATAACGCCAGAAATAAACTAAATGTACTTGTTCCTGATGGTTTTTTTTTTTCTGAATGTTTTCTATGTTTACTACTAACTGAGGCGCACTGTGCTGCCGTCTGTGAGTACAGACTCCAGCTCAGTGTGGCCTTGAAGATCGAGCCTCTCTTTAATTTAGCAATGTGGGCTAGGCTACGCTAGCTAGCGGTCAGCGGTTCGCTGCAGCCCTTCAGAAACACCTCATTAGAACAGAACAGCTAATTATAGTCAGGGCGACACTAAGCTACATGCTAGAGCCGCGATGCATAACAACCTGTTATGAAACATTCGAGAGAGAGAGAGAGGGTGTGAGCTGTCAGGGTCATCTTCAGAGTCAAGGGCAGAGGTTCAGAGACACTGGCGCAAAAAATATGGATGATGGCGGCTTCCAATTTTGCGGTCAGCTGCCCTTGAGAGACATTTTGTTTTTTTTGGAGAGACTATGCAGAGCAGAGACAGTCAAAAATAAACAGACTGGCTGATGAAAATGGACTGAAGTGTTTACTGATGATCCACAAAGGCTGTGATCTCAATATTACAGTCTTTTTTTTTACAGCACTGTAAAAAATCATGCGTGAATTTAGTGGAATCAACTGATCTTTTCTCATTAACTGCACATGGATATACAAGTTTTATTTATTCAGGTTAATTAAACTCAAAATTTCTGGTATTTCTTCACAGAACACTTCAGAACTTATAAACAAGTTAAATCAAGAGTTCAGTCAACTCATTAAATTTAGTTTCTAAAGAAACTTGATCAGCATATTAACAGACTTCCCAGCATGCATTGCTTGAGAGTTAACGGTCTCCTGAGACCCTTTGTTTTTCATAGTTTAAAAGGAAAACAACTTTGTTTGTGTGACCAAAGAGTTGTTGGTTCAACTTAAAATCTTAAGTTTATTCAACATGATTTTTTAAGGACACTTTAAAAAGGAAAAAGTTGAGAAAAATCAAAATTTCAAGGCAACTTTACTGCAATAGATTTAAGTTTTAAAAAAGTTTTACCAACAACTGATCTTTTGATGACATAGTTAACTTTTCTTCTTTAGATCAACTGGAATCTTTGAGTTTTAGAACGGTTAATATGTTTATGTTTAATAATGTTTATCTAAAGAAAAAAAGTCAATTTTCTCAACTTACAGGTTACAGGTCATCAAAACTTTTTTAAGATGATTTCAAATTTAAAGTTTGAATTTAATCCAAAACTCCAAAATTTATTGCAGTAAGTTGCAATGAAACTGTGAGTTGTCTCAACTTTTTTCAGTACAAAATTACCTCAACTTTTCAAATTCAGTCAACTTAAATTTAAAGCCCAGATACTTTTAGATTCTTTAAGGTTAAAAGGACAGTTCACTCCAAAATCAAAAACACATATTTTCCCTTTTACATGCAGTGCTGTTTATCCCTCTAGATTTTTTTAGTGTGAGTTGCTGAGTTTTAGAGATATCGACCGTAGAGATGTCTGCTTTGTTTTGAATACAAAGGGACTAAATGGCACTCAAAGTGCTCAAAGTGCCTAAAAATACATCTGAAAAACTCAACAGCAATGGGTCTTTCCAGAAAACATGGTCAGGCTACTCAAGATAACCCACAGACTTTGTTGTCAGCAATTTCACACTGGAACTACCAGAAAAAAAAGGAGTACTGGCTGATTCTAATGTAATTCTGATAGATTTTACTGCAGAAAAAGAGTAGTTCCTTTATGAAACTGCTCCCAACAAAGTCTTTGGATTATCTTCAATTGTATTTTTCCGTGCTTTGAGCACCACAAACCATTTAGTCCCATTATACTGGAGAGAAAGCAGACATCTCTACAGCCAAAAACTCTGCAACTCACACCAAAACTATCTCGACGGGCAAACAGCAGTACAGCTAAGAGGACAAAACATGTACTTTTGATTTTGGGGTGAACTGTCCCTTTAAACAAAAGGTATATTTTTGCAGTCTGTGTTTTGAAATGATGTGTTTCATGAACCGACATAAACAAGTTTTTTCTCTCAGACAGTGAAACAGCAGCCATTTACACCAACAGATTATATAAATCTGTCAAATATGTCGTGCCACCATAATTTACGACAAGTTTATATAGACTGCAATCAGTACACATTTTTCATACCAAAAGCGGTTGTGCTGCACCAGCGTAGCAGCACCTAAACACAAATATAAGACCTTGGAATCACTGACTTGTTTACATTTTGGTTGGTAGACTCTCTCTCGAACAGATAAAACATGCATAAACAATAACACATGCACATGAACGGGCACGCTGATGGGTGGAGGATGATACAGGAGAGCTCAGAAGAGACAGTGGTTTTGAAATCCTGCGGTTGAGTGTGTAATGGAACTGCATGTAGTGATTAGAGGCACTGACGTTCCAGCTGGCAAAACGGCACAGCCAACGCACCCAGTGGCATGGCTGTAGTGGACGAGTATGACACAAAGAAACACACAGAGGCTGCATCTGTTCGCTCAAAGAGTTTGCTGTCCAGGAAAGAATTTAAGTGGAGGGTTTTTTTGCAGACTTGCAGGAGAGGAAAAGAAAGGAGGAGAGAAAAAGAATACGAGATGCACGGCAGGAAGATGTAGACGGAGAAAGTGGCAGAGGAGCAGATGGAAATGGAAAAAAGAGGGAGAGAAAAAGGGAGGCTGGGTAAACAGCGGGACAAAGTGTGGCAACTTTTGGGGTGAGAATTTGTGGTAAAGAATTAGAACAGCTTTCGGCTGAGTGATGGATGGATTTACGGGACAGGCAGGTCCAACTGGCACGAGCTCGGTCCCGTCCGAGCCAGACTGGTGCAGCAGAGGCAGGCAAGTTGTTCTGGGCCAGGCCAGTGGAAACACTACACAACCAGGATCTGGGCCAGTGAACCATGCCAGACAACTGATGGCTTTTCAAGGGGCGTAGCAACACTGTGTGTTTAAGAGTTAGCCCCAAAACTATAGAGTTACCCAGTTAACTTCAAGCTGGGTTTATCTGAGGTCCCAGCATGACCTTTGACCTCTTGTTAATGTGTGAAGAGATACTAGTGGACTGTGGAGGGTTACATTCCTGAAGCTCCGGGGTTGGTCGCAAAGTCACTAAGGTGAAACCTTTAAAGGGATAGTTAGGATGTTTTGAAGTGGGGTTGTATGAGGCAGTTATCCACAGTCAGTGTTTTATCTACTGTACAGTAGATGCCAATCAGTTTGAAGAAGCAGAGAGAAGCTCAGCATTGTACTGCTGCAGACAATGTCAGCAGAAAAACGTATTTTAACCACATAAAAAAGGTCCACCTAAAAGAAAATCAATATCCATTGAAGTGTACACTATACTTAGAATATTTTCCACTTTACCTTGCCTTCAGACAGCCCTTTACTTTGGCACTGCAGTTTCTCAACCATAGTACTTCCATTTTCCTCTGCATTACTACAGACAACTCTGCCTGTTTCCATTCTGCAGCCATGTTCATCAACTGGGCTGCACACAAATACCACACCAAGGCCAGCTCGCTATCTGAAGCAATAATTTTGTCGTCTGTACTAATTTTTCCACGCTTCGTGAGCAAAGCCAGCATGAAAACACACTGATAATTTACTATAAACAATATGAATGATGCATTATATATCATATAAACGTTATGCATCTGATAAATGATGAAATGTGCATCCCATGCTTTCCAATGCTTTTTATTTTTCTCCTCTCTTCCTGCTGTTCTCCTGGAGTTTCAATTCCCTGACTCGACTAAATGCATTAAATAAAAAATATCAGCGCTGGTCAGAGATATTTCCCTGTCGATTAAATGGAAATTTTAGTTCAGAAGAGTCAGCTAGTCTAAAAGTTTAGTCTAAAAGAAAACATGTAGTCAAAATTGAGCACAATTTATTTATTGATAATGACAACACTGTCCCAAAAATATTGTGTGTATTAAAAGCCATTTGAAGCCGTTAATCGCATTTTCAATCACAAAATCTTATCTTCATATCCCTCTCTCCAAAGCAACCAGACTCCATTGGCAGAACCAGGAGTTGCTGGTCTACCGCTGCCTCGATCTGTTAGTTCAGTTGTGTTTTTGTGTTGCTTTGGTGTCTTAAAAGGCTAATTGAATTCATTAATGAGAAACTAACACCAACAAATTAATAGAATGAGGTATCAGTGACCAGCAACTCCTGTGTTCTGCAAGCTAAAATGATTGATTTTGCCAATGGAGTCTGGTTGGTTTGGAGAGAGCAACATTTGTCTCATTTTCCTGTCAGAAAAGGCCGTCTGACGGCAAAGTAAGGCAGTGAAAATATTCTAAATATAGTGTACATTTTGAGTAATACTGATTTTTTTTAGATGGAGCTTTTTTAAGTGGCTAAAATACCCTTTGTTACTGACCCTGTCCAGAGCAGTACACTGATTAGCTTCCAAGCCGGCACTCCTCTCTACTTCTCCAAACGTTGGGCGTTTACACTGACTAAGAATAAGTACCTCATGCAACCCCACTTCAAAAAAATCCTAACTATCCCTTTAAATTGCAGTCCATCACTCTCTCTTTCAAACACACACACAAGTCAAATGCAGCCATCACTCTCCAACCATGTAATTAACACCAGTAACCACGCCCGCTGACTCCTCGGTTGAACCAATCCCCTGCTGAGAATAAGGACTCAACCTCAGTCTCAACCAGGGCAGGAAAAAGAAAGTTCTTGGAAGCTGGGCGTTTGTTTGTGTGTCTTTGGATAAAGACTTTGTTAACTTTGGACTGTGTCCTTTCACTCAAGATGTCTCTACACAACATCTGGAAAATGTGGTTTCTCCAATAGACCAGAACATTTGTCCGGGTTTAAGGTTGCAGCTTAGAACCTCAGCGTTAGTACAGTACGGTGCGTCTCTGCTGTGGGTTCAGCACTCGAAGGATCTTTCAGCGTAAACATGAAGAGAAAAAAAAGGATCTGGATGTTGAAGAGTTCATAAGTGTGACAGGTGATGGCAGCGTGTGGATTTTAGCACCAACACTCACTTTATGATGTGCAGTCAGTCACATTCTGCACTCCTCACACACACTCTGAGAAATAAAGGAGAGTTCAGAGAGTTCCACCTAGAACCCAGTATAAAAGGTTATACTTAGAACCATCTGTGAAAGGACCACCCAGAATCCTCTCTGGAGGTTCTATTGAGAACCTTTCCACCTTCTAACAGTGCCAACAAGAACCCACCCAATGGGTTCTACAGAGAACCTTTTTATTTTCCATGGTTTTATCCAGAACACACTCCGGGTTCTTCAGAGAACCTTTTAATATTCCAAGGGTTTTACCTAAAACACATTCAGGGGGTTCTACTGAGAACCTTTTTATATTGCAAGTGTTTTATCTAGAACCCACCATGGGGGTTCTACGAAGAACCTTTTCATATACCAAGGGTATGGTCTAGAATACATTCAGGGGGTTCTACAGAGAACCTTTTTATATTCCAAGGGTTTTATCGAGAACACACTCAGGGGGTTCTACAGAGAACTTTTCATATTACCAGGGTTTTATCTAGAACCCACAACAAGGGTTCTATGAGGAACCTTTTTATATTTCAAGGGTTTTACCTAGAACACACTCAGGGGGTTCTATGGAGAACGTTATTATTTAAAATAATTTTATCTAGAAATCACTACAGGGATTCTACCAAGAACTTTTTCATATTGAAAGGATTTTATGTAGAACTCTGGGTGTTATCCAGAACCCACCCAGGGGTTCTCCCAAGAACTCTTTTATATTATGGTATAAAAAAAATCCTTGAAGAACTTTTTCCTCTAAAAAGGGCCCTTTGGATGAAAAGGGATCTTAAGGGAAAAAGAACCCTTGTTAACCTCTTTCTTCAAAAAAAAAAGAAAAGGTTCTTCAGAAGTAAATGGTTCTGGGTAGAACCTCATCCCTTCAGGAAGAACCCTTTTGGAGTCTTTATTTCTAGCGTAAGCGTAAAGCAGAGAGGTATAGAGAGAGAAGCGGTGGGAAACAAACGTGGGTTTCAGAGAGGGAGAGCACATTTTGGGACGGAGGTGTGAGATCGGGCCGAGGTGAGGTTTGCTTTCCACGGGGGACGACCACATTCCATCTGAACATTTCAAAAATGCTTTTCAAGCCGTCCTCAGAGCGTCCACCCCCTTCTTTTGCCATCAGTGCCTGAATCTGTCTCAGCCCAGACAAGATGAAATATTCTTTATTCTCTGAGGACAGTTACTGCAGTGCAGGGACGGCATGATCCACTACTGATAACAGTATTAAGATGTCATCTCTTTTGTGATGTGGAATGCTGTGAAAAATGCCAAAGATATATATATTTTTTTTAAAACGAGGTTAAGGCTGGGTGGCACCGACGAGGACAGTTTTGAAACCCTTGAAATTATGTTGCACCAAACTTTAAAACTATCTCTCTTTTAAACTTCAGTTTAGTTTTTACTCTAAACTGAGATTAAATTTAAATCTGTTGCATGATAACTTCATGAGATCCAGTCTTAACTTTAAACTTCTATAATGGCTGCCTGTTTTAGGTGGACTAAGCAAAATGAAAAAAAGTTCTCTGAAGAAAGTTCAGGGATAGACTCAAACAAAAAGAGTTTTATGATGCATATCTTCTTTCTCTCACTAGTCAGTCCTTTATAAGTCTGCCAGTTGCTGGCAGGCAGTCTCTCTTTTTTCCTCACTGTCCTGTTGTCCATTTTCAGTCTTCTATTATTTGGCCATATTGCCTCAATAATTCAGCCAAATTAGAGCTTCATAAGTAGGCTAAGTAGGCTAACTAACTTTTTAGCTAGTGAGCAAACACATGCTGCATCCCAATTTGTGTGCGTCTATACTGTCACATCCTGTTTTGAGTGCATAAATGTGCCCACATTGACATTCACGGCAAAATGAAAATGACTACCCGGATGTTGTACTCTACAGCCAAAAAGTTGAGTGTGGAACGCTGGACACTTCTCGCCCTCAACAGTCGCCATCTTGTCTACATGGCGGACGAGGCGGGGCTACCAAACTTGTGAACATGGCGGCCGAGGAAGCAGCTGCGGTGAACATCAAATTATGCAGCTATAAGTCATGCACATAAATTTATTAGTAAGCACCACTATAGTGGTGTAGTAGTATAGTATAAGTTATGTCTTGTTAACTTTTTAGCTAGCTAGAAAATGTAATGTTGTCTTTTTTTTTAAAATTATTATTCATTTTAATTTGCAAGTAAGCAACAAAGCACTGTTTGATTTTAAATCTGGATTTAGTTAACTTAACGTTTTGCTAAACTCTGATCTAATCAGGAGAACTAATCTTAGATTAAAAAGTCTTTGTTGGTGCAACCCAGTCTTAAAGTCTTCACTTTGGTAAAAAAAAAAAAAAAAAAATCTAAATAATAATCTATATCAGATTTGACTATAAAAACTCTTTAAAGTGAGATTATGGATTGCATTATGGAATATTGGTTGCAGCGTACACATGTTTTGCAGATTCATATCCAAATCATGTCAAGACTAACATCTTAAAGTCATAAAAGTAACTATAAGTCAGCTGCATTCCCCTGAAGGATCTCAAAGCCTCTGGTGAACATTTTAAAGGAACAACAGCCTGAAGAAAACAGGTACGACTCCGGGCTGTTGTCTCCATCACAAAGTTATGACATTCTGAGTGACAGGCAGGAATAAAGACCTGTTGCATAAGGATTTGTTTGGACAGGGGGCTGGGAGGAGTTAGACGACATCTCTCTAGCTTTCCTCTTCATTTAGCTTGGCCTTCAGATATGTGGCGTGGCTCTGTAAAAACTATCTTTCTCTAAACAAAAATAAATGCATTCTTTCTAGCTCGTGTGAAGAGGGTGTTTCTTGTAAAATACCTAAAGTTGGACTGTAAAGCACAGACCAGCTCTTAGACTAAACTAAGGAAAATGTTGCAGTAAAGCGCAGCGAATGCACTGAAATGAAAAAATGGAATGTATAAATTTCTTGCAGCAGTTGCATTTTCTCAATGAAACATTTCAATCTTTTATGTAAGCCGAGCAGCAGCTGAAAGAGCATGAATGTGAGTGTTTGTGTGTGTGTTCTCCCAGTCTTCCAGTGCTCCTGGCTTCATGGAAACATTGTCTTATCACTATGTAACAGCCTTTTTTCTGAATCTGAATACAGTTATGTTTCAACTGAGGCCAACCAGGAGGCTTTTAACTATGTAAACTGTATATGCATGCATTCACACACAAATTAACCTGGTCTTTCAAATTTTATGTTCGGGGCTTTTCGGAGCAAACACGTCTGTGCAGAGCAGATGAAAGACCCTCGTAATCATGAAGGCTGAACACTGTAGAAAATTATAATCTGTGTTTTGGTATCGTTTTACAAAAATGCAACTTCTGATGTCTTTGACAAACCCACACCCGACGCTGCCCCGAGGCCTCCGTCGTGGTGTCTGGTGGAGGAACATTTAGCAACAGTTGGGTGCAAGCGGTTGACTTCTACAACGCAAAACGAAATCGAGTGTTTAATGAGTAAAGACAGCAGAATAAAGGAAGGAATGCATCAATTATTTTTAAATGTTACAACAAATGCACAATCAAATCAGATCACTGGTGCATTTCTAAACTGTAAGGACTGCTGGATAACACATGACAAGGTCTAATGAACAGTACATGGCAGTCAATAGACTCAATGACAACAAATTAGACATGTATATAATCAAGGCTAAGTGTAGTAATGGGGTCATAGTGGATAACAGCAGCAGATGTGTGATAGGTTTTTTGGGTCCACTGGGGGGAGCGCAAGAAGCAAGAAGCTGTAAAAACAACACTGACATATTTTCATAAGTTGATATAGAAAACTTGCCAGCAAACAGCTGCCTATTATTTAATCTCTATAGACAGATATCTGTACATGAATCTGCAGAATTAGTCGACATAGAGAGAATATTTTGGGATCTGGTTTTCGAGTAGTATTGACCACGTTGGAACAGGATTTGGTTCCATGCAGGTTAACAGCCCGTGCAATCTCGTAAATCATCAGCTGTGTTCTGACAACAATTAACCTTTTTAATAACTCTTTTAAATTAATCTGCATTTACTTGCAGATATCTCTTTATAGCGATTAGCCTCCAGCTCCATTCTCGCACCTCAAGTTGCTGATCAGACTGTAAACAATGACTGGCACACAGATGAAAGTCTTGGCCCAGATATTCGCTGACAGCATTGGAAGCCCCAAAACATTGGCTGTTGCCCGCAGAAGCTAAGTCGCTGTCAGACGATAGCCTCTAAGTTCCCAGATTGCTTTTTGTCAGACCTGGACGTACATTAGGATTCATTTAGAGTCATGTTTCTGGTCACTTGGTGAACACAACTTCAATATTAACACTTCTTCTTCACACTTGCTAACTTTAAGACTAGAGCTGCAACAATTAATCGATTATGAATTGATCCTTAAATGAATCCCAACCACTTTGTGATTCTGGCTCCTTAACTGCAAATATTTTTTGGTTTCTTTTGTCTTCTATGAGTTGAATATCTTTGGGTTGTGGAGAAAACAAGACTTTTGAGCATTTGATCATCTTGGGCTTTGACTAAGAAACATTTCTGACATTTAAAGGCCAAACAGCTATTGATCGATTAATCAAGAAAATAACTGACCAATTAATCAACTATGAAAATAATCGTTAGTTGCAGCCCAACGTGAGACCTCAAAAATAGGGAGAATTTCGATGCCAAATAATTTCAGTTTCAGACACTTTGTTTCCTGCATTCTGGTGACTTTTAAAGAATGAAAATAACAGAATAATTATAAGTACAATTCAAAAACATTCTTATATTGAATAGTTTAAATTTTACCTTTAATTCACAGGAAAGAATAAAGAAGAAACTTTGCTGTCTTTCTTTCATTTATTTTTTGCCCCTGCCCGAAAAAGAAAATGGACGTGGCAGAATTTACAAAATGCATGGCCCTTTCCTTTAAAACTTTATTTAAGAAACAGAAATTCTGGTTTTGTGTTGCTGTGTTGTTGCCCTGGTGAAAACAGTCGACTTTTAGAGTCATACAGGGTTTAAAAACTCTGTACAGTGTCAGAAACAGGTTGCGATAATGAAATTTTGTCAGCAATCAGGAGAATTGTGAGCTCAGAAGGAAATAAGAAAGAGAGCAATAAAAAATATGAGTCTCTGAGGATGATGATGAGGGCTGCAAGTATGCTTTTCTTTTAATCTAGTTTTGGTCTCCGCCCACTCCTCAGGGTAATACGGCTCCTTAGCTGATAAATGCTCCACTGTGTTCACCAGCTGGTCACTAACTTTGTGATTGTGCAGTGGGTTTATCAGAACTTTTTTTTTTAAAGAAAACAGCTGCCTACTGCATCTGGATATGACACTTATGAGAGCGGTGTGAACTCTAAACTAAAACAATGAGTAAAAAGACACAACTTTCTGCAGAACTGAGTTTAAACTGCACTGTTATACGTAAGTATTCATGAGTTCATCACCACAAGTGACCCTTTTTGCACAAACATCCATTGTTACAATAAAAATATTCATTATAGTTGTTTTAAAGAGTTCTGATCTACTCTGAATATATAAAATAACTTTTCCAAATAGCCTCAGATTCTATAAAACAGCAGAAAAACTGGTGTTCTCTTCAACCCAGCTGAACCTAGGCTATATAAAACTTTAAAGTGCAAGGCAATACATTCCCCCAAACCAGCACATAGTGGTTTTAACAGCATGGGCTGGGCATTGCCGCTCTATCTGCCCTGCTGTATATTTAAGGCTGCTATTTTAAACCTCTATATATTTTTTCATTGCCGTGAAATGAGGCAAACAGACAGAGTTGTGGTAAACTCTCTCAGAATAAAGATAGGCAGAGTTCCTCGAACAAGGTATGTCGCTGACCACCAGGCAACATGTTTCCTCTTAACAAGTCCCATAACAGCCAATTACTTGGCTTCGGGCTCCGTGTTTGCCACCCTGGACTCTGAGAAGAAAGTCAGAATCCAGTTGTTGAATCAAATTGGAAAATAATTGCTCGGCTCCAGTGACCACACAGACCTGTTGTTTGATGACAAGTGTATATGTGGCCAATGGAACGGAAACAAGAGCTCAACATGTTGGGTGTTCTGCAGCAATAAACACAGGAATGCGTAGTGCTTCAACACTTGCCAAAGTAAGCAAAGAAAGCTCCCAAATAGGCTACCAACAGCCGGGCACAGAGATACGAGGAAGGGCAAAGCTCATCCAAAGATCAACAGCACTCACAAAGAAGGCTGCAATTATTCTGTTTCTGATCCTGTAATGAAAGCAAAGGTGAGAAGTAACTAAGTTCAAATACTTTGTTACTGTGCTTAAGTAGAGTTTTCATGTATCTGTACTTTACTTGAGTATTTATCTTTCTTTTTACTTTTACTCCCTACATTTGAACACATCTGTACTTTCTACTCCTTACATCATAAAATCAGGCTTGTTAATTTACTTAAATGCATTTGAGGGGAATTATTGATTATTTTTATGTTGCATTAAAGTAACAAGATGAAAATGATGACAGCGACATCACAAGATAACAAGATGAAAACAACGGACAAGACACAACAAGACAAAAATGATGTAAAAAATAAAAATGATGTATCAAGACGTAACAAGACAAAAATGACATAAAAGACATAACAAAGCAAAACTATGTAAAATACGTAACAAAGTGAAAATAATATAAAAAGATAAAAACAATGGAAAAGAGGCAACAAGACAAAAATTATTAAAAGACGTAACAAAATGAAAATGATGCAAAAAGTTGAAAACTAACCCAACAAAACGAAAATTACAGAAAAGACATAAGATAAAAACTAAGTAACAAGATGAAAATGATGTTACAAGACGCAAACAGCATAACAAGATGAAAGTCACATAAAAGACATAACAAGACGAAAACAACGTAACAGATATAACAACATGAAAATTACTTAAAGACATAAGACAAAAATGACGTAACAAGACCCAACAAGATGAAAACAAAGTAACAAGATGAAAATAACATAACGACAAAAACAACGTAAAAGACGTTAACAAGACAAAAATGACGTAACAACATGTATCAAGATGAACTTAAAAGACAAAACGAAACGATGTGACAAGATGAAACAGAAAGTGAGACTCAACCACGGAGAAAAGGTGAGGTTCAGTTAGCTTTGGCAGAAATGTCCTTCAGAGGGCGACTTTTTACTTTTATACTTTGAATACATTTCAGAGTCTGTACTCTTTCACTTGTACTTTTGTAAAGAAGTTGAATCATTTACATACGTATCTATACTTATACTTGAGTAAAGCATGTTTGCACTTTTACTACCGCTGCATGAAAGGAGCTGGATTAAGATTAGAGGTCTCGTCCTTCTGAACAGAGCAGAGCTGATTAAGGGCAGGCCGTTCAGTTTACATGCTGTACGCGGACACCTAATTTTCTCACAGGGCCTCTATTTATCTTGGCACTGATCTTTTAAATTATGGGATATATGTAGCCGTCTTCTTACAAGCATCGGCCAGGGTACCACCCAGTGGCTGTGGGCCCCGTGCCACCCACCCATTCACGCACCGCCACAGGAGCTAACATAAAAGTCACCACAACCAGTCATCATCAGTGTCTTGGCAACCCCTTAAAAACAGCATAAAGTTCCTAAAAACAACCCCCTTCTGAGCTGATGTTTTCTTGACTACATGGAGCACAAAAGGCTGAAATAAATGCACTCAAGCTCAGGGCTGTGTGGAACATAACTCACTTTTTACATCATAAACCTGGGCTATAAAAGCTTTTAAAGGAATAGTTTGCCATTTTGGGAAATACACCTACTTGCAGCCTTGCCAAAAGTTGACAAGATTGATGCCAAGCTCATGTCTTTTCATTAAGGTAAAGTTTTGGAAGTTACATTTATTTGCTGTCTGAGAAACTGGGTAAGAACAACAAGTACACTCCCAGATCTGTCAAACATAAGGCAAGAAGATGGTTAGCTTAGCACAATAACTGGAAGCTAAATGGCTCTGTCCAATAGTGACAAAATCTGCCTACCAGCACCTCTAAAGCTTACTTAACATGTTATATCTCATCTATTCAATCTGTGTAAACATCCAAGTGTTAAAAAAAATACATTTCATGGAGGTTTACATGTCTGAGTCAGTTAGCTTAGCATTTTCTTTTCAACTCAGCTAGTTGCAACTTGCTAGTTCCATCTCATAGCTAATGTTGGAAAAAGCAAGCCAAATAGGTAGCTAATCTATCAATTACTGCGTTTTGCTAATATCTTCAAATTACGGTTTTCTTTAGCTAATGCTGGTAAAATGCCAGTTAACTAGCAAGCTAATCTACATCAATCATTAGCTAATTATAGTGTTTTGCTAACATTAGCCAACTCAAAGATGTGACTGTATACAGTCTTTTTACCATGGTTTTCTTTTCAATATAGACAAGCTGAGCACATAGCATAGCTACATAAGTACAGGAAACAAGGGGACTACGCTCGCTCAACTGTTATTGAACCACTGAGCAAAAATGGGCAGGACTTAGGAAGAGTTAATTGAGAATACCTTTGAAGGGTAAAGGGATTGGTTAAAACATGGTGCTAGGGGACCTATAAAAGCACCATGATCTTTATATATTCTCATCTAAAGTTATCTCATGTTAGCAAAATGTGAGCTAACTAGCTAGCTACCATAGCTATCTAGCTACTTACATCTGGTAGCTAATGTTGGCAAAATGCTGGCTAACTAGCTGCTAATCTATATCAATCATTAGCTTGGTAGTTAGCTAGTGTTTTGCTAACATTAGCTGACTTAAAGATGTGACTATGTATGTTGTTTTCACACCTGGTCCCCCAGCAACATATTTTAATCACCTTCAAATTTTTCTTTTCAACACAGATGAGCCTAGCACATATATCTAAGCACAGGAAACAGGAAAGGAGAAAGTTGACCGTGGTTCTGCTTGAGCAAAAAAGGGCTAAAGAGATAAGATGTACAATACAGCTGAAAAGCAACAGAAACAGTGAACAGAAACTTAGTTCAAAGTCTGAAAATGTCACATGTTAAAAGTGAATTATTGTGTATTTAACTGAACACGTCCCCCATTTTGTAGAACAGGAGCTTCTATGGCCACTGTTTATATGTTTTAATTTGATGAATCCCTTGCAGTCATTTGTCAAAAACATACAGTAGCGCAGCACACGAGTCTAGTCACAAACCATTGGCCACAAATTTATCTGGGATTTCTCTTGGGTTATAACCATCATTGCTCAGCAAGCCTTGAACAGCAGTTGCAGTTTAACAGCGTTGGCGCGTTGGTGATTTTTTTTCCATCTGCTCTCTTTTCGTGTGGTGAAAACAAATGCACTAATGGGGGATAATTACCCTGTGTTGTTTTAGTGTTTGCCCGTCTCTCTGGAGAGAGGGCAATAGCAGCCTCTCAGGCATGGAGATGCTAATTGGTAATGCTAATTGCTTCTATTATGCAATCACGGGGTCAAAATGATGCTATTGTTCAAATGATTTTGCAATGTAATAACCCAGAAAATAAGGAATGGATCATTTATCATAAGTAATAAAACAAGAAAACATGCTGATCCATTCACTGTGCAGAACAAAGTGTTTATAACAATAAATATTAATCCAATTTCTGTTTTTGTTTTGTTTTAAATCCTCCAATTAAAATCAGAGCACTGTCTCTCTATCTGTGGTTTCCATTAAAGTAAAAACATTATCCCTTTATTGACCCCTAAACCCAATTAACAAGCTGGCATACAGGTTAGAAAGCAGGTAAACAAACAGAGCGTGGCTAGCCTCTGCACAGCAGGGAGAGAGCAGCTTGTTTTACCAACCCAGAGGGAATTACATGCCGTCTGATTGTTTTGGCATTTAGGCTGGATGTGACGCCAGTTAGGAGTTGTTTTTGGGGTCTGTCGGAGGTAATGCTTAGTTTTCCTTGACACTTCCATGAGGACTAACACGCTGTAGGTGGAGGAATTATAGAAGGAAGTAGGTCAAGTTGTCCAGCCTTCACGTCCTAATGAGCCTTGTCAGCCGGAGGTGTTGGATGGATGCAAATATTTTTTCTATCTCCACCCACTAAACATGAGATTATCTTGGAGCAGCAGTCTTAAGTACTAAATTTAAATGTAAATGTTCAGGCTTGGGGAGCAACATGTAAAAGGATTACACATTCTATTACAGTTACAGAAAAAAAGAGGTAATCTGATTACAGATACATTTAGTAAAATGGGGATTAGTGGGAAGATTACAATTTCATGATACAAAAAAAATTTAATAAATATAAATAATGATATATTACCATGTGCAGTGTGCACACATTACAACACTGACACGAGTCTCATCTGAGTGAAACCAGCTATCTTACACTCAATTCATTATCATGGCTTCCAGTGAAAAAGGCATCACTGGTGGAAATGTATTATTTTGTCTTTAAATCAGAAAAGAGGGACAACATCAGAGGACAGTGACAGTTCTGCCTTCAGCTGTGAAAATACTGTCATCAGCCAAAAACTCAACATCTAATTTAAGGAAACATTAAAAGGTAAGACCAACCGCTAATGTTAGCTTTAAAGTCCAACAGCTAATGTTAGCTACACAGACCAGCTACAAATGTAATCTACACAGACCAAGTGCTAACATTAGCTACACAGACCGACTGCTAACGTAGCTAAACAGACCAGCTGCTAACGTTAGCTACACAGACCATACTTCCCAACACTGAGACCTCAAAAATAGGGAGGATTTCAAACCAAAGCACGACTCGCGGGTCTCTTTCAGAAAAATATTGAGATTAATAGACTTTGTTTCTGTATTCTGGTGATTTTTGAAGAGTGAAAATAACAAATAGTAACTGCAACTGTTATGTTAAATGCTTTTCATTTGCTTTTAATTCAAATTATCCACACGTAATTGGAATTCTTCATTCCAAAAAAGGAAAAAGGGTGAAAATTTGTCAGAAACTGGGAAAAATAAGGGAGAATTGTGACCCGGGAAAAAAAAAAACCCAGAGAGGGCAATTAAAAACAGGAGTCTCCTAGGAAAATTGTAAAAGGTATGAAAGTAATGCCCGAGACCAAACTGTTAATCATAAGCACCCTAACACACAGAGCAACCCTAACAATAAGTACACAGACCAAGTGTTAACGTTAGCTACACAGACCAGCCGCTAACATTAAGTATACAGACTAACTGCTGATGTTATTTACACAGATCTAGCACTAATCTTAGTTGGACAGACAAACTGCTAGCATTAGCAACACGGAACAACGGCTAAAGTGAATTCAAGCATAGTAGCTTGACAAACAATTAATAAGCCTACAACAAACATAAAAACATTATATTAGGCTAAACAACGGAAGTAACATCAAGTTCCATTACATTAATGTTCTGATAGTTGAATCAGGTTACTGACTACATTTTTTAACAGGTTAGCAGCTGTATCAGACTACATTTTTAAAGGAACCCTCTGAACCCTCTGTATGTTTGTGAAACGAATAAATGGACAATTTAAGTATTTTTCCACATGACCAACTTCACCCCTGAGTCAGAGTGAACCTGGCAACCCTGAGTGACAGCTTGACCGGCACTGGCCTGATTTCCATTTTATATGACACGCTGGTAAACTGCCTTAAAGCATGGTCCAATTAAGAGCCAGCGCACTAAACTTGTCATGTTGAAGAACAAAATGTGACGAGATGAAATAAAGACCTTGTTTTTAATATCCTTTAACAGGAAGTGGGCGTACTGGTGTGAATGGAGTGGCGAATTTGCTCCAAAAATCACACTTACATGTCTGGCTCGCTCAACAAAGCGCTTTTGCATGTGTGTAGTTTGTGTGTCAATTTCCTCACTACAGTATGTGTGTCTGCGTGCGCAGGTATAAAATACGTATGCGGCTAAATATGCTTTTAACCAAATAAAAGCAGCAGGTCAGACTTGAGGTTAGTGGAACATGTTTGTGATTTAAAGGTCTCTGGTTCAAAAGGCTGAGTAAGTACAGGGAAAGTGAATAATACCATTCTGCTGCTGTGCTTACTATTGTGATCCTGCCCTTAAGCAAGGCATTAAAACAAGCAAGGCTGTGAAACACTGTGGCTGCACTGAAGCAACACGTTTAAAAAGATATGGAGACGCAACAACGTCCGACTTCATTTGACATTTGCACAAAAAACAGTAAGTCGAAGCTAATATTAGCATAGTTAATAAGCTAATGCTTAGCTAATGTTAGCTTAACAGTAAAGTAACTTTGTAAATCAATGAGGCTGGAAACTCAGGCTTACGTCATGACTTGTTTAGGACTTGAAACTGAAAGTTTAGGACTTCGGACCCGCCCTGGGACTTGTCAGTCTTGACTTGGGACTTGAGTGCAAAGGCTTGAGACATGCTTGTGGCTTGCAAAACACTGGGCCTCATGCAAGTACCCCTCATACAAACAGATTTGTTCTTAAGTGGTGCGTACGAGTGAGAACTTGTTGCATTCACCAGTTGTCGTGTATTTTAAATTTTTTGTTAGGATATGAACACAATTTACGAGTGGTCCAGACCTGTCGTAGAGTCGTGTGCAGTCAGTCTGCTGTTATCCAAAACAGAGTTTTCCACTAATAACTGTATATTTCATTAGCTTGAAGACATTTTGACTTTGAAAAATAAATTACACTTCATAATTATGTCAATATTATCCTGTTTGACTGCATTTTAAATTATAATATAATTGTAAATTTACTTATAGAGCCTCTCATCATTAATTTAGTGATGTATTAGTACCTACTGTCGGGTGTATTGGCTGTATATCTTCACATGCAGGTTCATGAAGTTGCTGTTCATCCTCGTGCAACATCCTCATTCTGTCCTCTGTCCCCATGATGGAAACTTCCCCTTGACCCCCTCCTTCCACTGCAGTCATCGATCGCCTTGCTGTGGCGGGTCATTTTTCTTTGTTTGAAGTCATTTTCATACCGAGACGTTTCTTCTTTATTCCAGTGACAGTCCCGACCCTCCAGTAACGCGGCATTAACATCACTCTTATTTCCCCATTTCTTTACTTTAGCAGGTCTTTTAATTCCACTGCTGATGTTGTTAAAATGACAGATTTACCTTTATCGACCTCTGAAAGCAGAATGAAAAACTCCAAACTCTTAAGTTATTTTTTCTCTTTGATGCACTTTTCATGAATAAACACTTACTGACATATGGAGCAGGAAGTGTAGCCTCATATGGTATTACTGGTTACAAGCCTTTGTTGAATCTGATGTGACATGTTCATACGAGCCCATCGTACAAACAAAAGTAAGAGAAATTTAAGATAAGAGCACAAAAATGTTCTTGCATGAGCTCAATGACCTACATCTGTTATCTGAACAGAAATGGTTCACAGACAGCCCTGTATTAGAAGCTGGCATTTTTTCGGGAATCCCGTGGGACATGGGATTCCCGTGGGATGGGAGTCAATCTCATTATTCATCACCGGACTGAGACGTGACAGGAAAAAAGTAAAAATGGCAGCAGGCAGGAGTGGGAATCATAATAACAATAAGTACATTTTCTGCAGCCACTTGACCGGTGAATAATGGGAACGGGATGGGACTGAGCCAGGTTCTGCCAGGTTTGGGACTGGGATTGGGGTTTTTTGTAACCATTGTGGTATTGGGATGAGACATGAGTATTTTTGAGCAAGTAGGAAGGGGACAGGAGTGAAAATCCACTCCAGTACCATGCTCTACTCTGTATGCAAGATATGCAAAAGTATAATATGGATATGAAAGATTATGTCAACATAACACTTGAGACAGTGTTTGGATTCAAGGACATTTTTTATCATTCACAGTATATGATAACATATAATTTTACTCTTAGATTTCCTCTGAACAAGTTGCTATATCATTTGAGCATTTTCTCACACTTTATGACCTCAAAGATAACAGCGCGTATGTACATTCAATGAACTTGACATTCTTGACTCATGACTGCACCGGCAAGACAGAAATATTCTACATTTTTGTGCATCATATTAAATCATAAAAGCCCTTCTAGGGACGGGTGTTGCAAATTGACATTCACTAGAAACACTTGCCTTGGATGGCTGTTTTCAGCTTGTCTATGTGTAGACGAATCTGGTGAAGTACTGGAAGTTTACAAGCCGCCATTGCTGCGGTGACGTCTCCCTGCTGTATGAGCACGAATGAATGCGAACAGTCATTAGAAGTTCACAATTTTCTACTTTTACACTTACTTTTTATGTTCAGTTACTTTTGACAACAATGTCTAGCAGGTCGGAAAGAAGCTGTGCAGTTGGGCTGCTCCAACAGTCGAGTCAAATTTCAACTCTGGACAAAAACGGACTGCAAAATACACAAACATTTACTTCATGATGAGAGCAGCTGTCTGAGACCAAACACTCTTAACTAGTGTTTTCCAAACTTTTTGACTGCAGACACGCTTTTTAAAAATGAGAAACTATCATGACCCAAGTCACAATAAGCCTTATCAATAAAGTCTGGGAGGAGTTCATTGTTAAAGTTCAGTGCATAAATGAACTTTTTATTTGCCATTTCTGCATTGTCCTATATTATATTGGCACTTTATTGAAAATATATACACATTAAAACTTTATAAATGAGAAATAAATCCATTTAGGCTGAGTTGCCAGGCCATCTCAATATTTTTATTTCCTCTTAAGAGGAAAACAACATTGGACATTTTAGCCTAAATCAGACAAAATAAGTGCATTCAGACAGAATTAACAGACTCTTGTTTTTCCTCTCATCAGTAAAACAATATACACATTTTAAATGCTTTATTAAAGGTGTACTGCTGATATAAATTAAATGTGAAGAATTTCTTTCACAGTCTTGCATTTATTTGGGGATCTAAATAAAATCTCGTGTGACCCACCTGTGGGTGGGAGAATCTAGAGAATTTAGAGAATCTAGCCTGTGATGGGAGACTTTGGCCAATCACAGGTCGGTAAAATAGTCTATTGTTGAGCCTCATTCCCCGAACGCCAGTATTTGACGTCCTGGGAATGAGGCTCAGCAATCTAGGCCAGCTGGTGGGACCATTAACGGTGCAGTAAGCAATTCTGGAGAAAGATAGTTGATTGTTGAGTCTCATTCCCAGGTTGTCAAATGCTTATGTTTTGGGAAAGACACTCATCAATCAACTATCTTTCTGCAGAACTGCTACTCCCACCAGCAGGTGTAGCAGCGCTGAAGGTCAAAGATGTGTCTTTCTCCACTCAACGCTTGTAATTAATTAGCAAAGTGCAGCACTCACTGTATGTTTGTATTATCTGTCATGAGTGAAGCGCACTGTGTTTGTATTATCCACATCAAGCTGGAGGTCTGCACGTCCCTTCTTCTTGGCCTCCTCACAGCAGGCAACTTTTCATTTCCCCTCCCTGAATCACCTTCCCTTTTCATCTTCTTTCTCTGAGGTTTATTTGCTTCTACCAAATGGTCACCAGCCAAACTGAACTTAACTCACTTCAACAGTTTACTTTCACTCACCTCCTTGAGGCTTCTTCTGTGTCCACACATACCTGTCTAATCCCTAACTCCGCCGTGCAGTCTGCTGCCCGAACACTTCACCGACCAGTTTCTGGCAACTTAAATTTATGAGCGTGAGTGTTTTCAGGTTACAGAGTTCTTTTGAGAAGCGGAGCGAAGTCTACTGAGAGACTGACAGTTGCACCGAGTTCGTTCAGCGTTTATGATTTATGGAAGGGCACTGGGAGCTGTAACAGCACACAAACACAGAGCGAGACCTATGTGCGGAAGAGTCCTTAAAAAGCACATTACATTTATTCACATATTGATGGATTCAGTGCACAATGTCTGCTGAGGGATCCCTCTCAATCACTGGACAATTTGAGAGGACAGAGAAAAATTCTAGATCCTTCTGTCTGTTTTGCTCGCTTGTCTCCAAGGGACTACAAGAGGATGGCGTGCAATATGAAAGAGCAGCAAAACTCATTCACATTCCCTGAGAACATGACAATGAGAGTCAACTAGCATTTGAAATGTCACTGCAGAGATATATGGGTGGTGTGTCTGAATAGAAAGAGAAAGAGCCAAGGCGTCATGGCTTCACATGTTTGAATGTTAATGGGGCTGAGATCTTCTGGTTGGTTGGTCCGATGGATTGGTCGTTAGGCTCTCGGTCAGGCAGTCGCTGAGGTTACTTTCATAAGGAGAGAAGCAGGGCCGTGGAAATAACCGCATTCCTGCAATACTGTGGTCATGTGATGTCTGTCGCGAGGTTGAGCTCATTACTATCATCACTGCAAATTTTATTTTGAAGGGGCTGTGCAATGCATTTGAGATCAGAGCTACACACAAGTCAAGAACACAGCCTCTGATTGGCTGGCAAGTCAGTAACACAACTTCTGATTGATCAACACTCAACCCAAAGCATTGTGTGACTGCCAGTTCACAGCTAACAACAAGCTAACAACAACAGCAGCTGTTTTCACTGTGAAAAATGGATTAACAGTTGAAATGAATTTCTCATTATAGATTCATTTTACTACATCTTCAGAAGAGACACTGCAGTTAGTAAAGGTACAACTCTAGCATTAGCATTAGCTTAATGTTATCCTTTCCTGCTCAGTTTAGTTTGGGGCTAACCCCGTCACTTTTCTGCAGTTGGAAGGTAACACAAGAGACTTTTCTTAGGTTCAACATTAATGTTTTTTTTTCCCCTTGTCCAGTCGGACAAGTGGGTCAGAAAGCTATTTACCTGAAATCAATTTTTACTTGCCCCTATACAAACTGTGTTATTCATTAATGGTTATCAAATAACAACAAAGACTAAACTTAATTGTCACATTTAATTTAGGACTGTAATGTCTATAAAATATATCAGTTTGTCAAAGTTCTTTAAAAGTCTTGTTTTGTCAGTCTAAAAAGCAGAACATCTCCATAGTTGAGAGGCTGAAAACAGCATTTTTCTATTAAAATTACTTTAACAATAAATCCTCCACCATTAATCAAAGTAGTTTAATAGTTTAATTATTTTTTACTCAATTTACTTTGCCCCACATGGCATGTTGCTTGCCCCGGTTAAGTGGGCAATCCTTATTGTCGAGCCCTGCACTGTAACTTCAACTGTACATTTACTGCCAGACTGACAACTTACTGCTAAGCTTAAATTTCTGCTCCACTAGTTGTACTGTTACTCTTGTGCTGCTCGCTCTACCTGACCTGCTTACCACAGATACATTACGCACTATCCTATAGGGCTGCACAATTAATCGCAATGAAATCGCAATGTGGTCAAGTGCAATATCCAAATCATAGCACCAGAACCAAATTGCGATTTTTTGAAAAAGGAAAAATGCGTGAGAAAACAGCATCATAAGCAGGTATTGTAGTGCTGCATAGAAGAGCTGGCCTAAAAATCTTGTTCTCCAGATGAAAAAAACATGTTTGTTTGGTACAATAAATATCACAATTTTAATATAATATCGTGATTTTAATTTTTTTTTTCAGTTAACATTAACATTGCAATGCAAACAGATCATTTCTACTAATCGTATGACTTTTTTACCAAATAGTGCAGCTCTTCTGTCCTACTCCTTAAAAGAGCAATGCTACACTTATGACAGTGTGCTTTAATAAAGTCCAATAAAACATAATTACTAAGGCAGTCACTGCAAACCACCATCCTGCAAGATTATGTTGCTTTGTCACTGCAGTAAGAAAAAAGCCCCATCTATTTTCTCTAACAAGCCGTGCATCACTCAGAGTGTCCAGCAAGTTTTTCCTCTCCAGAAAAATGCATCTTGGTATCTCCTCCTCCTCTCACTATAAATTCAGCCATTGTGTTATGTTCCACAGTTTTTTTCACTGGAATGCGTCCCTTAAAACGTTGCCAGGAAAATGGCCACTAAAGTTATTATGGTAGCTAACATCCTGATGGAAATCCTTAAAGTGATTTCATGAAACTCATTTTCTTCTGAGGCAACCAAAGTGGTTTAATGCAACTGGGCACCAGATTGGTCGAGGTAACATCAGTCTGCATGTGTGTGAGGTTGAGAGAGTGTGTGAGAGAGTCAATGAGGGGGGAACACACAGGGTCGAGCAGGCTGTTGATCCAGGTCTAAAGGTCTGCACGTTCCACTTACAGCAGCGATATGTTGAGTGACACCCTCAAACAGCGACCTCCCCGCCGGGCCAAACAAAACAGAGTCTGTTCCCTCTACAGCGCGTCTGACTGTGAGAAACACACACACCTAACACACACTCGCACAAAATCGACCCACTATTCTCTTTCCCATACACACCCACATTCACTTACCCCACCAGGAATCCTCACCTTCATCTCGGCACAGTGCAGCCAAAAGTAACACAAGTCAGCTGAAGGTAAATAAATCAGCCAATCACTGGATGCTTATAGGAGGCTGGTCGGCTGCCCGTCACACACATACAGTATACATACATCGGAGGGTTATTAATGCTGAATATCCTCTTTATTTTCTCATTAATTCCACTTGGTGGAACACAGTTCTTTGGATTTCAGCCCCTGACTCACCCTGCAAACCGTTCCAACCAGCAATCTGTGACACCGAGACAGAAAAAGTAGAATGAAGACGGAGTAAGACAGAGATGGAGGGAGACAGAGAGCGTCTGTAGCTTGACAGGAAGAGAGAAGCTGTGGAACTTTAAGTTCTCTGCGAAAATAACTTTCCTGCAAACTTTCTTTCAAAAGCACCTTCACCGACCGTTTTGCCACCAAATCACAAGAATATTCTGCACAGAAAGTTTCTCCACCTTCCCAGACTTCTCTGTTCTCTCCTCCAAGCACTAAAGACCACAGGGTTCTTCACAACGAGGTCAATGAGCAGACCACATCTGAAGCCCGTCTACCTACATTTTTCTCCTGTTCTCCCACCCAACATCAGAACTTTTCAGAACCCACCACAAAAACTCACCTGAAATATTTTCTCAACTCTCTCAACTTGTACCTGTCTGATTCTGGAACTCTTTCTCCTGACCCCTGCAGCACACTCTTAGAAATAAGGGTTCTCAAAGGGTTTTCTCTGACGGGCTGAGGTTCTATCCAGAACTGCTTGCTTCTGAAGAACCCTTTGAAGACAGAGTTTGTCAAGGGTTCTCTGTAAGAATAAGGGTTCCATTAAGAACACTTTTCATCCGAGGAACCCAAAGAACCCTTTTTGGAAGAAAGAGTTAATCAAGGACTAATGAAATACTCCACAAACTCTTTTGTCAAGGTTTCTTTGTACTGTATTATAGAGGGTTCTCAGTGGAGCCCCCTTGGTGGGCTCCAGATAAAACCCTTGGAATATAAAAGGGTTCTTGGTAGAATCCTCTCAGTGAGTTCTAGAGAAAACCCTTGGAATATGAAAGAGTTCTCGGTTGACTCCCCTGTGGGTTTTAGATAAAACCCTTAGAATATGAGTAGTTCTCTGTAGAACCTGGTTGGGTTCTCGATAAAACCCCTGGAATATAAAACAGTTCTCAGTAGAATCCACTGGGTGGGGTTTTTTTTGGGCACCCTTAGAAGGTGAAAATATTCAGGATAGAACCCTCAGAGAGGGTCCTGGGTGGAACCATTACAGCATGGAAAGGTTCTCTGTAGAAACTCTCAGAGGTTTCTGTGTGAAACCTTTCATAGATGGTTGTAGGTATAACCATTTGTGTTTAGGTTCTAGGTGGAACTGGTAAGGGTTCCAAGTGGAGGCTGTAGGAAAGATTCTACCAGGAACCAAAAAAGGTTCTCCTATAGGGACAAGTCAAAGAACCCTTTATTTCATAGTTAGGACCTTTATTTCTAAGAGCGCAGTACAATGAGCACAGACGATTACTCATGCGGATCCCAGCGGAAGTGCTACAGTGTGTTTGTGTCACTGTTACATAAGAGGGTTCTCAGTAGAACCCCCTCCTGCAGTCGACAGCGTATAGAGGAGTCAGTGTTTGACACGACTCAGGACCCTCGGGGTCTCTGTGCAGAGCTGCAGTGAAGATCAGGTCATGCAGGTGGGTCCAGACACTCATTCATCTTCTCACAGAGGGATTCCTCGCCCTCATGGTGCACATGTGTGTGAGTGCTGCTGGATAATATTTGTCTGCTGGGGTTCTAAAATGTCTATTTGCTTTAGAGATGAGAACGATGGGAACATCAGCATCGGGGCCTGATATTGACGTAAGGCGTTCACTGGTTATCAGACAATGATCTACACTCTGATCTAAATTCCACACACAGATTCCACATTACTGTGCAAAGATACAGTCAGTGTGACGAAATCACCCCTGGGCTGCAGCTAACAATGATTTTTATTGTCTCGATTAATTGATTAATAGTTGTTTGGTCTATAAAATGTATGAAAAATGTTGATCTGTGTTCCCCAAAGCCCAAGATGACGTCGTCAAATGTGTTTTTTCACTCATAACGCAAAGATATTCAGTTTACAGTCATAGAAGACTGAAGAAACCAAAAAAATATTCACATTTATTATGCTGGAATCAGAGACTCAAACCAGAGACTGTTTTAATAGAGATGATCGGTTAAAAGACTTTATGGATTTATTATCAATGGGACGGGCAGCTGGATTTTTCTTATCTCGGAAAAATGGTTCAGTGGATCATTAATGAACTTTACTGTATTTGTTCTACACCCGCCCCCTCTTCATCTGTTATGTTCTGCTCTGTATTTCTGTTTAGTATCATTATATCTTGTCCCCTGTCATAGTCAATTCAAAACTATAATTAATACAAAAAAATACTCAAAATGATTAATCAGTTATCAAAATAGTTGGTGATGAATTTAATAATCAATTAAAAATCAGCTCTAATAACAATAAACCAGCACAAAGATGACAATTGCCAACATAAGCCACGATAATGAGAAAAAAAAGTTATAAACACATGACAAACAGTAACACTTGCAGCAATGCATCATGGGATAATGAGGGCTGTCTCTCAGTTACATTACACAAACTACACAAGCTCTCCAGACTGAAGTTCTGTTACAGCCTAATGCAATCTTACTAGTAATAATAATAATCATAAACATCAAGAAAAATAAAGTGCTGGTATCAGTATCATCAGATATCTAAATTCAGGTATCAGATTCGGACCATAACTAAAACAAACTTTTTTAAAAACTGGACTCGTACTCTCTAGTTTGCTCGAGTGTTTGTGTGCTTGTCTGAACTAACAGTACACACATCCGTTTCATCCTGTGAGATACACTGAGACTCAGCTGATAACTTAAGCTTGTTGTGTGTGTGTTGTGTGTGTGTGTGTGTGTGTTGTGTGTTGTGGTGTCAGGGCACTTCTCAGAAACAGAGTGTTCCTTCGTGAGAAAGTGTGTGTATGAGACATTACAGCTGATTGTGGCACATTAGCTTTGTGCAATCACTCTTTAAATAAAATGAACTTACGTTGACGGCTACGATTTCTAAATCAAATTAGGCTGCAAAGTTTCATCAGAGTTAATGTTGCTTCACTGTGCCTAGTTTTATAAACTACACTGTGTCCGTTCAGGCAATCAAGTTGTACTTTAGAGGAGTTACAAATGATTCTAATTAAGGTCTCATTCCATTTAGTGTAGCAGAGCCTTGCACAATAGCTGCATCTTGACTCCTGATTCATTGGTAACACCTGTGTTTATTCTTCTATTTCATGTCAGAACTATTCCTTTAAGCTCCAAAATAATTTGAACATTCAAAACCTGGAGTGTATTGTAATATAGTCAGATACACTACGGGGAACATTAGGGAACATTTTTGTGGTAATTTATCCCTTTTTCTGGTGTTCTTTTTTCTTTAGTGCAACTTCTCACACATAATTTTTTGTCATAGTGAACCCTGAGTGCAGATTACATACTATCAGACTTGGGGAGTAACAAATTACATGTAATAGGATTATGTAATATGGATACAAAAAAGGTAACTGTATTCTATTACAGTTACAGATAAAATAAAAAAAAGACATAATCAGATTACAATTAGATTGAGTAAAAATGGGAATTAATGAACAATATACTACCATGCACAGCGCACGCGGTTGCCAATCGATTATCATGGTCTCCAGTGAAAAATTGCTTCACTGGGTGGAAATTTTGCCATTTTTTTGTCTTTAAATCAATCAATAAATCAATAAATTGAACACAAAAAAAGAAAGAAACAACTGGACAAACTAATAAACCAAACAACAAGCATAAAACAGTTAAACTATTCAATTAATCCACATATTTTGATAATGAAATAATCAGTTTGAGTCATTGTTTAAGAAAAAAAGTCCAAATTCTCTGATTTTAGCCTCTTAAATGTAAATATTTTCTGGTTTCTTTACTCGCATCTGACAGTAAACTGAATATCTTTGTGTTGTGGACAAAACAGGACATGTGAGGACGTCATCTTGAGCTTTGGGAAACACTGATCGACATTTTTCACCATTTTATGGACCAAACAACAAATTGATTAATGGAGAAAAGGGATGACAAATTAGCTGATAATGAAAAAGACCATTGCAGCAAAGACTTAAAAAGTAAATCTTGAATAGGTCTTAACATGTGGAGCACACAGACGTATGTCCTAATCGATTAATTGAGCAAATAATAGGCAGATTAATTGATGATGAAAATAATTGTTAACTGCAGCCTTAAAAACAATATATTAGGCTAAACAATTTCATCTTATTTTATATTAAGGTAATCCAAGAGTAACGTAAAGTAATCAATTCACATTAATTATGTATTTCTTTAACAGGCAGTTTGTAACTGTAATTACTTTCTATTTTATTTGCCTTCTTCCACTAGATTAAATATTAACGTTCTTCATGATATCTAAATAAATGGCTTTTAATTTGACCTGCATTTGATCTGCACTACATGTAGATAATGTCCGTGTTTACGTTGTGCGACAGTGGACCAAATCAAATCAAAATGATTCCTTGACAATATTGTGCAGCTGCTGCAGTGTGCAGGCGTGTGTGCGCACACATGCAGGCGTGTGTGTGTGAGTGTGTGTCTTCAGGAAACCAATCTGACCCACGGGATTAGTGGCTGACTTGGTGAGTGACTCTCATTCTGTTCCAGATGTTTATCACGTCATAAAGGCCTCAAGCCCCTCTGTGAGAAATAGGTAGGAACACAACCTGCTTTCAACACACACACACACACACACACACACACACACCAGAGCTGCAGCCCAAGTTGTAGCAGTGAGTGACATTATCAGCGGTGCGTATAAACCTACAACTACAAACTTCCTCTTCTTGACTCTTGTTCCTAAAGACTGATGGTGAGCGCAGATACTCATGCAAATGAAGCCACACGTTTGTCACAGGATCTTATCTTCTTCGTACTTGTGAGCACAACCCAATACAGCAGTATCAAGTCACATCTAAACAAAAACAAGTGTTATATGTTAAAGCTTTTACAAGTAACTGTGATATTTTGTTCAGTTTGGAGCCTCCTGTGGACAAAAGCGGTAGTTTCCACTGTAATAACCACAAAATATAACATCAAAAATAATCTAAATCTAAATCTCCTCCTGCTTCCTTTTATCTTTCTTAACAAGCTTTTGACACTGTTAGCCAAAACTAATCAATGAAAAATTATAAAAATATGGAATTAGAGAGCTGGCACTGGAAAACAGGTTCCAGTACATCAAACTAAATGACAAAATCACAACTACATAAGGTAAAGTGTGGGGTTCCCCGAGGCTCAGTCCTGGGACCGCTGTGGTTCATATTATACATTAACAATATATGTGAGGTCTCAAAAACACCTAAGACTAATATTTGCAGATGATACAAATTTATTTATATCATTTATTTATAATCTTTGGAAATCGCTCAACTGAGTCAAAGAAGAAACTCTGATAAATGACAGAAATAAAAAGAGCGACTGAAATGAAGTTTCTTGGAGTAATAGTGGTAAATAATAAACTATGCTGGAGGCCACATATAAATTATATCAAAACTAAATTTAAAAAAAAGTATTATGTGAAGTTAGGGATATATTAAATAATTTTTTATTATGAAAGAGACTCCGATTAGGTGGCAAGTATTAAGAATAACTGTACAAAAATAGCCTTTACACTCGCTGATGGATTCATAAACTTATTAGGAGTGGTAGAAAAAGCTGATTATCTTCAGTATTCTTTTTTTTTTTTTATGACTCAGAAATCACTTTTTGGATTCCTGAATCGATTTTTTTATTAATGTAAATAACTCGCGCTTAGTCCGTTAGCTCGATGCTAACACATAATGGTCCACACTGGCCAGCTACAGTATCCTCAAAGCATCAAAACTCAAAATTCCCAATGAGAAATAAAGCTACCATGTAGAAGAAATATTGCATGCCAGGGCAACACATATATTTGTATTTTATATTTCATGTAATGTTCGCTGCTTGTCGAGCTGGAAAAGTTGGATGTAGCACTTAACTTCAAAAACTATGTATTTCTTCATTTCATTCTATTTTACAGGTTCACGTGTGTGCTGTATGCAGTTTGCAGGTGCTGTATTCATTTTGGCCTCACATTTTATTCATTCATTTCTCATGGCACTAGCTTGATGAGCAGGAACACAAAAATAAAGCATTTCACTTCACTTTAACTACTTTTAAATGCAGTATAGCTATGATGCTGCTGAAATAAAACTCAGAAAGTCTGACTTGACATGTGATGTGCATTGATTTTGGAAACATCAGCTGTGATATTCAGTCTCTAGAAGTGTATGATTCAACTTTTTCACATGACCTCATGTTTAAAAAGCAAAACACTTGCAATATGCTGCCCTATCGAATTGCAATACTTGTAGAATTGAGCAATCAGCACACATGCATAATGATATCAGATCATGAGTTAAGTGCCCTAAAACTTATCTAACTCATACAGAGGCATCAGTATTAAATTGAAACTGAGTTAAAAATCCTCTCATGGTAGCTTTAAATTGGAAACCTTGATCTTTCATGTGAAAACAGCTGGCCACCACTGTCTTAGAACACCTCCACATGCTTTAACCGTATCAATTATAGAAACATCAATTCCGAGTAACACCACGCTTGGCTGTCTCCAAACAGCAGCATCCAATAAATTCAGCCATCAGAACAGTATTGCGCCTTGTTCCAGCGGTGCCAGCCGTGCGTAATGAGCGCCGTGTGGCTGGAGCGCAGCAGCTGGCTGTGTGAGAGGAGGTGTCAGTCAACATCCGCACATACACTATCCATCTGTAACAGTTGCTACGTTCTTGTTACCATAATAGATCCCGATCAGGCTCTGACAAGTCACAACTGATATTCAAGCGCATTCCTCAGGTTTTGGTGCAAATAATTCGATTTTCTTTAACTTGAGGGAAACTTTCTAAAGCTCAGAGGGAGATAATGTTTTAAAATCAGAGGTGTTAGTATCCAAAATGTGTCAGTCTGCATTAACTTGTGGCTACTTTGATGGTTTAAAGATGAACGATCAAAGTACAGCGAGATAAATCCTCTAAGGTTGATGCTGTGGCCTCCATAAAAAGAGACTTTTTGCCCATGAGCCTCATTAATTCTCTTTTCGTTTTGCATAAACTGTCCTTTTACACGTCTAAATCAGAGCAGGGCGTCTAGACATGCAGTGCAACTTTGTATTCAGAGGAATCTCTTTGATGGTGACGCGCTTCAGCCAGCAGAGCAGAGAGCCAAAATGAAAAGTTCTTACCGAGATACTGTCGGATGTCCAGCAGGATTTTCGGGGTCCTCCGTTCAGCTGGTAAAAGAGGGAGCCGAAGCAGAAGAGGAACAGCGTAGCCATGCAGAAACCATAACCTCGCAGGGAGAATCGCCACGGCACAGCAGAGAGTAAGCCGTACTTTCTGTTGTTTCGCTCTCTGATGTGGTTGGGAGTCTGGTTGTTGCTGTGAAGGGGACTGCTGCCGCTGAAATTCTTCATCATCTACTCCTCACAAAGCGCCGTGGAAAGTCACCCATCCGCCTGTGGAAAGTGAAACTTGTCGCCTTGGGATCATTTGAGGCGAGCAGCCCGGGGTTTTGGAGACGCGCAGAGCACTCAGCAGCTCTCCTCCAAGTGCCGCAGCCACGGGGTTGTTTTTTGCGCACAGCGGTTCGCTTCTGCTCGGTGCCTCTCGTCTGCGCTCGTCAGGATGACTGCTCCTTCCTTCCGTCCTTCCAGCCGAGTTAAGGGTCCATCCTTCTGCTGCTGCCGAGTCTTTTGGGTGTCAGATTACTGAACGTGGAAAGAGGAAAAACTTCCACCTCATACAGGGATTTGGGGTTGGAGCGCAGTGCGTAAAACAGCGACACCAGCGCTCAGGGAGAGAGGAGGCGTTTATTGAAGCGAGTTTGATTTGTGACAGCAGAGACAGGAGGTCTGTGGAAAGAGTCTGAAGTCAGCAGCGAATTTACAATTTTCATTTCAGCAGGTATGAGAAAGAGCCTTATAATTTACCAAAGCTCTGACAATTTGATGATAAAATAGCTCTTTTATAGTTTATGAAAGGGACAGATCACCCCTATAATCAAAAATAGGGGAGACCGGGGATAGTAGTAACACTTTTTGTTTTGAGCATCGGTAACTCAGTGTTTGTTTATACTCGATATCCCAAACTTTGACACATAACAGTGCCCATATTTGTCTACTCCAAATAAAACTCACTTGGACATCTACTGCACAATCACAAATTATATGGAACAATGTGTAGCAATTGTGCATCAACCTCCCCATCCACAAAGAAGTTCAGGCAGGCTGCAGGAACACTGCAGGAGCGCAAGACGAGTGCAACATCGTAATCTGACGAAAACAAGCGACGGCGAGTCAGAAGCGAGTATTTCAACTTAGCATGTTTCCTTAATCTCTGATGACACATCATGGTCATTTTATGACAAATTACAGTAAATATAGCACAGATTTCTACTTTAATGTCAAATACAATGAGCTCTGTTGTTGCAACCTACCCCACCACTGGGCTGAGTTGTAACACTAACAGAATTTTATCCTCATCCGGTTGCTGTTTGCTACTGTCGCCCATAGTCGGACACTTCAGCCTCAAAACGTTGCTGCTTGTTTATAGTGAGGAAACACAGGTATCTGAATGAGGACACGCAGCTAAAACACCTGCGATAGCGACCTTTGGTTCAAACAAGGAGAAAGTAAATTGTCAAAACGTCATACTGCCAGAAAGGTAAGAAGTTAGACTTTACTTTAACAGCATTATGTTGGCTGAAAACATTACGTGATCATTTATATTTGTAGTCGAAGGGAAATTGTAGCAAAAAAGGTGGCTGGCTGTGGACACAATTACATTAGCTGCGAGGTAATTTGCTGAATTAAGATCCACACTATCCAAGTCATGAAAGAACTTTATTTAAGAATAAATAATGAACAGTTTTTGAATAAAGTGAACAATTTAAAGTGACAGAAAACACCAAATGTGTGTGTGTACTGCATTCCTTATATGCATGTGTCACATAAAGGTTCAGTCACTGTCACAGTGGTGGCAGATGCAGATGGCTGAACCTGGGCTGCAGGCCTTGTGGGCCCAAAACACTTGACCCACACTTCTTTTAGCCTTGAGTTTGCAAAGTGTTTCATGTGCACAATGCAGAAATTCTCATCATTTTAATGAACTGTCACAACTATCTCCACCCCAAGCAGCCTGAGCTAACTGTTTTAGCATGTGGGCTTGAAGGTAGCATGAATGCAAAGCACCAAATTAAAAACTGCTACTTAAGGAGGTCGTGTAAGTCAAACCTTTGTGTCTACAACACAATGAACACTTGGCAAAAAATAACCTTGATAAAAAAATTTACTGTCTTACCTTAAGATCTGTGTTTTGCTCATAAAAATCACAATGTTTCTCACAGACATGCCACTTCTTCTCCTGTGGGCTCAAAAAGGAAGTGGGGAGTGTATGACATTGATGACATCACACCAGCTCTTTTCTGATTGGTCAAACTGACAGCTGTTACAATTAACCTGGTGTTACAACACTCCACAGTCTCCCCTACATTTTTTTTCTTACCTGTAGTGCTGTTTATCCATCCAGATAGTTGTGGCATGAGTTGCAGAATTTTGGAGATAACAGCTGTAGCTGAACTGCCGTCTCCTGAATATAATGGAACGAGGTGGCCCTCAGTTACCACAAAGGTTGGCAAGAACAGTGGTGTGGTGGTCAGCACTGTTGCCTCACAGCAAGGAAGTCTGGTGTTCAAATCCTGGCTTACACAATGTGCATCAGTGTCTGTGTGCTGCATTGCAGAACCATGTATGCTTGTTAAAGTCTCCTTGTAAGAGGATGGGTGAAATGAGGAGAACGAGTTTTGTATTAGTGTACTTTGTTTGATCTACCAGATCTACTTTCTTCCTACTGTAGAAAGAAAGTAGTTTGAGGAGTAGTAGTGAGCAGTTTCATGTAGGAACTAGAAAGTAGTTCCTACACGAAACTGCTCACATCCAACAAATTATCACTTATCTTTAAAAAAAAAACAAGTTTCAGTGGTGGCCTGGTAGCTCAGAGTGTTCTGCCCCACTTTCCTGTCAAATCTCCAGCTTTGCCATGAATTAAAGGCATAAAAGCCACCAAAATGGACAAGGGTGTTGGTATACCAGGCAAAACCCGTCACTTGATAAACACTGAGGCAGCAACGACCTTATATTATTCAACGGTCTTTATCAGGCGGCTCTTTGCTCCTCTCCAGTGGCTTCCTGTGGCTCTGACAAAAAAAATAAAAGGAAATGAATAATCGGTCTTTTTTATTTTTAATTTTCAGTGATCATTGTTGTAAGCCTAAAGTGAAGTGTAGCCTTGCACCTTTTCCTCTAAAGTCTGCTGATGGCTCATCTTGAGTCTCTCAGGGTTATCTGTGGAGGCCAAAGCCAAAAAAAGAAAATGCATAAAAATTGGTAATTTAATAGTTGCGGCTCCAGACAGATTTTGAGGGTCTTTTTTGGCCAAAAATGGCTCTTTTGATAGTAAAGGTTGCAGACCCCTGGACTCCATTTATTGTCTTCAGTAACAAGCTCTAACAATAATACATTGTGCACATTGAAGACACTCCTTTCAGTTTTTTTTTTTTTTCAGTTTTTCAGTTACTCTAAGTGTCTTCAGCATTCATCTCCAGATTTGTATATTTGTTCATAATTCCTTAAAAAGAATCCTCTCCCATTTTTTCATGACATATTTTCAAATAATTATTAATTTCATAATTATTCCACATGTAGCTCTTGTCCTCTTAGATCCTCTCATGCCCGTACTTCACAATCTCACTTTAGTATTTTGTACCGAGGGTCCAAAATATGGAATATTTTGTGAATCGAGTGCAAAAGAACCCTGAAAGCACTTCTCCTAACCAATCAATATCTTCCATAAGAACTGGCTTTATAAACTGGATCCAAACAATATTTTCTTTGGTCACACAATCCTAAAATGCCAGTGCTTGTGTCAGCATTTCACATTTACTTTACTTGTCTTATGAGAACTCTGTTTGTTAATGACAGGATTAGCGGATACTTGCATGTACTATGAATGAGCGTTCCTGATTTGTGCGTCTAATGACTATGTTTGTGTAAACGATGGGTGTTTCTGGAATGGATGTTGTGCGGCGCTGCCCTAAACGATGTCTCAGTTTTGTTTTGTTTTTTACTTTTATCGATAGATACATACAAACAGTGTTTACTTCAATACTGTAATTACTGCCTGTGATATATTGTTTGGAAAATATCACTTTGCGAACCCTGGTGGGTTTTCTAGGCAATTCTCCATCACTTTGTCATTATGATATAAGGTGTCTTTTTAAATTTCCTGTATGAGTAAACACACACAGGTTTGTAGATTATCTTGAGTAACCAGGGCTTGACTTCTGAAAAGAGACTTTGCTTATATTTTGGTGCTTTGATTACCATTTAGTCCCATTATATTCAAGAGAAGACAGACAACTCTGCAGCCGATATCTCCAAAACTGCAACTCACACCAAAACTATCTAAACGGATGAATAGCACTACAGGTAAGAGTCAAAATATGTTTATTTGATTTTGGGGTGACTTGTCCCTTTAATGGTTTTGCGAGATCAAAACATTTCTTCCTTAACAGAGACATCACAGTGACATATTCCCAGTGTGAAGTGGTTATTATTCACAAAATAGAGTGCGGCCGTGTCATCACTACTTTAGGATGTTTGATGTCTGTTGAAAAGAAGCTGGTGAGACGTTCACTTGCTACGTGTGTGTGTGTCTGTGTGTTTTAAACTTTCTCTTCCCCCTCAGGGCGGCTGTAAGAACCCTACGCTGAGCCATATATCTTTCCACAGCAGAGTCAGACCCCACCATTAGACTACACCTGCACTTAGGAGGCGACAACAGCCATTCAGCGCAATAACCGCCTCACCGAGAGGCCGATGCACTTTCACTGGTGACAGCTACTGCAGTCCAGGGAGCAACAACGGCTGTGAAAAACAATTTGGCTCCGAAGACCAAAAGGTAATAAAGGCGAGCGCAATAATTCTGCCGAAAGCTCATTTGGGTTGGCTTTTCCACAGGTAAATGAATTGTAAACAGCACATGGAGTCCTGTACTTTTGCGAGGCTCGGCACAATGAGTGTGGAAGCCTTATAGGTTTATAGCTCAACCTGCCAGGCGGCACAAGAGGAGTTTATTACGCAGAACTTCAGTATGGATGTCAGGGAGGTCGGAGCTGTAAATCAGGTTCGGTCCAATCAAAACTACGGACCGTGGAGTTTAAACTAAATGATTTCCGGTGCATAAAATCACAGTTTAGTTTTAGTGGAATAAACAAATCTCACGTCATTGACTTAAAGTTTCATTTATTCAAGTTAATTATACTTAAAATTTCTAGTATTTATAAAAAATATATATAAACATGAACTTTTTTCAGTCTTTAACTTGAAATGATGAGTTGAATAAATGTTCTGTACAGAGTTCAATCAAAACTGAGACCTTTCCTTTTATGGAGAAGAAAAAATGAAAAATGAAAATTAAATTTTAAGCTCAGACACCAACTTAAGTTTAGTCATTTGCTCTTGCTGTTATGAATGTTCGTCTTTTGATTTGATTGAGTTGTTTTTGTTGAAAATTGGGGCAAAAAGCGAGAGTACTCAAGCATTTCAGACAGTTTATCAATGAAATATAAAGATTGGACTTGATAAGTAGTCACTTCTTCCTCCTCCTTTTCACACATGAATTATTTATTTCTGCTGCTTTTTGTTTGTTTGTATGTTTTCACACTTGTATTTTTTTTTCTTTTAACATGTTCGAAACAGCAGTTTAAAATCTAATCCAGCTCAGATGTGTCACTCAGGTTTTAGCTGTTTGTTCAGTACCTCGATGTCTCTGGGTGAATCAGGTCTGCAGTATTTATCAATGGAGCTGGAATTCAGCTGAAGCTCCTCTGCTGTTTGTGAAATGTTGCACAGATTCAGTAAACAGTGCGTCGACCCACCTGTGGTTAAGTTATATTAGAGTAAATAATATTTGCTAAACAGCGAGCGAACGGGAGAAACGAACAGACCGTAGCACAGTTGAACAGAGCCCTCTGAGTCTGTATGAAGGAGGAGCTCACTAATGACTTAAGAGGCCTCTTAATTGAGTTTACCCCACCATAATAAGAATCAATAGGATAGAATAGGCAGGGAGAAAATCCCAGGGAGCAACAAATTCACATAGTTGGATTTGCTTCAACTCTCAAACTCTAAAGTAAACTTTAGGAGTCAGACTTCACAAACTTTCCGAGGAACTACTGAGGTGACCTCCAGTGACCTGCAGGTGTTCAGATAATATCCCTACATGGACTGATGAAAGTATCACACTGATTACAGCTTATTGGTGAAGAATCTTAAGAATCATAAAGCTTTTGAGCACCTGGAGTTGTATATCAAGCGAGAATATGAAAGAATTTCACTTTAAAAACATCAACAATTGGTGTCCTCAGTTCACGAACGCTTACTCAGTTTTGTTAAAGGGATGGTTCACCCAAAAATGAAAATTCAGTCATTATCTACTCACCCTCATGAGAATCGAAGGTCAGGTTTAGGTTTTTAGTCCAAAAAACACTGCTGGAGTTTCACAGGAAAACAGTGAATGGTGACCAGTTCATTCATTCATCTTCTGTAACCGCTTATCCATGAAGGTCGCTGGGGGGCTGGAGCCTATCCCAGCTGACATCAGGTGAGAGGCGGGGTACACCCTGGACAAGTCGCCAGTTCATCACAGTGCTGACACATAGAGACACACAACCATTCACTCTCACACTCACACCTACGGGCAATTTTAGAGTCACCAATTAACCTTTAGCTGCATGTCTTTGGACTGTGGGAGGAAGCCAGAGTACCCGGAGAGAACCCACGCGGACACGAGGAGAACATGAAAACTCCACACAGAAAGGTCCTGCCGGGTCGGGGAGTCAAACTCAGGACCTTCTTGCTGTGCGGCAGCAGTGCTAACCACTGCGCCACCGTGCCGCCCGGTGACCAGTTTTCAAACATAAAAAAACAACAGAATAAAAAGATAAAATGCCTCCATACTGCTTGTCTGGTGTAATCCAAGTCTCCTAAAGCCCCAGCATGCCAAGTTGACTAAAAAAAAATATTTACACCATGTTTTTAGCCTGAATCTTCACTGTCTTCACTTCACTGCACTGTTTTTTTCTATCTGTAGTTGTTTTTTACATTTGAAAACTGGTCACCATTCACTTACATTGTTTGGGAGATTCTGTAACGCTGTTTTCCTGTGAAACTCCAGCAGTGTTTTGTGGACTAAAAAACTAAACCCGACCTTCAGTCGACATAAGGGTGAGTAGATAATAACTGAGTTTTCATTTTTGGGTGAACTATCCCTTTAAAAGAAATAAGTATGCATGCTTTGCAACATTTTGCAGGCATCAAATTTAGAGCGAAAGTATTTTTCATGAAAACAATCAATTTTATCAGTTTGAACATTAAATATCTTGTCTTTTGTATTCAGTTAAATATGAGTTTTGCAAATCACTGCAATTAGTTTTGACGTCCTCAATTGTCTTGTTTTGTCCACAAGCCAAAGAAATTCAGTTTGCTGTCACAGAGGAGTAAACAAACCAGAAAATATTAATTTAAAATGTTGAAATTTGAGAATTTGGACATTCTGCCTTTAGAAAATGGCTCAGAATGATTAATAAATAATCACAATAGTTGGCGCTTAATTTAATAGCTGACAGGTAATCAATAAATTGACTAATGGTTGCGGCTCTAGGTTTCTGTCTGCTAATTATTCATGCTCTGAAGTGTGCTATTAACCGGCAATTTAAAGAAAAATTTAAAAAATCACAATTGAATACTGAAACAAGGAATTTCTCACTGTAGACTGGCTTTCAGACGGCATAAACACTGCAGAGAAAAAGTGGCTCAGAATAATGGGAGGAAAACCTGAGGCTGAGAGTATTCCTTTGCAATAAGGTCTCATCTTTTCCTCCTGAGATATTTTAAATTGGATGAGCAATTGTATCTGTGGAGCTGTTAACTGGAAAGCTAACTGCTCATTACAGCCGTGTGAAGGGAAATTATTGTACAGTGGCTCCTTTTTTTTAGCGAAAGGGAGACGCACGAAACAGGTTTTGTTTTGCATGTTTTCCACTCTGAAGAACATAAAACACTAGCCGAGATAGTAAAGTCTTCTCAGATGCAGTCTGCTGGGGAGGAAATGTTATCAGGGCACCTATTTGAGGTTTCTTGACATGAAAAGAAGTGGAAAACCTCTGCATGGTTTCATTGACAACAGCTGCACTGCAACAGGAGCCAGACAGGCAGCCGAACTCTTGGTCCTGAGCAGATGTGTATAGTTTTCTAAATGAGGCATTACGAGCCAGACGCAACAAGACAATGTTTTTAAGCTCCTTGGTTTCAGAGCTACAACAACCAACTGCACCTCTGACAGTACAGGAGGTACAGGTTGTTTCTCAGAGATACTGCAGCGTACGAATCCTAATAAGACCACAGAGCTGTCTTCTATTTTTCCTTCCAAACCCTAAAAAATTAATATCTGCTTCTTTTCTTTTTCTTATATCTAAGAATAAAAATAATAACACGTTTGGACGGTTTTAATCAGACTAAGCCTGGTGCTATTGTTCCTTTTGTTGCCCATCCACATTTTTTAATTTCAGAATGTTATTAAGAAAGTTATCAACAGACCAGTGTCCGGTGTCACAGTTAACCACGCCGATGAGGAGCCAGAAGGTCGAGCCCACGTCTTTCCATGACTGTGCGTTTTTTGCGCACAAAATAAGAACCCTAATTACATGTAACACTGCCCATGTGATGTATCTATTATTCTGCCATAGCAACAAATACAGGTCAAACATCTCAAAAGTTAAAAATTCAGATCGATGTAGCTCAAAGTTTCTAGGAACATGGACTCAAAACTGAGGTTTTAAAGGCAAAAACTAATCTCTTCTAATCATCACCTATGAACTGACTGGTGTGTTTTGGTGTCTGTGTCTGCAGAGACTCTGACTTCTGCCTGTATTTTATCATTTCCTCATTATTTTGTTGTGCTCAGGCGCTTCACCACCCCAAAATGTTGGTGCTCTGGGAATGAGACTCAACAAGCAACTATCAGTGTTTATGAACAGCTCAGACTAATCTGACTGATTCTGCATTTAAAATGGACTGGAATTTCAGTGGGATTGAAAACTGCGGCTCAACTATAGAGGTGGTAATCTTGAAAAATTACCTGTGTTATTGGATTTATCACTTGAAAACCCTTGGCATGAATGTGGAAGACAAATTTTTGCCTTTTCTGTAAAGCCTAACTTCCAAAAAGTAATGACAACTTTTTCAAAAGATGAATCATTTTTATTTTAATTGATTTTTTTAAGTTACAGCAATTATATATTTGGAAGGAATCAGGTAAATTATTTAAGTTTTTTTTATTGTGCTGAATAACATGTGGCTTGGATTGCATAGGGTGTATATCTTGATCCCTCTGTGTTAATTGCTTTTGGTTTGATCAATTTTATGAACACTGAGAAACCTGAGGTTGTACCACGAAGGAATCCAGTCTTTCTTTTCATGAACTGGCTTGACAAAATCTAAAACCCCGGTCAGAGGGTCAGAGATAACGGGTACCACGACGGTGGTTAAAGCGATATTCCACCATTACATGATAACCCACTCAGTATGTACTCATAGTACCCCTATGACTGATGTGATGGATGGGTGAAGATCTTCAGTTCACAAAACAATCCTGGAGTTTCAGCAGAAAACAGGGTAGCAGCCTCATCCAGTACAATGGCAGTGAATGGAGACCACGGATGAAACGTTAAAAAAAGAACACAAAACAAACACAAAATGTCTCCATCCTGCTCGTGTGGTGTAATCCAAGTGTCTGCGAGCCGCAACATTAAAAATTAACCGCAAAAGATGCCATTTACGCCATGTTTTTAGCCAAAACCTCAACTGTAGCATGTAGCCAGTCAATCTCGCGAGACTTGTATATCTCTTAATGGACGCACGTGCGGAAGTCTCGCGAGATCGACGCCATGTTTACATCCTACCGCACATGCTACAGTTGACATTAGCTGTGTTCGAAATCGCTCCCTATCACGGATGTAGTGCACTATATAGTGTGCTCGCCAATTTGTAGTGTTGTTCAAATTCTCTTCACTACTTTTCATCCACTACATCGTCCACTATAAAATACCCACAATGCACTGCAGATGTGAGTGTACAACCAATGTACCCTACATTTTACTCCCGTATATCACAATGCAATGCGGCCGTGTTTTGTGAGAGTAAGAGAGAAAAATGGCGCAGGCACAGCGACGTGACCACATGTAGTGTCCGAATTCTCCTCCCGTCGTTCCCTACATAGTGTACATGATATAGTGCACTAATCATATACACGATGTAGGGAATAGGGAGTGAGTGGATGAGTGGATGATTTCGAACACAGCTCGTGTCAACATATGTTGACAGCTAAAAACATGGCGTAAATGGCGTCTTTTGCTCTTAATTTTTAATGTCGCAGCTTGCGGACACTTGGATTACACCACACGAGCAGGATGGAGACATTTTGTGTTTGTTTTGTGTTCTTTTTTTTACGTTTTATCCGTGGTCTCCATTCACTGCCATTGTACTGGATGAGGCTGCAACCCTGTTTTCCGCTGAAACTCCAGGATTGTTTTGTGAACTGAAGATCTTCATCCATCATCACATGGCAGAGGGGTGACTACATACTGAGTGGGTTATCATGTAAAGGTGGAATATCGCTTTAAATAAACTTGGGCTTTCTTCTTCAGATTCTGTGCATGTTCACATAAAAAGAGGCGTTTGATGTGTCATTTGACTCAAAATGGACCGATCAGCTACTTCAGTCAAGATGAACAAGTCATTATTATGAAAAGCTATAAAAAAAATAATTAAAAAATATAAAAAATCTTTTACAGCAAAAAGCAACACTTTTGTTGCAAATAAGGCGAGAGAAGAAGAAGAAAGGTGGCAGAAAATTACTCATCGACTTTATGCGCTCTTAATGCTGCTGTTTATTTGAATTTTCTGTGAAATTAGCGTTACTGTTTGAATATTATCTGTGATAAACAGGACAGACTGATCAGTTTTCTAATTGGTGTTTAGAGCTGCAGTATGAGCAGAGCAAAACAGACCTGACAGCAAATCAGGATCAAGTTTAAAACATTCAAAGTGTCTGTGGGTGCTTCATCGTTTGTTTAGTGTGTGGATGATCTGCTGTGTAAAATTTAAAGTGTTACTATGACCTGAAGCAAACGGAAGGAAAAAACATAATCTGACTCACTGGATGCACGCTATGGGAATAAGTCCTGCCATTGGTCGTTTGCTTCAAGCAGCATTGCAACAAGAACAACCTCCAAGCTGCAATCGACACACTGCTGAAAACACAAATTAGCTCCTGGGATGCTAATGGTACACACATAAACAAGCTAACAGTTATAATCTCTTCTTTTGCACTGATGTGGTCATTTTAATACCGCAGCTCGCTTCCCGACCTGCAAATGTTCTACCAAAACAAGTTCTCCCTCGATACTGTTCTGCAGCAGCACCGTTGCTGCATCCTGGGCTTAGCAATGCAAAATTAGAAATGCAAACAAGGCAGAGCATTTTTTTCCTTATAGCAGAATGTGAATGTGTGGAGCCAGATGTTTCTCCACACAGCAGCTGACACATTCATGCAAAGTTTAAATGCGTAGAGTGATCGGTGTTCACCTGTTCATGTGCAGTGCACAGTGTTTGATGCTTGTATTCAGCTGGTAACTTACTGACATCCATTACTTATGATTGTACATCTGTCTGTAAACTCTGATTAAGGCTGGATGGCTGCAAACATTTTACGTATCTTACTGCCAGACATGATCGAGTAAAAGTTTGTTAAATGATGTATCCTCATGTGCAACCCTCTCTTCTTCAGTGTGACGACCTCACAGATGTTCAGAAGGCCAGCGTATGGCAAGAAACAGTTTTTATTATATTTCAGAATGACAAATAGCTATGGACATTACTTTTGATGTTTCAATACACAAGCAAATCTGTATGGACAATCATTAGGTAGATGAAAACCAAATAAAATAATTTGTACACATATTTTACAATACATACTGTAGTTCCTCACTGGCTAAAGCAATATGCATTATGCAGGAAGGTATTGCTATTCATATAGTACAGCTAATTACAGTTGATATGAAAAAAAAGCAAAAATAAGTTATTTAAATATCAATTACATATACAGAATGTGCAACTTCTGCTAAGCATTTCATATATGTAATTAAGAATTTATTTTTGTAAGACTGCAAAAACAAACTGGAGGTGAAGAACTGGAAAGAGGTTAACCCGTGAATGGTTATCAAACTTGGCATTGGGAACTCAATACTAAAAATAAAATACCAGCATAACCCACTGAAACCCTTTACAATACCTGACAACAAATGTCCATTCATGGACCAGTGAACAAAATGTAGCCAATTTCGCCTATAAAACAGCTAGATTTACCCTCTAAAGTGCATTTACAGTGTCAGTATTTTCATTCTTTACAAAACACTCCTTGGGTCTTTTACTTTTTTTAATAATAATGACCCCCCTCCCCATTCTCGCTTTCTCAGAGCACCACTTTGATTGAAGAGAGAAAAAAAAAGGCATCAAACATCTATCTATCGAATGCCCACTGCAAAAAAAAAAAAAAAAAAAAAAAAAAAAAGAATTTTAGCAATAACACTTGGTCAAATTTCAAATTTTGAAACATGAAATCATGGAATAAGTTTTCAGTTCAGTTCTGCGTCTGAAACACAGAACTTTACTGTTAGAAATAAGAGCAAAAAAAACACAAACGAGGAATATTTGTTAGCTCCATTTCATGCAGAGTGTGCAAATGAAACGAGTCTGTTTTCAGTTTTTGGCCCAAAGTTTTTGTAACAGGCTGACCCGACGCAGTATTTCCCTGATTTGCAAGACTATTTAGTGTCATAGTGTCTGCTGACCTTGGAGGTCAGATTTTCACCTGATATAACAACTGTTCTCACCATCTATCCTCAGTGTGTTTGGGAAATGCAATTCACCATTCCTAAGTCCCGCCCCTTTTTGCGCTGCGTTCCAATCACAGTTAATAGCATGCGTGGTACCGAGCAGAACCTCAGTCGACTTTTTCCTTTCCTGTTTCCTGTACTTAGATATACTCGGCTCGTCTATGTTGAAAAGACAGTCAAATTTTGAAGATGGTTAAAAGATGTGCTGTGGGACCTGTTGAAGTAATACAGTCACATCTTAATTCGCAAAATGTTAGCAAAACATTGGCTAACTGGCTAGCTAACAACTGATGTAGATTCGCGAGCTCATTAGCTAGCATTTTGCAAACATTATCTATCAGATGTAACTAGCTAGCTAGCGAGTGATGTAGATTAGCTTGCAAGTTAGCTAGAGTTTTATTAACATTAGGTATCAGGGCGGACGTTTAGCTCAGTTGGTAGAGCGTCTGACCCCTGTGGCCCTTTGCTGCGTGTCATCCCCTCTCTCTCTACCCCGTTTCCTGTCTACTCTCTGGCTGTCCTATCAAATAAAGGCAAAAATGCCCTTAAAAAAACAAACAAACAAAAAAAAAAAAAACCCATTAGGTATCATATATAACTAGCTAGCTAATGATTGATTAACATTGTGTGTCAGATGTAACAAATTAGCTAACAATTGATGTAGATTAGCTAGCTAGTTAGCTGGCATTTTGCTAACATTAGGTTCAGATGTAACTAGCTAGCTAACAATTTGTGTAGATGAGCAGATAGTTAGCTAGCATTTTTGCTAACATTAGCTAACTTAAGATGTGACCATATGTCTTATAGTCATATAGTCTATATTAACATATTTATATGTAAGGGGGGCTTGGGGCATTAGTGAACATTGATTACAGCTACAGTATAATGTGTTTAAAAAGTCCCAAACAGCTTATTATCCAGCTATAAATCAAATTCCTGAACACTGTAACCAAAGTGAAGACAGTCCAATAAATTCCAGATATGACAGCCCAGATGTCAGCTGTGTCTTTGGAACATTTTTATCTTCTCCTCCCACAACCCTCTGCATGAAACATGTACAGTGAATGTGCTGTTGGGATGTTAAAGGGGTGTTAAACATCGACAGACGACGTCTGTGTCGTGTCTGTGGTTTTGTGGGTGTTTTTTTTTTTTTATCATCTGGGCTTCACACGTGTAGAAACCACAATCCATCAGAGGCATGTGCATCACTGAAATGATCTGGTTAAAATGTCTGTAAAATCTCACTTATTTCACACATTCAGAACAAAAAAAAAAAAAAAAAAGGCTTGTAGCACAGTTCAGCCTCAGTCACTGTATAGTCAACACTATACATGGTCTATCTGATGAAGCTATTCATTCATAATGGTAAGGCAACTTAATATGTGCTTGGATACAGGGGGAATGTATGTTGCTGTGAAAGCTGATTGTGATTACTGGAGTAAAACAGAGCTTTCTGCAAGACTCATCCGCAGTGAAACAGGACATACAGTATAATAATATGAAATATAAAGGTGTGATGGCAGCTTGTATCAGCTTAGCAATGACTGAGAGAGCTGGCCTCCGAATAAGGCTGCAACATTCAAAAGGCAAACACAAATTTTAACATATAAATCATTTTAAATTTAAGATATGCGTTATGCTATAATACAGAAACATGATACAAAATAAGCCATCTCAAAACCACCAGTTATTCAGAGTTTGGTGCGTGTATTTAGTTGATTAAAAGTCCAGACGTTAAGTCGATTCCGTCACCGTCGTTATGAACCCATAAGTGAGACTCTGGCCGAGCCACGTCCTTAAAAAGACCCTCGGATGACGTCGCCTCGCTCACAAAAGAAGAAAATGAAGCACTTATGAAATATGCAGGAGTAAACCGTCTTCTCTGTATTTAAAAAACATCCGTCCTACAAAAGAGTGTGCAATCTTCCTTCAAGGCAGATCCAAGTCTTTATTTTAAGACTTTGGGGGTGTCTTCAGGGGGAAGCCATCCCACAGAGTGAGTCTTCTTTTCTTTTCTTTTCTTTTCTTTTTTTTTTTTTTTAAGAAAAAAAGGCAATTTATATCTTGTCTTGGCTGTTCGGAGACACTCTTCAATGCCGTAAACATTTGAGAAAAAGACAGAGTGATAAAGAGAGAAACTCAGAGAGCAGTCTTTTTTTTTTTTGACACGTGCGAGACAGGAAGTACTGTAGTGCTGCGGTCACCCGGGTGATCGTTGAGTCCCGTGGGCCGATTAGCCACCGTTCAAATGAGATGGTGCTGACCAGTGAGTTGATACCTGTTATTTCATGTGACTCCGCCGACACGGTTAGGACTGCACCTCTCTGGGCGCGCTCACCAATCGTGCCTCGCTGACCAGCCGGCGGGCGTGTCTCTCGTCCCGCACCCCGGCTTCCCACAAGCTGCTCTCTGTTAACAAGGCCACGCGGCTCAGCGTGTCGACTCCCGCCGCCGCCAGGGACGTGGTGTACATGGGCAGGCCGATGGAGGTGAGCCAATCAGAGACTGTGCTGATGTTACCTGAGGACAGGGGCTTCCGGCACATCTCTGTCAAACCTCCAGAAGGGATCTGAGGGACACAACAAGGAGAAAAGGTTTTAGTTAGTCTGAAAGGTCGCTTTACTGGATATACAGAGAGATTTCTGCAGGATTGCAAGCTGTGTTCCTGCACAACAGCTGTTTTTGCCACATCATGTAAAGTTATGGGGTAAAGATAAACTCTATTAAGCAAAGGTGTGGACTACAAACTGGAGTTTGATGAATTTAGACTCGACAAAATCAAAAAAATGAAAAAGTTGAGAAAATTTCAAAGCAGCACACTGCAATGGATTTTCAAGTTTTGAGCCCAACACAAACTCTCAAACGCTTTAAATAAACTTAAAAAAAGTTTTGCTGACCTAGAATCATTAGGTCTTTAGTTAAGACAATTTAGTTTTCTTCTTTAGATAAACTTGAATCTTTGACTTTTAGAAACTTATTTCTAAATTATATTTCACAACTTATTTGTCATTTTTTGGGTGCCTGAAAATTAAATCTTTTTAACTGAAAATATCAAAATATTAAATAAAAAATGTTTCTAAAACTCAAAGACTCAAGTTTATTTAAAAAAGAAGAGTAAATGATCTCAACAAAAGATTAGTAGTTGGTAAAACTTTTTCAGAAACTAAGATTCTGAGTCGGGCTCAAAACTCAAAAATCTATTGAAGTTGCCTTGATATTTTGAGTTTTCTCAACTTTTCCAGTTTCAATGTACAAATTTTGAAAAACATGCATGATTTTTGTAAATATACTATTATTCATTTGTTAGAATAAGAGCTGCAACTAAAGATTATTCTCATTGTCAATTAATTTCTTGACTAACTGATTACTTCTTTGGTCCATAAGATGTCAGAAAATGGCCAAAAATGTTTCCTTTCCTTTCCTTGTTTTGTCCCCAGTCCAAAAACACTGACTTTTTTCCCTCGAAAAATGACTCCAACCAATTAATCATTTATCGAAATATCTGAGATTAATTTAATAGTTGACAATGAGTCGATTTATCATTGCAGTTCTAGTTAAAATTACATTACATTTGGTGAACAGCTCTTTATGACTCGTTTATGACTCAAACCTTAAAGTGTAGGACTTTGGACTTGCCTATCTTGACTTATGTTACCGCCCATGGCATCATGGGTAACTTGCACATCTGTAAAGGCACCATTTATGCTCAATACATGAAAAATACAGGTTGTGGAGCAACATATGCTGCCATCCAGACACCCCTGCTTATTTTAGCTTAAAAGACTTTGGGATTGAGTGCAAAGACTTGAGACTCACTTGTGAGTTGGTCCCATCTCTGCTATTAACTTTTAACTCACGTTAAAAGTACAGTTATATCTCCAGATTTACCCAGCTTGTCAGATATTAAAGCAGCATAATAATCACTGCTCCTCGGTGACGGTGCCAGCCCTGGCTGCAGGGAAATTACTGTCACAACTGGCCTATTTTCCAGCCTGCATTGTTACTTTCCAGGAAAGCCTCACTAAGCAGTTATATAGCTCTATAACTCCAGAAATTGCTGCGACATCACCTCCATTGATGCAAAGTTTTCAGGAAAATAAGTGTTGCTGCCTTACAGCCATGCGGTGCTGTTTGCGGAGCTCTCTGACTCGGAGCTTGTCCATGGTGGAGGCCACGTCCTTGACAGGCTGCTCCAAGTCCTCCGAGTAACGCTGCATCAGCGGCTGGGGGATGCCACACCGACCGTGCTGGAGGAGAGAAGGGAAGAGAGATGTTAGACATGGAAAAAGATATTGAAAAGAGTTAGAGGAAGAAGATAGAGATGTTTTTAAAGAAGGGGACAATATGTCAGACATTTGAATGTGTCAGAAAACAGTGGATATTTAACCAGAGAGGCTTAGAGGCAACATGAAGGAACATTTTTAATTATCACACTCTGATGACTTCACATTTCAAATTGTTTTTGGAGACCATGGACATTGTGTCCTCTGAGCTAAAGAGCAGAAGGACCGTCCAGACTGTTACCAGTGCAAAGCTCAAAGTCCAGCATCTGTGATTGTTTGGGGGTGTGTTAGTGCCCATGGCATCATGGGTAACTGTCACATCTGTGAAGGCACAATTTAACAGACTAAACTCCTGGCTATTAAACCTTGTAACACGCCAACCTTGTAAAAAATTTTATTAAATGTAGACATCAGTGCTGTCAGATGGAAAATATTACATCTTACAAAGCTGACAAAATCATTTTATTTTTTTAAATTTCACAGTACAGTCGTAGTGAGCAGCGATTTAATTTTTTCAAGATTGCTAATTCTCTTAATGCTTATTGAAATGCACATTTTTATTTAGCTTTGATTTAGAAGGGCTACAGAGTTTACATGTTATGGTTGAGACACATCTGACAGGAATATTATTTAATGAATTTGCCAAAAAATAGAAAGCAACCTGTCCTTGAGCAGTATTCCTGCCTTTTTTTTATAGTGTGTGTAAACGAGACAGAGGTCCTTAGGGTATAGCTAACCATTTTTATGCCTGATTAAATCATGTTTTTGTAAAAACCTGACAGCTGATGAGAATCTGGGAAACAACTTTAAACATTGTCATTAAAAAAAAAATATTTTCAAACAAAGATGATCATAATAGTACATACTTATTTCTATGTTATCATTAGGTATTGTCAGTAGTTTTAGATTTTTATGGTTTTTAACATATTTTTCAATTGTTTGAAATTGTAAACTCTTGTCTGGGACAAAGGTGGGACTATTTTCTGGCACAGAGTAAGTTTAGAAATGAAGAAATCATTTCATAAATTACATGTATTCTTTAAACAAACAAAAAAAGAATTAGAGTGTTGGTATCCATCATTTTTTTAATTTTTGTTTTTAGTAGGGCATGATTTGTCCCAATTCTCAAGAATGGGTGCAGGTTTTGGAGCAACATATGCCTCGATCCAGACTTCCAGTCTGTGTTACAACAGTGTAGCTTCGTAGTAAAAGAGTTCAGGTACTAGACCATCCTGCCTGCAGTCCAGACATCTTTCTAAAAGAAAAATGTTTGGTGCGTTGTGAAGGAAATAATACGATAACAGAGACCCCGGACAGTTGAGTCACTGAAAACTGAGATCTGGTTGTTCATGAACGAATGAAGCAGATTAATGGTGACAAATTAAATCTTCTACTGAGGAAATAAGCACAATTCTTCAGGGAGAAATATGAAGACAAACATACTAGAAAACAGACAAAGAAAGTCCCATCAGTGTATTATATTTTGGCCCCTATACAGTTATATCACCAATACCACAATCTGTATTTTCACTGACATTGAAAGTACTACATCATATTTTGTCTATTTCTGCTATTAGCATTTAATTGTATCTTGTTTTGGACCAATAAATGGAAAACAGATAAGGAGAGAAAAGAGGAAAGAAAGGAATGCTACAGGATGTCCACATTTGTCAGGAATTTCATGAGCAGTGGCGATGTGAAAGATAGAGCAGGGCACAAAAACCTCTGTTGAACTTTTCCACCATGTTTTCTTGTTATCCGTCTCTTTTCTTTTTGTGTAGACACCTGGAGCGATGGCAGGTTTCCAGTGAGGCCTGGTTTTGGTTGGCCGAACCAGACCGGAGATCTTTTAAGGATGAAAAGGGTGGGTGGATGGAGGAACTGATCTCTCCGGAGAGTGGAATGGAGAGAAGGTCACACAAGCCTACCCTTCGCACTGCCTGGATTATATGAGGCCAGATGCCTTCAGGCAGCCAACGTACAATAATTTCATTTTACTCTCTCTCTCTTATTATGCCTAGGGATGGATCTTGCTTGAAATTTCATAAAATCTGTGCCAGTAGATATCTGAGATTTGATTTTGATAGCTTAGTTTTAGAATTATAAACATGCTTTTTCCATTTAATTAAATATTACAAACTTTTCAGAGCATCCGAGTTGAATCTTGTCTTAAAGGGGGGATAAGAGAAAGATAATTAATTGTTGAGTTTCATTCCGCCTGCTGGCTCGGACTGTCAATCAACCAAGGACCAACCAACCAAACCCAAAGCATCAGTATCTGACTACTTACAACACTGTAAAAAAAAAAAAAAGTTGGGAAAGCTTATCATTTCAAGGCAACTGCCTTCACTGGATTTTTGAGTTTTGAATCATACTCAAACTCTAAGTTTTCTTCTTTAGATGAACTTGAATCTTTGCATTTCAGACACCCCCAAAAAATTATATTTCAAAAATGGCAGTTTGGAGTGTCTAAAACTCATTGATTCAAGTTTATTCAAAGAGGAAACGTAAATTATCTTAACAAAAGATTATTAGTTGGTAAAGAGTTTGAGTTGGGCTCAAAACTCAAAAACTACCTTCTCTAGAATCACTTACCCCACCTTTAAACAGCCTTACAATCACTTTGCCTAAATAAAATATTGCCTGACAATTTTAAAGTCTGCTGATTTCATTATTTATATCAGCAAATATCTCTTAAAAAAAGATCAAAACCAAGTAGTTGTTAGCAACTTTTAAAGGACCAGTGTGTATGATTTAGTGGCATCTAGTGGTGAGGTTGTAGATTGCTACCACTGAATACTGCTCGCCTCCAGTGTTGCCTAATTGGGCAGTTTTCCTCCCAAGTGGGCTGTCTTGGGTTGCATTGCACAGAGTAAATTGGGCTTGAGTGGGTAGTCAGGGTTTGGGCTGGTTTATAAATGCATTAGACATGACAGTGTTTTAAAAATATATTCCTTAGTTTTGCAAAGACATCCTGTCACTTAACACAGCTTTCACATATTTTTTTCATCATCCACGTGTATCTTATCCTATTAGCACACATGAGCTGTGGTGTTTTAGCAAATCACAACATTACATCATAAACACAGTATTTCATGTACTAAGTTAGATAAAGCCTGTTACTTCTGTTTTTTGAGCTGTTCTTTTATTTATTATTTTCAGAAAATAGTTTAATAGCTGCACTGTAGCCTTCTATCTGCTCTCTAGTGCACTTGTGAACACTTGAATTGTTGTTTTATTATTACGTTGTACTGAAAAATCACTCACGATTCCTTATGAGTTCATTTGTAATGTTTATTATGGATAATATTTGGGCGTTTTTGTGTGGTGTGTGTTTTTTTAATCAGCTTTTGAGCCATTACTGGGCTGGAAAACACCATACCAATCTGGCAAAACTGCTTGCGCCTCACCCTCCTCTTCTGACATGTAGGAGAAGCTACGGCGGCCGCAAAACTCATGAAAAATGTGAAAAGCCGTATCATGAGTCAGTGTTTTCTTTGTCCGTTCTGGGGTTCTATAAAAACATGGCGGTGCAACATGGCAATATCCATGGAGGTAGATTTAAAAGGGCTCGTTCTAAGGTAATGTATGAATGTTATGTTCCATTTCTGCCATGTTCTGCTGTAAATCTTGCACACTGGACCTTTAATACTCGACTCTCTCTGCTTGTGCAGGCTCAAACCCTACATGTTGCTACTACAGCAGCAGAGCGCCTCTCATGTCTCTGCCAATCCACTTCTGTCTAATGAGAATCCAGCTGCGCGGTGCTGTGGTCTAACGCACTGTTTCTCACCTCATCTCCTCATGCCTCTGTGTGTTTGTGTGTGTGTGTTGTTTTCCTGCCAGCGTCGGGGGCTCCGCCATGTTAAAAGGGGCCCAGCCTGGGGTCTGAGGGTTTTATAACCCCGTCTGCCTTCAGTAAGATTCAGCCCATAAACTTAACAGTCTGAACCGCATCATAGTGGGACTCAGCCCACAGTCTTTCACTCAGCTCCAGGCAGCGTATTTATTATTGCACAAACACACACACAAATGTTCTTGCATACAAAAAAAGGCATCTGCACACAAAAAGAAGCACACAAACCTTAGACCCTATTAGTCTCTATTTTTAAACTAAATGAGTTCCAAAGCAAGCTGCTGATGTTGTTGGCCTGAACACAAAGTAATTTGGATCCAAGCTGCAGTCAAATTATGACTGAGTTAAGTTAGGCATGTTACGATGCTAAACTAAAAGAGCCTGACGCCAGACAAGTATAGCCCCGAGGTGTCTTGGAGCCCATTTTCACATTAAGCATGGAAATATGACTTCATACGCATTCGCTATGTGCTGCCTAAGATGTGGTTTTTAACAGACTTCTTCACCTCGTCTCTCTATATATCTTTGAGTGTGTTTGTTTATTTTAATTATTCGCACAAGAGCTTTCAGTCAACCAAAAAATATAAACACACCACTTTTGTTTCCGCTCTCGCTTTTGGAGTAAAAGATCTGAGACCTCTTCTGCGCACACAAACGACCCATATCTCTCAAATTTACTTAACAAATTTGTTAAACTGTCGTTTTCCAAGATAATTCAATCCACCTGACAGATGTGGCATATAGAGTTAGTGATTAAACATCATGATTATTGCACAGGTGTGCAGTTTCATCCTGAAAAAAAAGACATTTATTATAAAACTGCACGTTTTGCAGCGACCTTTTCTTGTGACTAGTCCAACGCACACCTGTGTCATAATCATGCCGTTTAATCAGCATCTCTATATCATCTTGTTTGATCTTGAAAAATGAAGACATTTACTGCAGGAATGGAACATTTCTGAACTGAACTGTCGCCTTGTTCAGTAGTAGAGAAATTATGGACTGATGTAACTGAGTTAATAAATGTTCATATTCCTCAAATATACTCACAAGAACTACACAATATATTGTCACCTCAGCCTTCCTCTCTGTAAAGAAGACAATACTTAGGAATTGGAACAGCCATAAAGTGGACTGCTATAAAAAAAAAAATGACTAGCTGAAGGACTTCTTGGACTTATTATCGATGGAAAGTGCAGCCTTAATTCTTAAAGACTCTGATAATGGGCTGGGAGCCCCATGGACTGATTAGAAGAATGTTAGAGAATATTTGAATAATAGAATAATAACCTGAGAATGAAGTACGATGAATGCTTGCATGATTATAAGTAGGACCTGAACTGATGTAAGCTGCAGCTTTTGGCTTTGATTTTGACCAGATCAGTGGTGGTTAAAACCGCCCTGTCATCATCATCCCGGAACTGCTCTGTGTGTTCCACCATCTAGCAGCACCACTGTTACTGTGGTGGTGTGTCCAAGTGTCACTCTCTGTGTCTGCTGGTCGTGTCTAGGAGGGAACCCAAGATTTGCAAAACTCTCACAAGATTTTCTCATGTTTCGGTTAAAATGATCACTCTCGTGGCCCTTCTACACACTGTGACTGCTGTTGCCTGCTGACAGGCATGGATAGTTGGATTGATGACATTAGAGAGCGTCCCTCAGTAACTGATGACGTAATCTGACTGCCATTGGTCACTTACTTCAAGCAGCATCACAGTGTCCACGTCTACGTTTTCAAAGTCCCTGGGAAACAACAAAAACACCTATGAGCTGCAACCTACATGCCAGAAACAGGAAGATTTACTCCTGGGATAGTACCAACGTAAACAAGCTAACAGCTGCTACCAGTGATATAGTCATTTTAATGCCAGAGCTCGCCTCCCGACGTGCAAATATTCCACCAAAACAAGTTCCCCCTTGACACAGCAGCACTGTTGCTGCATCTTGAACATAGTGCTGCCCAAGACATTTTTGGCTGGTTTAAAGAAATGCAAACAAGGTAGGTACGTTTCTGGATGGCAATAATGACATTCTTCAAATTTTCCATAGTATTTAGACGTAGGTTGAGTCAAAAGCCAGAAATAGATAATGGAGAAAAAGGGAAAAAACGTGAGCAGCACTGTGTAATATATATATATATATATATATATATATAATATATAAATGAAATCCTGTTTTCCATAGTTATTCAAAATTTTCAGGAACAAGGTTTGTTGTGTTAATATTCTTGATTCTCTTCTGGTGAACACCTTGGTCCTCTGTATGCCTAAGTGTATGCATCGTCTCAGAGGGGGGCACACCTCATGAAGTAGAGGCCTGTGTACTTTGCATTCTGTTGATTTTTCAAACAGGAAGTTTGTTGCAACTGTTGGAGCAGCCGAACTGCACAGGTTCTTCCAAACTTCCTAGACATCGTTCTCAAAAGTAATGTTACATAAAAAGTAAAAGTTGAAAACTGTATACATCTTATGAAGCTTGCATACTGTGGGGAGATGCCACTGCAGCAATGGTGGCTTGTTTACTTAAGGTACTTCCCTGGATTCGTCCATACACCTACATGACTACCTCTCCCAGAATCCCAGGGGGGGCTGGCTTTCCTGGGGTGCAGGGTATCTGATGTGCTCCCACAGGAGAACTGAGCCTTCTTCAGTTTTAATGTCATTTGTATTGTATGATTTTATGATTTTTTTCCCCAGGAGGGCAAAGTCATGACTTGCTCTGCTCTGCCTCTGATTGGCTTGCCCTGATTTTCTAACCTTAACTATAATCAATACTTCTCACGCCTAAACCTAAACAACCTACCCAATGAAGGGAATGAGCACTAGCCAATCAGACGCAGAGTATGGTGGGTCATGACTTTGCCCTCCTGAGAAAAAAGTTGGTATCTGCAGCAAGTGAAATAGCCACAGTTCAGTGCCTAATAAATGTCTTTTTTGTGGATGGGTTACCTTGGCAAAGGAGAAGTGCTCACTGACATGGATTTTAACAAATTTGTCAACAAAATTTGAGAGAAACTTTTTCTGTGCAAAGAAATCTTAAAAGTTTTACTTCAAAGTGTTCATATTTTTATTGAATGTTTATATGTGTATCAAAAGTTCAGAATGATCAATTACTGAAGGGATAAAGTTTGGAAGTTGTTGTACTGCCAGCATCTGTTTGAAGTGGATAAGGATGTATCAACTGAATACAAATGGTGCATCTGTGTTATGAGTGAGGAGCTTTTTCTTGCCTTGTGTTTAGATTAATGACACTTTGCTCACCTTGTCGGAGTAGGGCTCCTCCGTGAGATCGATGCCTTCTGCCTCCAGCCGTTGTTCCAGGAGGGTGAGCAGGTCGGGACTCATCTTGGCATGGGAAACCTTCCTTGCAACAGGCACCTTGCCTCCCAGATCTGACAGCCACGGAGGCTGCACTGCTGGCGGAGTGCCTGGCTCCTCGCCCATGGACGAGGCAGATGAGGTGGCACAGGGGCTGGCGGGGGTGCTCGGAGTCTTGGCGGGCAGAGCGGGAGCACTCGGGCTGCTGCTGCTGCTACGGATTATGGGGCTACTGGGTGGGAACGGGTGAGGGAGTGGGTAGGGGAGGGGGTGGGAGATGGCGAGGAGGGCAGGGAGAGAGGAGGGTGACGTAGGCCGTTTGGCAAGTCTTTCCTTAGACTTCTTGGCAGGAACAGGAGGAGGGACTGGAGGCTTTTTGGGGTGAGTCCGGATGACCCTCTCCCCGCTTGACTCAGGGGGACTTGGGGTAGGACTGGAGAGTGGCTCTGGAGGGTTGGGGGACTGGATCGTGCGACAAGGTGGGCGGAGAGGCAGCTGGGAGGGAACGGGCGGTCTGTCGGCCCTTCCTCTTGGGCTCACAGGTGGAGTCCCGTTCTGCGCCAGGGGACTCTCCTCTCTAAAGACCTTTGAGGGGCTGCTGTTGTCTGATTTGGGTCTTCCTTGGTGAGTTTAAGCTCCACACCCAGATCCTTCTGCTCAAAGTTCTCCTCCCAGTGCAGATCTCCGAGAGATGGGAGCGTTTCCAGGGTCCAGTGGGCTGCGGGGGCCCGTCCAGGTCCTCACAGCTGCGGCTGGCCGGGATGGGGGACCGTCTCTGGGCTCTGCGCAGCCCCAGCAGGTTAAAGCCCTTCAGGGAGGGTTTGATGAAGAAGCTTTTTGGGAACTTTGTGCGCTGGTTCTTGCTGTTCTGTTGCAGAGCCTCTGTGGAGAGGGTCATGGGCAGGGTGGGGTAGTCTGGAGACTGGAGGCCTGCTGAGGAACGACTGGAACGGGAAGTCTTTCTGCTCTTACCTGCAAAATGAAAACATTTATCCTCTTAGTCATGAGATTTTTACATGTTCAACTCTAGTGTAACCAAATTCTTTGACAGTTTTGTTTTTTTCTCTTTTGTAAAAGTGGGAGCAGGGAATATGTCACTCTTTAGCTGCCTACAACCATGTCTCCATGAACGGGACTGTTGGATTATTTGATGTCAGTTGTATGATGTACTTGTAGATGGTCGCTGTATTAACTACAGTAGATGCCAGTTGACACACCCCCACTAGCACGGAAACACTGCATGACAAGAAAAGATTTTCAGCCCAATAAATGCCCAAAACATCACTAATTCGCAGCAGTCCACAGCTGTTTATACTTCTGTGGACACAACCAAACTCCATAGGTGAAATCAGTCATTTTACCTCACAGAACATGGGAGTTACTGGTGTACCACTACCTCGATCTGTTAGTTTGTTTGTGTTATTGGTGACTATGGTAAATCCAAACTGTCCTTTAAAACACCAAAGTCACCAATTAACACAAACAAACGAAAAAAATGAAGGCAACAGTGAACCAGAAACCCCCGTGTTCTGCAACATAAAATTAATGATTTCGCCTAAGGGTTTGGCTGGCTCGGAGAAAGTGGAATTTGGCTTGTATAATGGCAGTTTCCTGCTGGAAAAGGATGTCTGATTGCAAAGTGAAGCGGTGGAAATATTCTAAATATAGCATACACTTCAAGCGATATTGATTTTTTTAGGTGGACCTTTTTTTAAGTGGCTAAAATACCTTTTGCTGCTGACCCTGTCCGTAGCAGTACACTGCTTAGCATCTACTGTAGGTAATGCACTGACTATCAATATGTGCCTCACAGAGAATAATCAGAACTATCATTTTAATATGATGTTATAACATCCATATTAATAAAATGCCAGTAATGCATTTTGGCTGCTTTTCATCCACACTGTTTTCCTTTATTTATGTTTCCTTTGAATGCTGCATATTTTGCTACAGAAAAGGAAAGGACACAGTATCTATGACAGAGTGACATAATACATAAATAGTCTGGATCATGTATGTTTGCATCATTGGAACGCACGCTCACAACTTATTCTTAATGAGTCTGCCAGACCCAAGTTGTTTGAAAAACATTCTTATTGTTTGAGGCTTATCTGCAATCCACACAGTCAAAATTAGACAAATGTTTATGGAGAAGGGGTGGAGTAGTGCCACTGGGATAAGATAAGCTCTTTGATTCATGAGCAAACTGGCTGATTTGTTGTTGTCGTCATAGCAGCAATTCCAAATACAGATATCTGGACGGGACGGGACGATTCAGAAAACACTGGAACAAAAAGGCTGAAGCAACTTACCATCTATCCTCTGGCTTACAGAGCAGAATGGATGCATGAAATGGATGAGTGCCACAGAGTGTGGCCTGCCAAAGAGTTTAAATGGTTGGATGACAGGAAGAAGTTCAATAGATGGAATGTCATGAAAGATCTTAACGGTTCCCAGAAATGGAATTAAAAAAAAGTTAAGGATATTGGTGTCTGCTATGGCCAATTAGATGCAAGAGATTACAATAACTTAAATTACATGACAGTTCCAAGAAATACTATTTACTTTAATTACCACAGTATGTTAATTTTCATCAGAAAATCAGATAACATCAGAGCAGAGCAGAATGAAGGCTGCTGACTGTCTGATAAAACACACTTTAAAATAATTAAAAATTTAATACAAGCTAAGACAAAGCATGACTCACAATGATTTTATACATGAATTATTGCAGGATGCATCATGAAATTCTGCTGCTCACCACTAAAAATGATCAAGTCACTATGACTTTATGGGTTAGGTTCACACTCAAAATAATATCCTATCTCTCTCTCTCTCTCCTCTCTTCATAGCTCAACAAATAATATCTAAAGGTATCCTTCTAATAGATGTCCTTGTGTTGTCCTTTCACAAAACGTAGAAAGTAGATGTGTAAAAAAAAATTTGGCTAGGATAACACTGCAGCTACACCAAGCAAGACTTCCTGGAAAGAAAAATTCCCGGTTCTAAAGTAAAGTTTTAAAGGAAGGGGGCATGCATTTTGTATAATCTGCTAGGTCGAATTTTGTTTTAGCATGGAAAAAAATTAATGAAAGAAAGAAAACTGATGAATAAAGTTCATTCCAGAGGGGCGGCTTATTCTGAATTCTTTCCTGTGAATAAAAAGTAAAATAATATTATAATAATAATATAAGTATTTAATGTAAAAATGCTGTTACAGTGTAGTTTATGTTCATTAAAGTTTAAAGTCACAAACAAATTCTCTGAAATGCACATTTTTTTGGTCTAGAAATCCTCAAAGTTGGCAAATATGGCCTGAAATAATCTTTGAGTAACTGGAATCCAGCTAATCTGACCACGTATCAGTTAACGTATGAATGAGAATGCATTTGGAAGTAACTGTGAATTAACATTCCTTAAGTGATGGTGTATTAAGGTTGAGCTAATGACATAAAGTCATAGTAACTTGATCATTTGTTGGTGATGAACAACAGGAGTACAGGATGCATCATGGATGCATTACATCAATGGTTCTCAAACTGTGGTGCGGGCCCCCCTGGTGGGGCACAGAGCCACTGCAGGTAGGGTGTGCACGACCAGGGTAAAACTATGGAGTGAAACTAAGTTGAATTAAAATGATTTATGCAGGGGAAACAAACAAACAAACAAGAGTTTGCTGATGCTAATGTTCTGAACTTTATTGCTCTCAAATTCAGCTTGGACCCTTTTGTATTCGTAGCTTCCCTGATCAATGTCAATGAATGATTCAATTTAATTTAAGATATTGTAGGGTGGGGGTGTAACTTTTTTTTCAGCTTCATGAAGTGCAGCATCCCAGAGAAAGTTTGAGACCCCCTGTTTTAAATCATCATGAGTCATGCATTACTTTAATGTATGATTTGTTGCCCTTTTGCAGGAGAAGGCACTTACCCTAATTGTTGCTACTGAACATAGGCCTACTTTGTAGCTCGGAGGGTAGATTGATCGGTTTTATTGATTCAGAGAAGAACCTTTTCAATTAAGTGAGTCAAAATTCGTTGATTTTGATGGTTATGTATTTTATAAACCACTAAAACACAGTGTGGTGCTGTTTCCTTTGTTGTTGCCTGTTCTTGTGATAAATGTAGAAATAATGAATGATAAAGACCATCGATGTGTAAATTGATCACTTTGTTGAAATCTGAGTATCAAACATCTGCATGTTTGTATTGAAATAAACACGTGAACATGTAAGGAAGTAAAAGATGTGCTATTATATCTAACTATTTTTTTTTTTAGAAATAATTATGAGACGAATGCCCCTTTTTTTAACTTGAGCATCAGCCCCCGTAAATGTCTTACAAAAATCAAGTCACTGTTTATATTAAAATTACTTTCAAGAGAAAAGAAACATGGTGTTTTCAAATCAATAAAACATCCAGTTAAACCCATTTTTGCATCATGATGATCACTGACTGATTATCATCGTTAACCGCCTTATACTAAACTGACTAATGTGTCACCACATTAATGTTTGCACATGAAAACGATGAGTGAACACTGATAGATTACAGAAGTCATTTGATGATATGAGGAAGAATTACTACATGTAGTTAGCAGAAAAACTGATCAAATGCATGTATGTTAAAGGGACAGTTCACCCCCAAATCTAAAGTGCATACTTTTCCTCTGGCCTGTTGGGTTATTTATCCAATTAGATAGTTTTGGTGTTTTTTCTAGCAGGAAGAAAGCAGTTTCAGTAGATTCCACCATAGAAAGAAAATAGTCCCTACATGCTTACAACAAGATTTGTGGGTTAACTTGAGTAAAAGGGTCATGATTTCTGGAAACAAAGATTACTGTTGAGTTTTTCAAATTTTTATTTTATCTCCAAAACTCTGCAACTCACACCAAACCAATCTAGATGGATAAATTGTGGTACAGGCCAGAGGAAAAATATGCATTTTAATTGGGGTCATCTCTCTCTTTAAAGAAAGGTCTATTGATTAAAAAAAAGCATACATTCAGGGCTCTACAGTGACTATTTTCCCCCCAGAAGGAAAAAAGTTTGAAAGACAGCGTCTGCAAATGATTTTTTAATTCCCTTCTATTATTTAACTGAAACGTTTTCCTTTGCCAATTCTCTACACTGATAAATATTCATAAACATCCATTAATATACAGTAATATATTCATGATTTTATGAATTTGCAAAAGTAGAAGGACTGTGGAACCCTGAAACTTCAAGAAGAAATACAGAATGTTTACTAAATGTTATGCAGCTGGTTAAACGTTAAGTGTTTAGTGGCATGGCAGGAAAAAACAGACAGGAAAAAAAAAGGAGGCGAAACATAAAAATAAAGCAAGCAGCACCAGAGTCCTTTTTTTTGTTTTTTAAAGAAGTGGCTTTTATTCCACAACTTAAATCTCTACTGTGGCAGATTGCACGCTTTAACTGCTGAACCTGAATGACACATAACACACATAAAAGGGAAACCCAGCAGTTACACTGGAACCCAAACAGTTATAGAGAGAAGACAAGAAGTTCGACAAAGCAGTGATTTATGAGTTATGGAGCTGTTAAAAAGAATGTAGGAGAAAGAAAGCATACAGTCTTGTGGCGCAGGAGAGAGCAAAAATAAAACAAAAATCTCACAAATAAGACTTCAATAATCAGAACTCTCTTACAATCTATGCACTACAATTTAAAAATATTTTCATCCACATGTTTTTTTTTTTGTTTTTAGGCACATACTGTCGGATTGTTTGTGCAACATGGTCACTATAAACACAACGAAAGTGACAAACTGAAAGTATGAAGATGGCAGCTGTGATAGTACATGTTTTAAATCAGCCTACAGAATCACCACTGCAAAGAAACAGGCATTTATTCACATGCTACTCCTCAAGCTCTTTTTTTTTCTATTAAAAACACTTAAACCAAATACTCTCTGGGCCCATAATCATCCTCCCGATATCCTTCTATCATCATCAGCCTCGCATCCACAGGTGGGAGAGCTGGGAATCTGAGTCCATGACTGGGCAGTGAGTTTGTTCTCATCAGAACAGTTCTGTGCTTTGGGGAGAACCTCTCCCTCTGTCCTCCCAGCACTGAGGGGTGGACTAGGCTTAGTGGTCTTGGACCTGGTTCCCTCTCAGCTACAACTGGACTTTGGCACTGACGACACAGAATGCCTACGAGATGGAAAGAGCGGTGAAGAAAGTGGAGTGACAGGACAGAAAAAGTTGTTATGACCCTACACTCTTAGAAATAAGGGTTCCACGTAGGTTCTTCCTGAAGGGCAGGGGGTCTATCCAGAACCATTTGCTTTTGAAGGGTTCATCAAGGCTTCTTTGAAAGACTACAGGTTCTATTAAGAACACTTTTCATCTAATGCAACCAAGGGTTCTTTGTATCACAATAAAAAGGATTCTCAGACAACCCTAAGAATATAAAAGGGTTCTTGGTGGAGCCCCCCGGGTGGATTCTAGATACACCCTAGGAATATAAAAGGGCTGACGTTCTACCCAAAACTATTTGCTTGTGGAGAACCGTTCGTCAAAGTTCTTTGTAAGACTAAGGGTTCCATTAAGACACTTGTTCCAATGCCTGGTATTTGTCCCCATGATGAAAGGTTTTTAGAACCCTGCTCCAACACACCTGATTCAAATGATCAGCTCATCATCAAGCCTCCACAGAAGCCTGATAATGACCTGATCATTTGAATCAGGTGTGTTGGAGCAGGGAAACATCTAAAACATGCAGGGCAGGGGGCCTGAGGACCAGGATTGAGAAACACTGCATTAAGACCACTTTTTATCCAATGAACCGGTACTTTGTATCATAATGAAAAAAGGGTTCTGGTATAACCCCCTAGGTTGGTTCAAGATAAAACCCTGGGAATACACATGGACTGAGGTTCTACCCAGAACCATTTGCTTCTGAAGAACCCTTTTGTGAAGAGAGACTTTGTCAAGGGTTCTTTGTGGGACTAAAGGTTCCACTAAGAATACTTTTCATCCAGTGAACCAGTTCATCAAGGGTTCTATGTATCATAATAAAAAGGGTTCTCAGTAGGACAGTTGAACCATTCTGAGCATTTCCATCAAAAACTGGTTCCAAACCTGAAACCTGAAACTGGTTCCAAAGCTGAAAAGTTGGTTCCCAACTGGAACCAAAAAAAAATCGCAGGTATCAGGTCAAGAGCCAGAACTTATTTGGTGGAAAAGGGCTCTCTGTGGGTTCTAGATAAAGCCCTTGGAATATAAAAAAGTTACTGGTAGAGCCCCCGGGTGAGTTCTTGTTAGCGCCCTAGGAAGGTGGAAAGGTTCTGGATAAAACTCTCAGGGTTCTTATTGGTCTAATTACACCATAGAAGGGTTCTCAGTCGAGCCTCTCATAGAGAATGGGTTCTAGTTAGCACCTTTATTTCTAAGAGTGCAGAGGGGTAAATGTGTGAGGTTTCGGGGCAGCTAAAAGGAGCTGTCTGATTGGCAGACGCTGGTCCAGAGGAGTGAGGTGGGTGAGGTGTTGCATGGCGAGAGATGGAGCAGAGGTGGAGGCCCACAGAGGGAAAAGGTGAAGGAGTCACTGCGGCACTACAGCAGGGCTAGACTAGACCAAGACTAGGTCTTCACAGGGCTACAGTCCCAGTGGACCTTGGGCAATGGCGGTCTAGACTACGCAAAGCTGTCATTACCATTCTCCAGGTTCTCATTGCTCTCGTAGCAGCCGGAGTCTCGCGGGGAGTCTCCCACCAGGCCCCGACCCTCGGACAGCAGCTTCTCCTGGGAGCCCGACAGGCCGCTGCGCTCTGGATCACTGCTGCCTGCAAATACAAAGACACAGAAAATAGAAACATCATCAACATTAGGGTTGAATCGGGTCTATAACTCTTTGTTGGAAGGACGTAAAAATCCCTTCTGCTGGTCACTGGCCTTAAGAGGTGTCTGCATGCCTTTTCTTTGAGAAAGCTGCAAAAAGGAGTTTTTAACTTGTTATGAAAGTGTCAGTTTGTTACAGATGCCACAATATGACCCACATAGGTTCACGAGACTATTCGTGAGAGGATTGGATATTTCTGTATAGTTATTTTTAATGCCTGCCACTGGGTTGGATTCTCCGTGAAATCAGATAAATGAGCCTGTGTTTACATTTTCCCAGACAAAATTATAGTGAGTAGTACGTTAGCCAGTTAAAAAGAAGCAGGAGGGGATTTTAATTTAGATAATTTCATTTTTACTGTTGTATTGTGTGATTATTACTGTGAAAACACTACCGCTTTTGTCCACAGGGGGCTTCAAAATCAGCAAAATATGAAAGTTCCTTGTAGTAGCTTTAACACAGGCAATGAGAGAGAAATCAGGCAAGTTTCACCCGAATGCACCAGAAGGATAATTGATTGTTGAGTCTCATCCACAGGACATACCATCCTGAGCACAGCGAAATAATGAGAAAATAAGAAGGTGCAGGTGAAGGGTGGGGTCTCTGCGGATGCAGGCACCGCTACACACTTCTGGTGGATCATGGGTGATACAGAGGGATTGTTTTCATATGAGACTATGCGTTGTTTTTTTTGGGAAATCCCTGCATAGTTTGCCTTTAAAATCCTAGAGGAGGGTTTCCGGGAAAAGGGAGCAGATTTTGGTGAGAATTCCCAGTTATAGCCAGGATCGTCATTCCAGGTCATTAACCCTCATCAAAATACAGATGTGACACATCTGTTATAGAACAAGGGAGCTTGAGGGCATTAGAATCATCACCAAAGTCTGTCTATCTATCAAAGATGTGCAGGATTTTTTGTTCTGCGTCTACTTACTGTCGTACTCCTGCAGCAGCTCTACAGCGGTGAGCAGTACGGCTCTGTGCTGAGGATCTCTGATGTTCAGCTCATCCAGGTCCTCCTCCTCCAGCAGCTTGAACGTGTCCAGGTCCTCGTAGCCGTTGAACAGGAAAGTGGGCATGTGCTCCTGCAGGACAGAAACGTCACGTCTAAGTTTAAAGTTTCTTTTGAAAAAGCTAAGAATGATGGTGTCTAAAGAGGGGTTACAAAATACACTAGACTGAAGAAAAATAAACTTTGGACGTGAGTCATGAGACCAGAGACAAAAAAAAAACTATAGGCTAAGTGGGTAATATACATTAAGTGCAAACATAAGTGGGTACACACTTGTCATCTGCTCATTATTTTCCCATTTCCGTTGTGTATTTTTAAACCTCTGGTGGGCCAAATCTAAACTGCTATTTTGATTTTTAGATTACTTAAAGCCCAGGCTAAATCAGTTATGGTCAGGCTTGGGGAGTAATGGATTACATGTGATGGAATATCATAATTAGAATAGAGGTAACTGTAATCCATTACAGTTACAGAAAAAAGGATGTAATTACATTATTTTGTCTTTAAATCAGACAAGAGGAACAGCATCAGAGTACAGGGCAAGTTCTGCCTCCAATTCAGAAAATACAATCATCATCCAGAGACTCAGCATCTGCTTTAAAGAATTATTATTATTATTACACGGACCAACCATTAATGTCAGCTACACAGACCAATCGCTAGCGGTAGTTACACAAAACAACCATTAGCGTTTGTTAAACAGACCAACCGCTAATGTTAGCTACATAAAACAACTTAGCTACACAGAACTCCAGTGTGAATAGCATACTTGACAAAGTACATTTAATCACACATAATCACCGCTATAGCTGGACAAAGAATAAACCTAACAACAAACATAAAACATTATATCAGGCTCAACAATTTCACCATATTTTGTATTGAGGTAATTTAAAAGTAACACAAAGTAATCAAGTTACATTACTTTAATATTGTGATACTTGGGCTATGTGACTGACTACATTTTTATCAAGTAAAAGTCAACTGTCCACACACTTTAATATGGCACAAACTTTTTCATGTTGACAGGCATATGGAGTTGTAGCAAAGTTATCAAGTTAGCCTGACCAGTCCTGGAGTGTGTGGCCACAAGCCGGAGCTATTCTAGCCGTGACCAAAGTGGCAAACAGGACTTGAAAGGGAAACCCGCCAACATAACGTGGAAACAAGAAGAACTGAAGGTGGAACGACTACACCACAGACGACAGAGTTTTACACACCAGCACAAACAAAACCGAAGCTTTTCACCCAAACCACCGTGTTATCTGAGAGGGTACAGACTAAAAAAGTTTAAAATCTAGAAAACGCCCTGTGTGTGTGCACAGTCAGCTGTTACCATCACTCAACACACTCATAACTGCTTCCACTTTGAATGTTGCTGTGACCCACACACACTTTGTTGGACGAACACATAGACTGTGTGTCACCAGCGAGACCATCAATTACAATGGTGGAGTCCACAGCGGAGAACTGTGTGTCTGTTCTATTTCTGCTGGATGCTGCAGGACTAAACAAAGGACCACCAACTAACACAAACACAGGCAGCCGGGGCCTCTCACTCACACTATCTTTTGTCTTTTTTTGGGCCAGACGAAAAAACTCAAACATGATCCAAATCCAAAGATTATTTTGGCAGAGAATCCGTCGGCCCGAAAGTGTGGAGATTTACACTTTATGGTCGCAGACAGGCACTGCCGTTCATGTTTGTGCCAAATTTTGGCTTGCCAGTTTAACCAAATGTTACCGAGCAGTTCTAAAAGCACACAACAACAACATTCTCTCTCCTTTGATCTATGACAGCTAAATCATAACTCATATCGTGTTTATATAGCCTTTGAAGCTCCGTATCTGTGAACGTGGACGCTGCAAAAGCCAGAAACCTGAGAAGAAGAAACATCTACACTGCAGAAAATACCTGAGGCACTCTTGAGCAGATAAAGGAGCAGTATGTTATAATTACACGTCCAAAATTGAGTACTGCAGCCCAAATAGCAAGCTCAAGCATGCTGCAGGAACAATGCCTACTACCTGCCAGACTTCATTAACATATTGCTCAATTTAACCATTATAACAATCTTCTTCTTCTAAAAGATTATTAATGATTTCTTACAACTCATAAATGGACACTTACTCATTTGGCAAGTTACAGACGGGAATAGAAATGTCAAAGGTGGACATCGCAGCTGTAGCGTTGTTGTCTAATTAGTGAGTATTTTCAACTTTATATGTTTCTTTATTTTCTGATGACATTTCATGGTCATTTTATTATTTATTACAGTAAATATAGATACAAATAGTAAATATGTTAAATATTGTGTCATCTACAGAATTTTGCCCTTGTTTGACAAAAAAAAAAAACTGACAACAGGGTAACCAGAAATTATTCATAAGATTCATTATTCATTATTCATAAGATTCCTTGAACCAAATCTCAAAATTTGGCCATCGTTCACTTTGCTCAACCAATCTCCATTCGCAAAAACAGTAATTTTACCTTGCAGAATACAGGAGTTGCTGGACATCTTCTGCCTCAATCTGTTAGTTTGTTTGTGTTATTTTGTGACTTTGGTGAATCCGATCTAACAATTTAAAACGCTTAAGTCACACAATAACACAAACAAATGAACAGATCAAGGTACAGAAAGACCAGCAACTCCTGTGTTCTGCAGGGTAAAACTCCTGTTTTTGTCAATGGAGTCTGGCTGCTGTACAGAGGCTGATGTTTGACTCACATAACTATGGTTTTCTGTTGTAAAACGCTGTCTGACGGAAAGGTAAAGCTGTGAAAATATTCTAAATATAGCATGCACTTACACTGATATTCATGCTTTTAGGTGGGCCTTTTATTTAGGTGGCTAAAATACATATTCTTGCTGATCCTGTCCACAGCAGTACATTACTTTACGTCCATGCTGGTACTCCTCTCTGCATCTCCAAACTGGAAGCGTGCAAACCACCATCAACGAATCCAAACTATCCCTTTAAAACTAGTCCGAAAAGACTTTAAGTACTAAAGCTTTAGAAAAACAAGATAAATATTGGATGATTTATGTTATAATTCATGTTAAATTTATTTGCTGTGGACATGAAGGTGAATAACTGAACACAAATGGTGCTTAACGTGACCATTTACGTTGGGTCAGAGAAAACTGTGGGACTTCAATTTATTTTGACTTTTTTTTATTATCAGCAGGGCAAAAGTAGTTAAAATACCTGCAAACTGGAAATAGTTTCAGTTTGAGTTTAGTCTGACTCGCCCACTGCAGGAATCCGGTGGTGACTAGGGGGAGACGAGCGCTCTGCTGCAGTTGTAACACCCAGACTCACAGCTTAGGACGCCTGTGCTGTAAAATTAACAATGAACTCCGGATCTGTCTTTAATCTGTGACTTGGCCATTAGGCTGGCCGGAGATAAAACAAACAACCCACATAGTCTCTTTTTCTGTCTATTTGGGGAGGTGAGTCCCGCTGGCTGCCTGAGTGGGAGGAGATGATATCAAGCTCACAGCTATGAGTAGGTTTGGATGACAGATGCGAGTTATTTGTTGGGGCGTGGTTGTGAGAATGTGGGTGTTAATGTTTATGCGTCACTGTCAGATCAAACATCTCAAGCTGTGCAGGCTTTAATTTTCTGCACTATATTTATCTCTGTTTGTCTGCCAATGTGTTTTGAAGATATTTGGCTAAAACAATATTTTCATTCACTTCTTTAGTTTTGTTTTCTCCGATTTAGGTGCCAGATGGGTGGGGTTTCTTAAGGTGGAGAGTTCACTGGAGTTTACACAATGGACTCAATCAGTGTAGGTAAATCTACATAACTTAACAGACATTACGAGCTGACCTGAGGCCCTAAATCCTACATATTTGGTAATATGGCAACGCTGTCTTTCTACCTTGAGGTTGATGCGCTCCAGCAGCTCCTCCACCGATGTGGGTTTGGGTGGTCGGCCCTTCCTCCTCCTCCTCACTGGCCTTTTGGGCTTCTCCTCTTCTTCACTCAGCACATCCACGTAGATGAACTTGAAGGTGCCCACTTTGTTGTTCAGCAGGCCCATCCACGTTCCCATGGGCGGCTTACTGATGATGTCAATCACATCACCGCGCTGGAAAATCACAATGACAGGAATTTATGCATTTACATTTTGACCCTGTTGGTACATATATGGGCATATACTTATAGTTAAAACCTGCAAGTGCAAAATTGAGCCTCCAATCGCGATTAATAACGCTGCTCTTTCACTAAAAAGCTCAGTTTATATTACACTATCCGATCAGCCACGGTCAGTAATCAATACACACAATATTAAACCATTAATCAAACCAATAACTGACAGTAGACAACTTCAGACAACTTTATCATACTTTAGCAGTCAGCTAGCGTTTCTGTAGTGTTAAAAATATACCTATTAGAAGTTTCAATTAAAGTAGCGCTCTTCAGGCAAAATATTACACCAAACTCCCCTTTAAGAAATATGACATATTAACAATTTCTTACGTGTTCATAAAAACAAATGACTATAGAAACACAAGATAAAAAGTATCACATGTTGACAGTCTTCTTGTCAAGTTCGGCATCAATTTAATCCATGAAGATAAAGTGTATTTCTGCCCAAACCTAACATTTTGGATTTTGTCACCACAAGTCGGCCAGCTTCTCCACTGACTTACAACATAGTCCTTTTTTAGTATGACTAAATCTTTTTTCTATATACGTAAAGACAAATACAAAACAGATAACATTCACAATCACGCAAACTATATATATAAAAAAAAAACAAAATCAGACAAAAACAGAAAAAAAAAACACGACAGTTAAGGAGAGATTAGGGGAAGACTGGAATAAAATTTACACTGTTCATTAATTCACTTTAGACGACTAATAGGGAAATTGTTTTGTCCGTTGTTTACACCCAAGAAATAAATAACTAAATAAAATAACTGGGTTCTATGGTATGAGAGTACTGTATCCAACTGGCGCAATATGATGGGAATCTGCGTTCTTGCTAGTTGTACTATTTTAAAGGCTCAAAATTAAGATTTCTCACTTAAATAAGAGCTTGTTGTGGATAAGATACACATCAGATTAAACACAGACTCATAATTAATTAACTAACAGATTAATTTACCATCTATCATGTGTATGATGGTATTAGAGGATTTTATTTCGAACATTACCGAAGTAACTACCCTGTTTGTTGACTTCCTGTTTGATGTGAAGAGAGCCCACCTACCTTCTGATAATATTAAACATCTTTGATTTTCTCAGAACATCAAGGTGAGGAAAAGACTGACTTAAGAGTTTAACGACCACCTTACAGATGACTGCAGATTGCAGAACATTTTGTTTTCTCTTGTGTTTTTTTCTTTCCATGGCGGCAAATATTTTTCCTTAGCATGGCTCAAAGGTTTACAAATAGCTAAATAACAAAGTTGTATGATGAAAAAGTGGGGATTCAGAAGCACGTTTGTTCCACCAAGTCTAATAGTGCGTGAACAGCTGCTCCGTTTGCTCCACGGCTCCAAGCGCCGATGGGTATGTAGCTTGGAAAAACTGAACCGTTAAAGTTCAGAGTGTGAAACAGTGACATGCTCAGCTCTCCAACCAACCACTCTGGTCTGGAACGAGGCTACAAACAATTTTTGTATTTGATGTTTGTCCAGTAGAGCACTTCAATTGCACTTTGTAGCTCTCAAATATGAAAATGTTTAATGAACGGAGCCAACCAATCTGTCATCATATGCTTGAAGCGTAATAATATCTGCAAAGATGCAGCATGAATAAACTGTAGCGGAGAGTTAAAAAGCTGCGCGCACGAGTGAATTTAACTTTTAACGTGCATAACCAAATGTTGTACCTTCAGTTTGAGGGAGTCGGTGTCGTAGGGGCTGGGGGTGAAGTCCGTATGGACTCTGGCACGTCCACAGAACGGTCCTCTGTAAGGCGGCTCTTCGTCGTCGCCGTCCTCTGACTTCACACTTTCTCTGTTACTGGCTGACGAGTCGGTGGTGCTCACTGTCTGACCACCTGGACACAAACACACACACACACACGGACACTTACTAAAGCTGTTAAAGTCATCACTAATCACTTGTTGCCAAGGCATTTATAAGCACTCATTAACTCTATGTTTACTTTACTCGGTGTCTTCCTGGTCATGTTAATAACTTGCACTTATCGAGATGCTTTATAAGGCTAGATGTGGATTTATTTTTTTCTACATTTGTGTCTTTAACAGGGTCTTAAACACTTGTATTACAGATCCTGGGAGAAGCAGCGTATCTGCTGCATACTTCTGTCTGTATCTGAGGGAAGGCTGCTGAAATCATTGACGTGTGGGAATCTGAGAGCAAGACTTCCTACCTAATCATTACCGCATGTTTGCTGTCTGCCTGCATGTTTGTGTGCATGTTCCACGGCTTCGAATCGCTGTAAGACGGCCAAGTCTCGAAATGACGGAGAGCGTGTTATCCACAAAGACGTGGCGGAGACAACAGGTTGAAGTAATCAGAAGTTGTAATTAGATAAAAATGATCCGTGAGGTCAAAACACACTCGAAGAGTCTGTGAGATCAGAGCGCAGGAGGCAGCTGGTGGGACTGGAGTGTGATCCAGAGGAGAACCGTTCTTCATCACTCCACAAAAATCATAACTGGTTCACATGTAACGCCAGGAGCTGCACAAAGGTTCAGTCATCTGTACACTCTGAGAAATAAAGGTACCAAACTAGAACCATAAAGGGTTCTTTTTCTTGTCCAAACAGGAGAACCCTTTTTGGTTCATGGTAAAACCCTTGATAAAGGTTGGACTTACTTGGAAACCTTTCAGATAGTTCTACCTAGAATCCAACATAAAGGGTTATACCTAGAACCATCTGTGAAAGGTTTCACCCAGAAACCCCCATGAGAGGTTCTACAGAGAACCTTTCTTTGGTGTAATGGTTCCACTCAGAACCCTCTCTGAGGGGTTTAGTACAGAGCCCGTCCACCTTCTCAGGGTGCCGACAAACACCCATGCAGGGGGTTCTACTGAGAACCCTTTTATATTCCAAAAGTTTTTATCTGAACACCATACAGGGGGTTCTACAGAGAACCCTTTTATATTCAAGGGTTTTATCTAGAACACACCCAGGGGGTTCTACCCAGAACTATTTTATACCCAAGGGTTTTATCTTAATGATATAAAACCAAGGGGGTTCTACTGAGAACCTTTTAATATTCCGCTGAGGGGGGTTCTATTGAGAACTTTTTTTTTTTTTTTTTTTTACATCCAAGGTTTTTATCTAGATCCAAACAAGGGGGTTCTGCTGAGAACCTTTTTATATTTCGAGGGTTTTATCTTGAACCAAGGGTTTTATCCAGAACACACTCAGGAGGTTTTATTGAGAACCTTTTTATATTGCAATGGTTTTATCTAGAACCCACTCAGGGGGTTCTACTGACAACTGTCTTCTATTCCAAGGGTTTTATCTTGAACGCACTTAGGGGGAACCCTAACCCTTTTATATAATACATAGTACAAAGAACCTCTGATGAGCTCTTGACAAGAAGAGTTTTGCAAGGATTGTTGAAATCCTCAGGGATCTTTGGATGAAAGGTTCTTAATGGAATTCTTAGTCTTACAAAGGACCCTTGACAAACCCTTTCTTCATAAAAGGGATCTTCAGAAGCAAGTGGTTCTGGGTAGAACCTCAGCCCTTCAGGAAGAACCCTTTTGGACCCCTTATTTCCAAGAGTGAATGTATTTGAAATATAAAACAGCAAGAAGCAAAGTCATGAGCTCCCTCTAGTGTTAAACGTGGCTCAAAACAGGCTGAATTACAAACAATAAATAAATACATTTAGATTACTATCACTAATATACAATATTTTACACATATACAACATAAAATGTGCTGTTTGCTCCCTAAAATCAATTTAAAAATATTAGTCTTACAAAGCAGGTGTGTGTTTTCTGAAACAATGGCTTTTGTCTTACTCATTGAACTCTGTCCGCTGAGTGAACTGCGCAGACTTTCCACCGAAGCCTCCGGCCTTAAGCTTCGGCTTCTCCAGAGAGTCGGTGTCAGGCTGAGGGGACTGAGGGGAACCAGGGGCCCCATCCGGACTGGACTGGAAGACAGAAAGAGAGGGGGCGAGGGGGGGGCATGCAGATGGGTAATGAGAGGACATGGAGGGGAAGATACAAAGGAAATGTTGTGAAGTCAAGAGATGAAAGGATGTGAAAGAAGGAAAAGTGCGGTTAAGAGATTAAAATGTGGGGGAAATGATGGAAACAAAGAGGGTCAGAAAAAAGAATAAAGACGTGAGGGAGTGTGAGGGGGCTGTCAGTATTATTTCATCTTTACTGAAAAACAGGTGCACACGCACAAAAGTTTTCAGCACAAACGTGATTAAGATATTAATCAAAATTTACCCAACTGTCAAAACACACAAATTCAGGAAGATTAATTTAGCTTGTAAAGCCTCCTGAAAAAAAAAAAGTAAGCTGCACTATTTTATGAGCTTTATATTTACATTTTGACACTGTTGTCAAAAGTTTTTATGGTTAACTAAAACTAGGAGTGAAATAACAAAATAAACACAAGACTTAAGAAAATATGAAAAGCTACTGAAACTAAAATGGAATAAAAATATACAGACAATGGTTTTAGTTTTGTCTTAGTTCACATTTGTCAACACAGCAAGCATGAGGAGGCACTGTTGCAAATCTTTATTGAGACAGTGAGTCAATTTCCTTCACAAAGTGTTGTGTTTGTATTGTAATACCTATTCCTTTATCTTGTTCCTGACAATGATCTCCCATGCTTAATAACAAAAACTAAAGCTAATACTGAAACTAATAAAAACTAAACTAAAACAAAATATTTTTGAAGGATAAAAACTAAACTGAAACGAGCAAACACACTCTGGAAACTACACTGAACCGAAAACAAAGATTTAAAACAAAATAAAAACGAATGAAAAACACAAAACTAGAATAACTCTGGTGCAAAAGACTACGTAACTTGGAAAAACTGAAGCGTTAAAGTAAAAGAGTGTGCTTCACAACCAACCATTCTGGTCTGGATCAAGGCTACAGACTAATATATCTGAAGTTTAGCCAATAGAAGACTTTAGTTGTACTGTGTAGCTCTCAAAAATGAAAATGTTTGATGAATGGAGCCAACAAATCTGTCATCTGCACTATTTTTGTTTTGGAACAATAACCACTGAAGTTACTATAAATACAAAGGTTTTCTTTCTTTTCCTTGTCTGCCTGTCCTATCAGCTATAATTCATGGTCCACTGGTTTACACTAAAACGACATTCATCACTGAATTATGCTCATAAATGGGGAAAATATGTGGAGTTTATGAATGGTCATTAATAGAGGCCATAGGCTTGACCCATCCCACATGTTGGACCGTCTGTGATAACCTGATTATGTGATTAGGTGGCAATAGGTCTACTGCCAGCAGTTTTGAAACACAACGTAGCTTTGAGGGGAGCCCTGTTTTGCAGGTGTGGGGCGATATTGTACTCGTGCACATGCGTACATGAATGCGCCCACCCATGTGCAAAAACAGACTATCAATACATTTCAGTTCTGAGAGGCACAACAAAGAAAAATTATTTGCTGTTGCAATGTTTTTTTTAATCACTCTGCAGTGACAAACAATAAAAAGTGCCAATGCACAGTGGAGTGGAGCGGAGACGTTCGCTCAAAAGACGACGCACAGTGCGTAATGCATGTTGAGTGCGCCCCAATGCATGGATGGCCACAGCAGGAATAGGCAGCATTGTGTTTATTAGACACAAATGATGAGAAATTGTTATGTGCATGTTGGAAAGTGTTTCACTATAAGCCCACTATTTATTTCAGGTACTTAAACATATAAGAAAATACAACTCTATGCAGAAAAAAGATTTACAGATTATAGAGCTTCCCCCAAGTTTCTCAAATGAGGCTTATTTTTATTTACCTATTATTTCTATGTAATTCTGTGATTTTACTATTCATGACATTCTCACTTCTTGTTTCCTCATTTTATTGTTTGTATTGGTATTGTACTATTTTTTATTATAAAACTGATTTAAAAAAAAGGTAGATGTCTCACTGTCTGAACAACTTATTTGAACAGGGATTACAACAAATTATGGAAGTAATTATACCATTAAAGTGCTATATTACTTGACAGGGGTCAACACATTATTTTGCAAAAAATGTTGTTTAAACTTTAGATTTTGAGATTAAAGTTTTGAGGTTGAAGTTTCTAATAATGATGTATCAGGATGCTACATCAACATCTGCTGCACAGTTTTATTTATTTCAGTGATCCACTAGGTGGCATTGTGGTCTATAAAATGACCACGGTTGAGCCATCGAGACATGGCAGTTCATTTTTATTTTGCTCTCTCCTGACCAATGGCTCCATGACTCAATCCAGGATATGTGGGTCACAGCGTAGAGACCACCATGACGGACAGATGTTCAACTGTGCATCAATGACACAACATCAAACTGCAGGGACTGGACAGGCCGCTGGTAGGGCCACTGGATGCCCAGAAAAATCAGGCCATGGCAGATGAGACAGCCATTATACTCCCTCACACTTTAAGTCTCCATTTCCTAAGAGCTAGCCTCGGGGAGACTTGCATCACTCCATGAGCTCAGCATGAAGCACACACACTCCACCCTACACACTGAGCCCAGGGAGGGCCGAGCTGAGCAGAGAGAAATCCAAATGTGTGTGTGTCTGTGTGTTTTTAGTGCTCTCTGTTTATTCTGTAACTAACACAAATACTCCCACCCACTCACAGCCTGTGGACAGAATATGTGGCTTACACGGCAAAACATCCTCTAAATGTTTGCAGAACACGGGGAGCGTTTCTTTCTTTACAACTGCGCTTGGCTGACTGTTTCAAGGATTAAAGGAATAACGTGGATTTGTGGGACTGTTTATGTGTTAGCTGCTCCATTTCAAATAAAGCTAAGGTTTGACTGTGTTTATATGTGTCTCATTTGACCTGAAAACGAGGGAAACCTGCGCAATGTTGAATTCAGAGGTGGCAAAAGTACACAAATTTGGTACTTAAGTTTAAATACAGGTACTTGTGTAAAAAAAAAGTGTCTGGTAAAAGCAGAAGCATTGATTTAGCTTCTTTACTCAAAGTATAAAAGTGACAGAAGAAGTAGCCCTGTGAAAAACTATGAAGGACTACTGGCTGTTTCTGTGCAAAGCTAACTGAACCTCACCTTTTCTCCACACTTGAGGCTCCCTCTGTCTGTTTTGTCTTGATAACTCTTTTTTTTTTTTTTTGCCTTTTTTAACATCTTTTTTGTATTTTACATTGTTTTCATCTTGTTACGTCTTTTATGTTGTTTTTTCTTTTTTTATTTTGTCTTTCATGTTTTCTGCCTCATGTCTTTTTCGGCCTTTTACCTAATTTTTTTGTCTGGTGACGTCAATTTTGTCTGGTTACATCTTTTAAATAGCTTTCGTCCTGTTACGTCTTCTGCATAATTTTTCTTATTGTTACGTCTTTTTTGTCTTGCTCCATCTGTAATGTAATTTTTCTTCTTGTCACCTCTTTTTTCATTTTTTCTTATGTCTTTTATGTCATTTATGCTGTTTTTTGTCTTATTACATCTTTTTCATCTTGTTCCATCTTTTACCTCGATTTTCATCTTTTTGTTATTTTTCTTCTTGTTGTATATTTTACATCATTCTTAGGCATGTTGTGTCAATACGTTGTTTTCGCCTTTTACGTCGTTTTTCGTCTCGTTTCATCTTTTAAGTTATTTTTCATCTTGTTGTGTCTTTGGCATTCTACGTCTCTTTTTGACATTGTTTTTCGACTTCCGTCTTTTACCTCGTTTTTTTGTCGTTACGTCATTTACGTCTTGTTCCGTCTTGTTACATCTTTTGCTTCATTTTTCATCTTGTTACATCTTTTACGTCCTTTTTGTCTTGTTACGTCTGACATGTGTGATATGCACTGATGGGTAAAACAAGGTTTCTTGATTATATGATACATAAATAAAAATAATCATTAATTTCCCTCCTGCCTCTGGTTGAATGTTATCTGAACTTTGTACAAATATTTCCAAAATTTGTATCTGTGTGTTTTTGTGTGTTTATGTCTAACCTGCTCAGACAAGGAGCTGCTGTACTTCTTCGACATGCGTTTCCTCATCGTCTCCTTCACCGACTTGACCTTTTTGCCCAGTGAGATCCGAGACGTGGTGGGGGATTTGACCACTTCTCTGTATATGGCCTCCTGGTCTTTATTCTGTAATTAGGAGGAGGACGGGGAGAAGGGAAAAGGACGGACAGAGAGGAGGCCGATGAAATGGCGAAGGAGAAGGCAAGGGGCGGGGAGATCACAAAAACAACAGGATAAAAGGTGATTTAGTGTGACAGGAGGGTGCAGCTCATGCTTCTCACAGCCTCTTCTAATTTTAAAAGCTGCCAGCACTTACGTTGGCCTCCGAGCCCGTGTTGACCACATGGAGGGAGCGGTTGGACAGGTCAAAGCCTCCGAAGCTGCACGTTCTCTGCAGGGGGGCGGGAAGCCAAAACACAATCAAATGAGTCACATTCAGAAGGTCACGTTACGGAAACTCCCCATCCACACCCACCGAGGGTCAACTCACAATGATTCATGCTTGGCACAACACAGGCAACAGTGTGATTAATGTACATGGGTATATGGTTTGTATATATGCGAGGGCGTGATGCCATATGGGACTGTGGACAGCCAACAGACATGATGTAACACAAACTGTTATATGAGCTCCTCTTTAAAATTGCGAGTTACTGCGCGCTCCTAGGCAAATGAGCTGTTATATTGACTGTGCAGCACACGCAACGAGTTGCTCATATGCTTTAAAAGTTGAATCCCTGGAGGAAATATTGGGCAGAATAAACATTTCTTGATGTGGTTAAGATAAAATATATAACTGCACAAATGTACGTATATTCATTGCATCTCGTGGTTAATTATGAGAAATGCAAAACCGGGCTTAGTGTAAACATGCACAACATATAGGCTGGTTGCTTAGGGCCGACAATATGTTATTCTCATCAGAAACATTTTTAGAGAGAGTAAACTGTTTCTGCTGAGAGGACAGGGTGGTATGGAGATTTTTTTCTCTTGACTTTAGAGGACAGCAAGATAAGGGAAAGACACAAAGGGGAACTATGACATGAGAGGAAAAAGAGATCCAGCGGCCGTGTTACAGAAACTTCCTAACTTACAGATTGTATCTTAACTGTTTGGTAGCCATGGAAATTAGGGTTAGGACCTGATTTAAGGGAAACATGGCCATTAGAGATGAGGTGAAACTTAGTTGGTGACTATCCTAAAAAAAGCATCCTAACTTCCTAAAATCTTACATGACCTCTCCTAACTTTAGGATAACCATTAAGCTTCCTAAGTTTCACTTTTTCACCTGTTGTAGTAGCTAGCTCTTAATTTACTAACTAGCTAACGGTAGCTAACAGTAGTGTTCACAGCACTAATGGTAGTGTTCGGTAACAGTAGCTTAATGTAGTATTAGCCAACAACAGCTAACACTTACCTAGTGTTAACTAACTTGTTTAATCTGTAGGGCTGCTTTTTTGTTGCTTTTACACAGTGGATGTGTGTGTCTGCTGTCAGTTCCCTTTCCCAAAAGAATATCTGGGTTTCTCTACAGATGTTACCAAAACCTCAAACTCAGTGATCCTCAATTTTTTCTCCCTCTTCTTACAAGATAGGAAAAAAAAGCCAATTAGTAAGTTAATGTTCCTTTCCTAAAAAAGGAAAAGTGTATAAGACAGGCATCCTAACGTCCCAAAATCTTAAATAAACTCTAAAAGACAACAGTTAGAAAGTTATTTAGCTTGGTGAGATGAGCAAAGTCATATCAGCTGCTAGGCAACAGACATAATAGTTGATAAAGCAATGTCGTATTGAGTTTTCATTGAGATTTTTATTGAGATTTCCTACCCTGAGATAAGATAGGATGAAGTAAGATAAGATAGGATTCCTGAAATTAGTTCAGATTTGTTTCTGTAAGACCAAACAGGGAAAAATCCCATCTTAGACTCTTCCAATCTTAACTGATAACTTAAGATAGGAAGTTTCTGTAATACAACCCCAGGATCTTATCACTGAACTGGTTTCGACATTTTTGAATCCTCTCTAAGCTCTGCAATAGGTCACACACAAACATGTAGACATAGACATGCACATAGGCATCTGCCAAAAACACTCTCAGCTCAAGTGGGGCACTTCATGGCATTTCTCCTTTGCTTCAAAAAGCCATAACTTGCCATAACTAACTAAACTCCCACAAACCCTGGGCGAAGATCCTTCATTTGACAGTGAATTTCACATTAAGAAAATAGTTTTTATATTAGATGTCCACAGCTGCAGTCCACATCACAACTTCCCAGGAAAAAAAGCACAGTTTGGAGAACAAACATGTTTGAAGAGACGTCCAAAAAGAACTCTGAATGTCATGGCGATGTTCGATGGAATGGACATGCACCCAGAAAAAAAAAAAAGTCTCTCAAAGATAATTATAGGAAAGAAAAACAACTTAAGAGAAAAAAATAAAAATCACATCTGCAACCATAGAGGCACGGGCCAAAAAAGAACACGAAAAGCAACAACAGAAAAAGTGGAGTCGAAGAGCTTTTGGATGAGAACGACCTCCAGTGACTTCACTAGAACACGATAGGATTCAGGTGCCCTCAAAGCTGCAGAATAGCTCCACTATATGATCACCTAGAGTTTGTGCCACTACTTCTGTTGGTAAACACAGACTGTTTGGGTAGATGTGGGGAACAGGAGAATTATCTGCAATTCAACCGGACTGTTTTTTCATCCTGGTTGACATTACAAAAGTTAAAAACTTTTTTTACATTCACTGCGGTATGAATTAGTATTAGTAGTTAATGTGTTTTTCCTGTTGTTTGCACCTTTTTGTTGTTACACTGTCATCAGGTGGTGGCTTGGGCTGTATTAAGGTAGAACGGTAGTAAGAATTCCAGACAGAATGATTTCTAATACCACCAAAAATACAGATGCTTCTCTTCCTGTATTAAGATGATGTACTGTAGTGCACAGATGTACCACCAGAGGGCAGGCTCTCTACTGGTGGTCAAGGCACCAGCAGAGACCATGAGAATAACGTTGTCAGTGACTTTGCTGCCTGTTTCAAAGTTTTAAAAAGTATTAGTGTTTGATACCTGCAAGCTAGGCTCGTTGTCACCATGGAAACAGATCGACAGCTGCAAGAGCACAGGCACTGCACCAGTTGAGGACACAGTGACAAGTAAGTGATGGTATGTGGGTCGGTTCATGGGGCTTTTATTAACAGTTCCAGGCTGGTGTGGATTTGACTTGGAGATAATTGCGGTTAACAGGTCAGGTTTGCAAAATTGGACCCGTACAGGACTCTGACACAAATTCTGTCACAATACTGTATACCCTGGTAAAACATCAGGAAGGTATGAAAAAATAGAAACCGCCCAAGCCTCGTTGATAAGCATAAAGACCATTCGGTCTTGAACACGACTTAATAAGGCCATTCATTGAATAAGTCTCTGAATCTAAGTGCTGTGCAGCTCTAAGGATGAGCACCATCAAGCTTGTACAACATCTCTTTTGCCCACAGGGATCAGTGTGACTGTGCGAGTGTGCTCGTCCTTCAGGGGTCTGACATTTATAAAAGGCACTTATAAAACCTCTGCTGTAACTTAACCTCCCAAGTGGGCCACTGCACATTCCATAATCATTTCATATTCAGCTGAAATAAAAAAGGTTTAAAGCCAAAGGCATTCACTTAAAGGTCATAGAGGATGACAGTCCTCTAAGGGCAGTTAGGTCTGTGATAGATATCCACAGCCCCCTGGCCTTTTTCAATACATGAGCACAGCTGCGATACTTTGATGTGGGGTTCTTACACAGATAATATAAGTTGAGGTAATTTGACCTGGCATGTGTCGTGTTTGTGTATGTTTGCTGTATTTTCACCCTTAACCTCTGAGCTATTCTGCAACTTTGAAGCACTGAGTCCTGCTCACACGAGGCGGTCGATTTGAACCTCTTGGTCTAACTCACAGACTTCTGCTGGATGCGCAAGAGCACCCGCTTGGTGCAGCGGTCCACACTGGCCGCCCACTTCCTGTCCGCCTCCCGGTCCTCCTCCAATAGACAGCGGCGCTCAGCGCGGCTGAGGGTAACTGGGCGGACCAGCTGGGCCCAGTTGAGGTGACCGTACAGGCTCCGTTCTACCACATAGGTGATGTTCAGCTCACTGACTGCCGTTCGACCACGCAGCCTGCGAGAGGGGAACACCCACCCTCCTCCCCCGCTTCCAAAACCTTTTGATTTGGCTACATCACAGCGTGCAGGGGAGGAAGGGGTGACAGACAGAGGGGAGACAGGGGTCTTGGCGTTGCGGGAGCGTTGATACAGTAGGTGCTTAGTGGAGTAAGCGTAGTTGGGGTCAGGTTTCCGGTGCGTCCAGCTGCCGTGGTGCCGGTTGGCAGGTTGGTGTTTGGGGCTGCCTTGTGGACCGTCATCCAGGGATATCAGGAGGCGGGACTGGGCGTGGGGTTTGGGGCGAGGTTTGGTGAGGCCATAGTAGGCGTAGAGAAGCTTCGTTGTTACTTACCCCGTGGGAGATGGAGCTCAGCGCCTTCCGCATCTCGCCGTCGGTCGTGGAGCGCGACAGCTTTCCTTCGTCGTCCAATCCACAGCCATCCAGCTCCGAGAAGGAAGAGCCGCTGCCTCCCACGCCGGAGATGGAGCCTCCGAGTCCCCCGGAGCCAACTGGGGTTCTCCTGGGGGGCCGGATGAGACCGTGGGTACTGGAAGACTTACTGAAGGTTTTGACCAGCTTGTGTCCGGACCAGGTGTCCAAGCTGCTGGAGGAAGGGGAGTTGGTCAGACTGTCTGTGTCTCCATCCAGAGAGAGTTGATCCTGGGTGAGGGAGGGCAGAGAGATCTCCTGGGGCAGAGGGGGCTTCTTTAGGACCCCTGTATACAGAGCCGAGTTGTCCTCACAGGTGGGAGGTGACTCCAGATTCAGAAAATCTAAAGACGACAACGGGAACATTAGTTACTCAGGAGAATTTAGACATCAGATTCTGCATATATTCCCATGATCCATCTGTGGTTTTCTAAACCACAGCTAACCAGCAAACATTTAAAAACACATTCTTAAAGCCTGAGTATTGGGCAAAACCCATGACAGGCAAACAAAAACACAAAAAGTCCTGCTTTTTAAAACGAGTCATTAATTTCCAATAAACCTCGGTGGGATACACAAATGTTACTATAAACTTTAACCCCATTTTAGTAGGGACAAACAGCTTAATCTAGTGCTCAAAACAGATTTTCAACACAACTGTCACAAGAAATGAAAGCAGAGTTGACACCAATATACAGTAGAAGAGTTTCATGTGTCCTTAAAAATACAACACATGAAACATTATTGGCTGATACAAACAAAAAATTATGTTAAACTGTAAGATAATCAAAGGAACTGAGGGGTTACAAACCTTCAGAGCCATGTTTCTTGCCCTCTTCCACCTTGATGAGTTTTTTCCTGACCCGGCGTGTCGAGTTAACCAGCTTGTGAAGCCGCTTGAACTTCACAGAGTCCTCTGATTGCTCATCGTCTGACTGTTCACGAGACTGGTGGAAGAAAGAGAAAGAGGGAGGGAAGATATAATAAAAGGGACAGACAATCAAGTCAAACACTTTTCAATTAAACAAACCCTTAAAGCTCTCCTCCAGACACATTTTAAAATATATAAAATATTCTGCTATGACTAATATTTTGTTTAACATGGTTTGTCCCACATAGAAAGTAAAAAAGTGGCTGCAAGCACATCTTTTATTTTTTGTTGTTTGTTAGCTTGTAAATGGCATTGGCTGAGACGACTAATGCTAACTGTAGCTCTCTGTACTGACAAATTAGCATCTATTGTTTATGCTGTTTGTTAGCCACTGCCAGTTACAAGCTAACATGCTGACCCAGCTAATGCTAACTCTCTTAGTGCAAGTTAGGTCTTCTTTTATGTTGTTAATTAGCTTCTAACTGGTAGTTTCTGACATCAGTTAATGCTAACTCTCTTTAATGACAAATTAGCATCTTTTATTTGTTTACAGTGTTTGTAAGCTTGTTAGCTTGTAACTTGCAGTTGCTGACACAGCTAATGCTAACTCTCACTCTCTGTACAGACAAATTCCTTTCTTGTATTACAGTGATTGCCTGACACAAATTCAAAAAAGGGCTACAGAATTATTTCCTAGGTGAAATATTTCCTATAACTATATAAATTTTTTTTATTCCATTATATTTATTTTATCCTATTGTCTTGTATCTGTATTTTTATATATGTGTAGCATGAGTCTTGAACTTTCTTTTTCGCTCTGCAGCCCTGGGTTGTATAATGGCAATAAACTACCCTGATACCTTGATGCACTGATACTGACTTTATCTGTGACATAAATATAAGAAAAACACATTTCTGAGTGGAGGGGATCTTTAAAAAACATAGGCAGAAGCAGAAGACGCTTCTTCAGTGTGACATTTCACCAATGCACATGTAAAAGTATGGTTTTGTTTTGGATTTATTTAATATAAAAACAGTGAGAAAATAAAACACAAACTTTGACGAGTACATTTTGAGCTTTTGGATGCAACAGATGGGAGCATTGTTTAGGATGGAGTCAAAGTTAGTGAGGTGAGAAATGGAGGGCTGGAGGGATGGTGGCAAACCGCATTGTGTGAAGTTCATATTCATAGTAAACACAGAAATGCAAAAAATGCACTGAAACAATGAACCAGATGAGACAGTAATTTGAAAACATGGGTACAACTAAATGACACAATGAATCAGTGTTACAATAAATGGTCTATTGGGCGTTATGTTGCCCTCAGAGGCTGTTTACTCAAGAGAAAATGGAAGGACACTGGTGGTATTTTACGGGTGTCAGCATCCTTGTATTTTCTCTCCATTGATGGCCACTGCATTTAAACCCTCTGCACAGTGTAGTGGAGTGGAAAACAGACGGAATAATAAAGTCACCACCAGTTTCATCATTCACACACACAGATCCAGACCCACAGAAAGACAAAAAAATCCCCAAGCTATATGTGCGCATAGCCTCGCTGTGTCCTCCATGTGATGATGATGATGCTGATGATGCTGATGAGGCGAGCTTTGGCCTAAAGACTGTCTGGCAGGAACTACCATCATTATCATGGAACTCAAACAGCTTAATTTGTTTCTATTTGCTACTGGTTTCCACAGCAACACCACCTCTCTGGCCACATACTGCCAGTTCCACGGTCGAGGCTGACTGCATCGCTTGCAAAGGGACACACGCATGCACAAACGCTCACATACACAAAACTAGACGGAGCAGAGCAGAGCAGGCCCTGCAGGGCTCAGCTCTCTGTCTCTTCTCCTCCAGCTCTGAAGCCAACAAGGAAGAAACCGCTTTGTTGTTGTTGAGTTCAGACCACAGGCTTGGCTCAGAGGCTGCTGACATGCATTAGTGATGATGTTAACAACTGCGGTTTGGTTGCATCAAACAGATCTGACAATGTCCACAAATCCTTAATAGCACCGAACCACCTCAGCAACGTCTTCGATTTTGTAATTCCTGCAACTTTACGAATCCTTGTTGAGTAAGAAAAGGAAACAGATAAATAAAAGCAGCACTGTGCAGGTCCAAACTTTTCTCCCTTTGAGTCAACTTACTATGATCAAGTTTTAGGTCTTCTGTCATTTCAGCCCAGCAGACCAGAGCGAGGGTACGTCCATTCATTTGGCCTCTGACAAACTGCAGAAATAGGTTCTGTAAAGCCATAACTCCACTGTCCCTCGGCCCAATTCTCAACTGAACCGCACGACTCTGGCTACAGTGGTGACTCCTTCAACTTTCCATTTGCTCTGGACGATGCTTGAGCGTGTTAGCTTCAGAGAATGTAATGTAATAACAAGCCTGTGTCAGAGAGGACTGATAAAAGAGGCAGTGTAGATGCTGTGAGATGACTGGAGGCTGGACTGGAGTCCACTCCTGTATCTTGGTTCCTTTAATAACTGTTATTGAGAAGTGTAAAGAAACAGAGTGTCTCATGAAGTCACTTATTTGACTCTGACATGTGGGCAGAACAACTGGCTCAGTAACTTCAGATTTAACCCACATGATCTGTTCTCCTGCCTCTGTGACAGCCGGAGAAAAGGAATACGAGAATGTAAAGTGGTGACAATTCTGTGCACTCTTAGAAATATAGATGCTCACTAGAACCATAAAGGTTTCTGTTGCTTGCCCCTGTAGGAGAACCCTTTTTTGGTTCCTGTTAAAACCTTTACACTTGACACCCTTTCAAGAAGTTCTACGTATAACCCAAAAAAAAGGGCTATACCTAGAACCATATGTGAAAGGTTCTACCCAGAACCCCCAATGAGTGGTTTGACAGAGAATGCTTATGTGCTGTAATGGTTCCATCTAGAATGCTTTTTGGGGGTTCTATCCAGAACCTTTCCAGGTTCTGAGCATGTCAACAAGAACCCAGCCAGAGGGTTCAACTGAGAACCTTTTTATATTCCAAGGGTTTTATCTACGACCCACCCAGGGGGTTCTACAGAGAATGCTTTAATATTTCAAGGGTTTTATCGCAAACACACTGATGAGGTTGCACAGAGAACCTTTTTCTTTTCCAAGGGTTATATCTAGAACCCACCAAGGTGGTTCTACAGAGAACCTTGTAATGTTCCAAGGGTTTTATAAGGAACACATTCAGGGGGTTCTACCAAGAAACGTTTTGCATTCCAAGGGTTTTATCAATAACACACTCAGAAGGTTCTACCGAGAACCTTTTTGTATTCCGAGGATTTCAGCTCAAACACACTGAGGGGGTTCTATCGAGAATGTTTTTCCAAGATTTTTATCTAGAACCAAGCAAGGGGGTTCTACAGAGAATATTTTAATTCATTAATTTCATCCATTCAGTCAAACATTTTTATATTATGGTAAACAAAAAAACTGTGATGAACTCATGATGAAAGAATTCTTTTCTTTATTCTTTTTTCTAGAACTCACCCAGGGTGTTCTACAGAGAACCATTTTATATTATGGTACAAAGATCCTTCACAAAAGAGTTCTTCAATGATTTCAACAATCCTTGAAAAGCTCTTTCTTCTAAAGGGGCTCCTTATATGAAAAGGGTTCTTAATGGAACCCTTAGTCTTACAAAGAATCCTTGACAAACCCTTCCTTCAAAAAAAGGGCTCTTCAGAAGCAAATGGTTCTGGACAGAACCGTCAGCCCTTCAGGAAGAACCCTATTGGAACCCTTATTTCTAAAACTGTACAAGTGCATGTAAATGACCAGACAAACAGGGGGAAAGACACACTGACAGACAGAGAGCCAAACACAGGAGGCCATAAATCAAGCAGGGCTGAAAGGCCGCCATCGAAAACAAGGTCACAACAACAATTCCACCGCCATAATTACCATTTGGCTGCACGGATTACTTTGAAGATCGTTCCCATAACTTAAGAGATGCAGTTAAACATAGAAAACTACAAACCAGCGTCCTCATGTTGTGAACCAAAATCTTTCTCTCATCCTGAACCACAAAAACAGAAAAGCACAATCATAAAAAAAAAATAATTCAAAAAGTTAAGAGCATCAAAGTGCCTTAAAACTTACCACCTCATTTAGAAGAGCAGAGTACCACTTCCTGTGTCAACATCCAACAGGTTAGCAAGAGATCCGTAGTGCGCCGACCACATTCTCACGCATGCACGATCCAAAATAATATCTGTGCCCGTGTACACATGCTGGCAGATACAGATGCAGCCCCGTTAGTGAATTCAGCTCTGAGGAATGAGGGACAGTGTGGAAGTGCCGTGCCGCACAGCTAGCAGAGAAAAGGCGTGTTGTGCATGGAGAACAATCCCAGCGTTTGAGCCCCTCTGACCCTGCCTTGGCCCCCACATCGCTAATGGCCAGCCCTGGAATGTGGCCTCCGATCGCCGGGGGAAGACGGCATCAGAGAAAAGGCACAGAGCAGCCAAAGATTGTATATTGCAAACATGTCAGCGACAGGCACGTACTGTATATTCACAGACGCACGCAACGCTGTTAACTATTTGAATTTGGGAATGACCTAATTCCATTCATTAGCAGGGAGACGGGGCAGAGCCAATGGAGGCCCCAGCAGAGTCGCAGTATTTCCTCAAGAACTGGAACTCGGGGCAAAGGGAGCTACAGAACTCCCTCCTTTTCAGGGCCTGGGGGGTGAGTGCAAAGTCTTTATCTTCTCTATTTCTCTCTCCCTTGTTTCCTCTCTGCTTCCAGCTCTTTCATTTGTTCACAGCCTCCAGAGCCAAGTTGTGTGTTCCTCTAAACAATACTCCTTCAGTAACTCTTACATCCGTCTGTGAACCCCCACCCCCACCCCCACCAACCCGCCACCTCCCCAATCGATCAATCTCCTTCTTCACAGGAAGTGAGCAGCTGCCAGAAGAAGGGTAACATCAGGGGTTGACAGACTGATAAGATGATCGAACTCGTGCACAGTTCACACACCAGCACATCAAACAGCCAGACAGAACTTGAGCTGAAGTTATCTGTGGCATAATTAACCTATATTTCATATGGAAGGAAATCATCAATCATTGCACTCAAGATTTAAGATTTAATATGGACCCTTGATGATGTGAGAGAACTATTTTGCATGAGTCCTTATTCATGGTTTGAATAAATCACTGATGTTGAAGAGTCACGGGGGGGGGCAGCTATGAATGTTTCTGAGTCAAGCACAGCTGCCATTGAAACACATTGAAATGAAAATGCAGCCCTTGCAAATGTATACATCTAAATCAGTCTCAAGGCTGTAGGGTCAACCTTTGCTTGCCTCTAACAATTAGACCAGTCCTTCCAGGAAGTTGCGATGTTGTGGTCGCAACTATTGATGCAAATTCAACCGATCCTTGTGAATCTGCACGACCTTGCAAATTTGTCCAATCATCGCAACTAAGGCTGGGCGGTATGGCCTAGAATTTATATCGTGGTATAATTTAAAGCTCAGACAGTAGCACTACATATCACGGTATATTCATTATTATGTTATGTAAAAGAAAAAAAAGCTTCTGGAGGGGTAAAACACTGTTATGGACACTAATGACTCATTATCACACAGCTCAAGAAGTCACAGAGGTGTAGCCTATGAAGTAGCCCACTATTTTTGAGTGCGGGACAAAAAATGTATCTTTTTAAATAGACTTGTATACAGACTTTTGCATACATTTTGATTTTAGTTAACATGTACAAATCTATTTTTGACAACCTCAGAGCAGACAAAGCCTTGAGGACCCCATGAGATTTTTGCTGGCCCTTTTAGGGGCCCTGGACCCCAGGTTGGAAACCAATGATTTAGAACAGCAGAGTGTGGTTGGCTTTGCTTTTTAATGAAGTCTACCAAAAAACCTACAATTGCATTGTAAAAAATGTGAAAACATAGCAACATGCATCACATTTTTTTTAGGAAATCTACCTTGGAATCTGGCATTTTAGGCTGCAACAATCCCAAAAAAGCCCATGAAATCCTGGTGGGATTGATAAGAACATGAAACAGACATGCATTAAGTGGATAAGAGTGAATGCAAGAGACTGTTTTGCTAAAATGCCAGGGCTGTTTAGTCGAGAATTAGTAGCTCCTTTCAAAATGGCAATAATAGACATGTGCTGGGAATTCTTTTCAGAGGAATTTCTGTGTTTGGATAAACTCACTTCCTGTGAAAAAGTGGGTCATTGTGAGAGACTGTATGACTGCGTGTTATTCCCATATGATGCTATACAGCACAAAACAAAATTAATGAAAAGCCACCGTGACCACTGTGAGTCCTGAATCTGCATCGGAGCCGACCCACATTTTAAAGAAGGACATCAACATATACAAACACGCAACAGAGAGAAGATTGTCAACAAACACATCCAACAGAACCTGATTGTCTGAGCTCAAGAATCCTCAAAGGTCTCGAGGTTTGGAGGCCTTCTCTCCGTGGATCACAGCTGACAAGATCACTGCCAACAAAAGCTTACGCCGCAAGGGGTTTTGGGTAGAGTTTGTGTGACTCTACACTTGGCTTTGCACAAGTTACAATTAAAACTGATTGATGGAAACAGACCTGGCCTAAATTTCCATAAGACAATTTCCCTGTCACAACAGCAGCCAATTTTCACTTTGCAGAGGACATATTTCATACGAGATGCCCATGACAGGATTAACCTGATGAATAAAATATGGAAGAGGACTTGCAACATATTGCATACATGTGATTGTGGCTGCCAATTCATGAGCGCAGCCACAGAAGACCGAGGTAAGCACAGGGCCAAGATTCACAGAGGTAACACCCATAGTATTAAGATGCACATGACATGGTGGAGAGAATGCATGTGCAAAGGCGGATATATTGTAGTTCGGCCAATGAATGAAGAGCAGAGAGAGAAGGGGAGATAAAGGCAGGCGAAGGCAAGAGAAGAGTTGATTGAAGACGGTTTTTGCAATGGCATATAAAACTGTCCAAAATTAAAAGTATTTCAAACATGTTTAAAGGAGGGAAGTCTGTTGGACGAATTGTATCTAAGACCCTATTTACACCTGGTATTAAGATGTGTCCTGGTTGATCCGATCACAAGTGGGCAGCTCTTAGAACAGGTATGTACCCAGGATGCATTGAGATCTGATGGCTCAGACTGACCACGTTGTTTTAGCAGTCTGTACGAAAATGTGTCTCGGGTCACATGTAAGAGCCTCTTACTCACCTGATGTCCTGTAACTACATCATATGGTGCACTGTAATTCAAATTACAAGTTTGGGATCTCTGACCTGCCAAGATAAACAGCAGATGTTTGTAAAAACACCCTCTGTTCCAAGTGATTGTACGCTTGATCTAGTGACTGCAGTCTACCCAGACTGCCTTAAAAAACTGCATAATTTTGTAAGTTGTGACTTAAGAGAAACTTTCTAAACTTTAAAACTCTGTCTACAACAAATTCTTAATAATTTGGGCCTTTTTGTTATTTCTTTCTTTGCTTAAACATTGTGATGGCCAGTACTGTTGGGCTGCAAGTTAAACACAACAATGCATTTGGTTGTAAATGATACATGAGTTTAGTTGCATATAGAGGTGTGAACTGGCCCACTTAGAGATGTCCACATGACTTTAAAATACCTTTATTAAACAATTAAGCGGTCCATGTGTAATCAGATCACCCGAGACACATTTTAATACCAGGTGTAAACTGGGCCCAAAGTCTAGTAGACATCAAGCTGGGAAAACTAGTTGAGTTACAGTTGTTTACATCTGAATAAACACACACACATCCATGCACACATATGTCTAAACAAAAACGGTCGTCCTCCTTCAGAACCTTGTTGGCTGAAAAAAATCAAACTTAAAGGTGAGAGTGGTCGAGGTGAGAGTGTTAAGAGAGGTAGAGTAAAGGGAGACAGGTCAGGGGTTTTGGGTGGGGTCGGGGTGATGGGTTGGGGTGTACTTACGTTGCAGTTTGAGGACTGGTTTAGATTGGCTGCAGATCCTTCAGTCCACTCTGCAGTGTCAGTACTGCTGGACTGTCTGCTGCGCTCATACTCCTTCAGCTACGTGGAGAAGAAGAGTTTAGAGAGGCAGAGGAACAGGACGGGGCCACCCACTCTCACCGAGCATGCTACATGTCTCCGGATACTATCATGACGATTGATGGACGTCAATCGTGTGCATTTACAGTGCATGGGTACAGACAGACAGGCACACAGACAGAACAGAGGGACTCAACCAGTGATGTAGTGGTAAATAAAAGCTGAGTTTGGTGCAAACAACCACTAAATTAAAGTGTGATGTTTTGTGCAAAACAGTTTACTTTACAACCCCAATTCCAAAAAAGTTGGAACATAGAAACGTAAATTAAAACAGAATACAAGGTTTTTTTGACTTGTATTCTGCTGAATACAGTACAAGAACAACTGATAATTAATTAATTAAAAACTAAAACTGATAATTTTTTTTGTAAATATACCCTCAGTCTGAATTTGATGCCTGTAACGTGTTTCAAAAAAGCAGATAAATGCTAAGAAAGTTGTGGGAAAACACCTGTTTGGAACATTCAAAAGGTAAACAGGTTAACTGGTAGTTCATCTGAGATGGACTGATGTGGAAAAGAGTGCTATTGTCTGATGAGTCCGCATTTCAGATGTGTCCTCTGGGCCAAAGGGGAAAGAGACCATCCTGATTGGTACCAGTGTTAACTTCAAAAGACAGCATCTGTGATGGTATGGGGAGTTGTTATGCGTTAGTGCTTATGGCATCGTGGGCAACTGTCACATCTGTGAAGGCCCCATTATTGCTGAAAGGTACAGACAGGTTTTGGAGAAACATATGCTGCCATCCAGACGTCTTTTTCAGGGACGTTCCTGCTTATTAACAGTGTGGCTTCTTAGTAAAAGAGTTCAGGTACTAAACTGACCTGCCTGCAGTCCAGACCTGTCTCCTGTTGAAAATGTGCGGTGCATTATGAAGCACAAAATGCATAATGCAGAACCCAGACTGTTGAGCACCTGAAGTCGTATAAGCGAGAATGAGAAAGAATTTCACTTTCAAAACTTCAACAATTAGTGTCCTCAGTTCACAAACACTGACTGAGTGTAATGTAAAGTATCACAGTGGTAAATATGCCCCATTTCACTTTTTTTTTAAACATGTTGCAGGCATCAATTTCAGAATTAGTGCATATTTACAAAAAACAATAAAGTTTGAACATAACTTGTCTGTGTACTGTATTCAATTGAACATGGGTTGAAAACCTTTTGTAAATCATTGCACTCTCTTTTTATTTACATCTTACACAATGTCCCACCTTTTTTTTGGAATTGGGTTGTAAAATGTCCATATGCTCCTGATAAATTGCTTTCTTCTTCTTTTACGTGTGAGGTTGGTATGACTTTTTTTCATGAAGATTTATGTCTGCATCTCTGAGCAGAAATAAATCTTACACTATTAATAAATAAAGGCAGATTGAATTCTATTAAGATTTATATCCCACTACATCCCTGGACACATTCTACATACCACTATACTGAAAATAATAACAACCTATACGGTGATATTGATCAGTAGTACACAGAACACTCTAAATAAAGACACACAAGCACAACAAGAAGTCAAGTCAACTATCCACAAGGGCTGATCATTGATTGGTTTAACTTGGTGTCAATCACTAGAGCGAGAAGCTGAGATCAAGTTATATTGGCCTGAGGAAAATCAAAGTTCTGGGGAAAAAAAAAAGTGTGAGATAATTAACATCTGCCTTGTGGAGAGCAATCCAGTGCTCAAATGCTGCTGGACAGTCAAGAGCCAGGCATTACAGACAGGAAACAAGGAAGGAGGGTGAAGAAAGAAGAAGAAGAAGAAGAAGAAGAAGAGGTAGGCAAATAAAAAAGGAAAGAACAATCACCGGAAATTGATCGAAAAGAAATAAAGATATTGAAAGGAAAGCCAAGAAATTATCCACCATGTCCACCTAGAGAGAGAAACCACAATGCACCAGAGCATCCCCCCAACAGATGGGGCTATTGAGTTACTATGAACCATCAATCCAGCGATTATGAACTGAACAACACACCCACACACACTCCATGAGCTCACACCCTAAAACCCCCCAGACTCCTGAACCTCCAATCATCTGGAGTTTGTGTGCGTGTGTGTGTGTGTAGACGACAATGCAGGGTTAAAATACGGCCTCGCACATGTTAGTAAGAGTGAGTCATTTTAGTAAGCCAGAACTACGGTGGGAGACTAATCCAGGGGGAGGTCAGAGGATCTGTGGGGTTGGAGGGGAGGCTACAGACAGGCAGTCCTAAGGGAAGCGGGGTGACGTCGAGTGAGGGTAGGGGAGGAAGGTGCAACAGGTGAAGCAGTGGAGCTTCCTACCCGAGCCAGAGCTTCTTCGACGGTGATCATCTTCTCTTTCACCATCATCATGAGTTGGATTCGCTCCTCATCGCTCATGGTGATCTCACTGGCCACGTAGCCTATGTCTTCTCCTGGAAGGTGTAAAGGGGAAAGAGAAAAAGGTCATTTATGGATCAATATATGTAAAGTATAAGGGGGAAAAATAAAGCTGCACAAACCTTTGGATGTCTGACGCATGACTGGTTTGTGCTGAGACTTGCGGAAGTTCTGCCAGAAGGATTTGTTCTTCTTCTTGTTGTCCCATTTACCTAAAGAGAGGGCAAGTTCAGTCAAATATTTGGAAACATTCACCTGACACACTAAGATCCCTATTATATTATATTACCATATTTGCATAGGTATTCAACAATTCCCCTTGTGTAAACATGTCTGTGTGCCTATTTCTGTCTTTCAATCTCAGCCAAGGGATCAATGAACCTAAATCCCAAAGGAAACATTTTATAGGGATAGTTCAGATCTTTTGAAGTGGGGTTGTATGAGGAACTTGTCAGTAGTCAGTGTAGTAGCTACAGTAGATCATGGTTGTGTGGTACACTCCCAGTTTGAAGAAGCAGAGAGGAGGACAGCACAGAAGCTGAGCGAAGTACTGCTGTGGACAGGGTCAGCACAAAATTTTTGACAGTTAAAAAAAGATCCATCTGAAAAGCGTATGTAGTATTTTGAATATTTTCACCCCTTTGCTCTGCCATCAAACAGCCTTTTCTGACAAAAGAACTGCTGCTATATAAGCCAAATATCACTCTCTTCAAACCAACCAAACTCCACAGATGAAATCAGTAATTTTACCTTGCAAAACACACAAGTTGCTGGTCTACTGTTGCTTTGATCAGTTAGTTTGTTTGCATCATTGTGTGACTTTCGTGAATCTAAACTATCCTTTTAAAACACAGAAGTCACACAAAAACTCAAACAAAGTTTGACTGAGGCAGCAATAGCCCAGCAGATCCTTGGTTCCGTGTGTTAAAATTACTGATTTCGCCAAAGGAGTTTGGTTGGTTTGAAGAGAGTGATCTTTGGCTTATATAACAGCTGTTTCCCATCAGAAAAGGCTGTTTGATGGCAAGGTAAATTTTTTTTTTTTTTGGTGAACCTTTTTTGAGGTGGCTAAAAAAGGTTTCATTGCTGACTCTGTCCGAGCAGTGCATTGCTTAGCTCCATTCACACAACCTCACTTCAAACAATCCAAAATATCCCTTTAAAACAGCAGAAGACAAACATGAAAATACATCTCAACTTACCTCCAGATCCGTCTTCAGAGCTGGATTTGTGCAGGGACATTCTGGGGAGAAAAGAGCGAAGAAAGAATCAACATTAGTACAAAATAATAAAATGTTATCATAAAGTCTCCAATCTGTCAACCACAGTGCTTCAAACCCCTTTTTATTTATGTCCATGTTTGGCAAGAATAGCTGCAATTTTGTCTGTTCCCCACTTGGGGTCAGTGGTGGTACTTAAGTGACAGCAAACCAGGCTCCTGAGGCTTAAGAGGAAGAAGGTGGAGGAGAAGAGAGGAGAGGATGTAGACAATGACATCCCTGTTGCAAAAACAAGAGGGTCAGAAGAAGATGGTGGTAATATGAAGCATTTAAGACGTATTACAGAGAAGAGGAAAGTCAAGAAGACGAAACAGAGAGAGCAGCCATGTGAAAGTGAAGAGGGAAAGTATGGAATCGAGGAACAGAAGGAGGAGGAGGAGGAGGAGAAAACCACAGGGCAGACTCAGCCTGTTTGTGTTTCCACTTCCCTCCACAGGATAGACAGTCACGAGGAAGACCGAGGGAAGAGTGGGAGAAGAGGGAGAGAGGGCATAGAGATGGAAAATAACTGAGTCCTGACATGTCTGTAAACCTTCCTAAATAATCAGAGCTAAAGGAGAGAAAGTAACAACTGCAAAAGCTCCTTGTGACACACGAACTGCATTCAGCGTCCAATCAAAAAGACACGCTTGATTTTCTCGCAAGTTCAGCGGCATGTTGGGCCATTGCTTGTTGTGGAGGAGACGAGAAACCACATCAATGGTTGTTTCAAAGAAGCTGTTGAAACCTGCACTGAGGAGAGACTCTGTTTTCAGATCGAGCACAGTGGGCTGAGTCAGAGGGTAAAGACGGATTGAAGCTTGTGTGTGGATGACAACCTACAGGTGTGATGTTGTGAGTTTGAGTCATGCACTCCTAGAAATAAGGGTTCCAAAAGGGTTCTTCCTGAAGGGCTGAGGTTCTACCCAGAATAATTTGCTTCTGAAGAATCATTTTCTGTTACATCAGGGGTTCTTTGTAAGACTAATGTTTCCATTAAGAATAATTTTCATCGAAGGAATGCTTTTGGAAGAAAGAGTTCTTCAAGGATTGCTGAAACAAATGAAGAACTCTTTTGTCAAGGGATCTTTGTACCATAATATAAGGGTTCTCGGTAGAACACCCTGGGTGGGTTCTAGATAAAACCCTTGGAATATAAAAGGGTTTTCGGCAGAACCCCCTTAGTGTTTTCTCAATAAAACTCTCACAGTTCTGAACAGGACCCCTAAGTCGGCTCCAGATGAAACCCTTGGAATATAAAAAGGTTCTCAGCAGAACTCTCCATGTGAGTTCTGGATAAAACCATTGGAATGTAAAAGGGTTTTTGCAGAACCACCTGGGAAGGTTCTAGATCAAAACCCTTGGAATAAAAAAGGGTTGTCAGCAGAACTCCTGGGTGGATTCTTGTTTGCACCCTTACAAGGTGGAAAGGTTCTGGATACAGCCCTCAGAGATGGTTGTGGGTGGAACCATTGTACTGTGGGAGGGTTCTCCTTTAGGGTCCTTTTCCACCAACATGTAACCAGCACCATTCTGGTTCAAGCATCTAATTTTGATCAGTTGGCTGAGCAATTCCATCAAAAATGAAGTGATTCGGAATCTGAGTTGTTGGTTCCCAGTTGGAACAAAAAAAAAAAAAAAAGCAGGTTTTCTTGAGAACCAAAGTGCCCTGTCATGTTCTTCAAGCTGTTATGCACTGTGTAACATCCTCTGTTGCATGTTGGATCACAAAATGGGACAGAGGTTCCAAGGATCTTGAATGGAAGCAGTTCAAGAACCAGAACCTATTTGATGGAAAAGGTTCCAAGTGGAACCTTTTTAAAAGGTCCTACCAGGGACCAGAAAGGGTTCTCCTATAGGGACAAGCCAAAGCACCCTTTATGGTTCTAGTTAGAACCTTTATTTCTAAGAGTGCAGTGATTGGTGGTGGCTGTGTACAGTCAGCTTTTCCGATCTTTCAATTAAACGGGAATAAATTATGGGGGGAAAAGGGGAGATAAGAACGACAGATTTGTCCAGCTGAGAGCCTCAGGGACCTATTAAGTAAATCTCTCTACTAAAGACACACTGTCTCACTCTTTACCGTCTCTTACTTGCACATTTTCACACATCCACACACCCTCTCTGACTGGAGTCCAGCACACATGGGCATACAGCTGCTGAGCCGTGCAGAGAGACAGGTGGCTGCCAGAGAAGCGATGTGAAAGTGTGTGACAGGATCAAAACAAGACGAACAGGTCACTTCCCTCTCCAGTGGCTGCATGTGTGTGTGTGTGTGCGTGTATGGATGTGCGCATGTGTTCATATGTTTGTTCAGACATGAGCCCTTCTCTGGGTGCAATGGGAAATCTTCACGCGGCTTAAAGCCCGGCTGCCATGGCAACATAATGAGATGCTAATTGAATGGAGGCCTGTATGGTTTGCCCCTCTGTTCATCCCCCCTCCCTCTCAGATAGGCTAGGGCCAAAGCTAATGCTAATAGAACTCACTCAATAGAAGCTTTTTCTGTCGCGGCGCTGCTCCCCCCCCCCCCAACACCTCCTCCTCCATGCTCTATAAATTAACCTCCCATGCAGCGCACACATGCATGCACTCACACACATCCGCGCGCTCACACACTTTAGAAGAGCCTGAATGTCTTTCAAAGAGTGTGTCAGTCCAGGCATTGTGTGGCGAGGCAACTTAATTGGTTTAACCTTAAATCTTTGGCATGCCTTTCTATTTCAATTTTGTTCTTTGCATTGAGCAGGGGACATTTAACTGCTTTTGATCTCATTAGCATAAGCCAACTTTCTATTTTCTGCATAATACTGAGTACAGTATCTGAACTTTGGCTGGACTTATGCAGAATATAGGTGAAAGTTTCTCTTCATGATATCTCTGCATTGTGAAAATGTTTCACATGTTACAAACGCAGGCTCATAGAGCTGCAGGGATGACGTATTTTTGTAGGCTAACCAAGTTAGCATCTCTCTGGTTGCCTCTACAAAAAGCCAACTCACTAAATAACTCATTAAATAAGATTTCAACCTATTTAATATACAGTCTATGGATGTAACTTGCCATTTGGACTGCTGTACTCATTTTTGGATGCATGATTGCTACATATTGCTCATTTAAATAAAAGTACTTGTCTGTGTGGTACACACACAGACAAGCTTGACAGAATATGACAAAAAACCTCCACAGAGCCAGCAGCTCATCAACACCAGGAAAGAAAAAACGATGACTGAATACGTGATGATTACGTGGGCAGCGATCATATGATACAGTGTGAATCACAGCTCCTATCCTGTGTGACAGAGCTGCTGTCCAGGAAACATGATAAACCAGCACGTAGGAAGATTTGGACACACAGCTGTGCATCTCCATTTTGGCTTCTCACTGACAGTTTTCACAGCACTCAGCATAAATCACAGCACCGCGCACGTGTAAGTGCGTGGTGACTTGTGTGTTTTGGTGCGACTGCAGGGCCGGCCACCTGGAGCGAGGTGATCTCCGGTGTTCTCGTTGAGACAATGAAAGGCAGCGACCCTGTGTGACAGTGGCAGCGTCCACAGGAAGAGCAGAGGGGTGAACTCGTCAGGGGTCACAGAAGAGGTCACAGGTCACATGGAGGGGGAAGACGGATGATCATATGGCAGGAAAATAGAAAATCATACAGGGTTTTTGCGCGTGCTTGTGCATGTACAATCCCAAGTTAGGATGTCAAGCACAAATAAAAACAGAAGGTCAAAAATTTTTTGCAAATCATGCATTCTGTTTTTATTCATGTTTTACACAATGTCCCAACTTTTTTTTTGGAACTGGGGTTGTATTTTCCTGCCATACAGGTGGCACAAGTACACACATTCTTTACTCAAGTAGAGGTACAGACACTCGTGTTAAAAAAAACAACTGGTTAAAACTATTACTTAAAGTACTGATTCAAGTACTGAAAGTTGTCCTCTGAACGACATTTCAACCGGCTGTTTCTGTGCAAAACTAACTGAACTTCAAGCTTTCTCTCCAGCTGAGTCTCCCTCTGTTTCATTTTATTACCTCTTTTAAATCATTTTTCTTCATTTTATGTCTTTTATGCTGTTTTACGTCTTATGTCTTTTCACTGTTTTTCAGCTTGTTACACCTTTTTTGCCTTGTGCCATCTTTTACCTTGTTTTTTCATCTTGTTGCATCTTCGTCTTGTTAAATTTTTCATCTTATGTCATTTTCATCTCGTTACGCCTGTTGTGCATGATATGTGCTGATGGATGGACCAAGTAATCATCTTTTCTCTGTGTTACTGTCCCAGCCATTTAGGTTGAAACCAGTCTTGAAGTCGGGAAGGCGGTGCACGATGATGGAAATCTCCATCACGTGCATTAAAACTTAAGTATCGAGCCTGTTCTGAAAATGTAAGGAGTAGAAAGCACAGATATTTGTGTCAAAATGTGGGGAGTAAAGGAACAAAAACCTCCCACCTCGGTCTACTGTGCTTCACTCAGAGGCAAATAACAGCTCCATGAGGGCTGCAGCACGCAGCCACAAGTGGTAAATATGCTGACAAGGTACTTAAGTTTTCCAACATGGTACTGTTGTTCTAAACAGATTCTTCACATGGCACAGCTTACATTTCCATCTGATTATTAGTTGCATAACCTGGACTTTCAGTAGCACTACTGCCTGTAAATTTACAGTCTTACAAGCTTGTTTAGCGCTACAGCTGCACAATATAGTAGCAAAAATCATACACTTATTATTTTGACAGATATTGCAATTGCTATATGGTTCATGATTAGTGGGAATGATCATTTTTGCATCATAATTGATGATGAAGTGACATTTGTTGGGGTCTGCACCAAACAAACATGTTTTCTTACATCTGTACAGCAAGATTTGTAGGTCAGATCATCGCTGCAGCACCGCAGTACTTCATTATAGTGCTGTTTTGTCACACATCTTTTTTTCCTTTATCACAAAATTGCAGCTTCTGTGATTGTGATTTCAACAAAATTTCGATTAATTGTGCAGCCCCAGTTAGAGCCAATAATCAACAATTTGTATCTTGTGTCTGTGCTTTCATCAAGATCCATTTGCCTCTGCTGTTACCCTCCCCGATAAGCCTGCTGCCTCCCCTCTGCAACAATACCCAACAATCAATCACCTCTCAAAACAGGAAAGTCCCCGGCTTGAACCCTGCAGCCTTCTGAGAGCGCTCTGTCATCACCGCTCGCATACCAGCCATTATGAGGAGCTGTGCCCACCTCCTGCCAACACAGTGACGAGGAGGAGACACACAGACAGAGGGGTGGCACGGACCAAGATGGAGTCTGGGTAATCTCCTCTGGGCGCTATTGTCCCGCAGAGAGGTGATGATGGGGGTATCCGTGTCCGTGTGCGTGTGAGCGTGTGTGAGGCTGCGAGGAACGTGTCATCTCTCACTCTGCCTGCGCAGGATAAATCACTACACCTGAACCCCGCTCACGACAGTGGAGAGCAGACAATAGGAAGTGTAACAGAGAGCAGAGCTGAGGTGAAAGAGAGGACCACATAGAAGAAGAAAGGTTTTCTAGGACTTTGGGTGGGGGACATTTTAGAAATCATTAAGAAATAAAGGTGCTAACTAGAACCAAAAAGGAATTCTTCAGCTTGTCCTCATAGGAAGAACCCAACATAAAAGGTTATACATAGAACAATTTGTGAAAGACTTCCCATAAAAACCCCATTAAAGATTCTATAGAATCTTTATATAACATAAAGGGGCTCTATCAAGAACCTCTTCTAAGTGCAAACAAGAAACTACTCGGGGGTTCTACTGAGAACCCTTTAATATTCAAAGGCTTTATCTAGAACCCATTTGGGAGATTCTACTGAGAACTTGAAGTATTCCATAGGTTTTATCTAGAACCCACACAGGGTGGTTCTACCATGAACCCTTTTATATTACAAAGGTTAATCAAGAACCCACCAAAGGTATTCTACCAAGAATCCAACATAAAGGATTATACGTAGAACCATTTGTGAAAGACCACAAAACCCCCTATGAGAGGTTCTACAGAGAACCTTTATATGGTGCAATGGTTCCTCCCAGACCCCTCTCTGGGGGTTCTATCAAGGACTTCCTCTTTTTAGGTGCCAACAAGAAACCACCCAGGCGGTTCTACCAAGAACCTTTTTATATTCTTCTACCAAGAACTCTTTAATATTCAAAAGGTTTTATCTCGAACCCAACCAGTGGGTTCTACAAAAAAAACATTAACATTCCATTCCATATTCCGTTTTATCTCGTAACCAACAGGAGTTCTACCGAAAACCCTTTAACATCACGGCACAAAGAACCCTTGACAGCCCTTTAACAAAAAAATTCTTCAGGGATGTCAGCGGTTCCTCTTTCTTTCAAAGAGTTCCTCTTTTTGGTTCCTAATAGAACCTTCAGTCTTACAAAGAACCTTTGACAAATCCTTTCTTCAACAAAGGGTTCTTCAAAAGCAAATAGTTGTGGGTAGAACCACAGCCCCTCATGAAGAACCTTTTTGGAACCCTTATTTCTAAGATTATTCCACAGATTTAATCTAGAACCCACCCATGAGGTTCTACTGTGAACCTTTTTATATTCCAAAGGTTTTATCTTGAACTCAACAGAGAACAAAGAACCTTTGATAACCCCTTTCTTCAGCAAAAGGTTCTTCAGACATAGATTGTTCTGGGTAAAACCTCAGCCCTGGAAGAAGAACCTTGTTGGAACCTTTATTTCCGAGAGTGTAACTTCCACACCAGAAACAGAGTTTGGGGCATTGCAGTAAGAGAACCAGACAGAAGACAGAAGACAGAAGAGAACGGTGAATGTGGAACAGTTTCATTAGATATTAACAGCAGACTGAAGGTTGAGACAAAGTGTGAATGTTTATGAGAGGAACAGGGGATGTGAGAGAAAGTATGTGAGGCATGGAGGACAGAGAGAAGCCAGACTGACAGGATGAAGAGGGAGAACAGCCCGAGTTAGGGGCTCTTTCTCCAGCAGCAGAAAGACGTCATTTGAAATTTGGCATCTGGTTCCCATCATCCTCAGCATTTGCCTGTGCAACATATACAGCCATGGGAGCAGAGATCATGTCTGTGGTATGCGCTTCCTCTGCCGCACGTGGTCGTCACGTGAACATGACAATTTCACTAAGGGTCACACAGGGGTGATGGCGAGGAAAAAGGACGAAAATTTCCGAAAAATGGAGATAAAGGTGAGATTCTGAGTTTCACTAAGATTTAAAGGATTTATTTAAAGGGATAGTCTGAATTCCTTGAGGTGGGGTTGTATGAGGTACTTATCGACAGTCTGTGTATTACCTACAGTACGATGGTGGTCGCCACACCCCCAGGTTGGAGAAGCAGAGAGGAGTACCTGCATGGAAGCTAAGCAATGTACTGCTGTGGACAGGGTCAACAACAAAAGGTACTTCAGTCACTGACATTAAAGAGGTCCACCTTGTGATATCAATATCAGTTGAAGTGTACACTGTATTCAAAATATTTTCACTGCTTTACCTTTCTGTCAGACAGCCTTTTCTGACAGGAAACTGCTGTTATATAAGCCAGGTATCACTCTCTCCCAATCAACCAAACTCCATATGAAAAATCTGTGATTTTAGATCACAGAACACGTGAGTTTCTGATCTACCGCTGCCTCAATCTCTTAGTTCCTTTGTGTTATTGTGTGACTTTGGTGTTTTAAAAGGATAGCTCAGATTCACCAAAGTCGCACAATAACACAAACAAACTAACAGGTTGCAGCTGCGGTAGAGCAGCAACTCCTTGTAAAATTACCAATTTCACCTATGGAATTTGGATGGTTTGGGCGTAGCAATACTTGTCTCATATCACAGCGATTTCTCGTCAGAATACGCTGTCTTGCAGCAAGGTTAAGTGGCGAAAACATTCCAAATATAGTGTACACTTAAACTGATTAGATTTTTTTTTAGGTGGATCTCTTTTAAGTAGCTAAAATATCTTTTGTTGTTGACCCTGTCCACAGCAGCACATTGCTTAGCTTCCCTGCTGGTGACCCTTTCCGCTCCTCCAAATTGGGGGCATGACAACTGCCATCTACTGTACTTAAAACACTGACCGTCGATAACCTTTGAATATAATATGTGATTAGTCATCTTGTTGTGAGAAAACATTTCATAATATTCTTGACCTCTGAGATCAAACAAACCCAGTGGCTATAGCAGGACCTAATGTGTGAGACCGCAGTGACTGTAATTCTGTTTGTCAGCAGGGCATTTACAGAGCTGTACTGTGACTTGAATTGCTTTAAATGTGTATAACGGTGATCTCAAAGTGAGCAAAAGGGGAGAAATTTCATACATGCGAAATACAGCGGTGTGAAAACATGAACGCACGCACTTTCGCGTTACAGGAACCAAAAGGAACCCCACCCATGCGCGGTTGGTTCCATCCTGCTCTTTCGTTCATGCTCCTTTTGCCGTAATCACTTGGCCATCACCCCTCTCTGTCTCCCCCGTTTCTCTCCCCCGCTGGACACAAAGGCAGGAAGGAAGCACGGACGGCCAGAGAACAGAGAACGGCTGCTGGACTGAGCAGGTCAGCCGAAGGAAGCAGTCGGTGGTTTTCCTTTAACCGCAGCAGGGATGTGAGCCGAGGGGACAGACTAGGGGCATATGTGTGATGTCTGAGCATGTAGAGGGCTGATTTCTTTTATACCCACTCATCTTAATATTAATTTGGTAATGTTTTATCAGTTATAGATTTATTTAATCATTTTAAACTGGTAGCTTAAGTAGTGTCTGTTATTTTGGGATGAAACTTTAAAGGGATAGTTTGTCATTTTGGGAAATACACATAGTGCCTTTCTTGCCAAGAGTTAGATGAGAAGATTGATACTACTCTCATGTTTGTACCAAAAAATATGATGTTATCCCCAGGATCTAGTTATCTCAGTATATCTTAGTATTTCTCAGACAAAGTGTCTTCCCAACACCTCTTATGTGGCAACTTCAGAATGTCAACAACAATTCAGAAAGTCACCGCAAGACAGATTAAAAAACAAGACAAAACATGTTAGTGACTGCCTGTCTCACTGCTAGCAAGACTCCACTCACATATTACTCAATTTAACTGTTGTAAACATCTACTCCTTCTACATAAGGCTTTATTACAACTCATATTAACGTGGAACTGGCCAACAAAAACAGAAGTTACGGCCTGGAATAGAAATTTCAAAGGATCTCTGATGATCTCTGATGACATATCATGGTCTTACAGTAAATACTATATTACACATTTCTCCTTTAATTAGCCATTTGAGTTTTCATTTTGTTTTAGCTTGAACTGAGTTACTTGCCCACCTGTCTGAATAAATTAGTATTTTCATGTATGTTTGAGTACATCTATAACCAAGGTCAGCCGTAACTGAACCTGGGTCAACTGCTCGCTCACACACCACCACACTCGTTTTCCACCTGAGGAGCTGACCTCCACTCCCCGCGAGCGAGGTCAGCGACCTTTTGTGCGAGCTGTCACAAGAGAGATCTATCAATCGCCGGAGCCGCATATGGAAAAGCGTGTACTCTCTCCATCTTTTAGCTGCGGACATGCAGAGAGATGAGGTGTGATCCGTTATTTTGTGTGCAGGCGTGTACGGTTTGATGCGATCCAGACGCGGGCTGCTACGCACATTGTTTTGACATGCAACAGACACACATTTCAATCCGAGCATATTTCATGGCTCCGGCCACATGTTACAGTGATGGAGTCGGGAGAAAAACTTACTTTCTGTCCGTCTCTGGAGTGGACACCTCACTGCTGAAGCCTAATGATTCCTGAGGAGGACAGAGAGACGGAGACAGGTGTCAGGTTGACTTTTTAGCCAAGATTGTGTAAAACACAGTTTGACCCTGTTAGGCAAATGTTACATGCACACAGAGTCTCTGCCTACCTGGATCTCAGTACGGAGCTGCAGGGATGTGCTGCTCGGATCCTGTTTCTCCTGAAAAGATGGCAAGAGAAAAGGAAAAAAAAAAAAAAGAGTCAAATTTAAGTGTCAAATACCCCCTTCCCATACACATGTGCTGGCCTGGTTTGACTCTTACAGCAAGGCTACCCATATGAAGGTGTGGAGACAAGCTTAGTTTGAGTCAAGTGGCTGTAAAGTGGTGATCAAACACTTAATTTCCTATAAATTCTTCACAATAAATGTCCTTATTTATCTCGTCATTCAGAAGCTTTTATTATGAAGCAACAAAATCAGGAAACGTTGGGTTTTCATTAGCATTATCTTGACAATTCATAAACGGCTGAAAGCAAACATGTAACAGTAAACTAAAGCAGATAAGTGAAAGTACAAATAGTGAACAGGAAAGAAACTAAATTCACACCACAGAGATTCAGTTAGAAGCTACAAAACTACTGAAAGCTGAAATGCAAATCAGTGCTGCATGGTTTGACAAGGTGCGGCCAAAAGCAGCAATGGAAAAGCCTCAAAAGATCAATCACTTAATAACACAGAGGCATAAGAAGTGTGAGCACGAAACTGTTAAGACTACAAAGGTAAAAACAAGATGTGTATCTGCAGCAGAAAGGTCAGTTGACTACAGAAACAGTGGATGATATATGTAACTATGCCCTCATGTGGGAAAGACGTTCTCACTGTAGGTCAGGTTCAAGTAGACACACCTGCAGATCAGTGAAAACAAACACAAGCACGTGCGTGCTCCTCAACAACCCTCCCAGAGACGACTCAACAAGTCACGTCTTGCTTCAGGTACCCAAACCTGCAGTACTTGTTTGATTGTTACCGAATACCACCAGGCAGTGGCGTGGCCCAGTAAAGTCTGTGCTTTCCAAGCAGAACAAGACATGACAAAAACACCTACGTAAGCAGCTCCATGAATTCCAAAGATTTACAACGACATAAGTGTGCACCACCCTTCAAGAGCGCCTAATTATAGTTAAAAGTGGGGGTGCAAGATTAGCGTTAGGCACTAATCTTGTAAGTGGAGGTATGGAAAGATTTTCTTTGCTGAACTCATGACAAAATGTTAAAAAAGAATATTCATATTAACAGTCTGAGTTAATTAAAGCTCCCTGCGCTCTCCAGGGAAAACATTATGCCAAACTCCCTTTAAGAAAAGACATATTAACAATTCCTTGTGTGTCCGGAAAAACACACAACTCTAGACACAAAAGATAAAAGGTCTCATATGTCGACAGTCTTCTTTGCAATTCAGCATCAATATAATCCAAGAAGATAAACTGTATTTCCATACAAACTTTACAGTTTTGGATTTTATCCATCAACTTGTTTCCAGCCTCTGTTGGTTATCTGTGCTATTTTAGAAGACTTGAAGATTTCTCACTAAAATAGCTGGTGGTTGGTGGATCAGATACACACTAAATTAAACACAGACTCATAACCCTGTTAATTCATCATCTACTGTAGGCGTATGATGACATTTAAGAAGTTTTTTTCAGCAGTTTGCAAAGTAACTATCCAGTTTGCTGATTCCTGTTTGGGGGCTGGAGAGAGCGTGCCTACCTTCAAATATTAAATATGTTTGCTTTTGATCCAAACTAGCTCAAATGTTTAAAAATAGCACAGAATATTATCAAATGCAATGAACAAGAACACGTTTGCTCCCCCAAGGATAATAGTGGGGGTGCAGCTGCTCCACTTGCTCCATTTATTTCAACCAAGGTAGTTTTCTGTCTTCTTGGTTTCTTTTCAAACATTAAATTTGGTAACCAGCTTTGTTCAGTCCTTCATGTTGCCTCTCTTGAGCCAGGGTTGTAATATGGGGGGCTCGTCCGTGATCCGATCTGGGAACCATTTGCATATTTCTTGGTTATTTCACTTGATTTTGTCAGCTTTCTGCTTTGTTGGGGTCTGGAGGTATCTAGACAGGCTCACCTTTTGTTTGACGCACACTAGAGCACGTTACCCGAGTCTAGAAGTAAACTCTGGTAAGTTAGGTGCAGAGTAAATGAGATAACAAATTGCTCAGGTGCCTATGCCTCCCTCAACACAAGGCAACACCAGCTGCTTTGCCCCCAATCTTTAGACATGCAGAATACCATATTTTAATAAATGAAACACCATGTGAAATGTGAAAAACAGCTATCCAGACTTTGGTCATGACATTAAGGAACAAACTACTCAAAAGTGTTCTCTACAAAAACAGTGGAAAATTGCACAATTTTTAACCTCTCTTCACTTTCATTTTCGCCAACCCACAACGTCTGTCAGAGCTGTTTCCACTGTAACACAGAGCTGGTGCCTCTATATGTCTTAAGCAGGTGTCCTCAAACCAAACAGTTCTACAGACAGACACAGGGCACTACAATCACAACATGTCTGCAGCACAGATTCGATCCTGCAGCATGTGATTATTTAAAGCCAGCGAAAAGTCTTGAGAGACTGGGAGAGAGAGCATAGTTTCTTAGTTGTTGTGTGTTTCTGAATGCTTTTGAACTTCCATGGATGAGATTACTCACAATCACCCAATGCTACTGAGGAATATTAAGCGCCACAGAAACAGATGGGGTCAGCGCTTTGCTTCAGGGTTGTGACCAGATTTTCAAAAAACGGACCAGGGACTCACAGGCCTGCTTCTCTAACCTTGAGGTTACCATCATGCTAATATTGTTAATTTTTAGTGGCCATTTTCTTGCTCATTGCACAATGAAAAATATGTGACTTTATAATCTCCATGAGCCTTTAATCTTTCTGACATGAGCTGCGGGGTAACCGAGGATAACCAAGCCCCTATTACTTGCTTCAGTTATGCTAAGATTCCATAAGGAGGCGAAATGAGAGCACATAAATTGTGACTTGAAAGATATTTGTGAGGGTAGTAATGCATGCATGTAGCAGGTTGAAAATCAGGAATATGCAGACTATAAAGGACATGAAACAGAGATGGTTAGGCAACAAGGTGCTTTTGTAAAAGTTAAGAATAGCTGACCTCTTTGCTTTCATATATTTAAGGCCAGAATTTGAGGAAGTGTCAAGGTCATGGTATTGCTGAGATTCACTGGGTCCCCACTAAGAAGAGGAACAGCACCCAAGACAAGTTCCTGCTTCTGCTTTCTGTCTGACTTCTAATATTTTACAAAATACAGCAGATTTATAGGAAACATATCATGACACCAACGTTGATATTAACATCTCTATTGTGCAAGATCTGCATATCCATTAAAATTGCGTGGAAATAGTAGAGCTGCAAATATAAATAAATTGGAAATGTACACTCATTCTGAATTCGATGCCTACAACAAGTTCCAAAAAAGTCTGGACGGGTGCATGTTTACCACTGTGACACATCACCTTTTCTTTTAACAACACTCATTTCTCTACTGAGGAGAAGTGTAAAAAATAAGCTACATCAAACTATTCCAAGGAACATACACGAGAAGTTTGCCAGAAAATGTTCTATTTTGCAAGGGTCCTTGGCTGAGAAAAAATTAAGAAAAATTGTCTATTAATTTGGCAGTTGAGTTGGCATTTTTGGTGGCCATCTCCGCAGAGGACTGGCATGCTTGGATTAAAGAGTTCACATCGGCAAAGTGGGTCAGGAGAAGCAGTTTGAGGGCTGCTACAGCAGGGGACTGGCTTCCTAAAACCATAAAACAGGCACTTTGCCGCTGTCGCAAAGAAAAGATAAATTGAACCTGGAGTTTCCCCAAACGTAAAGCGGGAATAGGAAATGAGTTGTTTTTGAGAAATGCGTATCATTCTCCATCTCCACACCCAGATATTAGATTGGAGGATAACAGTCACAGGAAGCTGAATCTGGAGCGCATCCTACACTCGGCCCGTCATGCTTCCTAATCAGAGTGACCTGCGTTTTAACCTTTTTTCTTCTTTGACTTGGCTTTCGGCAAGGGAGCGTAATCCTTCCACGCCCCTTACCCTCTAAAGCATGAGTCAGAGAGTGGCTAGAAGTTAAAAGAACTTGGAAGTGACATAACCTCCTTTAAGAGCTCTTTAAGAGCCCGTAGCCCGCAGGTCATAAGAGCAGGAGACCTTTACTGCTGAGACGACTGAAAGCCTTAAAATTAGCCTGAACCCTACACTTATCACAACAGCAGTGAACAGAAGGCAGACGGTAATGATGTTAGTGAGCCAGTCTGACTGGATTTATCTTTAAAGGGATAGTTCGGATTATTTTAAGTGGGGCTGTATGAGGTACTACATTGGCTAAACAATCTGTATCAGTTTAAGTGTGTGCTATACTGAGAATATTTTCAATGCTTTACTTTGCTGTCAGACAGCCTTTTCTGGAAACTGCTGTTACATACATCACTCTCATCAAACCAACCAAACCCCATAGGCAAAATCAGTAATTTTACCCTGCAGAACTCAGGAGTTGCTGGTCTAGCACTGCCTCCATCTGTTAGTTTGTTTGTGTTATTGCGTGGCTTCAGTGTTTTAAAGGGATAGATCAGATTCTCTGAAGTCACACAAAAACACAAAAAAATTAACAGATCAAAGTAGAGGTAGACAAGCAACTCCTGTGCTCTGTGAGGTAAAATCACTGATTTTTCCAGTGCAGTTTGGTTGGTTTGAAGAGAGTGATAGTTGGCTTATATAATGACTGTTTTCCATCCAAAAAAGGCTGTCTATTACCTAATACTATTCTTTTAGAATGGCAAAACATGCTTGTGTTGAGTCATGAGTGTGTGTGTGTGTGTGTTTTGATCATCCTGTGAGAGCTTCCAAATGAGCCGGTTCTGCAGGCTTGCACCGAGCCATAGTGGCCCCACCGATAACATCTTTTTGGACTTGCACCTGACATTTTCCAGTTGGTGCCTGTCCCTCCACGTGTGCAGTCCTACCTAACAACCTCACACTCACTCGCTCAGATTTACCCAACCATGCCAGCTGGCGTACCTCCACTAAGCCAACTGGTCTCTCTAGTTTTGCCGCATATCCGCCTACTTTTGCTACCGAGGTTGGAAGGAACTCTTGGTGGTCTTTGCAGTCATGTTTTGGACTTAAACTGCTGCGACTCATCTGTATTTCTATCCTTTCCCTCTCATTAACAGAGTCTGGTCCTGCCGCAGCAAAACAGAATTTAGCTGGAGTTTCTGGGTTAACGATCGAAAGCAATGTGGTGCTGGAAGTTACAGTCACTTTACTGGAGCTTTTGATGCCTCAGTGTGCGTATGTGTGTGTGTGGGGTTGAGTCGATTCAGATGCTAGTTTCCCTGTCTGCAGACATCGTGATCCTCATTAGCCGGAGCTCTCCCTCACTGCTTCTTTCTCTCTTTTATTTTAACTCAATTCAGTCACGCTTAAGCAATCAGAGTCTTGCACTCGCATCGCACTTGCACGCACATACACACAGAGTCAATTGTGCACAAACAACCCTGTGGACATCTGGAGCGAAAACACATGCACGTTCACACGCATACATGCCAATTCAGGGTAAGTAGGGCAGTATCTCAAGCTGGTGCTGCTGGTAAGTTCATGTAAAGGATAACACACCCCCTCTGGGAGAGTGTTGTGAGATCTAAGTCTCACACATACAGCACAGACAACCCCCTCAAAAATGCATCAATTTGATATTCTCTTTGAGAAACTGTGTCAGTTACGCCAGCAACTTCTCCTCCGTTCACTTTTCACCTCTCTGTTAGCGAGGCATTCTCGGGGAAAGTTTACGTTTGGAAGCTTTCACATGAACTTTCTCTCTGTGTTCCCGTGCCGCAGCACAGATCACCTCGCTGGTCTGCAGCGAAAAGCAAACGGGATGTAGGTTTTGTTTGTTTTTCGCTGATCTTCGCCTCATCTTTTCGCCCTCTCACCCCCTCCTTCCATGTCAGAGATGGTGCACACAGACAGGGAGTCAAGGGAAGCCGAGGAGGAGGAGGAGGAGGAACAGAGAGGGGCTTTGTGTGTCTCCGTCTCTTTGGAGCTCTGTCTGTGGAAGTGGAAATGAGTTGCTGCTCCTCGGTTTGGGTATCTGTCTAGATTTATGTCTGTGGTGGCACGTATGTGACTACATGTGTGGTGCTTGCTGGGCAGTGAGCTGGCAGCAGGCTTGGGGAGTAACAGATTGTAAAGGGATTACGCAATTACAATACAAAAATGTATCTGTATTCCATTACAGTTACAAAAAAATTGATCACAGTTACATTTAGTTAAAGTGAAGACTATTATTATGGTTATAATTTTAGAATACATCAAAAAGAAAAAAGATATGTGCAATGCACACACATTACAGAGTCCCACAACAACACTCTGGTTTCACTGAGACCAGCTAATCTGAGAAATGCCAATTCAATATTTCTTGAAAAAAAAAAAAAAAAGCTTATTCTGGCTGGAAATTTCAACCTTATCTTGTTTCTAAATCTGAAAAGAGGAACAACATCACAGGACAGTGACAGTTCTGCCTTCAGCAGTGAAAATATTGTCATGACCAAAAAAGTGACATCTAATTTAAAGAAACGTTTACATTTAAGACCAACCGCTAATATTAGCTACACAAACCACCAATGACAAAGCAACACAGAACAATGATTAGCTAAATGTGCTAATTAGCTAGACAGACCAACCACTAACATAGCTAGCAACAGAACAATTGGTAATGTTAGCTACACAGAAATCTTGTTAGCTAGCTAACCTGTCATAATACCTCTACAACAGAAAAATATTTTGGGACTGTAGGTGTTGATGCTGGTGACCAGGGATATTTGACCAAACAATCAATAAACCTACAAAGAACATAAAACATTATATTAGGCTTATCAATTTTACCACATTTGTTACTGAGGTAATCGAAAAGTAACGAAAAGTAATCATATTATGCTACTTTAATATTGTGAAACTTGGATTAGATTACTGACTACATATTTAACAGGTAATTGGTAATTGTGCTGGAATACTTTTTTTTTTAAGTAAGCTTCCCAACCCAGGCTGCAAATGTCTTTTAAAATCTTTTTTTCAACCAGTTGGCACGGTGCCTGTAGATATCCACTGGCGAGACTGGCACATCTCTGCTGCCACTGCAGTCCTGAGAAGCCATCAAAGAGGATCTGATAGCAAAACCAATCTGCCGCTACCTTTGTGAGGCGAAGTATTCGTGACTGTGTGCACACATCTTGTTCCGTCTTTATGTGGGTTTTGAGTACACCCACATTACCATGCACCATGCAGTTGTTTAAACAGAGCTCACTGCCAGCGCTGTGCTTGTTTAAAGGACAGATGTGTTGTTTCTTTGTCTCACATAAGCTCTGGCTCAGGAAGAGAAAGGCATTCCGGTCTTTCCCATATTTTCCCTGTACACAGAGCCTGGAAATTTGCAACCTACCTCTGTAGAGGAAGCTTTTATGACCTAGCCAGGTACCTGCTGTCTGACTTATGGGAATCACCATATTCCCCTGGATGGACAACTTGTTTCAAAGCTCTCCTGACATCACCTGATTTACTTTCCAAAAGAACTTCCGGACCCGTGCCTCCGTCTGTCCGCCTGATCACTGAAACAGACTAATAGATAAACAGGCAAACGGGCTAGGAGGTCTGCTAAAGTTAACATTAAAGGGATAGTTTGAATTATTTGACGCAGGTTGCATGAGATATTTAGTGATAGTCAGTGTATTACCTACAGTTAGGAGAAGCACCAGCATGGAAGCTAAGCAAAGTACTGCCGTGGACAGGTTTGCCACTTAAAATAGGTCCACCTAAAAAAACAAAATCTAATGATAGTTAAGTGCACATTATATTTAGAATATTTTCACTGCTCTACCTTGCCGTCAGACAGCCTTTGCTGACTGGAAACTGCAGTTATATAACCAAAATATCGCTCTCTTCAAACCAACCAAACTCCATAGGCGAAATCAGTAATTTTACCTCGCAGGACACAGGAGTTGCTGGTCTACCGCTGCCTCAATCTGTTAGTTTGCTTGTGTTACTGTGTGACTTCTGGAATCCAAACCATCCTTTTAACACACTGAAATCGCACACTATCACAGACAAACTAAACGATCAAGCAGCAGTAGACCAGCAACACTTGTACCCTGCAAGGTAAAAAATTACTTATTTCTCCCATGGAGTTTGGTTGTTTTGGCAGTTTCATGCCGGCAAAAGCTGTCTGGAGGCAAAGTAAAGCAGTGAAAATATTCTGAATATGGCGTAGAGTTGTCACAATAACAGAATATTAAACTTCAATACAATGCTAGAGAAAACGAAACAAAAAGGATACTTGATAACTCTTTTGATACCAAGGCAAAAAGAAAACAAGCCCAAAGCACACAGGTAATTTTAGATGGATAATTTTCTTTTAAATTAACAAACTACAAACAGTGCTGGTAGAGAAAAAGTCAATGAACACCATCCGATTTTGCTGCAAGACAAATACAAGGCAGGACAATAAATCTGAACTGAACTGGCGTCTGGTTGGAGCCCTTAGATATTTTTTTGTAGCTTCGGTACTTTTAAAAATATCAAATGTGGGGTGCCCCTATAGCTCAGTTGGCGGAGGTGTGCTCCATGTACTGAGGCTGTTGGTCCTCTGCACAGCCACTGGTTCGACTTTCACCTGTGGCCCATTTGCTGCTTGTCATCCCCTCTCTCTACCCCCTTTCCTGTCATATTTTCAGCCATCACTATCAAAATACTGGGAAAAGCCCCAAAAATAATCTTTAAAAAAAAAAACAACTATCAAATGTTTGTACTGTATTGTTTTTAAACATGTGGTAATGAAAAAGCATCGATATTGTCATACTTTTGACAACCTTAATGTGGTGTACACTTAAAATCGTACTGATTTTTTTAGTTGAACCTTTTTGAAGTGGTTAAAATACCTTTTGTTGCTGACCCTGTCCACAGAAGTACATTGTCTAGCTTCTGTTCTGGTGCTCCTCTCTGCTTCTCCTAACTAGGGGGTGTGCCAACCGCATCTACTGCAAGTAATACACTAACTGTCGACAAGTACCTCATTTAACTCCACTTCAAATAATCAAAACTATTCTCACACACAAAAGCAGGAAATGCGTGTCCTCAGTGGGCAGTTTAAACCAGAGTCTGCCCTGCTACCTCCAAACTGCTTCAAGGTTAAATTAACTTGTAAGAAACCATCAGCACCCTCGGTAACACCTCTATCCACTTCCTTCCAGGAGCCGTGAGAGTGTGTATGTGTGTGTGTGAATGTGCATTCTTGCAGTACAGGCCTGCGTGCTCCTACATTGTGGAGAATTCCTAAGCCCTGTGGATCATCATTGTTTTGGTATTTCAAGGCAAATACCAGAGTTATTACAAATTCCAATGACAGATTCACAATCCCGATGCCGACTAATAAATCATAAGATGAAATCATAAATATACCACTTGCTTTCAACGAGGGTTATGCCAATAATGGAGGTATGCCAACATCATTTTAAAGTAATCTTGTGGCAACAAAGGCCGCTGTTTGAGTATGCTGAGCTGCCACGTCTCTAGGCAGAAACCTGAAGGTAGAAAAGGACAAATAAGCGGCCGAATTCACGCCAGAGTTTGTGTTTCTTCTAGACTGTAGCTTTAACCCAGCTGAACTGACCCACTTTGACGAACAAACTTCACGCAGGCATTAGCACATTAACCGCACTGCTCCTCACCTCGTGGCAAAACAAAACAAGTCTGCACTCGAGTCTCGACCCCCGACTGTCAAGCTGCTCAGCTAGAAAACCATTACAGAGCATTCCTGAGGCCAGCGGATCAATGTGACACCAGCTGGGGTGTTTTTGTGTCAGAAGTGTTTCGATTATGAGGTCAACACTGAGGCCTACCGACAACTGGAAGGATTTTGGCCAAAGCATCAAAGGATTTAATCTTCAAGGCCTCCTTGTTTATCCATGACTTTGAAATTACTCAAGCATATTACCACAGATGCTGTTGCAATGTCTCATTATGGTTTACAACATGTAGAAATGTGTTAAGAGGTCGGCCTCACAACCACAGATTCCAAAATGATCCAACTTGATTTATATTTGATGTGCTTCGTCTGTTCCATCGCTGTGGTTTGAGAGACATGCTAATATCTAGTTTGATGTTTGCCTCCGCCGGCTATACACGATCATCCACCCCACCAACCAGTCTCTGCAGGCCTGAGAGGGATCCCTCTTGTAGCTTCCATGTCCATGTTTTGGCATGTTTTCGCATTCAGGAGCAGCTACAGCCTCAAAGAAAAGATAGCAAAACAAAAGCAACAGACAGATCTGATAAATGGGCTTGATTTTTAGAGATTTATCTTCACTTTCTACCCCATTTGAGAAGGCTGATCCATGAATCACAGGCTGGGCAAAAGGATGAAAAGAAAACTCTACACTTCTCTGACCCATCTGTAAGAGTCTCAGACAAAACTCATAAGACCAAACATTAGAGCTGAAAAAGACAATGAAATGCATCAATGTAATCTCTGTAACTGAAGAATGGAAATTAAAGGATATGTAGTAAACACTGACTCATAATGTTTTATATTGATGTAATTGTTAAATAGGTGGAAGAGACGAGAAAAATTATACATGTTATTATACAAATTATATCTACAGCAATTACACAGGCAATTTTCCAAAACATAAGCCTGTTTAAAGGATTCATATGAAATTTATAGCTCTTTGCTTACGGATGTTTATTTACAAGGTGATTGCATCCATGTAAATTATCTAGTGTTTGTGATTTTAGTCAAATATTTTCAATGTTAATGTTTAATTTTTTTTTCCACTTGCCCGGTGAGACAAGTGGGTCTGAAATCGACTTGCACAAAGTCAATTTTTACTTGCCCCTGTACAAATAGTTCTGTTTACTAGCAGTTATAAAATAACACAAAGACTTAAGTTATTTTTCATGTTTAATCTAAGGATGCAATGTATAAAATATAATTAAAATATAATTAATTAATTTACTATCTAAAATCCTTACATGTAAGAAGCTAGAACCAGCAAATTGACTGAAATGATTAATCAGCTATTAAAATAGTTGGCAACTAATTTTCATTTGATCAGTTAATCAATTAATCAGCTAATCGGTGCAGCTTTACATAGCAGCAAATGCTCTAAATGTCACTCATTTTGCAATTAAATCTTAACTTCCACCCTTTGGCTTGGGCCTTTCATTGATTTGTCCCTTGAAAAAACACGTTTTGATTAAGTTGCTGAACTCTTTGTTCCATTTCAATACTTCCCATCACTTCCACCAACAAGCCTTATGCATCACTAAATCAGCATCCTAGTGAGAGTCATCCAAGCTCTCATTGTCAGGGCGAGTGCTGGGAAACTGTGCATGGTAGCACTAATCCATAGGTCACATTCCCAAAGGGGGAAGTTTATTTAACCCCCTTTGTCCCTGCCAGTCATAAAACTAACATATAGATGCAGAAGAACTATGCAGCAGAGACCAGACAGGAAGCTGGTACATCGATAGTCATCTGCGAGAGAGCTTCTATCATCAGCTTCTAATAGGGAGAGCTCCACGTTTTACCACAACAGAGAGCCATCACTTTGTTAACTGAGAGGCCCCTCAGGAGCTGGCAGACACATTGTGCAAGTGAAAACAAACACAAATGTTTGGCTTCACACATTTTTATAAAACTGTTAAGTGTTGCAAGAACATTTCTCAACAAAGGAGCCAAATACCCCAAAAAGAAACCAAAGGGTTCCCATCATGAAAAGATTTTCTGGACTAAGAGTCAACTCAAGAAAGTTTTGGAGAACAGAAACCTCAATAAGAGGGCTTCTTCTTTCTCTTTGGTGTCACCGTGCTGACCACAGCTAAACCATAGACACTGGGGCTTTCTCATGGGAATTTTTTAGAAGCGAATCGCCAAATGCGTTGTCAGCAGACAAGGTTAATGTATGTAAACTTAGAATCAGACAGTCATCCTTAGACTCAAGTCAGTCTTCAATCGCTTCGATCAATAGAGACGGAGGATAATCTCTCAGCTTTCTTTGCTACAACTGGGCAGAAACAACTAGAGAGAATAAAAATGACTCTAACTACCTTGTATTTATAAATTAAGAAATCCCTAGATGATCGGTAGGCAGCGAGATCTCTGATTGTCTGGTATTGCAAGACTAAGTCATCATTAACCTTAGAGGCTGCTCTCTTACGTCATCATGCATTCCCTCATCCAGCACCTTTTTTATCTTGACTTCTGCCTCCTCTTGTAGTCTGAGTGCAAAGACCAGGAAAGGTCAAACTTACACAATCTTTGCCCCTGAAGTCGCATGCCTCCTGACCAAAACTGATTTGGAGTGACTGATACTCATTTTCCATACACATGTGCTGGCCTGGCTTGACTTGGTTTGACTCAGCAAATCAGCCCAACACAGCAGGGACTTATCTATGTATGTTGGATATTAATTACAAATTGGGCAGTACTTTATGCTCTTTTTTCTACTATAATAACCCTATTCTTAATTTATGTGCTGACACTGACCTTAAAATACATATTCATCAGTTCTAAAACATTTCTAAATCACGTAGAGGGCTCAGTGGACAATGACTCACAACCCTACCCTATATAAAAACAAATAAACACTTAATTTCCTATAAATTCTTCACAATAAATGTCCCAGATCAAGAAAGGTTGAGTTTTCATCAGCAGTAACTTAACACGACTCCATACAACTGAAAGCAAACATTAAAGCCTAAAAATAAAGCCAATACCTGAAAGTACAAACAGCGACACAGGAATGAAACTAAACTTCGAACCACGGAGATTCATTTAGAAGTTACAAAGTACTGAGAGTTTAACACACACTTAATACTTAAATACATCTTTCTTTCTTGTCTCTTGCTGCACACAAGAGAGAATGAGGGTTGTTACGGGTTGGTTGGCCAAGGTGGACAAGATTGTCACCGCAACCTGCTTGGAGGTGGGTCGGGCTCGCTTTGGCTGTACTCTGGACCTGGTGCAACTATGGCGTGAATTAACACAGCTTGGCACGACCAAAACTGCCAATGGAAAAACCCCACAAGTGACCTTCTTGGTCCTAAAAAGTTACAGAAGGCGAGATGTGTGATGATTCATCAAAAATAGAAAAACACTGACCTATAAATGAGGTGTAGTCATAAAAACAAAGACAATGCCTGGAGAGGGAGGGGTCTTGCGGAGGCATGTTTGCATCACCCGCCATCCTGTACCCTTTACAAGTGACAGGTCTTTCCCTAAAGGCCAAGTCCCTCAGGAACACCACTTACTAAATGTCTCCCTATTAATGCGGCTGTTGGACATTGTGACCTTCTCTAACCATCTGCTATTGGTCCTCGGGGAGGCGGCTGCATGACGTTGGGCTTGCCGCCACTTATTTCTGGACACACTTAACAAGACAGTGGTCATTCTCTACTTTCTTTGTGACTGGTTGTCCATTCCGCTGCCTTTATTCTCAGTTCATCTTCAGTCTGTGTTCCTCCCCGTCTCCTCTGGTGTATTACTTTCAATTTTTTGCTCTAGTTTTACAGATACCGTGCCACAGCCTTTGAGTTTATGAAGGTATGCAGCCCAGTGGAAAAATGGCACTGGCAAGAAAGCTGGCCATCGATATAAGAGGATTTTGTCTCAACCTACCCTTAGACTTGCACGCTTGGTATAGAAAGGGCTGCTCTAGACTCGAATATCCCTGAAACCTAATTTTAGCAGAGGACTGCACAGAAATGCAAGGCAAAGTTCAATCCATACAGCGTGGGCTGATACTGTGCTTTTGAGAGCTCTCAATAAGGTGTTGTCTGACCCATATTCCTTCCTTCATGTTTTTTCTCCCCTCTTCTTCTATATTTCAGTGCCAAACTTTGCAGAGTGGCGGGACAGCTGCAGGCTCTCACATTCTCCATTCCCCTCATCCTCCTCCTCCCTTCGTCTTCCTCTGTTCACATCCTTATCCTCCTCCTCCTGTGCTTGGGCTTCAGGCTCAGGGCCCAGTCAGCTCTTTTCCTCTCTTCTTCTTATGCTCGGGCTGCCCTGATTGCTTCCTCTTCCCCTGTTTTATCTCCTCGGGATGAAACCTTCCCAAACTATAAAATGTCTAGAGGTAATCCGCATTGCTGTGAAACTCACATGACGGCAACCTATAGACGATGGCCTCACAGAGAGAATACTTAACCTATGATCCGATGCAAAACTATGTATCCACAGCTATGATTTTTTTATGTGCTCCAATCCACTCTCCTCAAAGCTGTGAGAACAGGATGTCTGCCTGCAGTCATTAAAAGGAAGAGCACGATAAATCAGCTATTCTTCGCAACCATACCTGTCAACCCAACCAAAACCACATGGCTGCCTTCAAGCAGAAGAGGCCTCCTATTAAACTGGAAAACCAGTAATGACAGAAAAAATATATGAGCAGAGACAACTTGGACAGCGGCTAAAATAAGAAAGGCTGAGGCAACATGATATCAGCATGGAGGGAGAACTGAGTTATTATTTTGTCAGGCAGTACTATTATATTTGTGACACCTAACTGCCCCATTTTATTTAAAGGCAATATATACATTTCCTCTTACCTGTGGTGCTATTTATCCCTCTAGATTTTATTCGTGAGTTGCAGAGTTAATATGCCGTAAATATGTCTGCCTTCTCTCCAATGTAATGGCAACCAGATTGTGGTGCTCAAAGCGTTACAGAAAATATATTTTAAAGAACTAACAGCAATGTCTCTCTCCAGAAATCACAACCCAGTCACTCAAGATAATAAACAACCAGTTAGGACGGCATAAATGTTTACATCCTGCACTGTCATGAGGAAAAGCCTCTCATCCAAGAGTAGGAGTAGTAATACTACTACTACTAATAATAATAATAATAATAATAATAATAATAATAAATAATAATAATAATAATAATAATAATAATAATAACAATAAGAAGAAAAAGAAAAAGAAGACGAAGGAGTTACATTACACAAACTACACAAGCTTTCCAGACTGATATGAAAATAAAACAATAACATAATAATAATAAAATATATATAATATATATAAAAATACTCTTAGAAGAAAAGAACATTACACACAGAAAATGCAATAAAAATAGAGATAAAAAGAGAGTGATAACAGTGTTTCCTTCTGTGCTGTGATAAGGGTGGAGGGTGTAGTTCGTTACAAAGAAAATAGTTCCTACATTAAACTTTACACAACAAGGTTTGTGGATTATCTTGAATAACTGGCTCCTGATTTCTTGAAAATAAACATTGCTAATGAGTTTTTCAAATATTTTGTTGGCGCTTTGAGCTCCACAAGCTGAGTGCTGTCTAGTTCCATTTTATTCTGATAGCTCCAAAACTCAGCAACTCACACCTAAACAATCTAGATGGATAAATACCACTACAGGCCGGATTTTGAGGTGAACTGTCCCCTTTTACTATCGAGCAGATCCATGCTGTAGACTAGCAGCTAGCCTGAGTCAGAACAATACAACAAAATGGCAATTTTTTAGTTGTTTGTTTTAGAAATTGAGTACAAAGGGTGTTTTCTAAGGGTTCAAACTCATTAAATTCCCCATGAATAAGTCATAGGGCAATTATGAAGTTAGCATAACACTAAACACTTGTTCTTGTATTTATGGACCCACTAGTTAGTGTGCTGCACAAAGCTGGGTCCTCTGTTGCAGCACCAGCAGCATTCCTTCATACATTTGTGTGCAGCTTGGCAACCAAAGGGGTGCCCCACTACCCTACATCCTTGTGGAAAAGACCCCCCAAACCCACCCCGAAAAACACATCCGGAAAAGGCATACAGCCTTTTGGGGAAAGTCTTCAACCTTCGCACACATTAATGTCTGCTCCGTCGCCAATGTTCTTTGCCAGGCTGTTGGCGAAGGCCTGTGGAAATTACACTCTGTGAAGCCATGAGACTATTCTAAAAGGGGGATTTTTCGGGTCATTATAAAGGATTTGCAGAATATTATCGTTTGTCTAAAGCAATTTGAAAGCATGCAAACTGAGCAGAGAGCGAGACATGTTGTGGCTGACGACTGTTTTTCTTATACCATGTTGCTATGCAAGATTTTTTTTGCATGTGTGTGTGTGTGCACTCACCATGTCAAGCTCTTGGGAGACTCGTCTTTTGCGTAGCTCCTCCATGCGGTCGCTGACGTCACTGAAGCAGGTGTTGTAGTACTCAGAGTACTCCTGGGCAAGGTCATCTATGTTACCCAGAGAACCATCCTGCAGACAGGAAGAGAGGGAACGGTTTAGTCAGGGAGCTACAACATCCTGAGAAAGGACAGCTGATAATATAATTCAACAGGAAAAAAATGCTGTCATTGCAAAAACTCCATTTGGACAACTTGTTATTCTAACAGTGAAACATGTCAAAACTTCACATAATAAAAACCCCTTTAGACTGGACAAAAAACAGACTAACATGGCTTTCTTCATCAGTGGGAAAGGGTACAATCAGCATTTGCTCCTGGGTCACATGACTCTGCAGTAGACATGGGTATTTATCTGCTCTAGCTCTGATCTGCAGTGATGTAAACATGACACCTGAGTGGACATGCTAATTTTTGGCCCTTTTCAACAGAGGCAATGAAGGCTTGTCGCCTACATCTGTAATTCCAACTCTTTTGCTCCTTTTTCATACACACGTTTTGCTAAACTTTACTCAGTTTCACTGGCTTGCAGCTCCATATTTAACTGATGACATGCTAGTCTTAAGTTGAGTGTCTGCTGATAAACTATTAAAGACTTTTATTGTGAAGCAGCAAAACCAGGAAATGTTGTGTTGTCACCAGCAGTAACTTAACACGACTCCTCTGCAGCTAAAAGCGAACATGAAACAGTAAAATAAGGCAGAAAAATGAAAGTACAAACAGCGACACAGGAGAAAAACTAAACGGAACCTAAAGTAAGAATTTTCTTAAAGCTACAAAAGTATTGAGAGCTGAACACACAGACACTTTTAAAAGCGTCTTTGTCTCTGCGCTTAAGCACAGGCATGAGCTGAGTCTCGGCTTTCCAGCACACATCAGAAGAAAAACAGAAAGGGGGATTACCAGCAATGGAAAAAGGGGCAATTGCCCTACTTTTTGCAAGGATAGAAGTGTTTAAAAACCTGCATATACATGGTCATTTTGGTGTAAAACATTTTCAAAAATTCCTTCATATGCATACACAGTGAATACAGTCTTTTACTCTTTGTTTTACTGCAGCTTCCATCACTTTACAACATCCCACAAGTGCTTCAGGAGAGGAAAAAGCCACTGTGTGACAGACACAACCCCCACCATCCTCTCCAGTTACTCTAAGCACAGCTTTATAAAACCGCTGTCACATACACTTGCAATTAGTGGCGTATAAAAGGTACCTACAGGCGTGCGTTTGGTTAAACCTCGGGGTGGCACAGAGACACAAACATAATCACTCACACGTCGCCATTTCCAACACCGCCTCACAGGTTTAATGAGCCAATCGAATATTTTGTTCAACAGAAGCTGGAGATAAAATTTATGAATCTGTATGTGGGTGGTACCACCGATTTACAATCTGGTGCAACTTGTGCAAACTGATAAAACACACGTGTGTGGAGGCATGTGTTATTCTCATTCACCAATCCACTCACAGACTCCATACAAACAGAAAAACCTAAAAATACCCGCTCAGTAAAAGGTCTGTATATTTTTTGCTGTTTATTCATTCTTATCAAGTCCCATTCAGCGAGCGTCTTTGGCCAGCCATGGTTTGATCCTGGGTTTTGTCTTTGTCGAGGCTCATATCGAGGATGCCCTTTACCTCCTCGGACATTCACCGAACTCCAAAGCAAACACACTCTTCCGGTTCGCTGTAGTTTAGATCAGCACAGTTCCTGTCTTTGTGTGGGGGACATGTGTTTAGGGTTGAGGGAGGAAGCTGTGCTCCAAACAGTCAAGACATTACCAACAGAAAACTCTTTGGACAGAATATTGAAGCCAGACCTCAAAGTTACTTTTGGAAACATTACTAGTGTAGTGGGATCACTGGGGCTGCAACAAAAGATGATTTTCCACTATTGATTCATCTGTTGATTATTTTCTCATTTAATCTGCGATTTGTTTGGTCTGTAAAATATCAGAAAATGGTGAAACTGTTAATCAAAGCCCAAGATGATGCCCTGTTTTGTCCACAACCCAGAGACATTCAGTTCAGAGGGCTATGATAACGAAGTTTATGTCACCGGTCCCCTGCGGATTTTTGCACACTCGTGGACACAGAAAGCATAATACCAGTTTAAGCGGAAGAGGATGGGCGACCTCTGTGGATGTGTACAGCTTATTCTATGAAGGGCTGCACAATTAATCAAAATTTTATTGAAATCACAAATCAAAATAATCATTACGTCTAATATCAGAAATCATATCGCAATATCAGTCAAAATAATTGCAATTAGATACTTTTTTCAATATCGTTCAGCAACAGCAATTCTTATTTTCAGCTGATTATGCACTAATAAAAACAAATGAATATTATATTCCATTCCTGCCATATTCTGCCAATAAATCCCATTAAAACTTGCACATTGGACATGAAAGCCCTGAAGACTTTTTGCAGGACGTAGAGCTATCTCTTTTGTATAATGTGGGAGCGAAGACTGACTCCCATCTCTCGCCTGGTAAAAATGTAGGCCATTCTGGCAGTGATGGCAACCTGTTGAATATTCATCAGTGTTGATCTAATCTGTGCCAGGCAGACAGCTAGCATTGAGTCACTGTGCAGGGTCCGAACAGTCTCTCTCAGTCTCTGTCTTTCTCAACCGGACTCCCTATCTAGGTGCCAGGCCACAAATGAATGGATCACTGTGAGTGTGAGAGAGTGTCTCTCTCCACACACACACACACACATATACACGTACGTACACACACAAGGGGATAGGGCCCCTGTGAACAGACATTAGCATGCACACACATGCATGCAGGAGATCTCAACAACATCGGACCAAAACAAACTGATGCGGGCCAATCACAGACAACAAGACGTCTCAGTGGACCGAGTTATGAAAGTGTAGTTACTGATTGTGCATAGAACATCACTAACAAACACATGTTCTGTCTCAAAAACTTCAGTTTGGCTGGCTGTGATCTATCCTCCCACTCTCATTACTTGAGAAATCCTGTTCTGGCCAGACATATGGTTCGAGATGACTGAAATTCCCGGTGGGAGCTCTCCCTGCGCAGACACATGCTTTCCCCTTCATTCCTCACATTGACTGAAAGCACGCTCTCATTACAGAACTCCAACATGTTTTAATCACCGTACACATGTCACGACTCTGCTGATCAAGCTTTCGCATCCAGAAGATAAGAATGAACCCTGTCCTGAGATTGATGGAGATCCACTCCAGCTGGTGTTAACAGCGATAGATTGGTTGGGTCATTGCAACAGAATTAATTAATCAAGATTTGCCATTTTTCTGCCCCCAACTCCCACGGGAACACTGGATGTAAAACCTCGGCTGTGGGCAGGTAAAGCTGCACGTGCTTTGGTGTTTTCCATCTGTGACTCTATGCGTCCACGTGTGTGCAAACATTCGTGTGTGTGCGTAGATAACTGGGATTCCTCCAATTCCCCAGTGGCATGAGCTCATGAGGGTCCCACACAGCTGACCACCAACACCACCACCTTGTAAAGTGATACTGCATATGCTCTGTTATGTATATCCACCGTGAGAACATACATGGAAATAAGAGTGAGGGAAGAGTGAGGGAACAAGTTAAAGGAATATCTGTAATCTGTAAAGGAATATCTGACGATAACGCTACAGCCATGTGTTTGAAATTTCTATTCCGGTCCATAACTTGTGTTATTGTTTGCCTGTTTCACATTAATTATACTTCAAATTAATGCCGAATGTCCACTGAATGAGTAAGTGTCTGTTTATGAGTCGTAAGAAATCGTTAATAAACTTTTAGAGAGAGTAGGTCTTTATAACACTTAAATTGAGCAAATTGTGAATGGAGTTTGGCAGGGAGTCAGTGAACTCCAACTCCAGAGTGTGTATTTTCAGAGCAGTGAGATTTTGTTTTAAGATGTAGGAGTCGTCATTGTTGTTGTCATCAAATTACAATGTTGCGCTCGTCTTGCAGCCCTGCAGTGTTCCTGCAGCCTGCCTGAGATTCCTCAAGTTTGGGGAGGAGGGGGCAGGGGGAGACAACTTGCTTCAACCACAGACTGTCTATTAAATAGGATTTCAGCCTATTTAATATACAGTCTATGGCTCCAACTCGCCATTTAGACCGCAATACTAATTTTTGGATGCACAATTGTTACATATTGCTCTTTTAAGAAAGGCAAACAGATGTTCCAACAGGCGTTTAGTCCACATTTTAGAGAGAATCTGTCAACGTGGGAGTGTACGTGGAAGAGCTTGGAGGGATCCGACAGTGGTTCACACATCCAGTTTGGAAATAGTGGGCAGGAGGGATGGGGGTGTGGAGGCTGGACAAGGGATGATTTGTAGGATACTGACTGGGGCAGCTGTGGGGTGAGAAGAGGATAAAACATCTGGAGTCTGAGAAGAAGAAAAAATCTACATCTATGAGAGAGATTCTGCAGATGAGTATTACATCCCCCATAGTTTGTGTGACCTGGAGAAGCATACAGGTATCTGTGTGTTGGGATATTAAAGGGATAGTTTAGATTGTTTGAAGTACGCTTGTATGAGGTACTTAATGAGGTACTTATAAGCCATATTTGGCTTATACAATGTTGGTTTCCCACCAGAAAATGATGTCTGATAGCAAGGTAAAGAAGTGAAAATATTGTAAATATGGTGTATCTTACCAATTACCAATTACCAATTGTTTTGCGAGGTTGGTGCTTCTCTAAACTGGGGTGTGTCGACTGCCATCTACTGTAGTTAATACACTATCAATAAATACCTCGAACAGCCTCACTTCTAAAAATCTGAACTATCCCTTTAAGCTAACCAGTAACCCTTAAAACAATTCTCACTCTAAAAATACCCCTTAAAACTATTTTAGAAATGAATTTACCAGAATAACAAGCTTGTTTCATGGAGGCATGTTTGAAATGGAGACTAACACTGTTTCAGCTGATGTAACTACATCTCCACCCTGGCTGTGACGGAGGCCAACTCCCAGCTCTGTCTCAAACAATAGCAACAATAGTCACACAGAGAACACCCAAGCATGAATGTGCGAGTGAGTTTGTGTGTATTTACAGTAAAAAGTGTGCGTGTGTCATTTACTGTTCAAGCCCAACATGCTGAGATGGAGAAGGCCACTCCCACTGTACAGCTGAAATCTGTCAGTGAACACAACACTGTGTTGCAGGTCACTTCTGTTCCAAGACTTTGCGCAACTTGAAACTGTTCCTGAGAAATTTTCTGGGGTCCTGCTGGAGAATACACTTGTGAGGAGAACTAATTTGTGTAAGAGCCGTTATCACTCTGCCATGCTGTTCCACCATCATAACACAACTAACTGGTATTGCACCACAGTGTATAAATATTTCAGTAATGTGTGATGTGATTGCTACTGAGCCATTACAAAGTGATTTACACAATATTCATTCAAGATTGCATTGAGGGGAGGAGATGATTCATCCAGCCAAGAATGCTGATATATAAATATAGTTCATCTCCCCGTCTCTCATGTAAATAATTAAATATCCTCAGCTTTAGTACTGGAATATATATCTGGCCACAAAAGAGCAGGGTTGCACACATGAGAATGCAGACAGCATGACAGTCCAGTAGCTGCTCACTTAATCAATTAGCTGTGGCATCCCTGACAATCTCACTACCACAGAACTTTGTCTCTTCAGACATTCAGTATGTCAGTATAAAGTAGCCATTATAGTCACCATTCACACGCTGCTCTTACAATAACATACACATCACTGATAAACCGTAAAGTTATAACATATCTTAAGTACATATACCACTCCCTCCAGCATTTTGCTGGCTTATTTTGGGGATTACTGCGGCCTAAAAATCCCTGATTTCATGGCAACTTTTCAAAAAAAATGTGTTGCATGTTGCAGAGATTTCAGCTGTATTTTGCAATGAAATTGCAGGAGCATGGGAAATTATTTTTTCCTCTTTTGTGTGCATAAATCATTAAAAATCAAAGGCAACTTGTTCTGATAAGAAGAAGAAAAAAAAAAAAAACACTCCGAACGTTCTTTGCAATCTTTCCAAAAAGTAAAGTTGGACCTCCTCTGAAAGTGTTTGAAAACCTCTGTCCTGGGTCACTGCATTGATCTGAAAGCAATTTAAGTGTGGTCGTCAGTAACTGGGCTCGAGTTACAAGCGATGTGATATTTTTTCTTTTACAAAAAGTAATTCACAGGAACATTTACCACCACTTAATCAGTTTAATGATTCAAGAGAATTCTTCTTCTTCAGTGATTTAGACAATGTTTTAAGTTACAAACATTATTTAGATGAGTTATGTTAACATAATAATGTTGTTAATTTTTTCAACTTAACATTGTGCATAATTTAGACTCAAGAATTCGAGCAACTTGATTTTTTAAACAAACTTGTGTTCACAATTATGGTAATCAAGTACATAACACTTAAAAAATCTTTTAATTTGGAAAATTTAGTTTGAACAACTTAATTTTTATGAGTAATCAATTTAAGAACTCATGAAATGGTACCAATTTCTTGCTTAAGTGGTGACTGAAAATACTTTTAATTGTTGAGGAAAAGCTAAATCCTGTAACTCAATTTAGTTTGTTGGTTGTCATATAATAAATACTTTGACTTACAAGCTGCTCTTTTATTTAAAAAAAAAACAAAAAACATTGCCATGAATATTCAGTCCACAGCTGAAGTGACAAAAACATCAGAATGGCACACCATTAAACCAATCTCTTGCAGAGTTATTAAAAAATTCCACAGCCAGCGTGCACTTTACTGATAACTTGGGTCTCTTTACGTGCTTAGGAATCCCTGCCAAGGCGCACAGCTAATCTCGCGATCAGTTTACAGTCAATTCATGTTTTCCACATCGTGTTACATGTTGCAAGTCTCTCAAAGAAAGTGCTTGTTATAACCATAGAGGAAGACATTCAGAAAAGGCTAAAGGCCATTAGCCCTGGGCCTAACGTGTTTGTTCTGGACCATCCTTTGAGCTCACATTCCTGACCGTACCATCATACAGGGGCTCAGTTATGTGGGGGCTGAATGGTAGTGTACATGGCATTAACTATTGTTACAGGGCTGGCCTTGTGACTGCCTGTTCTATGGAGGGAAGAACAATGACGGCAGTTTACAATAGAGCCATGCATCTGATGTAATGTTAGAACGTCAGTAGTGTGATCACTTTCACTTGCTACGTAACCTCGGGACAGGTGCGGCAGGTTGAAGTTGCCACCAACTGGCTTGCATTGTGTTGCATTGTGCTAATGTTTTGTCAAGAAGTGAACCAATGGAGCTGTCCACATTCAGGCTGAGTCATGGATACACCATCTTAAACCAAACCCACGAGAGACCGCCTGTCCAACAGTCCCCACACAAATCATCATAAAAGCAATGGTAATTAATCCATCCTTTACCCCACCCAGCCCTCCCTCCATCCAGTTCCTGCAGCTCCTCCAACAGCAAAGATCCGACTTAGGGCTGGGACTTACCAATAATTATTCATCAAAACTTTCTTTGCATCAATGTTTTATGAAGGCACCAATAGTCAATATTGTTGCAGTATCTCTAATATCTAAACTTTATGTATTCTTTGTGCTGGTTCTAACCAGTGTCTTTGCCAGTGTGTACTGACAGGAGAACTGACCTCGCATAGATGTTTTCTTGATGTCCGGGGAAACTGGAGAACCCAGAGGAAACACACTCAAGCATGGGGAGAACATCAAAACTTGAAAAAATAGCATACAGGATGCTGCTCAGAAGAAGCAGGGTCCCATTTTGGGGGTTAATATATTATATTAAGGTTGTCAAAAGTATCTAAACATCAATAATTGTTCAATACCATGTGCATAAAAACAATACAATACTAACATTTCATAGTATCAAAAGTACCAAAGCTATAAAAAAAAAAAAAAACGTGCTAAGTGCTCAATCAAGATCTCAGTTATATTCAGGCTGGCTGCAAACCAAATTTTAGGCAAGAAAGTAAGACTAAGTTGTGTGCCTAGTGCTTTTTTTCTTTTTACAATGTACATTGTGACAATTATATAGCATCAGATTGGTACATAGACCTGCATTTAAGCAGTATCAGAGAAATTTTGCAATACTGGTATCAATATCAGAACAATCCTAATATCGATATCAAGGTTGGTCAAAAAATATAGTGATATTTGATTTTGTACATATTGCCCAGCTCTACTTTGACCATCCCCATATATTTTTCTGGACTGGACCAGTAATGTCACTGTTCTGCCAACCAGTCATCTAAAACAGACCAGTGGGAGAAAGATAAGTGAAGTAAGATCTGAGAGACTTGGAAAAAGATAAGTGAGGACAGGTGGATGAAAAAAGAAGAAGCTGGTGCTGCTGCTGCTCATGTGCCATATTGCATCACCCAACTGCAGTTTCTTCTGAAAAATGCTGGAGCGGTGGAGAATTCCACAGAACACAGAGGCAGCGGAGATCTGGCTAAAAGATGAAGCGTTGGCACCGGGAGCCAAAGGGGGAAGACCGTCGAGGAAGGTGAGGCCAGGGGGCACAGCCCACCCCTCTTAGAGGGGCTTCCTGAGGATATCCGTGGCTCGAGCTCAACAGTGCTCTGCCATCCCAGCAGAGGAAACCTGCCAGATCTCTGTGTGACCTCAATAATGAGACCAGTCAGGGAGCAGAGTGAGCTGAGTTGGACTGGGCAACAATAGACAAAATTAGGCTATGATAGACTGTGTTAGAACATTACTGGCAAAGATATAAAGTGGCCTAGCTAGCTAACGACGATTTGGCAGAGAAGGACTGAAGCATATGCTGCCACTCTGTATGAAGTGCTATGTGGGAGGAAGCACATAGAGATCACCTCATCTAACCATATGTTTCCCAGACGCAATCAATAATCACGTCTCGAGTGCAGTATCCAATCCTTAGGTTTAGACATGAAGCACTGTCTGCTACATAATCAGTGTTTTCCAAATGGACAAACTCCCACCCACGCTGTGTAAAACACCACAAAACTCTCCTCAAACTGAAAAGGATTCCCTGCAGGCAAGTGAAATATTTCCACAAGGCCTTGGCTCGAGATGACCTTTGAAGCAAAGAGGTTTCTTTCAGAGGAGCAGAGAAGGAATAATGGATGACTGTCAGCTGTCTGGTTGGAGATCGAATCATCCGGGGCCTCATTTATAAAATGGATTCACGATCAATTTAGATCTTAAGTATGACTTAAGCAGAAAAACACACAGAAGCAGTCTGTGAAGATTCTCAGTCATGCAGGTCATGGTATTCACTGGGAGCCATTGCAGGCAACTGAATAGAAGAGGTTTCTGAAGCTGCTTGGATGAGAGGCGAAACGTCTTCTCCTTGCGAACCACATACAGTATAAGTAGTTGTTTATAAAACCTTACTTTGACGTGCAAATTATCTGTTTTCTAAGCAAAGTCCAGACCTGACCCAAGTTATTTTCCTGCTGGTTATGTTGGGGTATTAAAGTTTGGGATGCACATTTGCCCAAGCCCGCGGTGAAGTTTGCATTGGCTTTATGAACAATGTGATAGGAAGTTCCTGTTTAGCTTCGTTTCTCAACCCACTATTTAGAACCCCAAGTAATACATGTTGCCAGGAATCAATCTCCTCTACCATCGCCGTTATCTTGTCTTCCAAGTTAAATATTTCTACAGGCCCTTGGCTCAGGATGACCTCGGCAAACTGGACTTTTCTTGAGGCTCTCGCAGACGTTTCACCTCTCATCCAAGAGGATTCTGAAGAACTGAAGGAGCCTCAAGCAAAGTCCAGTTGCCTACGACAGCTCCTAGCGAACCACATATAAGTTGTTGTTTATAAAACCTTACTTTGACGTGGAAATGATCTTATCTGTAGGAAAAGTCAAAACTTGACCCAAGTGATTTTTCTGCTGGTTATGTAGGGGCATTACAGCCTAAACACTTCATGGGTTTGCTGCAAGCCAAATTTCACACAAGACAATAAAGATTTAACTGAAATCATGGTCTAAGCAGTTTTTTGTTTGTTTCAACATTTTCAATAATACCAAATGTTAGTATTGTATTGTTTTTAACCATGTGGTATTAAAAAGTATCAATGCTTTGACACTTTCGACAACCTTAAAACCTAAGAACATTTTTATTAACAAGGCCCCTGGACTAAAACAGAGCACAACAATAGATGAAGCCATGTCTGTAAATCTGTTTTGTGTCACTCCTCTTCATTTTATTGAGAAATACGATTATTACAGATAAAACTGGACTCCACAGACTACCAGAACATTTGCAGAAGGAAGTGCAGTGGAGAGGAACCAGAATGGATTCTTGCAGAGATCTTAAAGTCTGTGCACACGCACACCTCAAAAACATTAGAAATTATGCTGAGACAGATAGCAGTTTCCAGTCAGGCAGTTTTAATGTGGCTCATTTAACATTCAATAAAGAGATCTGAAGAAAAAAAAACCTCACGTCTACCAGAAGTGGGGTGGGACTAGACGCAAATCCCCTTTCAGACATCTGTAAATCCAACCACTTGGAACAGCTATAGCTCCTGCGCCATACCGTCCTAAACTGCTTTTGACTCTTAATTAGCTCAAGGGCTATTTACTTGGCTTCAACCACAAATAAATGACTGGCTTACTTGGGTATTCTTATTAAACACATTCCACAACAGGCTGCTGTGTGTACTGGTTAACCTCAAAGACAGGGGCCCCCTCGGAAATGTACCGCAGGCCGAAGTTCCCTTTGATTTACAGTCAAAACACGATGAAAACTTATTTTGATGGTGCAAATGTAGATGACATTATGTGGAAGAACTCTTGCCGGTGGCTGTTTTAATGATAATCTGGGCTGTCACTTGAGTGATAGGGAGCAGTTCTCCGGTTCGGCATGTGTGCTGAAACATATAGTTATCAGTGAAAGACACAGTATGGTGAGAGATCTCTATCTGTGAAAGTATGTAGGCCTGTTCTCACGTGAGGGGAGCCAAGACCGAGCACATTTGCAACAGTGAGTTAAGTCGGGTCAACAGGCCTGGAGCAAGCCCAAATTTTAAAAGGGCATTCCCGTATAGGCTCCTGAGCAAAACAAAAGGCATTGAAAGTCATAGAACCATGGTTATATATAGCTTTGAGGTAGATATGGTGTCCATTGTGCTCAAGATATTCATCTCATAGGGTGCTTAAAGATCCTGAGCACATTGTTTGGAATAAAGTTCATTATAGAGGTCAATTTAAAGGTCCAGTATGGAAGATTTAAGGGGACATGTTGGTAGAATATGGCAGAAGTTTTCATTAGTGTATAACCACCTAAAAATAATATTTGTTGTGTTTTCATGACCTTAGAAAGAACCATGGAGGCCGCCATGTTACACCACACTGTTTCTACAATAGCTGGACAAACCAAGCACTGGCTTCAGATACGGCTTTTTGCATTTTTCCTACTGCAGTTTTTCCTTGGAAGGGGAGGGTGAGGTGAGCAGTATTCACTGCCAGATGCAAATAAACCCTACACACTGGTCCTTTTAGTCAATAAACTGAAAAAAAAAAAAAAATCAATCTAAGATACCTTTTTAAAGCGGTGAAAATGTGAGGTTATAATATTTATTGACAAGCAAAGCAATGCTACAAAGACATGACATAATGCTTTACTGGAAACCATTAAATTTACATAAATTACACCATCAACTCAAGCAACTTAACACCAAACGTCCATTCGCTTGCAGAGGAGACCAACCAACAGAAATCATGCCTTATCATGATTGTCCATCCGTTAGTTCTAGTCTGGCAAACCGACCTGCTGAACTTTTCAAAGACTCTGATTGTCTGCAGCCAAGAGGGCCGATCAAGTTCCATCCACACTTTCACACTTCTGACCTTTCTAGTGAAGTTCTGTAGGAAAATAAGACGGTCACAGCCATCCAAGCCTGTCCGCGACTCAAGACATAAACATGCAAAGTGATACAGTACGTGGAACAAGACTCCAACAAAAGCTGAGGTCAGTGATTTTGAAATAATAGAGTGCTGGCAGGATGGCTAATGGTTTTGAAATAACTTTTAAGAACCCTCCAAGATGTTTACTGAGAGGATAGTTAGATAAAATTAATGTTAGAGTTGTTTCATGACCTCCAACTAGCAAAAAAAAAAACAAAGACGGATGCATTTATCTCCATCATCAATCAGTGAAATCTTGAAAAGTTTAAAGGATTAGGGTGATCGGCATAAAATAGTGGGGATGGGTGCATGTGACACATATTTGTCAAGATAAAAAGAGTTCAAAAGGCTTGTTGCTGCTGTGTGTGTTTGTGGCTGTGTGTGTTTCAGCTCAAGGGGAAAACCGTCAGAGATGAGCACAGCCTCGCAGACATTTGCCTCAAGAGCAATAAATCTGGATAAATTGCCTGGCTGAGAGCCAGGTCTCCCACCCAGTGTCAGAGAGCAGGACAGTCCCCCCAACTTCCCCCCTCCTACATGCACACACACAACACACACACACACTCACTGCTGCCTTTACACACCATTCACATCTTTAGTGCCAGACCAAACCAAATTAACACCTCTGTCTTAAAGCAGACTGGAAGTGTCTGCAACACATTTGGTCAGCAGATCAATCAGATCGCATGGCCTGTAAAAAATCGAGCCAAACAAAAGAGCAGAGTGGCAGAAATGTGCATCGTTACAATACACACTTCACAACATCCACAATACACACTACACAGCTTCTACAACACACATTACGCAGAGTCTACAAGTATTCAAGGCACAAACATGTCAAGTATAGTAAATCTAACTCCCTCTGGACTCAGATGAAATGGTTAAAATGACAAATAAAGGCAGTTTAAAGAACAAAAATCTGTAAATATATTCATTAAAAAAGAAGACTGCAATGTTTGCACAGTTCCCACTTATTTGTATTTACATTTTAACTGTTTTTTTAATCCATTTTTGCACTCATTTGTATATAAATGTTCATTTTGTGTTTTTTTTTTATACTTCACACTTTGGCAGAGTAATGTCTTTTTGTTGTTGGTATTTTCCCACTTGTTTTGGGGAATGTGCTTTTTTTTTAAACACTTAGTTGTTGCTTCTCACACATGCTTTGGCAATGTAAATGCTGCTTCACATGCCAATAAAGCTCTTTTGAAATGAACTGAATGTAATTTTAAAAAAGTTTGCTAAGATAACAGAGCGCTCAAAATTTCCTGGGATCAAGAGGAGCTGAAACTCAGTGGGAAGTTAAAGAGCTGAGACGACATTAAGAGACATTCTAGGCTTTGAAGAACAATAATCAGCATTTTTCACCATTTTCTTACATTTTATAGACCGAACAACTTATTGATTACTGTCAGTTGCAACCTTATAATGGTAATATGAAAATTAATAACATGTTGAATGTTTCCCTGATAACCACAGCCTGTGTCTGAGACCTTGAGGTGAACTCCACAAAGACCAAAACACCTCTAATAATCAGCATTCCTAGTCTTTATCATCCACTCTGCGGCACAGACACAACACATCTCCTCACGTGAAGGCCTCAGCAGCAAAATCACGTTTAACTTGGAGAAAAACTGGAGCCTCTGGCTGAGCAGCAAAGTGAGCTCTTCCAATGGAAACAATGCAGTATGGAAGCGCACTAAATGTAGAGAACATGGCAGCACACACTCACACACAGCGGGGATAATCGTTCAGCGTGTAACATACCGTATTCTCACTCGAGTCCTGTTTGCATTGAGATCCGACCGACTCATCAACAGTATGGATTCTCCACTTGCAGCCAACTACAGCTAAAAGCACCTGAACGCAGCACCACATGTAGCTGCTGCTGCTGCTGCTGCTCGGGCCTATAAGCACGCACTGTTTTGATTTGCATGATTTTCATTTGCATATCACTCATTCGACAAATCAGTGTCAGGTTTGAGTATGAGGAAGATGGTGAAAACTCTCATTTAGTTGTCAATCTATGATCTGTGGTGACACCCCTCCCCCAAAACTTACCAGCATCCCCATAACGTCCGTCCACAGTTGGGAGAAGCTGTCGGACGCAGCAGCGCTGTCTGCCTGCGGCTCCTCAGAGGAGGCACCGGTCCCCTGATCACCTTCCATAATGTTTGAATATTTTCTGTTCAGTCAGACAAATCTGGTGCTAAGCTTCACTCCAAGCCCACGGGCAGGGGGCCCGATCACCAGCAATAAACGAGACGTCGGTGCCAAGGCTGCTCCTAGAGAAAGTTGCCCTTGACGCACCGGTGAAACGCTCCAACATTGCTTGGCACGATCCGAAGTTTAGTGCGTAAACTGCGTCCTGACATGTTTACAAAACTCCCACGACAAGCCGTGCGTCGAATTCAAATCATGGAAAAACACATAAAAGGAAAGAAAAGCGGCCTCGAGTTGTGTGGAATCACAACAGGTCACTCGTCTGAAAACTTCCTAGCGGGGCGCTCGCAGCTCCACAGTCCGCTCTGCACGGCTCCCCGCCCGGTCACGAACCGAACACCACACCGGGGGGGAAGAAAGTCGTCCAAGTTGCGAAAAAAAGTTTCCGAAAAGTTGTTTGAATCCCTCGATGAGTGACAGAAAATCTCTAAACTAGTGGAGCGAGCACACACAAGCTTATTTCCATTAAAGATTTGGAGTGAGAGAACGCCCGGAGCACAGAGCAAATCCTCCAAACACTGCGCCTCCCCCTCTCTGTCTCCCTCTTTCTCCCTCACACACACACTCACTCCTCCCAACAACAGTACAGCAGAAAAAAACACGTTAGAGGCACAATGGACAAGAATTAACCCACACCACTTACTAATCATTAATATTCAATGGAAAACTTTTTCATACGAGAAGCTTTTCAGACTGTGACTCATTTGATTGAGCAATAAAACATCATTTGATCTTTATGACATGTAATCACTGGCGACTTTGCTGTGACCAAACCCTACTTAATGATGACTTCACTGTAAAGAAAACACTACAGGAATTTAGTGCAATCAACTACTTTTTTCACATTAACTTAAAAATATCCAGGTTTATGTAATTCAACTTAAAGTATCCAGTATCTATTTTCAGAACATATCACACTAAAAAAAACTGACTAAACAAAGTTTTGCCAGCCTATAAGCTTACTCAATTATACTCAGTTATTTTTTAAATACATTTTATGGGAGGTTTCTAAAACTCAACAAATCAAGTTTATCTAAAGAAGAAAAGGAAATTATCTCAACAAAACATTGTTAGTTTGTTAAACTTTTTCAAAACTTGAGCAAACACTATTTTGAGTTGAGTTCAGAACTTCTGTTGAATCTGACCGAAGTAAGTTGGCTTGACATTTGAGTTCTCAGCTTTAAGCTGAATTTATAAACACGGGTTCTTCTAACTTGAAAAAAAGGAGTTGAATGAATGTACTGAACAGAGTTCAATCAACTCATTAAATCAAGTTTTTTTTTTTACAGAAACATGATCAGCATATCAGCTGTTAATATCTTTAGATTATTGAAGAAGTTTTCTCAAGTACAAAAAAGTTCATATCAATTTTATTTGATAAGAACATTTATTTCTCCTGAATCATTATAAAAATCACTTTAATTTTCTTTTCAAATTCAGTCAACTTAAAATTCAAGTATTTACTTTTAGAACACCTCAGACTTGACTCAAAATTTCAAGGGAACTTTCTGCAATAGACTTTTCAGCCCAACTCTTTAGTTTTGGGGAAAAACATGATTTACCAACAGATAATCTTTAGTTGAGATGATTTACTTTTCTTCTCTAAATAAACACAAATCTTTGAGTTTTAGAAACCTCAAAAAATGTATTTCAAAGATTTTTATTAGCGAGCTGTAAACCTTATTTGTCATTATTTTGCTTGAAAATTCAACTCAACAATATTTGAAATACAGTTTATCTTAAGAAGAAAAGTGAATCATCTCAACAAAACAGTAGTTGTTGGTAAAACATTTTTTCAAAACTGAAGAGTTTGAGTTGGGCTCAAAACTCAAAGATCTATGGCAGAAAGTTCATTTTTACAGTGTTATGACTTGACATGATGAGTTGAGTTCAATCAACTCATTAAATTAAGTTTTTAAAGAGACGTGATAACCCTATTAACTGTTATTATCTTAAGCTCAGTGCATATTTATTGACGTTTTCTCAAGTACAACTAATTTATCAGCAAGTTGATTTGACTAGAAAATTTATTTGTCTTTAATAATTACAAATTGCCTCAACCTGTCTTTTCAAATTGAGCCAAATTAAAACTTTAAGGCAGACCATGACACTAACTTTTTTAAGTTAAAACAAAGTTTATTTTTAGAGTGTTTTTCCTTCCACAAATGTTTTAAATATTGCGTGTGTAGTTTTAATGAGCTCAGTATATGCTCTAAAAGCCATCACAGGGGTACACTTCATTTAATTTTTTTTTTTTTAACAGCCCAGAAAACTTTTTATCTCATGCTGACACGGCTTTCCACCAATACGTCTCTCCGGCCAGCTTTGAATAGGGACTGTGAACAAAGCACATTCTCCACACAATTGAATGAAAAACAAAAAAGCGCATGGGAAAAGTGTTTTCAAGGGGGTGACGCATACTGTGCCCTTTGCCTGGCATAAATCTGGATGAAATGCTGGACAATAACTCAAAAAAACATACTTTTTTTTTTACTGTAAATGCCTAATTTGAGTTACTTTTGCCTTCATATGGCCACACAAACACATACACAATCTAACAACAATTGTCTCTGTGCTGCAGAGCTCATTTGAATACAAGAAGGATAAAAAGAAACATGTTATGTACAAGCATGAAATTGCATAGCTATCTTGTCTGATCAGCCGTTTGTTATGCTCCGCCAGCAGGCTACTCTATTGTAATGAAGAAGTCCAGAGACTCTATCTCTGATTCCCCCTGTTGTTGTCAGAAGCACATTTTCTCAGAGCGGCAGCAGCTGCCGGGTCCTGTGACAGATGCCAGGAGGAGCAGAGATAGAGCGAGAGACAGAGAGGAAGATTGAACATTTTAAATCACTGCTCCTCACTCAGCTCCCGTCCCTGTGGCTTCAAGTCAATCTGAAATGCTGCTTCACCTGCTGTTTCACCAGAACAGCCTACAACACCACATGCTGCAACAACATGCATTTAAAACAGACCAGAAAGAAAAAAAAAACAATACCACCACATTCCTCTCTGTAACCATGTAAAAGGTGATCAGTTACACAATAATCCCCAAAGCTACAGTTTCACCTGTAGTGCAAAGAGATATGTGATATGGCCTTTTGTGGATTACCCACTGTGCAAAAGGCTCCCAGATGTTTTTGTCATTTTTGCAGCATCATCTACAGGTGATCATGTGTGTACAATTTAATTTACAGGATCTGTAAGATTTAATTATTAATTTCCCCTTCCGAGCACGTAGGAGGAACTATAGTAGCCGTGAAACTCGTGCAAAATTCAAAAGGCCTCTAGAGCCACTGTTTGTTTTGTTCACTCTGGGCTACTGTAGAAACATGGTGGTGCAACATGGTGGTCTCCGTAGAAGAACATATAACCATCTTAGTTTACTGTGTTAGCATGCTAACATTAGCTAACTGAACTAATGGTTTACTATGCTATGATAATCCTACCTAAAATCCTAAAATAGAAAGTAATATTAATAATAATATTAGCATTAATTAAAAAATGTTGACTATAATATATCTAATATTTGACATAATATAAAATTAAGAATTAATAATCCAATAATATTGTGTAATACCATGAAACTCTAATAATAATAATAATTGTGTAATACTGTATACCCAGAAATTTTCTGAAATGGCTATCATACTGTGAAAATCTCATACCGCTGCAACCCATGTGTTCAGCAAGTATAACATTTCCCATTTTAGTTTGCATGTTAGCATGCTAACATGAGCTAATTAGCACTAAACACAACAGCTGGTGCTGATGGGAATGTCATTAGTTTAGCAGGTGTTTGGTCATAAACCAAATATATGGTAAATTAGAAATTTTGACCCAGTTATGATACTTGAGAAAAGGTCAGTGTATTAATGTTTTTACAGTTCATTCCATGAGGAGGGTGCATGTTTTTTTTGTGCCTCATTTACAATTTACAAAACTTGTAGAGTTATTTCAATTAAAAAAAAAAACACATTTCAACATCATGGTGGCTGTAGAGGAAAAAGTCAGTAGGACTCATCCTCTGGGGACGATAAATTGTAATTTTTTTTTTTTAAATTACGTTAATCCATCAAATAGTTGACAAGATATTTCAGTCTAGACCAAAGTGATTACAGTTTAAAATCCAAACATAAGTCATTTATATACAGCGTCACGCTTCAAAGTGTGTGTAGGTGAAGAACGACTTTTACAGGCCTTGGACGAGCAGCAGCTGCTCAACAGTATCCTGCTAACAGTCTAAACACACAGAACACACGCTCACACAGGAGCAGCTCTGCTGGTCGACGAGTCGACAACGCGGGGGTCTGACCTGAGATCAGTAACCTCACAGTGACAGCAGCAGCAGCAGCAAGAGGCAGGACTGACTGTTACATCATCACAATGTCCATCAGTCTGCCTCTGTCCCCACACTCTGACTACTAAAGGTGATAAGAGTCCTACTGAGAACCCAATTAAAGGGTTATACCTAGAACCATCTGTGAAAGGTTTCACACAGAACCTCCTCTGAGAGGTTCTACAGAGAAAACTCTATCTCAGGTTCTAACAAGACCCCAGCAAGGGGGCTCTTCTGAGAACCTTTTAATATTATGGTACAAAGACAAAGAGTTTTTCATTTTTTTGGATGAAAATGGTTCTTAAAGGAACCCTTAGCCTTACAAAGAACCCTCGACGAACTTTTTCTTCAAAAAAGGTTTCTTCACAAGCAAATGGTTCTGAATAGAACCTCTGCACTTCAGCAAGAACCCTTTTGGAACCCTTATTTCTAAGAGTGTAAAGAACGATGACCACGTCAAGCACCGCCCTGATCCTCCCTTTCCTTCCAGTTAAAAGGGAGTTTGGAAGTACACCCCCCACTCCTCACGACACCACACACACACACCCATACACACTCGTCACTCTGCACGCACAAACAACCCCCACCCCCCCCCCATTACCCAAATACAGGACAGTGTGACCCCACCTGGACCGACTCAAACAGAGAGGTCAAACTGTTAATGAGGAGAGGAGGAAGCCTGTTGACTCAGTGCACGCTCATCAAACACTGCTGAGTGTGTGTGTGTGTGCGCGTGTGTGTGTGTGTGTGCGTAGATGTCAGCTTTCTCTCTTCACACTAACCACTAATCAAGGTGTCGTGTTGCCAGACAAGAGGAAACAAAGGTCCCTCGCTAGTTATTCCACCGTATGCTAATTGCCAATTTACTACATGTTAGCGAGTCGCCTCCTTTGATCAGCTCTTTGGACAAGCTGTGAACATTTGGTCTGAAATGAGGCCAAAAATTTGGAGCACATGAACACCAGGAGGATACGCCTGCAACCAATTCACAGCGTCCATAAACGTGGCCTTTCGAAAAGTAGAACGTGAGAGCTAAACTTATTTCATGGTTCTCAAAATATATAGGGGGCTCTTTCATCAGAAGGATGATGTCATGAATATAAATCGCTAACATGGGTTACTTTGAACACGCTCTTGAAAGCCCCAGGTCCTGGACGATATCGTGATACGTGTCAAGTATTAAAGTTATTTTGACACTTTCACGGTCTTTCATCTATCTTCTTTCATCTCGTCTCCGATCTATTATTCTATCTATTATTAATAGTTTCATTGTCTCATCATACATTCTTCTTCTGATCCTGATGGGCTCCTGCGGGATGGGAGGAAAATTACACTGTGTCATCAGGTTGGGGACAGAGCAGAAAAGCCTCAAGAGAAGATGTGAGAAAGGAAGCATTTATAGTTGTGTCACATGTTGAAGCTGTTTCAGACTGGGATAATGATGTTTGTGATTTTTACTCATATACAATCAGTTAAAATAAGCATAATTTCACAAACTGATCTTTTATTACTCCCCCTCTTTTTTACTCTGTGCTCCAGTAACAGTTGAGCAAACCTGGTGCTTGGCAGAAAATTTGGTCAGCTGTCTCCTTTCTTTTCCAGTTTTTTTGTACATGATTTTTTTTTCCCCCAGGATGGCAAAGGCATGTCCCGGACTACTCTGCCTCTGATTGGCTTACCCCGATTTTCATACTAAAACCCTGCCCACTAACTCCTCATGCCTAAACCTGCTCAACCCAAACCAACAAAGGCAACAAGCACTAGCCAATCAGAGTCAGAGTAGGGTGGGTCATGACTATGCTTTCCTGAGGAAAAATGCTATGATATGCTATGTGCTCAACTTGTCTATGTTGAAAAGAAAAACAAATTTTTAGGGGCACCTGTAAAAGTGACAGATAGTCATATCTTAAGTTAGCTAATGTTGGAAAAACACCAGTTGGCTAGCTAGCTAACTATTGCTGTAGATTAGCTTCTGGTTTGCTAGTGTTTTACTAACATTAGCTACCATTACACGTACTACATGCATGGAATTTTTAACGGGTCTCAATTTATTACTCATGCCTCTATATGAGGCATTATACTTTATGGTTATTACGGTAGAAAAACAACTGCTTTTGTCCACTCCAAAATCAACAAATTATGAATGTTCCCTGTTGCAGCCTTAAGTTAGCCAGTGTTAGCAAAAAGCAAGCTAATGTACAACAGTCACTAGCAAAATACTTGCATCGGATAGCTAATGTGAGCAAAACTCTAGCTAACAAGCTAGCAAACTAGCTAGCTAATCTACATCAGTTGATAGCCAACAGACAAGCTCAGGTTTCTATGGACCATAGAGTGTAAAGGGACGGGACTTTGGAGGGGTCAATTGGAGCCTGTAGGCGCTGGAAGTCCCACACACTATTACAACATATCCTTTTTAACTTTTTTTAACTGTTTTATATCACAATTAGAAGCGTGCAGATGACTGATTAGAAGCTCTGTAAAAACTCATCAGCTCAGGGCTGAAAAGAACCAGCTGTAAAGTGATGGAATTGGGACCGACAGCAGTGACAGTGATTAAATTTGCAGGGCCAGGTAGGAACAGGGAGAAATTTACGACAGGCCAGGACAAGACAAAATCTCTAGTTCCCTCTAAAACGGGGAAGAACACATGTTTTTGCAGGTATCACTGCAGACATAAAGGCATTACAGGGACCTTATATCTACAAAGAATCAGTTAATCTCCCACATTAAACACTCAAACACTCCCACAGGCTGAATAATGTGAAAGACTCAGATAAACTTCCGTCTCAAGGCGATAGATTTTCTATAAATGCACTTGCCCTGGATTACGGTGTATCACAGTGTGTAATTTTCTACTGTAGATGACTCAGCAAGATTATTGCAAAACCCAGGCAGCGTGTCTAAACACTCTCATAGGGGTGGTGATGCAAGGTACGAGTAAAGAAAGGAGGGAATAGAAAGGAGGAGCAGATGGAAGATAAAGATCTGGGAGGAGTTAGAAAATAGAGAAGACTAAGCTGGTCACATAAAAGTCTTTAGTATTATAAAGGCTGGGTTGTACTAACAAAGATTAACTTTTAAACCTGAAGCTGAAAAGGTGATCCGATATTAACCTTAAACTTACACTTAAGGGGATCTAATTTTTAAAATGGCTGAATTTTTCAGATGGATTTAAACAATAATTAAGTTCTGTGAAGAAAGGGATGTGTTGCTTCTTTCTTTCAATATATGATCAGTTTAAATTGTGTTGTAGTCTGTCTTTTTAAAGTCTTCTATTATTTGGTCATATTGTTCAATTAATTCGGCCAACGAGTTTTTCTCAAAAGAGTAATCAGAGCTACTCATTACTCGCTAAGTAGGCTAACTACCAATTAATGTAATGTTTTGTCAATTTTTAGCTAGCTAGCAAACAATATTTTTTTTGTTAAGTTTCCTAGCTAGCTAGTAAACAAAGTAACCTTCTGTTAACTTTTTAGTTAGCTAGCAAACAATGTAATGTTTTGTTCAGTTTTTAGCTAGCTAACTAGCAGACGATATATTCTTTTTGTTAAGTTTTTTGGCTGGCTAGCAAACAGTATAACTTTCTGTTCACTTTTTAGTGAAGTGGCAAATAGGTAATGTTTTCTTCACTTTTTAGCTAGCTAGCAAACAACATAACCTTCTGTGATTTTTTTTAGCTGGCTAGCAAACAATTCAATGTTTTAACTTATTAGCTAGCTATAAAAAATAATGTATTATTCACTTTTTGTTCACAGAGCAGCCAAAGGTCTATCTATTTATTTATTTTAGCTTCGGTAGGCAAGCATCTCCATACTGATTAAATGTCTTAGCAAGCTAGCAAACAATGTATTGTTTTGTTGTCTTTTAGCTAGCTAACAAACAATGCAGTGTTTTTACTTTTTAGCTAGCTAGCAAACATGTAATGTTTTGTTATGTCTTTAGCTAGCTAACAACATGCAGTGTTTTTACTTTTTAGCAAGCTAGCAACATGTATTGTTTTGTTATGTCTTTTAGCTAGCTAACAAACAATGCAGTGTTTTACTTTTTAGCTAGCTAGCAAACAATGTAATGTTTTGTTCGCAGAGCAGCCAGGGTTCTTAATTTTGGAAACCAAGCATCTCCATACTGATTAAACTCAATTTAATTACAGTTTACATCAGTTAACTTGGATTTAGTTAATGAAGATTCATTTTTGATGGCACATCAGAGCTCTGTTAACTCTTAAATCTGGATTTAGTCACCTTAAACCTAACATTGCTCAACTTTTATTAGAACTAATCTTACATTAAATTAATCTTTGTAGGTGCAACCCAGTCTTCATGTTGCAAATATTAAATTATTGAATTATGTGGTTGCAAAAATACTGTTGATTTTTGTGTGTTTCCTGGAGGCTGTTTGCCTCATAATGAACACCAAGCGGGAGGTCAAAGTCCACCAATATTTAGCTCTAACTGAGTTGTTAAGACTAAAAGGTGGAGCTAAGAAGAGGCATGAAGAGGAGGAAAGTGGCAGTGGGGAGACTCTGAGACTGAGGAGAACGAGGAGATTGAGATAGAAAAAGAATGCAGATGGCGTCAAAGCAAAGCAGGACTGGACCTCCCCAGATAGTGAGAGTGACCCTTCCTGAAGGTCAGTGACCCCAGGCTTTAAAAATAGCCCCTGGGGGAGTCACGAACCGTGCTGGCAGGGGTGATTAACAATGTGGTGGACAGACATCAAGGCCACCACCGACGCACTTAAGGAATGCTATACATGACCACACAGCACTGACACACATGTATAGGTTTATATACTTATGTAGTTGTACAATAACTGTGAGTTTTAACGCATGCATCCTCTAGAATTTTAAGATTTCAAAAAGTCTGGAGCCGGTGGCACAAAGCACCTTAAGTTTTCCTTAACACATGTTTTCGCAGGTATCACTGCAGACATAAAGGCATTACAGGGGCATTATAAGTTTAGAATAAAATCTCCTGCAAAAAAACCCCACTTACGTTTTTTCTTAAGGTTTTCTTAAAATGTTAACTTAAGTATTTAAGGTTTTCTCCGTATCTTGATCTTATACTTACGGAATCCTTTAAAATGGGTTACCTGTTGCACAAAAGACCAAATTAAGGCAAAAAAACTTAGATTACCTCTGACCCTATCTTAACCATGACATGGCCGACTTTATGGGGATAAATGAATAATGAATGAAATAAATTAAGTTAAAAATGACATCTTTTAGTGCACTTAAGGTTACAGTCTAAATGAGAAAGCTTGTTATGTCATTAAGCACTGCTTCATGCTTCAAAGTTACCATCACAGTCTAGTTTAGGCTATACCTGTACTGTAGCTTTAATACTTTAATGTGCAGTGAAATCAACAAAAATAAATATCTTGTCAGAGGAAGATGGCATCTTTATTATTAATGACTTTTGTAGATTTCTTTCACCATCAGCCATGTAGGCTAAGATTATCTGACCTTAACTGTTACTTTAAGTAAGTTAACTTACCAGTTTTGTAGGACTTATTCCTTTAATTAGACGTGTTCGTTGAAATTGATCCTTCCTAAGTCCCGCCCTTTTTCACTCTGTGCTCCAGTAACAGTTAAGCAAGCTTGGTACCTCGGTCAACTTCCTGTTTCCTGTACTCAGATATGGCATCGTGCTAGGCTTGTCTATGTTGAAAAAAATAAGTGCAATTTGACGATGGAAAAAAGATGTTGCTGGAGGACCTGTGAAAATTACATGCTCCGCATTTTTAATTTGCTAATGTTAGCAGAACGCTAGTTAACTAGAAAGCTGATGTACATCAATCATTAGCTAGCTAGTAAGCTAGAGTTTTGCTAACATTAGCTAACTTACGATGACCCTAACATCGCTTTTACAGGAAGAGGGCAAAGTTCACTGAGGCTCAACTGTTATTGGAGCACAGAGCAAAAAGGGGCGGGGCTTAGGAAGGGTCTGTTTGTTGGACCACCTTTACTGAGGTGATAACAGAGTTTTGACTGCTCTTTCAATGCATTAAATGTCTTCAGGTTTTTCCATAACTGAAGAAGGATTCTGCACTAAGGACGGGGATGATTTTAAAGGTTGTTGTTGAAAAATAATAAACTATATTTTCACAGCTTTGATTACCAGGCACTGAATGTCTGTATCCTGAGGAGAAAACATTGCCCAGGTGAGGCTATAAAATAGGGAAAATCACTCACAGATATATTGTGTTTTGAGACCTAAACTCTGCAGATAATCAATAATATGAAGGTGTAAGCAATTGTTTACTCCTTATTTTACTCTAAAATGTGTATTATTGATTAATTGACCCCTGTAAACATGTTTTTAGGGGATTTGGGTCAACAGTTTCCACAGTTCAAGAAAGAGACAGATGAAGTAAGTAATTTTGCTCACTGGGAGGATGTTGCTAACAAAGGAGAAGAACAGGTATGATGGTAATTTAAAAAAGAAAAAGAAAAAAAAACAGGAACAAGATGTTTTAAATGTTAATCGCTCATTTTACATTTAGTTTGCAGCATTCTAAATATTTGCAATTATCGATTTTTTTCACTTTTTTGAAAAAAATAGTTAATTAATTGTTATAAAATGTTTGAAAAGGCAAATAAACTATCAAAAAAGGGGGAATATGTTAAATTTATGTGCTATATGGGCAGTGTATCTTGGAGAGTGTAAATTAGAAACAATTTAAGGGTCATGTAAGTCCCTCAGCTGAGGATAAATTAAGCCTAAAGTGTCATAATTAAGGAAAAGACTTAAGATGTTGTGCACAATCAGCCCCTGGTGATCGATCTGGTATTCACCTCTCTTTTTGCTCTGATCAACATATATCTTCACCCATCTCTCACCCTTTTCTTACCTTTGTTTCTATGCGTCTTCCTCCTTTTAAAAATCAGCACACACAGGTTTATACTCAAAGCTTAATTGGATCGAATGTCCTGAACCTTTTATCTCTTCGTTCTCGAGCGTATTTCTCTTAGTGAATAATTGGGATCAAGATTTTCACATCATTAGTTCCTCTTAGTCGACGGGTCAAAGGCCCGACAGTCCTGCGGCATTTTCTTTGAACCAATCTGGATGTGAGCGCTTGGTATTTTTTATTTATCTGCGTGCACACAGAGGTGTGTTTATGTGAATTATATAAAATGTGTGTGTGTGAGTGTGTGATGAGTAGGCGGCCAGGCCAGCCCCACTGTGCTTCACACGCCGCTGAGTCTTGTGTGGGAGTTATCACACAAGCCCAATTAGCATGACAACTAATTACTGTTTCCTTGGTCCCCTCCCCCAGCTAAGCAACTCATTAAATTAAATCAACACACTGGTCTTTCCATTGAAAACAATGCTTTGAGGGAGTAATAATGAACGCCTGGTGCTCGCTGTTTGTGTGCTCGGGGTATTGCTTTTCATGTGGTGGTCAACCGTAACACCGGAGTCTTTTGAAAGCTGGAGAAATGTTAACTTCAAACGTCAACACTTCTGGGCTGGAGGGAGAGAGACAGAGGAGAAAAAGAAGAGGAAGACAATTCAGAGAGTGCGAGATAAACACACAAAGTGGTATGCACGGGCAGCACGGAGAACACGGAGAAGAACATCAAATGGAAAAACTGATGAAGGTCTGCCCGGGGTATGAGGTGCATGTGATAACCAGCTGTTTGTAGCACAACACACGCCGTCTGTCAAGACCTCTCGAACGGCTCAGACGGTGTTCGGTATGTGAGCGAAAACAACCTGCATACGAGGCAAAGTCACGGAAAGTCTGCAGAATCTGCACACCTGCACCCACACTCTGAGAAACAAGGGTTCCTAAAGGGTTCTACCTGAAAGGCTGAGGTTCTACCAAGACCCGTTTGCTTCTGAAAAAAACATTTTTGGAGAGATGGTTCGTTACGGGTCCTTTGTAAGACTAAGAGGTTCCATTAAGAACCCTTTTCATCCAAAGAACCCTTTTTGAAAGAGAGAGTTCTTCAAAGATTGTCGAAACATTTGAAGAACTCATTTGTCAAAGGTTCCTGTACCATAACATAAGGGTTCTCAGTAGAACTCCCTGAGTGGATTCTAGATCAAACCCCTGGAATATAATACAGGTTGTCAGTAGAACCCCCTGGTTGGGTTCTAGATAAAATGCTTAGAATATAAAAAGGTTCTTGATAGAATGTTGCAGGTAGAATATCAACGGTTCTCGGTAGAACCCCCTGCGTGGGTTTTAGATAAAAGCCTTGGAATATAAAATGGTTTTCAGTAGAACCCTGTAGATGGGTTCTACATGAACCTCTTGCAATATCAAAGGGTGCTCAGTAAAACCCCCCAGAATGTTCTAGATAAAACCCTTGGAATATAAAAAGGTTCTTGCTAGAACCCAGTGGGTTGGTTCTAGATGAAACTCTTGAATATCAAAGGGTTCTTGGTAGAACCCCCGGTGGTTCTAGATAAATGCTTGAAATATAAAAAGGTTCTTGCTAGAACCCCGTGCGTGGGTTCAAGATAAAACCCTTGAAATATCAAAGGGTTCTCAGTAGAACCTCCTGGGTGGGTTCTAGATAAAACCCTTGGGATATAAAAAGGTTCTCGGGGAGTTCTTCCCCAGGTGGGTTCTTGATAAAATGCTTGAAATATCAAAAAGTCCCGAGTAGAAGCCTCAGGGTGGGTTTTTGTTAGCACTCCTTTTTTTAAGGAGAACGATCCTCCTTTAGTACCTCTCATTGGGGGCTCTGGGTGGAACCTTTCACAGGTCGCTCTAGGTATAACCCTTTATGTTGGGTCCTAAGTAGAACTCCCTTTTGAAAAGGTTGTTCCAGGAACCAAAAAGGGGTTCTCTTATGTGGACAAGCCGTAGAACCCTTCATGGTTCTAGTTAGGACCTTTATTTCTCAGAGTGTGCAGAATGCAACTCAATATCCTGTGTCAGGTGTCAATGTGATGCAGGAATTCAGGTCTGAGAAGAAAATAAAAATATTTGTCAATGTCAGTGAGATGCAGCGAGAATACAGGAACACGGATCAGAGGGTTCTCGAAGTCTGGAGCAACATGACCCGCCGACTTCACTGTAACAAAACATTTTCATTGGAATTATTTTTCTTGCACAGCAGCTCTCGCATTCTTCACGTCGCATTTAAGCGAATTTGACATTTAATTCTACAAGTTCTGTGCGTGTGCTGGCAAATTGGTAAACATGAGGAACATGTCGTGCCTCCCACAGACTCGAGCATTTCCGAGTCGGATTTAAAACCCGTAAATCCATGCTTTTATTAATGCAGCGGTAATTGCATGTCCCTTTCATGTGCTTTGTGCAGAAAAAACGCTGATATAAAAACAAAGCATATTTCTGCTAAGCCCCAGATTCTCAGATTCTCCATGCAGCGCCCGCCTCCGTGGCCATGTGCTAGATGATTGTGTTACACCATTGTGTGTGTGAACTGACATTCCAGGGTGTTTTAATCAGGCGCGACTGAAAGGACAGATGTTGTTTTGGATGTAAGCGAGCTTCCAAAGGTATGAGCGGAGCTGTGAGTCCTCAGTGTTTTGAGCTTAGTGCAGGGATGTGTGTTTTAAAAGAGAAATGGCAAAATAAGAAGAGTGAACTTGCGAAAGCCGTGCTTGAAAACAACAAGAACAGGGTATAAAGTGCATGTTTGTTTGTTTCTTTGTTTGTTTGTGTGTGCGTGTGAGTGAGTGAGCCCACAGGTGCAGACAGTGCAGATGTGTTGCTCTCACTGTGGATGGATGGAGGTCATGAGACTGGGCTGGCAGCTGTGTTGGTGTCAGGGTGGTGGTGCCAGGCTGACAGCTAATGTGCAGCAGTGTGTCATACAGTCGACTGGTCATCTCACTCTGTGTACTGGAGCTCTACTTCAGACGTACTGAGGCCAGAAGAGCGTTTCACAACAAGGAAAGAGACCGTGACTGCTCCAGAGTCAAACACTACTGTTAACCTGTGTGGAATTTTACCTTTATGTGAAAAATCTGCTGTACTTAAATAAACTAGCTGTTCCTCTGGATACATTTCTCCTACATTTTACTGACTGACTTTAGAAAAGAGAATTTAAGCTAGATTTTATAATGGAAGAACTGCAAATAAAAAAGGACATAAACACAATAACGATAGCCCATTTCCAACAGTAAAAGAAAAAAAATAATCCCCATGGTAAGTCACAATTATGAGATAAAAAGTCAAAATGATATTATATATTATATGATATTTTTATCTCATAATTAACCTTGTAGTGATTGACAACTTCAAAAGCGAGTTCAGACTAGATTTCATGATGGAAAAATAAATGATAAAAATAAATAAATAAATAACTACAGTAAAGTCAGATTCTGATAAATCATAATTATGAGATAAAAAGTCAAAATTACATCATCATATAACTTTTTTACCTCATCATTTTGAGTTTTTATCACATAATTTTGACTTTTTGTGTCCTAACTGGCCTTTTATCTCATAATTTGGAGTTTTTATTTCAATTTTTAATTATTTTTATTCATTCATTATTGTGAACTTTTGTTTCATAATTACAACCTACCATGGGGATATTATTTTTTATTTTACTGGTAGAAATAAATTTCATAAATCCTTTTTAAAAACGTTTACCATAGTTTTTCATAGAATGACAGCTTTTCTACCACACAATTGATTGAGCAGTAAATAAATAGACTGAGTAAACTGACTGACTTGAAGAAATACTCCAGGTGGTTGAAGCTGTCAAATGTATAAAAAAGTACCCATGACAGCTGTTTCATATTTAATTGGTTATCCCTGACCTTGATAATATGAACACGGCCCGAGATTGTGGTTTGTTGTTTATTTAGATTGTAATTAGTTGTTCCCTTGGCAACAATTACTCTTCCTGAGATCCACAGAGTCAAAGCACTTTAACTCCAGTCAAAAAGAGGAGGCGAGTCTTCTTTGAATATAAAAAACTTCTCAACCTTGAGCACTGAAAGATATTTTATACAACCTGTGGTGAAAGGGAAGCTGCCTCTTGAGTATTCTATGTGATTTGATCATAATACTTTTTAAAGAAAAACACGTAATGTACCTTAGAGCTCGAAAACAACCCGGAGAGATTGAATCTGTTTAGTCTGATGAGCTGCTTTAGATCAGATTCTTCGCAACAAAAACACTCTTTTATCACTGGTCTCTTGCTTATCAGTAGCTTTCCCATGAGCATGTTTTGCCATCTTTTCTTCCACTTTTCAAACCCCGTTCAAAATGTTGCTTCCCCTCTCTGTGTTTTTCCTCTAACTGAGACTGGGGCAGTAAAACGGGACATAGTGGTGCCCCCTACTGTTGTCAAATACACTTAGAAACCACAGAGCACAGTGCCTCTTTGCATACAGGACACTGGCCTGTCTATTAAATCCTCCTGCACATCCTGTTATGTCAAGTCAGCCGCTCTGCCATATGTTAGCCTCTGAGCAAGGTACAGTAAAAATAAGCTTGGCCTCGATGTTATTAATGACCATGTGTGCTGTGTGAACACATAATTATCCCCTGCAGTTTCAGCTCAGTTTTTATACTCGCTTCAGGTTTATAGGACACAAGCACACACGCAGGAACACGGTTATGTATGCACATTCAAGCTGAGCTTACACACTTGCACATGCAGAGGCAGGGTAGCTTTGAATTTACTGTACAGTTACCAGCGCTAACAAGACAGTAGCCAGTGGGGCTCAATAAAGATTTTATGGGTCTATCTCTGCTTTGTTTCTCCACTAAACACTCTCACCTGCTGTCTCAGCCAGTGTGCAGTGAGACACCACAGGCAGGAGCTGGCAAAACAAAAGTTGGTCATACATGGACATATTTTGGCACTGTGTTTTTTGGAATTTGGACAACTGTAATCTAAGGCTCATATTTGTTAGGTGGTCAGCTTGCCCAGTAGAATCCCAAAAAAAGTTTTGTGTCAAACATAAATAAAGCAGAATGCAATGATTTGCAAATTATTTTCAGCTTATATTCAATTAAATACAACACAAAGACAACATATTTAATGTTCGTTATTGTTTCATGTGTAAATATACACTCGCTGAATTTGATGCCTGCAACACTTTTCAAAAAAGTTGGGACAGGGGCAGCAAAAGACTGAAAGTTGTGGAATGGTTGTGAACTTTGACGTCCTCAGGCAGCACTGCATTAAAAACTGCATTAAAAACCTGCTAAATTGTATAAAGGACACTTCATGTGCTCAGGAACACTTTGTAGCTGCTTCAGCTAATACAAGTTGAGACTCTACAATGCAAAGAGAAAGACTTATATCAACAATATCCAGAAATGCCACTGACTTCTCTGGATCCGAGCTCACTGAGATGGACTGATGCAAAGTGGGAAAGCGTGCCGTGGTCTGATGAGTCCACTTTTTAAATTGAGTTTGGAAATCATTGATGAAGGAAAAGGACCATCCAGATTGTTACCAGTGCTAACAAAAGCCAGCATCTGTGATGGTATGGAGGTGATTTTGGAGCAACATATGCTGCCATCCAGACGACGTCTTTTTCAGGGGCGTCTCTGCTTATTTCAGCAGGACAATGATAAGACACATTCTGCACATGTTCCAACAGTGTGGCTTCATTGTGAAAGAGTTCAGGTACTAGACTGACCTGCCTGCAGTCAAGACCACACATTGAAAATGTGTGGTGCATTGTGAAGCACAAAATACATCAACAGAGACCCCAGACTGCTGAGCGCCTGAAGTCATATATCAAGCAAGAATGAGAAAGAATTTCACTTTCAAAACTTCAACAATGAGTGTCCTCTGTTGCAAAACCCTTGAGAAAAGATGATGTAAACAGTAGCAAACATCCTCCTGTCACAACTTTTTTTGAACATGTTGCAGACATCAAATTCAGAACCAGTGTTTATTTACCAAAAACAATAAAGTTAATCAGCTTCAACATTAAATATCTTGAATTGAAAATAGGTTGAAAAGCTTTTGCAAATTATAGCATTCTGTTTTTGTTTGTTTTACACAATGTCCCAGCTTTTATGGAACTGGGGTTGTATTTTGGCTCTTTTAAAGGAAAACTGTCGGGCTGCACAATTAGTCAAAATATTATCAAAATCACAATATGGCCAAGGCTATATCCAAATCACAGAAGCAGCCATTTTTGGATAAATGAAAAATGTGTTACAAAACAGCATTATAATGAAGCACTGTGGTGCTGCTGTCCCAGAAATCTTGTTCCCCTGATGCAAGAAAACATGTTTATTTGGTACAGACCCCAAAAAAGTCATATTGTCACGATTTCATCATAGTTTCTTCAGTGAAAATGAAGCAAAAATGATCATTCCCGCTAATCACGCATCCCATCCCAAACACAATGTCTGCCAAAATAAACTGCAGTATGATCTTTTTTGTACCACATCATGCAGCCCTAGAAAACTGTAATCAAAATCTAGGCACGTATTCGTTAGGTGGTCACCTTGACCAGTGGAAACTAGAAAACAAACAACATTCAGTTACTACAGAAGCCAGAGAGAAAGACAGAGAGTCTCTTGTGGAGTGTGGTGTGAGAGGAAATTCCAGTTGTGGAGATGCGGCATTATCCCTGGCACACATACATAAACAGACACAGATATACAGCTCACACTCAGCCGTGCACTCACTGACACAGAATGAGGAGCTGTCTGCGAGCTGAAAATTAAATCTAAAGCTACCTTAAGCCCGCATTTATAATCTTTTCATACAGAAAATTTCACACAGCGAGCCATGCATCACAAGCACTTACAGCTCCACTTTCCCTGTAGATTTATATCACATCGCTAGAAGCAAAGGCTGCAGACATGGCTGACATTTGGTTATGTATTAGATGTTATAATAACTTGTTCCTCGGCCAGCCCCGGGCTGCTCTGTGGTACGGCCTTCTGTAATTACTGTCAGTATTCACACAGCCGTCATATATCTCACACACAACCCCCGACACACGATCTGTCACACACACTTGGCCATTTACACATTAGAATCAAATAATCGGCCATGTTAAAATACATGCTGATGTGCAAAAAAATCCTCTCTTGACTCACGACGGTGGATGAAAATCAAAACCTCAACGCAGAGGGATTTTCAACACTAACATATCATTCAACCGAATCCCAATGCTCTGTGCTATTAGGAGTTACACCAGTCTGTTGTTGGAGATACTGGTGAGTGCTGGGCCAGAGTTAAATAGTTTCCCCATACTATAATTCAATTTGAAGAGCCAAAAAGAGAAAATTGACCTGACTGTGTTTTCATAAACACAGGCTGTAGAAGATGAGAATACCCAGAGTACAAACATCCACTCAGAAATGATTCTTATCACATCAATTTCAACTGTAAACACTGCCGTCAAATTTAGTCTCAGTTTATTTCAGTGTTTGAGCGACAAATTCCTTGGCGCTGGGCCTATCTGTCCTGCTGAACTGCATGGAAATCCATTTTCAGATATCCTGCTGACAAAAATCCTTATTTACAATAGTTTATCACTGCTAACTTACATTAAATAATAAAAAAAAAGTCATAAGTTCAGTGATTTAGCTCAACTGTCAGCAGATGCTTTAAAGTAAATACTTTGAATTCATTTTAAAATATGGTTTTAAGATGTGTTTCTGTTCTTCAGGTAGCTCAGACTAAACTGTTGACTTGCGCTGTATAACTGGCGCTGTGCTCCGGATTTAACTGTGGTCTGACAGCATGTACTGTGCTGTATGTGGTTTGGACAGAGCGCATTATATAAGACCTCCCCACTGACATCATTAGCCAGTTTGGTCCAGAGTCTAACCTTGACCACAGCACATTCAGCCCCCTTCACGTTTCCTCTCCAATAATTTATTATTTTTACTTGTGCTTCCCCTCGAGCGGAACCACGTGTGTTACTTTCTGACATCACGGTGGGACAAGTGGTTTTCAGCTTGTACATCTTTGTCAATTTTAATTATCAGAGTCTAAAATTTGTTTAAAGCTGAGGTTCTCTTCTCTTTTTTATACTTCTGTGGCCGTGCTGTGTGAGAGAACAACATGAGAAACGTATTAGAATGACATTAGTCATGTATTTAACACATTTGGTCAATCTCAACACAGAATAAGTGTTGTCAGTACATTTCAGGACATAACAGACACCTTGCGAGTGTTTTGCTCTTATTGCACCCACAGCTAAATAAGGCAATCTGACAGGCTCATCGCCTCATTTGTAAGACACTGCAGGTATATAAAACATTTCAGCAACTCATCTCATTCAGTAAAACCATATGGAGATGCTCGTCAGTGTATTTCCTCAATTTTGTTTTTTATTCTTCTTGTTTTAAAAATTTGTCCAACTTCATAACTAGGCTGCTGATTTCTGACTCACATTGTTGTGAGTCAGAGTTATAGTCATGTTAGATTTGAACATAAGCCATGAAATTTTTTGAGATTTAAAAATAAAAATTAAAGGAGAAATCTGTAATATATTTACCGCAATAAATCATAAAATGACAGCGATGCTACAGCCGCTGGTCCTCCTTTGAAATTTTTATTCTGGCCTGTAACTTGTGTTTTTGTTCACCCATTTTCTTTAATTAGAGTTCAAATTAATGCTGAATGTTCGCCGAATGAGTAAGTGCCTGTTTATGAGACGTAAGAAAAGATGTTTGTAACAGTTAAATTGACAGATAATTGATAGTTTACACTAATGTTGATTAAAATATCTTCCATAACTTGTAGCTTAACAGTTTCATATTCAAAAATATTCAACTAATGAAAGTAAAACAGCAAAGATGACTGGCAGGAAGGACAACCAATCAGCTGCTCCGCCACTGCCTCATTCCACCACTGGCAGCTCTGTGTGTGTGAGTGTGTGTGTGTGAGTGTGTGTGTGTGTGTTTGTGTGTGTGTGTGTGTGTGTGCAGGACAGTCTCAATCTGTCTCTGTCTGTCTGTCTGGCTGTCTACACGAAACTCAACCACACAACACACAAACATAGTGCAAGCTCAGCTCAACCACTGTAGCCCTCCACTTTCACAGGAATTTCCCCCCATTTTAGCCCAGAGGATCCTGCTTACACTGGCAAAATATGAACCCAGTGGCAGCGTCAGGCCGCAAAAACACAAAACAAAACAAAACTTGTATATATTTTCCTAATTACTTAAACAGGTTCACATGGCGGCGTACGAGGTCCTGGTCAAACTTGCGGATTGAGCTCTCAAACAAATAAAATTGATGCTCATATGAAGAGAAGGGAGAAGAGTGAAATCTTCCTCTTTTTGTTTTTCAGTCTGAAAGGGTCCGTTCATGTATTTGGGTTCGTAGCTTGAACATAATAAAGTGTTTACACAATGTGCGTTCGATTTAAAATCATCCTCCCGAGATTTTCAACCAAATTCAACAAATTATCAAAACAAAGACAGAACTACAGTATAAGGCAGGGTATGATTTCAAATGTCACTCCCCCTTTTTTTCAAAAGAGGTTTAACTTTTCAGATGTTACATAATCACAAAACACAAACAGCTGCAAGATGTTTTTTTGCAAATAATCTGAAATTGGCAACATTGTGATTTAAATAAGGAACGATCAGATCAGATAGTTTATACAGTTTTTAGAGTTCATACACAGTTTTAAAGACACATTTCAGCCACCAAATAACTGTGGTCATAATCCTAATCTATCCATCTACACTGAAAACAAGAGAACTGCTGGACCAACTTATAAAATTCAATTCAACTGGTAAAACACAAATAAATTAAGTTTTTCAAAAAATGTGAGAGCAATTTTGTTAATCTAACTTGTTAAGTGGATTTGAAAAAAACGTATTTTCATTTGTGAACATTTAAAGTTGTAAAAAAAGAGTTCAATCGACCCTTCCAAAGTCTCCCATCATGCTTTGCTTTGTGCTCCAATAATGGCTGAGCATGCTTTGTACCTTGGTCAATTTTAATTTTCTCATTTTCCTGTAAAAGCAACGTACAGGGTGACATCTTAAATTAGCTCATATTAGCGAAATGCAAGCTAGCTAGCTAGCTAACGTTGGCAAAATGTTGGCTAACTACTTTGCTAAAGATTAAGGTACACTAGCTAGTTGTTTAGCTGTTGTTTTGCTGACATTAGTTGATTTAAGCTGCTTTTACAGGTCCCCCACCAACATCCTTTCAGTATCTTTAAAATTTGGTTTTCTTTTTAACATAGATGAGTCGAGCACACAGCATATCTAACTACAGGAAACGGGAAGGAGAAAGTTAACGGGCGGGACTTAAGAAGGGTCAGGTGGTGACACACAAATGAAATAAGCTGATTTGAAATTTAAAAAAAACAACATTTTTGTGTTACATGTTGAATTATTTTTCTTTAAATTGGTCAAACAATTCTCTTCAGTGTGTCTGTAACACTGAAACCAAATCAGGGATGAGTCTTGTGTTTCCGTGCTGTAATTGGCTGACTCAGACCCCTTTGAGGTGGTAAAAGGGTTTAGGGGGCACCGTGACGATGCCCCGATGCCTGGCACCAGCCGTGGTGATGGCTGCTCTGACCTGACGAGACCTCATTACGAGCTGGTGGGGAGTCCTGTCTGAAATCTCTGCTCCAGATGGTCACTCAGAACCAATTAACACACCTTTCGGACTCACTCTCACTAACTCAATCCCTCTGTCGCTCTGCTGTCCGCGTCTCCATAGAACCGATCAGTGTGTAACCTGCACGCTGTGTGTAACCTACTTGCGAGTACACACAACAACAAACAACCCCACGTCCGGGCTGATAGACGAAACAAATGGAGCGGTCGGCGGTCATTAGCTCTGTGTGTTTAATGATTGTCCTTCCAGTCTAGGTTAGAGGCCAGCCAATGCATCAGTAATGAGTCTGCTCCACTGCCCCTTCACCCTTCTGGAAGAGTGGAGCTTCTCCGGAGCCAAGACGCCTCAGCGGGACCAGAAGCAGCATAAAGGTTAATGGGCCCGCTGAGATTAAATGCAGGTTGAGTAAAATCGAGTTTGGGATACAGATGGTGCCGCCTGAGGTAAGGACACATTCCTAAATAGCAGATTCCACATTTGAACACAGGCTGCATGTTAGGGCTGCCATCATATTCATTATGCATTATTATTTGGATTAAAGGGATATTAGGATTATTTTAAGTGGGGTTGTACAGTATGAGGTACTTATTGATGGTCACTGTATTAGTTACAGTAGATGCTGGTCGGCAAACCCACAGTTTGGAGAGGCACTAGCATGGAAGCTAAGCAACAAATTGCTGTGGACAGTGTCAGCAACAAAAGGTTTTTAGCCACTAAAAAAAGGGTCCACCTAAAAAAATTAATATCAGTTTAAGCTTACGCTATATTTAGAATATTTTCACCACTTTACTTTGTCACCAGACAGCCTTTTGTGATGGGAAACAGCTGTTATATTTGCCAATAGCTCTCCAAACCAACCAAACTCCATAGGCAAAATCAGTCATTTGATCTTGCAGAGCATATCAGCTGCTGGTCTACCAGCTACCCTCATCAGTTAGTTTGTTGTGTTATTGTGTGACTTTGCTGTCTTAAAAGGATTGTTTGGATTCACCGAAGTCACACAATAACACAAACAAACTAGCAGATTGAGGCAGCAGTAGACCAGAAACTGCGTTCTGTAAAGTAAAATTAATGATTTTCCCTATGAAGTTTGGTCGGGTTGGAGAGAGCGATATTTGACATATATAACAGCGGTTTCCTTAAAAGTAAAGCAGTGAAAATATTCTAAATATAGTGTACACATAAACTGGAAATATATATGTGAGCTGTGTATACATTTTTTGGTTGATTTAAACCAATCTTTATCCTACATATGCCCAGCTCCACATCCCCAGCTCCCCTCCTCCACCCACTCACCAGATTCTGGGACCAGAGCCAGAGAGGTAAGATTTCTTCCTCCAGAACCACACCAACACACACACACACACACACATAAGCACACACCCTTGGAAATACCCTCCCAAGCTCAGAATTTGGTTTTTAATTCCCCTCCAGATATGATATAGAGAGCTTTAAATTATTATACTCAAATCTCAGGTCTGCGGTTTACAAGCCATATGTGCTCATATTTTTTTTTTCTGCTCTGAGATCATTACGACCAGATCGTCTTGCAGCTGTCCCTCGATATATTCCAGACTTTGACTGGAAGAAAATGAAAACTGTGTGAATAGAAAAGAGGAAAGAGAAAGTAATTGAAACTTGGGTGTCCTCATGGGGTGTGGACAGCAGTGCGAGTGAATAGCATAGAATAGATCCATACAAGCATTCATGCTGATGTTGGAGTAAAGGAGAAAAAGAAGAAGAAGAAGAACGATAACCTGGAGAGAAGGAAGGTAAATACTACATCGGTCTGGGCCAAATGCCAGCTCTGCGCCACAGGATATGGATATCTTTTCAGCCAGCGTGGGCTCAGCACCAAGCCCCTGCAGCAGTACACTCCTGTACCAACACTAACCTACTGTGAGTGTGTGTAAATGTGTGTTTGTGCGTCCTCCAGGGACCTCTAGCTCATCCCTCTGACCATCCCTGATCGTTTTCTCTGTTTGTATTTTTGCCATGTTTTGCAGCCTGTCTGATCCATTTAACAAGGTGTTAAGTTGTCCTAAAACACAGTGTCTAATGGTCATATTACACTTAGAGGACATATATGTATTTCGATAATTAAAGTTATTTATTAGGCTACAACACCAAACATTTATGAATTTCTTGGGGTTTGCTGAGTTGGTCAGATAAAATAATCAGCTTGAAGATGTTAAATGGGGTCTGAGAAACTGTGAGGGCAATTTTACTATTTTCTGACATTTTATAGACTAAAAGATCAATCAATAAATAGGATAGTTTGGATTATTGGTGTTGTATTACCTACAGTAGATGCAAGTTGACATGTACCCAGTTTGGAGAAGCAGAGAGGAGCACCAGCATGGAAGCTAAACAATGAAATAGTGCTGACAAAGTCATCCACCTTAAAAAAAATCAATATCAGTTTAAGTGTGCACTATGTTTACAATATTGTCACGGCTTTACTTTGCTGTCAGACATCCTTTTCTGATGGGAAACCGCTGTTATATAAGCCAAATATCGCTGACTCCAAACCAACCAAACTCCATAGGTGAAATCAGTAATTTTACCTCAGAGAACCATGGAGTTGCTGGTCTAAACACTGCCTGATTTGTTAGTTGTTTGTGTTATTGTGTGATTTTGGTGGTTTAAAAGGACAGGTCAGATTCACAAAAGTCTCACAATAACACAAACTAACAGACTGAGGCAGCGGTAGACCAGCAACTCCAGTATTCTGCGAGGTGAAATTGGTGATTTTGCCAATAGTTTGGTTGCTTAGGGTAGATTTTTTAGATGGACCTTTTTCAAGTGGCTAAAATGCATGGCTTAGCTTCCGTGCTGGTGCTCCTCTCTGCTTCTCCAAAATGGGGGCATGCTGACAGCCATCTACTGTATGTAATACACTGACTATTGATAAGTACCTCGTACAACCCCACATCACTAATCCTAACCATCCCTTTCATATAAACATCATCAAAAACCATCAATCAAACCACATTTATTGGTATTTAAACAAATCTACATTCCAAACCTGCACCTCTGCAAGATGTATATAGGCTACTATGACATATGATTTAAGCACACAGATGCAGTCAGGCTGCTGTTTCAAACCTCTGATCCTCAGACAACCAGCCTGCAGCTACACACGTACACACACATACACACACACACACTTGTCATATGTTTCACTCTGACACTGACATAAACATCAATGCTGGGTGAAATGTGTAGCATGCAAAGGCTTTACTCACCGCACACTGAAGCTCAACGAGATCTACAGGGATAAAGACGTGGAGACTCGAAGCACAACAACGCATCTTCACTTTACACTGAGTCACACTGAAATTTAAGTGAAGCTAGAATAGAGTCTGCCCAGCTTGGACACTGTCTAGTCCCACGGTTTAGTTCGCTCAGTCATAACCTCAACCAGACTTCTGATTCAGCCTGTTTTTGTACACAAACGACTGGCATCAAACAGCAGGACATGTGGTGGAAACATGTTTACAGCTGTGGCCTGGATTTTTGGTGTGACGTTGTGGCAAAATGAAAGGTGAGTAAAGTAAGGATATAAAGAAAAAAAAGTTTAGAAAATGTCATTTTATTGATTAATTTGAAACATAATGAGACTAAAAGAAAGGAGAAGGAAGGAGAACACTGATCGGGGAGGGCGACAGAGGTTACAAGAGGACGTTTCATGGATTCAGGGGGCAGGACAGGGCAGGACAGGACAGGGGATTTACCGTCCACAGCTGGAGCAACAGCTCCCCCTGGGGCAAAGCAGCAATAATACAAAAGACCTCACTAAATCTGACTCACAGCAGTTGCCACAAAGTACCAAGACAATATCCGTTCTGTGGTGTTGGTTCCCAAAGGAGAAATGAACCACAGTCATAAAGTCTGTAAAGTCAGTGTCATGATTTTCCCACTAAGCTGCACAAAAAAAAAACTTCATGATTGTTGGTACCACTTTACAATAAGATGGAAATAAATGGTTTATAATTAGGTTAAGGTTGTAAACATTCATATTATATACATATAGATATTAATAAACAATTAAAAACAATGTTAAAGTTATAAACAGTTGTCATAAATCAATGGACTCATATTTGGCAAGATCCAGTTACTGCTTACTATTAATTAATCTTACTCCATATGGCAAAAGGGACCTTTATTAAGCGTAAAAGACAAGATTATTAATAAATAATAATCATTGCTGATTGAGAAGACAAAGGAAGCTCAGTAAGCAATGAGATATGAGGCTTAACAGTACAGACACATGTGGGCTCACTATTTGGCAAGCAACAAGTCACTGTTGCCCCTCTTATTTCATGTGTTGTAACAGCTTATTAATGATTTATAAAACATTTACAGATCGTTTATAAGGGCAGTCTTATCGTGTAGTGATACCTGATTTTCTTTTTTTTTTTTAAAAAGCTCTATTTTTTGAATGACTACAAATGAATGAGAAATATCTTCATGATGAATTTGAGTTTTAAGAACTATGTTAAAATGATATCAAAGACAAACTACACCCCTGCATGCGGTAAGCTACAAGAAACCTGCACATTCAAGGACAAATTTGTAATATATTTACTGTAATAAATCTTAAAATGACCACAATCTGTCACCAGAAATTAAGGAAACATGTTAAGTTGAAATAACTCCCTTTTCTGACAAAAGCACTACAGCTGCAGTGTCCTCCTGATATTTCTAGTCCGGGATGGAATAACATTTTAGTTTGCACATTCAATTAATGTTGAATGTTCTCCAAATGAGTTTCAACCTGTTTAATATACAGTCTATGGCTCCAACTTGCTATTTGGACAGCAGTAGTCTCTTTTTTGGACATGCAATTGCTACATAATGCTCCTTTAATCGCCCCCCTTCTATCGCGTCTCCCCTCCTTTTCTCTCACAGTCTGTTTTCACTCCAGCACTTTTGCATGTTTACCAACCTATCCTTTAACAACAGCCATTAAACGCCCACCTCAGAGTGAAACATTAATGTGGGGGAATCCAGAGAAGAAAAATAATTCACCCTCTGATTCATTACTGGCTCTTGATCCCTCAACACCTCACAGGAGTTCACAACTTTATGCACACAGGGACAGATTTGAGCGCACATGTTTGCAAATGCACACATGCACACATTCCTCATCTGTGTCCATGGATGTGGTTGGTGCTTCTATGATTATTTTTCCGTCCGAGGCTGGTAGCACAGCTGTCCGAGGAAGAGGCAACCGTTCATTTACGGATCGACTGTTGCTTGAATCAGAGGCGAGGGCTGGACAGCGCTCCGCCAACCTGGATGGAGGCCACCGTTCTGAGGGAGAGGGAAGAGCGGGGCTCCGATGCCAGATAATGCCACCGCCACATCGCCGTGACTCGCTATAGTGTGTCAAAAAAGCAGGATCTAATTGGTGTGGATATCAGCACAAATAAACTGATGCCAACAACAGACCGTGACACGAACGTAGCTGCCTGTGTTGCCCACTGAAAGAAGCCACAGGACAGATGTGCCAGAAGCCAAAAGCCTCAAACCGATGGATGATGAGCGTAACCACTGGCCTTACTTACAGGAAATACTATAACTACACCCTATTTAAATTACAGCATACAGAAACTGACCTTTTCAAGTTGTTTCATAACAGAGAGGTACACTCACTGAATGAATGCTAACATTGTTTACACTCAATGGTCCTCATGCATGAAGGTTTTCTTATTTTTCTCTTATATTTGTTCTTCCAAAAAGCAAGAGGAAAATAAGAAAATCCTACATGGGATTCATGAAACGTGCGCTGACATCCAAGTCTGTTCTTGCCCACCTGAGTGTGTTGATGAGTTGTGTTTGATCTTAAATTGGATGAGCACGCTGGGAAATTTGCAATTTGCAAATAGTAATGTCCCAGTAAATCCATCTAAGGACAGACTGCGAAAATCACAAAGCAGCGAACTGCTGAAATTTGACAGGTAACAGTAAACTCAGAAAAAAAGAACAACAGAAATAAAAAGGAAAGGTAAGGTAATCCAAACGGGAAGCACAGGAAGTGCTGATGAATGCCACAAAAGTTCTTAAAGTGTTCACTCCTCGAAAATTATTTCAAAAGCAATTATAATTACTTTTTAAAATCTGCACTGACTACATTGGTCAGCGGTTTTCTTTGTCTTCCTCCTCCCATTTACTGCCACATTGGTACCATTTACACAAAAATTATTGCTGCCAACTTTCAGTATGTATGAAACCAGAAGGCAACATGCATCTGTCGTCACCCTTTTCATTTCAAAGACATAGCCAGGATATTTCCTGAATGTCTCAAACTCATTAAATATAGGAGCTCAAATGGTTATAGTCACTGTAAATTATATTTAGTTGACCTTACTTAAAACAGTGTTTGCCATCCCTGGTCCTCAGGGAATGAGATTCAACTATCAACTATTCTGGTGCGTTTAGGAACAGCTGGGGGAAATCCGAACGATTGTACCTTTAAGTGCATCAAACATTCATCATACATGAATGAAAAATCACATTTAGTTTTGAATCAAGAGAGTGATTTATTTATGGTCCACAGTTTAAAAAAATATGATGTGAATGAATATTTAATATCATCAAATGTGTAAAAAAAAAAGTCGCCATTGAGACAGGCTTTGTTGCACGCCTGAATCTTATTTCCCAGGAAATTTATAAGATAAATCTTGACTGGAGATTAATAAGGATGCTGATTCATTCTTATTGACAATTAACTACACATGTATAGACTCAAAAAATATGTAGTGTGTCATCCCTTATCTGCAGAGCACAAGAGAGGGATCCACTTATCAAAACACTGCTCTACAGCGCCCCCTAGTGATCAAAAGTTCCACAGTGCACCTTTAATTTCATCCAGGATTGTCCTCTAAGTATTTCCAGCCCTCTGCTTGTTGCATCAGACAATGTATGGTGTGTGGGACGGTGCATGTGCACATGTCAGGGGTCTTTGTCATGCTGCGTGCTGCGTGATTTGTGATGCCTGTGGAGGCTCAGAAGGTGGGGTCTGTGGGGGTCAGAACAGCTTCAGTTGTTAGTACTGATACTGAGTGTGAGAAAGTCCTGACGGCGAGCGCTGGCTGCAGCTGATATGAGTCCTCCGGGACTCCCCCTCTGCTGAGGTCATCCCCTCGCGCTCCTACGCTCATACATCACTGCTAACATCACCGCCGCTCCTCGCCAAGCCGTTGCCATGGGCGACGCAAACAGGAAAAAGCATATGTGTGTGTGGATGCCTGGTGTTGAGAGAGATCATCAAACTTTATTGGTGTTTTATTGAGTATGGAGTGACGTGCTGAACACCATCTTTCAAAAAGGTAATCATCCATAAACACGTTTAAATATTAACTCTGCACGTGTTATTCAATACAGAAGAACTCAATAAAAGAGTTGTTAATTCTAAAAATAAAATAAAGTTAGTAAAAATATGGAAATGTGGGCTGACAGCAAAGCATGAGATTAACCTACGAAGTGCTAATCACTGTGCTTGATGTGCGCCTGCATGTTGAAAATACAGTGTGTGTATGCCTGCAGTCCCCCCGCTGTGCCAGTCATCGCTTGGTATCCTGGGAAGAGGGGCGGCAGTGCCAGCAGCAATCAGAGCTCTTTGTATCCACACACACAGTCCGGCTATAATCAGAGAATGGTCTTTCTTTTTTTCACCAATAATAGCCGTAATCCTCTCATCTCGATACGATGTGTAACCTGTGACACCCTCGAAACTCAGATTTTGCTGGAGATTTATACAGTGGCTGGCCTCTGACCTGCTTCAGAATAGATTTTCTGAGCCCGCTTTTATAGTAAAAGCAGAACCACGGAGAATTACACTGTAATGTGAACTAATAACGACAGGAGGAAAAAAAAGTGACTGTGTAGAGGGGTGGTGATAATCCTTAACAACAGACTGGGTGTATGTCAATCACTGTTTACACAGAATCAGGCCTAAAAGACTGCACCTGTATGTGCACATCCGTATGAACCCACATATATCCAGTCACATATATATGTATATGTATATATGTATATATATGTGCACAAAACAACATATATGCACAGATTTGCACACACACTGGTGGTTTCTGAGGTAAAGGTAAAGCTAGAAAATGATCTATTGTGGGTCTTAAGAGAGTCTGCACACTTGGAATAATAATACAGCTAATTGGCCAATATATTTCAATACCATGTAGCTAACTAGCTTGCCATTATGGATAGGTGCCATATGGTGATTTAGTAGGTTTGCTAGCTTACATGGTTGCACAAGGATTCATGGGTAGCTCTTTGTCAATGTCAGTGTTGGCTGATTTATATATAAAAAGAAAAACAATTAATTGCTAACTACTTTTGATAATCAGCTAATCATCTCAGTCATTTTTCAAGCAAAAATAAATTTATTGGTTCCAACTTCTTAAATGTGAGGGTTTGCTGCTTCTCTTGTCATTTATGATGGTAAATGAAGAGTCTTTGGGTTTGGACGCAATGTTGTGTTGTGCTGTGTTCAGAAGCAATCTCAACACAACACTTTGGGCCCTCAGAAATTGTGATGAGCATTTTTCGCATTTTCTGACATTATAGAAGCCAAACAATTAACCAATTAGTACTGAAAATAATTGCAGATGCAGCTGTATGATATACGTCATATTATAGTTCATGTATGCCAAGTCACATATCAAATAATTGGTCTGATGGTCAAAGCAGCTCCCTGAAATAATATTACAAGATGCCAGACTTCTTATACGGCTAAATCAAAACTCAATTCTGTTAGTTAAAAGTTAATTACACTTGACTGAAAATGATTCATTTAAAAAGCCATGCAACACACTATCTTGCTAGAGATACACAGGGATTAAAATGGCAAAACACAGAGATGCATGACATCTGTCGGCAGGGTGAAAGTGATTTAATGTTGAAAAAATCTAACTTGCAAATCCTCAACTGCACAGACTGCAGAATGAACTATTGTTGCAAACCCATCAAAAGCAATCAGGCTGCAGACTGAATAGGTTTTGAGCAAACTGCAAATCATTTGCAATGACAACGATATTTTTGGGTGCCATGGCACGCCCACACAACCCACACACAGCACTCAGCATTCTCGCTGGAAAAACCTAATCCAAAAAGAGATTTTTCACAAATAATTTGCCTGCCTGTGGTAGCATATAAAACTCTACTCCCATGGTTCTTTTTCTGTTTACTTGCCCTACTTGATGTGATTCCAAGGCTGACATTGTGATCAATGCTTGCAGGGAGGATTTGGCACTTTTCATGCAGATGTCCAGTCACTGTTGATGGAGTCAAATGAAGCAATAAATTCCTCGTGTGTGCTTTATTGACCGAGAAATCTGAATTCTCCTGCTTCAAAATCTGTTGTTCTTGCATCCAGTGATGTCACAGTGATGTAATTGGTGTTAATGAAGAACTACAGGCTGTTTCAGCTTGGATTTCTAGTCTCCACCTCTGAGTAGCCAGGAGACATGCTAGATGAGTATTTTTTGTCACCTAACAGTATGTTTTGGCTCACAAAGTACACTTTTAGAAATAAGGGTTCCAAAATGTTTCTTCCTGAAAAATATTTGCTTCTGAAGAACCCTTTTTTGAAGAAATGATTTGAAAAAGGGTTCTTTGTGTTCAAAGGGAGCCCTTTTTTTAATCAAAAGAACCCTTTTTAGAAGAAAGAGTTCTTCCAAGATTTTTGAAATCCTTGCTGAAGGGTTCTTTAAGAGTTTTGTTCTAGGTAGAACCCTCTGGGTGAGTTCTAGATAAAACCCTTGGAATGTAAGAAGGTTCTTTGTACAACGCCCTGGGTGAGTTCTTGTTGGCACCCTTAAAAGGTGGAAAGGTTCTGGATAGAACTTTGAGAGAGGGTTCTGGCTGGAACTATTACACCATAGAATGGTTCTCTGTAGAACCTCTAATAGGGAGTTCTGAGTGAAACCTCTCACAGATGGTTCTAGGCATAACACTTTATGTTGGGTTCTAATGGAACCTTTGTTAAAGGCTCAAACAGGAACCAAAAAGGGTTTTCCTATGTGGACAAGCCAAAAAACCCATCTTGGTTCTAGTTGGCACCTTCATTTTTAGAGTATTACAGCTATAGGCTAGGGTGGTGATGGCGATGCAACATGGGCATGAATGTCAGAAACTTGTGTGCAATGCATCCTGGTATATGTAGGCACTGCCGGCACAGATCTGCGAGCCAGAGAACTCCATTTTCTCAATCAATATAGCAGCACTGAAGCATTTTATTGCTTTAATTTACATTAAACATCAACACTGATTGGAGATCCCCATGAAAAGTGCCAAATTTTCCCTTTAAGGAGCAAATTATTAACAGTTGCGTCCAACCCACGCTTTGAGTGAAGCTATATGTTTGTGTCCATCAGCCTGTCGTGACATATGAAATGTCTTGGATCCTACATGTGAAGCTGGACCAAATACACAAATATGTGGGAATGCCTCTCTGTAATTGGAACCAACTGTGGCATGAAGAGCCATGAGGCAGAAATCTTGTGAAACTGCACGTACGTACAGTAAAATGACACCGCGGAGCATGAAACCCGACAACAAAGACCCCACAAGTCTTTTAAACGTCCAGAAGCTGACTTGACGTGTGTGGTTTTGTGCCTACACGTATGATAAAGCACCTACCTGTTTTTCTTTGTGTGTAGGACTACAGTATGTGTCACATCAGCACCGGCCAGACCCTTCCTCTCAGGTGCTGCAATCTGTCTTGCGGTGTGTGAACTGACTTTGACAAATCTCTGATTCAAGGCGACAGAGATGTATGTGTGTGTGCGCGTGTGTGTGTGTGTGTGAGGCAGCGGGCATGTGTGCTGAGATAAGAGCCGAAACATAAAAAGCGCGGGTCAGGGATCAAAAACGAGAGATGGATAAGCTTGGGGTGCTCTGCTCTGAAGACTCATCTGTCCTAAAATAAAAGAGGCTGGATGAACGAGGAAAGTGAGAAGCAGAGAGAAAGAGAGGAGGATCAGTTAAAAAAAAACATCTGGAGTCCTCGCATGTGTATTCAGTCCAGCTCACAAAGCTGAGAACACGTTCTCCTAACTCATATAAAGACCTTTTAAAATAAATACCCCAGATGGTTGCCATGTAGCTTATTTTGGCTCATCAATAAGGCTGAATGCGAGTGAAATCCATTAAATTAGAAATCTGTAATACATTTACTTGTGTAAATCATAAAATTACCATCATAAGTCACCAGAAAGTATGGAAACATCTAAGGTGAAATACTGACAACAACGCAACAGCCCGCATGTTCTCCTTTGAAATTTCGACCCCAGTCTGGAACATCTTTTCTGTTTGTCAGTTTCTTGTTTATTAGACTTAAAATTAATGCAGAATGTTTGCTGAATGAGTGAGCATCTGTTCATAAGTCGTAAGAAATTAATAATCTTTTAGAAAGACAGGATGTTTATAACAGTTCAATTGAACAAAATGTTAATGGAGTCTGGCTGGGAAGTCGCTGAACTCAAACTCTGTAAGCTCTGTAAACTCTAAGATGCTTCGTTGCTTGTTATTTTCCAAGTGTAAAGACGGAGATCTATAAGCAGAGCCCACCAGAGGAGATAACAATCGGTATGTGCAAACAAGGGCTGAAATACTATCTAGCTAAAAACATTAGGTTTCAGCATGTCAAAGGATTATTTTAGCCCCTTGTCTCTACCAAACAGGAAAAGTTACATTGATTAACTCGATATTGCCTGTAAATCTCAGTGCTTCTCCTACTTTTCTTCCTTTTCTTGGACAAATGATGCCATTGAATGGCCAGAAGTGAAATACTTGCAAATATTTGACCAAACCAGCACGTAAGATCATCATTTGACCAAACAAAACTCAAAACCAGGCCTTTCGTAGCTTAGTTAGTATCAACCTTTACAGCTCATCTGGGCAAATTAGCAATTGAAATTTAGGCGTAATGCTACTGAGTGTCAGAATCCCAGTTTTCAGATTTATCCTGCTGATCATCACATCCATTTCCACTTTTGTCTCCTTTGTGAGGAAACAACTTGCTTCAACCGTATAATTTATGGCTCTCTTGGACAGCAGTAATCATTTCTGAACGCTCGGGTCTTGCATATTGCCCCGTTAATATGTATGTAGCGATATATGATTTATGTGTTATACACTTGAATAAACATTTAGACCTTTACAATAAATACAACGCATTGTGAGAGTCTAACCTTTTGGTCTGTGTAGCTACAATGCTTTGCTTTCTTCACCCTGTTTATTTCTGTTCATTCATTTCATCCCTCTGTGGTGGTTTCTTTGTCATCAGTCACGGTCTCTGTTTTACACTGTTGTACACACAGTGTTGACATCACTGCTGACTGAATGTTTTTACCATGAGCAAAACAAACTAGAGCTTTGTTACCCAGTTGAACATACTTCACTCTTCTCCGTTCCGATTTGTTGGCTAGCACACGTACTGTACAGTGCAGCGCCTCTCGTGCCAAATGACACCACCTCATTGGCCGTCGTGCTCGGTCTGCCTGGTGACATGCTGATGTAATGTAAGACATGCTAACTGGGCTGATGATGACTACATAGGGATGTACAGGGATGATCTCTTTGACAGAGCCCCTGCTTCTACTATGTTACTCTATGAAATATTTTATACTGGAAGACACACTTGAAAAAGCAAAAACTGATCATGTATAAGATATATTTACAGGAGGAGTAATGGTATTAAACTGATGTGAAGTCACAAAGAAAGCTGTTCAGACTGTTAAACCATTCAGCGGTGACCTCAGTCACATTCATGCCACCTGCATTGTAACGTCATCGCCGCTCGCCTATAAATCGCACAGATATGCAAGCGTAGCTTGTAACAACCAGAAATAAACTGAAAAGTAGCGTCTCAGACACAGAGCAGCTGTGCTGACAGAGGGAGATGGCTGAATAACACATGCACATATGGCAGAAACTGCACAGTCAAATAACTCCTGGGAGGCTGACTAGGAAATGAAGGCTGGTGTTTTATCACCATCCCAATCACTGCCACCACCCCAAAACTCTCCAGATCATGTGCTGCTGCACGAGAACTGCAGACGCAGATGTGAGCGAGACTTTCACCCCCTTTAACTAAGTGTGCATCCTTGCTGCTGGCCTATTGCTGAATGATGTCAAAACACACCTGTTGCCGTGGCACTCAGCCCTGCCCGGTATGTGGACAAAAAGGCACAGGAGCGGAGTCGCTGGCATGTACAGTTTCATCATGAAAAAGAAGCAAATCCAATCCGTGCCAAGTGATTCTCTTTAAAGTGGAGCTTTTCATGATGCTTTCAGCTTCAGGGAGTCTCATCAGAGTGGACAGACACTCACCGATGAGCTGAAAGGTAGGAGAGTAAAGAGACTGACAGAGAGCAGGACTCGCTTTGACAGCTAAAACTTTGTGCAAAAATTCCCATTAAAAACATGACACAGTGAGGCCAAAGCCCTCACAGCTAAATACTGCAGCAGCACGGGAGTTCAGTGGGCTTCATGCTGACTGCACTAATATCTGTGTTGGTGTGTTTACATGCATTTGAAGATGTTTGCATTTACAGTAAAAGGCATAATATGCAAGATTGTCCTGAAAAAAAAAAGACTCATATTAACATAATCCCTCTCAATCATCACTGTTTTCTTCTTGTTTTGTCATTATTTTTCCATGCCAAGCACGTGTCACCAACCCAAAACATTGGTATTTGATGTATGAGAATGAGACTCTATCATTGAGATCTTTCTGGTGTGTTTACAAACAGCTTGAACAAATTCTACATTTAATCGGATAGTTTGGATTATTTGAAGTGGGAATCTATGAGAAACTTATCCATGGTCAGTTTATGACCCACATTAGATACTTGTTGGCAAGCCCTCAGTTAGGAGAAGCAGAGCCAAAATAAATATAAAAGCCAAATATCCCTTTTTCCAAACCAACCAAACTCCATGGAAGAAATCAGTAATTTTACCTCACAAAGCACAGGAGTTGCCGGTTTACTGCTGCCTTGATCTGTTAGTTTGTTTGTGTTATTGTGGTGTGCAAGGATAGTTTGGATTCACCAAAGTCACACAGTAACACAAACAAATTAACAAATCATGGCAGCGGTAGACCAGCAACTGCCATGTTCTAAAAGGTAAAATTGCTAATTTCTTCTATGGAGTTTGGTTGGTTTGGAAAGACCATCGGAAAAGGCTGTCTGAGGCAAAGTAAAGCAGTGAAAACATTCTAAATATTGATTTTTTCTAGGCCCATACATTTGTGTCAAAGAGAAAGAGGGATTAAAGGGATTGCTTAGCTTCTGTGCTAGTGCTCCTCTCTGCTTCTCCAAACTGAGGTTGTGTTGACCGGCCTCTACTATCGGTCATACACTGACTTTTGACAAGCACCCTTATACAACCCAATATCAAACAATCAGAACTATCCCTTTAAATGTGTCTGCATGTGTGTTAGGCAATGCTTCCCGTTTGGTGTACACAGTATTTGTGTTTCCTCTCATACACTGGGCATTCACAATGACATTGTGCGTTTCGTTCTTCCTGCATTGGGGGAACTCTGGCCTGAGCAAACTCCCCTTCCTCCTATTTCTACCTCCCTCCCCATACATGCCTCCCTCCCTTCCTCCTCTCCATCCGCTCCCTTGTTTCTTGTCAGCTGGTGTGGAGATCCAGATGTGAAGGGGGACTTGGACAGGAAAAGGAGACTGAGAAAGAGAGAGATAGAAATCCACATCCCCCTGGTGACAGAATTCATTGTCCAAGACCTTTTGGACAAGCCTTTAGACACATACACACAAACAATTATGCGCACCAAACAATAGAGTCCCTCTAGACGACAAGGCCCAATTGTGTACGAGTGTGTGCCTCTCTCTGTGTGTGTGTGTGTGGCATCTGGCGACAAAGCAAATCAATGAACAACATCTTGCAGGAGATTTGGTGTTGATATTTAACTGGCTTATTTACTAGGGGGTCTTGGCCAGGCGTGAGGCTATTGTTCTCGTTCAGCGAGCAGAGAGGAGAAAATCAATAAGGACCTGAGAGAATGATGACAAATGGTGATGCAGCAGTATGCCGCTTTCCCCTTCTTTCGGTTTTTCTCTCCCTCCGTCTCGGCTACGTTCCCCACATTTACTGTACACTGCTAATAATTAAAGGAGCAATATGTGGCAACTGCGCATGCAATAATGAGTACAGCAGTCCAAATATCGAGTCAGAGCCATAGACCGTATGTTAAATAGGTTGAAATCCTCTCTAATATACGATCTATGGTTGAAACGAGTCGTTTCCTCCTCCTCAGACTTGGGCAGCTCGGGCAGGCTGCAGGAACACTGCAGGACCGCAAGACCAGTGCAACATTGTAAACTGACAATAACAAGCGATGACGAGTCCTACACTGTAAGTTGATCAGCTGTTTATAACTGTCACTTGTCTGTCGATGTAAAGTTAAGCCCGTTATCCTGAAAACAAAAGCCTGCCTGTCTGACTGCCTGCCAAACTCCATTCACATATTGCTCAATTTAACCGTTATAAACATCTGCTCCTTCTAAAAGATTTTTAAGTGATTTATTACAACTCATAAACAGACACTTACTCATTCGGCAACAATTCGGCATTAATTTGAACTTTAATTCATGTGACATGGACAAACAAGAACAGTCGTTCCGGCTGAAATAGAAATATCAAAGGGGAACACCGCAACTGTAGCATTGTTGTCAGAGAAGCGAGTATGTCAACTTAGCATCTTTCCCTCCCTTATTAAAGTTAATGTATTACAGATTTCTCCTTTAAATTTGATTGGCACACACACACACATGCACACTTAATCGACAGACAGTTAAACGCAGAGAATTACTCCAGACACACACAATGGCAAACACATGTACGCTACACACACCCACACAGCATGGAGCCATGTGTATTAAGTTAATAGAGTGAGTCAGCAAAAAAGGGAGGTAGTCAGTCAGAAACAAGAGGCTCTCACTACCGGAGCATTTCTCTCGCCAACTTCTGTACAAAAGTTTCTCTGCGTTCTTTACTCAGAAACTTCTGGGTCTTGCTTAAAAATCCCCTACTTCACACATCACCAAACTCACAAACATCTCTGACAGAGCAAGCAAATAAATGAGACAATTCTTTTCTTGGAGTAAAACAAACAAAAAAAAAAAAAAATTCAAAATGTCAGTACTCACCGCAAGGCAGCTCAAGTCTTTTCCCAGTCAATCTTTTTTTTTTTTTTTTTTTTTTTTTTCTGGAGAGCTAACACAGACTAACTCTTTGAGAATGGCAGCAACAAGTAGTGTACAGTGGAGAACAATGCATGTCTGCCGGAGCGCAGCAGTAGAGCGTAAGCAGCGGAGACACAGAGAGGTCCAGTCATCAGGCTGCTGCTCACATGGGACGGGGAGAGGAAGGGAGGGAGGGTTTAGCTATAGGATAGGCTACAGTAACTGGGATTTGGCAGCAGGGAGGAGGAGGAGGGATCTCATCCTTCGCTCCACATGTCTTTGCTCTTTTTTCCTCCTTCTTTCCAAAAATGTTTCAGAAAGTCTCGCATTTCTTTAACCCGTTTCAAAATGGTCCAACCTTCCTCTCTTGGTCCATTCCCCCTTTCCTTTGCTATCTCGCCTCTCGTCCCTTTTGTTCTCTGCTGTCTTTCCCACACTGTAAGACATCATGCAGGAACTGAGGGGAATCAGTCAATCTTTTTCTTATTAACTTAACCTAAATATCTGAGTTTTATCCATTCAAGTTAATTAAACTTTAAATTCAAGTGTTTTGACTTGAAATGATGAGTTGAATTAATGTACTGTACAACTCATTAAATTCAATTTCATAATGAAACTTATAACTGAAAGCATATTAACATTTTTTATAGTTTGAAGAAAACATATGTGCATCTTGTTGGCACTTTATATTAAGCTGCTTGTAATAAGCATTTGTTAATAGGCAATAAGGACCTCATAAGTTGCTTATTAACATTAATAAGCATTAATAAGACTATATAAGTGTTAATAATAGCATAATAAACACATTTATTTTTAGACTGTAAGACATTTTTAAGTTTGAAGAAAATGTGTTTCAGTAGCACTTTCTATTACGGTGCATGTAATGAGCATTATGAGCCTTATAAGATGCTTATTAACATTAATATGTGTTAATAATAGCATAATAAACAGGTTTATGTTATAAGATATATTATAAGGACTTAAAAAAACATGTTAACAATTTAAGGACTGCTTCAAAACATTAATAAAAGGCTTAGAGGTTTTTTAAAATAATTGTTTATAACAGCATTACAAACACATTTATGTCAAATTAACTTCATGAAATGTCATTGTTAAGCCTTTACCTTTACTTTGTTGTTGCTTTAAGAGTTGTACATACTTTATTCTGCATTTATTAACAGTTCAGTATAGATTGGGAGATTTTAGATCCCCAAAATGTATATTTAATTTGGCATTAACTATGCGTGATGCTTATTAAGGTTAATAATTCTTTTATTATGTACTTATTAATATAGCGTATTAACCCTGCTTTCCAAAAATGATTACTTTCAGGCTTATTGTTGTTTTATAAGACGATGCAAAAGGAAATCAGTGAGTCAGTGACATGTAAGAGTTTTCGGTCCAATTTAATATCCTGAACTTACTGAACAAGTTTTTTCAAGTACAACCAAATCAGTATCAAGTTAATTTGTTTTGAATCATTACAAAATATCCTCAACATGTGAGGGCATTTAACTTGAAATTTTAATGCAGCAAAAACACTATGTTTTTTAAGATAATTTTTACCTCTGACATTATATTTTGTGGTTATTACAGTGGACACACTATTGTTTTTTGTCCTAAGTGACCTCCAAAATAAACAAAATATGAAAGTTCTTTGTGGTAGCTTTAAAGTTTGTTTTGAATCACTACAAATTAACTTGTCTTTTCAAATTCAGTCAACTTGAAATTTTACAGCAGCACAGATACTAACTTTTTAACGTTGACACAAATTGTTTATTTATACACACGCATCAACACAGACAAGTAACGCCTCTTTGTCCTCTACGTAGCTCAGGTCTGAATAGACTGCTGCTTCACAGGTGCCAAGAACGCCAAGTTCCATTGAGACCCACCTATGTGCTGCAGACATGCAAAAATAAACATGTTTACTCATACATGTGCACATACAAAGTGTCCCAGCTGGCTGCAAGAGGGGCGACAATCTCCCATTGACCCATTTGTCTGTAATGGTCATATGCAATCATAGAAACAGAACAGAAAATTACAGGCCTGCTCAGGTTTTGGATCCCTCTCTCTCTCTCCCTCTCTGATGTCACTCGTTTTTTCTGCCTTTTTTCGCTCAAAGGCCCTAATTCACAAGTGGCCCAGATACCACACTGTACTGCAGGGAAAGGAAGAAAAGCAAGAAGAGAGTCAGAGAAAAGAGTAACCTGATACAGCTAAAAGCAACAATTATTTGAATGAGTCACTCAGCAGTGAGGTTTGAGGTTTTTTCTATGTTAATTCGGGAGAGGGAGAGAAAGCGACCAAAGAAGAAGAAGAAGAGGGGGGAAAATCATCCCATTTTGGAACGCTGCACCTCCTGAGGACTCCCTGAGGTCGTGGGAGAGGAGGAAGGAGAAATGGAAAAAAAAAAAAAAAAGAAAGAAGGACAGAAGGAGGCAATGAGGGCAGAGAGGACAGACATGGGCTTGGAGAGGTACCAGAGCAACTTCATTCTCCTCATCCCAAATCCACCCTCCAGGACACGGCTCACCGAGTCAGTCTTGCTGACAGGACCTAATAACAGAGGGTACACCGCTCCTCCAGACCCGGGGGTGACGGTGAGCAGACACTGACACACTGGCAAATATGAAACAGATCATGGACACACAAGGCTCACAGCCTGAAGGAAGTCAAAATGCTGTGCAGCCAAAAACGGAGCTGACGTGTAACTCCTAAAAAATGTAACTACACATCAGAAAATACATTACCAAACACTCCTTTTCCATACACATGTGCTGACTTTGCTCAAATCTGTTTGAATCTGTATGACAGGGATGTGTATATCCATTACAACAGGGTGAAGACTTGAAGATGTGTCTTTAAAACGGCGGATAAATACTTTATTTCCTATAAATTCTACACAATAAAAGTCTAATATTACTTTGTTATCTAAAAGCTTTTATTACAAAGCAGCAAAATCAGGAAATGTTGAGTTTTTCTCAGCAGTAACTTAACAAGACCCCATCAGCCATCATGAAACAGTAAAATAAAGTAAGGAGGAGGAGAAAAACTAAACATCAAACCACAGAGATTCAGTTAGAAGCTACAAAAGTATGGAGAGTTGAACACTCAGGCGTTTTTAAAAATGTCCTTTTCTCTGCTCTCCTGCACAGACATGAGTAGAGGCTCGCGGGGTTGTCAGGCTCACTTTGGAACCTTTCAAAGAATGAACTTTTAGTCCTCAAGAAAATTCAGACAATGAAAGTGGAATGTGAAAAACATATTACTCCCTTTCCGCTCATATTTGGCTTAAACCGAAAATGTTCCCACACCGGCTTTGAAACTGAGTCCAGCTGGACAAATGGCGCGTTGGAGACACCGTCTGATCTCAGAATTTCTCAGTTGAAATTTCCAACTTCTGACCTTAAAGCTTTCCAGGTGCACGACGCCATAAGAAAACAAAAAAAGCGTTAAAAATTGATGAATTTCTTTGGCATGTGTACACTCAAGTCAATCCTCAGCAGTGCAGTCACGACACAGGGAAGGATAAATGACACACAGAGTAACAGAGGCCATTACACACGTTATTTTACAGAATATTGGCAACATATTTTGTTCCAAGTTGTCTGGAACGCATTATTATTATAAACCTACTGCCTGGAATTATGCAGATGTCACCAGGAGAAACCTATTAGACTTGAGTAACATGTTATCTTTCGCTTTACCTGGTTCTCTGTGTGTGTGAGTGTGTGTAGAGGAGCTGCCTGATGTCAGCCCATGATCACACAGTGACACAGTGAACAGATGAGCAGAGGAGGGAAGTGTAGTTGCTTCTGCTCATTTGGCTTAGGTGCCGTGAAAAAAACTTGCTGTTTAATTCTGACATGTTGGCTAAAATGTTGGTGACAAGTAAACAAACACACATGTAAACACAACGGGAAATATCACACAATATATGGCCTCGATCATTTTTGTATTTTTGACCTTTGATAAATCAATCAGTAAATGGCCTTTGGGAACCACCATTTGAAAGAAAACAGACTTGCATTCAAGACTGAAAAAACTTAATATAAAAGCATAAATTCTGCTGAAGTGCACAGCTCGACTGCGAGATGCCGTTCGGGTTTTGTGCAGCATTTATTGCAGCACCATTTGTCAAAATCTGTACACTTGCAGTGTGGTGTTAGAGGCTTTGTCCAGACAGCATGAATACAGTGATATGAGTCCAGTGACACTCCGGACGACCTGTATATCTCTTGTATAAACTAATATTACAGCCGACCTGCATCCTGTTTAGACCTGCCGTCACAACATTTAGAGAAAGAAACATAAGAGTGAAGGTTTGTGTAAACACACGGCGGAGGAATTACAAAAACTTGGTGAAAGAGACTCTCAAGGATGCGCAGTGTGACCGAAATCTATAAACAGGCAGTATATGGGCGTGTATACACATACAGATGAGGGAACACTGAGAAAATGCGGTCAACATTCTTCAAGTTCAAGTGGCTGGACAGAACATTTCCTGTGTGCGAGGTCAAGTATTTTTAATGTTTTCCGAGCCACTGAACGAGGCCGTTTCCGATACTTTCTCTTAAACCATCTGTTTGGATCGGTCAGTTGTAATCATATTTGACTGTTTTAGAATGACACCAGATTTTATCACCGTGAATAAAAACCCTCCAGCATTTCCATGTCAACATGTATAAACAAGAGGCGATGGATGTTTCTTTGAATCCAGGCAAACTAGGTGTACGGAGACGCAGGCTGACACATTATCAAAAGTAGGGTGCTCACGTACACGTACTACAACCTCACACACACACACAGGCAGACACATAAAATGTTTATTAGAGTCGTCTTTGCAGCGAGGAGGCTGCTTTCTGGCAGGTACAGAAACATCAAAGAGTCCATGCATTCCTCTGCCGCTGGAGGCTGAGGTACCACACTGCTGCTGCTGAGCAGCCACGAAGGTCATGAACAAAGTAAACTTCCAGCTACAGAAGACTATTTTATATTAAAGTGTCTGTGGCATTAGTTAATAGGTAATAACACACCCATATAAAATGCTTATTAACATTAATATGCGCTAATAAGACTCTATATGCCTTAATAATGATAGCATAATAAACATGTTTATTGTTGGATTATGAGAGTTGAATGAATGTAGTGAGTTCACTCAATACATTAAGTTTCTAAAGAAACATGATCAGCACATTAGCTGACTTCCCATCATGCATTGTGTGAGAGTTAAAACTGTCCTGAGACCCTTCTTTTTATAGTTTGAAGACACGTATATGATAAAAACTTGCTGTGTGTCTCTAATTCACTTTATGATCACGGTTGTTTGCAATGAAAACACTGGGAACCATGATGAAAGTTGGTACTGAATTAATTAATTAAAAGTTAATAAACCATAATAAATGTTAAATGTTCAAAATGTCCATCAGAGTGACTGAAGAGTTGTTGGTCCAACTCAATATCTTAAGCTTATTGAACATTTTCTCAAAATTACTTCTACTTGTCCTTTCAAAATCAGTCAACTTGAAATTTTAAGGCATCCCAGACACTAACTTTTTGAAGTTAAAACAAAGTATTTTTTTACAGTGTACATGGCTATTTTACTTATTATTATTTTATTTTATAAACTGACTGATACTGACTGCTGCATTTCCTATTGTGCATACACAATTCAAACATTCATTGCCAAAGATAAATCATGCCAATTTGCACATGCTTAGGTCATAGCTGGTTATTTCTATTTATTTATTTATTTATTCATTTACTTTCTGCTGTATGCAACAGATTTATCATCTAATACACTTTTTTCCCTCTTCTTTTTTCATCATTTTTAATAGAGTAATACCTATCATATTACGGACTTTTTATTGTGGTATTTTTTGGTACCATTACATCCCCACTGCATGGTTTATGATTTTCTCTAACAATTGATAAAAAAGACAAGAGCATGATAACTATTTATACAAAAGCAGCACACAGAGTCATTTCATAGCATATTATGACTCATACGTATAGCAATTGTCATTTTATGAGAAGCTCTTCTTCAGAGTGTTATTGTGAATGTTATGAAGAATTTATGTTGGAAAAACGCTGATAAACCACTGTAGTGTTGCTTTGTATAATTTAGGTTTTAAACCGCAAATTATATTGTTTGTATGTCTTTGATTTGTTGGTCTGCATCTGGCTCTGCCTCTTGCTTTTTCTGCCTCTCCGTCTTGCACACACACATACACAGCACCACACAGAAAAAAAAAAAAAAAAAAACTCATCAAAACCCTCAGAATCAATTAGCAGAATGTAAATAGGCCATTCAATTACTTTTAGCACCAAGCGCAGTCCTTGTTCCTCCTGAGGCAAACAATCAAGCAGCAGACACAAATTAACACTGAACAAGAGCACTTGTCTAAAGTCTGATCACCCACTCGCAATAGATGGTGGCACCAGGGAGTGTGTGTGTGTGTGTGTGCAAGTGTGGCTGCCCAGAAGATTTTGGAATATGTCCAAAAAAGGTCTATCTGGGTTTGCTGATGTTGATGAAAAGGTCAGAAACAGGTTAAAGGGGCAGTTCCAATTGTTGTTGAGGTAGCTACAGTAGATGGCGGTCGTCACACCAGCACAGAAGCTAAGCTATGTGGAGCTGTGGACAGGGTCAGCAACAAAAGCTATTTTAGACAGTATCAGTATAAGTGTACGCTATATTTAGAATATTTTCACTGTTTTACTTTGCAGTCAGACAGGCTTTTCTGATGGGAAAACCACTGTTATATGAGTCAAATATCGCTCTCTCCCAACCAACCAAACTCCTCAGGTGAAATCAGCAATTTTACCGTGCAGAAGACAGGTTTTGCTGGTCTACCACTACCTTGATCAGTTTGCTTGTTTGTGTCATTCATAGTGTTGTTTGTGTGACTTTGGTGAATCCAAACTATCCCTTTAAAACACAGAAGGCACACAATAACACAAACAAGCAAACATAGTGATGTGGCTTTCGGCAAGCAACTCCTGTGCTCTACAAGGTAAAATTAGCGATTTTGCCTATGGAGTTTGGTTATTTGGAGAGAGCAATATTTGTCTCATAAAACAGTGGCTTTCTGTCAGAAAAGCATGTCCAATTGCAAAATAAAGCAATATAACATACACTTAAACTAACATTGATTCTTTTAGGTGGGACTTTTTTTTAAGTGGCTAAAATACATTTTGTATTATATTGTGACCCTGTCCACAGCATTCATGTCTTAGCTTACGTGCTGGTGCCAGTATCTACTGTAGATAATACACTGACTATCGATATGTACCTTATACAACCCTGCCCTGAATAATCCAAACTATCCCTTTAACTGTGCTGCAGTACAGCATTATTCTGCTGTATATTCTTATAGAATGACTCAGTTTAATATAAATCAATACTCCCTGTGCTCCCAGAGCAGGTAACAGGCCAGCCAGTCTAGCTATCGACCATGACTCTTTCAGAATACTGATCACTGTGACTGGATATAACTAGACATAATATACATACACACAGCCATGCTCACTCAAACACACATACACACACACACACACACAACACACACCCCACACAGAGGAATAAGTCTCCCTTCACCATCTGCTTGCCAAGACTGGGTAATAAGTCTGAACGCAGAAAGAAAGAGAAAGAGAGAGACGGAGGACACGGGAAGCTTTAGAGCTTTTCAGAGACAAAATGGGAGAGAATTTGACAAAATTTCGGTCTAAATGCCTATGCACATGCACACGCACACCTGCCGGGGGCTTTTAAATGCATCAAAGGATTTTTTGACAGCTCAACTGTGCCTGACAAAATTCAAAAGCTTTCATGAATTTTAAACAAGCGGCGGTTAAGGAATTTAGTGGCAACATCACATTTAAAGCAATTTATATGCAAATGTGTAACAAGTGGCAGCGCGCAGAAGGACTGAAGAAGAATTAGAGCTCGTTCATTGACTTAAATGACCTGCTACAATAATACAGACGCCCATTAATGAGCTTCACAAACACCTACTGTAACAGTGCTTACAAAACACTCCCTGGCATGGTTTTACATACAGTTCATTCTTTATGCCTGGTCTAAGAGGTAATCTTGACCCCTCTGGAAGATTTGTAGCACTCTGCCACTAGATGGCAGTAAGCATCTGGTCTTACCTACACACTCATACACACACACACACACAGAAGTGCACACACAGATACTATACTGGTAGGCATGCCAGAATGGGGAGTGAACGTGATGAAAGACCACAGTAGAAAGCAGACAACCAGACTCAACCGCAAAGCACGTAGGACTGAGGGTTAGAGACAAACAGTCCAAGGCTTTGCTCTCACACGGTATCGCTACACACCACAATGTAAAAGTTTACAGCTCCACAGCCGGAGCCGACATGCACATATAACTAAAAAAGCAAGAGGTTATTTTTTGTCTATCAAGGCCAGCGCGGATCAGACTGGTGGTTGTGGAGGAGTGCTCTTGTCCGCTCTGAGTGGCACCAGCTACATGTAAGCTTGGCTGTGAAATGAAATGAACAGCGGCTCTGTATTCCACTTTAGTATCAGTGCCACTGCAGGCTGTGTGGGGGCTGGTTGTGTGCTGATGAAGAGAGACAGGCAAGCTGGAGGAAGCAGAACTCCATTAGGTTTAGCCTGGAGGGTCGAGAAGCCGCGACGCCTGGACCCGCAACATCAAGCTGCATGGAACTTTCCTCTGTCACGCAGAGCGGAGGCTTGCTGCGTCCTTTTCTCCGACCAAGATTTCAAGTCGCTTGTGGGATGAATGTAAAGTCAACCCACTCAGATTGATATTATCTGTTATATAATTTTCTGTATTTTTTTATGTACTGGATCAGATACAAGAAGGGAGCAGGCAGGACTTTAAAAGTGTTACCTCCTCTATGTTTTCCTGTTTCACTGATACCTTTTTATGTGTATGTGCAGCTTAAAGGTGTTTGACTGAGACATGGATGAAACATTTGAATTACAGTGTCTTCCATTGAGTAGTAGCTCTGCTTAAATGTAAGGAATTACACCTACAACATGGACAGTTTGATATTTTGCACACCTGTTCTAGTCACCAGAGGATGAATCCTAATTATGTTGTCATTACCACCATAAGGTTGACAGTTTTGTTTAGTAAAATGTCTCGACACCCAATAGATGGATCGCCCTAAAATTTGGAGATTTTGTGTCGTAATACTCAAGATTAGTCTTGGATGCGAGACTGGTCTCTTTCTGAAGGTCTCAGTCTTGGAATGAAGTGTGTTTTTACTCTGTCTAGTCTCAGAAAGGAGCACTCAGGATCTTATTTCAAGACCACAACTGCACGGATATCACTAAATTGTCTGTGCATTGTCTGATTTATGTGTTAACATCATTACTGTGGATTTGGGTGTAAAACTTCCTGCTTCAAATGCAACCAGTAACTAATCAAATTTCTAATTTGAATAGAGAATAAGAGAAGAAGAGAGCTGCCTTGGGAGATGTCAGCCAAATCTTCCATAATAAAATTTGGCTAACTAAACCACAAAGAGTTCATCAGTAAAACAGCGTCCAAAGGAAAACACACATATGTACGCATGTAAATTCTGCAATGCAAAGCTTACGGAGACAGCTAGGACCATGTTCAACTTTTAGTAGCACATAGAAAGTAAGCATAAAGAAAGGTAAGCCAAGTGTAAGTGATATTAAAAAGCTAGCTGCATAGTTATTCTCCTGCTTATGTTAAACAATGGCAAGACAGGCCACACAAAAATATGTAGCCCATGTATACAATATACATAATGTTTAAGTTAGCTGTGACTGCACTAACCCTAAATCTTGACCTCAAAGTCTGGGTTTCGTCTCAGTGTCAATAAACTCTTGTCTTGGTCATAACTTAGTCTCGTTTTAGATGGTTTTGACTACAAAAGTGCAGAGATTCATGTTTCCATTAGGATGAGTTGCAAGAACATTGTGATCCCCTGACTTTGCATTAAGTGCAATATCAGCCCATGACAACCCGAAAAAAACCTAGCAACATTCCAATCAGCCCTCAGCTGTAATTTGTGTTAGTGCTAATTAGAATTCATTAGCACGATAATGCGTATATTAAGATGATGAACATGGTAAACATCATAGCCTACCTGCTAAACAATAGCACTTAGCACTGTCATTGTGAGCATGCTAACATGCTAACTCTCTAGTACTACTGTGCCCAGCTACAGCCTCACAAAGCTGTTAGCTGGCCTGCTGACCCTCAGTCTTCCAAATTCTCACTACTTTATGGAAAATCCCCCCCAAAAAATCAAACGATCAAAATTCATGCTTTGATCGCCAGAACTCCTGCCAGACGTAAACAAAAAGCCAACCCAAAGTGAAATTAACTAATTTTTAAACATGCAAATTATAGCATGTAGTTAAGTTACAGCAGCCCGTACTCTTTGGGAACATTTGAGCTAAGCTTGGCTAATCTAACTGCACGCAACGATATAACAAAGGCATGTTTGTCGGTCACTGGGTAACTATGAAACAAAATGTTAAAAGGCCCCCAAAACCTAACTAACCATTTAATTGTTGACTCCAAAACCACGAATTCCAGCCTGTTAACTGTATTGAGGGTTTGCATGGATGTACTGTGTGTCCCTGTAGACAACTTCTACTCTGAATCCAGTGGGTTTGGATCCACGTCTCAACCTCCAACCCCTAACATCTTCGGTATGACTACTAATTCTTTCTTGTACTCTACACTCTTAGAAATAAAGGTTGCAAAAGGGTTCTTCCTGAAAGGCTGATGTTCTACCCAGAACCATTTGCTTCTAAAGAACCCTTTTTAGAAGAAAGGATGATTTTTGCCTCATCTGTAGAATACAATATGGTTCTTCATAGAACCTTTGGAAGACACAGAGGCCAAAAGTAAAACTAAAATGTCTTTTTAGATCCCTCTTCCTGGATTCTAGCTAAAACCCTTGGAATATAAAAGGGTTTTTACGAGAACACCCTGGAAGGATTCTAGATTATACTCTTGGAATATAAAAAGGGTCTCTGCATAGAACACCCTGGACGGGTTCTAGATGACACCCTTGGAATATAAAAGGGTCTGTACGTAGAACACCCTGGGTGGGTTCTCAGTTATACCCTTAGAATATAAAAGGGTTCCTGGGTAGGGCAGCCTGGGTGGGTTCTAGATGAAACCTGCGGAATATAAAAGGGTTCTGGGTAACACCCTTGGTGGGTTGTAAATGAAAGCCTTGAAATATAAAAGGGTTCGTGGTCAAATTCTGGGTGGGTTCTAGATTATACCCTTGGAATACAAAGGGATTGTTTATAGAAGAAATGTAGTGGAAAGGTTCTGAATAGAACTGCCAGAGAGGGTTCTGGGTGTAACCATTATGCCATAGAAGGGTTCTCTGTAGAGCCTCTCATAGGGGGTTCTGGGTGGAACCTTTCACAGATATAACCTTTAATTTGGGTTTTAGGTAGAATTCCCTGAAAGGGTTCTAACAGCAACCAGAAAGGGTTCTCCTCTGGGGACAAGCCAAAGAACGCTGTGTAACTATGATTTTAGTTAGAACCTTTATTTCCAGGAATGTAAGAAGTGCCACCACCTCTGACCCAACTGAAGCAGGTGATTGTGGGAGATTCTCACCTACAGTAAACCAATAAAATCCTTCTTTCATGTGTGCTCTGTGTTATAAATCTTCATCATCCTCCTCTTTTTTTCTTTTGTCTCACTCCTCTCTCTGTCTACCTCGCAGCTCAAATCACAGGTTTGGGGCCAGGCAGTCCAGTCCAGAGCAGCAGAAATCCACAGGGAGAGCTGATGATTGCCTGTGATTACAGCCTGTATGCTCCTCTCCCTTCCGACCATCTCCTCTGGGCTCATCTGGCCAGGTCTGGGTGAGGTAACGCTCTCCACGCTAGAGTCATTAACCGGAGAGAACCGGAGCGAGGAAAAGCTCGCCAGGGAGGCACTGACACGTTTCCTTCACCTTGACATTGCCTGGAGGTTACACCATTCATTCCGCAGCAAAGTACGGCTCTGGGAGGCGAGAGTCATGTGAATCAAGGGTTTCTGATACATAAAAGGTCTCTCTGTGTGAGGTAGTGTTATTCCCTCGGCTCTCGACGTGCTCTGAACTGTTGGAATGTGTGTCGATGAAAGACGTGTGAGAGTAACCGCGTGAGACAGAGGGAGAGGCTGTGAGTCTGTGTGGATTTATGTGTCGATATGTACACATGGCTGAGCGTGGTCAGTCGACAGAGAAAAGGTGCGGTAATGGTGCAAGTATTGACAGCAAAGACAAAAACACACACTGGCGTGAGTATTATTCCATGTCCTGACACAGCTGACTTGTCAAAGCAATCAGTCATAGTAGATATAGTTATGCACTGTGTCTGTCTTCTCATGTTACCCAGCAACACAAACTGTCTGTCTGTCTGTCTGTCTGATGAAACACTGACAGGTTAAAGTCAGAAGGTCTTTCATTGTGTTCACACCAAAAGTGAAGCCAATGTTCACCATTACTCATGCAACTTTGATCAGTTAATCATCAAAATCAATTACCAACTATTTTGATAATTAATTTGAGTCATTTTTGAGAGAAAAAAAGTAAAATTCTCAGATTTCAGCTTCTTAAATTAGAATATTTTCTGGTTTCTTTACTCCTCTCTGACAGTAAACTGGACATCTTTGGGTTGAGGACAAAACAAGACATTTCAGGACGTCATCTTGGGCTTTGGGAAACACTGACCAATATTTTATGACATTTTTGGATCAAACCACTAATCTATTAGTGACAAAAGTGATCGACAGACTGATTGATAATGAAAGATGGGGGGGCCGGCACAGAGTCTATGTGTACACCATCTGATGATGAAATTTACATCACTGGACCCCAACGGACCCTCGCAAACTCACAGACAACATGAAATAACATGACACCAGCTTGGAACACGCGTATGAACTCCTCGTATGACAGCAGCTATTAAATGATTCAATAATGCAAGCATTTCTCTCTTTGTTGTGAGTCCTGGCTTGTACTTCTGCTCGTCCACATTTTGGCAGCAAATGCGGTGCTAGTTCACCAGTCACCTATACAGGAAAAACCTTTTTAACCAATGAAATGACACATACTAATTGCTTTGAATGGTATCTGAGACCACCTCTTTGAACAGAAAGTGGGTTATTCGGTCTGTTCAAGTTCGAATCCGGCATTCACACCAACCCAAACAAACTGCACCAGGGTTCCGTTCAAAAGGAACCAAACAAGGTTGATGTGAACCTGCCCTTAAAAAGTCACCATCCATGAAGAGCCATACATCACAACATGACCAAATTTCTCCCAGAAAATTTGAATTTCAGACAGGGGTCGCTGTCCTTTCCTGTCCTATCTTCAGCTGTCCAATTCAGTCAATGCATAAAATGGGGACATTTGCATGTATGCTAGACACTGAAACATGTAAGCATTTATATGTGAGGTAATGCTGTATGGAATACTGTATATTGGATATGTAAGGCTGCCGGGTGTGATTTCTTGTAACCTGTAACCTTGCTCGACAGTTGTTTTCACTGCGTGTCACTCAGAATACTGAGGAATGATCGACAGCTGCCTGTGGCTCTTATAAATGCATCTGCTGAATTAACCCTGTACTGCATTCAGAGGTGCCTGTGATCCTCCCATCCCTTCGCTCCCTCCCTCCCTCCTTCTCTCCCTGGAGGGTGTTTAGGTAGGGTAATACTGAGCTGCCATCGGCATGGCTGGTCCTGACGTGTGCTTTACCTCGGCTCTCTCTCCGGGGATTGGCGCCCAGCCAGCCGTGTGTAATTAAAAGCGCATAAAGACAGATCAAGCTCTCTGCCGCTCTTTCTATTCAAGAATGCCTCAAGGCTGAATCCACTCCATGTCCTGCTCCGTCAAGCTCCGGGGAACTCATTTATTAAAATCTTCAATACCTTTATCCTTGATTTTGATGAGCATAATGATGAATAAAATCTCATCTGCAAGATTCACACACGCTGAAGGTTGTTATTTAAGATGTAACAGAAAATAAGCCTTTATACGAGAGAGTGATGCATTGAATTCACTTTTAGGGTTCATGGAAATGATTTGAAAAGAATGCATTTATATGTTTTAAGACCCAAAAAGGCAGGAATATGGTTAGGGAAAATGTAGGAATTTCTTCTGAGAGGCTGTTTCCCTTTTCCTTGACCCTGCTAAAAGTTCATTGAGCAGCAGGAGGTTCAAGGGAGTCAAATCCAAAGTCTTTCACTCTTTTTTTTTTTTTTTTTTTTTTTGCCGGCTTCCATTTCAATTCCACTGCTTTTCATCATGTTGAACTATTGTGTCTGTGTAGGCCGCGCAAAATCCAACCTGTCAGTGTACTGAGTCCACACATCATCACTCAATTTCTCACCTTGCCTCGCTATTTCTCCTCACCTTCGCCTGCTTCCAGTCTCTCGGACAAGCAAGCGGGCTCGAAATGAAAAGGTTGTGGTCTGTCAAATGTGTGTGAGTACCTTTGTTCAAACTCATGTGTCAACACTGATGTATCCATCTAAATCATTGTTATACACAGGCATGGGAGGGTTACTTTAAAAATGTATTACCTCAATACTAAATGTGGGGAAACTGTTTAGCCTAATATAATTGTTTGTGCAGCTATTCCTTCCTTTGTTATGTGTGAATTCATGTTTAGATTAACAGCAGTAATTATGCACATTTAAATAGACTTTGTTTAATAGCTATTCACATTTCACACTCAAACTTCAAGTTAACTGACAGAAAATTATTCTAGCTGTTTTGTACCACACACCATCCACAGCTACAGTCCCAACGTATTTTTTCCAGGAAAACTGATATTGACAGTTTAGCTAGCTAACTAGATTTCTGTCTAGCTAATGTGAGCGAGTCAGTGTAGCTAATTTTAGCAGTTGGTCTGTGTAGCTAACATTAGTGGTTGTACTGTGTAGGTAACATTAACGGTTATGAATGTTTAAATTTCAAAGCCAGGGAGGCATTCTTTCGCTGGAGGCCATGATAATGAATTGACTGTAAGATTAGCTGGTTTCATGGAGAGCAGAGTGGTGCTGTGACACTCGTGAAGTGTATACTGTACATGGTAGTACAGTATATCACTATATTTTTAAAATCCTGCCAATAATCCCCATTTCTGCAAAATGTATCTGCAAACTGTAATGGAATACATTTCAAAAATCCCATTTCTCCTTAAGCCTGGTTATACTTGACATTTTGACAAGTCCCAAGTTTCCCAATTTGCTTTGCAAAAATTAATCCAAACGTTGCTGCAGGTTGAGATCTTTATATTCATTGGGTTTGCCAACTTCAAAATAGCTCTTTCAGTGTTAAAAGTTGTGCAGCATTCTGATGAATAGAAGACGTTTTCAGTCTGCATACAGTATGAGCGCCAAATTTGGCAAAGACGGGATGAACCCATTTTGGCACACTGCACAAGTCGCCTTGCCAGTCAGTGAATCTGTTTTAATCTTTGCTTGCCTCTGTCTCAAATTAGTAATTCAGTTTCTCTTTGCGAGAGCAGAGGAGGCATGCTGTTTTATCTGCTGAATAGTATTCATATTAGACCGATGAAATGAGGGTTCAAAAATTCAATTCTCACTTCCTCTGACTGGCTGCTTCCTTGTCACAAATCAAATTATTTACACCCACGGCGAGCAAGGCACACCAACGTCAAAGTGATCAACAATTCTTGACATGTGCTGGAGGAAAGAAGGGAGAAGCAAGAGCTCAAACTGCTGAGGAGTGAATAGAAGAAAGAGGCAAGAGGTAAGATGCAGTTCATCTCAGAATGAGTGCTGACTTTGGTTGTAAAATTCCTCTACAATGTTGGCAGTGGTGCACGTGAACTATCTGTACCCTCAAGGTTTTCCCAGTGAGCCGAGTTCACTGACTGGGAGAAGGAACAGTGTATTAAATAACCAGGGGTAGACCACAGTTAATGATGTGTTGTATATTTTGCAGACAGTGTGATTGCACATTAGTAAAGTCCTGGGTCTGGAAGGTATGGTGGTTTAGGCTGCAGTGGAACGTGGAGATGATGGTTTTTGGGGTCTATTCTGGAGTGACTGACGTTTTGTTTTCAGTCAATGGACTGTAACACAACTGATGGATCAAACTACCGGGAAATTACTCCAAAAGCTTCCTGGAAAACTAGAGGTTCTTCATTTTGTATGGTTTTGGGGTTATATAATAAATTATGGTTATATTAAATGCAGCAGTTTATACACTCTTAGAATTAAAGGTGATAACTAGAACCACAAAGGGTTCTTTAGCTTGTCCCCATAGGAGAACACTTTTTGGTTCCTGATAGAATGTTTTATAAAAGTTTCACTTGGAACTCTTTTAGGGCCTTTTTCCACCAAATATGCTCTGGTTCTCGAACTGATTCCACTCAAGATCATTGGAACCTTGGTGCTATCTAGTGGAACTATTGTAATAAAGAATGTCATCAACAGACAACATTGCACCATTGCCTTTTAAATTCCAAGGGTTTCATCTAGAACCCACCCAGGGGGCTGTACCAAGAACCCCTTTTATATTATGTTACAAAGAACCATTCAAGGATTTCAACAATCTTGAAGAACTCTTTCTTGCTAAAGGCAACCTCTAGTCATAAAAAGAACCCTTTACAAACCGCTTATTCAAAAAATTTTTCTTCAGAAGCAAAGACTTCTGGGTAGAACCTCAGCCCTTCAGGGAGAACCTTTGTGGAACCCATTTTTGTTAGTGTAGCTGTTTTCACAGCAGTTTTTTCTACAGGAGCCTTCAGGAGATAAATAAGAATTTATAAACGGCTGTTTGTTTGATGAGCTGCTAATGGCTCTGCATTTTTCAAAACAAAATCGAAGAATATCAACCTACGGATGTGTAATCAATGTATATTTATGAGTGTAATGTGATAGCCATTTAAGATAATCAATATTTACCGCCTTACTGATAACTGAGGTGGCTTGTTTATGGCAGCTAAGCCATGCCCTTGAGGCTCTATTGGAAGGGTTGTGTCCTCATACATCACTGCACACGCACAGACTTGCGTATATGCACCCTTACACACCTACACACCCACTGTGTGTGTCAGCCCCACTGGGTCAGAGACCCCATTACCGCGACAGGTTCCAATCTTGTCCAATTCTGGCCAGCGTGGGCCCACAGACAAAGCCCTCACTCACAAAACACTGGAATTAAAAATTTCAGGACTGCAGAGAGAAGATGGGAAAAAATTGGGGGGGAGATTTGAGATTTATGAGTGTGAACGGGGTGTGCTCGCAGCGTGTGATATGACAGACCTCGCGTGTGCTGGCAGGATGGAATTATTGAGTATCATCTGTATTTACCCACACCTACACACACACAGAGAAAGACCGAGATGCAGGTTGCTGCACTCACTGGACGAGAGCGTACTTTCACTTTGGACAAAATGAGTCCTCCAGAGGACAGGACAAAGCATGAAGCAGAATGATAGCTTATTCTCTCCGACCATCAGCTTTTTTTTAAAAAAAAACTAACTGTGCTTCCTAACATACAGCGAGCAAGCGAACCTGAGCAGATGGAGGGCGAAAAAAATGTCCAGATAGACTATAAGCGACGTGAAGCAGCTTGTGATTTCTTCTTCTGCAAATGAGCAAGTTAAGTGTCTTGTTATTTATTCATGATTTATATAATTTCTTAAGTCAGACATCTTCCTACATAGCTTGGGACTTGTAACTCCCGGCAGCTCTCTGTTTTCCTTCCAAACCTCGTTCTCATGGAGGAAATTCCTGTGGATCATATAAAATGTGCTACTTCTCAACCTCATAAATTAGTCTCTTATCATCCCTGTTCACTGGCTGGCTGGAGGGGAAACAGAAACGTCAAGGACATCAGTGTCAATTTTGACTGCTGCTGCAACGATTACAGGGCTCGACAATAAAGATTGCCCGCTTGCCCGGGGCAAGTAAAATGCTGTGTTGTAAATCTGGCAACTCACTTTCCCAACCAGGCAAGTGGTTGAAAGAATTAAACTATCACACTATTCTGGTAATTAGTTAATTATTACAGCAATTTTTCATGCAAAATGGCAGAAAATGCAGTTTTCCAACTCTCAAGTGTGGAGATTTCACACTTTTCTTTGTTTGTTACCATATTAATTAATTTAAAGACATCATCTCGGACTTTGAAAAACTTGGATGGCTATTTTTTATTTTATTTTTATTTTTTATAGACATTACTGCCAAAGAATAAATATGGCAATTGGGAGGTTCGGGCATCATCATTGGAAAAAACTGAAACAATCAGAAGTTCATTCACATCGCTTCCAGTTAAGAAGTGGTATAACCCTGAGAAAATGATCACGAGCCATCTTTTGAACAGCGCTGATGAATGACCTACTTTGTCATTAAGGTACAAGGACTTCCTGGTTAGAAAAAAAACTGCATTGTAATAGTCTAATTACATGCACCCCTCGGGCCATGAAAAGGCTTGGATCTTTGCTGTCAGCAGGCCTCGCCTGTGTGAAATATGGACACCTATCCTGAGCTCTTCTCCTCTCTCGCTCCATCTCAGTTCCCCTTGGCTGCCTTTAATTACAGATAGAGGGATAATGGAACAGCAGAAGGCCGAACCTGCCAGGAGAGGGGAAATAAGAGCGACCAGCGGTGGTCACAGGAGCCAGCAGAGGGCTGGGATTAGGAATCACCTTCTCTTGGGCAGCATGGGCACAGCTCAGGGTGTCCCCCTCCCCTCCAACCCCTACAGAGACTCGCCAAAAAATGATTGATTGCTGCGTCCTCGCTCAAGATGGGACCGGGCTGGAAGCGCGTTGGCTGCTTGCATTGCCTAAGCTGGAGCTGGCTCACCGACAGGGTGAATGATGGGACACTGTCAGCGATGAGACCCTTGCTCGACATTATTCAAAGAGAATGAGACAGAACAGGTGAGCGGTTGAAATAATTATTAGGCGGCGTAACCTCCCCCTGTTCATGTAATGCCTTGTATTATTTCAGCGTGGTCTTTTCCCGTGGTTTCTCAAGGTTAATTGATGAGAATAAATGGATCGTGGAGCTGGGGGTTTGTGGTGTTTGTTGGCGGGATGTTTCATAACCAGCCCTGAAGCAACCCAGTGGCCCAGAAATTCCATTTAATAAAGATTAGCTCTCTTTCTCGCAGACCTCATTCTCCTTCTTAATTAAGAGATGAAGATAAAAAATTGGTGGGCTGCGAGTATCAGAAAATATCCCCGGGACTTCTTACACAAAACACAGCTCAGCGCCCACATGAAAGGCTGGGACACATGCATATTTAATGCCTATTGGAAACAGCTTAGATCAGTTCCTTCACTGAGAGCAGCGGAAGAACTGAAAATACTGTTACTATAACCCTCTGCTCCTAGGGCTGTGTAAATGTGTGCAGCACGGCTTGAGTAAGTAGGTGTACACCATTCGTGTGTGTACACCTGTGTGTGTGTGCATATGTGAGTGTGTGTTTGCGTGTCTGCAGGGGGTCTGGGTGGGCTTCAGTAAGCATGATTGCACAGCAGGACTTAGTTCCTGTGTAAAGGAGAGTAACACAGTGGGGAAACACACACACACATATGCACATTACAACACTATAGGACCATTGTCCAATCCTCATGTAATAGATTTCTTTTGCTACATCCATGGGAGAAAAAACATGGGGTGGTTTTTGGGACAGACAACTTATTGAAAAATTTCACTCTGGTCAGTTAAAGTAGTTATTCAATAAAAACCAGAGGGAATATTTGAAGTTCTTCTGTCAGACTGAAGCAGAAATCAACATATCAAAGTGTAAAAATGTTATTTTGGTTTTACTTTATTCAGTTGAATTCACTAAAGACTCTTGTTTTAGACCAGCAAAATGTGTCTGCAGAAATAGTTGAGGCTCTTACCCCAAAGGTCATAAAGATTTTATGTCTATTTTATGATAAAATAGACACACACCCTCCCCACTGGATTTCAGAGAGCTGCAATAGAGCTTAAAGGACTATAGCAGCTGTTTTTACATGTTTTGCACCTTGATTCCAATGGGTACGTCATGTCTGAGAGACAAATTTGATCCGTCTACCACACAGCTTCATGCCCAACCAGCAGAATTTCAGGAACAGAGCATTTTACCCACCTGATTATGTTGACTTGCTTAGATTCTGTTGATTTGGTCATTATTCTTTGATTTTTGTGCTTCTATCATGGGTAAGTAGGCTACATAGTTAAAGAATACTGTGTTCTTATGATTGCTGAGTGCACAGGGTCCTTTATTTTGAAAATTGGCCAGATTCTCTCTGCCGGTCCTGTGTCTGACTTCATGCCTGCTTGATGATTTGGTCATTTATCCTTCATTTTTGTGCTTCTACCATGGGTAAGTAGGCTATACAGTTAAATAGTACCTTTTTGTTGTTGTTTCTATGATTGTGAATCTGCATTGGGCCTTTTATTTTGAAAATTGGCTCTATTGTCTATACTGTTCCTGTGTCTGACTTCCTGCCTGCTCATTGATTTAGTCTTTTTTCCTTAATTTCTGTGCTTCTACCATGGATAAGTGAGCTACGTAGTTAAGTACAACTTTTTCTTTCTGTTTTTATTATCACTGAGTCTGCACAGGGTCCTTTATTTTGAAAATTGACCAGATTCTCTATGCCGTTCCTGTGTCTGACTTCCTGCCTGCTTGTTGATTTGGTCATTTTTTTCTGGATTTTTTGTGTTTCTACCACAGGTAAGTAAAATATGTAGTTAAATAGTATTCTATTTCTGTCCTTTTTTTTTCCGGTGACTGCTCAGTCTGCAGGGGGTCTTTTATTTTGAAAACTGACCGTATTCTCTATGCTGCTCCTGTGTCTGACTTCCTGCTTGTCTGTTGATTTGGTCACTATTCCTTGATTTTTATGATTGCCGAGTCTGCACAGGGTCTATTATTTTGAAAATTGGCCAGATTGCCAGTCCTGTGTCTGACTTCATGCCTGCTTGGTGATTTGGTCAATTATCTTTCATTTTTGTGCTTCCACCATGGGTAAGTAGGCTCTGCAGTTAAATAGTACTTTCTTGTTGTGGTTTTTATGATTGCGACTCTGCACAGTGCCCTTTATTTTGAAAAATTACTGTTTCTCTATGCTGTTTCAGTGTCTGACTTCCTGTCTACTTGTTCATTTGGTCATTTCAATTAATGAATTTCCCCTTGGGGATCAATAAAGTATTTCGTATTTCGTATTTCGTATTTTTTTTCCTTGATTTTTGTGCCTCTTCAATGAGTGTTTAAGCTACGTAGTTAAATAGTACTTTTTTCTGTTTTTATGATTGTCTACATGGGGTCTTTTATTTTGAAAATTAACATTCCTGTGTCTTTCTGCCTGCTCCATCTGCTCTGTGCAGCTTGATGTGACATCCGTCAAAAATAGACTCGGCCCCCACTCGGCAGAACAGAGCAGAGAGACACTACATGCGTAGTCTGCCTTAGTATTCTCTGGTGGAAAAGTTAAGAAAAAAATACCTCCAAAACCAGCACAGACTCTTGGCCCACGGCAACATTTCATAAAATATCTGTAAGCCAAACATAAATATAGAAACACCTCAGTCCTGCCTGGCACCTTACTAGCTCTCACGGCAGGCAGTATTTTTTTAATGATACGTGCTCATATCCAGTGGACAATCTCCTTGGGGTTTTTAAGTATTAATTTAAGTCCGATCAACTCAGTCATGCATTACATTACATTAATTTCCATCCCCAAATGAACGAATGCAGGTGTCTCTTAAATATAATTCATTTATAAAGGCCATACTGTGTGGAGGCTACAGAACCACTCATTTCTGCTCTGTTTTGCTCTAACTGTTGTACACACTATGTGAGGTGCTACTAAGTTTGTGGCAGAATATGAAGCTCTAGCCTACACTTTATCTCCCTTTTCTCCGCTGCTCTTGAATTTTTTCAACATGCACTGCCATGTCTCTTCCCGCTCCTTCTCCTCTAATCTTTTATTCTGTCTCTGCTCTTTTTCTATAGCTGCTGATCCTCTTTCACTCTGTGCTTTAATCTTTCTTTCTTTAAGCTTTCTCTGACTTTTTACATACAGGCTACGATGACATCAGGGCTTTAACAATCTTCACTAAAACATGAGGGGCGGCTACGTGAGCTTTAAAATATGCAACGTGTCTCTTCATTCATTTGGCATCAAACTAAATCCCTTAGAATATGCTTGACTTTGTAGATGTTCCTCATCAAGTCCACGGTGTCATAACCCAATAAATACTTTTAATGGTCAGTGGGGTGATGGAGTCCACTGGACAGATGCTACACTGGACATCACAACCCCACCACACCGTCACTTAGGCTCACACTCACAGTTATGGGCCCTGCTGTGCCTGTGCAGTTGCATTTACTGTAAGTAGCAGGCTGACAGAGTGCTTTTTGTTTTCCTTGGATGGCGACTGGCACTAATCATGGAGACAAAGGTTGGACAAAGGTGACCTTGTTTTCCTGTTGGAGTACATAAATCATTAGAGGACAGAAGGAGCTACATGAGCATGACCAAAGGAAGTAATAATCCTGCATTCCAGGTTACTCAGAACACAAAATTTTCCGACTTGTGAACTCGTTCTACCCCTCCTAAAACAATACATACTATCATATCCTGTCCTGCATGTGAATTGATGTCAAAATATGTCCCCACTGGTATTGAGCGCTGTTAAATAAAATGTATAATGGCGTCTGCTACCTCGTGCGTGATTTTTCCTCCTCTGTGTCGTTTATGCAAAGAGACCGCTCTGCTGAGGGTTCGATTGTGTGCACGCTGGCCAATGAAATTATCAATTTGTCACGGTCAGACATGTTTTTTGTTTATTTTTGGTGTTGTCCACAAGGAACACTTTGAGGCTGGGAGTTGGAAATTTCAACTGGAAAATTCCAACCTCTGACTCTGACTGAAACGCAGCATTACACACATAAGGAGCACCCTCAGAGAGAAAATGAGCACACCTTGCTTTCTATCCTGGGAGACATGTACTTACTGTGACATTCAGAAATAGGCCTGAACGCAGCATCTCTGCTCCACAAAACTGATTAGAAGACAAAAAAAAAAAGTTCTTTACTCTACTTACTTTACTTTTGTGCTTGTTTGTAGTTTTATGTTGTGCAGACACAGGATTTCATAAAAAAGGGGGGCAACATGATCCCATAAACTTCAGTTTTTCACAGTCCGTCAAGACCCAGTATCATTAACCCTTTAAATGCTGCAATAGAAACAGTCTGCCAGTGCCTACATTGGTATTTTTGCTTATTGTGATGCCATTTCTTATGTCATATTCAAACCCTTTATATCCCTAAAATCTGTAAATAAGGTAAATTGTTATGTATCTGAATAAATCATAATGACTGATTAAAGTAGTGAAATTGTGTTTTAGTTATATATTTTAGTTTTTGAAATATGCTGATTTTTATGAGCAGAGTGCAAAATCCTTGTCATAGTTTCATCTTCTGACGTCCATAAAGAAATTTTAAATTACTGAAAACTTTAAGTACCTAAGTTTACATCCATCTCATCTTCCATCCCATCCATCTACCCCACCTCCTCCAAATGCAGACTTTCTCCCTCCTTATACTTCTCCTGTCATATTTACTATGTCCACTAGGTGGCACCACCTAACAATAAACTGACATATCAGTCAGAATAAGCTGCTTGCATTTTTGACAAACATGCACATTTTTTTCAGGTGTGGAAGGCTGAAAAGAATGAATTCTTTAGCAGTTTAGATCGATTTAAACAGGATCATGCAAACATCTCCCTTGGGCAGCTCCTACTGTTTTAAAAAATGAAAATTCTGGTGTTTGATGGACTAAAGCAACTTTTAATTGAGTTACAAATTTAAAACCATCTACATTTTGTAGAAGGTTTTGAAAAAGGTCAAAAGCAAGACTTCCCCTAATGCTGTGGGACACTGTGGAGACTCTCCAGCCCACTTTATTATAGCAGGAAATAGTCATGAAATCAGTGAGAAATCCTCCTCCGTTCTCTGTGGATTTACTCTATTTGTAAGAGGTGACGGCACTAATCGCTGAGTCACAGTGCCACCTAGCCCATGTTCTGTAGGTTTAAGGCAGCACAGCGGGGTGGTGAGTACGGGAAGCAGATGGATGCATCTATAAAGATTCAAGGTCATGGTAGACCAGCAGCAGAGCTCCTCCACCAGGTGGCTCTGCTCTCTCCTGGGGCAGCTAGCTATAAAACACGGAAGAACATCTGTTTTTCCCGTGTCGGTGTGTGTGCGTGTGCGAGGAAATGACACAAAACACACAGATACACACAGCTGTATTTTCTGGATCAGATTTCCACTCTCCCAGAGTGACTGTTGAGCTCTTTCCTGAGAGAGTAGCTAACGTCATTTCAGATGCATCAAGTGCCACACGGAGAAAATAAAAACTCCACAAACTGCTGCGCAAACAGGCTGCCCTTCATTTGATTAAGAGCGAGACAACAGGCAGAGCTCTGCATCACTGTTCGACGGCAGAAGCCTTTTGGCTTGTTGAACTTTACGGTGAATGCAAATCAGAGGGGTTGAAGGACTCTCTGAGCTGATCCCCGGAGCTGAAGAGCTGTTGGGAAATCTCCAAAAAGGGCAGACGTGCATGACAGAAAACCACTCCTTCATACAACGCCTACACAGCAGCATCAAAAACCTACAGCAGTTGTTTCTTTTTCTTTTGTTCTCTCCTTTTTTTTAAAGCATCATCAGTGCTAATCCATCTTCCATACAACCGGTCCAGGACAGAGATCAAACAGCCTCACATACAATACATTTACACTCACTAGAGGAATGGAGGATTATATTGAGACCCAATTCCCTCCTCAAATCCCACTAACTCCATGTTAATTATTCAAAAATAGAAACTCGTTAACACAGTAAATATTATGACCTAATTTCGCTGAGATTGGGATTTGGAATGATTAGAAGTGTGTCTTCTTACATGTGTGCACACATGCATGTGAAGGTCTGACATGTAAAAGGAAAAAAAAAAAGCAGTTTTAAAGAAGCAATATTTAACAATTGCGCATCAAAAATTGAATACAGTAGTCCAGATAGGAGCTGGGGCCATAGACAATATTTCAACTAGGTTAAAATCCTACTCAATAAACAATTTATGCTTGAAGGGAGTTGTTTCCCCCTCATCCTCTCCTCCCCAGATAGCAGGAAGCTCAGGCAGGCTGCAGGAAAACTGCAGGAGTGCAAGACCAGTGCAACATTGCAATTTGACAATAACAATCAACGACAAAGTCCTATAGACTTTAAACGCAAACTTAAAACCTACACTGTAAATGCAAACCTCATCCTTACTTAAATTAAATAGTGCCTTTAACTTGATTGATACTGGTCATCAACTTGACACAGTTAAGTTATTTTACTTAGTTTCCCACAATAATCAATTTCCTAATTTCTTTTTAAGTAAACTTAACTTGTTTACAGTGTACCTCTTCAAACTGGCTTTTGATTAAGAATGGTTTACAGCCATGTTTATTCTTATTTTATCTTATTATCAATTTTATTTTATTTTATTCAACATCATTGGTTATTATGAGTATTGTTTTGTTTTGATTGTTTTTATTTTGTTTTGTCTTTTTAAATCTATTTTATCTAGTTTTTAGTGTAGGTTTTATTTAACTCTATATTATTACAAATTGCCTTTAAATATATTTTATTGTATGTTATGGCCAACAGTTTTATTCCTTGTTTTTCGATATAAAACAGAGAATACAGAGTATTTATTTCACTTGTTCTGTCTTATTATCGGTTTGTCATCCGTTAAGCACTTATAAAATGAGACTGATTCACTGATACACTTTAATTTGATCAGCTGTTTATAACTCAATTATCTGTCAATGTAAAGCTAAGTCCATTGTCCTGAAAGCAGAAGCCCTCTGCCCCAAAAACACACACTCTGGAGTTTGAGTTCAGTGTCTGCCTGCCAGACTCCATTAACAAACTGCTAAATTTAACTGTTATAAACATCTACTCCTTATAAAAGATTATTAATGATTTGTTACGACTCATAAACAGACACTCATGTAGTGAACATTTGGCATTAATTTGAACTCTAATGAATGTGAAACGGGCAATTAAAAACACAAGTTATGGACAGAAATTTCAAAGGACACTAGCTGCAGCCCTCTTATCAGAGAAGCAATTATTTCAACTTGCATCATGGTAAATATATTACAGATTTCTCCTTCAAGGTTTGCTCTACAAAAACCCATCCCATGAGTACGACTTCCAACCTGTGTCTTTAAATAAAAAAGGTCACCGCTTTGGATTCATCCAAATGCTCTGAATCCACAGTTAACCACGTCCAATAACATGTCAAATAGGCAAAATCAGAGCAAATGTTTGCTCAGATGTGTCTTGTGTGGGCAACATGCACCGAAGACTGACAGAGAAACACAATGTGTACACAGGCATGTCTGCAAGTGTGAGCCGTGCATGTGTGTGCAGGCGCTGGCAGCTGGCTGTGTGAAAGTGTGTGTGTGTGTGTGTAGTAATGAGAGTGCAGGCTGTAATGAGAGGCTGTGTGGAGCTGGTTCCACTGCAGAGCCATGCTGGGTCCACTGTATTGATCTGCTCCACCACTGGGAGGACTGGAGCTAGATAATGATGACTATCTGTGATCTTTCATTCTTACCCTCTGTGTCTCCATCTCTCTTTTCTGCCTGCTCGCCTGTCTATCTCTGTGTTAAAGAATAAATCAGAATTTAAGTTGATCACACTTTCTCATGCTCTCAATCCTTTTCAGTCAATTCATACCAGATCTCTGTGTGTTTGTGGGACATTCAATAATGGGGATTTTGATAAATACTTAAGTCTTTTTTTTTTTTAAATATCTCCGTGGACAGGATTGTATTTTAACATCTCAGTTTTTTTCTCCTAAACATTGTCTTGTATTTGGTCCCCAGCAGCAGCGCAGTTGTTGTAGCTCTAACAAAGTGCTGCTTCATAGCATCACTTCTCAAAAGGCTCAAGTCTTCAAAGCTCCAGACAGCTTTTTATGTCAGCATCAGCCAGACTACTGCAAGTCCTTTTTATGTCCCATAAGCAGCCAGCAATTCCTGAAACAGCACAGTTCTTCTTCTTTTTAAAAAAAACAAGAAAATGTTCCCCCTCCCTCTCAGACACATTCATACAGCCGAAAGTATTACACTCATAAACACCTTTAACTCAAACCAGGAACGTGGTTCAGAAATACAAGTGGGAAAAATGAGGGAGCCTTGATTTCAGATTAGAAACAAACGGAAAAAAATCCTGACAAAATGTGAAGACATGCAATCTTAAAAAAACACTCTTCCAATGATCTGCAGATAGATTATTATCTACAACGACCGCATGAGAAGATTAAAGGGGTAGTTTGAATTATTTGAAGTGGAGTTGTATTAAGTATTTATCGATAATAAATATTTTACCAATAGTAGATGGCAAACGAGCCTTTTCCCATTGCTTGCTTGAGTTTGCCTTTTTGTTCATTTTCTGATATGCACTGGAAAGCTAATTTGTGTGAAGGCGAGCAGAGACAAAGATGTTTTTAAAAGTCTCTCTGTGTTCAGCTCTCAGTTCTTTTGTAACAGAATCTCTGTGGTTTGAAGTTTAGATTCACTCTCTTTCACCCAGATAGGAGTCTTGTTAAGTTACTGCTGATGAAAACTCAATATTTCCTGATTTTCTGCTTCATAATAACAGCAATTTAAAATAACAAAATAACAGGGAACTTTTATTGTGAAGAATTAATAGGCAATAAAACACCAACTCGACTTAAGACAAGCGCATCACCAGTAAATAGACACCTTCAAGCAAACTCCTTGAGTCAGAACGAGTCAAGTCAGGCAGCACGTGTATGAAAAAGGGGCTAAAGAGTCGGAATTACCAAAGGAGGAGACAAGCCTTCATTCAGGGGGGCGAAAATTTAATAAATAAAGTTAATAAATACCCGTTACTACTGCAGAATTATTCGACCCCGGGAGTGAATGCTGACTGGACCCTTTCCACTGACAACAAAAGCCAGATGTTAGTGTGTGTTCATGTTGTTGTTTTTTTTGTCTTGTGTAAAGAGGGCTTCAGTTTGTTTTTGTTATTCTGTGACTAGCAGGATAAATCTGAGAGGGAAAAGTGAAAGGAAGCACTTGTCCTTGCCTCATCACCACCACTAAGGTGCCCTTGAGCAAGGCCCTTAACCCCAACTGCTCCAGTGGAGCTGCTCAGTGGCCAGCAGATAAGACTGTGGTTGTACTGGGCAGCTTCCAGGTCATCACCTGACTAGTGGTCCTTCTACATAACTTATCGCCACAGTAGAGGTGGTAACAGTTAACTTACGTGCAGAGCTACAAAGAAAAAGAGACATACAAAAGAAGTCTGAGCAAACTGGGACACACACATAAATCCTTGACCCTTTTCCAAGGATGAAAGCAATCGCAGCTTAAGACAACTGAAGGTGACAAATCGATGCATAGATTAGTCAATCAACTGTTGATCAATAAGCCAATTCAGACCGAGTGAAAACTCCAGCAATATTAGATCCAAAGGTGCTTTAAATCCATGAAAAAAAAAGACCTCAAACTCCACATGAAAGGAGCCTTTAATCCTGTCGCTTCTTTTGAAACCACATTATTCAATCAGACACAGCTGCATGAATAACACAGACATCAGCTTGATGAGAAACCAGCGCTGGTCATTTGTCATCCACAATCTCAGGGCCTGTTGACAACATGCTCAAACATCCTCCTCTTATTTCGCCACATCGCCACCGCTGACTGCTGTTCTAATGCCCCCATCATGTCCGCTTCATGGTTGGCTGGAGCCATCATTAATTGGCGGCCATGAATGACGATTGGGCGAATAATGTGAATAATTGTTTGCTGGTAGCCAATAATCGGGTGTTTCACGTGTCAGTCAAGTTGATCGTAGCTGAGCGGGTGTATATGCGTGGAGAATGTGCGGCCGGTGAAGTTTGGTGTTATGAGAGTCTGTTTTTTTAATCAGTGGTGGAGAAGCTGTTGTTAAGAGGGAGCAAAGAGAAAGAGAATAAGAGGAGGAAGACGGCAACAGGGGGGAGAAAGAGAAGGATTAGAATGATTAATAAGTAAAGAGAAGAGGAAGGCAAACCCCAAAACCCACTCCTTCCATCCTGAAATAACATCTCTTTCCTTCATTTCCTTCTTTATAGTTCCCTCCACAGCTCCATTTCATAAACACATCATCTAAAAACACAGGCAGTGGTCAGAGTTAACTATGTTAGTCTTTACTGTGCAGTGATGTATAAACGTGGGGGAAGAAAAACTCCTTTTGGCAAAAAAAAAAAAAAAAAAAAATGTCCTCCATTCCAACTGTAGAAGTGAGAGTAAGCGATGATGACCAATCCAGATGTCCAGGAGCGAGTCAGCGCTACATGTCTCCAGTCCAACACATACAACCACACCACCATATGCTGCCGATAAATTCAAGACATATGTTTCCTCATCCTGAATAAAAAAAACATGTAAAATGGTGCACTTAAATTTCACGTTATTTCTTACAGGAGCATTCTTGTCCGTTTTACAGTAACATGACATTGTGGTAGCAAATATTACAGGAGCAATATGTAACAACTTGGCCTGCAAAAATGAGTACTGCAATCCAAATAGTGAGTTGAAGCCACAGACTGTATTTTAATTTCCCCCCCAGCCCCCTCCTCCCCTGACTCAAGGAAGCTCAGGCAGGCTGCAGGAACACTGCAGGAGGGCAAGACGAGTGCTGCATTATAATATGACAATAACAAGCGACAGTGAGTCCTGCACTGTAAGTTGATCAGCTGTTTCCAGAAAACAAAAGTCCACTGCTCTGAAAATACACACTCATTCGCATTCAGCATTAATTTGAACTCTGATTAACATGAAATATGTTACGGACCAGAATAGAAAATTCAAAGGAGGACACCACGGCTGTAGTGTTGTTGTCAACTCAGAATGTTTCCTCAATCTCTGTGATATATCATGGTCATTTTATGATTTATTACAGTAAATATATTACAGATTTCTCCTTTAAAGGGTTGGTTCACCCAAGTTGCAATAAAACATTTTTTCCCATTTATCCACAGTGGTATCTAGCCGCGCATATCTCGGTTTTATTCATGTTTTGAGATACTCGTCTCTGAGATTTATGCCTCCGCCTCAACACAATGGCAGAGAATAAAATTTTGTGGTGCTGAAAACTGTCAGCACTTTTCATGAAGACAAATTCTTCCGAGGAAAGTCGTTCCAATGAAAACGGTTCACAGTGAGGCCCGAGAATTATCCAGAGACGCTGCTCGGACTTTCACCTCCACTGTGTTGTGGTGAAGGCTGAACTGTCAGAGATGGACATTTCACAAAAAAAGATACAATCCAAACTGTCTGTAATATATTTTATTGAAACTCGGGTGAAATGTCCTATCAAGGGAATAGTTCAATAATTTGGAAACATGTTGCTTTTTGGCCATGCCTGTCTGCTAAATATAAAGCTATAGCTAGCTGCTGGTGAGCTTAGCTTAGCACAAAGACTGGAAAAGGGGAGATACAGCTGGTCTGGTTCTGTCCGGAAGTAACAAAATCCACCTACTAGACTATATAAAACCGGGGACTTTACTGCTTCTTCTATTTTAAATTAGTATTTTTAAAAATCAAAATTCAGCACTCATCGTATCTTTCTCTGGTCAAATTGGGAAGTTCTTTTTCTTCATCATTCTTATTTCGCTTTTCCATCAGGCTTTCCCCTCTTTTTTATAATAAAAAAATACAGCAGAGAGAGTGAAATCGGCACAGAAAGATGGCACAATCTGCTGGTGATTGTTTTTATGTTGATTTCTGGCCAAAATAAACAGCATAACTTGTCATAATCTTTGTTTTTTAATATTTTGGTTCCATCTTGATATAAAATTTGAATCCCTCTCCACACTTTCATTTGATTTTGTCATTTAAGTGCACTGTACGCAATGTGCATGTCACGTTCTCCAGCCTTTGCTGTCTTCATCTGCTATCTATGGTTGTGTTTTAAAAACAATATATTTATACCTATAGTCATAGATATTGGTGTTGACGGCCCTTTGGTTTTGGTAGCTATTAGTGCTAAGCTGAGCTAATTGGCTGCTGGCCGTATCTTCATATTCACAGTATAGATATGAGAGTGTCTTCTCATCTAACTCTCGGCAAAAAAAAATCAATAAGTGTATTTCCCTAAATGTTGAACCATGCCTTTAAACTCCAATCACAAACATGGTTTATTCCAAACTTCTGCTGGAGGAGTTTCCAAAGAATTCTTCTGTAAGTGGAGCACAGTAGCAGTGGGGGGAAAATAATGATGAAATGGGATGCTACAGGTTCACCAAAGCCAAAAACTTTCTCCAGTTTACCCAGGGCCATATTCTCATTACCATCACCACAATTAAAAGCTTATTCTCTGACTTAACCATGCAGGGAGTGTAGTATCTGAGAGCACTTGGGCAGAAAATGGCAAATTAAAAATGAACATTCTTATGCTAATATATAAATAATCTACCTGGATATGTGTGTATGTGGGAATGTGTGCAAGCCCACATGCTGGAATGTGTGAGACATGAAGTGTGCACGTGTGTGTGTGTGTGTGTGTGTGTGTGTGTGTGCCTGAGGCAGAGTGTGTAGCGTCTGTAGTAGTATGTCCTTGGGGAGCGGAGCCGTGTTATTACAGGAAGTAATCTCATGAGAAAATGGAATATTCATGAGTGCCATGTTGCCCTTAAAACAAAGCTCGATGCCTCTCAAAAAGTCTCAAACGGCCATCCATTCGGATAGAAAAGCGGATTGGCATTTAATAAAATGAAATGGTCCACATGCATAAACATTAAGCACCGTATGAATGTCACTGAAGAGTTCCATTTCAAAATGAGGCATCTACCATTTGGGAAAAAATATCAACCCCACAGCATGAAAAGTAAAGCCCACGAGCAAACATCTTTTTTTTTTTATTATCCTGAGCCAAATAAAATATAACCCCCCAAAAAACTGCATACAAGCTTATGATTAAAGGAGAAATATGTAAAAATGACCACGATATGTCATCAAAGAATAAGGAAACATGCTTATTGTTGTATACATATTTTTACACTTTCTCATTTCTATTTTGTCTTGATATTGTTGTATATAGTAGCAAATTTTTACATACTTACATTTCTATTATAACTTCTATATGCTTATATATATGTCTGCTCTTGAATGGGAGCAACTGTAATGAAAACAATTTCTCCTTGGGATCAATAAACTATTTCTGATTCTAAATTTTGTTTTCAGGATAATGTACTTAGCTTCACATTGACAGACAATTGACATTTACAATGTTGCGCTTGTCTTGCACTCCTGCAGTGCTCCTGCAGCCCGCCTGAGCTTCCTTGAGTCTGGGGAGGAGGCGACGGGGAGAAACAACGCTAGACTGTATATATTTGAACCTGTTTAATAAACCATCTATGGCTCCAACTCACTATCTGGGCTGCAGTACTCATTTTTGGATGTGCAGTTGCTACACATTGTTCCTTTAGAGCCCTCAGATAGACATCTGGAAAAATAAATAAATAAATAAAATGCCCTCAATATGTGCCTGTGCAAAAAACAATTTTTAAAATAGGCCTAGAAGATGTAGATGCAGCCATAACTAAATATAAAGCCATTATCATAAGCAGCAGACAGGATGTGGATTTATTTATTTATTTGTATTAATACCAAAAGCAGCTCAGCCTTGGAGCATCACAGACGAACTGGAATAAGTGCGATGGCTATTCTACTGAGATGAATGACAGATTCTCAGGACTTTTCAATGGATTTTTTTCACATTCAGTCGTCATGGTCTCTCCTTCTATCTCAGTCTGTCTCTCACACAAACACAAACCAAAGGACCTCAGCAATTACCCCTGAAATAACCTCCTTGATTGATATCTCAATTACGCTTCGCCATTCTTGTGTGTTATCTTGTCTGGCACACACTCCTCCCGTCCCCATTCTCAACTGCTCAATGGATGCTCAGACGAGGAATGGGGTGACCTTGTTGTTGTTGCTGTTTTTTTTTTTTTTTGTCTGGTGGAGCTTCTTTCCGCAGGCCTTCGTCTAGCCGATTATTTTGCATCCCTGTGATTTTCCCCTTTCATCTTTGTTTGCCTTAATGTGCGCTGAATTAAAGAAGTGGATGGCTGGTGAAACGAATACAAGTTTAAGGAATTAATTTTGTTCCATGGATCTCTGAACCATGAAAGAAAATGAGTGACATTGAGCAGGAACATCCTTGTGTTCCTCTTGCTGTGCTCCCAAAGGCAGCCAGGCAAAGCAAATTAGGTTCCCTGAATCAGGTTAGTCGGATTGTGGCACAGTCACTCAGTGTTGGAGCGCGTGTAAGGTAATAACAAAGGAATAATGAAAACAATGACGCCCACATTTCTGTTGCAGCTGCTGCTGCACATCTGTCTGCACATGCAGACGCTGCGGCCGTTATCTCCTTCAAATTTTGCAACTTTTCTCCTTTAATCTGTTATTTTTTCAGCTTTAATGCTGAAACACATATCACCTATGACAGAAATGCACTCATAGGCAGGAAAAGGAAGCGATGGGGTTTGGATTAAAGAGCGACATCATTCACCCAAGGGCGGATATTTGATTTCACCATTGGGGGGGACAATAAACAGAGACATTTCTCAAGAGCAATTCCTGAAGGCAACACCAAAAGTGCAGCAGAAAAGTAGAGTTGTATGTGTAAAAATCCAGAATGCTATGAAACCTGTCAGACACTAATATTTTAATATAGTGTTTGTTGTAATTATGTGTCTTTTATGAATTAAGTCTTCATTTATTTCCAGAAATATGAACAAAATTACATCATAACAGCTGATTTACATGCAGCAAGAAAAAAAGAACTTTGATATACTTGGATTATATTATATAAATATTATTGGTGGTTCGTGTTTGTGCTTAGCCAAATTGCAAGAACAGGATGTCGTGCAACACCCCGCACAGCTTTCATAGGCTACCTTTGTCTGACAGCAACATGCTGCAGTTGTGGCTAATTGTGCTACAACTGGATGTTAACACTCCTGTCCAGACACTGCGCCTTGCAGACCATCGGGTCTGCAGTGCACACTTTTCCCAAGATGACGACTGCCAGCCCAAGAAGAGAAGACATCCAATCCCGAAACACTTCACCACACACACCTCAAGAAAACAGCTGTCCCACTCACTGCAATGAAGACATTCTTCAACAAGCAAAGATCCCGCGAGATGTCGTCACAGAGTGAACGGTAAGAGGCGCTTTGCATGCTGTTGACAGAGATTACACTGGCGATCTGAGCCGGACTGTGGCGAAAAAAAAGCACTTTTAATGCACAAACTTTTACGGGACGTATTTGCCCTAATATCTACCCTTATAACTCATTTTGCGGCTGCCAGCTGCATCCGCCTCCCTCAATACTGAACCAATTTTGAAACGAGTTGTACTTATCAATCATACACACACACGCACATGGGTTAATAGGGCCCAGGTTGAAAAATACCAAAGTTATCCTTTAAGGCTGCTCATGGCTAATGTTCCGTCAGGAAAATGAAATGGACGAATTGGAACTCAGGCTGGCTACGCAACAGGAAATCAGAAACTGTCCACCACCTGCACCACAACATTCTGGATCAAGGTGTTACTCTAGTTCCAAGCGAACAGGATGCAACACGTAAGACTCTGGCACTCTGTGTTTACATCGATGATGATTTGTGCATAAACACAGTTGATTGACAATGTTTCTAAGATGTTTAACTTTCTATTTGAAGATGTCCACCATGTTATCAACTTGTTGCTGCTGTTTACATTCAAACAGACGCAAATTCGAAAGAAATGCATTACAGAATTATTTCCTCTATATCATTTATTTTATTTTATTTTGTTTTATATTTTATCCTACTCTATTCTGAATTTAATTAATTATCTGTATTCCGTGTGTTGTGTGGCATGAAGGTACTACAACTATTATTTTGTTACGCAACCCTGTGTTGTATGATGATAATAATTTACCTTGATATCTTGATCCATAATCTGACTCACCGGATGCACTCTGTGGGTATAAGCCTGTTTCAGGCAGTAATTGCGGTATCAGCTATCTGTGTTTTTGAAGTCCCCAGGAAATAACAACCTCCAAGCTAACACCCTACTCAAAAATGGCAAATTAGCACCTGGGGTTGCTAATGGTACGAACATAAACAAGCCAACAGCTGTTACCTTTTCTTTTGTGGTGATTTAGACATTTTAATGCCAGGGCTTGCCTCTTGACTTGCAAAAACAAGTTCCCCTGACACTATTTTGCAGGGGCACCATCGCTGCATCCTGGGTTTAGCACCGCCCAAGATGACTGTGATTGGTTTTGAGAAAAGCAAACACTAAGAGTGCTTTTTTCCCCCATAGCAGAATAAACACATGTGGAGCTCCAGCCTGAGTGCTGTGGAGAGATGTCTGACTATAGAAAACCACTTGATTCAAGAGAAAAAGAAACAGATGATGAAGAGGAAGGATTTTATGAGTTTTTTCTTACCTGAACACAGTGGAAAGGAGGATTCATCACAGGCAGGGTTCACATGGAAGAAACAGAGAAAAAAATGAATTAATGTTTTAGCACAAATACCCAAATTCACCATCCTTTAACTCACTTGATCAACATCCTCCTGTATCATTAAGACAATTAACCAATCATTACCAAAGCATTAACAATTAACACTCTGTTTTGAATTAGTGATGGCGTCGGCTGCAAAGTATAAGCAGCTAATGACGCCTGGGATTGCTAATTGATTTAAGTTAACTGCAGCAATTACTCTGCAGTCAGGTGTGTCAATAGTCCAGACCGAGCGCTGCATTTTGAGCAGGAGTTCAGCAGCAGTTCAGGATGGGATCTAACTACTTAAAAAACCCATTACTGTACCCATCTGGTTTCGGCCCCATCTCCAGCTCTGGACAGCTGACAAGCAAAACACTCCCCACATTTTATAAGTGGTTGAAGCAGATTTGGATGAGGTGGAAAAAACAGGACGCGGCATAAGCCAATATCAAACACTTGATGAGGTATCGCTGTTTTTAGTTTTACAGACGCGCAGATGTCACCGTACTCACTCAGACAGCCAAACGACACATCGTACAGCTACTGTGATCCGTTTACCAAAGTGAGTGAAAATAAATTAAATTCTCATGCACTCTGCGGAGGTAAATTGCTCGAGGCGTTTGCTCAGTTACAGCTAACAATTTCATGCTGTCAGTGCGGGTAGGCCCATATTCAAGAAAAACCTTTCACTTAATTGCCTCGCTCTTTTTGTGCCACTCTTTATAGGACCTGTCCTCGGCAAGACTGATCACCGGGAGAAATATGACCTCCTGTTTGCAATAACATACTAAGTTATTACTCCCGGTCCACTGAAATGTTCTCTGCAGCCTGCTGGACTGAGCACAGAGGTCTATACTGAATTACAGTTGGACTTGAGCCTCGATTAGAGTACAGTCGAGGTTTTAAAACTATTCCTCGAGGGAATCAAATTTTCACCACATTTCTTTTAACCAAAATTGAGCTTTTTGTTATTCAGCGAGCTAAAACACAATCTGTCTTGAGTTTTGGCGAAGAGCAAAATCTGACAAACTATTACAGTGTTAGAGGTTGTTTCTATCACGTATCAGCCATCAGAGGAGACTGTGGGAACAATCTGCTCTCACATCTAGAAGCCATTCTGAGTTATTAGATTTTTTTTTTTTTTTTTAACTCAGGCTGCACTATTTAACTATTTTCTCTTACAAAACATCTTTTGGGAATATGTTTTAAACTAAGTAGCAGAGAACATACACTTTTTTTTATGCTCATCACTTCTCAGACATCCACAAGTTGAGCCTGAAGGTCAAACTTAAAGTTGAATTCTTCTTTCTTTATGTCTAAGTACATATAAAATATGATGACACTGCAGCTATTGTCCATTTTTATTGAGGAAACAGTGTCCTAGCATCAAATGTTCCCATGGCAGCAGTGCGATTGACATTTAGAGGCAGGCATTGCCAGGAGAGGCGTTGCCAACTTCCCATGGTGTGATTGTGACTGGAGAACGACATACTGCAACTCTACAAATGTTGATATTGTGGTGAAAACTCCTGAATCGCTACTCTGCTTGGTTTGGTTTCCTTCATGTATGTTCTGCTTCCCTTTCAGGTGGAGGCCAAGCAGAGAGGAGGTCATCGTTGAGGGGGTTCACCTGGGCTGCTGGGAAGCCTTTAAAGCTACCCAGCTTGCTCCCTTTGTCTCTCAACTCCTGCATGGTCCCCTTTGTTTGTCTTGTTTGCTTTGTTAGTTCATACCATACAACATTCTTCACTCATCCATGCACACACCACAGACTGTATAAAACATGCAAGTAGTCTCTACGTCGTCACCCAGAGGTGACTGAAGAGCCATTGCGAAGCTCACAGTGTGGTGGCTCAGGCCATGACCATCATCCAGCTCACTCCCAGCTAATCCAAAAATGGGCAAAGAGGTGGAGCGTGGGTGGACCTGAGGTGGATCGAATGAAGCAGCTACATAGCAGCTAGCCAACTGTGACAGCACCTCCCTGTCACCTAAAACAGCCACACCCTGAATTATGCATAAAATCAAGTCTTTATATAATTTTAACAGGCAGGTTAGGCTGTAAACATGTTTTCTACTGCAAAGTTGAGCATTTTAAAGCTACTACAAGTACATTTTCTGTTGTGTTGATTTTGGAGGCCCCTGTGGAGAAAGGAGTAATGTTTCCACTCCCATTACCTCAAAATATAACATCTAAATAAAAGTCTCCTCCTGCTTTTTTTTAAACTGGCTAACCTCACTGTAACTTTGTCTGGGAAAATGTAAACACAGGCTTGTTTCATCTGATTTCAAAGAGAATCTGAACCAGCATTAAGAATAACTATGCAGAAATAGCCGATCTAGTCTTGTTTGCTTATGTAGGTCATTTGGAGACATCAGTATTAAACTGAGACCGTTTAATAACCACTTAAAAACTCTGTGTAGTAGCTTTAATATGAGAGTGTATTTGGGTTGACTCACGTTTGGAGCCAGCATTGAAGAACTGCCACTTTTGGCACTTCTGCGTTGGCTTCATTTTTCAGCTCCAGAGGTTGCCATGGCACATACCTAAAAGACTGATTTCTCACCTAATACTGTTTTATTCACATAAATAGTTTAACTTAAGAAACAATTTTCACTTTTGATTCAAACCACATATGTGTTCTCCCTCCTTTTTTCTGAACCTCAAGCCAGTTCATGACAACAGTTTTCCTCAGTTTTTTCAACAACCTTAGCTTAGCAGTCCTACAGTACAAGCATCCTGCCACCAGTTACCAAATTGTGCTGTTAATAAAATGCATAATAAATAATAGAGGAGAGGGTGGTCTAACCAGCGTTACTGCTGTTTCATCATGTATGGGTGATCCAGATGGGACCACAGAAACAAGCAGACGACCATCAGCTATTACCGCTGAGTATAAAGTAATCTTGCAAACAATTTTTAGTGCCAGCCCACACATACTATATCATGCACCCAAGGGTGTTAATGATTAATGATTAATCACTTATCACCAATAAGGATTTAACAGATTAAAAATGTATTAATCGATAATTAATTGATAGACTAGAAAAGGCAGTAATTGCGCTTCATTTGATATCCTTTTGTCAAGCAGAGGCATTTATTGAATAAGGAAACTTTAACTTGAAATCAGAAAGAAATGAGGAAAAACAAGAAAAAAGATAGAAATGAGAAAAAAAAGAAAAATGTGCATTTTGTATCTTAATTATGAATGATTCATTGATTGTTTTTGTTTTCAACTATCAGTTAAAGACAATACATAAAATTTGCAACCCTAAATTCCAACTGTAAAAAGAAAAACTGAACTTAAATCTCTTCTTTTTAGTCATCATAATCTAAGTATTTAAGTCATTTAAGTAAATACACATTAAAACAAACACCAAGCATACATATACTTATTTCTTAGCAAACATGAATTTTAATTTCAGCTTGACATCAAATCAGCCCAGCATCAGGTCCCACTTGGCAGCAGAGCGGTGCATTTAAATCAACTGCGGCTGAGCCAGTAGACATCATTAAACACCGCACTAAATTGAAAACAAGCCGTGATGCAAAATGCTGCGTCCCAAACAGTAATTTGTGGTATATTTAGTGAATCAACGCCTCAGTTTTTTTCTTCCACATCCTGAGATATGGCAACCGCTGGTTTACAGCTCTGCTACTGCGCTCTAGTTAGCATGACATGATTGACTGGCAGCACTTGAATAGCCCACACTCGCATGTCTCTCTTTTGTTTCATCAGACACACCTACAGCACACCTCCTACACAAATTTCTCTGGAACCCTCTTTGAAAGACAGTCCGTCTCGCTCAGTCACTAATGATCCGCTGCGTTTTTTGTTGGTTTTTTTTTTTTTGCTGACGGGAACAGAAAAGAGAAGAATAAATGTATCACCACTCTCATTCAGTCATCAGCCTACTAAGACTCACATAAATTTCCATCAGCACTGCTGCCCCCGAGGCCCAAACTGGCTGATAATAAATTCTCTGGCATTAACATAAAGATCAAGCCACGAGGTCAACTGTTCGGGCTTGTCTCTCCACCAGGACTCTCAAACCTGTCAGAGTGTTGCATGTTTACGGTCTGAACCCCTCCCTCCCTCTCCAAAACCAATGTGACACACTCAGACGTACACACACACACACTTAATGTGACCGTCTGTCATTATAATAATATTCCTATTTAAATGCATGGACTGCTATTTTGCTGAAGGCCCTTGTGTGAAGTGGGGCTTCAGCGTGGACAGATGTGTAGATATATTTTTTTCCTCTATAGGTCACAGTGGTGATGGTCTGGGAGGCTTTTCACAAGTAATTCAACACATGCTGAATGCATAAAGTCACTTTCTATGTCGCTATAGTAACAGCTGCCCGGGAAATTATAATAGCAACCATTAGGCTTCTTTACAGACAGTACAATCTATATCAATTGCAGCGGCACACAGCCATGTAGGATTATATTCTTCTTAAACACCACTCAGGCTCAGAATGATGGGTTTTAAGCTGAAATGCTACATAACATCTGGGAGTGAGCAGCAACTGAGAGAGTAGACAAGCTGCTGGTTTCCGTCCAACACTGAATTTTTAGCTTCGGGCTTCACCTGACCAGCTGTGTTTCAAGTTCAAACCTTCTATCTGAGGGAGAAAAGTCACTGGTGCAGATATGTTTTTATTGGGAAAATCTCACCAAGCTGCAAAGAGCAACCTCTTATCAGATATAAAGGGAACAACATGTATGTGAGGGCAACATAAAGAAAACCACAAAACAAGACATATGTTTAAAGCTATGGACTGTAAAAAATAGCCCATCCTCACCAGAAACATGGGTTCCTAAATCATCTGTGCAAGCAGCTTACCAGAACCCATATTTATGCATCTTATTCTGTGGCCATAGTAATGATCACAAAGGAAGCTGTCTCGCATAGGATGTGCAGATCCAGTACTCAGATCCAGTACTCAGTTCAATACTGACCAAAATCAAATCATGCATCGGATATTGGAAAAGAAGACAAAGTATCATCCAAAACGATCCATTAGCCTAAACTATCACGTAAAAGCTTAGGCTTAACTAAACTTTAAGTGAGAGAAAAGTGTCACAAGTAACACAGATGAAATTTATTTTAATTTTGAATGTCTGGATGGTGCTGACCGATCAAAAATGCTGTTACAAGTGTGGTGTGTGAAAGTGTTTAAATTTTTAAAAAGAAGCAGCAGTATGGCACAGAGTCATGAGTAGAATATTTCTTTTACAGTTGAGCATGTCGTTTTTTTCGATGGTTAGGCTCAGCAAAGTGCATCCATACAAATGTTATTAGCAGCTTAGCAGACTGGTATCTACAGATAGTCTACGTTGCTGTATTGGTATCGGTAACAAACATGATAAAGTGGTATTGAGCCATCTCCACTATCTCCACAGCACTCAGCACTGAGGAGAGGTCCAACTCCACACATGATCATTCTGCTATCAGGGAAAAGGTGCTATAGCTTGCTTGTATATCTCTAAACCAATCACATTCTCTTTGGTGGCACTAAGCCCAGGATGCAGCGATGGTGCCCCTGCAAAACAGTGTCAGTGGGAAGTTGTTTTGGTGGAACGTTTGCACGCTGGTGAGCTCTGGCATGAAAATGGCAAACACAACAAACCTCTGTGCGAGCAACCTACAAGCTTAAAAATGGCAAGTTAGCACCAAGCTAGCAGCAATTAACCAGTCTTTTACTGGGATTTAATCATTTTAATGTCAGCGCTCGCCTTCAGACAAACAAATGTTCCACCAAAACGAATTCCTCCCGAAAGCATTTTGCAGGAGCGCCATCAAAGCATCCTGGACTTAGCTACGCCCAAGACAATTGTGATTAGTTTAGAGATAAACAAACTTCTTTTTTTTTCACCTATAGCAGAATGATAAAGTGTGGAGCTAGACCTTTCTTCAACATGAACACAGCACTTGTGGAGAGAGGTCTGGCTGTGGGAGACTGCTCAACAATCAGCTATCTTTCTCCAGAATCTCTTCCTGTAATGGACCAAACTCTCCCATCAATGCTGAAAGGTTATCATGGAATTTTTCGCCCCATGTTGCTGAAAATAAACCACAGCTTAAAATAAAACCAACTGTTTCTGCACACGGCCTACGGTGTGTAATTCTTCAGCACAGGGGATGTTAAAAAGAGCAGAAATTCCAAAACCCTACAGGGAAGCTGCACAGAGGTCACAGGTCTCAGACATCCATCAACCCTTGTATTTATCCTCACAATGTTTGAAATAATGGAACCATAAACTAATGTTTGTGCCCGTGAGGGGGGAATCTGTTATTGCTGTGTTTAACAATAGCAAGTGTCCCTTTTCCTCAGGTTTCCACTGAGTTTCTCTGTTTTTCTCTCCACATGCCACCGCCGCACTGTCCTATTTTTCTCCTAAATACAGGAAGCAGGAAGCTGAAGCACCAAGGAGGGTTAATTCAACAGGAAACATTACCTCCATATCTGCGACCGCACTCTGTCACTCCTGACTGTGTGAGCTTGTGTAATCACCGGATTAAAAAAAAAAAAGCACCAGTCAGTCACAGCAGCCACTGACAGGCATTCCATTAAATCTGCTGGAAAATGCTTGTTTCACATAGAACGGACAAAAAAATAAGAAACAGCCGAAGGATTTATTTTAGTTATCTTACAAGACAGGTAAGGCTTAAGGAGCAAAATAAAAATACATGCCGCGAATCTGCATTTCCACAGTTAAATGCCCACACTGTCAAAATATAACGCCGCACCAGGAAAGTGCCACAGCGCGTGCAGTTCCCTGATGGGGTGGAGCACTCTGCCAGGACGATACCGCTGGGCATCTCTCACCTTTGCCCTCGATGTATGACAGTCGACGGCAAAACATATGGCGGCGCCGGCAGAGGCGGTGTCTGTGTAAGGTGGGAAAAGGGCAGCGCCAAGCGGCGTGCGACCACGGCCTCGCCCGGGGTCACGCTGGTTGCAGGCTGGCACCTGCGGGGTGATGCCGCGGGCTACACTGGCGAGGGAAAGAGTGGAGTGGTTCCTGGCACGGAGGGAGGGGAACACTGTCAGAATGACCTTCACACCTCAACACCCTGAGACAACCGCCGCACCTCATGAGACAAATAGTGTGAAAAAATGAAAATAAGAAATGAACCTGGGCTCAACTGAATGTGAGCCTAGAATATTCTTGTTTACGGTTTTCTGTTCTCAGACTTCAAAATCTGAATCGAGCTGAGCTGGGAAACTTTTCCTACAAGAGAAAACTTTTGGAAAGCACTGCCTTACAACGTCTTTCCCTGAAGGTTGATGTACGTATATCAAAAAAGTGTAAAAAATTCATCTAAAGTTAGGTGAATCTATATTTCAGTCGGCTCGGCCCGTCTCTACTATAGTATGTTGCCAGAAACCCTGGAAATGATGTGTCTGGATGTATGTCAGTTGAAAGCTGAGGAGGTAAAAAGGTTCAGTTTTCCCTCGAAAAAAGGTTTACTTTGAGTTTTCTTGTGGCACCTACAGACTGTGAGATTTCAACACTCTTATAATTTTATTGCAAGCCACACTGTGCAACACTGATCTGATAAATTTTGCTTAAGTCAGTTAAAGTCAAATTTATTGTCATTAACACAATGTGAGTGAGAGACAGCCTACAGCGCAGGTTTTTTTTTCCATCTATCGCACCTTATCACAGTTCTGTCGGTTTAACTTTTAAAATGCATGTATAGCTAATTTTCACTCCTCAGTCTTATATGTTTAACTTCCGCCTGTGGTGACACAAAAGCAAGAGGACACGTCAACAATAAAAACAGGTAATGTAATGAAAAAAGGACAGATGCCTTGGTTTTACCTCATCATACCAGCCCTAAACCACTGTGTTTAATTGTTTTATTTGTCAAATGACAATGCTCTATGCATGGTTGCTAATATCAAGCGTCATCACAAGTCAAAACATGCTAGCTTGCATGCAGTTTTCCCACCTGGTAGCACCATAATAAAATTTTATATATAATTTTATGTGATAAATTTGACACCTCCCTGGCCTGTTTAATTGTTATGTTTGTTTTCTAATGCAGCAGTTCACCTGAGGGGCTGAGTATTTGCTGTAGTGTAGAGAAACCTGAACCTGGTGCTCCTGCTCCTGCTACTCCGCCTCTTGGCTGAGAGATTTCTCTTCTCATCCACCTCTTGTGCATGATTCGTTTTTTGTTTTTTATATTTTTGGGCTTCAGAGCCAGGCCATAACAAAGTGGGGGCTCTTCCAGGATGTGAACCTGGGACCTCTCACACCAAGAGTGAGAATCATACCCTGAGACCATATTGTTAATTAAATGGCCCTTTGCTTTCTGCCATTTTGCAAAAGTGGCTCCCAGGCAAACCAGGTTGCGAATCCCTGGTCTACTCATATGATCTGCATTTGTTCACGGCCTTCACACCAGTTTCTAAGCAAAATTGGATAAATAGCAAGTTCATTTGACTACTCTGTAAAAAAAAGCAGCTTACTGCAGTTGATATCTGAGTTTTGAGCCCAACTAAAACTCTTTTTTTTTTAAATATACAAACAAAAAAAGTTTTACTGACCTATAATCTTTAGTGAGATAATTTACTTTTCTTCTTTAGATAAACTTGAATCTTTGAGTTTCCATTATTTGGGTGCTTTTATGTTAAATGGTTTACATGAAATATTACATTTTTACACACTGTTGCAATACTCACACACACACACACAGTTCAGATGGTGTGCAACTGCATGTGAACGTGGCTCCAAGCTAAAGATCTACAGTGAAGATTCAGGCTAAAAACGTGGTGTTAAATGATGTCTCTCTCAACTTGGCATGTTGAGACTTTAGGAGACTTGGACTACACCAGACGAGCAGCATGGAGACATTTTATGTTTTTATTCTGCTGTTTTCTTACATTTGAAAACTGGTCATGATTCACTTCCATTGTTTGGGAGATTCTGCAACACTGTTTTCATTTGAAACTCCAGCAGTGTGTTGAGGACTAAAAAACTAAACTAGACCTTCAATCTGCATGAGGGTGAGTAGACAACGACTAAATTTTTATTTTTTATTTTTTATGGCAGCATGGACACTAACTTTCATAAGTTTAAAACAAGTTGTTTATTTTTACAGTGCCTGCTTGACATCGACACTAAATTTGAAAGAACAAGGTAAATCTAGATTTACACTAAAGTAGATGAGTTGATCCTCTCCGTTACACTCCCATGTCACATGGGTGTCATTTTACTTAAAAGCGGTCCTCCTGTGTGCGGCCGAGTCGTCATATAACTTCAGACTCACACATCTGACTTTTACACGACTTTTTCATGCCGACTGACTCTGACAATTAACCTCGGGGTCAGAGACAACACCTGAGGCAAAACCTCTCACAGGATACATGTGTGTGTCCAACACACACACACAACACTTCCTCCGCTCTGCTCTGTGGAAACTTCTAACCATCCATCATCATCTCACGCTCACTCCTGCCTGACAAGTGATGGATGTGCGTGGAACTTTGCAGGGGCTACGAGGTGTGACGGGTGAGTGTGTGCGCGGATGCTTGTAAGTGTTAGCGTGAATGTAAATGAAACATCGAGTGTGTGCGTGTGTGTGTTCACTTGTTTCTATGTGCATGTGAGCGTGTTGTCTGTCTATGAAAGAGAATGGTGTCTGGATGTCTGGTTTATCCTATTACGGCTTTAACACAGCTTTTTGTCCTTCAAGGTCTGAACTGTCTCCCTGCTCGGGTTTTAAAATGCCAGCCACGCCAACAAACAATTACATTTATCCCAAGGTTACATCTCTGCTGTCATAACAACTGCAACATGCTCTCAAAAAGCACTACCACTTTCTACTAAGAGACCTGCAAAACAGTCAGTAATCTCTTTTATTACTACACTGCATCTGCATCCTGACAAAAACAATATCACAGACAGACCACTTCTCTCATCACCTCCTTGTTTCAAGAGCAGTCACTGGATAATTAGTTGTTTTTCTGTTTTGTTTCTTCCTTCCGCCATCCCCAGCGTGGGGCTTTGTGATAAAGAAGCATGGTTTAAAGACAAGGCCCATCATGTTCAGCCTGGAACGGTGACACTTCAAAGAGGAGGCGGCGGCCCAAAAAACTCTGACGCTTTCAGACGGTATCTGCACTGATCTGCAACCCCAGTCAGCCAGGCTGCAGCACTTTCAGCTGACGCACGCTGCACATGAAAGTGCGCTCACTTCAACATGTACGCACACATACACATATTTTAATGGCAGCGTCGCCATTTGATAGCAAGATCAACTACTGTCAACACATCTTGGATGTGTGAATGTTTATTTGACTCAGTGTGGAAAGTCTTAAAAATAGCTTCAGCATGATTCTCTGTTTGATTGAAGCAAAATAAAAGGGCACCGCGTGTCAAACATTCAAAATCAAGATCATATTTAAGGAGCAATATGCAGTCCCTCCAGGATTTTGCAGGCTCTTTTTTTAGATTGTTGCCGCCTAAATGCTGGCACTGCGGCTTTTCAAGAAAAATTGTGATGCATGTTGCGATGCTTTTTTGCACAAAAGGTCAAGCAGTATTCACAGAGATTTGTTGAATTTGTGTTAATTGCTGCAATCACAACTTCCTGGAGGAACTGTACTTGTAATAACTGCATCCAAAAAAAGAGTCCTGCAGTCAAAAACAGCGAGTTGAAGCCATAGGTGGTATATTTAATATGCTGAAATCCTATTTAATACACTTTCTATAGTTAAAGTGAGTTGTTTCCCCCCATCCCCTCCTTCTCAGGCTCAAGGAAGCCCAGGCAGGCTGCAGGAACACTGCAGGAGTGCAAGATGAGTGCAACATTGCAATTTGACAATTATAAGGGATTACAAGTCATACGCTGTAAGTTGATCAGCTGTTTATGAATCTGTCAATTGTCTGTCAATGTAAAGTTCAGCCTGTTATCCTGAAAAAAGTCCACTGCTCTGAAAATACACACTCTAGAGTTGGAGTTCCTGCCTCACTGTCTGCCAGACTCCATTAACATTTTGCTCAATTTAACTGTTATAAACATCTACTCTTTCTAAAAGATTATTAATGATTTCTTACGACTCATAAACAGACACTTGCTCATTTGGGAAACATTCGGCATTAATTTGAACTCTAATTAACGTGATATTGGCAAAAAACAACAGTAATTCTGGCCCAGAATGGAAATGGAGGACAATGATATATTACAGTAAATATATTACAGATTTCTCCTTTTAAGACTACAGAGATTCTACTGTGCAGTCAAAAATATCAAAATGACAACACAGGCCGTCAGTTTTGCAGAAACAAACAAACAAACTGGGTGTTTGTCTACTTTTTTTCGCCATACTAAGAAATAACGAGCAGCAGTGGAAATATAAACTGCTTTCTTATTTTTATTTATTTATTTATTTTTCCCCAGTGACATCAGCTTACTGGGTGAAAAAGAAGCAAAGACGAAGCAAATGATAACATGTTTGACAAGCCAGGGACCAGCTGCCTGTCTATCACTTATCACTGCCAGCCAAGAATGTTGGATAAGTGAAAGACAGGCTGGCAGCTCTCGGCGCCTGCAGCCTTTTCTGAATCACGACCGGCAGAAAATCAGCTCAGTCATAAAGTAAAGGCAGCCATCAAGGATCCGTCTTGTGGGAACGCTTGTTACCCACCGCACTCGTGCGAGAAATAACATTTCATCACGTCGCCTTATCAAAGCGGTGAATAATCACACGCTGAGGTAATAACATCATCAAACAAGGAGGTGATATTGAGAATACAAACTCTAATTAAACTGCCTGACACATTCATCAAGCTGTCACAGGGTAATGGATGAACTCACGGTGGTCAAAGGCGTGAGTTTTCTTAAAAGTGCTTGCTGGAACAAGCCCGGAAGGCCTGTCATCTTTTCCGTGAGCAGACTCAGCGACCGCAGCAGCCCCGAGACCCTTTCAGGTCAGTTTTGGTGTCGATAGAAGGGATGTGAAATATCAGCATGAGAGGGTGACTAAGTGAGGAGGGGATGTGGTGAACAAAGGAGTCAACACAACTCCTCAGTGCCAAAATCCTCATCGGCCCTTATCTTCACATCGTCCTCAAGCCTAGAAAAACTGGGTGCAGCTCAGAAAAAACAATATTTTGTTCCAATCAAAATCTCTGTCAAACTCAAGGAGGTCAGTGGAAAATCCATTTTTTCAAAGATTTCAAGGTCTTTAGAAAGTCCAAGCCAGATATTCAGCGGACTTTTAGTTTGGAAACAGTTGCAGCTTTTGTTTGAGCACAAAGAACTTTTCTATCAACAAAAAAATCTGGTGTTTCATCAAGTTCGTCAGGTGTTGTGATTTTAATGCAGGAAAATGAAATTCTTTCTTGTTTCACAGTACAAATATTCGTGTTTGTTATTATTTCTGTTGCAGTCAGGTTAAAATAGTCTCCCTGGAAGAAAAAATATTTGTAGAAATTCATGACTACTACAGGGTATGTTAGGGCCCTTGCAGATTAAAAAAAACAAGTCAATCAATAAAAATACAGAGGGGGAGGGAGAGGGGAATATTTTGTGAAAAATAAAAATTCATGAAGTCGTAAATTTATGAGCAAAAAAATTGGATATTCTCTGAGATTAAGCTGGTAAATTTATGGATAAAACTTGAAGTTGATAAACTGAAACTTGTCAACTGAAGCGATGTGGTTCACAAAAATCCACAATTTTTCCTTTTTTAAAAAAATTAATTTATGGCTTTAATAACAGAGAATATCCACATTTTTTCTGGTAATTTTTTGTGTTTTTGCCATAAATTTCCCACTTTAATTTCTGGAGAATATCCAAGTTTTCTTTTCTAGTAAATCACAACTACAATCATTTTTTCCATGAAAATTAACGTTAATAATCCCTCCCCAAACTCCATAATTTCCTGGGATTAAAGCAGTAAATTTACAGGAAAAAAAGGTTGATTCCAAACTTGCAAAGTTTCCTCATTTTTTTCTCGTGAAATTATGACTTTAATAACTAAAATAATTTAAGTATTCTTCTTTTTTGCATTTACTATTTTAATCTGAGAGAATATTTGAGTTTTTTTTCCTCGTAAATGTATGATTTAATAACAGAAATATTCTTCTTTCTTATTCTTCTTGTGAATTTTTTTTTAAACCACAATTTACCACTTTAGTCTCTGTGAATATCCATTTTCTAGTGGATTTATGACTTTAATAATACAGTATACTCGTTTTTTTTTAGGTTTTGTCATAAATTTACCATTTTAATTTCTGAGTATTTGAGTAAATTCTAATCTCAGAAATTCTGAGGTTTTTCTTGAAATATTAACCCCTTACCCCAGCTCTGTAATTAAAAAGATTTATATTTTAATCAGCTATTTTTTCCTCTAAAGGCCCTAATAAGTCACACTAAATTATAGAAAAAAATTACTTGCTAAGATTTTTTGGCGTGTGATTTTGTCTTTTCTTCATCTCTCCAGACTGTTCTAAGCTTAACAAGCTTGGATCTGGCTTTGCAGCAGGAAATGTTGGCAGCCATTTAACCTGACCAAAAAAAACCCAACTACTGTGTGTGTTTCTGTCCCAGTTGGCTCAATATTCTCCTCTTGCACTGTAGCATTATACGGCCGCTAATATTACAATTCAGATGTACACAATAGGAGCACAGATGAAGGGAGTCATTAAAACTCTATTTAGCTGAATCTGAAATGAGACGTCCACTTAGTTCCATAAATCGATACGATCCCATTCCATTAGGGGGGCAATTACACACAGATGCTTGATTTATGTGACACTGCTAATGTTTGTGTGCGAGTACACAGCTACATGTGGATGAGTGCTCTGCAACTGTACACAGGAATAATAAATCGATCAATATTTCTGAGCAGTTGAGACAGACTCAACTGAGGAATTAATTAGCATGTGTTTGGATTGTTGTGAGCCTGCTTGTTTAAGTGTGTTTGTCTTCAATGGCGAGCACAGCGATGACTGTGGTTTGTGATTCACCTGGCTGCTGGAGGTCTGCATGCCGATGTGTGCGTGTCTGCGTCTGACACAGACAGCACACTCAGAGCACAACGCTGCCTTAAAACACAAAGAAGAGTTCAAAGCCAAGTTTTGGACAAAAGGGAATAAACAGTGTGTTTCATATTATATTCTCAATATGACTGGTGTAAGGATCAGCTGACTAGGAGCACATTTCATATCACTTTTGGTACAGTGAGGTTACCAGTGTTCAGTTCGGGTGCTTTTGATGTGTCCTTTTGACCCTGCAGATGTGACTTTGTTTGATGAACAATAGTTCAGCATCGTAGATGTGAAATAAAACTTCCCAGGTTTTTACCTCATTTATCTGAAAGTCTACAGGAGGAACTGTCACATAAACAAAGTTCATTCAACAGCTGTGTCTATTGTTAGGGTCAGGAGTTAACTCTGACGTCCCTGTAATGATTTTGTGTCTTTATTTTTGTTTCATGCTACTTAATTTATGTTTGCTGACTTGCTTTATTACACGGCTGTGTTAAATACTCAATTCTGATTGGTCAATTACCAATTTTAAGGTCTGTATAGTAAACTGTTGCTATGAATAACAGATTATTGTGGTGATTCAAGACCCCTCTGCTTTGCGTCTGGGCCCTGCATCACCCTGTCAGGGTTTACGTAAGGGATAATGTCTCTTTTAAATACAAGCTCAATTCTGATTGGTCAGTTTCAGCATTTTAAGGTCTGGTATGGACACAGTTCTGATTATAGACTCTGGAGGAGCATATTTTGTGTCAAATTATTGTTGTTTTGTAAAGTAACCATGTCACAAGCAGGATAATGTACATTATCCTTCACATAAACCTCGGTACAGGACCCCAAAGTAAAGCAGATGGGTCTTGAACCAAACTAAAGGGGTTTATTCTTCAATAGTGACCTGCTCACTGTAGATTATCCCGCTTATTACACAGCTACTCACTTCAAAATATCAACAATTTTACACAAGATCTTAAATTAAAAAAAGATTTTATTGCTCCTCCAGAGTCTATGATCAGAACTGCGTCCATAGCAACAGCCTGTTCTTCATAGCAACAGTCTGATCTTCATAGCAACGGTCTCCTATACAGAAATAACAGACCTTAGAATGCTGTAACTGACCAATCAGAATCAATAATGACCTGACACTGTGCCTTATCCCTTACATGACAACTCTGAAAAGCAAAAAGAGCAACAATCCTTCTTGTCCAAACCTGTGGGCACTAGATGTCTCTCACACCACCCACAACTGGTCACACACAAGCAAACATTCAACCAGGCTGGACGTGGTGTGAATAGGAGTTCGCATAGCTTGTGGCGCGCATTTCTGAGTGTGTGTGTGTGTGAGAGAGAGTAAGCAAAAGAGACATACCAATAGGCCCTGGATATCATTATTACAGAGGGCAACTAACGCCTCAAGCCTGAAGACCTTTTTCTTTTTTTTTTCTTGTGCAAGGCTGCTGATTGTTGACATACAACGCGGTTATTAGATTGGACTGCTGTAAAACATCCGCACGGCAGGAGGAGGAGTGCATTCTGGGACAGTGCGAGCTGACTTAATATGACGGAGGAGGAAAATTAAAACCATAACAGAACTTTAAAAGGTTATTTATGGACTCCCTTACATTTTCTCTATGCTATAAAAGCATTTATTGCCATGACCAGATCACAGTGTAAATATAGACCGTCAAAGTGCCGCACCAAGCATTTTCCCATTCTCTAGCTGACCCACTTAAAATGTCAAATAGAGTACGTCTTGTGAGACAGTAAATCTTGTAAGATTCATTCACACTGATAACTTTTGGATATAATTCCAGAACTTCCAATCTCAAGTCATGGCGCTGCTGATGAATATTTCATTGGCCTGCTCCTTTTAAAGAGCATTTTCCACTCGGTTCAAAGCTCTGATCTTTGGGGCAGATGTTGATGACTCAAGAGTTCCTTCTGAAGGGGGGGGGGGCTACATCTTAAAGATACCAAAACACTCAACAAAGGGAATGTCTGATTACAAAGAATGACAAATGACACCCTTTAAAATCTGAGATGCATTTTGCAGAAATGCATTTTTTTATACAACATTGTGAGCAAAACCTCCACTGGGTCCCAAACCTTAAACCATTAACTAACCTAGAAGAATAATTGTATTAAGAGGATTGTTGGGATTAATTGAAGTAGGGCTGTGATGAGGTACTTGCTGTCATTGTATTAGCTTCAGTAGACGGCGGTCAACATGTCCTCAGTCTGGAGAAGCACAGAAGAGTACCAGCATGGAAACTAAGACAATGTGCTGCTGTGGATAGTTTCAGCAAGAAAAAGGTATTTTAGCTACTTAAAAAGGTCCACTTGAAAAACAATTAATATCACTTTTAATGTGTACTATTATTTAGAATATTTTTCCGCTACACTTTGCAACCTTTTCTGACGGGAAACCACCATTATAGAAGCCAAATATCACTCTCTCCCATCCAACCATAGGCAAAATCCGTACTTTTACCTCGCAGAAAGAGGAATTGCTGGTCTACTGCAGCTGCTGTCTGTTTGTGTTATTGTGCAATTTTGGTGAGTTTGAACGATCCTTTTAAAACACAGAAGTCTCACTCTTTATTATTTATAATTTTATGGTTATTTTATTTTATGTTTTAAAAGGTGCAATAAAAATCTACTATATATATATATATATACACATATATACACATATATATGTGTATATATGTATATATATATATACACAACACAAATCATCAACTTTCCTTGGTAATTTTAATAATTATAAATAACTATAAATAAAACTAAATACAAATACGCAATAAAACTTAAAAAAAAAAAAGAATAAATCAATTTCCATTATGTTAAAGAAAAAAGTTTTCATCTCGGACAACATATACACTGATACTGATATAGATCAATATAGGTGTGATGGGTCAAAATCGGCCAATGTTATCAGGAAACTGATATATCATTTTGGCTCAACAGAATAACATGAACAAACACATAGAGGCAGCAGTAGACCAGCAACTGGGAAACCACTATCATATAAACTGACCCTTTTTAAGTGACTAAAATACCTTTTGTTGGTGACCTTGTCCTGCTCCTAGAAACTGGGGACAGGCAACCGGCATCTGCACTCACTATCGATAAGAACTTCATAAAACCCCACTTCAAATAATTTGAACTATCCCTGTAATATAATATGAGTCAAGATGTATTCACTTTTTCAACCATTCAACTGAGGACTTCCCTTCCATGACCGCAATTTGAAAATTCCACTAAAACAATATAATTACATGATTACCAGTGATCTTACTAATGTAAGAAGTATCTATATAATATAACCCACGCAGCTGAAACATGGTGATTTATGAGGGAGAGTAAGACATGCAGTATCACATCCATTAAATGATTAATCATATCAAAGGCAATAATACTGCTGGGACAAGTATGCTGTTCTCTTTTTTTTTCCTGGGTTCTTTGATCCGAAACTGGATCGAGACCAAGGAGGTGCATTCCAGAGGCATTTTTAAGGATTAATCATGCATTCCTTGCTGCATCCAGTCTTCCACTCCCAGGAGTGCCGCTCACTTCATTAAAATCCTGAAGGGGTTTTTTCCGTGGAAAATTATTTTGGCTGCGCAGTAATTACAACGGGGCATAATAACTGTAGAGATACAAACGCTTTATTTAATAGTGAAATGATAGGATTGCTGTGCTTTGGCATTATCTTAACATCGCCTCAAGACAATAACAACTCACTGAAGCTAAAACAGGCAAACAAGCTCTGACTGCTTCTTGTTCTGTGCAGTGTACAGTCTTCAAATCCGTTTAAGCACAAGTAACATCCAACATGATGCAGCAACCTAGATTTTAACTGATCCATGCACGGAGAACAGAATGCTCGATTCCACTCACTTGGCAGCAAAGTCTGAGAAATATAAACACAACTCAGAACCTGTCAGCTAAAATAAACCCAAACGGTACTCTCTTAGAAATAAAGGTGCTAACTAGAACCATATAGGGTTCTACAGCTTGTCCCAATAGGAGAGCCCTTTATGGCTCCTGGTAGAACCCTTTATAAAGGTTCGATCTGGAATCCTTTCAGGGGGTTCTACCTAGAACCCAACATAAAGAGATATACCTAGAAACATCTGTGAGAGGTTCCCCCCCAGAACCTCCTTTGAGCGGTTCCACAAAGAACCCTTCTATGATGTAATGGCTCCACCTAGAACCCTCTCTGGGGGTTCTATCTAGATCTTTTCTACATTCTAAGGGTGCCAACAAGAACCCACCCAAGGGGTTCAACCAAGAGCTGAATCGCTCTTTAAACTCTCTTTGAAATAAAGGTGTAACTAGAACCATAAGGGTTCTTCTCCTTGTCCCCATACAAGAATCCTTTTTGGTTCCTGGTAGAACCCTTCATAAAGGTTACACCTGGAATCCTTTCAAGGGGTTCTACCTAGAACCCAACATAAAGGGTTACACTTTAACTAGAAACATCTTTTTAAGGTTTCACCAAGAATCCCCTATGAGCAGTTTCACAAAGAACCCATCTATGGTGTAATGTTTCCATCCAGAACCTTCTCTGGGGGTTCTATCCAGATCTTTTCCACATTCTAAGGGTGCCAACAAGAACCCACCCAAGATAGAAAGAACCTTTGACAAACCCTCTCTTGAATACAGGGTTGTTTAGAAGCAAATAGTTCTGGGCAGAACCTCAACCCTTCAGAAAGAACCCTTTTAGAACCGGTATTTCTGTGAGTGTAATGTGTAATTCAACCATACAGAGGTGGAGTATAAGTAAATGTGGCTGCGGTTAAACAACAGGGCTTCTGAGAAAATTATATCTTCCAGCCAGGTGAACTGAAATGAACTTGAAACGGGACCGTAATTTAAGTTAATCCGCAGTTTAGTGAACAGAGGCGGACTGACTCCACTGTGTGTCAAACTGCTCTTTGTGGTGTAGCGGGTGGTGGAAGGGGAGGTGGGCTCGATGTCGTCTTTTCACCAGCGTGGTGCCGTCCGCCGGGAGGCTTACAGCGGTGTGAGAGAGCCGTCTTGACTGGGAGCCCTGCTAACCCCGAGTCCCACTGCGCTTCGCAGGCTGGCGGTGCTCAGCCATCCACGGCTAGCCAGAGAGATAATGGATGGCAATGGAAGACAGCTCTCTAAGGAGCCCCCCCCCCCCCTCTTTACTATACTAGGGGAGACAATAAAGGGAGGCTGGAAGGAGAGCAGGATATATGATCTGCAGTTCCTTTTGTCGGAGTACTGAGGTTTTAGAGGACTGTGTGGCCTTAATTTCTTCGTCAAATGGATATTTACCTCAGTAAGCACACTATCACAGATGCCCCAATCAACACCTAATGCTGAGAGTACAGAGTGCAACAGGAACGAGTCCTTAAAACCTGAAATGAGTTTGCATATTAGCACTTCCACTTCCCTTGTCTTGAAATAAACTGGTTTTTGGGTTAGATGCCTGAATTAAGGTCAGTGGTTAACACAGACAGATTGAGAGATTTTCACATTTTGATTCTCTGACATATAATACGTCTGTAAATACGCCACTTGTAAATTTTGAGGGTTTTCACCTCCTGACACTTAGTGGTGGTGATGTGAAGTCATGTGAGCGTGGTGAAGTTCATATAAAACCTAACATTAGCTTACTACTTCTGGCAATTCCAGTTTGCACTTCAAAAATGATAACACCGGTGTCTGTTGTGAAGATTATGTTGCTGAACAGAAAATGTCAGTATCACAAACTTTCTTATTTTAGTTCATTTTCAGCAATAATCCAAAATCCCACATGCTTTTTATGAAGGGCTCAGAGCTGTGCTAACTTCCATGTTGGCCCTGCACTACTTGATTTGAGTTGTCAAAACAGAGAATTAAGTTCCTCCCCTTTTTGCTCTGTGCTCCAATAACAGTTTAGCAAGCTTGGTAACCGGTCAGTTTTCTCCTTCCCTGTTTCCTGTACGTAGATGTGCTATATGCTAGGCTCATCTCTGTTGAAAAGAAAACCAAATTTTGCAGATGGTTAAAGGATGTTGCTGGGAGACCTGTAAAAGCAAAATATAGACATAAGTTAGCTAATGTTAGCAAAATGCTAACAAAGCTTGCTCAACTGTTATTGAAGCACAGAGTAAAAAGGGGCGGGACTTAGAAAGAGGCAATTGCAGACCACATAGGAGAAATACTTCAAGTCTCTTCTTTTTAGAGAAACAGAAGTACTGCAGAACAACCCACAGGGGAAATAACATCTAAAGAAAATTGTTTTTTTTTTCTACCATGCTAATCTCTTCCCAAAGCTGCCAAAATGTTATAAAATGTTGAGTGCTTCAGCCTTGCAGAGCAAATGTCAGTAGAAGGCCTCTCATATTAAATTAATGAGAGAAGCTATTGCCCTGTAATTTGTCAAGTCCCCTCACCATTCCACCCCACTGCCACCCTCCTCCGAATCCCAAATCAAGCTCAAACAAGTGCGCTTAATGAGATGTTTAGGTTGTGTGTCTGTTCTGATGTCTCTAATGATGTCTGGGCAAGTTTTCAGGTTGAGAGAGGATGATGTTTTGCCAAGAGTGAAGTTACAGACTACTGTACGGTTTCTCGCACAATTGCGGTTGCTAGATTGCTAAGAAAAATCCTTGGGTTTGATGGTGATGCTCCCACCAGAAGTGGAAAAGATAAGCACTAACTTATGCGCTGTGGTTAAATGACTGTGGAGTTAATGGAATACGGATCTGGAAGTTTCCATACTGTAGACGAGTTTGTATGCTAACTTGTGTGCAGCATCACTTTATGGGGATTATCCCTTTAGCGCTGAGATTAAAGTGATTTTTAAGTATCCGTATTCCTACACAGCAGACACGTTTGATCAACAGCTCTACTAGATTTGGCTCCGTAATCTCCTTAGCAACTTGAAAGAGCACATTGGAGCAGCTTTAGCCAATTCCACTCGCAGTTCCAATATGTAACACGTAATACAGAGCCCAAACTTGTTTTGTGAGAGGAACCCAGCACAGGTGGCCGTCTATCATTACACATGCACACCAGGTGACAGTACCATCTGCTGCTCCTTCCTCCGTGCCAGAGCCTTCCTTACATATGGAGATGAAGTAGACTGGACAGTTGACAAAGGAAAGATATGGAAAAAAATACGTCTTATTTTCTTATGCTGCACCTTCTGTGATGTGTTCTGTTTCCCTCAGAGCCTGACCGATATATCATGTGGCCGATATTATCAGCATGATATTGGCCTGTAACAGCTATATTGGTCTATGTCAGTACTACCATATATGTTCTTTGACATTCACCAATATGAATTTGTTTCTTTGCAGAACATATATATACATATTGTTTTTATTTATTGTTTAATTTTAAGTTATATAGAGAGAATTGTAAATATATTTGATCAAAGATAGATAGATAAGATAGATAGATAGATAGATAGATAGATAGATAGAATAACAACCGCTAATGTTAGCTACACAGAACAACCACTCACATTAGCTACCCAAAAATCAAGTATCAGTCTGGCTCCCACTACTATGCTTATTGCTATGCTAAATCATAACACTGTCAATCTGCATCCTTCTCTTCACTTGGCATGCTGTGCTGTACATGTTACATCATTTACACTCTGCATGCATCAAACAAATGACAACACATTTTCTTGAATGTCTTCCTTCTGTATACTGTACTGCATTCTGTGCCAAAACAGATCAGACACCAGGCAGCCTCCACTCTGCAGCATTCACTCAAGCGTTCCTTGCTCACAAATCTTGTCCTCCTCCCTGGGGCCATCGCCACCGTGTCCCACTCTTAGACGACATGGCAGTGACAGAGAAAATAAATAAACAAGCAAATAAATAAATAACTCTTTTCATTTTATGATGCTCTCTCGCTTTGCCCTCCAGCCGTTTCAACAGACATCTGTGCTCCTGTAACAATGTGCTAGTGGCGGTTAAGTAGCTGAGATACAAGGACAAGGTCGACCAGGGTGAAAGGCGCTTTGTCAAGCCTGGAAGAGAGTAAAGTGATATCTAAAGGAAGCCACTTTAATGGTTGCTCGGTAAAGATCCATGCTTCCTCGAGGCTGTCTCAGTCTGAGGCACAGACAAACTTTTAATTAAACAATTAAGACTAAAAGGTTAAATTTTACATATTCACGTCATACAGGTTTGAATTCATGGTTTCGTACAGTTATGTGATAGTGGTATCCAATTTGTGCCGAAACAAAGCATAATCACAATTACCAAGAAGTCATGAATAATAAGCAGGTTCAAACCACGGAGACTCTGTATATGCCACGGATGACTGCTAAACTCATTAAAATCATAATGCATGCATTCACACTCTCATGGGACTTACTGTACAATACTGAAAAATGAAGTTGGATTTGAAGTCTAAAGGAGCTCCGGTGGAGGGCACGTTCACGTATCCCCCTAAAAATCTAAACAACAGCTGACGAGTTTAATAAGAAAACTAGAACTACCGCCTCACGGGTGTACACCTCTGCTAACAAGATGCAGTTTGCATCCATGTTTGTCCAAACTCATATAGGTAGTGAAGACTTTGAAGGAATTTAGACGTTGAAGGAATTTAATTAAAAGGTATTAAGTGTATGAAGTGTATTTTTTGTCAAAGTTAAGTTCTTACGTGTGATTCCAGGAGAAACATGCTGTCTTCACTTAGAGACTATTCTTTTCAGAGGACTGATTGTGAGCTGAACATTAAGATGTCACAGTGAAGTTGACCTTCGACCTTTTGGATATAAAATGGCATCACCTCATCATTATATCCTATTAGTCGTCCATGTGAAATTTTGTAATAAATAGCATATGAAGTCTTGAATTACGGCCAATATGTGTTTTGTGAGGTCGCAGCGACCTTGACTTTTGACCTCTAAGTCACTTCATCCTTGAGTCCAAGCGGACATTCGCACCAGGTTTCAAGAAGTCCTCTCAAGATGTCTTGATTTTAATTTAATCAGTTCATCCTCGAGTCAATCCTTGAGTTATTGTGCTCACATGAGTGGGACGGACATGAGGTCACAGTGACCTTGACCTTTGACCTCTGCCTACCAAAATCTAATCAAATCTTCCTTAAGTCCGAGTGAATATTTGTGCCAAGTTTGAAGAAATTCCATCCAAGAACAGACAACCTGAAAACATACTGCTTCCGGCCACGGCTGTTGACAGCGTGCAGGGATAAAAATCTTCAAACTTCAGAGTTGTAGAGTTGATGGCATTTATTTTTTCAGAGGTTTGTTTTTTTCCTTAAAGGTAAGGCTTATATTCTGTCCTAGATTCTTGTATTCCCTGTAGCATTACGGCTTCGTTCTCCTGCTGCGCTTCCATTAGATTTCATCATCGTTTAAAGCAATGCATGTTTGAGAAAACTTGGCAGGCCCAGGGAAAGTAAAAGAGACAGAAAGAGGGCGACATAGAGAGACAGACACAGAGAGACCAAAGAGCGGAGCAAAAGAAATGTCCATCTTTCCAGACAACTTTTGTATCTGGGAGGCACGTTTTGTCCCAGTTGTCTTCAGTGATGAGAAAAGAAGAGGAAAGAGGAGGAGGAGGAGGAGCAGTGAAGTCGAAGGGGAACGGGAGGCCACTGCTGGGTGGTGACATCAGTGCCCTGTTGTACTGGCCTCCACCGTTCAGCACACAGACGCGGCGTCATGCAGAGTGGCAGTAATTGGGAAACCGTGTGAGGCCAATCAAGGAAACATTCAAGAACATGCTTGTGTACTTGTGAGAATGTGTCTGTGCACCTGCATCCCTCCGAAGAATGAACTCTGAGATGACTTTTATATATAAGGAACATTATTAAAAGCTGAAACCAGTTGTTGTTGTTGTTTCTCAAGAAAAATACTCAACATTCACATCATTCCACTGTCTGTCCTTTTATCTGTTCAAACTATCTATGGGTTTTTGACTGTAAATTGGACAAAACAGGTGTTAACTTGGGCTAAATATCTTTAAACTGGGTATACACTATGATTTGATTGCATTTCTGATACGATTTTTGGGTCACATGCCTTATTTTAGAGTCGGACTGAATGCATGCAGTGTACAGGAAGGATCGAGGACCAATTAACTGCTCCCAAATAGGCCTCAGACATTTGGATGAACTTCAGAAATTATGGTGGCCCTTTGTCAGGCTCTTGCACAGTTGAAACAGAGGCACAAGTCGATTCCCCGAGGTCAGTTAAACTCATTTAACACACATTTCTAAAATCATACAGCGTATGCCTAGCTCAGGATGCCTCGTCCATTCATTTTTGTTGCATACTAAAAACAAAAAAGTGAGAGAAATTAACACAATACTCCATCAACGTATCTGGATCTTTATTGTGCTGAAAAATTTGCAGCTTTAAGGTTCTTGGGCAGAAATGGTTACCACGGTTACCATGTTTTCATCTGTTTACTAACAACATAAAATATCTGGATGGTAAAGCACAGCTATATGATATTACTGTTGACATGAAAACCGTGTGCGTGTGTTCAAACACAATCCCCATAAAAAGGCATGTTGATGTTGAACTAAACCCATTTGTCTGTCCTCTGTCATCTCTTTGATGCTACAAAGAGAAAGGACAAAGCAACACAATCCTCAACATCCAATTAACTCCCCGCTCAAATAAACAACCAGAGAAATATGACACATACAAACCCTCATAATGATTTCTACGACAACTTTATATCACAGTTAACACCACAACAATCAATTGTTGCTGTCTGCTCTCTGTGAGTATTAATTGCACAGAGGGGTGAAAATTACCACATGTGTGAGTGCGGGGGTTCATCACTGGAAGGCTGCAGTGTGACTTATTGACCAGTTCATCCGTTTCCAAGTGCTGCCATTTTAGATTTCAGTGTAATTACAGCCTCGCTGGGCAATCTGTGCCATCGACCGCCTCCTTCAAATAAACAACTCCCTCCAGGCCCGGATTGCTGGATGTTGGCTGCTACGAGCAGAGTGGCAGGGGCGTGAAACAGGCTTTGACTGTGAAAGGTTGTAGACAAAGATGCCTTTATCTGGACAGACAAACGGATGCGTGCAAGCACCTCCGTTCCAAGCAAGAGGGGAAATGAATTCTAGCTCTAGGAGGACTGATAGCAAATGTGCTGCATGTAAGAATTTGATTAGTTGGGGTGTAATGTTACATACATGGACTTTTTGTTCTGCAGCGCCTCAGTCGTGAAGATTTGAGATGGGACTGATCCAAACTGATAACAGTATCGCGGTCCAATACTGACTTAAGGCATTCATTGGGTGTCAGACATTTTCTGAACAAACACATTACAGACAGTGACATTTGCATTTTGGAGCATAAAAAAGCAAACTCTCAGCAATGCATAATGGGAAATTAAGAAGGCAAATGAGGGCTGTCTCTCAGCCTGTCAGCTGCACATGTGAATGTCACAAGTCAGAATCCTACAGCGCCCCACAATGATTGAAGGAAGCCATTACACAAGTCACATTACACAAACTACACAGGCTTTCCAGACTAGCTTCAATTTCAGACTCATGTTATCTTACTAATACAACCACTACTACTTATAATAATAATAATTATAATTATAATAATGATAAACATTAAGAAAAAAGACTGCTGGTATGAGTATAGTTTCGGTATCACCAGATATCCAAATTCAAATGGGAATTGGATCGGAACTGCACAAAAGAGTGGACTGGTATATCTCTAGTGAAGATGTGGTCCACCTTTGTTCAGCTGCTGAGGGGGTAGGTGTGTCTCAGTCAGTGGTGGAAGTATGTGTGTGCAAGTCCTTATTATCACAAGCTAAACATGACATTCCCCAGCACACTTATACTCTTCTGTTGCTGGGTTTTCAGTGGCTTTCACAGCAGCTGTGTGTCAAACAAATCATTAAAATGTGTTATATTGGACAAAAATGTAAGCAGCATCCACAGATAAATTGTACTTGTGAAAAATTACATTGAAATTAATTTAAAGGGTAAATTTAACAGCACACAATACAAAATAATCAGCGATTCATGCATGACAAACTAGATTTTGGCGCATGGTTGAAACAGAGAGCCTTACTATTCTCCAGCTTGCTCAAGCAGGATATCCTTCACAGCAGAACTGATTTCGTTCAATCGCAGGGTGATTTATTATCCAAATGTCTAAATTCAATCTGTCACAAAGCAATGTCAGCATATTAACTGAACTTAAAGGGAACATCTAACATTAAAGAATGCAAAGTCATTCCTCTGAAAACACTGCCTTGTCAAGTGAACATTTATATAAACACAAACTGACTGATTTGTCACAACTAGCATTTATACATCTTTATACGAATATGTCTATGACATTACCTTACTGCTTTACTGCTACTGTACTACGTAACACTTAGCATGACAAATATGACAGTACTAGTTTCAATCTTATATCTACATATACTACATATGCACAGATCTATAGAGTTAACAGAAATATGTTTATGTGGTAAAAAAGAGCATTTCCATGTTCACCATCAGCTGCCTCCAATGGAGTTTTGTCATTTATAATTCATTTGTTTGGAAACATATTTCATTGTATTGTCTCTTTCATTGTAAATCCAACACAATTAGCTGAATATACTGTGCAACCTTAATGTGAAGCAGACAAACTGTTTAATATTCTTATCTTAACCGTCTCTTTCATACCATGGGCTTGTACTAATGTTGATGTTGCACTGTCAGGCATCGTAGCAGAGGATGTTACCCTGGACAGTGACTTCATAAACTGCATGTAAAGGTACAACCAATATGGCTCACAGTAAGTAATGATACATCATTAAATTAATGATAAGTGTAATTTGTTTTTCATATTAAAAGTGTCTTCAAACTCATAAAATATACAGTCATTAGTGAAAAACCTTGGATAACAGCAGACACATGACTGCACACGACTCCTACGACAGGTCTAGACCAGTCATAAACCGTGTTCATACCTAAGAGAAAATTCAGAATACAAGAAAAATGGTGAATGCGACAAGTTCTCCAAAATCGCTGGTAAAACCACCCTTGCATGAGGCCCAGTGTCTGCCAATGCGCCTCCATACACAGCAGGAAGTCTCTGCCACCGGACTACAGCACCAAAAATTACACACAACACACCCAAGACTCTCTCACTTCACCACAATAATGACACAGCAGGGAGAGAAGATCAGCCCCCCCTTTTTTCATAGAGATCACACCTTTTCCAATGTCAGAATATTCTCATTAGCAGTCAGCCGGTGGGACAAAGACCACAGCTCAGGATTCACTGTGGGGAAACTAATGGGACCGACTGAGGGATTTTGGACTGCAGTATTGCAGCAGTGACACAGAGTTTTTTTTTCTGCCTGGTTTAGTAAAGTCATCTTTCTTTTAGTATTTTTCTCTGTGTACTTGAATGCACACCCGCAAGGCTGCCAGTTTTTAAAACCAATTCATCTTGAATGGAAAAACACACTCAAAAAAAAAAAAAAAAAAAAAAAAAAAAAATCATTTTCAGTCCCTTACTGTGGCCTCAGCTGATCTCTGGGTCAATCAATATACTGTATGGAGCTGCAGAGAGCAGACGGGAGCAGAATACATCTACATGCAAAATGTCAGTAAGGTCAGCTTATAACTATGTGCATTTAATAGGCACCAAGGGAGTCTGCAGTGGTTAATGCTCCTGCTGGTCATTTATTCCTGCTGTCATCCAGACTAACGCCTGGATATGAATGTAAAGTTGCATGCACGTACCTGTGCAAGAGGGGTGTGTGGTGCAGATCATTACTTTTTCAACTGGGGAGACCTGTGTGTGAATTTATACAAAGCTTTAAAGTTGTTCACATGACAGATCCTCTTAAAACATTTACTGTAATGTAATTTGATACGTTATTGATTTCATATATGGAAACTCTCATTGCTTACAGGTCACCAGTAGCCAAAAAGAGCAGCGACCCTACAACTGTAGAGATTAAGTGTTTTTCTCAAGGACACTTGAGCTCAGTCCTCCAGCTGAATAATGGCATCATGGCTCACATCACCCCAAACTGTGAATCTCTTTTGAAATGGATACATATCTTTTTTTTTTATAGCAAGTCTGTTACTCTCAGACAAAAGCAGTACCCTCAAACCTCTGAGCTGTCTCTTCCTTTCTCTGAGGAGATGAACATCTTACCTTGGCAGAGTGAGTCTGACAGGGCACAACACAGATATCCTAATGAGCTGAGCTCAGGGCTGTTTGGCTTCTCTCTCTGTCAGCATGTACAGTGGAAGAGAATACACATGACAGCACAAAGATGCACTTTAAAAGTCTGATACAGCCACGACATCCAGCATATAGCATGAGGCCCTATTTGACTCAGAGGTAAAATGCACAGAGTAAAGATGTATCTTTCCAGCATGGCAATAACTTACTGGCCTTTTTTCTTTTTTATTTAGAGGGCTGGGATGATATGCTTATCTCCCAACATTCGATTTTTGTTTGCTTTTTTAACACTAGACTGTTTGAAAACAGCTAAATCATTACTGTATATCATGGTTCAGAAAAAAAAAACCATTGCACATTACATGCCAGTCAGTCACTTTGAGTTTTAATTCAACAGCTTCATTGCCATACTGGATATAAAAATAGCAAATGAAAAGCTTTTTGAAGTAAACAGCTACATTTAGCTGTTCCTGCTCATCAAGCTAGTGCCATAAGAAAATAATAAATAAGCCAGAATGAATAGTAGTTTTAGTTTTGAGTTAACAATGTAAAGTCAGCAGCTATTAGTTTGTTTCCACAGCACAGATGAAATATATGCATTAAAATATGACCACACATTGTTTTGTGTTAAGCATGTGAAGCAAATGGATCTGTTTCATAAGATAATAGTACTTGTCAATGGAAATTTCCCATTATGTGTTAGCACTGAGCTAACAGGCTTAGCACAAGCTATTCATATATATAATACATTGATTCAGCAATCCAAAAAATTGATTCAGGAACTGTAATATGATATGTAATGATACTTAAAAGAGTCAATTATTTTCTTTTACAGCAAGGACTCGTACTTGAGACTTTTGGTTTGAAATTACTCAATCTCTTCCCTCTAGTCAAAGATTTAAAGTATGTTATTTAAAAAGTGTGAACCTACGAATCAATTCATCAACTAATGTCCATATTTTATGAAGTAAACCTTCGAAGGCTTGGAAAGATCTGCCACTCTTGCAGGTAAATGTTTGCACCAGTAACAGTCATGTATTAAAAAACTTGGTGTCACATACAGGTGTGGCAATCAGGTGCAAACTCTGAAATCTACATTGCTTTATATGGCAAAGCATGTGGGCGCTGACAGTTACTTCATGGTGCAGTCAGGTGCACCTTGCAAACTCAGAAATCTGTACTTGAATAGCCACAATGGGAAAGTCTCTTATTTTCTTATTATTTTCCTTAGTTTTAAATATGTAGGCCTACATCTGTCATTGCTTCTGTGGTCTTTCACTACACTGTAATAATTAGACACTGAAATCATAACAGTACCCCATTCATTCCTATATATTTAAAAAATTCTATAAAAGTCTATAAATTGGGGTTAAAATGGCATTTCATTTAGTTAGGAGCACATTATGACTTGTTCAGGACTCAAAACTCAAAGTTTAGGACTTTACAATTTGACTCGGGACTTACCTGTCTTGACTTGGGACTCGACTCGAATGCAGACTTGAGACTAACTTGCAAAACATGGACTTGGTCCCACTTCTGAGACATACAGTAACATGCTAGTATTGGTAAACTACACAAAGGCTACTGGAAATCCAAGCTCTAGCTCCAGCTCTCTTTGTAAATTGGAAGGATTAATACCTAATTGTTTATAGAAGGTGAATCATAGAAGAATTCATAACTGTTAATCCAAACGAAATCAGAGCTAATCACAGCTATCTTTGTAAAGTGCAGGATTATTATCTAATTATTTATACAAGGTGAGTCATAAAAGAATAATTGTTAAAATAAAAAATGAAATGAACTTGGGAGGAATATTTTCAGTTCACAGTATCAAATCATTTTTCAGGATGTTGGAACTGCACCAGACTGGAAGTGGTCCAACAGACAAAAAAATATTCCATCTCTTCCATTCTCCATCTAATCAAATCAAATAGAAAGCCCCAACTCAGAATAACCTGCTCTGCTTTTATGCCAGTGATGTTTAAACCGCTCAAGAATGCTCTCAAATTCTCAAATAATAATATGAAATGCCGACATAACCTTGATTGTCATTTACTACTTTTTTTTTTTTTTGTAAAAAACTGGGCCAAAATCAAAGCAATAATGAATTCTACTATTGAACCAGTGAATGAAAAATCCCATTGTGTCTTCTCCATTATAGCCCACTGTTGTAAAATAAATGGATTTGACAAGACTTCCCAAAGCCTTTCATTGTGCTCACCAGTGGAAACGTTCACATTATTGGGAGCCGTGATAACTGCTTCTGTCAGCACATTGTGGCAGAGGGAGGAATAGGGTTTTCCAGAGAAAAAAAAAAAAGAGAGAGAGAAAAACTTGTTCCTGAGAAAATTGGAGGCAGAGGTTTAAGGAAAACAAAAAAAAAAAGACAAAAAAACAGCCTTGGTTCGCTTTGTTGCATTTCTCTCAGTCAAACGATCGCTATCTGTACGCTGGGCTGGAAAAGTTGGATTTCCACACCTCGGGTATATTGAATCTCTCCTCTGTTACAAATGGTTTTAAGAGAGACAGAGAAGTCCTGCAGAGAACCACATAATAATATGGTGGCCTGTTTGTCGGAGGGATGCCCGTGTCTGTCTGGACCACTATGATGATGTCACTGGTGAAACCTTCCCAAGAGCCCATGTGCTGCACATCTGGGACATGTTACTGCGGTGCAAACGCAGGATATTAGGATTTCATACCTCATCACTGAGCCTCATCTTTTCCTCAAATCCTTTCAGTAATCATGTATACAATACTGGACATCTGCTCAATAAACATCACAGTGGTATAAATGACTTCATCACTCCCTTTTTAAAAGAGATATAACTGAACATCTCCAATTATAACACCATATTCACACTGCGGCCATTTTCCTTTGACGTCACACTCATTTTGGGAAGCTTAAATGCTGTTTTAAAAGGATAACTCCAGGTTGTGAGTCTTATAAAGGTACAAAATTGGCATAATTTCGCTGCTTCCCAACTGACAAGCAACGGGAAAGACGATGGATAGTGAGAATCCGGAGGGACGTGGGGCCATATTTGAAGTTTAAACCAAAAATAAACCATTACCATGAGCTAATAATAGTAATAACAGCTAACGTTAGTACTCAGCCACCTCCTAGCTAACAGTGATTGTTAGTAATTGTAGGCTGCGTGATACCATACGAACGCTGTAAATTAAATCTTGTGTTGATAATTCAAAATTAATATATTTGATTACCATTAGCTCCTTGAGACAACAGCTAACATTAGCATTCAAACACCTCCTCGCTAACAGAACCGTTTGATAGTAGGCTGCATAATACAATAGGAAAGGAGTAAATGAATTCTTCCACTGATATTTCAGAATTATTTTACGCTTTTCCTATTGTATCATGTAGCCTAATATCCAACAGCAGCGTTAGCTAGGAGGTGGTTAGATGATGCTAACATTAGCTGTTGTCTCACGGTAGCTGATGGGTTATCAAATATGTCGTTTTAGCTTGAAATATGGCCCAGTGTCCCTCCAGATTTTTACTATCCATTGTCTTATCAGTTGATAATCAATCAGGAAGCGATGAGATGTCAACATTTGTCAGATTTAGTACATTTAGATGACTCAGCAGCACAACAGTATTTGAGTGTGACATCAAAAGAAAACGGCCACTATGTAAATATTGCGAATTACTGTGTTCACACTGATACAAGCAGAAAATGAATTAGAAAATGGATTAGTGAGTGTGTAAAATTGTCTCCTAACTCCCCATACGCAGCCACGTATTCTGCAAACAGGGCTGCTGTTTTATGACAGCCATTAACCAGACGAGGCAGCAGGGGACAGAGGGGCCTGTGTGACAGCGGGGATCTGAGAGATGGGGATCTCTGGCTGGGAGAGACATGACTTCAAAGCAGCCAGGATCAATGATGCTGTTTGCCTATTGATCCCCTCTACCCCTCGAGAGAGGAGGATTCATCAATAGGGCTCAGCTATAGGCTGGAGAGGGATTAGGCACTCAGCTCTAATCTAAGTCCTTTTACTAAATTTGGGCTAAATCCCCTTTGTAATGAGATGTATAGTATTCATTTAGGTGTTAGAAGACATTCCTGCATGGCCTTCGTGTAAAGAGTAGAGTTGTTTTTCCAAAGAGGAAATAAAACAAAGGATTACGGTTAGTCTGCCTGATTGAATAATGAGTTTAGGTAAGTGAATCAAAAGCAGAATAAAAAAGCTGAATCTAATCTGTATTATTGAAAAAAAGAGAGCCTGAAAAACATGAAAGGAGATGGACTGTGATCTCCTGGGAGGGACAGCACTGCTACAAATTGTCTGTTTATCCACCCTTCAGATTGCAGGACTTGACAACAGCCAAACAGAGACCCAAGTGGAATATAGAGGGTGTGCAAGTGATGTCTGCTTGAATGCAACGAAAACACAAAAAACACATCTAAGATGGGAAAGAACTGTTGTGTGATTGACTGTACGAATAAGCCCCTTTTACACTGGACAAAAAAAACACAAACACCCACTAACATTTGGCTTTTGTCTTCAATGGGAAAGGGTACAATCAGAATTCACTCCCAGGTCAAATGACTCTGCGGTCATGGGTATTTAACGGTTCTAGCTCCAACTGGCAGTGATAGAAACGTGACACCCAGATGAACCCGCTATTTTTGGGCCCTTTACAGAGGAGGCAATGAACGCTTGTCGCCTGCGTTGGAACCTCTGCAACTCGCCCCCTTTTCCATAAACATTTTCTGGCTTGGCTTGACTTTGTTTGACTCCCCAACACAGCGGACTTTGTACTCGATTTAAAGTGTGTATTAACTGATATGCGCCCGTCTTGTGACCGTCGAGCATCTGTAAAACTAAACATCCTATGAATCCTTCACAATAAAAGCACCCCTGTTATTTTGCTATCTACATGCTTTTATTATGAAGCAGCTAAATCAGGAAATGTTGCTGTTTTCATCAGCAGTAACTTAACAAGACTCCTATCGAGCTGAAAGTGAACATGAAACTGTAAAATAAATGCAGACAGGGACATAAGAAAGAAACCAAAGACAAACCACAGAGATTCAGTTCGATGCTACAAAAGTGCTGACAGCTGAACACATCTTTTTGCCGCTAAAACTTTGTCAAAACAGCAAGACTATAAAACACAAAACTGCACAGAGCACTTTAAAATGACAAAAACAATGAAAAATCTTGTGTTCTTTTCAGTAAATGTGACAAAATAAAAATACAATTAACTAGGTAATAATAAAACACTGAATTGGTTCATTGAGACGTACATGTATGACGTTTGCGTAGGGGACTGCTATGATTGGTGCAAAATGCAGAGAGCTGTGATGATTGGTCAAATTTGCAGAAACGTTGTGGTGATTGGACAAAACTGCAAGATGGTGCAGAATTCACAGGGATTGGTTGAATTTGCGTTAATTGTCAGGATTGCAACACTGCAGCTAATCTAAATGAATCTAAAGCAGAACAAAAATATTTAAAATTGATCTATACTACATGATAGTAAAGCATTGTCCCATCAATTTAGATGTTGTAAAGTGCTATATAAATAAACTTTGATTGATTGATTGATTGATTGATAAAAAGAGAGCCTGAAAAATGTGGCAAAAAGATGGACTGATCCTCAGGGGGGACAACACTGCTATGATTCATCTCCACCCTTCAGAGTTCAGGACTTAAGTGGCAATATACAACATTCAAGCCAAGATTGATCAAGACAGGCAGCTCAAAACGTCTGAAGGAAAAAAAAAAAAATCTCTCCCTACAATTGGTAATATCCCTCCACCACCTCTCCTCCCCAGACATGTTTAAGCAGCAGACTCTTTGTGTTGCTTCAATTCCATTTCTGAGGTGAACAAAGAGGGCACTGCATCTCTCGGCGATGGGCCGGACACCCGAGCCATTAAAAGGTCACAGCCTCACATGTGAGGTTACCCTGCATACTATTTTATTCCCAGCCCCGAGCATAAAAATCCTTCACCTCTCTCTGACTCCTCCTGAGGTATAAAAATGGATAATAGCTAATTGCTGCCCCCTTTTCACACAGATATCTTTTCCGGCATTCTAGCTCAACCGTACGTCGATTATGTAACAGAGGTTGAAAGAGACGCCTGGCAAGGAAGCTCTGACATACAAGCCACTTTTGTTATATGTGGTAAGGCTTTATTGTGCAATCGATTCTTTTTTTCTCACTAGGAAGCACTTCCAGTTGGCACTCCATCTGTTCGCCAGTGGGTTTCAGTAAGCAAAGCTTCCTCTGGAAATGACTGAACTGTACTGGCCTCGGAGATGGTGCATATGTTAAAGATTACAATGGAAATGGCAGCTGCCGCTACGCTGTGGGCAGCAGCAGCATCAGCGAGTGTTCTAGATGTCCATAATCTGAGAATCCAAGTACGCTGGCATGCAAATTGCAGTGAAAAAAATGTAGAATTCATGGGAAAACTTCAGTGATTGATTAGAAAACAATCATCCAGACCCTGAACCCGTCTTGAGAAATAAACAAACATCAATCTGAGGCTCATAATCACAGTTCTATTAGTCATCTGTCAGTGGTGTATCGGGAGGAGGAGACCACAGAGGGATAGTATGTGGCTCTGGTGTTAGTGGCTAAGGGGACTCTTAATAGCAGCTATCAGGGCTGGGCTGGATGGCAGCCTGCTGCCTCTGTCTCTCCTATTGATCAGACTTGGGCTCTGTGATTGCCAGGAATTATTAGCAATGCTGGCCTCCCACTGAATAAGGATGGAAAACACCCCCCGTCTCTGGTGTAGAGGACAAAAGAGGAGAATCACTGGGACAGAAAGGCAGATAACAAAGAAAACAGACTACTGTAAATGCAGCGCACATAATATATGGCAGTGATGGTGTTCAGTTTGCATTCTGCGTGAACAGCAGGGCTGCGTGACTGAGATTCTTATTTTTCAGTTTCTTTTCAATCAGAAAACTGTGATTGAGGTATAAATTTATGAAACTAAATCAACAAAACTGCCTGCACTCAAGCAAAGACACAAAGACAAACATTAAAAGACCAGTGTGTAGGGATGGGTGTCGAGAACGGGTATTAAACACTTTGAAACAAAAAACAAAGTTGAGACAACTCAGAATTTCAAGGCAGCTGCCTTCACTTGATTTTTGAGCTGTGAATCAAACTCAAACTCTTAATTTTTTTAATAAACTAAACAAGTTTTGCCGGTCTATGGTCTCTTGTATTTTATTTAATTATTGTATTTCAAAAATTGCTCACAGTGAGCTGTGAACTGAATTTGTCATTATTTGGGTGCTTGAAAATTAAATGGTTGCAATTGTATTAAATTATTAACCACTATTCATGTTCATTTTAATGAGTTTACTCAACAATTTTTGAAATACATTCTTTTCTTTTCTTTTCTTCTTTTTTTGGGGGCGCAATGAACAATAAACAGCTGACAGGGCAAAATGTTCAAAACTGGGGGTTCACTTTACTAAATTTAATGAAAATGCAGCTAAATGCAGTGACTCAGGAAACAATTTAACTCGCTAATTCTGCAAAAAACTAACAATAAAATAATTCTTTTTACTTCTTTGCACCAAATTATAGCTAGCAGTCTTGTGGAGAACCTACGGTGGCCAAGGAACTTGCGCAAAATGCGAAACACCATACTGTATCTAGAGCCAGAGTTTGGTTTTTCTGTTCTGGGTTAGTATAACAACATGGCGCCGCAACGTGGCAGCCTCCATGGAAGAGGACCTGCACCTTCTGTAGATATAAGTCTCATTCTAAGGTAATGAAAACACAAAAATTCTTATGTTCAGGTGATAATACACTAATGAAAACATATTAGGGCTCAACAGTGAGGACTGCCTGCTTGACTGGGGCAAGTAAAATGCCATGTCGGGCTAGTAAATCTTGTAACCCACTTGCCCCGGCACGTGATCAATGATTAAAGTAATTTTTCATGCAGAAATGGCAGAAAATGCAGTTTTCAGACCCTACCATATGGAGATTTTCTGCTTTTCTATCTATCTGCTGTGGGACTAATACAGATTTATCTTCTCTTCTATCTCACTTTATCTTATCTTATCTCACCTTGACATGTTTCTCTATTTTCTTCTAATTTTATAGACGCTGCAGTTCTAGATTAAACATGACAATTAACTTTAGTCTTTATTGTTATTTGATAACCACTAATGAATAAAACAATTTGCACAGGGGCAAGAAAAATTGACTTCGGGCAAGTAGATTTCTATCTGTGCGGGTGAAAAAAGCACATTAATGTTGAACTCTACATTTTCTTAAATTTCTGCCATTAGATCCCTGTCAATCTTACACACTGAATGTTAAACACATACATAAAAACAAAAGCACATTCAGAAAGAGACTCGACTGCAAGCGTGAAATGGTTTCCTCAAGTCACTGGGGTAGAGAGCACAACAAGCTCTCAAGGCTTTGTGTGCAGCAGCTGTGCAAAGGTGATAGTTAATGCATTTAGCACACAGAGATAATTAAGTAAATACAAACAGCGGCAGAGTGACACAGTACGTACTTACATTTGACAAATGGATACACAAAGTGATAAACCCACCAAATCCCCCCAGAGATTTACCAGTTGACATTCAATGAAAAGAGGCACTAAATATAGCCAAACCTCATTACATTGTCCAGTCTTTTAATATGAAACATGTTATATGCAGCATTAAACCCAGAGAAATCCAACGTCAGGCCAAAAATAACATTCAAAAACTGATGATCCCACTGTGAATGAGGTACTAATAGCGACTCCCATTTCTCCCCAGGAAATTTAGTGGTGCTCTTGAGGCCATTTTGCAGACAACCACATCTCTCTCTTCTTCCACTCTGGCTGGCAAAATGAGTCCCACATAAAATCTGTTTCAGGGCCCAGTGCCTCTTGTAGGCTTCCATTTCTTTATGGGTTTTCCAGCTGCCAGCCATTGATAACAAAAGCCATTGGCTGTTGAAGAGCACTCTTCACTGCCACAGCCAATGGCTGTCATCCATCGCGTCATCTAATTACCATAACAAAGGATGTTTATCTGCAAGATTTTCATCGCAGAACAAATACCTCTTTCTCTGTCATCCCTCTTCATCTAAAGAAGGCCTGGAGGTCCTCCCTAATTTAATATTTACATTCCAGCACCACTGTGCTTCATTTGATCTTGACAATTTTGTCAGTTTGGACAGGTGTAAGACATGCAAATGCTAATGTTGTTGTTATGGTGGTTTCACTTAAGTCACATCAAATGTTCTCCCTCTAAAGATGCTCCCCCTCTGTGGAAGATCACAAGTTATTTTTAGTGCTGCATGACAAGTATCCACAACCGTATTACATGGTTGCTCGTGTCTGAATGGTGGCCCTCAGAGTGTGTTACTCACAGAGGAGTATATGAGGGACTGCAGGGCAAAGAGTTTATTAGCTACATTCGTCAAGTTTACCAAACAGACAGTTGGTATTTAACACACTGAGGCAAAATAATTCCATTAACCGCACGTCTGTGGGGAAATGGCAATGCCAGCCCAGCCTCTCCACCACTGCAAAGATTTGACAAACATGCCAAACCATGATGGGGGAAAACACTGAATGATCATCCAGTCAACAGCTACCGTGGTTTTTCTGCTGTTTTTGGTCTCCCTGTGTGAGGTTTAACTGAATTCCCCAGTTTTTAAGGCAAAGCTGCCGAGACAGTCCTGTGCGCCAGGGCAAATCCAAGCCATCTGTGACTAAAGTGAATGGTTTTGGTCTCGACATGGGCCAGTGGACGTGGGCACGTGCGTCACATGCAGATAGATACACACCTGTGCCTTCGCAATTATGTGAAACCCTGAGAGAATGCAGAGCAGATTTATCTGGAGAACTGAATCAGTGATGACGTGCTCTGAATGAGTGGCTCAATGAGAAATGACTGCTAATGAAAATACGGCACAATAGAAGAAAAAAAAGCTTCAATCCAGAATGTTTTGATAAGAAAGATAAGTTTATAGACTGCTTAACAACAACAAAAGTAGAGCTGCAATGATTAATCGATTATTAAATTAAGCGCCAACTATCTGAATAATCGATTAATCGGTGTGAGTAATATTTTTAAAGAAAAAAAGTCAAAATTCTGATTCAAGCTTCTTGAATGCAAATATTTTTTGGTTTCTTTACTCCTTTAGGACAGTAAAGACATTTAAGGACATCATCTTGGACTTTGGGAAACACTAATCAACATTTTTCACCAGTTTCTGACATTTTAGTGATAACTATTAATCAATTAATTGAGAAAAAATAATTGACCAGTTAATTGACTATGAACATAATCATGAGTTGCAACCCTGAATGAGAGTGTGATATTAACAGGAATATTAAAGGGGACCTATTATGCTTATGTCATGCTTTCTAGTTTCATTCTGGGATTTCACTAACGTTGTTTTAGCTCCTGTCTCTTTACGACCAACCTACCTAAAAGGCCACGAGTATTGGCTGCTGGGCCTCACTGTACAAAACCACAACTTAAGTCACTAGTTTTGATAAGACTGTATTATATTTCTCAAAGAAAATGTTTTTTGCTCTTTCCTGTGATGTTCTCCGGCTGCTCTGCCCCAAGTATCAATGATTTACACTACAGATTTTCTGATTTCCAGACAGATCTACATGTTATTAGTTGCTAGCTGGCAAATTATTTCAGAGATAAAGCAGGACTGGCTATGCAAGACTACAGCACCCAGTGCTACTCAGCACCTTCTGAGCATGGAAAATGGTGATATGGGGCACTGAATGTGACCCAATTACTGTCAGTCAAACCACAAACGATACAAGAATTAGATTGGAAAAACAATAGAGGCAGTCAGAGAGTGTTTCTGGGAACTGATTACTGTACACAAGCTCATAACTTTATACCTGTAGTCATTGTTTTTGGTGAAATGGGGCCATATTTTATGGGCAAATATTTTGTGGCTTTTCCTCTGATGTCCTCTGGCTGCTCTGCCTCAACTTTCAGTGATTTACACAGTTTGCTGATGGACAATGCTTTACTTGTTGTTAGCAGTTAGCTACTTTAGCCACTAATTGCTAGTTAGCTCAGTTAGCCATACTGATGATTGCCCGGACTGGAAGCTCAAACACACGGGGAGTACAAGGCTAACTAGCAGTAGCACTTAGCTACATTAGCAACAAGTAAAGATACCCGTAAGTCACAGAGAGGTGAGCAGCACTATCTGTGAAACACCTGGAGCCTGGAGTGGATGACCATACAAAGAAATGCACGATGGGCGCCACTGTAAGCCTGTCGCATCCAGTCAATGAAAGTAGAGAAAAAAAAAAAAAAGCGTAACATTTAGGGTAGTCTGAAACCTTGGGGATTTGCTCACAGGGATTACGTTTACGTTACGTTTTTTTGTTTGTGTTTTTCCTTTTAACATAATTCTGCTTCTGCTTCCCTTCTTCAGTACAATAAAAGTACCGAAATGAAAGCATTTAATTCTGCATGTACAATTGCAAAACAAAAACAATGCAGCGGTCCTTTTATAAAATAAAATAAAACTAATAAAATTAATTAATCAGCCAATCAATTAACCATGTAATATCATGGTAGATACTGTCACAGTCTGACATTTTTTTTATAATGATATATTGTTACAATCAAAATTAACTGATACCTCCCAGACAGATTTACAAGAAAGGCTACGCAGACACACTGCTTCTGCTACACCTCAATGCCTTCCCATCTCACTACCTACCCTCCTTTAGTCATACCTCACAAGCTCCCGACTCTTTGTCTTCTCTCAACAACAAAAGAACACACACAACCCTTCATCCTTTCCACATACATGTTTTTTTAAAAAATATATATATATATTTCTCCAGGATGCTTGTTTTTCCCCACCCCCTCCATCTTTTATCACCTGTCTTTCAAAAGATATCAAGGTGGACTTTAATGTCTCTTTCACCAGGTAAACAAAGAAATCTACCACCTTATATTTCCTTCCCTCGTATATTGAAAACAGACGAACCTGTAGAAGCTGAGAGACGCACTTCAGCCGTGTGCTTCCTTTCAAATACTAATCTGAAGGTCAGCGTTGATAAGAAAAAAAACTAACATCCAGCAAAAAATCACTCCAAATACAACATTTTTGCAGTTGTAAACTGCATTGTAGTGTATGGACTTTGGTGTAAGCGATGGTGGTGCGGCGCAGCTTCCTGTCATAGATAATGTCAACACAACACAGTGGGCTTAAGAGGCTTAAGCGAACTGTCATGTCAGCTACAGGACGTCAGAACATGATACACGCACTCCAACACACATTCCTCACTGCCACACTTTGACATTCCAGGAATTTATTGTCACACGTGGGGCTTTGTCTCCTCTTTCAATCCCGATTAGGTTTTCTTTCATGACAGCTTTTGCACACAACACATCGATTTATCCTGCAGTTGTTCCCTGGGAAATAAGTGAGTGGATCACATGACATAATGTGGATCAACACTTAATCAGCAGCAGATAATCTCTAATAGGGTTAAGATAAGCGCTGCAGAGATCTTGGAGAGACATTTGATACGTTGCATACATGCAAACAGTGTCCGAGAGAGAGTGCTTTCAGCTGGAATGTCAGTGACTCTGCGAGGTCTAATTTGGGACACATGGCCTCTCAGTAGTGTGTTTGTGTTCTGCACACTGAACTAACTGACTTCCAATCCACCCGCCACGCACGTATCATGTGTGAAAGTGTGTGTGTTTACACCAAACAAGATTACTGAGAGGGGGATCACTGACAAGTGATTAAAAATCTGGATTGGCTCGGGGCAAATGTTGTGAGAAGGAGACACAGAGACACTGTTGTGTGGGGATTTCTGGTTGAGGCTTTGGGAAAGCACAAACTGATAATTAACTGTCCCAGATCTGAATTCAGCTTCTCTGGAATAACTTTGAGTTTCATTGATTAATTTATGAGACATTTTGACAGCAAAAATAATTAAATCAAACACTGAGATATGCTTAGAAAGATAAATAAGCAAACTAATAACATTTTTTTTAATTTCTGTTTCAATCAGAAATTATAATTGGATTTGCATTTAGAGCTCATGATAAATGAGGTACTTTTTGAATCGATGAAGCTGATTAAAATATGTAAATCACTTTGCATGAAGGTTAATTGTTTCCCTGAACATCTTGATATTTATGACACCTGTGCAAGAGGGTGCAGAAATCAATTGGAAAAAGGTCAATCACTAAAATGAAACGCTAATCCTCCTCGTGCTCAAACTAGAGAACTCTTGTTGTGCTGCTGAATTATGCGTATCACAATTTGGAAAACCACATTACATCCCCCATAGCTGTTATCCTGACCTTCATTAGAAAACATCTCATACGCAGGAGATTACTGGTTCAAAACAACATCAAGGTGATTGCTTTGTTTTTTCTACAAGGAATAAAAACTCATTGGATAATTGAATAATGCTTCTGCTGGAGAAAAGGTAGATCAAATGTTTCATAAAAACAATAATGTGAATGATATGATAACATTTTTTTTTCACTTTAAAAGAGTAATATTTAACAATTGTGCATCCAAAAATGAGTACAGCAGTCCTAATGATGATTTGGTGCTATAGACGGTATATTAAATAGGTTGAAATCCTATTAATATATGATCTATGGTTGAAGAAAGTTGTTTTGCCCAGCTGCCTCCTCCCCAGACTTAAGGAAGCTCAGGCAGGATGCAGGAATGCAAGACGAGTGCAACATTTTAATTAGACAATAACAAGCAAGGAGTCCTACATTTTAAGTTGATTAATTGTTCATAACTGTCAACTTTCCGTCAATGTAAAGTTGAGCCTGTTATCCTGGAAACAAAAGCTCACTACTCTGAAAATAAACACGCTGGAGTTTGAGTTCAGTGACTGCCTGCCAGACTCCATTAACACATTTCTCAGTTTAACAATTAAAAACATATGCTCCCTCTACAAGAATATTAATATTTTCTTACGACTCAAACAGACAATCATTCGGCAAGCATTTGTTTAATTGTTAATTAACGTGAAATGGGCAAATAATGATTCCAGTCCGGAATGAGCATATCAGCTTAGCATGTTTCCTTAATTTCTGATGGCACCTCATGGTCATTTTATGATGTATTACAGTAAATATAACACAGATTTCTTCTTTGAATTCTATAGGTAGGAGGTAGACTGAGATTATGAGACTCCACAATCCTTCTCGTCTGCCCTATCACCTTCTTGCAGGCATGTGACTTGGATGAAGACCAGGAATCAATGCATGCACATGGAATAACACTCATCTCATGTGGGAAAACCCTCCTAGATGCATGGTAAGCCACAAGAATTGAGTATATTGAGCTAAGTAAAGAGGCTCAAATAAAGTCCCGGAAATCCCCTTTCTTAGCATCATGTGCCACATAATCAATTCCATAGCCTTCTTGCTTTCCGTGCTCAAATATGCATTGAAGCTTTAAAACATTTATGTTTAGAGTTTTTGTCTTCATGTTGCGTGCTGTGTGGCAGACGTGAGCAGTGAGGTGGCAAGCTGAGCCTAACAGATGCGGGGCCACGCACATGTGGAGATGTGTCCACAGTGTGACCTTTTCAAACGCGCAGGACATGTGTGTTTTTCATTCCGCTCTCTCCTTGTCTGCTTTTACCTGCAGCGTGTTTTTGCCTTTTGTCTGTTTTGCACTGGAAGGTCTCTGGAGAGAACAGCAGCGGATTTCGACTGAATAAACAACTCGCTTTGCACTATGTTGGCTTTGTTCTTGGACTTTTGTTCAATCTGGGTGCATTTACCATAAGACTGACACTGTAATCAAAGTATATCTGCTCAGTTTCAGCTCAATTTATGATCTCTGACACATATTATCCATGATAGCTTTACCATTTAATTGTAATCTCCTCATTATCACACGGTCTTTGATCCACACTGAAGCTGCAGCGACATCCAACTGTGGTCACCTGCTAATGACGCCAGTCCTAGTATAGTTAAATTAACCGCGGCTAATGAAGCCTCTTCTTGATAGTGGCACAGAGAACAGAATTTAGACACAGCGTTTACATTAAAGGGATAGTTTGGACTTTTTGAGGTGGGGTTGTATGAGGTACGTATGCATAGTCAGTGTATCATCTACAGTAGACAGTCAGCAGGCGGCCAGTTTGTAGGAAGCTAAGCAATGTACTGCTGTGGACAGGATTAGCAGCAAAATGGATTTTAGTCACACAGACAAAAAAAATAGCGAATGCCATATTTTGAATATTTTTACTGCTTTACTTTGCCATCAGACAGCCTTTTCAAACAGTAAACTGCTGTTACACAAGTCAAATATTGCTGTCTCCAAGCCAACCAAACTCCATTGGCAAAATCAGTAATTTTACCTCACAGAACTGGTCGACCACTGCCTCCATCAGTTAGTTTGTCTGCTATTGTGTGACTCTGGTGAATTCAAACTAACTTTTGTAAACACAAAAGTCGCACAATAATGTGAATAAACTAACCAACTGAGGCAGCAGTAGACCAGTAAGTCCCATGTTCTGCAAGGTAACATTTTTGGCAATGGAGTTTGGTTGCTTTGGAGAAAGCAATATTTGGCTTATATAATGCTAGCTTCCATTAGGAAAAAGCTGTCTGACAGCAAAGTAAAGAAGTGAAAATATTCTAAATGCAGTGTACACTTAAACTAATATTGATTTTCTTGATAGACCTTTTTTGAAGAGGCTAAAGCATCTCTTGTTGCTGACCCCTTAGATGCTGGTACTCCTGCCGCTTCTCCAAACTGCGGCCATGACGATCGCCGTCTAATGTAAGTAATACACTGACTAGGATATGTACCTCATAAAACCTCACTTCAAGAAATCCAAACTATCCCTCTAAGACTTATGCACTGAGTTCAATCATCTGCTGTTGTGTATAAAGTAAACAGAGCTCTGCAGTAGCAGATGCCAGCTACATACTGTACAAACACACTCCCATTACCTTCGCTGGCACAGATACCCATATGCCCACTGCCGAATGGACAAATCCAATCTGACAAAAGCTTATGTCTCTGGCAAATCACTGAGACTGATCTAATGACTACCCACAATGCACTGTGAGATGGATGGATGGAGGGAGAACTGCTTTGCATAATCAAAAGGGAAGAGGTCTTACTTGGCCCACTTCTGCCTTTGTCTCGCTTGTCAGGTTGTCTGTTAAACAATTATTTCACTTTCACTTTGTGGTATGCTTTATCTCTGTGTCACTCACAGAACGAGAGGCGCCGGCTGCACACTCATTAGCTTTGTTCAGCTTTCCGGTTTGGGGCTTTAAGAGTGTTTTTTAGTGGACAGAGGTTAATCCCATGAGAGAGAGCGTTGGAGCTGCAGAAGGAGTAATTGCAGTCTTTTAAGTATTGTGAAGGGGAGCGGTGAAGCCACTTTATTGAATATAAAATGTCAATTTTTAATGTGTGTGAGCCATATTATTGTTCTATAAAGAAGATGCTCCTTAAATGTGCCAAGGGGAGTCTTTTCAGTGATGCAGGTGCTTTGCTATCGACTATCAGGTTAAGATAACATTCAGTATTGTCCTCCTTCAGGCGAAACAAGCAACAACACGACCTCTGACAGAGTAACTCTGCTCTTTCATCACTGGTGAATCATTATAAAATGATGGTAGACGGTGATATGAACACTGATAGATGCTACTGATAAACAGAAAAAAATCTGTCAGTATGGTTACACTTTATTTTACAGTGCACTATTAAGATGTAACAAGCTGCACTTTATATTTAAGTACACAAAAACAAGAAATAATGGGCTATTTATTAGACTGTACTAGATAATTTATTAAACCCTTATTAGAGTTTATCAGAGGGTAATTAGGGACACACTACAGCAGAACTGTACTGTAAACTAAAGTGTATTATTTCCCTTTATTAGACCCTTATTAGACTTCATTAGATGGTAATTAGGGGCACTTAGAACTAAAGTGTGTTTATTACCCTTGTCACTCATAGCCATAATATATTAGTTGGTTGTTATAATGTGCTCCTAATTAACTTTTAATAAAGTCTAATAAGGGTTTAATAAAGGATCTAAGTCTGTCTTTATATGTCTTTCTGTACCCTTAGTTGTATTGTGTCTAATTAGGGTATAACTACTGCCTAATGCAGAACATATTTCTAATTTTTGTCTAATTTAATACAAAGTACAGCTTGTTACATCTTATTAGTGTACTGTAAAATAAAGTGTGCCCATCAACATTCACTTTAACAAACAGATATGTGTTTATGTTAAGCTCCAAGAGGACACTGAAGTTGTCCAGTGGAGAGAATAAAGCGAAAACAATCTGTGGTGTCTAGGCGAGCAGCAGTCCATTCAGCGTGTCTGGGTATAAAGAGGAGTGGGACCATGTCCTGTGTTGAAAAATGACTCTGTGTTCAAAATGATTCCGCACTTACCACCCCACAGCCCCTCGGACCCCTCGCGGCAAAACACATCCACTTACCTGCAAGAGAGGAGAGACAAGAAAATCAATGACTGCACACTCAATTATATCACAACTTACCAAGCCAGAGCTGCCTTTGTTTCCTCTGGAGGAGACAGAACAGCAGTTCTTATCTTCACAATGTATGTAGCAGCTATAGCTTATTGAGATTTACACTGTGAGGTTTAATAAGCTGCTTCATTACAAAAACAATACAAAACAAAGAAACGGTCTTTAGAGTAAAATAAGGTATATTCACGCTGAGGATGAGTCACATCCGTTTCATCCACTCGACTTACAGCGTGTGCATTTACCAGGCACTAATAAAAAGGCTCTAGGTCTGATATACTACAAAGGACAAGCGTCTGTGAAAGGTGCATATAACCTTGAGTCTGCTCCAGTTCAATCAAGATGGCATAAAACCAGATACAAATGTCCATTTGTCAAATGCAGAACAATGACAATCCGCTGTAAAAACTGGGAACAAAAGGCAGGAAACAAAGCCAGAGTAAATGACCTCAGGAATAGTTGGATTCATCATGCTCCACATCTTGTTACCTGTCTGTCCCACAAAGAGGGGAGAGGTAATGGGCCGAGAGCCCCTGACCTGGCACCGACTGTATGCACACATCCACATATACACAACAGACGGGTCTGAGACTGGTTGTTAGTGATACTTCCACAGCAATGTGGAAACACGCTGCTGAAATCAATAGTGGATCAAATTTTTTGAAGGAATGCACTGATTTGCTCCGCCAGATTGGTACTGGTCCTAATACTGATTATTAGTATGGATCAGGTGTTGACCAGATGTGATTAATAAACATTAAATGCAGTTTCTCTGTCAATACTATAAAATTCAGTGGTTCTACAGGAATTCATGTTTACAGATGTGACTGTGATTATGTATACGCACATGTATAACATGTTTTTATTTATTTATTTTTCCCTTTAATTTCCAGAGTTAACGAGCATATGAAGAAGTGTACGGTTAAATATATGTGTGATTATATATTGGATGGAGTGAGGCTAATTGGGCCTGTGTCTGTGATACCTCTATGAACAGAACTCAAATATGATGGTCTGGTGAATGCTTACATTTGCTATGTGACCTGTATTGTGTGCATTTGTTCACATTTATACGATTGCATATTGAAATAAAGTTTGATTGCAAAAACAAAAAAGAAAAAAAAAAATCAGTGGTTCTGATATCAGTTACATTCATTCACCAGCTCACTTTTAAGGGCATGTTCAGACTGGACTAATTTCATCATCAGTTGAATTCAGCAGCACTTAATCAGCAATTAATTGATTCATGATTAATCATTAACATCAGAATTCAGACAGAATCAGATGTTGCAGCGAAACACAAGGCATCTAACTCATTTTGAAAGGGGGTAGTGTATTTAGGCTTTGGCAGTCGGAGGCCGCAGCTGATGTGGTAAAAAAAAAAAAAAAAATGCAACAGCCTGTGGCTGAAAAATTGAAGCTTTTGGAGAGACGCGACCTGATGTCATGCTGCAGTGCTGCATGCTCCACAGTCAGCCTTAAATATCTCTGAAACCAGGAACTATTCTGGCAAAGTTCACGGACTTCACGATGATACTCTCCCACTTGTGTCCCTGCTTGGTTTAGGTCAAAGCTTCGATGTCTGGGCCTGGCTTGCAGTTTATGCTGCAAAATAGCGACACTAGAATCAGTTTGTCCTCATTTGTTTCGAGAGAGAATGAGCGCACAGCTGTGGTCAAGGTAGAGACTTAATGATGAAAGGAAGCACTGGTAGCAAGAAAACTGGTGAATCATAGAAATAAAATAAAAAATCCAAGAGCAAATAAACACCCCCCACACTGCTGCACATCCCTGCCGCAAAGGGTGAAAAGGCATAACAGAAGAGAAAATACACAGGTATAAATTTGCCTGATGAATACTGTGGTACTGGGGTACAGCCCTCGCAACATGATAATAAGTTACAACAAAACATAAAATCACAAATTAAAAAATCAGTAATGTCAGACCTTTGCTAAATTTGAAGATATATGGCAAACTAAGCTTAACAGACTGCATACCAATAACTTTGGTTTTAGCTTATCTGTGACAATTCACCACAGTGCACACAACAAAGAGGAGGAGGAGCTGGAAAAAAGACAAGTGCAACTGTCATTATATCATTCTATGGGCATGGCTGAGGTTTAAGAAGTCAGACACAAGCAGAAAATGATAATCGGCAATTTATGTCAGACAACAGTGGTTATAAGCAGTGGGAATACTTGATATACTTGAGAAAAGGGGTTGTATTTTTTTTTCTATTTATTATTCCAGTTTTGCACATTAAATGTTCTTTAAATACCTATGTGTTTAAGTACTATGTGAAATATGTCCTAGTAATACAGTTAAATGTACAGTAACAGCTGCCGTACAGGTGTCATACCAGTGCTATGCCACTGCAGAACACTTCAGATTGAAATTTAAAGAAAAACAAGCATGCTGTGTTATAAACTATTATTGTTTATGCTTTCAAATATACCATTTTATAAATTTTAGGCCATACTGCCAAGCCCACAACACCCGATTGTGTCTGAATACAGCCTCAGTGCTGCAGCAGTCTCATGTCCTCAAGTTATCTGATGAAAAAGATTGGTACATGGTTTTGGAATCAGGAGAGAAACGTAGGATCGGTGCAGTCCTAGTTTCTAGTGTATTTTTCCCTTTACTGTAATCACAAGTCGCAGTGGACAGATAAGATAGAATGACAAGCTCCAACAGTCCCATGCTATCAGCTTTACGATGTATAACACGCTACTTGATGTTACACCATCTCATAACACTGGGATATAAAATGCGTTGGCTCATGGGAGAATTCAACACTGACAATTGCAGGACGTCGGCAATCCCAGTGATAACTCACACATAAAACACAAGTCACAGCCATGGGAAAACAGCAACTATTGTCTGCTGATGTATGGTTAATGGGCACATAAGGCCAACAATAGGGTGAGAAGTTAAACAAATATCAAAGAGAACGGGCAAATTTCCTTTGCCTTCTGTTGGATTTTTCTGTTTTCCACACAGTGATGTGGCGTCAGCAAAAAAAAAGAAGCCCTGTTATGGAGGGAAGCATCATTCCATTATAGTACTTCTAAAGCAACTTTGACATTAACAGCCATTAGTGGGCTAATAAACCACATGGTCTCTGGAGCTTAGCATTCTATTAAACTAAACAGTAGTCAGGGATGCTCGGTGAGCATGTCAAATATACATTAACACTGAGACTAACACATACTGGTGTGAGAGTAAACAATGATAATTATTTCAGTTTGTGTTCTGTGTGTGTGTGTGTGTGTGTGTGTGTGTGTGTGTGTGTGTGTGTGGTGTGTCAGTGCCCAGCAGGGAGAAGTGTTGAGCCTCAAAGCCCAGCATGAGGCCTTTGGTGAGTGACTTATCTCTGCATAGCTGATCAATAATTAACCATGGGACACGCTCTAATGAGGACGATAATACTCTGTTAGTAAGATAACACCTCAGTAAGAGGTACTGGACCACTTCTCTTCATTTAGATCCACTCATCACCCTATTAGTATTTGTCACTTGGTCTTGATTAACATACTTGCTCGCTGCCTGGGGAGTTTACCAACTGTTGTTCCGTCTCTGCCGTTACTCTGCTTAGCAAAAACCCTGGATTCCCTAGTAAAATCTAGAGTGACTGTTTCTAGAGTCAAAAACATATAACAGCAGCAACAACAACAGCTGCAATAAGAGCACTTAACAATATTACTGCAGCCTTGGACAATCATCTAGACTGTGCTGCAGTTTTCATAGACCTCTCTAAAGCATTTGATTCAGCTGCTCATTGTATTTTATTGGACAGTAGAACAGTCTATTAAATCTTAGTAGTCTCCAATGGTTTCCAAGTTTAGTCCCCTTAGTGTTAATACAGGTGTACCACAAGGGTCCACTCTTGGTCCTCTTTTATTTACTATTTACATGAACAATATTATCTCTGCTACCCTAAATTGTACATACATTTTTATGCATTTGACACTATTTTATATTTCACTGGCTTCCTCTCTTAACCTGGCTAAAGATACTCTTGATAAATTTCAGATCTCTGTCATCAAACAGAAGCTTGTTTTAAATTATAAACACTAAATTTATGTTATTCTCTGAGTCACCAAAGAGTATCCAGTCTACTGCCCATATCAAAAGTCCTCCAGGTTCTAAAATTGATACTGTTGAATTGGGGGTGGAAGGTATAAACGGTATAGAAAGTACACCAGTTATGAATTTGGCCAAAGGTACAGTGGTCGAGCCCTCAAAAGGCAACTTGACAATAAGTTACAACAAAATCTTAAAAACTCAGAGAAAAGAACATCAGAGCTTTGCCAGATTTGAAGATATATGGCAAATTAAGCTAAACAGACAGCTTTGGTTTTAGCTTGTTTGCAACAATTCACTACAATGCACACAACAAAGAAGAGGAGGAGTTGGAAAAAAGACCAGTACTACTGCTACTATATGGATATGGTTCAGGTTTGAAAAGTCAGATGTGAGAATAAAATCTGTATATCATGTCAGACAACAGTGGTTATAAGTGGTGGTACAACTTGATACATGTGAGAAAAGGTTGTATACATGAAATGATTCATAAAATACCTCTGTACTATGTGAAATATGTCCTGGGAGTGCAGTTATCATACCAATGCTTTAACTCTTCAGGAGAATTTGTATTGAAATTTACAGAAAAATGAATATACGGTGACATATACCATTACCATGCTTTAAATTATACCATGACGCAAATTTAGGGCCACACCACCCAGCCCTATGCTGAATATTATAAATACTTCAGACTTTGGCTGGGTACCAGACTCACTTTTAAGGCCTATGTGGAACACCTATCAAGCAAACTGAAGGTCAGATTGGATTGAAGTCTCTGCTAGATGAAAGACTATTGTACAATCTCGAATTCTTATGGTGATATTGTTTATAGGCATGCTCCCCCGCCCCAGTACACTGAGGTTCATCACAGGTGACACATTTCTTACTCACCACTGTGTTTTAAAAAAGGTGGGGTGGTCCGCCTTTACAGGCAGCACAGCCTGCTGTTAACTTAAAAAGCTCTACTGCAACATTAACATTAACTGAACCTCTTATTCACACTGAACTTGGCAGAAGTGGGTTCAAATACTACGCTGCACACAGACGGGATGAGCTTCAAAAAATAGGAAATTACATTCACTTATCTCATTTAAACATTTTACTGAAAGGTCATACTTCTGTACTTGGAGTGTTTAATGTGTGCCTGTAAATTTTCTGCACATCTGTCTATGTTTAAACTTGTCTGTTTATTTTTGTACATGTGTCTCTCTTGAAAAAGGATTCCGATCTTATTGAGACTACCTGTTTAAATAAAGGATTAAATAAATAAATTATTTTGCCTGTTGGTGCAGCTGAATTTTCAAATTTAAAACATTCCCTTCCCTACTTTGACACGCTGTCTATCCCACTGCTTTCACCTGTCTCACTTCTTGATGCAACCTGCTGTAACAGTGCCGGTAACCCTCCCCCTGCAGCACATCAATACATCTCCAGATGCTATATGACACGTGCGGTAAGGACCATTTCTGAGACCATCCATCAGAGGGAGGACGAGCCCTTGCCCGTCCCCGCTACTTGTCTCCTCCGCCCACTCCCACAATCTCCACATCCAGCAGACAGGGTTTAATAGGGCCCATTAATCAGTGAGCTCGTCTAGAAAAGACCAGACTGTAATTCAGCAAGGAGAGGCCAATCCTTAAGGACATCCTTGGCAATAAGAGAGCGCTACCTCAGTATGCATCAGCACATTTGAGCATGGACACGGCTGGATCAACTCAGGACATCCTCACACCCAGGACTATGAAGTTTGAAGGAGATAGATTTACTGTAATAAATCCTAAAATAAACACGATATGTCATAAGAGATTCTAACAACGATGTCCCTGTTTGAAATTTCTATTCTGGCCCTAAACTTTTGTTGTTGTTTGCCCATTTCACGTTAATTACAGTACAAATTAATGAGTGTCTATTTATAAATCATAAGAAATCATTAATAATCTTGATATGTAATTGATGTTTATCACAGTTAAACTGAGCAATATGTTAATAGAGTCTGGCAGGCAGAAGGCAGTCAGTCACTAAACTCAAAGTCCAAAGTGTGTCTTTTTGGAGCATGGACTTTTGTTTCAGCATAACTTAACATCAACAGATGACAGAGCTATACAAAGCTTATCAACTTACAGTGGAGGACTCGCCATTGCTAATTAATGTCAAATTTAGGGCAGCAACTAATGATTATTTTCATTGTTGATTCATCTGTTGATCATTGTCTCAATTAATCGATTAGTTGTTTGGTTCATAAAACAACAGAAAATGGTTGAAAATGTTGATCGGTGTTTCTTTAGACCCAAGGTGATGTCCTGAAATGTCTTGTTTCGTCCACAACCCAAAGATATTCAGTTTACTGTCATAAAGGAGTAAAGAAACCAGAAAAAGAAGCTGAGATCTGAGTATTTTCACTTGACAATTAATCCGTTATCCAAATAGTTGTTGATTAATTTAATCATCGATTAACTGTTGCAGCTCAAGTCAAATTAAAATGTTGCACTTGACTGGCACTTCTGCAGTGTTCCTGCAGCCTGCCTGAGCTTGCTCAAGTCTGGGAAGGAGGGGGTGGGGGAAAACAAGTCATTTCAAGCATAGATATTATATACGGTCTATGGCTCCAACTCACTGTTTTGACTGCTGTGCTCATTTTTGGCTGCAAAATTGCTACATATTGCTCCTTTAATGTAAAAAATTCACGCCTTTCATGTCTCCAATTAGACTTCCTAATTCAGACATTGATCATATATGTCCAGCTAAAGCAGATGATAAATGTCTGGTTGTGGTGACGTTAATGATGGCTAGCAGAAGGCTGCTACTGATAACAACCTGTCTGTGTCTTCTTCTGCCTTTCAATAGCAACTCTCTGAGGGCCCATTAGAAGAATGTAGAAAGAGAGATCACTCATTCAGAGCAACTCCTTCTATAAATATAAGGAGTAATATTTGCAGCAGGAGTGAGAATGCATCCTGAGACACACACAGCATAAGACCCTTCACACAGAAACACACACACACACACACACACACACACATACCACACACAAAACTCACACAAGCTGGAGTTCATCTTGAGTGAAAATAATCTTCCTCCGAATTGCAACGAAGCCAGGACCTCTGTTTTCTGGAGATACCTCAGGCTTTTCCAGTGCCATCTGCTACACCAATACCTTCTCATAATGGAGCTTACTGAGGGCCAGTTGGCAACGAATCTGAGTACAGCAAGACTCGAGAGATGACTGGCAAGAGGAAAACGCAGAAACACGGCCAAGATTTCGGCTAACATAAAATCTGTTCCCTTGAAAGATAAAGAGTCTCTTTTTAAGGAAAATCTAACTTCGACATTCTTCCCTATCTGTGCAGGTGCACTGGGTCATTTTCCAAAGATTTATCCTGCTAGACAGCGTGCTATTTCCAGTTTGTAACGTCTGCCAATGGTCATATTTTGCCTGTGAAAACCAGTACAGCTAGATTCCATAGACTTCCCCTTCCACACAAGCCTCAGGCAGCACACACAAAGGCCCCAACGCTAGAAAACCTGATTTTATTTCTATATTTCATTTTACAGTGTCTCTCTCCATGCTCCCTCGCATAAATGCTCACTTAAATGAAGTCATGGCCATGAATCAGGAGAAAAATAGAATTTAGAGACATCGCTTTCAACCATTAGTGGAGTGCCTCGGTCCAATCCACATGTGCGTCTGTATCATACATAAACAACAACAACAATGGAGCACATCTGTCAGGCAGTTCAGTCCCCAGAGGAGATGCTTATAAAGACAGCCGGTTAGGCCATCAATAATTAAAACAGATGTAATTCCCATTAGCCATGGGAGTAGGCACATAAATAGTTAATGTGCTCCTTGCGTCCCCTTCCCCCCTCTCTTCTCCTCACATCTCCTCTCATTCCCTCTCTCCTCATGCCTCCTCTCCTCCTCTCATCTTTCATCTCTATTCTTCTCCTCTCCTCCTCGTGGTTTCTCCTCTCCCGAGCATCCCCCTCCTCCTCCCACCTCCAGAGATCAGCGCGGCGGCAGCGGGCTCCGACACAGACATACACACCATCATACTGATTATAATGGTCCCACTGGGGAGGTTGGATGGGATGAGGAAGGAGAGAGGGGGCAATGAGGGGGACCTGGAGGGAAGGGAGGCCACATTTTACGACCCGGCGTCACGGGACTGGTTAGCTGGAGAGTGGAGGCACTTGTGTCTGCTTACACTTCATCCTGACAATGATGAAAAACGGCAGCTCTCCCGTTAACTTAACAGAAAAAAGTTGGGCATTGTTTGGATACTGATGATTCTGTTTCTGATTCTGATTCTCCTTATCAGTTCCACTTCTTTGAGTGTCCTCTTGCATTTTTCACAGCTCAGTTGTGAGGACCTTTAATTATCATGGATAAATGTTACCAGCGGAAACACTGAGCTAAGCTAATGTTAGCTAGATAACCTTAACAACTGGTCTCTTTTCTAGTTTCTTGACTACTTAAGGGTTTACTTAGGTTACATTAGGGTAACCACAGAGAGTGTCCGCCGTGTATTTTGTAGCGTAGTAGAGCCTACTACCACTAAGCCTGCTAAATTAAGGTGACTGGTATAGGACTCACACAATTAAATAATTAATATTATCAGAAGGTAGTGTGTGTTCTCTTCAGTACCAAACAGGATTCAGAATCCAGGGTAGTTACTTTGGTAATTTAAAAAATATTTAAATACCGTCACACACACGGTAGACGGTGAATTAATAGTGAGTTGGCGTTTATTTTAGTGTGTATTTGATCCACCAACCTGCACCTATTTTAGTGAGAAATCTCGTTTTAAACAGTTGCCTTTCATTCCCACTGAAATAGTGCAGCTTAGCCTTAATGCAAACTGGTAATATGTATAAAATTTTTAAACGTTTTGCCACCAAAAAAAAAAAAAAAAAAAAAAAAAAAGCCAAACCCCGTTGCTTGGCACCAAATTTGCACCCCAATAGCCAAAGTAAGTGCCCATGGCTATTCACCTGTCAGGAACGTAATAAGACTTTAATAAGACAAATGCACTGGGAGACGGGAGGTCTTGCATGCATTCAACTCACATGTCTGCAGACAGCCAGGCTGACATACAGTAGGTGTTTGCAGTACATGGTGTTTAATTTGAAACTAGTGCAAGTGAAATTTATATCAATGAACAATGCGTAATGATTCCTTCGATTTCGTAATTTTGAGATCAGTTTGCATTTGGAATCAGTTCTCAATGCCCAACCCTAGAAAAAAGCTAGATGAAGATTTTGTCGGTAAAGCTCCTACAGTTAACTTTAATTTTGTGTTAATTTTCAGCACCCCTGAGGACAAAGTGGTACTGTTTCCACCACCATAACCACAAAATAAACATCAAATATAAGATTATGTAAATAAAAATATCCTCCTGCTTCATTTGAACTGGCTAACATACTAGTCACTGTAACTTTGTCTGGGAAAATGTAAACACAGACTTGTTTCATCTGACTTCATGGAGAATCTGAGCCAGTGGCAGGTATTAAAAATAACTGTCTCTGATGGTCTTGTTTGTTTATGTTGGTCATACAGAGGCATCAGTATTAAATCGAGACTGTTTCATAACCAGTTAAAAACTCCATGTAGTAGCTTATAGCTAGCTAGAATAGCTAGTATTTAACTACTGTATTAAGTCTAAAGGTCAGATGGGGAGAAAGTCCTTAGCTACTGTGAAGAAACAAGAGAAGAGCGAGAAAAACCATGATGAGTGGTTTAAATAGAGGAGTTTCTGTACTTCTGCCTGATGAATAACATGGACAGGATGTAGAGTGGGAGGCTGGAATTGAAACAGCCGTCTACTGATGTCGCCCCATCAGTCACCAGACGCCCCTCATTAATCCAGACTCTCCCGCGTCATCCAGCCCCTTCCATCCATCCATCCTCCCTGCTGCTGGCGCGTCTCCCCCTGTTGAAAGAGCCGCCCATGAAACTACAGCGCTATACGAGAGCCAACGGAACAGCCACTGTCCATCTATCTCCTTGGTGACACGGGGCCTAATGCGCTGGTTCAACACCAGCCGCACAGACGGGCCTCGGGCTACGACGACTAAAGAGGAGGCCAAAGAGAGCACAACAAAGTCTCAGAAGACAAAAAAATGAGATTTTCGCCACTGGCAACACGCACAAATTGCTCCGACAGCTATTACAAATCTCATCAAAGGCACTTTATCTTCCAGCAAGATCAGAAGTGACTCTAAAGAGCCAGGCTGTCATCAGTTAGCAATTCCTTATATGGTCATTCATACCTCTGTATGCAACAGTCCTATTCACAGAATGGGAGTTAAGTCAAGACTTCTTGACATGCACTTCACTGTTGACATGCTACATGCTGTTAAAGCTGTGTGCAGGCACTACTATGTCTAAGTGAAAAACTCCAGATTTAATTTGTCTGACCTACATAGCCAGCAGCAGGAGCGCGGCAATCCACGCCGTTAATCAACCCTAACATCACAGGGTTCCACGGCATCTGTCTGCAGCGAGGTCCCCTGAATTATAATCTGCTCTCCGGTTGCTTTCGTGTGATGTTTGCATATTAAAAGTGCTGCACGGATAATCAAAAACCACCCGTTGCGTTTGGGTCTAAGGCTATCAAAACGTATAGGGCAGCAGAAAAGAGATAAATGTTCAGTTACGCGGGGAGCAAAGCAGAGTGCTGCAGGGTTGAGCTGTGGTTAAGTTTGACCACGAACAAATAGAGACAAGGCATGCTATCAGCTACTGATGGATAAAGCTACTGCATAGTACATGAGAGAGCCAGACAGACCAGTTAAAAGTTTGCATTATTTAATGTGGGGATGTATGAGGTACTTATCCATATCAGTGTATTAGCCATAGTAATGTGAGGAGGAGAAGCAGAGAGGAGCACCAGCACGGAAGCAAAGTAATGAACTGCTGTCGATAGGGTCAGCAACAAAAGGTATTTTAACCACTTAAAAAAGGTCCATATAAAAATATGTATTTGTTTAAGGGTATACACTACATTTAGAATACTTTCAGTGCTTTACTTTTCCATCAGACAGCCTTTTCTGACAGGAAACCGCCGTTATGAGCTACTCTCTCCAAACCAACCAAACTCCATGGGTGAAATAAATCATTTCACCCCACAAAACACAGGAAGTGCTGGTCTACCGCTGCCTCGATCTGTTAGTTTGTTTGTGTTATTGTGTGACTGGTGTTTTGAAAGGACAGTTCAGATTCACCAAAGTTACACAATAATACACACAATCTAACAGATTGAGGCAACAGTAAACCAGCAACTCCAGTGTTCTGCGAGGTAAAATTACTGATTTTGCCAATGGAGTCTGGTTGAGGAAGAGAGAATGATATTTGGCTTATACAACAGCAGTTTCCTGCTGGAAAAGGCTGTCTGATGGCAAGGTAAAGTGGTGAAAATATTGAAAACACTACACTGTAAAACCAAACGCTCAAATTAATTCATTGTAGTAAGTAGTGAAAACTTAAAATTTTAGTTCTACTAGCTTGAAAATGTTGAGAGCCATTAAAATTTTCTTTCTTTCAGGTTTATTAAACTCATAATTTTTGATTAATATCAGCTTTGCCGAACATGAAACATGGGTTTTTATACTTAAAAGTATTCAGTTCTGTTAGCTTGTTGCAATGAGAGGGAGTGAATGAAAATTCTAAATTGAATTCTTAATTTTGACACTAATTTATCATTATCATTATCATAAATATCTAATTGGCAATTAATGCCATTGTTGTAGAGCTATTTCTTATGATGAAGCCCGTAAAGAGTGCTTTTGCTGCTACATGAGATCAAATGCTTGCATGATGAATAATTTTAATTTAACTGTAATCGAAGAATAACACTAACTCCAACTATTTAAGCTCTGATAACCTCCAACTTGTGGCTAAAATATGTTTTGCTGCTGACCCTGTCCACAGCAGTACATTGCTTAGCTTCCTACACCGGTGCTCCAAGCTGATCACCATCTATTGATACGTTCCTCACAGCACCCAGCTTCAAATAATCTGAACTAGACCTTTAAGCTCAAGAGGAACACAGAAAGATGATTATACAGGCTTATGAAAGAACAAAAAGCAAAAAATAGCAACTGTTTTCCACCTAAAGAGAAGCACTGAGACTGCAGACAATCATCACCTACACATGCTCAACTCCTCTCAGTCTTTGTGGATGTGTCTATCATCAGTCCCATATGAGTAAGTGGGTGTATTGTCTGATAAGGATTAACACTCCCTCGTGAATCCAGAAGTTGCATTTCAGCCAGCAAGTCTAACTCAGAATAACACGAGATAGGACAGACTCATTCATCGCTTTTGGGAATCATGACACAGTGAACGCATGAAACACAAGTAGAGGGAATTTTCCATTCCTCGCCTTGAATCCTCTGACAGGATTTTCCACTGTTACTGTAAGTGTGCAACCTGAAACATCTCCAAGGCCGACTTGTATACGGCACCGCCGCTCTTCCGCTTTTGCCACCAGAAGTCGTATTCCACACTCTCTCTGGGGCCAAAATTTCCTCCCGCTGCGCTGGAGGGGAGCTGGCAACTCTCTAAACAACACAGAAAGTCATTCATCATCTCTCAAAGGAGCGAGCACTACATCAATCTGTCTGTCAGCAGCCCTCCAGACCAATACGCCTCTGCCTGCCTCTGTACATTCCACGCCAGATCTCAGCACTCCACGGACTCAACTCTCGCTGTACGGCTCCGCTCATTATATCGCCAAGGAGCTTTGAAATATAAGCGCGGCAATAACTAGCATTCCCCCAGTTCTAGTAAACAGTAAAAAATGAGCATGCGTTGGTTTCACATCCAGACACTAGTTGGCTTCCTGACAGAGTTCTTGTATTCGTCTTGGGAGCTCGTAATCATACGTTTCTTAATTTGAAAAACTGCAACACAGAATCTGCTGTGTTGAAACTTTTTTTTATTCAATTAAGCACCGACAGGGATGGAGTTTAATTTTACAATACTCAGATGTTCAATAAGATTGAATTAGAAATTACGCCAAGATAAATAGACAGTAAAAATTAGTTCAAAGCGAAAAGCAGCAGCATATAAGCCACAGTAAAATTGCTGATCTGATTTTCTTCTTGTATTATATTCCCTGCAGGACAGTTCATGTAGGGGCTATAGATTAGACATTCAGTGAACCAGGAGAACCAGCGCAGAGAGTGAGGGGGTCTTGGGATTGGCTGTCCCAGGTGGGGAAAGAGCATCAACACCACCCTGAGTATGAGCAATTTGCAAACGCAGCATCCTACTCTGATTGAGTCTAATGAGGTTTGTATCCCCTCTCAAACCCCCACATATTGTGCATACACACAAACACAACCTTTGGTTTCTGTGAGGAGGTATGGACGGCTGGTTAGGAGGGAGAGGAAAGCACACTGACACGTTAGCTGTCAAAAAAGCTTCAAGTTCAACACAGCACTCCTCTCTATTTGACAGACGCTGACAGTGAAAGACAGCTATTCTGAGCAGAACGTCGTGATGGATAACCATTCTATAAAAAGCTAAAGTCAAAGACGGCAAAATCAGGTCCAAATCAGAAAAGTCACATCTCCCTGTGCATGATATTTCACTATAATATGATGTGGATTTTAGCTTGACTTGACAGACAGTACTTTACTTGACAGTAAGGATCCAAGAAAAAAAATTTAATATGATCAGATCAAAGTTACACCAACTGATTAGAGAGACAGATTAGAATTTTGAGTGTTAAAGGTCCTTTTTCTTTTCCGCTGAGTCCGCCATGTTGCGCTGCCATGTTTCTACAAAGCAAACTGAAACTGTACACAAAGAGGTCTGTGGATTATCTTGAGTAACCTGGCCATGATTTCTGGATTTTTGGGGGGTTTGAACACCAGAAGCCGATGGCCATCCAGTCCCATTATAATGGAGAGAAGGCAGACATCTCTATGGCCGATATCTCCAAAAGTCTGCAACTCATACCAGAACTATCTCGATGAATAAACAGGACTTTGGGGTGAACTGTCCCTTTAATAAATAATGGAGGATCTCTAAAAAGGATCAAACCAGTAGGGTGCACTGTGGAAGTACCACTGGAGACATTGCTGTGATGTGAAACCCTGGTGTAACAAGAAGTGATTTATGTATTTCAACTAAATTTTTAACACTAATGATTCAGGATTGGTCTACACAAACACTAAAACAATACAAAACACCATGGTAAACATCAGTAAAGAAGTCAGGAAGTATTCACAGCTCCTTGCAGAGCCGAGAGGGCGGTGAATCTCACTTTGGCGCTGTAGCTGCATGCCGACAATCAGATCAATGGCAGCTCTGCATTCAAATGGCAGAATTAAGGAACGGGCGGCTGCAGACCTTCGCTCGCCTCCCCATCTTTCACTTTCTCATTCCCTCACTTCAACCATCTGACAGAGTGCCACTGACAGGCGCAGCCCTCCGGCGACAGATGATTTGTGCAGCGACTTGATTCAGGCCTCTGCTCCTTCTTTAAAAGCCGCTGTCAGAGCGATGAGAGTTTTATGTTTTGAGGCGACGATAAGCCACAGGTTTTATCACATGAGGGCACTCTGAGCAGGGAGGAGGCATGAATAAGAACTTTTATAGATATTAGCTGTAATGACTCCCTCCCCTACGTGCTGATTAACACACAAATGGTGGCAGACACGTGTACAAGTGCAGGTGCTTGCAAAAGTGAGTGAGTATTCTCGATGCTGAGTCTCCTACACCACCCACATCCTTGCTCAGCACCCTCCCTGCTACCACACATTCCTGTCAAAAGTCCTTTTATTTTTCCATGATTAGCCACGTTAATAGGCCATTAAAATGCTGCACCATCAAAGTGAGAGTTTTATTCCCTACCCAGTCTGGCCTTTCACTCTGTAGGAAAAGAATGTATCAGGGTGGGATATAACAGGGGGCTAATCCAATGGGATACTCCCAACAATAAAAATACCTCACTGGCAGTGCCTGGTGGAATGACCCATTTTAATTGTGCGTACACTAATCTATCCCACAGCAAAAAGTGCTGCGCTTCTATCCAACACTCTTCCTCTGTGGCTCAGTGGTGCATTGTGTGGGTGTGTGTGAGGTCTGAAGGATCAGCAATATTGTTTTTGTGGGACTCGGAAGGGCTTACAGAGACGTTCGAGCCCTTAGGCCTGCACTAAATTTAATCCTGTATCAGGAACTGTGCAATGGGCGATCACGGGTGGGTTTGATCATTTAAATCTGCGATCATTATGTTAGACTTTGAGAACGCACACTCGGATTTGTAACACAAACTGCGCTTAGAAGAATGAAACAAAGTTGGACTTGAAAACATTCTCAGTTACAAGCTGATGGGTCATGTTATCGTTGGCTAATCTCTGAAGCCGGCTGGCCGAGGTCGACTGAAAGGGAGAGGCATATTTTCTGATTCAGCAGCCCAGCTCTGCAGATGGAGACCTGGGTCAAGGCAGGACAGCTATTAGTCTATCAAGCTTCCTATAAACATACTGAAAGGCAATAAAGCAACAGCATTTCTGGGCAGTAAATGCATTAATAACTGACTCCTAACAGACTCCTCTATCCAGGTTTGAAATACAGTCCCTCTATAAAATGTCAGCAACTGTTGTTTCCGAGAAACAGACTGGCCAGGGGAATCCACGGGACATGTCTGACCTGGGACTTATTTTGCCTGTAGCCTATTTGCCTGTAGCCTGAGACATGTACAGTTTTTTGTCTGTTTTTATGATCGCAAGTCTGCACAGATACTTTTATTTTGAAGATTGACAGGATTCCCTATGTATGCTGTATCTGCGTCTGACTTCCTGCCCGCTCAAACTGCTCCATGCACGTTATGCAGCATCTGTCAAAAATAGATTTAGCATGCTTTTGAAGGATGTGCTGCAGCACTGCTGGTGGCATCACAAGCACTATGTAGAAAGATCGCGATCAGCTCCAGCAGACATAGCATGGACTTACCATGATGCATCCGTGCCTGGTTAAGAGGCCAAGTGAGATACTGCTGTGGACAGGGTCAGCAACAAAAGGTATTTTAGCCACTTAAAAAAAAAGACCCACCTAAAAAAAATAAATCAATGTAATTATATATATATATGTGTGCGACTTTGTTGAATTCAAACTATCCCCAAAATCGCACAATTACTCATTTTGTCTGTTGAGTTTGGTTGATTTTGAGACAGTGGTATTTGCCTTATGTAACAGTGGTTTCCTGTCAGAAAAGGCTGCCTGATGGCAAAGTAAAGCAGAGAAAATATTCCAAAAATAGCGTATATTTAAAATGATTTAGATTTTTTTAGGTAGACCTTTTTAAGTGGTTAAAATATGTTTTTTGCTGACAGCAGTACTTGCACTGCCTCTCCAAACTGGGGGTGTGCTGACTGGCATCTACTGTAGGTAATACACTGACTATAAGTACCTCATACAACCTCTCACCAATCAATCTTAACTGTCCCTTTAATGGTACCTGAATCTGAGAGAAGTACGCTTGCATTTGCCAAAAGGGTTTGCAGCTCCCTGTAAGAGATGTTTTGCAAACTCATGGTGGAAGACATCATCACTGCACGGGGCCTGAATCCTGAAGCCCTACAGCAACTGTTGTAAACCAGAGCTGCGTTAGGAGGAGACATGACCTCTGATTCAATCTGAGTCACTGTTGCTGAGCAGAATGGACTGTGTACATGAAGGCTACTGTATACTGTTTATTCCCTGAGGTGTAATACAGTAGCGAATCAGCATTTGCCCTGTTAAATAGGGTAAATAAGCCATTTGCCCTTTCTGCTCATAGAAATCTCACAGCCAATACACAACATCGCCGCAGGTTGGTACTGACATTTGGCACCTCCCATTTATCTTGTAAAAGGTCATGAATTGTAGCAGGTTCTGTAATGAGTCATGTGCAGAATGGATCAAAGTTCACACCAATACCAGAAAGGTCAGCTGACAGGGCATGTCGGCCCCCGAGGCTCTCTGTTGCCAGTCATCAATAAATTAAATGACGGAGGAGCGTTTAAGCACGCCAACTTTGTGGCTACTGCTAATCGTCCAAACGGCACGCTATCGCACAGTGCAAGTATCAGCACCTTCCTTTGTTTTCATTCCTCAGAGATACATGATCAGTGTGCTATTAGTGAGAATAATGTCACAGAGACAATATGGCATGGGTTCGTACATGCCAAAGGCAAGAGGAGGCAAGATGGTGTTCAAACGTGTAACCCAGCTCGGTGAGGACACGCGCTAGGGCTTCTTTCATACCCCTGGCATCGTGGCTTTATTCTATATTAGTTGAAATCCTTGGCATGGCCTTCACTCACTGACACGTGTTAATCATGCTTGTCATAACACACACATTTGGTGGTCAGCGTTTGCAAAGCCCACAGGGGGATTGACAGGGACTCCCAGTAAAGCTGTTGTAAGTGGAACTCATTACACAAAGCACGTGATAAGTAAGTAAAGGGATTAATAGAGCATCTCCCTTCTATTTATGATTTATAAGCAGCATTCAGTTGCCAGCTTATCAGGTATACTTAGCTAAAACTAAGGCAATCTAAAGCCCCTTTTGCACTGGACATAAAGCCCACAAACACCCACTAACATTTGGCTTTTGTCTTGAGTGGGAAAGGTTAGAATCAGTATGTTATTTCTTAAGTTTTAACAGTGGGGGATGGACCTGGTTTGTTATGTTCACCTGCCACTGGTGAACTGACCCACAAATGGCCCATTTTTGTTACAATGAGACTGAGAAAAACAAATGCACTGCTTTATCAGAAGAGAAGCAATGTGGCCTGTAATTGTTGGTAAGAAAACCCAGAAACCTGAGGAGATGTATTAAGGCTCACCACAAAGAGACTGAGGTAGTTTTAATGAAATGTTAGGTTGCTTTATTTAAAGCTAAATTAAGCCAACTAAGTAAGGCAGTGGTTGTTACAGCATGTAGGCTGTGTGGTGGATCATTAACCCTGTGTTTTTAATCAGATAATAATGAGAAAATCTCATGTGAAATAAATTTGATTAAAATGACAGAAAAATGTTAGTTTTGGCTACCCTAGATTAACTGAAATGTTCAATATAATCTGATGACTAAAATGACTAAATGTTACGCTTTTCTTGACTGAGATAAGAATGCCCATACTTTTAATAAGCTAAACTTGACTAAATTACGGAGGTGGCATGTTAATGAGGGGGATGCATTTTAAAAAAGCTGCATATATGCACTAATCTTGGTATAACAGTTGTGCAGTTCATCCAAACTGAAGGCTACAATGTTCAGTTTCAGAGAGGTGTTGATTCAACTTCACAAACATTTTGGAAGCTGCAGTTTGTGCTGTGTTGCATAATACAGAGAGGCGTTTGTTATTTTGCCTACCCTCTCTTATATAAAGTGGGTCGATAAAATAACAGAAACACCTGTCAGAGAAAAAAACTCCAGGCATCTTCAACTAAGAAAACCACGCTGGATGTACTGGAAACAGATTTGTATAGAAATCATTAATGTTTGAAAATTGACCCCAAAAATTAATAATGAGCTCATTTTGCTGGAAAAAATGCCAAAGGGGATAGTCGGAACTGACAATCTTAAATTTCAGAGTAAAGAGTAAAGAAATGGAGCAGTTAAGAAGTAAAATCAGAGGAAATCTTTGAATGGGACACATACTGTGGGCCAAATGGGACAGCTACATAGAAAATGGGTCAAATGGGCATAACATAAGATATGAACATAATGCACCTCGCCTTAACAAAAAGTACAGTAACTGTAGACACTCCGATAGCCATTAAATTGCTGTTTGATTGACAGATATTGAAAGGAGTCAACAACCAAACAGGGGGAGCACATCCTTTTATCTTTTTGGTTATCAAGCAGTTGTTTACCTAATTATTTTGATGATTTGTTTATGAATTATTCATGAAATTAATTTTGACTGTTTAATTACCTTGTACCATAGCTTCTTATTTTTTAGAATTCGTCTTTCCCTGACGGTATGAAACCAAGCTTCTGTTATTGTGTTCAGACAAAGAACTGTGAGTAATATGAACTTGAACGTGTACATGGAGTGAATGTTGTGTGGATCTGAGGGGGTGAATGGGGAGCACACAGGGGTTTGGAGGTCATCTTTTATTATTTTCAATATAGTATTTGCAACCTTAGTTAGTGTTTGTTTTTCCCCTATGGCAATAGCAGTGCATGTAGATGCAGTGGTTGGTAGCTCATTCACTCTTTGCTACTTTTCTCTTTTAATCTGTTATTATTTCTGAAACACGCATCACCTATGACATTCACTCGTGGGTATTGAAAAATGAAGCATGGGGGTTTGGATTAAAGAGCAGCAAACCCTGAGAGGATCAGCAAAGTAGCCTGCATCTTTTCAACACGCAGACAGATCAGCTGCATGCACCACTGCAGACCACCTCACACTGAGTGGAGGAGAGCAGAGACAAGAGCCATGCTACAGCCAGGACTTAAGGCTGCTCCTGGATGACTCCAGTCAGAAAAATGAAATGGGACTCAGGCTGGCCAAACATCGGTAAACCAGAGACTGTTGTGCCTGCGCCACCTGACAGTCGGATCCTACTCTGAGATGACAGAGCGCAACATACAAAACTCCAGCAGGACGAGGGAAGGTGGAGTCTGTCAAATCTTGTGTCTCCAGATGTACGAAAACATTTTTCTTGGATAGAGGCCTCAACAAATGCCACATCATCATGATTTTAAGGTTTTCATCAGTGAAAATTGTCAATGAATCATATCACAATCGCAATATGATTTTTCATAGCAGCCCTAAATCTAATTAACTCTAAGCATGTTGCAGATACAGCATCACATGTGTGTTTTTAAATCAGTTTTTGTATTTAATTGTTGGATATGTATTTGGCCAGGCTGAGTGTGTCTCTCTGCCACCTGGAGCTCATGTAAACCTCGGCAATATTTTAGGCATAAATATCAGGAACACCTGTGCAATCCAATGAAACTCAACTACCCTGCAGCAAACACTACCTTTGTAAAGCTCAGAACATTATTAGATTTTGTTGAGAATGTGTCAGGCAGGTGCTGGATCTTTTTTTAGGGCGTAGTTTGTAGTGTTGACATACTGACTGTTTTATGTTGTAAGATGAGCACCTTATTGTAAGATGATCACTGTAACATGAACATCTCATCATTTCTGACAATGACAGTCAGCTGAAATGATGCCAAAAAACTGCCAACTGCGAGTCCTTGATTAAAAATAACTGGAATCATCTTTCATACACACCTCTGCTTACACACTGAACAAATATCTTCTCCAAACAAACAAAACACACACAGAAACCAACATACACGCTGCCAACTAGTGCACCACAGTTAATAATCTCTGTGATATAGCAAGCAGAGCTCCTGATATCCTGTTTAGCTGCTGCTGGGCCGGAGCCTGTGTTGCTCTACATCCTGCGTTAAGATAAGAGATAAAGAGTCGGGGCCGGTGCCACCGCTACAGGCTGATAAGCACTGCCAGAGGCCCGGTGGTCTGCTGGCAGATCACTGTCCACACCAGACTTCAGTAACAGATAAGACCTCAGCACCTTTGTGTGAAACAGACGGGAGCGATGATAAAACAGAGTGGAGGAAAAAGCAAAGTCGTGGATTGAGTTTTGTGAAGATTGTATCACCGTCATAAATCCTGGGATGAGTCCTTGCTGCCGTCTCAGCTCTAAAATCGCTGCTGACTCATCTGCTCAATGGGTTCTTGACGTCAGCTGAGCTCAGGGTCACTGAAAAACTGCTCTTTTGACCAATCACAAAGCAGTGACAGAAATAGAAATGACAAGAAGCTTTAATGTGCTACAACCCCAAATCCAAAACAGTTGGGACCTTGTATAAACCTGAAAAAAAAACAAAAAAAAAAACAGAATGCAACAATTTGCAAAAACCCTTCAACCTGTATTCAACTGATTACAGTACAAAGACAAGATACTTCATGTTCAGACTGATTTTGTTTTTTGTAAATAAACACTCATTCTGAATTTGATGCCTGCAACATGTTTCAAAAAAGTTGGGACAGGGTCATGTTCACCACTGTGTTACATCACCTTTTCTTTGAACAACACACAGTAAACGTTTGGGAACTGAGGACACCAATACTCAAAGCGAAATTCTTTCCATTATTTCTTGATATACAACAACAGGTGCTCAACAGTCCTCTGTCATTATTTTTAGCTTACAATGCACCACACGTATTCAATGGGAGACAAGTCAGGACTTCAGGCAGGCCAGTCCAGTACCTGAAGTCTTTTACTGAAATATGTAGGGGCATCTCTGAAAAAGACATCGTCTGGATGGCAGCAGATGTTGCTCTAAAACCTGTATGTACCTTTCAGCATTAATGGGGCCTTCACAGATGTGACAGTTACCCACTAACACACCCCCATACCCCCATACCATCACAGATTCTGGACTTTGAAGATAGCTCTGACAACAATCTGGATGGTCCTTTTCCTCTTTAGCCCAGAGGACATGACATCCATTTATCCAAATACAATCTGAAATGTGGACTCGTCAGACCACAGCACACTTTTCCTTCCACTTTGTATCAGTCCATCTCAGATGAGCTCAGGCCTCTGAAAAGTTTCTGAATGTTGTTGACATATGGCCTTCTCTTTGCATGGAGTCTCAACTTGCATTTGCAGATGCAGTGAAAAACTGTGTTTACCAACAACAGTTTTCCAAGTGTTCCCAAACCCATGTAGTATCCTTTATACAATTATGTAGGCTTTTGATGCAGTTTTAATACAGTGGCTGAGAGAAAAATGTCATAGGCATTCAATTTTCTTAAACTGTTCGACGACTTCTTAACACAGCTTTTCACAAAGTGGTGAACCTCGCCCCATCCATGCTTCTGAACGACTGAGCCTTTCAAGAATGCCTCTTAATTCCCAATCATGATACTGTCATCTGTACCAAATTAACCTGTTTACCTTTTGAATGTTCCAAGCAGGTGTTTTTTTGACCATTCCACAACTTTCCCAGTATTTTGTTGCTCCTTTCTCAACTTGTTCGAAATGTGTTGCAGGCATCAAATTCAGAATGAGCGTTTATTTAAAAATATTTTCTAGTTTGAACATTAAATATCTTGTCTTTGTACTGTACTCAATTGAATACAAGTCAAAAACTATTTGCATTCTGTTTTTATTTAGGTTTTACGCAGAGATTTGTACATCACTTTACTGTACTGCAGTCTTTAAAACCAGGAAAAGACGAAGTCTCAAAGCACAATATCGATATCATATCAATATTGCCCAGCCCTACTGTGTTACATCTGCAGTGCTTTGCTATACAAATGTTACAGTATCTGTGCTGTAGCCTGATCTCTGCTGAATGGATGTCAGAGATGTACGAGGCTCAGATACCTGTGCTGTGTGTATTTATAGTGAAATCTTCAGGGAGCTGCTGAAACTTTCTGAGACTTTCTTACAACAGACAAACATCTGAGGAATCTCTGACACCAAAGTCTAATCCTCTCTGTTTGAACCCGCGAGCCCCCCTCTAGAGATCTAGCGTGTCCCCAAACTACAGACAACACAGGATTACAGAGACAGAGAGAAGAGAGACAGGATTCAACAGAGGAACAATACATTAAGATATCTTCCACATTGTGCAAAAAACAATTTGGTGCAGTGGCAAATTTATGCCTCGTTCATTCAATGCAAACAGCCGCACACGCACTATCTGCATTCGTTATATCGCCTTGTTTATGGTTCTTTAATCAAACTTGTGTGATTAAAACAAATCTAGCAGGAACTGGAGCCAATCTTTTCCAAACCACAATCTATTTCCCACAGCAGCAGCAGCAGCAGCAGCTGTCCAGCGGTAAACCAATACACAGAACAATAATTGGGGGAATCTCATTGGAGGAGGAAAATTGGCTCATTGAGATTTAATAGCAGGCTATCGGCCGAGGTGTGATCACAGATAGACACAGAGTGATTGGACGAACGAGCGTGCGTTTCAGAGTATTGCAATTGTAAATATAAGAACCGTAGGGTGCAAGCGATGCAAGCCTATACAGCAGATGGTGTGTGGAGCCATTCAGAAGCCAATCTGAGGTAACGTGACATCAAATAATTGGAATTCTATTCAAATGTTCCGTGTGTAATGGCATGCCCTCTTGACAAATAACAATTCTCAGCCTATTATGGACAATTTACAGAAATCTGGTTGATGATGCATGAAAGGTGCCAAAAGTGCACACCCAACGCTCTCTAATTGCTAGGTGTTATTTTCTGCATTCTTACCTGCTCTGTGGTTAGCCTTTTATACATGCCTTGATTGTTAGGGAGTGACTGTTTATGTTCATTTAGTCATTTAGTCTATTTCAATAAACTTGTGTTTCAGGTCCCGCTTTAGAGCTGCACAGATACAATAGGAATAAGAGCTGAATGTGATTTTTCTCTGCTGTTTGCAGAGGTGGCAAAGTACACACATTCTTTACTCAAGCACAAGTACAAATACTTGAGTAAAACAAAGGACTGGTAAGAGTAGAAATACTGATTCAACGTCTTAACTCAAGGAAAAATGAAAAAGTACAGGCTCTGAAGTGTAATTAAAGTATAAAAGGACAAAGTCGCCCTGTGAAGGCCTCCACCTCTGTCTATTTCATATTGTTAAATATTGCTGTTTTTCATCTTGTTACATCTTTTACCTTGTTTTTGTCTTATGTCTTTTATGTCTTGTTTCTTCTGTTTTGTCTTTTAAATAATTTTTTTGTTTGTTTCATTTTTCATGTCTTTTTTTTTTTGGTTACTTTTTTTTACGCCATCTTTCATCTTGTCTTTTATGTCATTTTTTAGCCTTGTTACGTCTCTTTTTGTATTTGTAGCCACCCTGCCACCACCGTGAGTTCCCCTAGCACAGACACACAGATTTGGCTCTTGGTCAGTATGCAATACTTTTATTATGAGACGCCTGCTCAGAACACAATAACATAAATCACTAATACACAACATGTGCCCGGCTCCTCCAGCACATGTCTTCCAGTCGGCTCCTGTTTAACAGAAAACTCAGGCAGAGTTTCTCTTCTTTGTCTGAGCAGCCATCATCTGAGGGCCAGCACACTACTGCGTGAAAAAGGGGAGAGTGCAATCAGGAAAAACCAGCAGCTGCTGTGCCAATCAGCTCACCTGACACCCCCCCCACCCCACCCCCCTCCCCCAACACCTCTCTCTCCTGCAGCTGACTGTTGGCCACACCCACCTCCACAGTATTTTATGTTGTTTTCATTTAGTGTCATCTTCTTACATTGTTATATTTTACTACATCTGTCATGCATGATATGCACTGATCAATACACCAAAGAATTAACTTTTCTATGTGTTAATGCCCCATCCATTTAGATTGAAATTGGCCTTCATTTTGGGAAGGCGGCGTGCAATGATCCAAGATAAAAACAATCAATAATTCCCCTCAAATGCGTTAAAACTAAAGTAACAAGCCTGTTTTGAAAATGTAAGGAGTAGAAAACCAGCAGCTCCCATGTCCTATGAGATAAAATAACTGATTTCGCCTACGGAGTTTGGTTGGTTTGGAGAGAGTGATATTTGGCTTATACAGTGCTGGTTCCTGTTGACAAGGCTGTTTAATGTAGCACACAGTCAAACTGATGTACATTTTTAGGTTGCTAAAAAGTGGCTAAAATACTGCAGTTCATTGTTTAGCTTCCAAACTGGTACTCCTCTCTGCTTCCCCAACCTCAGGGCATGCAAACCAGCATCTACTGGAGGTAATACACTGACTCTGGATAAGTACTTTATACAAGCCCATTTATAATAATCAGAACCATCCCTTTAACTAATATTTAAATACCACAGTGCTTTGGTTTACTGGCTTGTGCTGAATCTCTCTACAACAACCTGGCAGGATGCATCAACTCCCACCACCGTCGCCCTCCATCTTTCCCTCTGTGCCTCTGCATCTGTTGCAGTCTCAGAGGCAGATGTTCCTATGAGGAGAGGCAGCAGGCAGATAGACCCCGCCTCTCCACCCTCCATCCCCCATATGATTACCTCTCTATCCATCCGGCTGCAACAATACCCCCCACCCCGTCCAAGCTCCGCCACCTCTCCTTGCAGCAGCCCTTTGTGCGAGCTTCATTGACCCTCATCTCCAGACAATTACAACGGATAACAAGAGGTTGAGGGCCCACTGCTTGCTCGTAGGAGCCACTGATAGCAAACACAAAGGCCACTTGATTGTCAAGCGGAGGTGATGGAGCATATAAATGTGTGGACTGGGGGGTCAGCTGTTTACATGTGTAACCATGGCACCTTTTAGAGAACTACTGTGTATCCATTTGACTTGTAATGCTGCACTGTTAGACACTTATAATAAAGGCTGAACGAGCTTTAAAGTATTGTGGGACTCTTGCCAGGTTGCTGCTAAGCAGTGTACATCACATATTTTACCTCAGTGGATTGTGGTGGCAGAGCGCTGGCCCCGGGCCATATCTGACTGCTGTTAGGGAGAATAATGATGAATATCTGAGGTGCCATTAATCTTGGTCAGGTATGTGTGAGGCAGCCTGTGTGTGTCTGTGTGTGTCCTCTTTCACGCCACATTCCCCCTGGAGCCAGGTGGCGACCAGACAGAACAAGGTCAGGAGGGAAGGTCAGGGAGCGTCATGGGCCCCTCATCAGTGACAGAGTGACAATAGGATCCACATGCATACAGTCACGTAAAACTATTAGTGGTTTCAATCTAAGAGACAATGCATCATCATTTCAGCATAATGTGTCATTACTCTGCAAATGACTCTTTCATCGAAAACCCAAACGCACTGACAGGGTCTGACACACACAGTTTGAAGTACAACTATAGGGCTGGGTATCGTTCTAAAATTTTTGATACCACTACCAATACTTTGGCTTCTGAACAATATTTTTTCAATACCAAATTCATATTAACAAAAAGACAACATTTCACATTATGGTGCAATTTCTCATTTTAAAGGAAGAAGCTGTTAAAGACCTGGTGGTAAAAAAAACAAAGCAATGATCCCTGTCTCTGGGCATAACAGTGTTTTTCCTGCGTGCCTCTGCTTCAATTCGGTCAGAGCCATAAAAATAGCAATGTTTGTTAGCCTGCCTACACCTACACTTATTGTTTGAAATGGCCAAATGCACACCAAAATCATTGAGGGGCGTCAAACTAGTTGTTGAGTTGTGTGCTTACATTATCAGAAATGTTTGCAACAATGGCCAAAACAGAAAAAAATGTAATTTATTCAAGGTAATGTGGTGTTTCCTGCTAGCCATTGCTAGCTACCTTTTTACAGCTTGCCAGAAAAAGTTTCGTGAACCACTGTTAGAGAGGAAAGAAGTTGACTAATGTGAACAAAACTTTATTACTACCTCGTAACGAACACAATTTCTGTCTCATATCATAATTTCATCGGCTATGGTGGCTGTTCAACAGTGAAGATAACAGCTCCCATGATTCAAAGCTACTTCACAATGTCAAACTACATCTTTTGTTATTGTTTTAATTAGGGATGTTCATGATTAATCACTATTCAATTAATTGCTTTTAATAACTTAACCGATAATACGTTTGTCTAAAAATGGCAGTATTTGCACCTTATTTGACATTGTTTTGTCTGGTGGAGTCATAAGGAAACTTAAAATTAAACTTCGATTAAATTTGCAACCCTAGTTTTAAAGTTAGAGGGATCCATAACAGCAGAATTTACATTGTACCTTCAAAACAACAAACAAAAAACCCAATATCTCTCATCATTTAGTATGTCATTTGTTGTATAGGCTGACCTGAAAACAGGTACAGTAAGCATTTTTTCTATATCTTATAAGATAAATAAATGATTAATAAATAATTCTAAACAATAAACAGATACATTTAAAAAGTGTCCTTTTCCCATAATACTGGTAATTCTGTTGTGTTGGCATTTTATGACGCCTGCAGGGCGCCATAGGAGGATCAGTTGACATGTGTCAAATGAGGCGCGTCAATTATCGCTTTCATTGAATTGAAAATAGTTTTTCTAAATGTTCTCTCAATGAGTTCTCTTCTTGCATGAGCAGTTAATTCAACAGTTTTCAAACTGTGAATATTTCACATTAAAAGTTTTCATACAAAAACTGCTTAGAATTCAAAAACAGAAACTGCAAATGCATCAGCAATAACTGTGACTTAGAAATGACTAATGGGGCTGAATAGTGTCTGCACACTTGACAGTTGCTGCCGTACCTTTTGAGCTCACACGCAGCAAGAGGGCATGGAGAGCCTGCAGTGCTCCTGATCTCCCACTAATAATTGAGATCTTGGCTTTGGCTAGATTTGACTAGAGCTGGAAGACAGAAAAAAAAAAACATGGCTACAGTTGTTGGAGTGTGTGCCAGCAGTCTGAATGAGCTGGCTGGGACCGATCCTGTAAAAACTCCAAAGCAGGATGTGACAACCTGACTCGGACAGGGTTTGTCATTTTGTATTGATCACAGTGAGGGGACTCGGGTCAGGAGAAAAAAAACACACCTCCCTCCCTGTTAAAGCTGCGGTATTGATGCTGAATTCACAGTTGGATGTGTCATGTATAGGGTGTCATTGTGAAACGCTTTCATTTCTCTCTCTGTCTGGAGCAAACCTGCAGGCATATGTCAGAATGCACACCCACGCAGGAACAGATACACACAAACACACTCACAAATACGCAAGAGTGCATACACACACAGACCAGTGCTTAAAAATCAACATACAGACAACAGCAGCAGCTTTGGTTCTGCTCTGGTTTGGTTTACCGATTCGCAGGATAATTCGTTAATACGTTTCCTCACCAGCCACTCTTCTGTCAGGATTTCAAAAGATTCATAATTCTCTTTGTTAACACCCGAGCTCTGTCACAGGCCCTGCAGCTGAGCTGTAATCCCAAAATGAACTCTACATCACCTCCAACACAGCCAAAAGGGAACAAAGTAATGCTAAAGGGAAGGCACGGAAAGTATGCCAAGTGCCCACTCAGCCAATCGCGCGTAGGATTTCTGTGGAGAGGATCGTCTTCTGGGATTGGAGGACTTGCCCACGGGGGACTGATAACCCCGTTCAAGATACGCTATCGGCTACCAAGATGCCAACAATATGTGCTGGAGCATCGATAATGCATTGGATTCTGTAGCAGGAGATTACTGCTGCTGTTGGATTAAATTTATCTTGAAAAGAAAAAAAAAAAAAAACACTTTTCAGCCTTATTTTTGGTCTGATGTCTATAAATTCTTTAACAAAGGACAGCAATTTCAGTTTTATTGCTGCCAATGTCATGGAGCATTCAAATCCCTCTAGGAATCATACTAAGTTCATTTGGTTCAGTCTTTTTTCCATGACAGCCACATTGCATTACAAGATATACTGAATATACTCCAACAGAGAAAATCCCATTCAGGTTCTGAATATATGATTTAGATTCTAAATCATAATGTTGCAACCATCCCAGGTAGACTTAACACGAGGTATGAAATTGTTAAAGGATGGTATAGCTCCTGTAGAAACCACAAGTCCATATGATATCAGCTTCGTTTTAAGAAAAAACACGGTTTATTTGCAATGTAATGTACTCACAATCCCCAAGTGTAACAGCAATGTCTCTGATTGATGGAGCTCACTGTTACCATGGAAATGTTTACCACACCCACGAAAGGGTAGTTCCGGTAAATAGCAAACATAAAACATTGTTAAAACCGTAGTTGAACATTTGGGAGGATTTTGGTGCACTCAAAGACTGTGCGATTATCTTTGTCAGCGGCTTTACTGCTTGTAAAAAGTGCCACAAGCATTATCTTTTGATAGCCACAAGCTAGGCTCATTGTCAGTTTTGCAAAAGTGGACCTGTGCAGGACTATGAGTGGCTGATCACTGTTGAGCCTGATTAATCTCACAGGAAGTAAACAATCATGTGTTTGGAAGTGCAGACAGCAGACGTTTCAGCTCCCTTGTAAAGCAGAGACTGAGTCATGATTCAGGTATTTTTTATGGAATTCAAAGCAGCCTCCAATTTAAGTAGAAAAAGGGACGAAAGAAACTTCAGATTTAAGTGGTACACAATTATCTGACGGAAAGTGGCTTTGTGTTTTAACAAAAATCTCCTCCTCTGTTGAGGAGACATGCTCGTTGTTGGTTCTTTTCTTTAATCCTGACTCCCAGTGAGAGAAATTACAGCTCCGTGCCCCAGAACCACCTGGTTCAATGTGCTCTGCATGTTAACTAAGCAGACACACAACTAGAATACACAATCTATGCAAACAGCAGGAGCAGGGACATTAGTTATCCCTAAAGCACAGGAGAGAATGGCGGGAGGATGAATGGGGACGGAGGCATGAGAGCTGAGCCGCAGCTTGATCATTATCGTTATTTTGGAATTTGATTGCAACTTAATCCCTCTTCACTCTTTTTTTCTGTCACAATACCTCCTCTATCTCTTCTCCTTGTCCATCTGGTATGAAACCCGGCCACAGCCCTTCCAGTTGAATCAGCCTCGCTGACAAATAGCCACATTAGCTTCAGCACAGACCTTTGGCATCCATTTGACTGTAAACAAAGCTCGAGTAGTTTGGCCAACCATGCTCAGCTCCACCATATGGGAGGAGGTTTGGTCTCCAAAACAGACTTCAGTGATCTTCAAGCTCACCTTGATCTCCATATGCTGTGAGGATGAGAACACAACCCAGCCCACCCTCACTACCAACTCGTCCCCCTACATGCTTCAAATTATGACGCAGTAGGTATCCCTCTAGCTTTAGCATTTAGCATAATGTGTTGATGTGGTGTCAAAGTCAGTATGATGTTTTTCCGAAATTTAACCAATAGTTTTGATTCATAAATCTAACCAAAGCCCCTTTTACACTAAACAAAAAAAACACTAACACCCACTAACATCTGGCTTTTGTCATCAATGAGAAAAGATACAAATCAACATTTACTCCCCAGTCTGCAGGAGTCAGAGGTATTTATTGGCTCAAGCTATGATCGGTACCAATGGAAACATGACACCCAAAGTAGACTCACTAATTTTCACCCCTTTTCGGCAGAGGCAATAAGGGCTCAACGCCTCAGATGGTAACTCCTGTGACTCTTTGCTCCTTTTTTCATTCACGTACTGCCTGGGTTGGCTCAGTTTGACTCCATGCTGCAGCTCAACACAGCAGAGACCGCACCCATCTGAACCGAGGATGTACGTCTTAAATCCTATAAATTCCTCATCATAAAAGTCCCCCATTCTTTTGTTATCTAAAAGCTTTTATTATAAAGCAGCAAATCTTTTCAAAACTTTTGGTTTTTCATCAGCAGTAACTTCACGCACTCCTGTCCAGCTGAAAGTGAACATGAAACAGTAAAATAAAGCAGATACCTGAAAGTACAAACTTAACAAAACTTAAACCACAGAGATTCAGTTAGAAGCTGCAAAATTTCTGAGAGTTGAACACACAGACACTCAAAAATCTCTTTTTCTCTGGTCTTTTGCAAAGACAGAAGTTGAATCTCAGCTTTCCAGCGCACATCAGGAAAAAACAAAGGTAAACTCATCTATTATCAATGAGAAAAAGGTCTAATGCCATTTTTATCCTTTTTTATTAAAATCTAATTTAAAAAAAAACCTGCATATTAAGACTAATTTTGGTGTAAAAATGGAACAAGTAGTTTTTGTGCTTAAACCTAACAAATAGTTTTGTTTCCTAACCCTAACCAGCTAATTTTTGTGCCTTTGTTATCTTATTATTATTTATTTATTTATAAAATAATAATAATATTAAAACAGCATTATAATTTGAAGCGTAGGTCCACTGACCACGCTGACACATTTGACAAGTTGAAAGTGAGAATGTGTTACACAACCACATAATATTAAACATACAATATGTAAATGATGCCTCTAGGGATCTCTCTCACATTAAAACAATAACAAAAGATGTAGTTTGATGATATCATGAAGTAGCGTGGGATCATGGGAGTTGTCTTCATTGTGAAACAACCACCAGCAGTGATGAAAATCATGCTCATGAACGAGATAATATTAAAGTTTTATTCACATAACAGTTAATCACATTCACAGATTTCCGTCCTTATTCTTTGACGTATTCAATGTATCCCGCATTTATACTATATATAAATTATGCAACTAGCAACTACCTAGTAACAACTAACAGGAAACACATTTAAATGCTTTTGCCTTATAGAGATTAGGCTCATTGTGTGGCTGTTCTTAGCTTGATTTCACCTGGGTGTTCCTGGTCCACATCCCAGAACTTATTTTACCCAAATACGTTCAATTAAACCTGAATACCCTCTTATAAAGTAAAACCTGAAACCTTATTACAGGAGTGATTTAGAGGAGGTATGGTCACGTGCTGTTATTTTCCTTCTGTTGATCACACTCAGATCTTAACATGCAGGCGCTCGCTATCTTGATATAAACCCACGGCTCAATTTAGTTTTTACGGTCGGCTTGGTAGCAGCTGTTCTTACGTTGCTGCAATCAAACCTGCATCTGGAGAACGAAGGAAGATGCAAATTGAGCTTTCATACTGTTTCTCCTCAGAAGATTTGTTCAGTGGTGTTATGACAGTTTTTCTAATGTTGTAAATGAGATTGTGTGCTTTCGTTCATTTGTAGCAGAGGCTTCTGGGTGTTTTTTTTTTTTTCCTGCTTGAATAGCAGTCTTAAGATATGACATCCTCGTCCTGACAGCTTCAGATGTGGTTTTGTTTTCAGGTCACTTCGTCACCTTCCAGTTTGGGCTTCCCTGCTGTCAGGTGCCGCTCTTGTTTTCTGTGTGTCTGCGTGCAGAGGGTGGTGGTAGAACGGAGTACCGCACTGGACGAGACGGCGCGGACGTAATGTAGTTTGTCATGAGGTGTGAGGCCGAACTGATAGGTGTGAGGAATTTGTCTCACAAGAAAAGATAGAGCAGCACAAGGAGAAAGATGGACAGACTGTTGCAGAGGGACAAGAAAAGGGGGAAAAGAAAAAGTGATGCAGGCCAATTAGGAGAGTAGAAACATATATTTATATACAGAGATGTGTTTCAAATGCCAGATATGGTTGGTTACTAAACTTAAATAAAAAGAGGAGCTAAAATGGTCTGCTTGGAAGAGATTGATTCTCTGTGTGCAACCAGCCTATGAAATTACCCCCTTGGGTAAAAAAAGAACATGAAAAGTAAAAAAAAATAAAATCTCTCTCTTCTCTCTGTGTGGGTTGTTAAATTTGACTTCTTCAGCAGAACATTTATAGACAATCTCTTCTATTTCTACCAGTGCCCTAAGGTCATTACGACAGGCCCCAGTGCACTCTATTATGACGGGACCTCGTGCATGCTAGTTACTATTTATGAAGCACACACACACACACACACACATGACGTTGCTTTCCTAACGTTACTTGCTACATGGTTGTTGACACACCACTGAGGGCAATGCAGATGCTGATGCTCAGCTTGGCAGTCTTGACAGATTTTGCACCAAACTAGCTACAACACATCATATCATACAAGGTGTCATACTCTGAACACCACACCCATCGAAGGGGAAAATGATCAGTGGTACAACCTGCAACCAAGGGCTGAAACGCTAAAAAGTGACTGTAGCTAGCTTAAAAACATCAGATTGCAGCAGAGACAGGAAAAGTTATTTTGATAAACTCACTATTTTGGGTTTACCTCAGTGTCCCTTCTCTTAACCTTACTTCAGAAGTAAAATACTTTGATATTTACAGCTAACCCATTAGATCATCATTTATCCTAACAAAGATCAAAACCAGGCCTTGCGTAGCTCAGTTAACTTCAACCTTTACAGTCTGTCTGGGCAAATTAGCAACTGTAATTCAGGCATAATGTTACTGAGTATCAAGATCCCACAGTTTTCCCATTCATCCTGCTGATGCCTCACATCTGTATCCACTTTTGTCTTCTTAAAGGTTCAGTTTTTCAGTTATACCACTTGTCAAAATTTAGTTGTAAGTTCTTCACCCTGTTAGCAGTGCATTCCAACACACAGCAGCTTTTAGGCATTTTTCTAGTATGCATTGTTTGCTCATAAATGGAAAGCAAAAAGAGGCACCCAAATGGAGAGACAACATCAGCAAATATTAACCAGAGATCATCATTGCATATATCTGTATGTTTTTTTAATATAGTTTATGTAGAATAAGAATGTTAATGATTTATCGATCAATCACTATTAAGAATTTAACTGATTAAAAATGTATTGATTAAGAATTATTTGATAGTCTAGAAAAGGCCGTAATTGAGTCTGATTTGACATTGTTTTGTTTGGTAGAGGCGTTTGTTGAATAATAAAAAGAGAAAACAAAACAAGAAAAAAAGAGTTTTTTATTCTATTATTATTATTAATGGCATTTTCAACTATCAGTTCAGAAAAAATGCACTAAATTTGCAACCCTAATTCTATTTTAGATTGATACTGACTACTTTACCAAAAAGAAAGACAAAAAAGAAACTCCTAAGGGCCTTTTCTCTGTCCAAAACACTGATGGAGGGTCCGCTCTCTATGCGGGCCCCCAAACCCCAAGGCCCCAGTGTAACCACAATGTCTGTCCCCTTATTTCCACACTGAATTTACACTTGAATATGAACTACTGTTGAAATTGTTAAAAATTAGCTTTTCCATTGCTTTAGAAATAAAGAAGTCATATACAGAATAATGTAAATGCCACATATTTATTCCTCCAGTGTTATTCGGATTTGTTCCTTAAATGTCAAGCAGTAGTCAGTCTATTCAATATAATCCTGTAACTATTCTCTAATTTAAATTCACATAAACATTCACTTATCCCACAAGAGAACAACACAATTAGTTATACTGTGAGGTGTTTCTGAGCAGTGCAGACAGAACAACATAGGGAATTAGAAATTAAAACTACCAGCTTGAACACTCTCTTCATACACAGAGGAGAAAAAAGAAAGAACGAGACAGAAACAAATGTGTATAACAACTTGACGAGGTTGATATAGTACAGCCTGTGTGCACAGCCAGTGGAGGTGGGTTCAAAGGCATAAGTTAAGTAGCTCATTAATGGATACCTATGGCCTCATCCGTCAAGTCCAGCTTCTGTTTGTGCAATTTATGTGCGAGTGCATGTGTGTGTGGTTAAGTATGATCTATGTGCATCTACTCCAGCCTCCCAAATAGTATCAATTTACCAATAATTTCAACATTAACATCATCATTTTAACACAGACAGCTATGTAATTAAATGGAGGCAGGATTTAAATGAAAGATATAACATTTCATCTCACACATACAGCCTGGTCTGCAGCACAGCCCAACATATATTCACTGTAGAGGAACCCGATCGATTGGGATCACCGTGTTAGCATTGCAGATGGCCATCATGTGAAAGGTATCATGTGGAATCAATCATGGCAGCAGCATTCGAGCTTTGGAGATTCCACGGGGATAAGTCCGCTCAAATCTGACGGGCTGGGATTTGGCACTCCAGAGCTTTGCTTGTCACAATATTGATTTAGAAATAATTACCCAGACTGCTTAGTGATTCCTCGCATGTTTCGCCTGTATCCTGCCTCTGCCTCCCTCCTGCATGCCACTGCGGCGAACCAGCCCTTATTTCGCCTCTGATTAGATGTACCAAACATCATCTGCAAGAGAGCTGTCTGTTTTGCAATACAGCTGGAGTCGTCGGCCCCTCCTGCAGCGAAGGCTAACAGAGAAGCTAGTAAGTAATTACCATCAGAGCTGGTAGGTTAGCATACAAAGTATGAGTGACAGCTATAAGCCCTCTAAGTGCTGATTGAATCACCGTCTTTACAGAGATGCAAATTATTGAAATATACTATCAAGCCAAGTGATAAGTGATTGCCTGTCATATGTTTTTCTACCTCCAAAGTCACCTCAAATGACTTGTAATGACTGAACAGGAAGAATTTAGCTTTGCCACTGAGCATGAATCAGGGTTTCAACGTTTATTTCTAGTTGAAAATTGGGTGATATTCAGTCTGAATGTCTAAAACACCTCTTTTCACCCTGTTTTCAACCAGCTAAAATGCAGCTACAATATCAACATGCCACACAACACAAATTGATTTTGATAATTTATTAAGTTGCAGGTTGAAGGAGAGACAATATTGACCCGTGTGAAGGTATTTTGTCCAAAAGACTGGCAAAATGTAGTCTACATGAAGAGGAAATTTCAACTTTTCTTATGTAAAGTCACAAATATGGAGCTTGTTAAGCTGTGTGCTGCCAACAAGAGGCTTCCAGGGCATTGTAATGGGAGAAGTTCTGTGTGTTCTGTGCTATTCTGAATGTCTTTCACCACAGTCACTTTTTAAATGTCTTTTCGAGGTAAAAGTGTTCACTAGTTTCTGATATATTGCCTGTTGCTACAGTCAAACTTGAGAACTTCCAATTACAACTTCTCTAACTGCTTGGCAACACAGCAACTCTGTAACTTACGTCACAAACATTCCCCATCAGATTTACCGGGCATTAAACAGGAGGATGTCGAGGCAAGGAGGCCCATGCTGTAAATAATTTCTGAGTTTATTGTGTCACCTTGCAAGGGCTAACAGTTTTATGGTACAAAGCGAGGACTCACAGAGGTAGCACCATCTGTAGGAGCCGCTCTATGTCATTAAAGTCAGAACAGAAGCATAAATATCTGTTTCATGACTGGGAGAAAGAAGCGTGTGTGAGAGGACAAGAAAAACATGCACTATGTATTTCTACCACCGTGGTTTGTGTGGTTTTTGGCACATCTGCTCTGCTGAGAGGATTTGATAAAGAGTCCATGCGGCCCATCCGGCATAACTGCTCAGCAGGGCTAAATGATCGGGAGGCATGCTGACTTTAAGTGCTCTAATAGCACTGGATCATATAACCCATCGCTACTGCCCCGCTGTAATAGACTAATTATGGCTCCGTGCAATACAGAAGACAGCAGCTGAGCACATTCTCTCTGTTGCAGCCTCCCAATCCATTTCTCACACTTTCTGCTGCATTAAAGCCTAAATTAGAGATGGAGCACATGTTATACCCTTCAAACATACAAACTGGACATGAGGAGAGCAGGTAAAGATGAATTTCAGATTTGCGTCTGCCTGCTGGTGAGTTTAAACAGACACCATGTGCCGCTCAGATAACACCTACTACATCTAATGGGACAGAATGTAATGAACAGAATAATGGGTGCTTTTCTGCCTAAAATCTGAAACATTATCATACAAATGGACTCATAATTCCACTTCAATCTAGCAGCAATCTTTTTTAAACAAATCTTAGAAACAGGGCTTTATTTGACAGCTTTTATATTTAATGCTAAATCAAATTTTGCATTAAATTTTCCAGCACTTATGACACTTAAAAGCATGATGACAACATAGACTGTATATTAAATAGTGGACAGAGCTTTCAGGTCTGAAAAGTGAAGCCAATGCTGAAGTGCCTTAAATGTGCATTCTTTCTCATAGCCAGCAGAGGGCAACTCCATTGGTTGCAAAAAGAAGTGCAATTGTACGTACTTTTATGGCAAAATAACCCAACCTCTCACTTGATTTACAACATCACTAAACAGTGTCCTAGTGAGTATATTAGAGTGTGGCTCAGGCTGCATTTTTCTGACCAAACCCAGCCCCGGTCTGAGACAGTAATGACCGAGCCAGGTCCGACCCCAACAAGCTTTCTGATTTTTATGTCCGAGCCCGCCCCGAGTCCGACGCAGCTTGTTACCTGACATAGTCATTGTTATCATGGTTACAGCTTGTCTGTTCACTCTGATTACACATGGACGCTGTCCTGCAGTGGTTGATGGTTCTTCCAGCAGCGCAAAAGTTCTGTTCACTGCTGTTTTGTTTGGCATCCTCCATTTTCATTAGTTTAGGATGAATATTTACTGCCTGAAATGTAACTGTTGGCCCATGTTGCGTTCAGGCGTTGTCACGTAAATAACAAACTCCATCACTGAACAGGCCATAGCACTAATCAGCAGCCGAACCCGAGCCGAACCGACCATGATTTCTGATTTGTTATCTGAACCCGGCCCAACCCGCCGGAACCCAATGGGTCCCGTTGGGCTTGGGTCTGGTATCCACACTCTAGAATATATGGTCTCACTTGCAGGTGTCAAGTTTTCTACTACACTGCATGATGTTCATTTTTTTATAAATTATGGTCCCATTTTGAGTAAAATAAAGGGTCCAGTTTCCAACAGAGCCCAAAACTGATCAAAATGTCAAACTAGGCAGTATTAATCAAATAGGTGTTAATATTCTGTTACAATGTAATGCGTCATTTGAAGGTAGAAAAGTTCAGACATACCACTCAGGGCTCAGTTAATAAATTCCAGAAAGTATGGCCACCATTCCTGGACTACTTTGATTATATTTACATTACAAGAAATAATGCTTAATGTCTGTAACTCAGAGCACAACTCTATAGGATCGCAAGTTAATGCAGCAACTTCAATTCAGCACATCCACAACATTTAAACACAGCGTCAGAATACAAGAAAGCAGTAATACGCTATCCAGCACACACACACAACATGCATTCTTATAAACAATTGGACTTCAGGGTTTTTTGCGTACCTAAACAAATCAATTATTTTGAATGTTTTCAAAATTACAGAGCTCTCCCACCAGATGCTCGGGTATGTTGTATTTACCACACACACTTCTAATAATCAGTGTGGAAGGGCCAAGGAATGTTTCCGGACTGGCAGAAATGTTCCTGATCAGCAGGACATTCTTCTTTAGCCCTCAATACAAGAACCCCCGAAAGTCTGAGATGCGATAAGTAAAATACATCACAGTGAAAATTTTCCACATGAAATGAACAAGAGTCTTTGAACTCCACACCATGACCAAAGATTAAACAGTGACTCACGGCTGAGCGGCGACAGGGAGAATCAATTTCATGAGTTATGCAAATTCAACTGCAGTGGTTCGATGATTAAGTCACAAAATATTCTCATACTTGGATTCCAGTTATTTTGTATATTATTTAATTTAATTTAAGTTAATAAGATTGCCTATAAAACCGCTACAAAACTAAAACACAGGGTCTTAACTTAATAACAATGTGGCTTTCATTCTCTTTAAGCACTGAGGGATTTTAGGTTCCAATTCTCCACACAAGACCCTTCATCTACACTGAAACTGTTGTTATCCATAATTGCACCATATTTAGCATAACTATCCTATTAAAGCCTGTGTGTGACTCAGCCAGGTTTGGTGAGAACAACAGTTGTGGTTATTTAACCTCTGCCAACGTGTCTGGCAGGCCAGTGCAGAGTCAGCTCTGGTTTGAATCCTTCTCTGCAGGCCAGTGCAACTGAATCATCGTGTTTTCTGGAATCAGCCTCACAATGAGTGCTATTTACTGTATCTGGATAACAAGCCTCACAATGGAGCAGCATCACCTCTGCCGCCCCAGCGACTCAACCCTGCCAAGTTAATGACCGCATCTGTGCAAAAACACACAGCGAACGTCCAACCCCGAGAAAACGAGGGGCTAATTTGCTTCACTGGGCTCATCTCTATTCACAGAACTCTCTTTCCTCTGTGGTAATAAGACGTGGAAAAGCTGCCAGATGGTTGTTTAACCTATGATGATCTGCAGTATACAAGAAAATCCCAGTCTTCTGCTGATCACTGAGTAAATCACACAGGCCTTCAAAGTATAGACTCCATTGGTCCAATCAGCAGAGACTCGCACTATAAACCATCCATTACCGCGGCAGAAGATTGATGCTGCAGTCGGTGCAACAGAGGCTATTTAGGCTCAAGGCCTAAATAGTCAAATGACCCAAAAACCAACACCCGTCCTTGAGCTGATGGATCGCAGTCAATGTTCAGTTATAGGCTATGGAAAATCATTTTAACATGTTATGGCCTTTGTGTGACTGAGGGGTGAATGCATTGACCTGTTTAAACCAATACGGGGCTGCCCAGTGTCGGACTCACATGAACTGGGCAAATGAGCAACTTATTATTGAATGTAAATAACTGAAATAAGGTTTATTTATATTATTGATTATCTTTTTTTGCCCAGTATATAAAGTAATAGCATACAAAAAAACCAACATCAAATACCACGATTAGTATTTGTTTCAGTAACAGTATTTGTTTCATTAACATGGTGTCAGTGCCATGTCATTGCAAGCAAGTGACAATTCCAAACTCAGCCCTGACATGAAATTCTGTGTGAAATGTCACATGAAGTTGGAGGCTGTTGTGTCTTGTGTCGTTTGCAATTTCAGATCTGCATGTTTTGCAATTTATTATTGTTGACCACAGTGTAGTTTTTGTATGCAGACAAAACAATATCATTTTTTCCAAGTGGCGCTATGTGATGTAAACTTAGTTCTTCTCTCCTACAACGTACGTGGATGTTGTTGGATTGGTTCAAAACAAAGTGGATCTGAGAATTGTGGGGAATTAAGTTTTGGCTTCGTGGAAATGAAATCGTGTTTTTTAATCTCTGAGCTTGGGGAAAGGTATCAAGAATTTTCATGTGAAAAGGTTCAAGTCCAAGTGAAGTCACAAGTCGAGTTCACCAAAACAAGCCAGCAGTTTGGTCTCTGCTGGACTTTACCATCTCATTTGGGGAGGAGGCACAGGTTCACCTTGATCTTCCAGGGACACAGGTCATTCCCTTTTCCTTATACTGTTTTGTCTTTGAACTGAAAATAATGCAACAGTGTGTAACAGTGGAGAGAGTTAATACACATATGAACTTGTATTTGAATGTCTTTAAAAACTTATATATCAGGTTCCCCTTAATGTAGATTTATCATGCATGGCATGAAAGATGTAGGCCTAAGTAGAAGTATTATTGTGAAAAGTATTCACAATATTCTGAAGAACAGATCGACTGCACATCTTCTTAATCCACTGATGCTCATTCATTACATTAACTGTCTCCTCCAGAGTTCTGAGACTAACGTCTGGCTATTCATACCAGATAATCAAAGTGGCATTTTAGTGCAGTGGATATCATTAGCTCTAAATGGGTGCGGCATCAGTGTGACCGTCTTTTGCAAGAAATAAAAATTAAGAGCCGTGATCTATGCCTTTTGCTAACAATTCAAGAATAATCATGTTCCTGTTTTAGCTTGTCACTGAGCCTTCTGTGAATATTATGTTTTCATCAAAACTTTAAAAGTTTTAGTGATAAAGATAAAAGGAGAATGAAAATTATATGCTTTACACGAAAGAAAGAAACTCAAGGGCCCATTATTCTTGCATACTATGCAAATTAAGCGATTCACCTTCACCAAAGGCAATAAAATGAATTTAAATAACATTTAATATACATTCATTATCCTGCCAGCCCACAGAAGTTTAAATAGCTGCTTTGACATACAGTGAGATTGGTCCCTGCTGCTGCGGTTTTGATTTGCATCATGTCACTCAGCTGGTGTATAAATGTAGAGATGCTGTCATCTGAATTTAGGATTAGGAACATCTGGTTTTTGCAGTCAGGAAGGGAAAAGGAGGGCAGAGGCTCACAGGAAGCAGACACGGAGCTGGAGTTCTACAGGGCATTTGCACAGCTCTGTTGTCACATTGTGACTCATTTATTCTCAGCAGGGTTTTCAATTACCAGTGATTAAAATCCCCTTTGGTGCTCCTTTTTAGGACAAGCAGGAGCTGCCTTAATAATGAGAAGGCGCTCAAACAGCATATATAGTGAAAACTGTCAAATAATAAAGCTGTTTGTAAGGCTGATGGAATATTTAAAAAGAACAGAGTGATGCCCCCAAACCATTTATGGCTTGATAATCAGCAATAACTGATGCATGTTGCCTAAAAATGGTTTGTGAAGTCCTCAGTCTATGTAATGTTGGAAATATAGCTAGCTTGACACAATGCATGGTTTCATGTGAGGAATTACAGTATTATGGCATTATTAAAGCAAGACCATTAAAGGGGCATTCATGCAAAACAAGTGACCCTGGGTTACTGCTGCTCTCAGCAGCCTTGATGAATAGAGACAGGCGTACAGTGGGGGAAACGCAGCTACAACTGTAAAGGAGTCTGTGCAGCAGTGTTACATGAGTTATCATCTAGAGGAAAACATACACATGAGCACATGTGAACAGAAACAGACTGCAGGAAACCCACAAGGAGAGGCCATATTAAAATCATCTTAGGTTTAATAAACTCCAATGATATAAATGTAACCTGAAGAATAAATTCAGATCTTTAAACATTTGTGTACATTTGGAGAAGAAGAGAAATCTGGTTCTGTTTATTGACTAAATGACTAAAGAGTGGTGACAAATAGCAGCATGAGTAATGGAACCTCTTGCAGTGTTTTGCTGGAGGAAAGTTCTCACGATCATCACAGTCAATTCTTGCCGTGGCCTTTACTGGATAATCTTTGATGCTTCTTGTGTTATGATGTATGATTCACCAGAAGAGCAACTTTTATATCAAAGGGACAGTACACACCAAAATCTGAAATACATATTTTGCCTCTTAGCTGTAGTGTTATGTAGAGATGTCTGCCTTCTCTCAAACATAAAGGAACTAGATGGCACTGTGATTTTTGGTGCCCAAAAGTGCTCAACAGTGGGGATTTGCGCAATCAATGGACTCAACAATGAAATGCTGCTACCCTTGCTAGTTGGCACCAGATATACCAGTCAGTTAAACTGTTTATTAATGTACAACACCAGTTAACTGTTGCCTCTAAGATGACATGCAGCTCCATGCCAGTTGCAGCTCCGTTCTCCCTGCGCCACTGGCCGGATGGCCCGGACATTTAAATCAGCAAAGTGGGGCTGATTCCATCTTGTAAAACCAGCCTTGGTTCAGCAGTATTTTTTATTCTGGAAAATGAAAAAGTTGTATGTAGGCTTTGTCAGAATAAAGTGACAACCACTCAACTGGAGCAATGTGTAACCATAGCAACATATGATGCCATCCAAGCAACGTCTTTTCAGAGATGACAAGAACAATAAGGTCAATCAGACTGAACACTGAATATTTTGTCTTTGCACTGTGTACGATTGAATAAAGTATGGTTTATTCTGAAAGACATTTAATGAATCTAATCACTATCCTCTCCTTTGATGATTATTATTTGGCAAATACCTCATACTGAAGACAACAGTCTTCTTTTTTGTATGTGTGTGAGACAGACACAGACAGGTTAAATCAGACAAGCGTGCAATCTGCTCTGTCCTCTCCCAATCTCTGAGAGCGTTTGACACTTCTGTTGTCACCTCCTACAGCATGGACACTGTGCACAGGTGTTCCATGCATGCATTAGCATTAATGCACCTGAGGCAAGCTATAGCAAATCAATACTGAGACGTGCAATGCTACAACACAAATTGTTGCTGGAATTCCACAAGCGACACCGCACCCTGCTGTTTCCCAAGCGGGGAGTGATACCTCCACATGCACTAATACCATTTCCAACTCATCACGGTACAAGCGAACTAAATTTGACCAGACAATAGAGAGGCATCGCTTCTGTAGAAAATTTGACTGTGACTGATCTGAAACAGTGGAACATGGTCACAGTGTGATAGGGACACGCCATGCGGTGTTGTCTTGTTTACAGTGACCCGCAGCTGCGAGGGAGAGATTCCTCCAAGTCCAATCAGATTAGGGTTGTCATTATGTATCAAAGGTGGGAAAGCCAGAGGGAGACCATGCTGAAGGAGTAAAGCCTACCCCATGACACAAATCTGACAAACCAAACGTTTAAACCCATTATTGCGTCCCTGTGAGTCGAGGCACTGTTCATTTTAGCACAGCTCAGTCTGATTCCCAGGGATGAGGCACATGGATGTTGGATGTTAAACTTGTGAAACATAAGGCAGTCGTGCCAAGGGAAAACAAATAAAAATTGTGTGAACCAACTCCTGCCTTCTTGTTTTCTCTCTCTTTCTATTTTGTGGTGCCTCCCAAGTCCCGACCATGAGAAAGCTGTGTTTGTTCTGACAAAAGTCCCGTCAGTGTCTGCCTGAAGATCCAGCCTGGTCCCACTTATCCATCAAACGCAAAATAATGTACAATTAACACTCGCACATAAACACAACACGCAAACTGTCGAGACAATGAAAGCACACTGAAGGCCAATATTTGGCAACACACAAAGACTTCTGATTAAGTGTCCTGTGAAAGACACATGTGCAGCCACTTCAGTGACAGTCGTTGCCATGGTAAAGCTGAGGCACTTGAGTCGAGAATTTCAGTTTGTCCTTTCCTCTTTCACTCCTGATGGGACACTGTAAAAGCCTTAAGCATATTACATTTCTGCCAACTCCAGAAATGACTGATTTCCTGTGATTGCTTTGTGAAGTTTCATTAGCAAAGTCTATTTTTAGGGACAATTTAGGGATGAGTCTATTTAGGGCAGGTTATTTGTAATATCTAGTACAGTATACTATGGAATCAAGAGCAAATATTCTTTTTTTTGTCTTTTGTAAACTATTTTGTCATGTTTGCTCCAACTAAGTAGCTTAGTCTAACACTCCTGCAACATAACAATATAACAATATAATCTAGTTATTACTGCACTGTTGCTTGGATATAGGCACGCAGTGTAGATTTATCACACTGTTTCTATAGAATTTGCCAGCTAACAGATTAGAGTAATCCAGCAACATGTTTAACCTCTTAAACTCTGCAGGGACGTTCAAGTCCCCAGTCGACATTTCTCTCTTTCAGAGGCAGCAGCGAGCTCAGTTTAGAGCTAGAGTGAAGATACAGCGAAACTACAGTAGAAGACGTAATGAATTCATTGGCATCAGTGTCATGTTAGCTTGTCAGGAAGGGGGGTAAATAATGCCATAAAGTTATGCTAAGTTATGAGAAAAACTTTCTGAAAAGTCCACTGACCTCTCACCTCAAGAGTCTTTGTCTTGCAGACATACCCACTTTATGCTAATCCCATATGCAGTTTTGGCCAGAAACTATGCAGTTTTGTATGCAGTATAAATGTTTTATTTTTGTCTTATCTATTTTAATATTTCTACAAACTGGAGTCCTTAAACAGTACTGGCTTGAAACCTGAGACTCTTGTGAATTTAGTGGACCTAACTGCATTCATGTGTGGTGATGTTAGTCCCCTTAGTAGCTATTTCATTGTAGTGAGACCATATTTAGAAACCTGACCTCACTGTACAAAATGACCTATTGTGACCTCTAAGATAATGACAGCCTCATGAAACTTCACAACCGCAAACTAGAGACCTGGAGCATTCAGAAGATGGATGGTGGTTTGTGAGCAATTTCTAGAACAGAAGTGCTCGTCATCCACTTGCAGAAGAATGCAATTCTGGCAGAAATCTCCAAAATGTAAAAACATTTTTGAAACCAAATCACAGCATGACTTTTTTTTAATGGTATTCGTCAAGGTCTTGGTTTCTTAATGTGGTATTCTGGAGGAGTTTTTGACCATTTTTATCAATTGCTGAGTGGTCAAAAATGGTTAGATTCTGCACCAGATTCTGTGTTTAATAACTGGTATAAACCAAAAAACTGCTGCAACAACTTATGAGACGTACTTGAGCATGAGAAGGGGATGTTCTTGGCAACTAATTTCCTCCTAATTAATTCGATCAAACAGAAATTTTAATTTCAACTAGTCTTAAAGTAAAAAAAACCCACAGTGCTAACTTCAAAAGCCGGCATCTGTGATGGTACAGGGGTGTGTTAGTGCCCATGTCATCATGGGCAACTGTCACATCTGTGGTGGCATCATTAATGCATTAATACAGGTACATATGCTGCCATCCAGACAAGGTCTTTTTCAGGAACGTCCCGGCTTATTTCAGCAAGATGTTACCAAGACACATTCTGTTCGCGTTACAACACTGGTGCTTTTCAGACTGTGCAGGGTTACAGCGGCTGCAGGTAAAGAATGCATGTCACGACATAAGCTGCAAAACAGTTGTACATTAATAAAATATTAATAAACAGATAAACTGACTCATATTTCTGGTGCTGATTAGCAATGATAAAAGGTGAACATGCCAAACCAAAACACACACAATGCTGATCTGCTGGAAAAGGGTAAGCACTTTTGTTTACTGCCTAATTGGATTTGTCAACAAGGCAATAGACTGAGCATCTTTCCCAAAGGCTCATTACAGTGGCATTAGTCACTTCCACATTCTCATCCTCATTTAAGGAAAATGGCCAGACAAACTCCTGTTGTCAGTGTCAGCAGTCTGAAGAACCCGACACAAACTGAGCATTCATACAAAAAAATGTGCTGGGGTCAGCTGAAGCTCCTCAAAACAAACATCACAGCGGGGTGAGACTCCATAACTGAGCTACTTCAGGTCAGCTTAAAAAAAACAAAAAAAACAAGGGCCACTTGACGGGCAGATCTGCCTGCTACACTGCAGAGCCAGACTCCCGCAGCAAGAGCACATGAAAAGCATGCTCCACGTTTGTTTACAAAACAGTGTCAGACATGAGTGCGGGGTGTCAGGATGGTGAATGGGTCCCGAATGAGGTCACAAGTGGATTTAAGCAGCACTATGTAAATGACCTTTCCTATAGGATTTCAATGAGCACTAATCTGCCCGTATGACCCAGTCTCATCTCTCCCTCTCCCCCACTATTAACAAAGAGCCTCTGTCAGCGAGTTTCCCCTCTGCTGAGAGAAAGAAAGCAGACAGAGACAGAGCACGCACACACACACACACACACACGTGCGCACACACACAATAAATGAAGCTGCCTTCCCAGGAAATGGAGATACATAAATAAGCCTAGTTTTCTGTTCCTTCTTGGCTGCAGTGAAATTATAATGAAGAGGCAACTCTTTCAAAGTAAATAAACAGATGGATTAAACACAAAAACAAAAAGCACAGAGTTGTGTAATTGATGCAAATCATGCCTCAAATGCAAAGCATCTTCTCTGGAGATGAGACCAGGCTGCATAAATTGACATTTACAGAGAAATTCAGGGTGTTGAACACTCCTCTTATGAAGCCACTCGATTGTGTTTAACACAGTCATTGTATTAAAGTCAGCTGCAGCGTGTGTGTATGTGTGTATGTGTGTGCGTGTGTGTGTGCGTGTGTGTGTGTGTGGGGCATGGTTTCTTTCATTGTGACCCACATTGCATTTGGCAGCTCGAGCCAAACTCATAATACGTCTATGGTTGTTGTTCTTATAACAGACAGGAGATGAAAAAGGAGTAGGAGGGGTCGTATCAGACTTATTACTGGCTCCTACCAACAATACTGAGGCCATGTGAGTCTGACGCACTGGTGTTATCGATGTTACAACCCTGACTCAAGCCAGAATGGGAGACAATGAAGACAGCTGGTCATATAGGGACATGAAAACAGTAAAATATTGTCTTACCTTTATGTGAAAGTATCCGTCACAGAGGGGACCAAAAAAGAAGGAAAAGAACAGTCAAGTTTAGTGAGTTGTTTCCAATACAGCAAACGAGAAATAGAGCCAAACAGATATATTGGATTGAAGGACATTTATCATCATTAACAGAGGGTTGTTCAACAAAAATACAGCTGTTGTTCCTTCATAAATTGATCTGTTGATAATGGCCTAGCACAGCTAATTTGTTCTACATCGTATCTGCGTATATGTTGGTTGATATTTTGTAAAGAACATGATGCAGATTTTTTTATTTTTCCGTGTTGCTGTAGGCAGCATTTTCTGCATATTTGATCTGTTTTCTTTTGTGTTGTGTTTTTTAGTTATTCATAATGATCAAAAATGCCAGTCAGTGTTTACTGTTTCAGTGCCCTGATGTCATTTTGGATTTTATTTAAACATAAATACAAAAAAATAAAAAAAAACAAAGAATGGGAAATAAACATCAAAAGCACAAAGGGTTCATGAAGACTAAAGTTGTCTATGTGTATTCATGCAATTTTTATACCAGCCACAAAAATGCCTTTAACATTTAGTCTTGCACTGTCAACACATAGTCCCCAAATGTAAAAAAGTTTTTGCGTTGTATGCGTGTGTGCTAAGTGTTTTGTGCTTCCATGACGTGAGTGCCCAACTCTCAAACGCACACAAATAATGAATCACACCTTCACACAGATCTCCCCACTGCCCTGAACAGAAAAAAAAAAAAAGCAAAAGTAAGAAAAACATTCTCTTCACTCCCACCCACTCCCATCTCTCTGGATAAACAGCAGACACTCTAAAAAAATCGTGCAAGAATTTAGTGGAATCAACTAATCTTTTTGCATTAACTTAAAGTATACAAATTTTATTTATTCAAGTTAATAAAATTTTAAATTTCTAGCGTTTATGTCAAGAACACTAAGTTAGAAGAACTAGTTTTTGTAAGTTCTGAAGTCTTGAGAGGAATGAATGTGCTGTACTGAGTTCAATCAACTCTTAATTAATTTTCTGAAGAAGTCTCTAAAGTAACATTATCAGCATATTAGGAGACTTCCCAGCATGCATTGTCTGAGAATTAAAACGCTCCTGAGACCCTTCTTTTTTATAGTTTGAAGAAAACATATATGTTAAAAAATAGGGCTGATGATGATTATTTTCATTGTCATTTAATGTGTCGATTACTTTCTCGATTAATTAATTATTTTTTTTAGTCTATAAATGTCAGAAAATGGTGGAAAATGTCCATCACTGTTTCCCACAACCCAAAGATGTTTAGTTTAGGGCCATAGAGGAGTAAAGAAACCAAATTATGTTCACATTTAAGAGGCTGAAATCAGAGAATTTTGCCGTTTTGCTACAACTGATTAATCAAGTATAAAAATAATTGGTAAGTATTTAATAATCCATTCACCAATAAATTGTTGCAGCTCTAGATGAAAACTTGCAATGTGTCTCTAATACACTTTGAGATAATTCATGTTTTTTTTCACAATAATGAAAACAGTGTGACTGAGCAGCTGTAGGTTCAACTTAATATCTGAAGCCTACTGAATATGTTTTGTTAAGTAAAACTGAATTAATAAAGTTTATTTGTCTAGAAAAGTTTGTTTTGAATCATAACAAAATTACCTCAACTTGTCTTTTCAAACTCAGTCAACTCAAACTTTCAACACTAACTTTAAGTTAAAAGTTTTAAGTTCATTTTTACAGTGTATTAATGATCGCTTCCTGCATATGTGGATCATGCACAAGCCACACTTCCCCTCTTGCCGCGGCCTTTTCCGCCTCTGTGGAGACCAGATGAACGATCCCACTCGACCTCTGACCTTCAGTAGGCAGATATGTGACACGCATTTAGGAGCACATTAGCAGCTGAGCGCCTGCGGGCATGCCAGGATTGGCAGAGTCAGGATATTCCTACAGGACATGCCTGAGTCCACCCCTTCAGGATTGGATGACCGTGGGTCCTCATCTATAGTAATGCATTCCTCTGAGGGCCTGGTATTTAGCAGAAAAGCGTTATAGAACATACTGCCGCTATATACGCTTCCACACACTCGCTCTTCAATAGTGACCTACTTCTTTAGCTTTGGCTTGCACCCCAGCTTTCCAATCCTGAGGTGTGACATGCAAGGTGGAAAGCTTGAAGCAGCGCCGGGCCCAAGTCACCTCCTGCCTGTCAATAAGTGACACCAAGAAAGCCCTAACCGAGGAGCAAGACCTGATCTCCGTCATTATGATTACTGCAGCAGGCATGTCAGCGATGCCTGTCACCGGGCTCATTGTCCACAGGATCACAGGAGAGCGCGCCACCAAAAACTCTCAGCGGTGCTCCTACATGTTGCCTTGGCAACCTATTACAGTCAAAAAAAAAAAAAAAAAAACACACTTCCACAGCTTGGAAAAGAGGACGGATGCCAGACTTGACATCCCATAATGAGCTGGTTGTGAATGGGGTTCGGTGGGGGGCTTCACTCGGGGCTGTGGGGACTGTCAACATAAATACCCAGGCTTCATGCTCCCTTTCAGAGAGGAGAGAATACCCAATACAGAAGTTGTCACTGGGGACGTCCAAATATGAAGAGGCTTAACAGCATCCCAGTGTTGTAACTTGTTTACACTGGAGGCTAAAGTGTAGGTGGAGTGTTAATGTGGCAAAGGAGCAGACATGAGTGTGGATGTCTGCTAGGTGCTGGAGGAGTGAAGAGGATTCTAGGATGACAGATATCAAACTGAGTGAATGCATACACCCACAGAGCTCAGAGCCCACTGCCACATTGATTTCATCTGCTTCTGTTTTTGGTGAACTGAGCGGATCAGTTGCATGAACGTGTGCGTCATTTGGTCTCTTGAGAATGAACAATGTCCCCAACTGATGAAAAAGTGTGATGCAGACTCGCAGCAGAGAGAGAGAGCTAAAGACAGCATGCAAATATGGACAGAAACGTTGGCGGGATGAAGCCTGAAAACATTTTCTAATTAAGTGTGTGACCAGAGATTCTCAAATGGAGGTTCGGGGACCCCCAAGAGTCCGTGGCATTCTGCTGAGGGGTCCGCAAAAAGTTTTCATATTCGTTCATTTAAATTATAATATAAAACAATTATTTATTTAGTTGTTTATTTATCTATTTTTTGTTTTTTTACAAAAGGTTTCATTCTAGCCTGCAATTATTTTATGCTCAGACTTTTAGCATATTTTTTAAACAAACTATGTCCTTTGCACAAACATTTTTATAAGTCTACCATATACAAGTTCCTGGCCAGGCCTATTATTGTGCTTTGTATGATTGTAGTAGGCCTATTTTTTGTTTTCTATTATCTCCATGTATCCACATTTTATTATATGTACGCAGCAAGCATGAAACATACTGTCTTGATGTGTGTGTATGCATGTATTCTGTGTTGACATGGTGCAATTTCTTTTAATATGTGATTTATTTGTAGTCTATAAACCCTCACATGTATTACTGAATAAATTAAATAAAAGAAAACATTCTGTAAAGTGACGTAACCACTGCCAGAGGAGGTAACAATATGGAAGAAGTATTTTGAAAACATGTCAAATATCTTTATAATATATTTTTTGTGTTGTTCTTCAACATAAATAAGTCTAAGTGTTACAAAAAAAAAAAACACAGCATAATATTGATATAATATCAGTATATCATCCAGCCCTAACGTGAACAAACTTGTTTTAATCTCTGAACTGAACTTTGAGCGAGCTCATGTGAAGTGTGAACTTGCACAACACAGTCAGAGAGTCACAATGAAAAAAAAAAGCATGGTCACACTTCAGTGTGTGTTTTACATCCCAGGGCTGTTTCCAGCTCCTGGAGGGCCAGAGTGCTGACTCGATAAGAAGCGTCCTTGGCAAGAGCCCACACGGCCTTTAATCAGCCACTGGACAACAGAGGCAGGGAGAGGCTGAGATGCTGAACATGATCAGATTTATAACACTGATACAGAGGATACAGAAGAAAAAGAACTCCTGCACGATGTTACAAAATAGGGTCCATTTATTAAAAATGCCACAATTTAGGCGGCCGAGCTTCACCAAATACCTTCATTAAAAAGATACCCTTTTCACCACTTTAAAGACTGGAGGAAACGAGTGAAGGAGACACTAATATAATTTCATCTTGTAATCATCTCCCAATTCAGTCTGCAATACACCAGCAAACTCCCGGAGAGGAAAACGCACGTTATGCCGCACTCGTCTCATCAGACTCATTCTGACAAGCCCTGAGCCTTGTAGATATTGAGTAGATTACGTAAGATGAATTTAGAGACCCCTGTGGCCTAGTGGGATACTAACTGGTGCTGAGATGCATGTCTGCTTCCTCACGCAGCAGTCGCAGTGATGCGCATCTAGAGCAAAGGCCTGTTTCACAGCAGGCATGACAAGGCAGTGATGAGACAGCCATTACAAAGCAGCCAAAAAAAAAAACATGCTGCTTCCTCTGAGGGGAGGAGCACACAGGCAGCAAAGTATCCACCAGGGAAAGTTAGTAAAAACTTGTAGATTTTTTTGGTAGAAAGTAATTCAGCTTGTTGATATAAACATTAAGTTTTTCTTTTAGACAGCAGGTGTGAGTGGGTTTTATCTAAAAAAAATATATGCATTTTACATGTCTAAAATCTGGGATAGTTTACGTGTCTTAGTACTGCAGGTTCAGGTGGTGATAATAAGCCAAGGAGGAAGTCTGCACTGCCTGTGGAGCTACTTAAACTGTTTACAGCACATAAGGTGGATGAATGTGTCTATTCCTGCGGTGCCATTTACCTGAACAGAAAACTGTATTGTTGTAGAGCCTAACATAGAGTGACTGTGTTGTGTTTGATAGCCCATTTTAAAATGTCTTGCAGAGCTTCTGACTGTGTAACCAACTTATTTGTCATCTATGAGTGTGTGCATGGCTTGTGTCTTAACTTGAGTTTATGTTGTAGGGGGACTCCGTAAAGCAATTTATGAACCCAACTCAGCTAGTTCAAGCAACAACAAGCATTTAATGCCGGGTTGGGGGAAAAGAAAAATCAGGCCTTCCTTTCAGGGGGACAGTGCAGCTTTTTTGCATTTGATGATTTTCCTCAGGTTGTTGTATCATGGTTTTAGAAAAATGATGCAGGTACCAGGCTTGCTCAACTGTCACTGGAGCACAGAGCTAAAAGGGGCAGGACTTAGGGTTAATTATGATAAGTTTACTGTCTTGTTTTAGACTTTACACCGACTTAAATTAACATGATATAATGTCAAACCTATCTATTTTAATTAAGGTACAAGACTAACTTTAGTAATATAATGAATTCACCTGGCATGACAAAAATCTTTTTTTCTTTTTGCTCTGGTTTACTCTCTTCATGTGGACGAGTGCAACAATTAATGCAAATTCAACCAACCACTGCAAATTTCTCGCAAATTTGACCAATCCTGTTCCACCAATCAGAGCAGTCCCCAGTGCAATCGTCATACATAGACGTCTCAATGAATATTCCCAAGGTGCACTTCTTCATTTACAAATAAAGCATTTTTTGTTAGAATTTTTGTAATCAGGAGCCTTTTTTTAACCAACTTTTTTTCCCCAAAATATTCACTTGCTCCTGTAATTTTATTGCAAAAAATGCCTAAAGCATGCATCATTTCATCAGCTTTTAGACAAACTGCCATGAATTCAGGCATTTAAGACAGTAACAGTCCCCCCCAAAAAAAGCCTGCAGAGTCACTGCTATGTTTACCACCACTATCCTTTAGCTTCTCCAAATATAATTATCTGTCAGCACAACTGACTGAAGCTAACATCAGCAGCAGTAGCTATCATTGGCTAAATGGAGGAGACAAAGAAAAGAGCAGCACCTAGAGAAAAAATAGTCCTGATGGAACTTTAATTGAGTTGAAACAGTACGACACACATCTCGCAAGCTACCACTTTAAAAGCAACCACAGCTACTACCACAGAGAGTGAGTCAGTCTGGGAAATTCTCTAAATCTGTCCCCTCCGATTGTATAAACAGCATCACTCGTGTGACTGGTATAAACAGTGACATCTGAGTCTCAGCCTCTGAGGACATAATGCCATTTCATAACAAAAGCCTCCCCAGCCTCTCCCCCGAGTGAAGTGGGTTCATCATCAATACCCTGATTAGGATTACAGGAGAAGCCTCATGCTAATCAACAATAAGAACACTTGAGCTCTGTGCACTCTGTTGTGATTTTGCAGGGTAATGATGACGGAAACGGTAAGGGGCTTTGATTTCTACACAAACATATTTAAGAAATAAGATGGTGCGTCTGCCCCACATGTATCAGCTGAAGAGGAGGGAATACACTCCTTTGTTCTAGAGAAATATACATCTGATGGTGGAAAAAAAAGGAGAAAGTGATGGTCTGTATATGCGTTTGGTGTGTGTGTGTGCAGGCGTACTGTACTCAAAGGAGGATAAAAAAAAACAAGACAAGAGCAGCACAGTAACAACATATTTACAGACATGTCTTCCTTTCCTCTCCTCTATATCATTTCAACACAAAGCCCAAACTAGATCCTCCATTCCAGGCAGATTGTAAAATATGAATGGCCACTTTACATAACAATCGCTATAAGCCCAGGCTGTGGGATTCCTGCATGACAATGAAGACCGTCTCCGCACATAATCACTGCCCTCAACTTCCACTGCTGCATTGTAGTCTACTTCCCGTAGACGCCTAAGTATGGCTGCCAGTGGAGTCGGTGAAGACCTTTTGTCATCTTCAGGGAAGTATTAGCAAGGTAATCTACTTCTCTGATTCAACTCTACTTTTTCCACTCAAGGTGCAGATTTCAGGGCATCTAAATTTTAGGAGCTTGGTTTTTACCAACTCTGGGTAGAATGAGGGCACACTTGCTTTCAGGGTGGGATGCAGTAATACCAAAACCTGATAGCACTGCAGCAATTTGGTCGGTGCCATAAAAGTCTTGTCGTTCAGTACCCAGCCCCAGGTTGCAGTTAAAGAGAGGTAGGTGGGCTAACTAGGACTCTGTTCCATAAATGGAGTGGGAGAGGGATCAGAGCTGCAGGGGCTGCTGGGAGAAGAAGCCCAGTCCTGCAGCCCATTGTTCAGGACTGACAGTGCATTTTCATCTGAGGGGAAAGAAACAATTTATTCTCCAGGCCACGGACATGGCAAAGTGACCACAACAAAGACTCATATCACAATACAGTCCGCCTGGGAGACGCTCAATGCCAAGCGTTCCCATGCTGCACTTCACAGCATACATTTCCTAAGTGGTCACACTTGCTGCCGTATGGAGATTTGAAATGAGAGGGCTAAAAGCCTGCACCTGCATTGTGCTACATGCCCCCGCCCCCTCTGGGAAAAGGTTTTTAAATCAGGTGATGCATCTTCGAAGAGACAAATTCATGCAAGGCGCTCAATTTCCACGCTACAGTTAATCTCCCCCCGTAGTAAAGCACTTCACCGAGTCACTACATCTTCAAACCTCAGCAATCATCCTTACACGGTTTATGAACCGGCTCATGATCTAATGGTTCTTAAATTAATTATTCAACTTTTAGTTGTTTTGGAGCGTACGTAATGAGAGTAATTGCCTCATAGTCAAGGCTGCAACTTTGTAGATGCAGATGAAAACAGATTTTTATAAATATGTCATGGGTTTGGGTGCGATAGTGGAATTGTAATGCTTCTTCTAAAAAGTCTCAAATGAAAAAAAGATTATTAATGACCATACAGACAGTGTAAAGATTCCCATCACGTATTTTTCTTCTCCAGCTCTGTCTCTGCTGGCTTTTCTTTCTATCTGCTATTTTTTTCTATCTGTCTAAAACGGCCTGTTTGTCTGCCCGTCTGACCGACTGCCTGTCTTTATCTCTTTCCCTCTGTTGGCTTGACGGGTCTGCCAAGTCTGTCTATTTGTATTTCAGTTTGTCTTCCCTGTCTGTGAGTAAGTGAGAATGGGGTAAAACTGGGTGAGGATGTTTGGTGGAGCAGAGAAAATTCCTGATGCATGACCCCCTCCGCTCAGGCTTGGACGGCGAGCTGTCAGTCGGCCAGTTCATTGTTTGGCTTTTGTGTGTGACATCAGCCCTGTGTTGCGTGGATTCATAGTGGAGAGGTGATTTACCGGATTAACGACACTTCCCCTGCAACCAAAGGCCACGACCACTGCACGTTAGGGGCAGATTATCAGTCTGCTGTTACCATGCAGGGGACTCTTGCCTTAGAGAAATATTCAAAAGGACAAGTGTTGAGTCATGCAAAGCTGCTCGGAGCAACATCCTGTGTTTCAGCTCTCCTTCTATTCCATGATATAAACTGGAATATTCAAATGTTCATAATAAGCTTTTACAGTTGTAATATTTTTTCAAAACCTCCCATTGCGAAATAAATATGGATTTACCATAATCCTCTTTAAACAAAGCTGAGTGTTAGAAGTCTGTCACTTGACTGGTTACATAAACTAGTGCTTTTCAGTAAAAGTCACATCAGGCCAGTCGCAATGAAGACAAGATTTCAGATTGCTCTGTTTATAAATGAGGCCAAATACAACTAAGATGAGCCTTCTGATGACTTTGTTCACACATTTAGCACAAGCCAAGACTCTCGCTGACTGTGTAACATGAACTCAAAGACTAAACTGAGGTTGGAATGATCTAAGATCCTTGGACGATGGCGCCAGGCCCCCCGAAGGCCAACTCCATCATGTGTTAAAAAAAAAAAAAAAAAAAAAGTTGTGGGACCAGAGAAGACACTATGCATTTCCAACATCCAAGATTTGCCTGGGAGAAAACTTTTCGAGAGAATTCTCAAGGACTATTAAAGTAAACAGGGGTCGGTTTGGCACAGAATTGGGTGCAAGAGCTGCTGACATGAAGATTGTGGTTTTGCGGTTCACCCACAGCAGATGAAGCAGCATCAAGAGCGCACATCTCAGACATTCACAAAGAGCGACCTTAGATGGCTACATGAGTATCCCAGAACACAAAAGCATACATAAAAATGTACAGATATAATCAGAGGGCGGCATATTGAGGGGGAAGTGCAGTGCTGGTTCATTTTCTTGCATTTGCTCATGTTTGCTTATTTTGTGACCCCTACCCAGCTTGCACTGACGTGAATACACACCAGGGGCCACATTACAAAAAAATTTCTGAAGTATTTGCTGTATCTTAAATTTCTAAGTTTGACAAAATCCTGTCTTCCTGTTACAGAAGCAATTCCTAAACTCATGACTGCGTCCTATCCTATCTCAGACCATTATCTTATGAAATCTTAACTAGAGCTGTAAACTTAAAATCATCAATCTGTATCCTTCCTGTCATGCCTGTATCCATGACAACAGTTGTCTCACTTCACTTGGCACAGGTTACCTTGAGAATGGACAAGAAAAGACAGGTGTTCTATTTTAGCTTTGACAAGTCAGAGGAATTAATCGGAGGAGAGGAAACACCACCTTTTTGGGAAGTTTGGGGATGTTTTCTTGCCAATTATTCACACATAAGAAGGATTTGAAAGGATGGAGCACATTGATCAAATTCAAAATTTAATTGAAGTCATCTTCGCAGTCAATATATACCTATTAATATGTGGTCTGGGAAATTTAAAGCATCATCCTAGAGTTTGAGTTGCCTTCTAATCATAATATTTTGTGTTCATATTGTTCCCCATCTTCACTGTCATTTCCATACAGACCTAACAACAGTGGTGTTGTCATTCCTGACAGTTATTTTGAATTTAGGACAAGATCTATAACATCCTAACTTAGAAATCCTAACTTTATTAACTTTAGGACTGTCCTGTAATTGCTTGATTCCTTTCCTAAGTTATGACAGGATAGAGTTTTCAAAATGCAGTAAGGAAACAGGTTTCTGTAATACCAAACTCCTTAATGTAATCCTAAACTGAGGTAAAATAGGATTTCAGACTTAGGAAGGCTCTGTAATGAGGCCGGACAATAGTGATCCTCTTTCTACATAAATTCCCAATTTATACAGTATAATTCATTGTCTCTGGAGTCCACTTTTATTGTGTATTTTACGTAAGCTTAGAATGGGAGAACTGAACAATGTGTCGCAAGGTTAACCCAAACAAAAAAAACTTGACCAGACTTTTCTCTGCAGAAGCCACAGGACTCCAACCCCCTACTGAAGCTTTAATGATGTGGGATTCAGACTTGAAGGCCAAAAAGGAGTTCTGGGACAGCCTTCGCAGTCACAGTGGAGACCGTATTCATCTCTGCATGAAGCAGTGTGTCGAGCAATCCACATTTAATGAATAGAACAATTAACTCTAACATGTACAGAGGTCAAAAAGCAGCAATTAGCGTGATGAACTCCGGCCCTCCATACTGAGCATGTCTAGATTGATCCACTAATGACGAGCTTGACTCCTGGCTGCAGCCCATTTGGACAGACCTGCTACAGTCAGCTTAACCTTTTCTCAGAGAAAACGTTGTACAGTGAAGAAGATGAGAACATAATGGGGCCTATGCCTAATTCTGTATTTGATATCTATTTAATTTTAAACTTTACTGTCCTCTGTTGCCATAGATTGGTTTTAATGCTGTTATAACCAATCACAGAAGCCACCAGAAATTAACCAGTCCAGGGATCATCTGACAGCAGTCTGAGACCACCCCTTTGACGTGACGAGACAGCTGTTGTTTGGTCCACACCAGAGTTTGAGCATGGTGTTTAAAACCGCACCAAGGGGGTAAACACTCCAGGGTTCAGTTCAAGCAGACCAAACAAGACTGGTATGAACCTATGCCTGGGCAATCAAATGATATCTATTGGTGATAGACATGTCATCAATAGCAAAAAGAAAATAGTTTGATCAAATGTTCGATAGTTTCACTTAAATGGATTAAATGCAAATCACCATGACAGCACAAAACAAATTTGCCCCGGTGTATCCCTTGATAATGAAGCAAGCTATGGGTGACAAACAAACAGCCAATCATTTAGCAGACAAACCCCACGTGTGCTCTTACCCTGACCCAAAAACAACCAATGACATCACTAGGTGCTACAAGTGACACAAAAACAGCCAATCTTTGTTGTTCAGTTGCCCCGCTGACACATGAGAGACAGCATGGCGTCATACGAGAGGGTGAGGGGCTCAGACATTTGGAGGGAGCTCGGAGTAAAACTGCTCCTCCTTTGCGTCACAAGGAGCCAGCTGAGGTGGAGGAGCTGGAAAGCGTTGCTGGAGAGGGGGACATCATGCTGAGCCTGCTGGCACTGGATGAATGACGACTATCAGTTCACCACTGTGTGTAAACTGCAGGAATACCTTCCCCATCAAGACTGGTAATAAAACAAACTTATTTTATGACCTTAGCTGCTCCCATCCTTTGAAGTATACAACATGTCACAAGCCACATAATGGATAATTATCGATATCTACCAATATGAGACTTCACTATCATGATAGACTTTTCAGCTATAGTGTCCAGGCTTATGTGGCACTTTTCAGGTTAAAGATAATATGTGGAGCAATTTACATGCATTTGCTTTGTAATACCAATAAGTGAAATGGTTTTAATGCAGCTTAAAAAGAATGAGACATTCCCCAACTTTCTTGGTTGCATATAATAGTCTGTGGACTGACTTCTATGTAGAGGACATGGGACAGGAAAATCCAAAGGATGTGACATTAAGTTCAGGTCCCCTAGAGCTCAGCTCCCCCCTAGAAATGGAGTTTGCTGACTGGCACCCACCTCAACAAAGGGTCTGACTTTACTTTTGCCTACCTAATCTACCAACATGATGCCACTGAGTGTGGTGTGTTTACAGCCAGAGAAACATTTGAAAGTACAGCCATACTTCATGCCTTTGGCGTTTGATGAAAAGAAATGCATAAAAAGCAGAGGGATTATTTTAAGAAAGCTTCCATTCACATGATGGGTATCAAATGAAGAAGGGTAAAGAAGCTATCAAACCACCTTTAACTAAGCACTTGACACCAACACATATCCCAACACGACCCTCAATTACTGTAGTGTTAGCTTGGGAGACTTATGTCCTCCTGTGTTCAGATGCAGGGAGATACACACGCACACACAACACACAGCTTCCCACACTGATTAGCATTGGTGTTGGAATGTGCTGGAACCATTAAATGTTTTGTAAATGCTTATAATATTACGGGCGGCAAAACCACACAAGACAAAAGCGTACCTATGACATGCCGGCGCTGCTTTTGTTAAAGAGCATGTGCAATGTGTGTGAGTGTGAGTTTGCGTAGGCGTGTTTGAGGAATGTAGTAACTGCCAGGTAATTAGGGTTCAGATTCAGGTATGTGGAGCCGCGGGGAGGCCAGAGCACGAGACAGACAGACAGACAGACACTCAGCGGGTTTAGTATGGCTCAATCCCCTGCCAGGCACAGCCACTACAAGAGCACTCAGGTAGGGACATATCGACACTGGTGTGGTCTCCATGATCAAAGCTTTCAGCGCAGCCCTGCCCTCGTGCCTTGGAAATGGACCAATTAGGGATAAGGAGGGGGTTGAGAGTTGGTTGTGCCGCGTTCCATACACCAAGCTGGCAGCGGCTTCAGACAAGGTAATTATACACACTCTGGCTGTCTGTCTCTCTAACACTTATACTCACTGCTATCATGCCTCACTCATCTCTCTGCACCCCTACATTATATCCCTTAAACACAGTCCGAGATAATACGGGCCGACATGAGCCAAACTGTAGCTACATGTAGGACAATTAAGCTCTGTTGTAGGTAGTAGTGCTTTAATCCTCCTAAAACTGCTTTAAGAAATCCTTTATTAAGCAGCAGGTAACGTCAAGAAGACTAGCGACCAGCGTACGTCTCCGCCTTCATCATTCTGATTAATGGAGCTTGTCTGTTCCCCCTTGTACTGCGGGGAACACTGTCGTTGTTCTTTTTTTTAATATCATCTTCATAGGAAAGAGGATTATTTCATCCAGTTGGGGCAGGAGCTGGAAGCTGGGCTTGAGAAAAATGACTAAAACGTGCTTTGTCGTATTTTTAGAACAGCAGAGTTGTACACATGAAAAGGAGCACACAACCAAGTTTTCTCTCATGCGCACACAAGCAGATGACTGTGCTGTAACATTTGTGTGATTATCCCATTATTTAATTTAGTTGCTGACACGCTGACTTCATTTAGAGACTATTTTTACGGCAGACTGATAAAGAGCTTCAAGTGTTTTTGCAGAGCACCATGATGTCACAGTGAAGTTAAAAAATGTCATCAGCTCATCATTTTATATTAGATATGTTTGTGATATTTTGTCAGGATTTGCAATTAATTCTTGAGGTATGGCCACAAGACCTCAGAAATCCTTGAGTCCAAGTGGACGTTTGTGCCAACTTTGAAGTAATACCGTCAAGCATTCATTCTGCGGATATCGCATTCACAATAATGTCAGACTTTACCTGTGACCACCAAATTCTAACCGGTTCTTCCTCGAGTCCAAGTGGACGTTTGTGCCAAGTTTGGAGAAACTCCATCAAGGCTTTCTTGAGATATCACGTTCACAAGAATGGGACGGACAGACGAAGCAGGGTTTGAGAAAAATAACTAGAATGTGCGTTGTTACGAACAGAGTTATACTCATGAAAAGGAGCTGTCTGTTTTTGTTTTTTTTACATTTCTCATGCACACACAAGCAGATAACTAATGCTGTAACAGTTGAATGATTATTCCATTATTTGATTAGCTGATTCAAAGAAAATAAATTGCCAACAATTTCCACAATCACTTAATAGTTTGAGTCGTTCATCAAAAGCAAATACCAAACATTTGCTTCTCAAATGTGAGGATTTGCTTAATTTTCACATTTTATATCATTGCTAATTGAATTAATTTGGGTCGTGAACTGCTGGTCAGACAAAACAAACAATCAAGATAAAGCCTTGACTCGAATCAAATAAATAATCAAGAGACGAATCAATTCTGAAAAATTACCATTAGCTGCAGCCCCACAGATGATGTAAGATTACATTTAACCTTCAGAAAGTGGTTGATAAATTTTGGCTTGACCTTCATAGATTAATCTGGCTCACTGCTGATCCGACCCTTTCAGCACAATGAATTACATTTTGCAGAAATAACACTGTATGAGAAAGCTGCTTAACCGAATAGCTTTCGCAATATTTAAACTCTATGGAACACACGCATTATTGCTGATCGAATTATGGCATTATTATGCAATAATCCCACACTCCATGTCTGCCATGTAAACCAGCAGCACACAGTCACTGTGAGATTACAGGGCAAAACGTATGGCTTGACGTTTTCTGTTCGTCTCCGCGGCAACTTCTAACAAATCCCCCTTTAGTGTGACCTCAGCCTGTAGATGCGTGGGAGTCAGAAGTAATTAGCCTTCTTGGACTGTAGGTCACACACGACCGCCGAAGGCAATACAGCCGAGATGAGTGACAGCACGCACGCAGCGCCTGCACAGTACAGCAGCAACATACAGTCGCTGTATTTCTAACAAGTTCTGTTAGTTTTTATGAGAACATTTAATGATCCCCCTCCAGAGTAATCACTGCGAGTGTGGTAATGAGTGTGTGCTACGCTGAGATGCGGAGAGAGGGAAAACATGAACGGATGTGTTGATTTGCAAGTGTGTTTGCAATCTGGATCCTGACACAGACAGATGCTCAGGCCTGCTCTCTTGTCACTCTCCATCCTGTTGGGGCACTTGATATCTTCATTTTCCTCCATCGCCACTGTTCAAAGAGGACTACAGGGTCGTTATTGTGTACATGCACTGTAACTACAGCAGAGGACTGTGGGTTATCATGACAGGATTTCTTTAGGTTACTGCATACAGCTCTCAGATAAAAGCGAGCTGAAGTTTTTGTGTATTGGAATGTGAGCTGATGAAGAAATGTGTAAAAAAACAAACATGTTTACAGCGAATGAACATCTAGTTTCTCTGTTTGTTGTTGCTGACAAGGAATCTGCCTTCTCTGCAGCAAACTATAATATATAACCTTAACTTTTAAGGCATGAATTCAACTAGGATTACCGCCTCGCAGTTGTATGCCTCTGCCAACCAGTTGCTTGTTGCAGTTTACATCCATGTCTGTCCAGACTCATGTAATGTATGTAGTGAAGACTCTGAAGGAAAGTTAAATGTATTTTTGGCAAAATGGAAGTTATCGCTGCATTCACATGTATAATTCCAGTGAATTATTTCCAGTGAGCAACATGCCGTCTACTTAGAGACTATTTTTACATAGGACTGATAGAGAGCTGAACATTATGATGTCACAGCGAAGTTGACCTTTGACCTTCTGGATGTAGAACGTCATCACCTCATCACTTTAGCTTATTAGATATTTGTGGGATATTTTGTCATAATTAGCGTATGAATTCTTGAGTTATGGCCAAAAACTACATGACCTTTGACCTCCAAACTCCAGTTCAAGTCAGTTGAAATCAGTTCAAGTGAGTCCAACTAGACGTTTGTCCCAAATTTAAAGTAATTCCCTCAAGTCATTTTTGAGAAATTGCGTTCACAGCAACAACGGATATGATGTCACAGTGACTTTGACCTTTGACCACCAAATTCTAATCCGTTCTTCCCTGAATCCAAGTGGACGTTTGTGTCAAGTTTGTAGAAATTCCATCAAAACATTCTTGAGATGTAGCGTTCATAAGAACAGGACAGACATAAACATAACTTAGAATGGAAATAAAATTAATATATCTGATTCAACTTGAATAATCCCTATTGATGAGGTTTCCATGATTGCAATGGTGGAAATCCTGTATGACACCAATTCTGTGACTATTTAACACAAAGTACAGTAAATATATTTGAATTGCCAAGATTATGGACCAGTACCAGAGGCAGGGACTTGAGACTTTCTTCCCTAACACTGATAAAAGACTCGACTTGACTTTAAATTGGTGTTCATGACTTGAGACTTGATTTGGGCTTGAGACAAATTTTTTTTTTTTTAAATTGAATTTAGTTATTTTTCTAGTTATTGAGAAGGTCTGGGTTTTGTTTTTTTTGTTGTTTTTTTTTTGTTTTTTTAATTATTTATGCAATGGAGCCAAACCTGACAACCTAAAATACAGCAGACCAGCAGAGGACAACGCACAAGACAGCTATCATGAAGGAGGCTAGACCGAAAATAATAGATCTGGGATTAAAGATATAAAGAAAGTTAAAGAAAGGCATTTGGGTGTCTTTTTAACTAAGTTATTAGCTGGTTCAAACATTCGCTAGAAGGCTAATTTTCAGTTTAAGCTATGTTCGACTTGGCTTCGATTTTTTTTTTTTTTACTGATTTAAAGGTGGAAACTGCTGTAGAATTTTGTCTGACTTGACAGACTTACTCCCACCTCTGGTACTTACCAACCACATGCCTGTCTAATGACTAATATTAGAGAACAAATTAAGGAAAAAAAGACATACTTTAGTATTGATAATGCAGTCTGCAGTCATTGCTGATGCAGATACTGTGTGGCATGTAGACAGGCTGTCTGGAAGCTGCAGAAACCTTGGACCAGAATAGCTCTGATAATGTATCTGTCATGAATGTGTGTCATCAGGACCTGTTCCCCCACACACACTGTGGAAAACGAAATGGCCTGCTTTATTTAAAGCTGTTACCATGACTGCATAACTTCAAGTGAATAGTATATATAGAATAGTATAGCTCACATATGTTATTTAAATATAATATACTGTATCTCCAAAGGCTACAGGGAGAGACATTTAGACTGCCGCAAGCGTAAATTCCATTTTTCAACATGAAGTGTCTAAATGTTGAGATTATCGCAGCTTGACAACCCTTGTTAATGCCTGGAGAGAACACTCACAGGAGTTGTGTTGAATTGGAAGTTCGAGCTCTGTGAAATGTCATCTTTCTAACCAAGTTCACATGTCCAGGGGGAATAAAAGTGGCCTGGAAGCCAGTTGATCATGTGAGAAACGGCACAGTAGGAGCGAGCCCCCTCTCACCCCGTCCTGCTGAAATGAGAGAGCCAGCTGCAAATACAGCACAAATGCTGCTTTCCCACATTTGCACATGCTCCCAGGAGAAGGGTGGTCAAGTCTTTGTGAGGGAGAGACAGACAGAAACTTCCCTCGGTACATTGCAAAAAGATGAGAACCATCCAGTGAATGGATATGTCTTCGCAGTGATAGCCCTTAAGGAAATGTGTGATGAGGCTCTTTTTCCAGTTATTGTTTTTGGACTAACAGGAGCAAAGATGTGCAAATTGTTTCATGAATTATTGCACACACTATTTCCTACTGATGGGAAAGTCTCTCCAGGAAGTTGTGATTTTCGCAATCACAACAATTCATGCAAATTCAACCAATCCCCATAAATTCTACACAACCTTGCAATTTTGTCCAATCACCGCAGCTTTTCTGAAAATTTGACCATCATCATCGTAGCTTCTCGCAATTTCAACTAATCACAGCAGTTCTCCGCACAAAATTCATACATGTATGTCTCACTGAATTTACTCAAAGCTTTATTATGTTTATTTTTAATATATTTTTATTTTAATTTGTCATGGGTGCTGAAAAGAACACAAGGTTTGTCGCTGTAATCCTGTTACCTTACCAGGCAGCTGGATTTGCGAGGTCACAAGATCACATGAGAATCCATCTTGCCAGGCTTCAAGTTATCTGTTTGTGACTGCACCTGAAAGTGGTGCAGCCACTCAGCGTCCTGGGAAGGACTGATGGCAGCTATGGGTGTGGTTTTAGGTGTAACAACAGCTAGTACACACTGCAATAGCGTCAGTTATATCAGAACTGGTTTCGCTCTTTTCCCTACTGGCTTCGGCAAGAATTTGATCTGACTGGCTGAAGTTAGTCTGTGTTAGACATGACTGAAAAATGGTTCATCCAATCACCTGCCAAGTGTTTTTTTGTAAGTGCCTGCCCTTTGCCAAACAGTTTTTAAGGATGCCCTGTCAGGTTAGTAATCCTGAGCCTTTTTTGGTAAGATTACTTAGAAGACTTAGAAGATTAAAAATGCCTAAAACATTTCAACATGCATGCAGTTTTTTAGAAAAGCTGCTGTGAAATGAGGCATTTTAGGCCGCAGCGATCCCCAAAAAGCCGCAAAATTCTGAAGAGGCTGGAAAAGTGATCACATGCACATGAGACATGAGATAAAATGTAAGCAAAATTTGACAATGATTAGGTGTGGCACCCACTGAGGAACAGAAGAGTGTGTGGTCCGCTTCATGGTCTCAGCTGAGATTACATCAAAGATTGAAGCAATGAGGTCAAAGGTCGATGCGATAGCCATCAGTCCTCACCACACCCAGCTGCTCTCCAAAGAGCTGAGTACTGGTGCTTCTAGTTTATGCTTAACACAGATGGTTTAAAAGGCCCTACACGCTGGTTGTTTACAAAAAGAGCCGCTAAGTGAGCGTATATGTCACTTTTTCCATCTGATGGGAATGTGATCTATCCCTTTTTAGTGCTCCATGTAACCCTGCTTTTCTACAAAGTAAACAGCAGCTCACTTTGCTAATTGACTTTCCCTGTCCTCTCAGGACAATAGAGGCTGGTCCTTGACTTCTTTATGACTTCCCCTTTATGAGTCTTCGGTTGATTACGCCTTCAAGGAGCCCCTTAATAAAGACTAAGCAAACAGAGCTTTCAGCGCAACACATGGAAAACTCCGAGGCTGTTGTGGAAGGCTTTCTGCTGCCTTATGGCAAAATGCCAGCCCTACAGCATGGGACAAAGATGAAGAGGATATTTGCCAAAAAACATAGGCTAAATGAAAAGCTCATGAAATGCCTTGACTGGAGTGTTCCACTGAGCCAATGAAAAAACTCTTAGTTTAGCCAGATAATGAGTTGTAATAATGGCTCATTTTATAACAATAACCCCATACATCCCAAACATATGTAGCAGAAAACAGAATGGAATAAACACCTAATACAGCTTGAATGGAAAAATGTGCCATTAAGTTGTTTTCAATGAGTCGATCTTTGCTTCTACCTGTGAATTTGGGGGGCACTGCAATGGACGGCCATTTGAAACGGTAAATGTAATCTCAAAAATTGCTTCTTTTGTCCAACCAATAATCCAAAACCCAAAGACACTTCATTTACTATCATGAATGACAAAGAAAGGCATCAAGTCCTCGCATTTAAGGAGCTGGAAACAGCAAATGTTTGACATTTTTAGTTGAAAAATGACTGAAACAATTAAATGATTTTCAAAATAGCTTGATTATCAGCCAATCTCTGATGCTATTTTTATAAATTTTGGTTCCAACACATTACATTTTTTGGACAATAAGAATTTTCAAATTAAAACCATTCAAAGTATTTTGAAGACCAGGCTTGGCAGCTGTCCAGTCAGCCTGGGAGCCCTTAACAACCACAGTGGGCCAACAGGGGGTCATCTTAAACAAAAAACTAATTTCCTGCTTGGCGAGAGTGCTGGGATATTCATCAAGATGAAAGGAGTCAAACAGGAAGTGAGGTGAGCGTTTGGCATGTAAGGGGATGAACTCAGTCTTTTTTTGCTCTACACCAAGATAATAATACAGTCAGTTAAAAGCTGCCTTTCCTTCTGCTAACTTCCACCCCTGACAGACACAACACCTCCGGGTTTCCACTGCATTTCTTACATTCTTAAGGTCCGTTAAGCTGGAGGCCTCTCATGGTTCCCACCCACCACATTACATCAGCTGTTCTGTGGAAGTCAGAGAAAGGCCTTGAACATCCAACTTACACTAGCTCAAACTAGAGATGTTCCAATACCATTTTTTCCTTCCCAATACTGATTTGGACATCTGAACATTGCATATTGGCTGATACCAAGTCCTGATCCAGTACCAGTGCATTACAAAAAAAAGAGTTAGAGTTCAGTCTACTCAGTTAAGAGTCCATTATGTTTTCCCCACAATCCTATAAACATGTCAGATCCACTCCTGTTCACAACTGCAAAAGACAGCAAACTAAGAAAGTCTGCTCCGGGTTTTACCGCAGATCCCCACAAAAAGAACCAAATCAGGACATAAAGATTGAAATAACAGCCTCTGAATTCGCAGTTCAATAACAGAGATTATGAACAATATATACAGCAGGTAATGATGATACCGATGGTCAGTCAGTCAGGTTTGCAGGATCGGCCTTCGCTCTGCTAAAACACCGGCAACTCCTGGAGGAACTCCGACTAGGAAGTACACAATCCACCGGATCATTCCTCCTTCTGACACAGGCTCCAGAGACCTTCTTTTTACCACAATAACAGCTAAAATAACCCAGACTAAGCAACATAATCCAATACTGAAGTAAAGCTGGCATTTCTCTCCTCCACTGATCATAAAACTTGGTGTACACAGGACACTGCTGGATGTAGCAGGCCCCCGATACCCTGATACCCGATGCCAGTTTATAGGCTGTATCAGGAGCATTGTCCGATACTGACATCAGTATCCGAACAACCCAAGTGCAAACATATGATGATCATATGAATATGATGCACTCCTGTTGATTTAACTACCCAACAGTATATGAAGTTTTTAAAATTAGCACAACCTTAAATATCTACATCTATATCTGCAACAGTAATATTGATTCAAATACATCGGATATAATAGTAAAACAAAGGGGACCAAAGGACTGCTGTAAATTTTGCTATAAGACTTACTTAATCTTTGAAAGGTTTAGGATGCAGAACATCTACTTGCAGTGGAGTATTTTCACAGTGGGGCTGGTATTAGTATTTAAGTAATGGATCTGAATACTTCCTCAGTCTCCTGTTAGCACACCCACAGCCTAACTGCATGCGTGTTACCGTCTGAACCTGTGTGTAGCGGCCAGCAGCTGTGAGTCAGGCTATAGACAATTTCAAAAGCTGGAGGTTTCACAAATACCATTCAGAGCTGCGGAGCTGGAAGCTGCGGGTAAAGTAACACAATCAAGTGATTGTTCGAATTTTCTGGTGTGATTTTTTTTTTTATGTCACGGCAAAAAATCACAATGACTCTTAGCTGCTAACTAGCTAAGATTGGTTTCACAGTCTGGACGAACTCTGCAGAGAAGAGTACAAGAAAACAACGAAGTAACTGGAGGGTTTCACTCCTGTGGGATTCCTGCGGGATGCAAGTCAATTTCATGTTCATCACGGGACAGGGGCGGGACAAGGGAAAAAGTAAACAGGAGCAGGCGTGATCAGGAATCATAATAACAATAGGTTGATTTTTCATGTGTAAACACACAGTTCTAATATGAATAGACTATTTACTTTATTTTGAGCACAATGCTAGCCGTTCACTTTCTCTTTTTATTCTTTTTATATTCTCTCCTGTCTGCTCTGGTGCCTGGACCAGAGCATGACGTGTGTGGACTGTAGATTGATGGGAACGAGATGGGATGGGAATCGTTTTTCTGGGACTGGGACAGGGACAAGGCAGGAATTTTTTTTTTCAACTGTGTCATGGGATTGGGAGGGGACATAAGTATGTTAATGGGAGTGAGATGAGAGGAGCAAAAACCCACTCCCCTCTTCATCACGTAAAAACAGACTTTTTATTTCTTCAGCAGCAAACACAACCCACAGTATTCAAGTAAATATTATACTGCAACCTGAGTTTGTCATAACACTTTAAAGATGACTAAAGTAACCGCCCATCACCTGCAACTGAAAATATGACAATACAGTCATCTGCTATATTCCACATTAATTGATATTTGGATATATTTGCTGTATCGCCCAGTCCTAGTGGAGACAGGGGCTTCCCCCACCCAAGCACCCACCAAACCTCTTTTAGCCAGTGAAAACAATGTGCCCATCTATTTACAACCCTTTCTCTCTCTGCATGACACCCAGGTTTTTATCACCAACCCATCGGCACAATGCTGGACACTTGCCTCCGCAGCCCGTTTCAATGGACGGAAATTGGGAATACAAAACAGAGCAGTAGTGAAAGGACATGCGGCTCCATCAGCTTCCACACAAACAATGGAGAATCTCCCAGTGTTTAGCTTCCACTTCCTCCCGAAACACAGCACCAACAATGAGGCGCTATTATGACTGACTGCCTCTGCTGTTTTCAGGACCGGCCTCTGGATGAGACCGGGATGAGAACACATCGGCAAACTGTTCAGCACTGAGCAGAAGTATTTAAAGTAAAAGATAAGATAAAGACATTACTGGAGCAGAAGAGGTACAAGGAAAAAGAAGGGAAAATGGAACTGGATGTAAAAATAGAACAACCATTGTTCACTGCACTTATTTGACAACTGCAAAACCCTTCAATTTCTACTTCAACTTTAACTGCGCTGTCCCCAAGGTAAAATGTATTTCGCAGCCAGTTGAAATACAGAACGAGCACAGATTTGAACATAAAACATCACAGATTAGATAAAATGTCCCCTAGAATCTTTTTCAGGTCTGGTGATACACACTAAAAAACCGCTAAACAAATGAGGTGGACAGGATGGGCAGCGTCAGTCAGCAGGCGCAGCAGGCGGTCTGCAATTTATATTTGTGTTCAAATTTTTGTTTGCTCGGTATATTCAAGACCTCAAACGAAGTGATCACCAGGAGAGGATGACTTATTAAGCTGCATTTATTGCGTAGACATAAGCCAGTAACCCCTGACCTTTGCAAAACATGAACACATCATGAACACAGTGTGCATGATTGATTGCTGAACTTTATCTTCCTTGGATTGGAGAAAAATGTTACTATGGATCACAATATGGAAACTTTGCCAAACAGAAAGAAACTCAAGTACATTTTTATCTGTTTTAAATGATGTGAGATCGACAAATGGTCAACAACCAAACAGAAGCGAACTGACTTGTACACCTCATGTGCTTGACAGAATGTGATAAGGTCCCATTCATGATGTATCACATTCAGTTGTTGCCACTGCTAGTTTTTGTTTTGTCTTTCATTTTATTTTGTTTTGTCAATTTAATTTTCAGTATTTAAATGCAAACTATTTTATTTTCCCTTTTTGTTTGTTGCTTGTTCTACTTCAGTTGTATTTGTTATCTATTCTTGTGAGCTGTTTTAAATGGACTTCACCTTATTTTGCCTCTGTGTTAGTAATAGTATTAGTAACGCACACATAACCCGTGCTTGAAAAATCCAATAAACAGACTCAAAAAAAGATGTTAGATCAACACTGGCACCAATAACTTCCAAGGCAACGACAGAGAGCTGATGAGAATGGTGCTGCACAGAGATTTTTGTCATTAAAAAAAGATTTTTTTGAATTGGTGCCTCACCAGCCCTGTACAAGGACAGTGGAAACACTGAATGTATTAAACATTAGAGGTGCCACAATTCAATTTGACTTTTGATTTTAAGGTCTGATTTGATTTAGACTTTTTTTTTCCAGCGCTGACGGCTCTGCCATTTTTAGACTACTTGATTTGTAAAGATTTAACAGATCATTGTTTTTATGTCCTGACAACTGTCATTTACAGTTTCAAATTTAAAAAAAAAGACAATGTGTATGGTATTTAGAGTGAATTAATGGCTGTTAAGCTACACTCTGTCATCCCTGATGTGTTGCTTTTTTCTTTGGTCATGCGCCAAATTGTCAGTTCCGCATTTTTAATTCAATTATTAACCTTGAAAGCTCTTTTCAATCGATTTTGATTTGATATTGAAATTGTGCCATCCCTATAGTACATAAATGATGGATACAAAAAGACAAGGGCTATCAGTGCCAATCCCTTGTAGTTAACAAAAACATGAAATAATAGCTTTGAAGGATGCATCATTTGACTCTATAAACCAGCGCTAATACCAAACAAGGTCTCCAAATGTCATTATGCACTCACTGATCTAAAAAGTGTGGGTTTTTTTTTTTTTGTTTTGGGATTACAATTGTTTGACTACAAGCCAGTGAAGAGACAATACAACCTGCCCCTTGGCACAGTTTACAGCACAGTAGCTCTCTGAAAATCAAACCAAAGATCTGACATATTGACTGCACACTTGACAAATACTTAAAAATAAAAAAACAGAACATTTACTCTCACTGTATCAAAAATTTATGAGGAAGTTTCAGCCAAAACAACGAACATAAGGTTAACTCTACGACTACGGTGCGTTCAGGAACAGTCAAACCGTATTCTCTGCTTATATTGTTCCCTGATGAGAGATGTAGAAATGTGCAGCCCGTAGCACAAGTGTTTGTTTACATCATAAGAAATAATACTCTCTCTCAGACGAGGGGTCTCTGCGGCGTTGATAAGGATCATGGGTATTTATTACACACAGCAGAGCCCTTTCAGTGGATTGTTTGATAATAATAATCTATTGCACACTAGAGAGGACTTCTGAATGTTAATGCTTATATTAACTGTGGTTTTTGCATAATAACAAACAACGGAGACAAAGCACAGAGATGAACAGGGAGCCGTCAGTCCATGAAAATCCCTGCGTATCCGGATCACAGAGGACAGTTTAAATGTGGATGGAGATCTTGGTTATACTATACAATCAACGTCCCCTGAGACTGACATTGTGTGTCCTGTAATTGCCCTGCGACTGCCTCTCTGGTCTCAGTCTCCGCTGGGGGTGACATCTCGTCTCAAAGGCAGAGAAAGGGGAGATATCTGCAGACCAATCACGGCCCAGTTAGTCAAACCTCCATCAGCTGGTCGCAGCTCCATCTCTTACACTCCTCTCACTCTTCTCGGGGAGAAAAGCACTGGGCTGGAGCCAATTCCAAACTACAGGGTAACACACACACACACACACACACACGAGAGAGAGAGAGAGAGGGAGAAAGAGAAAGACCTTGACCTGCTCATTCCCCCTCCAAAGCCTCAATGCCAAAGCTTTGGCTCTAAATAAATACAGCCTTCAAAGGGAGAGATAGTTTAACCCTCTGGAACCAACACTTTGTTTCAGCCCTGGTTTGACAGATAATCCCTCACAAATCCTAAATCTCTGTGGGATTCACAGTTAGCCAAAGTGGCAGAAATGTACGGACAGACACAAAGAGCTTACAACACATGCAAAAAAAAAAAAAGCTGCAATCAAAGCTGGTGTCAATTTGAAAAGCTCATTTAGAAGCAAGAATGTACGAGATAGGGTAAATGAGGTTTGGGTTGTACAAAATAAATGATAACGCAGACAAATAAAGGTCGATATAGTCGTGAATGAGTATCACATAAACACCATATTTTCAGCATGTGGTTCAGTTGGAATGGCAAGTGAGACTAAAAAGCCGTTGCATACACATGAATAAACAAACACACAGATTAATCCAACTGACACACAGGACTGTAACCAGGATCTTAGAGACAAGGAGGTCTCCAAACCCCTGCCCCTTTTGGTGGGAAACTTTAAATGCTTTTGTAGAAATCTATGCATTTTGAAAGAACGCATAATGACTCAGGACTGGGGCTGTGATGATAAGGGGTCATTGAGGTCATTACTATCATCACTATAAATTTCATCTTAAAGGGTCAATGTCATGTTGAGATCAGCGCATGGATCTATTAATACACCTAAGGGTCAGCGCCTTTACACACAAGTCAGGAACACAGCCACTGATTGGCCGACAGCCTGAACCCAAAGCATCATGGGATTGTCAGTGGACAGCTAACAACATGCTGAAAACAACAACAACTGTTTTCAAGATGGAAAAATAGATAAATGATCACAGAAGACAGTGGGTGTTGGATTTATCATTTAACATTGTTAACACAGTTTCTTTTAACACCCCAATGTTACATTAGTCCAATGGCCTGTATAGCTACATTAGCAACATGCTAGCACCAAATTCAACGGGATAACCTACGGAGTAAACACTAAAACACCATTAAATATGACAAAACTTTCAACTTTTGAGTTTGTTGGGTCACAAACAGCTGGTATTTATCCATCATTGAGCTTGAAAGGTTATCGTCTGGCCCTTGTTGATAAAGTAGTCTGGTGAAATAAAATCCAGACTTGTTGCTATCAAAAATAAGCTTTTTATCCTCTCAGCTCTTCTGTGCTGAGACTGGAGGCCGATGTAGTGATTTGTGATGGTACTTTGACATGTTGTCAATTAGTCTGGAGCCAGTATATAGACCGTCATTCAGAAATAAAAGTACAGGTCTGTATGTGTCCCTCCAATAATGGATCAAGAAGTGTCTCTCCTGATTAAAAAAACACTAGCGTCTGTCCTTCCGATGTTGTTGGTCACACAAGAGCATGATGACCAACCAGGCGGCCAGAAAGTAGTTTCTATTCCACTGTGAGCAGTACCGGCTGTCTGCTGCTCGCTCTCTATTTGCACGCTGCACACACTCAGACTTGCTCAATGACTGACAATAAGCTGATCAACAGGCTCTTGAATCAAGTGTTCAAGTTACTGAGAACCACAAAGAACATGTCCATAAGTGAGCCCTCACCCTGGAGGACTTTCTAAGTCTGTAATTGCCTTGGAAATAATGGCAGACATGAATGTATCGCTGAATAAGGACACCAGAAGTTCCAATATTCAAATCAAATCAAAGCTGCCAAACCACATGCACATGCATAGATAAGGACTGGTTTGGTCTGTTTTGCTGACCAGTCAGCAAGACTACTTTTACTCTAGATTGTTATTATCATTGAAAATTGCACATCCACTGTCAGGTTTAATATTCAGTTGTAAACAAAACTGCATGTTGCAGTTTGTTTCCAGCAAACACACAGATAATCCAACTGACACACAGGGTCATAACCAGGATTGTCGAAATATCGACGTCGATTCATTTTATCCCCCGTCCATTGCCCCTTCCGGTGGAAAATTTAGTATAAATCCATGCATTTTGAGAGAACACATATTTACTGAGGCTCTTTAAGCACTGAAATGAAACTAACCAACAGGCTCAGTTGAATCAAAACCTACAAAGAACATTTCCTTAAGGGGGTCTGACCCTGAATGACGAAAGGAGGACCTCATTTCTAAGTCAGAAATTCCTCAAGAAATAATGTCAGAAATATATTTTGTCCCATTCCCAGTATTCAAAACAGACCTCTAAACCACACGCACAGACAGGGACTGGTTTGGTCTGTTCTGCTGACCAGATTAGACGCCTGCTTTTACTCTGGAGTGTTATTATCATGAGCTGCATTTACATGGACCCCAACATTCAACTAATAATCAGGTATGAGCCCAATCAGATAAAAATGCCTCATGTAACAACCTTAATTGGAAGAGACTGGCCGAATCCGGCCCGATTGTAAGGAATTTTACAATGTTGTGCTCGTCTTGCGCTCCTGCAGTGTTCCTGCAGCCTGCCTGAGCTTCATCGAGTCTGGGCAGGAGAGGGCAGGTGGAAATAACTCGCTTCAACCATAGACTTTATACTAAATAGGATTTCAACCTATTCAACATAAAGTCTATGGTTCCAACTCTCTATTTGGACTGCAATTCTGATTTTTGCTACATATTGCTCCTTTAAGTTGGAATCTTTAATCAAATGGATGCTGGAAATATTGTCCATGTAACTGCAGCAGTGTCAGGTTTGATATTCACTTGCAAACAAAACTGCATGTTGTTGTTTGTCCCCAGCAAAAACAAAATACAGAGGGCTTCTGCCTCGTCAATGGCCTGCAGACACGCCAGTCAAAAGACCTCCCTGTATGTAAACAGCAGTCATTCAGCAGAGCCCTCTCAGCTGGCCAGGCATATGATTCAGACACTTCTGAAGAAAGGTCACTATCAGCCCTGCGAAAACAAGAGGCCCTCTGAGTCTGGCTCCTCACAGGACTGCAACAGCCGACCCCAGCTGGGCGCTCTTCATTTACTAACCTCTGCCATCGACAGGCCATCGCCCATTCATCACGGCAAAGAGCCGGGGCTCGCATGCTCGTGGGCCTGGTTGATCCACCCACACTGAATGCTGAGGCAAGTCAGCGGACAGGTGAGGTCAGAGTAGATTAATAATCAGAGTGTAAATCTTTTCCCCCTACAGGAAATCTCAGACGTGCTGAAAGCTCCTCAGGATCTCCTCCTCTCTCCGCTCTCTGCTTATTGATCTGCAGCAACTTCATTCCCATCATTCACAGTGACAGCAACCACTCACACGTCTGCAAAGTGCAGCGGTGCTGAAAATGTTTAGGCACCTCACTGGCATTTACCTATATGGCTCAGCCTCTTTCCTTATTTTGATGTCGGTGAAATGTACCCTGTGCACAAGACGCGCTCTATCTGACTGACAGCAGGCTTTCAACCAAATGATGGATGATGCAGAGCAGGTGACAGCACCTTTTGTGCCATATGAACGCCTCTGGCAGATTGGAAAAACAACCTCCTCTGCAAATCATTCAATCTACTGTATGTTCAGTCTAAAAAACTATATTTTCTTCAAAAATTTGTTTGGCTGTTGTTTTGAAAAGCAACCAATTTAAATATTTTCTTATATCAGGTGTAATGTCACCTTATACAATGAAAACTGAATCTAGAGGTCAATTTAGAGAGTCTGCATTCATATGTTTGAGTGGATATCAGACTAAATTACTTTTTAAGTGGGATAATTTTGCAGTGTAGGAGAATTAAACTTGATGAATTATGTAGCAGTGCTTTCATCCAGTGTTTGTCATGTGAGACTTTTGGCAGGTGATGGTCCCTTTTCAGTCCCTCCAGGATTTCGTGGGCTGTTTTTGGGATTTGTCACAGCCTAAGATGCCTGATTTCACACCAGCTTTTCTAAAAAATTGTGATGCATGTTGGCATTTTTTAGGGATTTTTTTTTTTTTTGCAATGAAATTGTGGGAGCAAGTGAAAATCACAAAAAAGTAGATTTTTTGTATCATTTACTTCAAAATAATTGAAGGCAACTTGTTCCAATGTGATTAAAACTGCACTTTGTTCAGTGTTCTAAATAACCTTACCAAAAAGCTCAGGATTACACAATTCTAACAAAATATGCTTAATTTGTAAATGAAGAAGTGCACCTTCAAGAGCTCAAGAGCTCAAATTCAGTCATAACAGCACAAAATTAGCAATATGAAAGTGCACAAAGGACTGATAAATGTCAATAACAATGAAAAAGCCTGTGCTCTTTCCAGTATCTGTGACAAAATTTAAAAAGTAATAATAATAATAATAAGAAGAAAACACTGAGTCAGTTCATTGAGAACTTGTGGGAAGCTACGATGATTGGTGAAGTTTGCGTTAATTGTTGCAATCACAACTTCCGGGAAGGATTGCCGTTTGTGCCGTGTGACTGACATGACCCGTGTTTGTCTGGGTTCTTCTTACCTTATTAGAGTGAACCTTTCTCACTCAACCAAACTCCTTAAGCAAAAACATCAATTTCACCTCGCAGAAAACAGGAGTTGCTGGTCTACTGCTGCCTCTCGATCTGTTACTTTGTTTGTGCTTTTGACTTCAGTGAATCCGAATTGACGTTTTAAGACATCTTAGTCACACAAGAACAAAGACAAACTAACAGATCAAAGCAGCATCAACTCTGCTCTGTTCTGCGAAGGAAAATCACTGATTTCGGCATTGGGGTTTGGTTGGTTTTGAGAGTCAGAGACACTTAAACTGATACTAATTTTTTAGGTGCCTGAAATACATTTTGCAGCTGATCCCGCCCACAGCAGTACATTGCAGAGCAGGTGACAGCCTGCTTTGTGCCATGTAAATACATCTGGCATATTGCAAAAGCAACTACATCTGCACATCATTCAACTGGACGTTTAGTCTAAAAAACTATATTTTCTCAAATATTAAAGATTTGAAAACTAAGCAATTAAAACTATTTCCCAAATAAGTTGTTATTTTCTCACCTTATATACTTAATACTGAATCTTACACTTAAAGTTAGAATCAGTAGGCTTGCCCAGGCTGTTTGTGAATGCACCAGAGAGACAGCTGAATGCTGAGACTCTTTCCTAGGATGTCAAATACTGATGTTTTGGGTTGGCAAAGCATCCAGAGCACAACAAAATAATGAGGAAAATAAGGAAATAAAGGGAGAGGCCAGGATCTCTGCAGATACAGACACTACCACACACTTTTAGTGGATCAGAAGTGATGATGGAAAGGATTATGTTTATATGAGTCTATGAATTTTAAGGAAAATGTTGCATATTTTATTTTTTGACTTTTTTTAAGTTTAGACATGCTGTATGCACATTTTAAAAGTAGATATCAGATCTAAATGACTTGTTAAGTGGGATGATTTTGCATTGTATAAGCATTAAACATGATTCAGTGTGAAGCGAGTGTTTTGATCCAGTGTTTGTCATGCATGATTTTGGCAGGTGATGGTCCCTTTTGTGCCATGTGGCTGTCATGACTCTATCCAGGTTCTCTTACCTTATTAGAGTAGGGCGGCTTGGCGAGGTTGATGCCATCTCTGATGAGCTTATCCCTGATCATGATCTTCAGCTTCAGCTTGGGGTAAATCACCAGCTCCCTCCTGTTGCCCAGCGTCAGGTTCCTCTGCGCGCCCATGTACCCACCGTTGCGCCCGACCCGGTCACTGTTGGGCTCAGTCCAGGACTTGGATCCCCGCAGTCTGGACTCATACTGGTCCACCATGTGACTGGTATAGATCTCGGCGGCGGGGGGCATCGGCTCCAGGGTGAAGTACAGTCCACTGGCCGTCTCCTGGGCTTCTTCTTTCAGCCTCCTCACCGCGTCGTGGATCCTCTGCCTGTGGTGCGGGATGTAGACGCCGATGGCATCCAGGTCGGGGTCTCCGATCTGTTTGCAAACCTCCAGGTCGTCATATCCATTATCCACAAAAGACTCGACATACTGGGCGAGCTGGAGGGTCTTGAGCCACTCGTAGACGATGACAGGTCCGTTGCTTGTCATTTTGGCTGTTACAACTACAAGAAGACACTGGTTACTTTCCCATTCGGCGTTTCAGACGCATCATAAGCTTGTTAACAACAGCAGGAAAGTAAAGATAACTGCATTAAACACATTTTACCATCATCCATAGCAAAGGTTTGGTCACCATCCCCAACCGTGTGAGTCCGCGGTGTTTAAAGACAAAAAAAAACAGAGCCGAGAGTGAATGAAAGGCTGTAACACCTGTCAATATTTACAAATGAAGATCACTTCAGTTTCACTTGACGCGGCTTTCAAATCCCAAATGTCGTTTCAACATCAATTTCTCTCCATGCGCAGTCGCATCCAATAATTTCCTTAAACAAATAGGAAAGCTTTGCCTCAAACTATTGTCATTCAGACCAGATTCCGTCCGTTACGCACGGCAACTGCTGCGCCCTCAAAAAAGAAACACGTTTTCACTGCTTATCCTCCTTCCTTTAAAGTCCTCTGCACCGCCAAACGGCAGCGCGTTGAAGAAATAAATCCAGATAACGCCAGAAATGATAGAAAGTCCGCTGCCGATTGACGGTTCCGCGTCCAGCCGCTCAGTCTATCTACGCGCAGTCCGGTTCCTCCAGCCGGCACATCATCATCAATCACCACTCCACTGGAACTGCAGCCAAGAGCCAACATGCTCACTGCTGCTGCTGCTCCTCGAACCGTCCACGCCCCCCAAATCTCACTGTACCCATTTAAAAATAGTGATGCGAGTCCCTTTTTTTTGTCTCCCCCCCTCTCCCAACTTGTCACGCCGCCTCGGGGGCATGCAGCGGGTCACCGGGCTCCCACCTACACGTCCAAAGTTGGTCCGAAACGAAAAGCAGCGTTTTAAACCTGCTGCACAGTTCAAATGAATCTCCTGGCTGCTGCTGGGTTTGTGTCACATTATTATTCCCCCACGATGTGATTTCGTCCTCTCCTCTCTCTCCCTCTCTCTCGCTCATACACACACTCTCACTCACTCATTCAGCATTTCCACGGTTTGGTTTCTCAGCACGCATGAGCGCCCTCTATGTGGCGACCCGGGAACTGAAGATTTTATTTCGCAGCAGTGGAGGAGCTGATGTAATGGGAGAGTCTGTGGTACTGCTCAGCCATCCGGCTATCTATCCATTATCTATATGATCAGACATTTCATGCAGCTTCTTTTTTAGTTCACAGCACTGAAGAGAAAGTGGAGTCCAACTGTCTGCATCAAATTGCACCGCGGGATGCATCATCGTTAAGTATGAGACAAGTCAAGCTGTCTGGGAAAACAGAGAGACACACACAGAGAGCTAAGGCCGGGTTGAACCCACAAGGATTAATTTTAAAACCTCATTAAATCGTGGCTTAACTTTAAATTATATTGCACCAAACTACAGCCCGACTGATACTGGATTTTTGGGGCTGATGCCAATGCTGATATCAGGGAGTACAAAAATATTCTGATATATTGGCCGATATTCTTTATTCAGAATACAATATGGGTCATTCTTCAACTATGGTCAAATGTGGTCTCAAAAATTTTAGAAAATCAAACACATATTTTAGGTAATATTTTGATATGTTTTGCTTATCCATTATGTGTAGAAACACATTCTGGTAGCTGTTGTGATGAAATTATTTAGATAATATATATTTTTTCTCATTTTAGTCGAACATTCAGAGGAAATCATCATTTCCATCACACCACAAAAAATGTGTTTTACAAACAAAATTATTTACAGAACTCATGTTTTCAAAACATTTCATGAAATTTCACACATAACTGATCCCAAATATATAAATATATTTATTTTCAGGATTGTAAGGACAATATTTTTCCATTGTTAAGATGACAAACACCTTTAAACTGTTTTACTGAAGTCTTTCAATGAAGTTCTTTCATGACACAAACATGAGTTTTCCAATCCCAGATATGAATTGCAGCCATAGCTGCATAATTTTCAAAACTACAAAATATTATTAGTGTGACTGTGTTATTTTTATAAATTTTATTTACAAATGTGTGATGTGATGGAAAAGACAGCACGTGTTGGAAATGACATGTGACAACCAACATTGCTGAACAAAGTTCACTTAAACAAAGTAACATCAGTCTTAACATTGTAACATTTAACTATTAATGCACATTTAGATGGTAGACAATTGCTCCTTCCCTGCTCTCTATGTGCTAAAACCTACACACAAAACTACAATACTTCATTTCATGGCAATCAAATTCAGACCATAGGTTTTTCCATCCTAAAAATGTTGAAACGGTAACGATTTGACACTGACAAAGGCTTTCTAATCCAAACACATCATTTAACACAACCTGACTCTTACAGTACACAGTATGTCCTCACATTGTTGGACCTTACTCCCCTCTCATTTTGAGCTGTCGCAGGTCCATGCTGGGTCATGCCAAGCTGGTAGCCTTACCAGCTCCTATCATCCCTGTAAAACTTGTTACAGTTCTAGCACACAATAGAAAAATTCATAGTCATAAAATGTCATGTGATTGCTGTAAAACCTGTGTGCTAGCTGCCTTGCACTTTTTATCATATTTTAAACTAATTTTTAAACTAATGCTCTCTCCAATACCAACATTAAATGAATGTTTAACTACACTAAAGTTTATGTACACAATATGAAGTAGTTGATCCAGTGTTTTGTGTGATTATTTAAGTTAATATTATATTAACTTGATATAAGCCAAATAAAAAGCATTCGTAACACCATCATTGTCATTTCCATCACAACACGTCATTTCCATCACAATGAACAAAGTGATGGAAATGACTGTTGTTGGAATGACAATGTGTCACATTTTTTCAAAAATCTCATGTTGTATTAGCATGCTAATCTCTGTTTTAAAGCTAGCATAAATATACACAAAATACACAATATAAAATGTTATTTTAATCATTATTTGTAAATTCAAAGAAAATATGAGCTGTTTGGAAATGACAACCAATAAACATTTTCTTTGTTTGGGCAATATTTACCTTGATTTTTTTCAGCTTTCATATTCTTCCAGGAGCTAGCTCTGCTCTCCTGCCATGTGCTCTCCTTGACTGACTGTTACCCGTGGTTACAAGTGTTACAAACCTTAAAAAAACCTCCCTAAAATTACATTTTGTGGTGTGTGATGGAAATGACAGTGATCCCAAGGGACAGGTGTTCTTTTTATAAAAAAAGACATTTAATACTACTGTATCTTACAACACATGGTATGTTTCATTGAAATAGGTATTTATGTACCATTTGTCTGTAAAGTTAGTTTTTAAATCAAAATGTAATTCAATAGTAAGAGGGACTGAACGTCAAAAATCTGACCAGGGACAAAGGAAGTATAGCACAATCCATACATATAAAACCATGGTTTATGTAGTAAAAATAACACTTGACCTTTAAATTAATTTTTGTATGTTCCTCTTGGTGTCAAGTAACTGTGCCAAAATAAAAAATCAAGAAATGTGTTTTGTATCTATTATTTCCTGCAAAGGACACAAATTCTACCGTAGTTGAAGAATGACCCATATACAGATTATAGAATAAATGCACATTTTTTTGCAATGATCCCTCAAAAGTGACAAAGACAGTAATAGAGGCAGGATATTAACCGTTATGTGCCCTGATATCATTTTGGACAAATAAATTGTCCAAAATGATATCAGGGCAAACAACAGTAAAGTTTCACCACTGTTTGTAGTAATTATAACTAACTACAAATGAAAAAACACAAATACAGAAAATATATATTAAACCTGAATGAAAGAGGTTTAATCTAAATCTAGATTACATTTATTTCTGTTGCACCAAAAGTTTGAAGTCAATAATTTAAGAAGTGATTTAAGAAGTGATGACTCAATAATTTAAGCAGTGAATAATTTTAGAACTTTAAAGTTACACATTAGGAGGTTTAACTTTTAAAATGGCTGCCTTTTTGAGATGGATTGAGAAAAAATAATAAAGTTTGAAAACTCAACCCCGTTGAGTTTTATGACGTGTCTCTACTTTCTTTCACGAGCAGGTCAGTTAAACAAATCTGCCACTTACCAGGCAGTCTCTTTTGTCCTTACTGTCTTCTTCTACTATTTGGCCAAACACATCAGACTGGCACATACACGTAATCCACCAAAACGTCATGGCCGCGCCCCTTTTTGGGGACAGAAACCTTAAGATCCCATAGACAACCATGCAATATTACATGTTTTTGAATTAGTATGAATTCAAGTCGAGTTAAACAAACCTTTGTTTTATACACATGTCCAAGTATTATTCCATGACCTTACTGAACCTGAGCGTTCACAATATCTTAAAAAATTGAGGTTCAGTCAGTCAGCCGACGTGCTCCGTCAGTCTTCCCCCTTCCAAGTGGATCAGTGAGCCAACACAGTGGTCAAGCACCGCTAATACTGAATTACCAGGTATCCTTAGGTAATGTGTTGACTGTAAATAACAAATCATGTTAACAGACAGCTGTTAAACTGGACTGAGATTTAGTTAGAGACAGTATGATGCTGCTGTATCATAATGTTATGACTGAACTCCAGCAGCCTCACACTCAAGCTAACGTGAGCTCTTTACCGTTCTCTGGGGGCTAATACATTCTAACTGCTCTCCATTTGGGATCCTTTCCTTTCCAGGAATGATGGGGAACCAGAGATTGTGATGGATTTGTATGTTTATTTGTTTCACAACCTGTCACACAGCAGATTTACACCATATTCCTATCTCTCAAATTATATGAAACCGCGAGTTTTCTCTCAGAAGAGGGCGTGACCTTCCGACTCACTGGTTTCCGGTCTGATGTATTGCCTCATCAATTTGGCAATCAATTTTTTCTCAGAGGTGGAGAAATTAAAGCTTCTCTGCCGAGCCATCATGACTATGCTAACAACCAAATGCTGACAAGTGTTAAGCAAGTTTTTAGCTAGCTAGCAACAATGTAGTATTTTGTTTACTTCTTAGCCAGCTAGCAAACAATTTAATATTCAGTTAACTTCTAAGCTAGCTAACAATATAATGTTATGTTTACTTCTTAGCTAGCTAGCAAACAATGTAAAATGTTGTTAGGGAATAAAGAGGAGGGGAAATACTAGGGTTTCTCCCCTCTTCTATAATTACTAGGTCATGACATCAATCAAATTTATTTTTAATTTTTTAATTTGGGTAAGCAAGCATCTCCATACTAATTAAACTCGGTTTACAGCAATAAACATGGATTTACTGAACAGAGATTCATTTTTATTGTGCAAAAGAGCTCGCTAATTTAAAATCTGAATTTAGACATTTTAAACCTAGTTTTGCTAAATTCTGATCAGAACTAATCTGAGATTAAATTGTTGGTACTGGCCAGTCTAAGGGAATAACACTGCCTAAATACGACCTGTCCACTCTGTCCAAATGGATGCCAAGCCAGCCCGGTGCTGATGCATGCTTTATCAAATGTGAGCTGACAGCTTGTTAGGGGTCAGTTTGATACAATCACCATCCCGGCTCTCGGCTGGAAGTGATTTGCCTCAGCCCATTATGACATGCGGCAGGGCTAGAGAACAAACACGCTGGTCGGTCGGGGAGGAGTGGGGAAGCATATCAAACAGCCTCCTTTTGGAGATGCGGCATCAGAAACATGCCAAAAAATGCATGTTAGACTGTCAGACGAAGAGGAGCATGCCAGTGTCGATCATTCATCGTGTTCCCAGTCCAATCAGAGTCGAGCTAGTTGACATTTCCAGTGATTTACCTGTCTGCGGCCGTTATTATAATGACTCAGACATGCTCTATTGTCCCTCATCTTTTGTAAACACTCATATAAAGTGGTTTGACTGACAGGAGCAATGGGGGTTAAACGTGTGCAGAGTGTGATATGATGCATTAGAGCTTGTATGTGAATTAGCATTAGAACCTATAATGAATATTCAGCTTATTTACAGACAAATAAACCAAAGCATCTGCTTATATACTGCAAAATGTCATGATTTTTGGTACATTTGACATATAATGTGACCTTCATAACAATATGCACAATGCCATCATATGGAAATATTTTAAAAAACAAGAAAAAGGACAAATCAACGTCAGAAAATCAACACTAATGTCTGCAGACTAACCAGTAAAGGTGAAGGACGACCTTGATGATTAGCACTAGTTTAAAAAACAGTGGTATTACCCTTTAATTCACATTGATCACAGACCTATCATTGTTTTATTTCCAGCTCTTGTATGTAGGATTAAAACCCACACAGCTCTGCCCTCACGATTGTTCAGCAGCAAAGAGTTGTCATTAGGTCAGTTACAGGAGCAGGGGATTATGGGAGTAGAGTGACAGATGGAACAAGGAGACTGGTGCTCTCTACGGTGGGTGGACTTGGAGAGCGTACTGGCAGTGCCAGGATCGCTGTGTTTCCACTCTGCTGCCCTGGGCCATGGAGTGCGACCAGCGGGTGCAGAGAGAGGCAAGGGTGGCAACCTGACACAAGTGTCTCGCTGGCTGAGTGGAAACACACACAGGGCTGTTTGTTTGTTAGGCAATCATCTGAATCACATGTCAATATTGATTGTAGTTGATGCACTGCAGGTGTGTCTGCACTTTGATGACTGACTTTTTATGAAAATTGGCTGAATATATGATGTCTGTCAGATAAAATGAAACATGACAAACACATTATAGTAGGCATAAGCGCCTGAGCAACGGAGCAAACTGAGCAGCTGCACCCCCACTGTTAGACTTGAGGGAGCAAATGTGTTATGTTGCATCCCCACTTTGCTAGTTTTGAAGATTTGAGCCACGCTGAGGCAAAATCTGTGCCACCACAGACAAAAAACAAATCACAAAATAACACAAAACGTTCATCTGTATACACACAATGGATGGTAAATTAACAGTGTTATGAGTTGGTGTTTAATTTGACGTATCTGATCCACCGGCCAGAAAATATTTTAGTGAAAAATGTTAATTTTGCCTCTCATTTCCATGTTTTTCTCCAGCTAAAACAATGCAGCTGATCAATAAGGGCTGTTTGTGGGGTTGATGTGACAAAGCCCAAAATGTAAAGTCTGTATGGAAATACATATCTTCATGGATTATATTGATGCCAAATTGACAAGTATAATGTTGACATATGGCGCCTTTAATCTTGTGTTTCTAGAGTAATGTGTTTTTATGGACATGTGAGAAATTGTTAATATTTCATATTTTTAGAGAGCACAGGGAGTTTTAGTTTAATTCAAGTTGCAAATATGTATATTTTAAAACATTTTGTCACAACAGAAACAAAAACACTAACTACTAAAAGGTGATAAGGTTGCCTGATGTTTACTGCTGTTAGTTTATTGGCTTAATAGTTTTTATCAAGTAATCTGTACAAAAAATAGGAGAGATCAGAGGAGAGTCCCTGAACCTAACTTCTGAGGAGAAAAAATGTTTTTTTCCAGTTTAATCATCTTGCAACCCCTTGTGGGGGTCTGGACCCCCACGTTGGGAACCACTGGTTTAGCATATAAAATATCAGAAAATGTGGAAAAATGCCCATCACCTCTTCTGAGAACCCAAAGTGAAATCAAATCAATTAATAAAACCAATTTTCTATAGATCAACTTAATTATTTTTTTCAGCACTGAAATACTTTATTATGTAGCTTTTATGCATAAACTGTAACACTGAATGCCCCAATTAATCCATGTTAATATGTCGTGAGGACATAAATTTGTTTGTTAAAAATGTTGAGTGGCAGTAGAAATTTCTTCCTTATGTGTTTATTAAATTCATAATTTTTGATTAAGATTATCTTTACTGAACATGAAATAATGGGATTTTATACTTAAAACTATTAAGTCCTGTTAACTCATTGAAATGATAGGGATGAACAAAAGTTGCATTTTCCCTACATGTAATACTAACTCTGAATATTTATTTTATTGAACTAATTGGCTCATTTTTTGAGTAATGCTAACTCATTTGGGTTTACAGTGTATGATGGATTCTCAGTTCAGTAGAAAAACGTCATTCACGTGCACAGTCATACTGTATGTTTGACATTGCCTCAGAGTTACTGTAGGACTGTATCATTGCTGTGTAGTGACATAAAAAGGCAGTCTGTGCCCATTTCAAGCAACAGACCCATTGCTTTCCCCACGCGTGTAGCAGCAGCATTGCCCTGCAGCCAGAGGACTGCTGCCACATCAATAACACCTCAATAACCAGCCCTTAATAAAACCTGAAATGGGCAGCCCAGAGCATTAATGCTGTAAATATGAATATGTGGCAGTGAGAGTGCACATTAGCATCGGATCTAGTAAATATGTATAGCCTGCTTGGACTGTGTTGATTGAAAGAGTGTGACTGCAGCAGGTTGAGGGAAGAAAAGCTCCAGTAGACACAGCCGGAAGGTGAGAGGAGACCGACACAGCCAGACAGACAATAGCAGCTCTGCTGACAGCTAGGCTCTCTCTATGCTAATAGTCCATGCTCTGTGTTTCTGCTCCTCTCTGAAAGGGAAGACTTGAGTATTAGAAGGTGGGGATTTTCGCTGGGTGAAATTTTAGGGTGTCTGTGGCTTCAGACGTCTAGGTTGCACCTCTCAAGACCTCAATTTTGAAATCCTCTGAAGCAGAGAATGGCTTCTGTCCACCTAGATGCAGAGGCACCATGAAGGTCATGGATGTTGGTTTCTAGGTCGAGGCTTTCGCGGGTGGCTATCTGTCAGCCCCTGATAGATATGTAGACTCTTCTCCCGGCAACACAGCCAGGGTGGATATAGAAAACACAAATCACAGCTCATGGTTTGAATTGAATGTGGTCCTGCGGTAGATATGGTTAAGCATGTCAGCTCTTTCTGACCACCATCTCTGCGAAGATTTATTGTCAGTTTTTCATGTTGCCAAAGCACTATTAAAGACAAATTTATGATTGAAAAATGAGTGTCTATAAAACTGTAAATAGCAACAATAAACTGTGTTTTTTAATGGAGATGTATTACTGGTTTTTCCTTGTCAAAATCTTCAAATACCCCCCCCCCCCCCCCCCCTCTCTTTCTGTTACAGATTTATAGGTTGGCTGGACAGTATTCTTCCAGGAACAGCCAAGACTTGAGGAAACCGGGAGTGGGCTGATGATTGCCTGTGATTACTGCATATCACATTCTTCTTCTTCATCAAGAATACTAGGTAGTATTCCAATGTTCCTGGATAACACACGTTTCTCATGAAGGGAAAACTTTACCCTGAAAATGAATTCTCAGAATTGTCGCCCGTTCTCGTCCAAGCTTGTCGAATACCAACGCTGCTTTGTCACACCCGTCAACGTCTCACACTGATGTACAAGGTACACTATGGCAGCTTTGTATGAGATGCAGCCAGGAAGCCTTTTTAACATGTGGTACAGTTGCAGTTTGGGTAGGTTTATGGAAGACAACTACTTTTTTAGGTTCGGGACAAGATCGTATTTTGCGATAAAATGTTACTTTAGATATGTTACGCATTATCATAATGTACCTTAAAGGAGCAATATGTAACAACTGCACATCCAAAAATGAGTATTGCAGTCCAAACAGTGAGTTGGAGCCATAGATCATATATTAAATAGGTTGAATCCTACACCAAGACATTTTTTGGTTAGCTTTATTTTGTTTCTGTTGTGTTTAAGTGACGCTGACAATGATGATGCTAAAAAAATGTCTTTGGGGAGAGCAATAAAACATTAGTTTCAGTTAAACAAAATGTATCTTACTCCTTCAAATAGTGTCTCTGACTGTAAAGATCCTTTCCATAATGTTGGCAGGCACTTATAATAACAATCTGAGCCTGTCAGTGGCAAAAACGAGCAAACAATCAAGGACCCGCTGCCCTGCACATTCTGCTGTCTGCTGGGGTGAAGTGGCTGACAGCGCGTCACCTTTGTTACGTTTCTATCACTCATCTCTGCTTCCATTGCAGTCAGTTTTGTTGTTTGTGGTGATCTTGAGACTCATTTTGTCAAGTTTACTGCCCGTTATGCTGTTGCACTGCTCTGTGCACAATGGCGCAGCTAGAAAACAAGAGCTGGAAATTATTTAACAACCACTTGTTTCACCATCTCTCATCAATTAACCATCAGTGCATGTTGTCACAAAGATTTGTTTAAAATAAATACGCCAGCTAATATATTTATGCTTCCCCTTATTTTTAATCCCTCATTGAAATGATCTCCCTGAGTTTTGTAATCTGATGTTTTATCCTGTTATTGTAATGCTCACTGACTGACAAAGGAAAAGAAATGGCTGCTTAAGTGGAGGAATCTCAGTCAACTGAGAGGTGTCCGACTAATACTTCAAATCTTTGAATTTCAGAGGGCAGACCAAGAAAACAAAAGAACAAATTGGGGAGCAGGAGAAAAACTAAAACATTCGAGGTCGTTATTATCGTGAGCAGTTTTGTAGTAAACCTGACTAAAAATCAGCACTAAATCCACATTGTTTATTGTCCTGGGATGCAATTAAGGGTAAAAACCGAACAAGTTATTTTCCCAGGTTTAAAAATAAAGGAGCTCTCCCTGGAGGTTGGTGGTCTGGGGCATCTAGTGGATTCTTTTTCAGCCCTCTGGCATCTTCAGCGGACAGGGAAGGAAAGAGTTTGATCTGTCTTTATGCGCTTTTAATTACGAGCGGCTGGCTGGGCTGCAACCTCCTGAGACCAGAGGTGGAGCGAGCGTGTCAGGACCAGCTGCCACTCCGCTGGCAGCTCAATATCAACCTAAACATCCCCAAACCCACAGGGAGGAGGAGGAGGAGGGTGGCAGCTTGGGGTTAATGCATGGATCACATGTCTAAGCATATCAGCCACAGACACCTGCCAATCACCAGACAGAATCTGTCAGTGAAGGCAACAGATCAGGTGTCTATGTTAGCATTCCCCCAGGAGTAATAAAAGCGATGGCATCAATCAAACCACTACTTTGAGTTACAGTTGGAGCTAACTTCTCAGCTTCTCCCGGGGTCTGGTTCAATAAGAGCCGAGGGAGGTGATGGACGGATCTCCGATCAGACAGTGGTGGCGATTACCTTCGGTGGAACTCGCAGGCTGATGGAGTGCAGACTTCCTTTACTCCTACTCCTCCAACTTGGACTGCGCTGCATTTTCAGCTCCAGAACAGCACTGGAAGGAGCCTCGCAGCCATGAATATTTGAGAAAGAACAGTGATACAGATCTTTGTCTTTTCTTATTGACTCTGCACAGAACAGAAAGTCTTTGGCATCCTGTTTTATCCCCTCACAACCTGATTATAAACTGGCAGTATACAGTAATAGCTGAAAGCCTTTCCCAAGGAACAAAACAGGAGGCACATAAAAGAGATGAAGTTTGTGCGCTGCAACTGCAGAGACCCGCTACAATAAAGACATTGCTAATTAAAATCACTCGTGGTACAAACCAGCAGTTAAAATTAATTGTATTTATTGTGCCGAGAATTGAAAAACTCACACGGCGGGCTAATGAGCTGAAAACATTTAGGCAAACACAGAGAGAGACTGCTTTCATAACAGGTAATAAATTAAATGTCTTTAAATGGGTCAGACTGTCTTCAAACATTACTGAGCTGCTTTGTGTTGAACTGTGTTGAAAACAGAAGTCACAGCAAAACAGAAAAATGCCAAAAAAAAAAAAAAAAAAAAAAAAAAAAAATCCCACAATTCCCACACACCAAGTAACCTAAGAAACCAAGCTGCTGCTTTGTAGTCTTAAGCTGTTATCATGGAAACCCAGGCTTCACCAAAGAGAGAATTATCAGGCAATATGACTCCTGTTATTGCCTTTGGCAGTGCTTTAATAAGACCCAGCTAACCTGTGACCTGGGTTCGCAGCGGCAGAGGTAGTTGTAGGAGAGATTTGGTGGCTCAGAGGGCGTCGACATGCCCACAGGAACCGCCACTTAATTCCCAGTCAGCTGCACTGATGTGCCATCACGGTGAACCAGAGTCCATGTAATTAGTATGGACAGCCATGCAGCGACCAAGCACAGCAGTGTAAGTGGATTATGTATGTATGCAAATTTTTTGACACATGGCCACTGGCAATTTGAGACACGCAACTGTGAGTAGTGATATAATGCATAAATGTGTGGCATATTTTTCTCTTGCAATTGGGTACTTGTACTGAAACCTTGGCAAGCATCTTCTCACAGACAGACAGTCAAATAAAGTTGTTTATGGCCACGGATAATTAAAAACACAGTGGTGTATGCACAAACATATTTGCATTTATAATTTTCACACTCACTTTCCCCTTCTCCCTTGCCTCTTTTTCTCTCGCACACACACACGAATACTCATAACAACTGCCAGAAAGCCCATACACACCTGTGGATCTAAGGTTTCACATAAACAAGTGTGAATTCGAAATAGCTGCAACTGGCTATTACAACAGACAACACATACCTGCATGCATCCACAACCACTTGACCTCTGTGGTTTAAGAATAAGTTGTGGGGTGAGGTCAAGATATACTTGCTTATAAGTAGTGTTCGCATACACATTCACATACACATCATGGCTGTCTCCCATATCCTGCATCGGTTTGGAGGGATGGTTGTGTACGCCCTCAGAAATTAACGCTATGTATATTTGAAAGCAAATGTGTGGTTAAACAGTAAGTATATGAGACTTAAGTCACGCCGGTGGAGGAGGGAATTTTCTGCCAAGTACAATGACGTCTGCCGCAAGGCTCTATGACAACCAGGGGCATAACTTCTTCTATGGTTCATGAATCATGAAAGGGGGCATGGCTAAAGTATAGGGGGCAGGCAAACCATCATAAGTAAAAAATGAGCTCTGCTTTGTCTGATGGTGACTCCCTAGAAGACATTAAAGATTAGTGTAGTAAAAGAGGATAAAAATACAATACAATCAATAAAATAAAAACATAATACTGGTGACTTCAGAGAACTGGACCAAAAACCTGCCAGTAGAGCTTAGCTGTAAACCCAGGACATCGATTCATGAGGGGGTGACAGAGCTACTTCTACTAAGTTTTTAACCTGGACATAAAAATTATTACAGTAGCAGCACATCTAAGGCCCTCTAATGAAAAAGGAACTCTGCTCGGACCAATGGTGCCACTCATAAGAGTCTACGACAAACAGTTCATGAATTCAGTCATGTTATGTGAATCTGGTCTGTGCCTTTTTCTTATAGGCCAGCCCCACTGCCACGCCCCCTTTTTGTCAGTTGGTATGAACAGTTAATAATCTGTCCTTTGGCTCATGACCAAACTTATGCGCCGTTTTGCAATAGGCCACTCCCATTGCCTCCCCCTTTTAGCTAATTGCTGTGAACACAAACACACACCTTCACACTTGACCTCCATGCCAAATTTCAGCCTCCAGGCTAAAAACTGTGGCTCCCAAAGTGTGGGGAATTTTTGTCAATCGACCGACCAACTGATGAAGCCGCTGTAAAATGAGTCTGTGGGTCTGCCTGCTGACAACATATGAATGCCTCCACCTCTCTCCTCAGCGGCCTTTAATTACAGATATAAGGATAATACAGAGGGGTCAGGGTCTGTCTAGAGACCAGCTTGAGGATCTCTGACAGGAGATATTGACCGGAGGCAATCCCAGCCAGCAACTTCAGCCCGTGATCAACGACTAACCTCAGAGCACAATGGCACCCAGACGTATAAGGTTTAACTGCCAAACCAGGCGGCTCGCTGAGACGAACATTCATTCAGGAGATCTCTTAAAGATTGTTTCATTGCCGAGGACAGACGAATCGCACCAGACATGTAATCAAATCCTGAGAGACGATAAAAGACAAGGCGATAGAGAGTAGATGGGAGAAGGTATCCCAGCCAGAAAAAAAAAAAGACGACTTGTGAACTGATTTCAGTATGACAGCCCCTTGCGAGTATTTGTGTGTGTCTGTGTGTGTGTGTGTGTGCTAAAGGGAAGGTTTCCAGCTGATGATAAATGAACCGTCATGTGACTTGAGAGAATGTTTTATAACAATCCCCTCAGCAAAGCAGCGGTGCAGAAAGCCCAATTAATAAAGATTAGCTCTTTTTTTTTCCACAGACCTCGTTTTCCTTCTTAATTAAAACAAGGTGATTGAAAGTGAATGAATCAATGTGCAGATATGAGAAGCTGTGTTTTTTTTTCTAAAAATAAGATATCCACGAAATAATAGACAGAAACTTCTCAACAATGATTGATGGCACAAAATAAAAACTAATGTTTCGTCTTTCTCAGGGTTATAGGTAACTTTATTTCTAGGCTGTCAGACATAAAGCAGACTCACTATATTAAATATATTGAATCTTTTTTATATTTTAACTTGAAAAAAGAGGGAAAACTGTACTGAACCTGGAATTTGGACCTTTTTTGTAATTTAAATAAAATATAAATAAAATGAAAATATGAAGTTACTTGTTTCCACTTGTATTTTTTTTCTGTTTGGAGCTGAGAGAAGACACTACGCATGACGTAGAGGAGTTCTAACTAAGCTGCGGGTCCACCCATTCTCTTATAAATAAATGTGCTAACTAGAACCATAAATGGTTCTGAGGCTTGTCCCCATGGTAGAACCCTTTTTGGTTCCTGGTAGAACCTTTTATTAAGGTTGCACTTGGAACCCTTTTAGAGAGTTCTATGTAGAACCCAACATAAAAGGTTATGCCTAGAATTATCTGTAATGGTTCCACCCAGAAACCTCTCTGGGAGTTCTATCCAGAACCTTTCAACCTTCTAAGGGAACTAACTAGAAGCCAAAGTGGGGTTCTTGCACCTTTTGCCATTCAAAGGATTTTATCTAGAACCGGCCCATGGATTCTACCAAAAACCTTTTTATATTCTAAGGATTTTATCTAGAACACATTCGAGGGGTTCTACCAAGAACCTTTATACTGTATATTCCAAGGGTTTTTATCAAGAACCCATTTAGGGGGTTCTACAAAGAACCTCTTTATATTTCAAGGGTTTTATCTAGAACCCACTCAGGGGGTTCTACTGGATCCTTTTTATATTCCAAGAGTTTTATCTAAAACCCACCGAGAAGGTTCTGCCAAAAACATTTTTATATTCCAAGGGCTTTATCGAGACCCCACCAAGGGGTTCTTCTGAGAATTTCTTTATATTCCAATGGGTTTGACGAGATCCCACCTGGGGGGTTCTACCAAGATCTCTTTTAGATTATGGTACAAAGAACCCTTGATGAACCCTTGATGAAAAAGAAATCTTTCTTTCAAAAAGGGTTGTGAAAAGGGTTTGTATTACAACCCTTAGTGTTACAAAGAGTCCCTGACAAACCCTTTCTTCAAAGAATGGTTCTTCTGAAGCAAATGTGTCTAGATGGAACCTCAGGCCTTCAGGAAGAACGCTTCGGGAACTTTTCTTTCTGTGAGTGTACTCAGTGTCTGTACCTCAGGAGGACTGAAGACAAAAGAGCAATTAGACACAGCGGCCACAGAGTCTCACTGCAATAAATCTAGTCTCAAATGGATGAGAAGATGATGGCTGCGAGCCCAGGTTTGTTAACATGTTATATTAATGAATAGAGCTCTGAGCATTTGACCTATCCTCCAGGTCCTCAGGGTCTGTTTAATGCTATGATGTGTTGGTGGAAAAACCACACCATACAGGACACGGGAAGCTTCTCAGTTGTGTGCATAATTAAAATAATTGAATGAAATCACTTCCATCTTAGAACAGATGAACCTTTTCAGCACAGGTCCACGATGACATATGAAAGGCAGAGTGAGCGACAAGGTAAAGTAAATGGGTTATCGAACACGAGGTTCAATGGCTGTATTAATCTGTGCAGCGCCTCAGAGAAGAAGGATGGAAAAGGATAAAGGTCCATTTTTCATTAGAGGTCATTATGGGTGACAATGATGGCTGCGGATGAGGATTCCATCATAACCCAAATGATTTCACAACAACGGGTGCATGACGCATCAATCAGATTCGATGTCTGACTATGAGCTCGGCCTCAGGACGATCACCTCATCTGTTATGGTACGCTGTGAACATTTTACTTCATATTAAAAGAAAAAAAAAGCAAACGCTCAGGAAAGAAATATGAGGTCATTTCAAAGGAAAACAATCACATGTATGAGATTACCAGACATGAAGAGTCCCTCCTCCAACGTCTAGTCCAAAGTATTCCTTCCCATGTAATCACTGTCAGCAGCACAGACTTTGCATTTTCTGATATTTTCCTGTTCTTACACTGGGAATCAGGGCTGCACGATACGGTAAAAAAAGAAAAAAGTCATATTGCATTTATTTTGACTGAAACCAGGGAATCTATGCAGCACGACAGTATCTCATTATAATGCTGTTTCCTCACACATTTTTCCTTTGTCAGAAAATTGTGATTTGGTTCTGCGATTTTGATATTGCACTTGGCCGTATTATGATTTTGATAATATTGCAATTAATTGTGCAGCGCTATTGGGAATTATACTGGGAATTATATTGGGAATTATACTGGGATTTAAAAACTGAGGTATAAATAAAGTTTATTATTAAAAAGTTGCCTTTGCCAACACAATGTTACATCCAGATTCATTCGCAACTTTAAATTCAACACTTTACAAAAACAGTGAACAGTATCTAGCGACAGATATGTTGGGGCTACTGAAGCATGGCCTACTCAAACAACTAATGCATTCATTAAAAAGAACCAGAAACACAAAAGGCAGACTATGAAAAAACACAAACAGTATCAAAAATGTTAAAGTGAGTGGTTTAGGGCAGCGACTAACAATTATTTACATTACTGGTTAATCTGTCGATTATTTTCTCGATTAATCAATGAGTTATTTGTCCATCAAATGTCAGAAAATGGTGAAATGTGTTGATCACTCAAGATGAAGTCCTCAACTGTTTTGTTTTGTCCACAACCCAAAGATATTCAGTTTACTGTAATAGAGGAGTAAAGAAACCCGATATGACAGCACAGGGGATAGAAGGACACCTTTCAACATAATAAATCTTTCTAAAGTTTATAATCCTCAGTTTTTCTTGAGATGTCAGAAATGTGATGATTAATCTCGAGCCATAGTGGTTTGTATTGGGTTGCTTTACACTGGACGGTGCTTCTATTATTTTGTCCACCCACACTGACCCCGACACTTATCAGTGGTGAGGACTCTTATATACACCACTACTGAGCCATTTCCTGAGCCCATCCAACCAATCAAACTCTGGAATGACGAATATAAGCAACATAATCGGCAAATGACTTCTATGCAGGCGATTTCTCAATATTTTGACGTAAAGTCCCTAACTAATATCTGCCCCGAGACTTTACTGATGAGATCCATTCTACTGAGCATCAGTTGACCTGAAAAAAATTCCCCTCTCAAATAATTCAGCACAGGACTTCATTGAAATTGTAGATGAGCTCTTTTGGAATACATTAGTGAGGAAAAGTTCTGGCACTGTTGAGGAAAGTTTGCTTTAAGCTCCAGAGGAAGAAGAAAATATTGAATTTGCAGGAAACTGAATCCAAGAAAAGGACGGCTGGATTTGAGATAAAGCCAAATACCATATATATATATATATAAAGCTCACAGTGTGGAGGTAATGTGAGATGCTATGATTGCACATGAGGGATTCTGGTTAGATGTAAGGAAGCTTAAGTATTGAGTATTCTGGTGAGCATATTTATTAGAAATACAGCAGAGGAGGACAGTGGTGCACTATATTTCAGGGTGCACAACAGAATGATTTACAGCTCCAATATCCCAAAAGCTGGGATGCAGTGTAAAATGTAAATTCAAAACAGAATGCAGCGATTTGCAAATTCATTTTGAGCTATATTGGATTACAGTACAGTGCTTAACTGTAGGTGTGTTTTTTAAACATACACTCATTCTGAATTTGATGCCTGCAACATGTTTCAAAAAAGAGCATGTTGATCATTGTGTTAAATCACCTTTTGTTTTAACAACACTCAAGTGTTTGGGAACTGAGGACAGTAACTGTGGAAGTTTTGAATGCAAATTCTTTCTCTTTCTTGCCTGATGTACGCCTTCAGTTGCTCAACAGTCTGGGATCCCCATTCTTGTCTTTTTCTCTTCATAATGCACCACACATTTTTAATGGGAGACAGGTCTGGACTGCAGGCACATCAGTCTAGTACCTGAACTCTTTTACTATGAAGCCACACTGTTGTAACACATGCAGAATGTCTCTTGGCATTGTCTTGCTGAAATAAGCAGGGACATCTCTGAAAAAGGCGTCATCTGGATGGCAGCATATGTTGCTCCAAAACCTGTATGTACCTTTCTGCATTAATGGAGCCTTCACAGATGTGATAGTTATCCATGCCTTGCGCCAATAACAATTTGGATAATCCTTTACCTCTTTAACCTGGATGACACAATGTCCATAATTTCCAAAAACAATCTGAAATGTAGACTTGTCAGACCACAGCACACTTTTTCACTTTGCATCAGTGTATCTCAGATGAGCTCGGGACCAGAGAAGTCGGCAGCATTTCTGGTTGTTGTTATGTGTCTTCTCTTTGCATGGTGAAGTCTTAACTTGCATTTGTAGATGCAGTTGAGCATTCCACAACTTTTCCAGTCTTTTGTTGCTCCTGTACCAACTTTTGCAGCCATCAAATTCAGAATGAGCATATGTTTACAAAAAACAAGAAATTCATCAGCTTGAACATTAAAACTCATGTCTTTGTACTATACTGAACTGAATATAGGTTGAAAAGGCAAATCGTTGCATCCCGTTTTTATTTATTTTTTTACACAGAATCCCAATGTATTTGAAATTGGAGTTGTAAAATAACCAAGCATAGGACTGCGTTTGTCTGTTGAAGATACCACAACAACAACATCCCTGAAAGAATGTCTGTAATAATCTTATTGTCGTCTGTGCGGAAGCCACCCTGTTGTCAACCTCCCTCTGCTCTCATAAAATAATGTACGAGTCTGATGACTTAAGTGTTTTATATTCAATTTTCTGCTCAAGTAAGCTCCTTCAAACATGCTGCACAATTAAGCAAAGAAAAGGCTCCACTACATTTGATGTACTGCACAGAACCCCAGGGAGCAGAAAGTCTCACCTTACAGCGTGCATGCATGAAAGGCTCACGTACTCCCACACACACAAGCACACGTATAGACCCACACACACACACTTTAAGTCTCCAACCGCACATTTTTCACACTGGTCCGTCGGGGTCTGGCTTTGGTGTACAGTCTGACAGACGCTGTTTGATCTCAGTAAGACACTGTTCTCTGCTGGATTTCAGAAGCTTGTTTGGACAGATCAGAAGCTGCATCCCAGCTACTTTATTTTATTTAATGGAACCCACTTTGGGCTTATAGGAAATTGGCTTGTTGGGAAACTTACCTGTTAAATAATGAGAACATTCTGTAAACACCAAAGTAATTTGCTTCAGCACACTCTGCACTATTCTAGCAATGGCTATACAGTTGGGTTTGGCAGTAACAGCTTCTGGTCCCCATAGGAATCCACACAGAATACTGAACACTCGTGGGGAACGACATTAAATCCCTCAGGGGCATCAGAGAAAAACCAAACAGACACTGACAGATCACTGGCATATCACTGAGATATGAAATACAGAATTTTAAGAGACAAACCTAGAAAGATACCATACCAGGTAAAAGTATTAGTAAAGACTGAGATCAGAGGATCACGGGTGAAAAAGCAGCAAAAACAGGGAACATAAGAATATGGCTGAGAGACAAATGAGGGGTTTACAGAATAAACAGACTGCTTTGAAAGGATGCAATCAGTGTCTGTTTTTATCAGCTGACAATCAGCTGCAGCAGCGTCTAGGTGTTGTTTATCCTGCCTGAACCAATGTCGGTGTTGTCATTAGTGAGGTGGTCACAATTTTAGGGCCTTCTGCTACAGTGAGGCAGTGTACGACAAAATATAGACTCTAAAATATTAAATAATCTAAAATTGTGTGCCTAAAGCAGTGACACACACGATTTAGTGGTTTATGTTGCCAAACATGACAGCCTCTGAAAATTTAGTAATTTGACCCCTTTAAGTCCCGCCCCTTTCTGCTCTGTGCTCCAATAACAGTTGAGAAAACCCAGTCAAGCTTCTCCTTTTCCTGTAAAAGCCCCATATAAAGTCACATGTTAAGTTAGCTAATGTTATCAAAAATGCTAGCAAAATACAAGCTAAATAGCAAAATAATGATTTATGTAGATTAGTCGGCTAGTGTTTTGCTAACATTAGCTAACTAAAGATGAGAATATATGAGCCTAGCCTAGCACATAGCAAATACAGGAAACAGGGAAGGAGAAAGTTGGCTGAGGTACCAAGCTAGCTCCGCTGTTAGAGGAGCACAGACCAAAAAGGGGCTGGACTTAGGAAAGGTCGATTCTAATCAACACTAAGAGTCTACAGCCATGCTAGCAGTTCAACAAGCTAACATGCTCACAATGACATTATACCTTCTAAACACGCTGATGTTTGTAAGGTATAATGCTTACCACAGTAACCATTTTAGTTTTGTGCATTAGCATGCTAACATTTGCTCATTAGCAATAAACTAGTTTTAGTTTTACCAAAGTCATTTGGATTCATCCCCTTGGGAATATGAATGTCTATACTGTGCACAGGGTCCAAAATTAACACCCACCAAGCACCAGATTGGGTGGAAGTAAATCTTGGAAGGCTACCTGCCACACTAGCAGGTTTGTGCTTGTCCTAAAATATAAATATAAATCATGTAATCAAAAGCTATGCTGAGAGTCTGTATTGCTTTTTGGCATCATTTACAAGCACACTGCTTCTGTCTGTGTCAGAGTTTGACACACAGAGTGTACTGTATATGTTTTTACACAAATCTAAATAGTACCCTGAAACTGACTCTCTGAAGTGTTGCATCAGCTACACCACTGAACTATCACTTACCACCGGTCTGCTGCTAGCTACTGTTGGGCTAATTAAATAGTTATTACGCAGCAATACTTTAAAGGAGTAAGCCAACCTTTAAAACAGAAACTCACTGATGAACAGGAAGGGGAGGAAGCACATACAAACAGAAAGTTGACAAATGGAGGTTTGGGGATAAAGGAGTTGCAAGAGGCTGAGGCTGTGCTGATGAATTATTATTTGTGTTGCCAGTATGCCACAGAAAAAAAACATACACAACTCATTTATCATCGGAAATAAAACGATGAAGGTGGAGAACATTTGTGACCCTGAACACACCAAGTGTCACACTGCGTGCACGACAACAAGAGGCAATTTATTATTTTGGCTTGTAAAAAATATGCTTGGTGGGTGGATTTTTTTTAAATCTACGAGCTCCCTTGGCTGGTGAGTAAATCAAATTAACTTCAGACACTGTCTGTACATAATTTCATGACAATCCATCTAATAGTTTCTGAGATATTTCAGTCTAAAGCTGCAACAATTAATCAAATAATCAATTAGTTGTCAACTATTTAGTTAATCCCCAACTATTTTTGATAATCAATTAAAGGCTTTGAGTAAATTTCTAAGAGGAAAAAGTCAAAATTCTTTGATTCCATTTGATTTGATTCCATTGTCCTGTTTCAGTCTGGACCAAAATGGTGGGCCAATGAGTACTGCCATTCTTCAAGCAAAAAAAAAAAGGAACATTTTATAGAGATGAGACTGATCTGATCTAATATACCAATATATAATATTGGTATTGGGGTCAGATAGTTCCACAGCCAGAACCAGCACAATAAACCAACATAAAAATGACAATTACCAACATAAACCATCATGTTCTGAGCAAAGACATTACAAACACTCAGAAAAGGTAATATTTGCATTTTGGAACAATGCATCATGGGAAATGATGCAAAAGAGGGCTGTTTTTCAGCCTATCACCTGCACATGTCAATGTCACAAGCCAGGATTCTAGGGTGTCCCACAGTGGTTGAAGAATGCTGCTACACAAGTTACATTACACCAACTATACAAGCTTTCTAGACTGAAGTTCAGTTTCAGCTGTCGATAGGCCCTTCAAATTTCACTACTTTTGTCCTTTAATATTTTTAAAATACTTTGCTTCTTATATGCATTCAATGGTTGAAGGACACCATTACACAAATTACATTACACAAACTAAACAAGCTTTCCAGATGATGAAAAATCCAACTGGCTATGCGTCAACATCAACTGACAGAACACAAAACTGAAGTTGAGTTTCAGCCTCATGTAACCTTAATAATAATAATAATAATAATAATAATAATAATAATAATAATAATAATAATAATAATAGAGAAAAGAAAAATAAAGAAAAAAGAGTGCTGGTATTGTATCGATATCAGTGTATATCCAACTTCAGATATTGAAAACAGACCAGAACTTAAAAAAAGTGGATCATGCATTTTTTAAGCAGACGTTTTTGGACTATGGAAGAAGACCTACTCCACAAAACCAAAACAGAAGGGTTATAAATCCTTTCCTCGTGAGGTCATGAATCTGATTTCTCATTTAGGACCCTAAGAAACAGTGCAGAGGTCTTCCAAGGTGAGGCTCTTTCCTCTGCTTCAGAGACATCCAATATAAAGGTTAGTATTAATACTGACATTTTGCAAAATGGGCGTAATGTGAAATTTCCACATTTTGACACCTGTAATGGTTTATCTGGGAGAGTGGCTGCATGAGTAGGAGATTGATAGTGGAATCACCCAGAACTACAACAGAGCGCGAGCGGCTACGGGTCAAATGTTTGAGCTCATTTTCTCTTCAGGGCCCTGAACACCCTCAAACCAATTACAGACTAATGTTCAATGGCATGTGGAAGAGTTAACAGACTGGCAGAACAGCAGAATCTATAAGTAGAACGTATCCATCATTATAATAATACTCCTATTTAAATGCATGAACAAATGCTTTGCTGCAGGCGTGTCACATGCATTTATATAAGGGTCCCCAGTTTGTGTTCTGATTGCTGTGCAGATATTCTTGGTGGTTACAGTCAAACACTAACTATTGTGTGGGCCTGTGTTGAGATACAAGGTTGTTAATATTTCAAGAGCTCTTCAAGTTAAAAACGGCTTCGACTGTAAGCACAATCTCTCCCCTCAAAGGAGGACACAGAGTTGAAGAGCTCCAAATTAATTTGCCTCAAGTCCACAAGCGCGCTGAACATCTTAAGCACGAACAAGGTCACTTGCTGAGGGCAACACATTCCACATGACAGATAAGAAAACTCATTTTCCTGTCAGGAGAGTTAGGAAATGTTTTCATACAAACAATTTCATACTCCTCTGCCTTGCCACATTGTTGTGTTTCTCCCTTTGCATTAAAAAAAAAAAGTCAGTATTAGTCCTATTCCAGATGCTGTAACGTTGCCTCGAGCATTGCTCATCCCCCAAAGCCTGTTTCATGTCTAAGCTGTCTACCTGCTGGGAGTGCTTCTTTTGCCCCTGCAGCTGTGTTTATGTGAAAATGGCTGGCTGTTTTGTTGCGAGGGGCTGTTAAAAACTGTGCAGCATGTTGAGTACAAGCGTTGGTGGCTTGTTATGCAATGATGAAAAAGCTGTGATCTTTGTTACAATTACAGCTAAGTGTGTGACATATTTTAATGGTCAGTCCAGTGGGGATGTGGGCAGAGCAGAATAAAATGTGAGTCTTGAAAAGTCATCACTGTAAAACACTCTTCACAGGAAAAAAAGAAAAAAGAAAAAAAAAACAGGAGAAAAGGTGACTCAATTACTGGACTCAAAGTGGGGCTACATGTTCATTTCATGACACTCTTTCAGCATAGATCATAGATTAGCATACAGTATATGTTGTCTTCACAGTGTCTATCACACCATTTGTAGTACATTTAAAAGGATAATAAAGATTATTTAATGTGGGTGTATTATGTAAATGTTGATTGGCATGCTCCCAGTTTGGAGAAGCAGAGAGAAGAACCAGCACCAAAGCTAAGCAATGTACTGCTCTGGACAGGGTCAGTACTATTAGGTCTCATATGTGCATTACTTACCTATCAGGTGCAATAATTATTTTTTATTCTTCTCAATATAACTTCAATACACAATACACTTCATGTTTTATGTTTTACTCTATTGTGTCATTCTATGCTATTGTAAACCAACCAAACTTCATAGGCAAAATCAGTCATTTTACCTCACAGAAAAACGTGTGTTGCTGGCCTCAATCTGTTACTTTGTTTGTATTATTGTATGACTTTGGTGTTTTAAAAGGATGATTTGGATTCACCTAAGTCACACAGTAGCAAACAAACTAACAGAATGAGGGAGCAGTAGATCTGCAACTCCAATGTTCTGCGAGTTAAAATGACTGATTTTGCCTATAGAGTTTGGTTGGTTTGGAGAAAGTGATATTTGGCTTATATGACCGTTTTTTTTCCCCATTGGAAAAGGCTGTCTGACATCAAGGTATAGCGGTGAAAATATTCTAAATAAAGTGTACACTTCAATTGTTATTGATTTTTTTTAAGGTGGACCTTTGTTTAAGTAGCTAAAATATCATTTGCTGCTGACCCTGTCCACAGCAGTTCATTGCTTAGCTGGTGTTCCTCTATGCTTCTCCAAACTCAGGCGTGCCAACAGTCATCTACTGTAGGTAATACACTGACTATGGATAAGTGCTTCATACACATTAAATAATCTGAACTATCATTTTAAGGATAGCTTTAATTCTGCGATGTTACATCAGTGCGAGTTTGGGGACTGACCATGGATGTATAAAGGAGACCTGGATACAACATCAGAGGCTCATCTCTATTCTTTCCTGTGAAAGTTGCTCATTGGCACATTAAGCCAAAACGTGATTCCCTGCTGCACAGAAATTACAAAGACAAATGCTTAAAAATCAGAAGACTATTTATACACAGCTTCCGTTACAACTGATGAAATTATTAAAATATAAAGCAGGACTTCTAAAAATGAGGCATTCCTGAAAATTGGGCAAAAAAAAAACTGGTGCTGATTTATCTGGATGTCACTGATTTGCAACTAATGCCATTTATCATTTACTAATAATGCTAGAATGATATATTCTGTATTACATTTTAATCATTACCACTACGAGATAATGACTTATTGTAGTAATTTCAAAAAATGTAATAAAAATATCCACCAATAAATTACATTAATAGGTTTTAATATTTTTGACTAATAGTAGCACAGAACATTTGGCAGTTGCCTCCAAGCAATTCCATACAGTGAAGCTGAGTAAATGTGGCCAAAAACCATTACTTCAAACATGGATCGATAAATACAATATATATAACACTTACATTAACTATGGGTTTTTACTGAATCATGTGTTTTAGTCAAAAATTTGAAAGGCAAAGCAATGACAAGAAAACGTTCTGTAGGATGACTGGTGGACTGTAAAGTACAGCAGTCATCTCCTCTGTCACATGCTACAAACTGTTCCCTGGAGAGGGCCAGCTATTTACAGCAAATAACTGGCCTTATGTGGAGGCGGCTAACATATGCAGACTCACACAGGAGAAAATCCTTGTCTCTTGAGGGCAGATTAAAGAAAGAAAATGGATGTATTCTACAGATTTAGAAGAATGTGCTTAATGCAAACTGCAAATACATGTATTGGTATTCCAGGAATACTTGAGTCGTCCACGCAAAGGAAATCTGTTTTATGTTTTGTAATATATGTATGTTTATTAAAGGCTTATTACAGATTTAATAAATAACTGCCTTTAGATGACATAGCTCTTTGGGACACAAATAATCATTTACTATTCACTTTATTGTCCTTCCAGATGGTTTTGAAGATTAAGTGCCTAATGCAGATGTCAGACAATCATAATAATGTAACAATAGAAACAGCAACCTTGTGATAAACATTACAGGTAAATTAAACTAATAACCAAAAATCAAATACAGCCACAATAGGAAAATGTCATTACGGAAAAAGTAAAAATAGATCAGCCTAAAATAACAATTCAATTCCTCACACCCATCCAGACTCTGCTGTATTTCACACTTTGTGCCTGAAAACTTTCATACCTTCCAGCATGGTATAACACAAAAAACAGTTACTTTTAAAAGTCAGTAGCCTATGCCTTCAGTCAGTAACACTTTCTAGACTGTATTTTTTTTTTTTTTTGTCTAATTCCTCACTGAGAATTGCCTGTATTTTATTATAGAACATCATCCCATTTTGTTACACATCAGCTGTCTGGTGCAGTTTTTAACACTTGCACACTGAAATGGCAATGACAATGAAACATTCTGGGCAATTAAACTGAAGGTTGGAGCACTCAATGAATGAACAATAGACGAGAACCAACATGTTTAGAATGCGGTGATTTTGGTTGACCTTTGGTATTTCTATAAAAGCTGCATTCTAATGTTTTCTCTTTTTGATTCGCTTCCATCATCTCTTGGAGAATGGTGAATTTCAAACTTTCCTCATGCAGTGGACTGTATTTTAACTGAAGACTGTTGTTGTAGACAGCAGTTTGCAGAAGTGTTGACTTGTATTACATGACCTGGACTTGGAATCAGACCTGAGTCACAAATTTGATTACTTGACTCATGATTTCACTTGGACCTGATCTTCCCCTGAGCACAAAGATGGAAAAATCTGTTATTTAAAATGTGTCAATCCATGAATAAATTCATTTCCTGAATCTACTAACAGTAACGTCATTCATTCTCAGTAAGTCAACACTTAATTCCCCAGATCCTCTTTGTTTGAACCAATCCAACAGCATCCAATCAAGTTGCAGTGGAGAACCATGAAGAACTAATGTTTCATTACTGAGCTCCAGTTGTTAAAATGATACAAAAGGTTATTCCATTCATATACAAAAACTGTGCAATGATCAGCAAAAAACGAATCGCAGTATGCAAAACCTGCAGGTTGAAAATTACAGATGCTGATGCAACAACGTCCAACTTCGCTCTGTAAACAGTAAGTCGAGGCTCTGGTGTTAAAATGACATTACATTTGGTGAAAAGCGAATTATGACTTGTTTAGAACTTGAAACTACTGTAAAAGATAAGGACTTGGAACTTGCCTGTCTTGACTTGGTCCCACCTCTGGCCACACATCTGTATCCAACACACTGTATACATCAGCTAAGAGGAGACTGGACTCATGTACAGCTCAAATACCTGAGTTTTTGCCCATTTGTCTGGACTGGGCCTAGTCAGCTACAAATTAGAGCCCATGCCATGTTTTTATACGCACAGACGTTAGCTGCACATTCCCTCAGTTTCTATAGATAAATGGGGTGACTAATAATAAAAAAAAACAAAGTTCCAAAGAATCACCAGTGATTTGCCCTTCAAACTCATTTGACCCCTCATTTTATCCTGTTGAAATACTTTGCCATGTTACTAATACAAGCCGGTGCTCAAAATGAGCAGCAGCATATCAGCGGGTCCCACAGAGGCACAGGCTTACAAGTTAAACCAAACACAAAATTCAGGTTGGGGTTAGGTTAAAAACTGACATTGGATAAATAAAAAAGGCAATTTACATGCAAATGATACTGCTGGCATTTGCTGTAATTGCCATTTGTGCTGCTCATCTGAAACGATACAATGGCAGCACCTTTAAACTGCAGGGAGGAAAAAAAAAACACTGACAATGGGCTAAAATTTGAAGATCTTGAGTTCAGTATTCAATACGTTGCCTTGTGAAACCGTGTTACTCAGCCTGACAGTTTAGCAGTTTCTAAATTACTACATTAAACTTGTTTATCTTTAAGATCTGCTCAAGAATCAGTCAGACTCATGCAATGAATGGTGTCCCATTATTTGAGCTATTTTGAGTGCACACTTCAACTCGCAGCTGCACTGATTGAAAAGACTGCAGAAGACTTGTGTTAGCAGCATCGCCAAACTCATTTGAATCCAAATCATTTTGATCACAGGCTAGCCCAAAAAACATGTTAAAAATAACACACTTATACTCAATGGATGCATTATGAATTCCAGCAAGATGAAAGGTTTTGATGTGGTTTTGGGAAGCAGCAAGAGAATGTTTTCTTTCATCTTTGAGATGTAAAAGCAGGGATACAATAAACACACATACACACACACACACACACACACACACACACACACCACACAACACCACCACCACAAAACCACACACCACACAATACAGTACACACGGGCACAGAGATGCAAGAACTGGAGATCATGAACTCACACTCCCATATGGGCAATAATTTATGAAAATACATGTAGCCTATAGTTAGCACCAACTAGCTTTACTGTAAAATAAAACATGAATATTTAGGATTTAGCTCAAGTATATAGAGAGAAGAAGAAGAGAGCTAGTACGTGTTAGTATAGTCATTCATTTATTTTAGAGATTATTGTTAGAGTCCCATGGATACTGGATTTTTGGGACTGATACTGATACTAGGGAGTAAAAAACAAAACAGATATATCAGCCGATGTTCTTTACAGAATACTGAACGTATACATAAACACTACATATTTTGCAATGATCCCTCAAATGTGATTATCAAACACTTGTGACCAAGATATGTATGGAAGCAGAATATCTTCCAGTTTATGAATAAACCTGACATGCTTTTCTGTACATATCAGACAACATATATGGCAATATCTATATAGCTGTGATAGGTCAATATCAGGCCCATAATATTGGTCAGACGATATATGGGTAGAGCTCTAATTGTTGCACTCTATGTTTTATAATAATAATTCCCTTGTACAAAGCAGATACCTAGAGATCAGTGAAAATAGAATTAGAAGAAATCTATACTGATCAGATATTCGAAATATTATCTCTTGTGTCATAAATCCAGCTTTTACGGCTAAATTCCATCAGGTGCGCTGCGTCGCGTTGTGACTGCGCCACATCAGCTGGAGCTGATCGCAGCCATTCTACACAATGCTTGTGATTCAACTAGCAGCACCTCTGGGCGTCCCAGAAGCAGCTCTCTGCTCTGCTTCAAACACGTGCTGAGTCTATTTTTGACAGATGCTGCATCAATTAACAAAGAGCAGGTCGAACAGGCAGGAAGTCAGACACAGAAAAGGCAGAGGAGAATCCAGTTAAATTTCAAAATAAAAGACTCCGTGCAGATTCGTAATCATAAAGACAGACAGAAAAGAAACTATTTAGCTATCTGAGCAAGTAAACATAATCAGTCTGCCTTTAGCAGTTTCCCTGCTAAAGGCAGCCATGTTGCAGGATGTTCTGCCACTCCTACAAAGTGAGGGTGGGTCAGTCCGACTGAGGGGGCATGAGTGAGTTGTTTCCCCCACCCCCTTCCTCACCAGACTTGATGCTCAGGCAGTTTGCCTGCAGGCTCCAGGATCGTTGAACGCAAGTGCAATGACGAGTCATGCACTGTAACGTTTTATAACTCTGTCAGTTGTCTGTCAACGTAAAGCTTAGCCCATTACCCTGAAAACAAAACCACACTGCTTCAAAAATACACAAATCTAGAGTTTGACATATAACATGTTGCTCAGTTCAACTGTAAACATCTACATGTTTATTAATCATTTCTCAAGACTCATAGACAGACATTTACTCATTCTGCAAACATTTAACATAATTCTGTACTTATTTTAGCTCCGTGTAAAGTGAATAAATGTGAATCAGGCAGTGTGCAGAATCACACAGGCAAAAACAAAAACGACGAGCCAGACTGGAATGATAAATTCAAAGGTGAACATGTTTGCTGTGGTGTTATTGTATTATCTGTAGTATTTCAAGCACATTTCTTTAATGTCTGATCACTCATTATGGGGATTTTATGATTTATTACAATATATATAACATTTTTCTTTTAAGTGCTAATGATATTGCAAAATGCATGTAAACATTACATTACCTACACAAGAGAAAGTAATCATATGTGAGCAAACCGTCAATGTATATTTGCTCTGTGTTAAGCTCACCTGTGCCGCCATAAAGGCTGCACAACACGGCTGTGGGTGAGGATTCCTCGATTGATTTAAGTGACACATGCTTCAGCTTTCTAATTATTTCAAGGGCCTGTTCGTTTTGGTGTGACTGCTCCTCCGTTGTGAGTGGCCTTCACTTCCTCACTCCCCAGTGGGATGGTTAGCTGAGGGTAGCTCTGCCTGAACAACACGGTGGGCATGGGTTCGGGGGTGCTGGAACACCAGTGGGAAAGAAAAGGCCATTTCTAATGAGCAGCTGAGGGATTCTCATGTGGTGAAGACGAACCACAACAAAAGAAAAGAGACGAGTAAACTAGCCACGGCTGCAGAAATTGGACTCAAGGTTACTTTGGGTGTTTTTGTCCCAGTGCTCTCTCCTTTGAATTTAATATTTATGCTGTAACACATTTCACTTACAGGTAACATGCGAAGACAACACAGTGCAGGTAAACTAAAAGAAATTCTTTGCTCTGAAGGTGTGCTGTAACACCTCTTTCCTTTATTACCATAACAAAGTTGAGACTCCAAAGGCGTAGCTGAAGAACTGACAGCTTGAAGGAGCGGCTCCATGTTTCTTTACATCTTTGGATTCCCACTCAGGTCCCACAGCTGCCTTTTTTAGAAAGAAGTAGTTCAGCAGAGGAGGAATGTCTTATGAGCTCTATGAATAATGCATCCGTTAAGACCTTTGTTTGCTTATTTTGGCTTTTTGCTCTGTAAGGACTTGTCGAAGGCAATAAACGGACGGGTGCCAAATGCCCACTCTGCTCTTAACGTCAGTCTATCTGCAGGGAAAACAAACTAGTTTGAAGAGCTACAGTTCCTGAGTTTAATCAAGACAGCTTGGAACTCTGTTGTTCTTGTGATAAAAGCCAATATCCAAATTTGAATTCAATCTTAAAGTAAAAAGTGGAGTCAGAACAAAAATCTGCTTGGCACACTGTGGAGAAGTGATGTAACCTAGATTCAGTTGTGGATATGGGACGAGACAGGAGAGGAGCGGAGAATGACACAAAGAGAAGAAAAAGGCAACTCCGGTGGGAAATGCATCACAGTTATGGAGGGATAAGCTGATTTGTTTCATCGACTGTTGTTCCACCATCCTCTGTACACACCAGTTTGCCTCAGCACTTCAAAGAACGATGGCTCAGACACAGCTATTTGTTATTGATTGATGATGACGGCTAGATACAAGCTTTTCATCTACTGTAGCTGTCTGCTACAGCTCGAGCTGGAATACCATACTGCGCGCTCAGAGTGGCTCGGAAAAATGAAATTTACTTGACAACAGAACTCAAATGTATTAGTTATGACTGATTTTAACTTCAGAGATATCTGGAAAAAGCTACTGCGCATCAGCTCTGCACTATTTATGTTCATGTGATCTCACTATCAGTGCACTATCAGATCATGAGATGCATGTGATCTGAACTTTACTTCTTTGTAAGCACAAGACTATTCCAGTGTCTGTAGCCTATAGTTTGCCAAATAATAATTTAATTCAGGAGAAATTAATTCAAAGAAGGGCATAAAAGGTCAAAACTAATGTATTTGTCATACTGTGGTGTCCAAAATAGTAAAGGTTGAAGAGACCGGGCACAGATTTCATTACAACTTAGAGGGGGGGACAGTGGTGAAATTCAGCCTGTGGAGCAGAGCAAAATGGAACCACTGTCTTTAATTTGATCATTGTTTGTGCTTATTACAATTATAATTATTACAATTTACCTTTTCAGGGCTCAACAATAAGGACTGGCCGCTTGCCCAGGGCAAGTAAAATGCCATGTCGGGCAAGTAATTCTAACAACTCACTAGCCTGAAGTGGTAAAAAAAAAAAAAAGAATTAAACTATGTTGATTAGCATGCAAAATGCAATAAAATGCTGTTTTTAGCCCCTCAAATTAGGACATTTCGCTCTTTCATCATATTAACCTGATTATCTTCGGGTTATAGACCGACAAAACAAGACAGTTAAAAGACATTACCTTGGACTTTGATAAACTGGGATGACATTTGTGACATTTAATAGACCAAACAACTAATCGATCAGTTGAGAAAATAATCAACAGATTAAACAACAGTGAAAATAATAGTTATTTGCAGCTCTAGTGATGAATGCAGATCAGACCACTGAGCAGAACAGACAGACGGGGGAGACATCAAGGAAACCTTCAAAAAGTTTTGTATTTGTGTGAATAATTTCAAAAGTGGTGCTCCTATTAAATACATATTTTCAATTACATTATTTATTTCAAAATAATTTACTGGGGAGGACAACTTCATGATTTTTAAAAGGTGGAGTTATACCCCATATAATTTATAAGAATTACACATTATATAAGTAATCCTAGCTTGACTGTATGGTGATGTGTGTGCTACAGCGCTACAACTAGTCACTTATTTTGCTAATTTAAACTGAATGATCGAAAAAAGTGCATATTTTGAAATATTTTCAAGACATACTGTAAGTGTACACACATGATGCTGACTGCGGAGACAGATACACATGACTCCTACATAAAAACCTGCAGTTCTGGTGATTTTCATGCTTTGGCTTCACGTGAGGAATTACATGCTCCCCCACAGGTTGGAAAAGTGTCTTCAGTACTTGGGCTTTTCAAGCGTTTCAAAGAACCCCACTAAAATTAGATCACTGGTACATGGCAACCAAGTGGAAAACAGACTGATCTTTTTTTAACACCAAAGATTTTCAAGGGTTGTCATGTAAAAGGTTGTGGGGTGGATGAAACAGAAACACGAAAAGAAAATACGCATTTTCAAGGATGCCAGGTGGGGCAGTTGGAGAAGGATGGAAGCATTTTGGAATCTATAAACCTGAAGGGAAAAGACATGTGGACAAGAGTAGCAAGTAGTCACAGTGAGAAAAAATGATATCATGTATAGAAATTAAAAAAAACTGATGCATCAAGATGCATTTAAAATTGTTTTATAATTGCATCACAGTCCTCTGAATCGGAATCAAATCATGAGGTGCCAAGAGATTCCCACCCCTGGTGAAAAGAGTGATAGTGCAAGGTGTTATCTCACTAACAGGGCATTATCGTCCTCATCACAGCATGTCTTATAGTTAATTATTGATTAACTCTGCGGTGATAACTCACTCAGGGTGAGAAGATTGGCTTCATGCTGGGCTGGCTGGCCACACGCCATCTCAATGAGTCTCTCCAAGGTTGACGTCCATGTAATTCAACCATTAAAGCAAATCAACCATGTCTCACGTAGACATAACTCTGTCTCTGTCTGGGACAAATCTGGAAGATTCTATCGGCTTTAGTGACCTTTGAGTAACACCAGCAGAGTGCAAGGGCCACGGTTCATTGTCATAACCAAAAACAAGCACACAATCAGGTGGGGCGATGCAACTTGATAATAACTGGATTACCACAGCAATGTGACGCCTACCACAAGGTTGAGCTCATCATCGTTATCACCTCAAATTTAATTTTGAAGGATCTATTCTCATGGATTAATTCCACTTGGCACAGCTGCGTCACGTTACGGATTTGCAACGTCCATCGGAGCTGAGTGCGGCTTTTCTACACTGTGTTTGTGATTCCACCCGCAGCGTCACGGCGCTCCAGCAGCACTCCAAATATGCGCTGAGCCTATTTTTAAAATACGCCACGTCCATCTGCACAGAGCAGACTGAGTGAGCAGGAAGTCAAATACAGAAAAAACATTGAGTATCCAGTCAATTTTCAAAATAAAAGACCCAATGCAAAGTCACAACATAGAAACGGACAAAAAAGAAACTATTTAAATACACAGCCTGCTGACCCACGGTAGACAGAAAAACTAGATAATTAGGCGGACAAAATACTCACAATTCTGAAATGCTGTTGGTGGGACATGCAGCCATGTGAAGGACAGATCAAAACACATGTTGGGATTGACAGTGGACAGCTAACAACAACAACTGTTTTCAAGACAGAAAAATTTATCAGTATGGATTTATTTTACCATGTTTCCAAAAAAGACAGAGATACGATTGCACCAGAGCTGACGCTGTAAAGGTAGTGTTGGCATTAATGTTAGTCTTTCCTGCTCAGGTTACTTTGGAGCTAAAACCATTAATTCTCCAGCAGATGGGAAACAACAGACGAGGCTTTTCTTGGTATTGAAAAATGGGAGCTTTTATTAACTGACACACTGTAACCTGTACTGTAGATTTACTGCCAGCTTACTGCTAAATTCAAGTTTCTCCTCCACTGTGAGCAGCACCGTCACTCATCTGTTGCTTGCCTTCCCTTACTTGGATGCCGAACATACTTTTGTACTGGCCTATTCCTTAAAGTAGCTACTTTACGCTTATGACGCTTATGAGGCTTATGTCTGTAGTATCACAGCATTCAATGCAACAGCATAGGTACAACACAACAATTCTCTTGAGTCTGAGCAATTTAAATGTTTCTGCCCAATAGCTCTGATGATAAACCCCCACAAAATCTGGGCTGTCAAAACAAACATAGTTTAACATCAATCAAAAAGTGGTGACACACCCCAGGAAACAGACCTGTTTTTGTAACTCGGACAAACTGCTGCAAAATCTGATCTGTTGACGGCCTGAGATTGAACTGAGGAGGGATTTGAACATCTAAATTCTGTAAGTACAGACCCAAAAGACTTTATAAACACAACTGAGGTACTTCTGAAGCCAGAAAACAAGAACCACACAAGAAGTAAGTAAATAAAATGAAAGCAAATCTAATCCACATGCAGCATCGTGCTTGTGTTCAGCACAATACCGAGCTGTACAGCAAACCACTGAAGCACAGTGAGCTTTCACTCAATAGACCTCCCATAGGGCTGTATGCTGCACAGTACACGGCTGTCTCGGCTGTTAACCTCCTCCTCCTCTTCTTCGTCTCTCTCCTCCTCCTTTCCCATGCTCCATTGTGTCTGGGCTGACTGCAGCTCAGACAGGCCTCTGGGTGGGCAGTTCAACAGTCAAGTATCTGAGCGCTCATCCTCTGACACCGAAGTCAAATGTCTTGTGTTTGGAATCTGCCGCCGGCTCTCTGGAGAGTCGGCCTGCCTTCCCCACATCCCACACAATAGACCTCAGACAAACGGAGCCAAGCTGAACAAGGGGAAGGAGGACAGAGGGGAAAACGAAGAGGAGACACTGATACTTTGGGGGGAGACGGGGACAGGAATGATGGAGCAAAGCTGAGGACATGAATAAAACCAGCTTCGACCATCTGTTTTCAACCTGAATCTAAACTAATCAATATGATGCAGACATACAGAGATACTGAAAATACAAACCACAATTGCAAAAAAGTTGGGACGCTGTGTAAACTGCAAATAAAAAAAATGGAATGCACGGATTTGCAAGTCCTTTTCAATGTCTGCCCAGTTGAAAACAGTGCAAAGACAATAAAGTTAATGTTCAAACTGTCTAACTTTAAATATGCACACCTGAATTTGATGCCTACAAGAAGTTCCAAAGAAGTTGACACAGCGGAAACAAAAGAAAAGCTAGAGAAACACCTGTCTGGAACAGGTAAGAGTATGATGATTGGGATGAGGATGAGGGTCACCGCTTTTTGAAAAAATGCGTGGGTAAATAGTCCAACAGTCCATGAACAGCATTTCTACATTTAATTAAAAACCAACATGATTGTATAAAGGATATTGGGATCTGCAACACTTCAGAAAACCGCACCACGCAAAGCAAAAGGCAAATATCAACAACATCCAGAGATGCCACAGACTTGTTTGAGCTCATGCGGACTGGTGGAGATTTCAATTTTCTGAAGAGGAAAAGGACCATCCAGATTCTTACCAGCGCAAACTTCAAAAGCCAGCATCTGTGATGTTATGGGGGTGTGTTAGTGCCCATGGGGTCATGGGTAACTGTCACATCTGTGAATGTCCCATTGATACTGAAAGTTATGTACAGGTTTTTATAGCAACATATGCTGCCAGTCTTTTTCAGAGACGTCCCAGCTTATTTCAGCAAGACAATGCCAAGACACATTCCGCATGGGTTACAACAGTATAAAAGAGTTTGGGTACTAGACTGGCCTGCCTGCAGTCCAGGAAAAACAATGCCACAAAAATACCTGAACAGAGAAGGAAAAATCCTGCACATGAAAAAGGTCCCGTTATTGGTGTGACGTTTCATGCAATAGGCTCGTCTTCAGGTTGCTGAGTAAGAATAAATGTCTTGAATGTGAGCTTTTCTGCTGCCTGCAGTCAAGACCTGTCTCCCATTGAAAATAAGTGGTGCATCAATGCAAAATAGAAAAATGGAGACCCTGGACTGTTGAGCACCTGAAGTCATATATTGAACAAGAATAAGACAGAATTTCTCTTTCAAAACTTCAACAATTAGTGTTCTAAGTTCCCAAATGCTTACTGAGTGATGTATCACAGTTGTAAATATGCCTCCGTCTTGAAACGTGTTACAGGCAATTCAGAATAAGTGTATATTTCCAAAAAAAAATAAATTTAATCAGTTTGAAAATTAAATATCTTGTCTTTGTACTGGATTCAATAGCTTGAAACGGATTTACAAATCTTAGCATTCTTTTTTTTTACTTACCTTTACATAGCGTCTTTTTTGAATTGAGGTTTGTAAAAATGACAGCAGAAACATCACACTGTGAATGCCCAGTCTGTTGAACATCCATTAAAAGGCTGGCTGATAACCTCATATGAGATAAATCACTTAGAGATGTCAGACTTTTTTTTTGTTTGACTATTTGAGCCCAGAATAGGCTTAGTCTCTCAAGCCCTTGAAATCTCTGGATTACCCCAGTCGTTCTAATTTAGACGTAGCCTCAAGCAGAGAACAGGGCTAATTTCCTTGTGTGTCAAAATTAATGAAGAAGATAATTTGCTTCAATGGCGGAAAACGCACATGCAGTCGCACAAGCACCTACACACTTGCATGACACACACACACACCCACGGAAACACTCACACTATCCTTTAAATGAACCCCAAATGGGGCCAGAAAGTGAAGAGGGCTTACTGCAGTTGAAACCAAATCTAGGTTAGTACATCAGCAGTGAAACATGTGGGATTTGACACTCTTCTACAAAAGGTCTTGGATCTCAGCATGCAGAAAGAGACGATAATCAGTTCATGAGAATCTCAGCAAATGACGGCTCAGGATTTCATTTTAACACTTGAAACATAATGTTCCTGATATTTTTGTCTGTTGTTCCTTTAAGTAGTTTCAAAGTACAATGAAACACACTGTTCTGACATGGGATACAAGACAGAATAGTCTGAACATCTTGTGCAGCTTCGTACAGACTTGCCTCTCGTTCAGCCTGATACGTTTGGTACAGATTTTTTTTTTTTAAATCTTGGGAACTTGAATTGGAAATTCAGTTCAGTGGATTGCAGTGTTATTTCTCTGCAAAACTCGACAGTATGATGATGGACATGCCAAAGAATCTGTGTTGTTGGAGGATAACACACAACCAATGAAGACAAAATCTCATAATGCAGTATGGATAATAATATATCATTGTAAATTAATCAATTAATAATTCTGATCAATTCATCTTTGAGGCAAAGTGGACATTTGTGCCAAGTTTAAGAACTTCCGTCAAGGCATTCTAGAGATATTATGCCCACAAAAATGTGATGACCCCAAAAAATAATGCACCTAGCTGTAAAAAAAAAAAAAAAAGGTTTTTCTAGGATTTGAAAAATGATGAATCACGTAAGTCCTTCACCATACAGTCATGAATATTCACACAAAATATTAGACTGATGGGTCCAGAAGTATGCAAGATTAGCTGCAGACAAGATGTGTTGATCATGCACACACACTCCTTACTGTATGCATCTTTTTTGCATATCTTGTTTTTTTCAGGCTGTGCAGCACTTCTCAATGCTAGTAAATTGCTTTGGATCTTTAAATTTGGTGGAACTTCCATTTAATGTCATTAGTTCCTTAAAACAGGTGGAATATGTAATGAAACATCTTAATAATGCATTCCTGAATAAGGAACTGTCATTCGTGTTCATTAATGTAACATCCACTATGATACAAACTACTGATCTGTATGACTTGGAGTGTCCCATTAAGGATGATATAATAATTATAGTGACTAATTAACTGACTTGAGTGAATATAGAAAGGTTGAAATGATGTGATAAAAGGGTTATTCATTCTTACATGTTATTTTAACTCATTAACGCTATCGTACCTTTAAAGTACCAAGCTCTGTTGTGTTTTCATTCAATTTAAAAGGGTAATTTTATAATGTTCAACCAGGTTGTTACGCTAAACAGCATTATTACATTATTAGTCACATTACAACTTTTAAGAGGAGTGTTCTCTACGAGTCAAACAATTGATTACACTCTGTTTCCTCCATATCTGCCATTTAATCAAAACCAATCAGGCAGTAAGACAATCTCTTACCAGCCAACTTCAATCTATTATCCATTAGAAGCCTTGGGGATGTAAACAAATAGAAACACAATAACTGAAAGCATCTCTTACCACAGACAGGTCTTGGACTGATCAAATTTAAACTGTTCATTACAGGAGATTGCAGTTTGGACAGATAAGTTATGGTGGACTGCGGAGAATGGACCACTGGAGTGTGAAAGAGAAAAACACTGTAAATATCAGAAATTACAGCTGGCAGGGAGGCACTTCAAATGTTTTGACGATGGCATAAAAAGAGTGTAAATAGCCATCTTTTCACAACAGGAGAATAAAGCCGAGTGACACAGATATATACTTTATTCGGCAAGGGAAAAAAAAGGAGTAGAGGAAAGACCAAAGGAGTTGTCAGACCATCTCTCCCCCTCTGTGAATCTACATCTGTTGCAGTCTGAGAGACAGCTGTTCCTATGGGGAGAGGCAGCAGGCAGATAGAGCCCCTCCGCTCTCACCCCCCTACGCCTCCCTTACACACTTTCTTCATCCATCCATCAACCATCATACTTGCTCGTTTCCTTCCTTCAGCCTCATCCTGTTCCCTGGTACTGATACCCACCCTCGCAACACCCGGCTCATCCATCCACAGCCTTTGTGTCCCACCTCATTACTTTCATTTATGTGAATACATTCGAACAAGAACGTCTTCTCTTTCATTAGACTCCAGAAAGGTTGGTATTAATGTCTGTAAGCAATAGATATGCTCTAGCTTTCCGTCAATGGGCACAGAAACTGTGTTAGAGATACTAATATTTTGTAAGCCTGCAGGATAATTGGATGGAGTGCACAAAACATTACACTTTTAAAGAAATGAACTGATCTGATGAACTCAAATGAAGCATCTGATTTCCCCTACTAAGCCTCTTTAATGGTGGAAAAAGGAGAGATGTAGATGAAAAGACTGGATAAACAGAGTACTGAAGCTTTTGAACAATTAATAAACTCGTTAAAGGGATAATTTGGATTATTTGATGTGGGGTTGTATGAGGTACTCATTGATAGTCAGTGTATCATGTAGAGAAGATGCTAGTTAGCATGCCCCCACCGCTGTGAACAAGGGTGCAACAGAGAAACGGTATCAGTTTAAGTGTACACTGTATTTAGAATATTTTCACTGCTTTACTTTGCCATCAAATAGTCCTGTCTGATGGGAAAAAACATTGTTATATAAGCCAAATATTGCTGTTCCCTCGAAGAACACAGGAGTTGCTGGTCTATCTGAGTCACACAATAACACAAACAACAGATCAAGGCAATGACAGACCAGCAACTCCCATGTTCTGCAGGGTAAATAGCTCATTTTGCCCAAGGAGCTTGGTTGGTAATTTAATGGTGGTTTTCCGTAAGAGAAGGCTGTCTGGTGGAAAGTAAAGTGGTGAAAATATTCTAAATACGGTGCACACTTAAACTGATATTAATTGTTTTTAGGTGGAGCTTTTTTTAAATGGCTAAAATAACTTTTGTTTGCAGGTTTCCATGCTGTTCCTCTCTGCTTATCCAAACTGGGAGCATGCAGAACAGCACTGACTGTAGCTAATACACTGACTGTCGACAAGTACCTCAAAACCCTCTTTAAATAATCCCAAATTATTTCTTTAAAGGGGAATGCAACTCAATATCAGTTCATGCTAATCTTGTGCTCTTTTAATGGCACAGTGAATATTAATGAATGTAAATAAATAGTGACAAAGCACATACTGCTGACTGGGAAAGCCTTGGATATGAGCAGTGACACAGACAGGACAGTGGGATGCAAGGTCAGATGATCTCACTGGTGGTCAATGTGGTTTACATGCATCATTGAGCAAAGCCAAGTCAAACTGCGTTTCGGCGTTCAGCCATCTGGAGATGACCACTAGTATATGGGGCAGAACTCTGTTGCATAAGATATGATGTTTCTTATCCTTCAGCAACACTGCTGCGCATCAAATTGAATGCAATGTCTACCAGGATTATTTCTGTCATGTTGAAAGCTTCTATCGCCGCGTTAATGTTGACAAACCACTGACGCCCACCAGTGAATGCACTCTTCCCCAACCTCTCTCTTGTCCTTATCTCTGGCTCCCTTATGGCCATGAGATAGTGACATAAAGAGGAGGATTCTCCACAGTCCTCAGGTGATTATGAGGTTAAACTGGTCAGGGTGATATTCGGCCTCTTCCTGTCTGCACGAGGAAATCCTGTTCATAATTCTGTCTTTGTTAACAACCGAGGTCTGTCTCCAGACGCACACTCACCCCAGGCGGAGATGCAACCCTGAAATGAACTCTGTATCACCTCCACCACTGTTTGAAGGAAGTGAGAGGAGCAAAGCTAACTACACTTGGTATATGATACATATGAAACTAGAAGAGTGGACTCAGTAGAGTGCAGATCCCCACCAGGTAACAGATGGTGAAACACTTACTGCAATGCCACCACAACTGCCACATGCAACCAGCAGAGAGCTGCAAAGTTTCAGCAACATTTTTATGACCTCCACATTCATTGTCCTGAGGGACGTCATCCTTAGCAACTGTGTGGAAAAGGGCAGGCACTTTACACAGGCTAACTTAAACCAGTCAGATCAACGCTTCCATGAACGCTTCTTGCTGTCGTCACACCTAAAATCACGCCCGTAGCAACCAGTAGTCTCTTCTAGGATGCTAATCGGCTGCACCACTTTTGGTACAGACACAAATGAATAATTTGAAGCCTGGCAAGATGGATTCTAGCATGATATCATGATCTTGCGAATACAGCTGCCTCACAAGGTAGCGTGACCTTGACCATCGTTGCCAAATTCTAATCAGTTCAGTCTTCTAAGTCCAGTGAATATTTGCTCCAAATTTGAAGAAATTTGCGCAGTTGTTGAGATATCGCCTTCATGAGAGCAGAACGGACATCAGGTTACAGTGATCTTGGCCTTTGAATTTTGAGCATCAAAATCTAATCAGTTCATCCTTGAGTTCAAGTGGCCATTTGTGTCAAGTCTGAAGAAATTCCCTCAAGGTGTTCTTGAGATATCATCTTCATAAGAATGGGATGACCTGAAAACATAATGCCTGTGGCCACAGCTGTCACTGGCATTGAGTCATAATAAATATTTTTTCAAAAGCTGTGAATCACAGAGGTCATTCAGCATACAGTCATAGATGTGCGCAAAAAATCAAGCTGATCAGTCCAGCAGTATTCCAGATTAGCTGTGGACAAGCTTGACAATCACGCACCAAGCACGCACACACACAATTGCATAATCACTGTATAAAACATGTACATACACACAGAGTTACTAGTCTCTTTGGGACAGCGCTGAGGAGTCCAGAAAGAGAGAGAGACGTACAGAAGATACAGCCTGAGAAAACAGAAGACTCTCAAACACTTGTAATTATGAGTGGAACAGGAGTTGTGGAACACAGGAAAAGGAGAAAAGGAACATCAGAGATGATTCACAGAACGCTAGCTGTGAATGGAGCACACAGCTCATGTTTGTTTTAGCTGAGGCTGTGAAAGAGGCAGAGCTGAAAGCAACAGTTACATACAGTCTGCTGCCAAAGGCAAACAGACGAGCGAGGATGACATCCAGCACAGGTGAACCGAAGGTTTGATTTGCATATATTTGCTGTGGTGTTACATCCAACGCCGCGCACGCAGCATAAATTCCATACACTTTATGGAGACGGTTAGTTAGGCAAGATGAACGTGAGGCCTTATACGTGTGCTGCAGAAGAGGCAGGTAATAAGCCGTGTATTTATGAGGTGCAGTGGTGTCAGTGACATCTGCATAACCTATTCATGAGAGCCGTGATGGAATCTCAGTTATCCTCCACTCCAATCTTACAGTTGACAAAAGAGGAACGCTGAGGTGAGGGTGGGAAGAATGATAATGAAGACGAAAACGGAGAAAAGGAAGCAGCAGAGTAAGGTAACAGAGACAAAGTGGGTAAGTAAAGAAGAGGAAGCGGGGCTTGTGGAGGGAGTAACGAGGGATGTACTAAATAGTCTGAGACGGACAAGGAAAAGGACAAGGAACAAGCAAAAAGATGAGAGAAATTGAGAGACGCGCTGCCAGGAGACAGAGAGAAAGAAGGAAGCAGACGAGCGGAGGCGAGAGCGAGAGCAATTACCGGGAGAATGAGGAGAGTATTTCAATAAACCTGTACATGTCGATTCCGCCCGGCACATCCACTACTCGTGCCCTGCACTCTGCATACCAATGATTCAGACGCGCCATAACTGGAATTCACAATCTATACAGACAAGGGCAACAGCATTAGATATTCCTCCAGAGCACGGAGGAGGGAGGAGAAGCAGAGAGCAGCTACATGTAGCCTTGTGTAGAATTGAGGGACAGAGGAGATGTCTCAAACCTAATAACTTGTTTCTTTCTTTTTTATTCACCGCACTGCAGTCCAAATAGCAAGTTGGAGCCATAGACCATATATTAAATAGGTTGAACCACTATTAAATATGTTGAAGTGGGTTTCCCCCCACCCCCCACCCCCACCCCCTCCTCCGCAGACTTGAGGAAGCTCAGGCAGGCTGCAGGAACACTGCAGGAGCGTGAGACGAGTGGATACCTAAACTGTAAGTTGATCAGCTGTTAACACCTGGCAATCGTCTGTCAATGCAAAGCTAAGCCTGTTATCCTGAAAAAAGCCCACTGTTCTAAAAATATACACTCTGGAGTTTGAGGTCATTGACTGCTCGCTTTCTGTCTGCCAGACTTAACATTTTGCTCAATTTAACCATTATAAACATCTACTCCTTCTAAAAGATAACTAATGATTTCTCACTAACTCTTCTGGCATTCATTCTGCATTAATTTTAATTAATTAACATGAAATGGGCAAACTAACACCGTTATTCCAGCCCAGACACCATGGCTTTAGAATTGTTGTCAGAGAAGCAAGTTTTTTAATTTAGCACTTTTCCTTAATCTTTGATGGTCTATCATGGTCATTTTATGGATAAATTACAATAAATATTACAGAATTCTCCTTTAATTCTCACCTTAAGTGTTTTAATTTGTTCATTACCTGTTGATACCTGACCTGGTCATTGTTTCTGTACCTGTGCTGCCTCAAAGTGGAGGCGAGGGACATGTTCTGCACCCCGGGGGATGTTCCTGTCTCCACAATGACAACAGATGGCATTCTTCTCCGCCTGGGCATGACGTCAGGAAGACACAAGGAGGGACACAAAAATGCCAAGAACACAGGGACCTCTTAGTTGAGGTTAACCAAAGGGTACTGCCAAAGGCAGTGGATATCTTGAGCTTTACCATGACCATGACCAACCACAATCACGATGTTCAAGGGCACAGAGAGGCAGTCCAGTAGCTCATCACACAATAATGACTGTCCTTGGTTTCAGGGACACAGTCTGGCAGTCTCCCAAACTCCAAAAACTATAATCCACCGTGGTGCCATCATCAGCATCCCAGAGGACCTGAGTTCACAGACTTCAAATATAATCAAGGGTCAAATATAGTATTAATAAGTATGGAAAACTGCAAAGTACAACAAAGTGTAAGCTTTTATGAAGGCTTCTCAAAGGAATAGAACACTCCACAGATAATCAGCTTTAAATGGGGACATTTCAGAAAGAATTTAGAATCAATAGCCTAAATCAAAGTAGCAGAAGATGACACATAGTGGTTTTAATGCTGTGTTTCCACTGTATGGTGCATTTTGGCTCAACTTGACATGCTTTTTCGTTTTCCACTACAGCTGGCACTCCTTCAATGTAGGCAAGATTGTTTAGCTGACCGTCACAGTGATACTGGGTGAAACTGCCAGGACATCATCTTCAGTGTGACACAAACACACAGACAATTGAGGATAGCCTTTCCTTTTCGGATCCTTTAATCGGCAACCATAGAAGCTGCATTTCAAGGTCTGCACTTGACCACGGCAAGGTTTTGCAGGCTTTAAAAATCTATTGTGTTGTTGGTATGCAGGATGATCAGAGAGAATCATCACTTGTGTGACACAGACAATCAGTGGTCTGTAGTTATTTCACTCCACCATTCAGCATCAACTCAGCTTGCACAGAACCTCGACTGAGGTGATACCAAAAAAAGTATCTGACGCAGGTACTATACTGTGTACTCCATAACTTTGGATAAGAGCTGCAACAATTAATCAGTTATTAAACAATTGCCAACTATTCTAATTGTTTTGAGAAATATGAAAAAAGTCAAAATCCTCTGATTCCAGCTTCTTAAATGTGAATATTTCCTGTTTTCTTTACTCCTCTATAACAGTAAACTGAATATATTTGGGGTGTGGGCAAAACAAGACATGTGAAGACAACATCTTTACAGACAAAACAACAATCAATTAATTGAGAAAATAATCAATAGATGAAGCAACAATGAAAATACTTGTCAGTTGCAGCCCTACTTTGGACGATCAAAAATAAAAAAATGTGCCAGTAGAATAGTCAAGCTGAACTGAGCCATACCATGCCTGTCATTTGCCCTCACCGCCTGGTAAATGTCCACATCTCTCAAATGTCACGCCCAAATTGACATCACCAGGGTTATTTTCTCAGACCTCAGAAAGCTCCCTTTATAGCAACAGAAGATAACATACCCCTGTTTTCACAGTGAGTAGTCCTCCCTGTGACAAGTAAACTGATCCTCGTGTACAATCGGTGGAGTTAAGTATCTGTTACTCAGCTCGCTGCATGTAGGATTGAAAGGTAGAGCTGAAAAGCGCTCTTTCATGAAGGCTGGCAGCTGAATTCAGCACTTACAATGGATGTTACAATGCACTACCCAGTCTTTGCAACAATATGTGTTTTAAGACGTATGAAAACATCCATAGAAACTGTAGCAAAATCAATGTCTGCACCATTTATTCAGATATTCAATATGATCCAAGCATACCCCCACTTCACCAATAAACCAATAAATATGGACAGAGTGTGTTTGTTGGACAGAAACTAAAAGTCTATGGAACAAACTGAAGATACAGATCAATTAAGAAGCTCACTACAGTAGACTAAGCCACAGAAGTGTTTTTATGAACATATCAAACTGCTATCAAGCCTAACAGTGGCCAGCATTTAATATTCAAAAATGGTAGATTTTCTGTGTTTTAATGTTAAGTGGAAATTTATCTGCACTGTCATCACTTTATCTCACTTGGAGACACATTATATATAATATCTTGCACTACTCAGCACCATTTGTCTCTCATGCTTTCTAGCTCCGTTGTGCAGCCCTGCTCTTCTGTTACCTGGCTTTACCCTGAGGCCTATAATAAGTACATTAACGCTAATAATGGGTTATTGATCATGATAAAATCAACTAGTTTTACGCTAACGCCAGCATCTGTCCTGCTGAGCAAGAAGGTTGGTTGGAAAAAGTCCCCTTAATTCCTCTGCGCAGGAGAGGCCCAGAGCATCAGTTTGTGTCTGAATGATGAATGGCCGGTACAGAGAAAAGACCGGGGACCTCTGCGGTTGGGTTGAGAGCAGCGAGTGCAAGCAAAGGCCACCGTGCTGCCTAGGCTGTGATTAAAATGAGCCATGTATGGTTAAGCAGATAGGCGTGCCCCCGTGACCGAGCCCCGCTAAGGAGAATTAGCCAGGTGGAGGTGATTACCAGGTAAGATGTATTTTCAGTCTGCTGCTGACCCTCAGGAAAAGTTCAGAGGTTGTTCCGAGAAGGAGACAAGGACAGAGTAAACATCGCACGTCCAGGATACAGCCGGCCAAAAGAGGCGTGTTATGTTCTTAACCTGATTACAATAAAAGGTGTTGCTAAGTAGGATTTATTGACAGAAATAATGAACATGTGGTCCAACGTCAGTGGACTTGTTTTTAAAAAGGCCCAAATGTGTTAACCCTGGGACGCTTGCTAAGGCTCTTAGCTCCACTGCTGTTTTCTAATCACATGTTGAGAAGATTTTTATAATAACAACATGAGTTTAAAGCTTTTAATTTGTTCCTGGATAAAAAGTGGACCAATGTCTTGTATGATGACCTGCGAGGACGGGCTTCTCTCCTGCCTGTCTGCTCTGACAAATTTCTGGAATAAGTATGTAATTTCAAAAAACCCAGCCACAGACCACAGCATTTCTAATAATAGACAGAATAGGCAGATTCTGATATTTCATTATTGTGTGGGGGAACAAAAATCAAGGGAAATGAAACTCCAGGAGAGCAGCAGGGAGAGGGGAGATAAATGAAAAGAGTTGGAAAGCACAGGAGGCATATTTCATCAGTTACCAGAATCTGATTATTTATACCATATATAATATATCATATATAGTACTTTATCAGTGTGTTTTCATGCTGATTTACTCGTGGAGCTCAGAAAAAATGGAACAGACGGCAAAACTAACTCTGCAGTTGGCTGCGGAGCTCTGCACCACGGTGTGCTCTGTGTGATTAACATGGGCGCCAAATGGAAGCGGGCGGGAGGAGCACCAGGTGCTTCGGCATCCTGTGTGTCCCCACCATAAGATTTACAGGGGTTCATTGGCAGAATATAGCAGAAATGTAATGTATTATTCAGAAGTTTGCATACAGTAAGTGTGTAAACTTGTGTTTTCCTTACCTTAAAGCCGTTTTTATCTAATGAGGGTGTAGGTCCTCTTCCATGGAGGCAGACATATCCCAGAACGGACAAAGTAGCAAGTCACCAGGCCAAGTTTCAGGTCCCCCCAAAATAATCCTGAACACAGAAACTGTGAATAACTAAGAATTCAGTACTACATAGTTCTCAGTGTTTTCACATGTTTTCAGAAACTATGTTCTAACACATATAATGTGTTTCCCTTACACAAACTTTAAGTAAGCTAGGTTGTTTGTATATTTTAATATGACATGGGACATATCTTAAACATGTACAGTATCCTGTATGAAACTGGCACAATATAAATTTTGGTGTTGATATCGCAGTGATGATATTCCACTGGTTCCCACCCAGGATCAGGTTGCAAGATGAAAATATCTCACAAGACAACCAGGCAAGAAAACATTCTGCTAAACATTTTTTTGACTAAAATCTTTGCTTTTTTTGTGGTAAATATTGGATGGGTTTACCTCTTCAGACCACTAAAAAAATCTAGGGAAATAGCCTGTGAATGACAAAAATCATTCCTTGAACTGCTCGCAAATCATAGACATGCACGTGATAAGAGGTCTCTAGTAGATACTCGTCTGGTATGAATTTATGGATTCATGTCACACTGTGAAACTTTCCAAGGTTGAGAGGTCTCAATCCCCAAGACCATTTTGAAAAAAGTCTGGGTGGTGAGAGTGGAGAGGTAATGGTCTCTCCTCTCTCAACAACTATCATCAGCGTACACTTACAATGCCCTTCTACCTCAACCCAAACTGTTTTTACAAAGGGCAGCTCAAAAGGTGTCAACATGTGTAGCAGAGCGCAGCTCAAAGACAGGATGTGTGCTGAAAACATCTACGAAATAAAAACTAAAAAACAACATAAAAGCTGCCTGTGGTCTGATGAGGAAGAGACCAGAAAAATTAAACTGTCCTGGCCTATTTTCAACCCGGTTCAAAAACACAATGACTGGACAGGAAATTGACAGTGTAATAGCATATTTTGCAGCATATTTGGGGCAATTTGTCACTTTCTGACAGCATGCGCTGTCCTTATGAATTGCACTACTCCCAATACAAAAAGCTTTGAATTGAACTGACAAGAATGAATTTTGCTTGACCAGGCTGGAAAATGAAAGCAGCAGAAAACAGCATGAAATGTTTTCATCTGGGAGCGTCACACAGCTGAAACGCAAGTATTTCCCCTTTCATTCAGGCAGGAAAGGAAAATCACGGTACAATTAGGTGAATTATACACAAACCTGAATCCCTCCCTAACATGCATGCATTTCCACCCCACTTCCATGTGTGCGGCATGGAAAGGTGTGGCGGGGTTAACGATTGTGTAGTGGCTAGGGGAGGGGTGAACAGATGACCTTGGAACAATGTCATGTCATGAACACTCCCTAAATAAAGATTCAGAGTTTATTTTGGGTCCCATAAATATTTACAATAAGGTACACAAATTTTTGAGAAGTTACCAAGAAACATATGAGGAATGAGTTTTTCCCTAATAATTCTTAATGGGGAGCTGCACAGTAGATAATGATGAGTTACTAGAGAATCATTGGGTAATGATTAGTTCATGAATTTCTGTGATACCATCATATTGACACTTTCCTTTTAATTAATGCTGAACCGGCTGGTGAACGGCACAACACTAATTACTCATTAATTACTAAGTAAGTTCCTCTTTAATTTGTCATTATCTTGCAATTACTTACTATTTTTGTGTCCTATAAAGTGACAACTAATACTGAGTAGTATTAAGTAGCCTCTCATTACCTTATGATTACTTACCTTTTGTGTCCCAAAAGTAAAGTGATTCATAAACTGAGTAGTTACTAAGTAGTCTCTCATTACCTTTTGATTACTTATTTTTGTGTGTACTCTAAAGTAAAGTGATACCTACTACTGAGTTGTTACTGAGTTGTCTCTCATTACCGAAATGATTACCTGTCCTTTTTGTGTCCCCTAAAGTAAAGTGACACATAATACTGAGTAGCTACTAAGTAGTTTCTCATTACCTTATGATTACTTATCCTTTTTGTATCCCTTAAAGTGACAAATAATACTGCGTATTTACTGAGTAGTACAAAAAGAGTAAGTAACATTTTAAAAAAATAGTATTTAATGAGTTACCAGTTTTGTGCCGTTCATCAGCAGCTCAACTTTAAACAGGAACCATTATAGAGAAAGTGGTCAGTATGATTGATTCACAAATGTTTGTGAACTAATCATTATCTAATGACTCATTAATATGGGATCTCCCAGTTTGTTCTCTAGTAACTCATCATTATCTACTTTATAATCCTCCATTAAGAATGATTAGGGAAGTACTTAACGACTCATCAATTATCTAGTAGTTCCTGGTTTGTTCCTCACTCGTTTCTTCACTAGCAACTATAAAATGTGATTAAGAGTCATTAACTAATGGTTAACTAGCAGTTGGTTCCTCATTAGTTCCTCATTTGTCCCCTGGTGAGTCCCCAGAATTGTGTTACCCATTAATTCAATTGTAGTATTTGTTGCAACAAACCTTTAATAGCAGCAGCAGCACAGTGTCTGCTGACTGTAGTATTTGAGATTTGTGCTGATATTGCAGCTACATGGAGAGTATCTGATCTTTTCCCTGCTGTTTTCTACTGCTATTAGAAAACAAGGACTCATTTCGTATTGTGGTTTGGCAATTGACAGAATCCTGGCTGCAGCTGAGCCGAATCCTCGCACCATGTCTGCTTTAGTCAGCACTGCCTCCAGAGCACGTCTCCTAGTCACGCACCAACAACCCCTGACTGAAATGACTGGTAAATAAATAGGCGCAGCTCGTTGTCTTGTCTCCCCCTGCTAAACATGGAAATACACAAACCCCTGATTGCACAAGAGGGAGAAAATAGTAGGAGGGCAAATTAAAAGACTTGGCAGTCAGTTTCTGCCAAACCGGCGGTAGAATGTTTTTGCTTGCCTGGACACATTCCTCAGGCGTCCCACCCTATTATTATTAGAAGTGTGTGTAAATGTGTGTGTGCGAGGCTCCGCGTGTATTGTGTGTGTGTGTGTGGTGTGCAAAGCATGCCGAGTATGTTGAGCAACAGCGTCTCTTGGACTTGATAACCCACTGTACTTAAGTTGTGTCCTTCAGCTGTCATGCTTGACTTGGTATATTAGAAAATACATCATTAGACATGTGGTGATGATTTCGAGAGGGGCAGTAATTCCACAAAATTGTAAAATGATTAGAACTTGGCTGTCCAAGCTCTTGCCTGGAGAACAGTTTTCCAGAGGAACAAAGATGAACTGCTACCAGAACGAAACCCCCTCAGATGACGGACATAAATTATTGAAGGTTACTTGTAGGGTTTCACAGCAATCAGTGCCGGGCCTCAAAGTGTTCATTCTACCCATAAATATTTATAAAAGAGGGATTTGGGGAATCAAAGGGAACCAATCTTATATGATTGGTTAAATAAATACATTATTTAATCTGAGTATTTTACTATTAAATCCAAGAAGAAAATCTTGTTTAGTGATTTATTGATTTCTATTCTGCTTTTGTCATAGTTTTATTTTGTTATTCTATTTTAATGTAATATAACATCCAGTAAATAAACTTGAAAACTCTCTGTACATTAAAGTAACAGGGGGATATGCTTATTCACTGTCTTGCTGAGGGTTAGATGAAAAGATCAATACCCCTCTTATGACTGACAGTTTAAAGGCATAATATGCAACATTTTCCTAAATAAAAACTATGTACAGACAGGCTGTATCTGAAGAGATCCTGCCTTCTGCCTGTATTTACTTATTTTGTCATTATTTTACTGTGCTCAGGACGCTTTACCAACCCAAAACATCTGTATTTGCAATCCTGGAAATGAGACTCAACAATCAACTACATACCCTACTGATTCTACCTTTATATATGAAACTACAGTCAGCTTAGCTTAGCATAAGCTGAGTTCCACTGCAGGAACTTTCCCCAAGGAGTTTCTTATTGAGGGTTGGATGACAAGGTTCATACCGCTCTTATGATGGACTTGTTAAATATGAAGCTACAGCTAGGAGATTAGCTTACCATAAACCACTTTTCCACCGCAGCAACTTCCCCAGGAGACTAGGAGTGTGTTTCCACCGCAGGGTCTATATTTTACCCCCCAAAAAGTCCCTGTTGTGGAGGTAGTGCTTTACAAAAGTACAGGAACAGGGCTGAACCCTGCAAGCACTCATCTCAGCCATCAATTTTAAAAAGCAGCTGCAAACCAATCTGTTTCATTGACAAGCTAACATTAAGTTACAGAGGAAAGAATAAGGCAGATGGACTGAAAAAAGATCAGCTATAATAATAACTGATTTGACAGATTATCCAAAGTGTTTGCAAAGTTTTTGATGAACTTTACTAGAAAACACAAATGAACATGTGAAGAATCAGAACTGTTTTTGTTGTAATAGTCTTGTCAGTTTTCATTTTTGCTCATCACATCTGAGCCTTTCGTACTCATGTGTGCGAACACTAAAGGTTATATTCAGTATTGGCTGAGAAAAATTCATGTCATGCCAGTTATCCAGTGGGAATTGGAAACATCGCACAGATAATGATGCATGTACTTCACTTTATATGGCATCATCGTTGTATGGTTACAAGCAAAAATGATGTGTAAAAACAACCACTGCTTTTTCACATCAGCGGAATCTTTAGCTTCTTAGCATCTGTTAGCTCTTGAAAGACTGGGAAAATGTAGACAACAACAGGCTAAAGGAACCTTTTAGCTCCTTGAACATTACTTCCTGGGGCGGGAACTTTGGGTGGAAATGCCATGAAGACTGGAAGCATTGGGAGCCTGGCTCTGTTTAAGGGTAAAAAAAATCTGCATACCAACACTACTAACACTCACTAAATAACACATTATATTGTGTTTGTTTAATGCATGCAAAACTTTTAAGATATGGAAATTTCAAATAAAAAGCATTAAAGTTTTGAGGGTTCACTGCAACAGACAGACTGTGACAGACAGCATGTGCTTCGCTGAGGCAGGACCCATGTTTACCACATTAAACCATGTCTATGCAGAATAGGCTACAGTCAGAAATCAATTTCACCCCCCTGGAATCTGCATTCATCTAATTCCGCTAATATTGACTGGGCTTCAGGTATTTGAATCTGTTTTAATAGAAGCAGTGTGACCTTGGATCCAAATGAAGCACATTATTCAGTAGGGAAAATCAGAAAGTGAGAACGTGTGTGCAAGAGCGTGAACACACAGGCAGACAAACACACACACACACACACACACACACACACACACACACACACACACACACACACACACACACACACACACCGTGTAAAAACACCTCCCGCCTCCTGCACTGCATCCCCAGCAGAGACAGAGACCACACAGCTCGCTGTGCCATCACTCCTCTGCCTCCGCTGTGTATTTACCGCTCAGAGACAAATGCTCTCCTGGCACTGGAGCGCTTTAATGAGCCTTGGGGGGTCTGCAGGAAGCACATTTATCAGCACAGTTTTATTTCAATTCTCTGCCATCTCACAATGTCACACACATGCACACACAAAGAGACAGAGAGGCATAAAAACACTGTCTAATGCAATATTCCATTATGAGGCAGGGCAGACTGCACAGAAGGTACACAGGGAGCTAAAATCATCACAGTTTGCTACAAGTGAAGCTAAATGTAGAATGACAGCAAGGAAGTTGTAGCACTGCGTGCATAAATGGCCAAAGACTGAGATTAGTATGTTTGTGAAAAGGGCAGGGATTTGAAGGCTACCACTGCGGGCATTGCACATTAGATGAGAGAGGGAGTGATGGATCCTGTGCATCAGGAAAATAGAGGGAACAAACAATGAATGGATAATTATTTCCTGATCAATATTGTAATGGGACAAGCTCTGGAATGCCAAATCCCAGCTCGTTGGAATTGAGAAGAGAAATCCCAGAGGAATTACAAATGTCGAGGGGAGCTTCATTTATTGATTCCCACACATTTCACATAGCCTAAGGGCTATTCTACAGTATCTACAATGCTAATGTCCTCAAATCTTTTCAATATGTCAGGTTAGTACAACAGATTTGGTTGTGAATTGCCATTTTGTTTCATTATTTAGCGACACTGCTCATGTTAGTCCTTTTCTATGTGGGAGGGATTGTCATTTTTCCCTGGCCAGTCAAAACCGATGGCTGTATATGCCACTCCAGTGTCATTTTCAGTCGACAAAGAAGCTGCATTATATCTGTAAGTTAACTTATAACAACCTCAACAGCTGACGTCTCCATTCTTAAGTCCACCTACAAAGCTCTGATTGGCTTGACTGTGTTTCCGGCCAACAACATGAGATCTATTTGAGTCAATGAAAAAAAAAAGGTCTCAAACAAAGCTCAGCGCCACTGGGTCAGAAAATAAACTCACTATAAACTCTTCCCATGGGGATTCTCTTTGATAGATAGCACTTATTATCGCTTTAGGTCTGATGATTATAGTGATTTGACAGAATCAGGAACAAAATCTGTAAATACATGAACCTAAAAACGAAAAAGGAGGGATGAAAACTCTCAGATTTATGCTGGCAATCTGAACAAGGCCTAAATCAGTTTTTGACATATGACATATGATGATGGAAATACATTAGAGCTAGGGTTGGAGTGACTGGATGATTATATCAGCTATCGGCAATGGGCTGATGGATTGGCGATGGATTTTTCTGCAGAATGATCTGGCCTGCAGAGCAAGTGGCCCTACTCAGTGACACACTCTCATTCAGCAGCGCAGTACACACCCACTCAGCTGGACGAGGACTTCACCAATCTGGAAGAAGTGTGAGAATAAAACAGCCCATAGAGCCAGACTATTTGTCATTACTTGTGAATGTTTGACCAAACCAGAGTTGGTAACTGTTGGTGGAGACTAACAAAGACATCACTGTTTTTCTCTTGAGTTTTCAGAATTCAGAAGGTGTACAGTTGTATCTCTCTGTTTAATAAGGAAATTAGATACAAGAATTTTGCAATACTTTACACTTTGTGAGTTTGTTTTATTTATTGGACGCAGCAAACATACATAGCGTGCATACATAGCTTACATAAGGTAGCAAACTTGCCACCTGCAGCTGAGACTCAGAAGGACAGGAGGGGGGAGTAACTATATCTGAAATTGGCAGCTGATGGGCTGACGGTGGCTGGCTGGACAATTTTAACAAAAAAAAAAAGTGGAACAAAACTGATTTGCCTGCAGTCTGAACAAAGCCTCAATGTTCAGTCTATAAAATGTCATAAAAGAGTGAAAAATGACTAACGCAATATCCCCTGCTCAAAGTGACATTTTCAAATTGCTTGAATTGTTTGACCAAAACCCCAAAGATATTAAATTTATGAACCAGATGAAAGCAGTAAATCTTCACATTTGAAAGCAGGTATTTAGCTTTATTGCCTAATAAATGACATCAGAATTGTTGCTAATTACCTGATTATTCGTACTGAATCATCTGACTCTGTCAGCACTTCCAGCAAGATAATGTTTTGCATGATACTATCCTGCATGTGTGTCTGTGTGTCTGTGTCTACACTGCTGGATGATGCCTTATGGTTAAGGGTTGTGTTCAGAGTTGACAGATGAGGCCACAGCTGCCCATTAAGGAGCCACTTACTGTAAGTTTCCCCTCTGACTAATCCATCCCATCAGCCATCATACCTACATTTAGACCAGTGGCCGACGTCCAAACGTGCATGAAAACACACACATACGCACACAGCCATGCAACACAATTCATCAGATCAATTAATTAGTCCTTGAACAGTCATTTATCCCCCGTCTTAATCAGCCATCAATCCCTGCCTGTAGTATAAGCACATGTATAATTCCTGTGATGTGTGTGTGTGACCTAAGCCTCGGCCACAGCCATTTCATTAGGTGGATCAATTAACCTTAACATTTGTTCCAGTTTGCCACTGGGGGGAAATACCTGACACAAATGGAGAGAAAAGAGGACTCCAGGCTGAAATCTCCTCTATCCGAAGTTGACAGCTCCAACGTGAACATATGGCATCTTGTTCTCTTTGAGCATAATGCTGTTAGTTTAAACTGAAGTGACTGGCAGACTGTGCATGGCAATGAGATTATGTATGAAGTAATTAAGATCGCAGAGACACTGGTTTATCTTCATTCAGATTACCTGTCCTGGGTGGTTTCTCACAGTGGGAGGTTTGGCTCAAAGATGGCCACCGTTTCACCTCTATTATCTAATCAAGCTAATCAATTCAGCATCAGGGATCTCTGTGTGTCTGTGTGTAAACCAATTTGGACTTTATCTGTTTCAGTTTTAATGTAACTGTCAGTGTCGTACCATATCAAAGGCTGGATCAAAGCTTGATGGTTTCAGTTGATCTGCCATTACCCCTTCTCGCCCACTGGTCGGGGTTATTTCATTACACTTAAACTATTTTGTTTCCCTTTTCATACTCTTAGACAGATTTATTATATAGTTTTACAATAAACTGAAACTTAAATAACTGTGGATTTTATGAAGATGCTCTAGAAGAAAAACAGCCGTTTTTCAGCTTTGTGCTAATGCATTTTTCAGATGATCCAGTAGCTTCATAATTGGTTTGTTTGGCTAAGAAACAGGATTGTCTCAACTCATAAAGGACCACTCCCTCCTAGTCTACAAGCTAGCCTACATGAATAATTGGCTAGCTTAAGTTTTGCTAAGATTAGCTTAGTGTTTTGCTAATATTAACTAACTTAAAATGTGACCCTGTACAGTATCAGAACCATCGTCAGCAGGCAGAGAACACAGGCATGCTGTATTTGTGTTTGTGTGGCCGTGTGTGTGACGTGTGCCAGGTTCGTGCAGGTGCTTATCTGGAGTCAGTTTGATAGGATTTAGGTATAAATGATTTCATTTCAAATACGGAGGTGTATTTACAGATATTATGAATGTAACTTGCATGCAAAATAGGTCCATCCAAACAGCGGACAAAGGAATCATCCCGCAGCAACATTTCAAAAATCGAACAATTCTGCCGGATAACGCAGACCGAGCAAACCCTGCCCTTTATGTCATTGTCTACATGGAAAGGAGAAAGTTGTTTGAGTTAGGAAGTTTGCTCAACTGTCAATAGATCACAGAGAAAAAAGGGGCAGGGTCAATTGTTCTATAAACTAGTGAAAAAGGACCATTATAATTTCACAATTTCCAAATCAAATTTGGATATGTGGTTTTCAATGGACGGCAACAATATTATAGGTTATGGAAAGTTATTTTAGCAATTCATGCTATTTTTCCTGAACAATTTTCTTTGAGTATTATTGAAAACAAAGGCGTTACAAATCCTGCAGAGTGACCTCTGCCAGAGGAGGCTGTCAGGTTGTTACGTATATAATTGCTCCTCTTGGTTGATCGCCGTCTTCCAAGTGCATTCTGTAGATGTGTAGGTGTGAGAATAATAGCATGCCGTCTCTTGCTGGTTCAATTATATCTGTCTATGAAAGCAACCTGTGTTAACTCTCTTCTGTGTTAAAATTAGGTGGAAACGCAAACGTCTATGCAGGGCTTGGCAGAGGGGGGTGTTATGGGTGACCACAGGTCGCAGAGGCTTACAGAGAAGAAGACATACTTTATTAATTCCCCTTGGGGGGGGGGGACTCAGTTTTTTCACACCATTGTTAATTTTACACACATGCGCAGACAATAGGGCTGTGTTATAGCAAGAATTTAGAGATTTGATACATTTGATACAAAATACAAGGATAATGATTCAATATGTTGAAGGACTTTAAAATAAATTTACTTTTCATGCAATAAGAACAGTGAAGCTAGATAACAACAATTCTATCTGACAGTCAGGTGTTTACAGACACGAACCACTGCCATGGATCTTTGTATGTATCATGGTATCACAAGACAGTGATTTTGAGAATCAATACAATATCACAAAACATAATATTGCAATACTCAAGTGTACTGATATCTTCCTACACCCATAATAGCCTACGTACCAACATTAACATTTCAAAATACAGGAGTATTTTCCAGGCTGAACACCTCAGCTGTTTCAGAGGTACGCATGTAGACACACAGTCAGTTGACCAGACTCTCCACCTTGTGCTTCGCATTTATTATTCAAATTTCAACTGAGGCTGCAAAATATTAAACCGAAGACACAATGCATGCTTTAGCACCCTGAACTGGACCTGTGTCAGACAAACATGCGAAATGTATGGATCTGATTATTCAGAATGTAGTTTGAGGGCCATGCAAATTATAGAAGTTTCCAGGGAGAAACAACAAAAGGGCGCCGGAAGATGGCCATGAAATTTGGGAGAAACCCGGGAAAAACGGGAGTGCTGGCAGGTATGCCTAATAGACATGCACACACATAGACATGCAGTTAGTTAGATGATGGTCAGGTGATGCCACATATAGCGGCACTCTGAGCAGTTAGAGGTTTGGTGTCTTGCTCAAGGACAACTCGGAAGTGCCCAGGAGGTGAACTGCCACCTCTCCATGCTACTAGTGTACATTCCATACTGTCATCCATGCTGGACTTGAACCCTTTAAGACTGAGCAACTCCCACCCCACTGCATGCTTTGGAAGCCACTCTCAACAACACATTATGCAGACCTGCATGTCAAACAAGCGGACTAGTTGAGGCTAAAGTCAAATGTGGCTCAAATTAATTGCCATCAATTTTAGGTAATGACTTAATTCATATTGTCGTGTTGTTCATGTTCAAAAAAGCACCCCTGCTACTTAAAATAATTTTGGATTCAACATGTTACAAACACAGATACTGTGTGAAACATGCACAACAGTTGTAGCGGCTGCAACTTCAGAAGGAAAACAGCTAATATGCACACTTCAATATTTGTTTATTTATCACAAGTCATTTCATCATCACAATATTTAACAACGTTATCGCACATCACAGATTCCTGCATATTGTGCAGTCCTCAAAGTGACTCGATTGCCAAAGATCAAAATCATTAGACAGGCTACAGGCCTCCATCTCTCAGACAATCTGACAACTGTAACAGTATAAGTTTACTGTTTACAACAGTTCTCTCCACACAAATCTGTCAACCAAGTATCTGTGTATTCTCACCACTTGTTGTTAATGAACTGACACTCAGTTTGGCAGCAGCTTCCTGGCGCAGCAGGCTGAGCTCCCGCCAAACAGCCTTTGGAGAGTGTTATAGCTGACCGCCAGCTGGATTAGAGGGTTAACCAATTAGCAGTAAGAGGATGGGTCAGAGTACTGAGTCAATCCCAATCTGTAGCCAAGCCGGCTGAGAAGCCGCTAATCCACACAACCTCCAACACTAGTGGCCACAGAGGTCACTGAGAGGGAGGAAAGGCAGAGGGAGTGAATCAAGAGCTTTGTTTAGTTGTGTTTTTGATTATAAAATTGTTTTCAGAGTGTCCCCGCATTTAAAGGTCACATTGGCGGAAATTAATATGACCTATATGCAGACCAACCAACAACAACCAACAAACTCACTATTTATCAAATTAAAGGCACTGAAATTTTAAGATTTGGTTGATTTTAAAGCAATTCAAATCATGTACAGAGCAAAAAGAAACAATTATTACCTGGAGGTATTCAAAAGATGTTTAAAAAGAGAGAAAGTCAACATTTGAGAAGTATTTTTATGTTTAAAAAAAACTGTAGTGAGGACCAATGCAAAATTTGTATCTCAGTTAAAGAAGTGAATTTATGGAGCAGTTGTAGTGAGGAGTTTAGTGTGTAAGTTGCTTTTTGCAAGTTGTTTTTTGGATTGTATTGTTTTGTTTTTGTTGTCATGTCGATTGTTGAATGGATGCACAATTGCTACATATTGCTCCTTAACTCTACACCGCGATATAACAGGAAGCTGAATAATGAGGAAGAACTAGAGGACAAACAAACGAATGATATGAATGTTTTTATTCAGCCATATTTGATAGAATGGACTCTCCCAAAGGAAAGCAAAGAATAAATCAAACTCATTACCTGCATATATCACAGATTAAAGACTGATTAAGCAACTGGATTTTCATTTCATTTTTAATTTTAAAGTATTGCGTCTCTTTGAGGTGGAGGACATTATGCGTGGAACAAATGAAAGGGACAGATGAATGCTAAAAACACAACAAAGCTATCAACATTTGTTTTGTTCGCCACGTTCTCTGCACCAGCAGTGTTATCGCACTACAAAAACAAAGCATTCCTGACTATAGGGTTCGCGCACATGCATCATCACATGATACAGAGAAGAGGTGTATAGATGAAAACACACACACACACCCACGCTCAACAAATGCCACGCACATAGACAAAGGCACTGGTGTTGTTAATCACAAGGATTAGAGAAAGCCCTGTCACAGTTTTCTTACATCTCCTATTCCGTTTCCTTTTTCTTCACAGAGGATGGTGCCTGCACAGTTTCATACACTGTCTGGTAATTTGCACTGCGCTGTAGCTCATTATGGTTTACAGCTACTGCCACAGTTTGGCTTTGATGAGGACAAAACACACAGTTTGTTTTCTGTGTATTAGCACAACAACTGCAGTGTGTCGGGACCTGATTTAGGTTTAATTTGGAGAAAATCTCATCCATTCAGATAAGATGTTAGCAGCAGGATGCAAAACTAATGTGATGGCTGCTTGAGCTCATTCTATCTGCAGTATATAAGCTTCCTCTATCTATTTAAGCACAGCTTATCTGTAGAAAACATCATTTGGGTTATGGTTGCCTGCAAGTATGAAAAGATTGTCAGTTTTTTCCCCTCTCATATGGGGAAAAGGCTGAATCTCCATGGAGACCCTGACAATGTCACCTCCAGGTTCAGGAAATCCACTTTTATCTGATCAGTTCACTAGCCGATTTACCTTGACTGGAGATATTGAACATCTGTGCTACAGTATCTTAGAAATGCACGTCTATTTGTACTTATGTACCGTTATAATGTGATTGAAAAGATGATGAAGATTAGTGCGTTTATGTCGATTTATTTTCACTGCAGCAGATCTAACAGTGAAAAGCATCTTAGTACATTGTTTCAGTTTTCCAGCTTGTTCAGTTCACGTTCACAAGCACAAAACTCGAACGAATCAGAAATGGTAAACCCATATGTTGTGCTTGTCTCGCGTCAAACTGCTGTAAATGGTGGACATTTCATTTCCCTATAAATTCTTCACAATAAAAGTCTCTCATTGTTTTGTTTGTACCTGAAAGTACAAACAGTAACACAGGAAAGAAACTGAACTTCAGTTAGAAGCTACAAAATACTGAGAGCTGAACACAAAGAGACTTTTAAAAATTAGTTGTTGTTATTGTCAACTCTGCATGTCCACACAAACTTTGTTTAGTCCCATGAACTGAACCCTGGAGTGTTTTCCCCTTGATGCAGTTCATTTGGGTTGGCGGTACACCAGGCCTGAACTCTGTTGCAGACCAAACAACTTGCTCGAGTCCACAAATCACATAAACTTATCGCCTGTGTTTGTCATTTTTGGATTAAAAAATATTTTCTCTTCTGTTTTGGTGACTGGTGAACTAGCAGCACGTTTGCTACAAAAATGCTGGCTGACAGGAGACAAACCTGGACTCACAAGATGTTCAGTTTTTCCCCGACCACTGTGGTGTAAACTGTAACTCTTTTATGAGCACTTGTTTCTTTCAGCTCAGTATGAGAGCAGTCGGTTGTGTTTCTCTCCTCTGTGCTTCACTCATACAGTATATGTAGAGGAGCAGTCACTCAAATTGACAACTCCTTTTTAAAAGTCTCTGAGTGCAGCTGTCAGCTGTACTTTTGTAGCTTCTAACTGAATCTCTGTGATTTGAAGTTTAGTTTCTCTCCTGTATGTTTGTACTTTCAGGTATCTGCTTTCCTTTACTGTTTCATGTGCACTTCCAGCTTATAGGAGTTGCATTAAGTCGCTAATGATAAAAAGAACATTTCCTGTTTAAGCTGCTTCACACCAAATAAGCACACAGCTAATTGTTTTAGTTTTTCCCAGTGGAGATAGCCTAACCTGCTCTGTGCATCAGCAAACAGGCTAAGCGACGGATCCCTAATTAATCTCTACAAAAGTCTAATAAGGGTCTAATATAGTCTAATAAAGAATATTCCTTGTTTTTATCTAACTTAATACGACTTAAAAGTATGACTTGTTACATCTTATTAGTGTACTGTTGGGCATATGGTGTCTGAGTTATTACTTGTGTTTGTTTATTGTCTAATAAAGAACATTAATTTTAGCTCGTTGCGTCTTAATAGTGTAGTATAAAATAAAGCGTGGCCAATGTGTAACTTGCCTTCTGTTTGCAGTCTCTACTTCCCGGCAGCTCCTGTTAACCTCATACTCCTAATGCTGTTTTTAGCTTCTCGAGTGGAAGTGTTGTTAGGAAACAGTGAAGATGACCATTTTTGGTTGTAAGGCTTTTAGCCCGCCACAGGCAGTCATGTGGAAGGTGCAGAGACACTCAAACACTTCCTATTATTGAAGGACACACACAAATCGTCTTGCATGCATGCACACACACCCGATGTTGCCACTGTTATTTCCACTTCAGCCCTGCAGGAAAGCCAACCTAATGGCTAAAGGTGTTTACATGAATTAATTATGTGTGAGTATTGAATATTGGTTGGTGTCTATTATTATTGGTTACATATTGGGCAAAGCTGAGCTCTTTCATTAGTCCAAGCTTTTTTCTGAAGAACTGGCTTTGTATTTGTAAAAGAACATTATTTTTTAATCTGTTCATGCAGTGTATTTCCAGACGTGACAGGTGCATATTTATTACGACCTTTTCAAAATGTAATGAAAATGAAATAAACATTGTTTGAAAAACTTTGCCTCTTATCTTTTAATTCATGATTGCCCTCTATCTCTAGATTTGTCTTTTTTTCAGTTGTGCTCCTTCGCCTGCTGACTGAGGCACAGGCTCGTCTGAGGAGAGAAATATAAATTCTGGGCTTATCAGTCAAATGGGATGTAAGTCAGAAGGGTTTCACCTTAGACGGTGCTTACAAAAGAGGCAGATAAAGCACAAACTCTGAATTGAAATGTGGTGAATGAAAGTAAAAATTCTCCGGCGAGAGTGAAGCGACCACGGGATCTAATTTAAATTGGATATGATTGACAATGAATTTATTCATGTTTAATCGGAACTGATGAAAATGCTCCCGAAGAGAACAGCAGAAAAGTCTGTTTCACAGTCTGAATGACTAAATGATTCAGTAGCGTTTTTGAGGACAGAGTTGTATAAAAACAACTGTACAGCACTAACCCACAAGCTTATTTAAAATAGATTTAGCACGCGCTAAAGATCCCACAGGGGATATACCCAACTTAGATGTGGGATGACTCTCTCCAACACAGCAGCAGAGCTACTGACAGTTCTATAAATCCTGCTTCTATCTGCCGTGCGCTAAATGTGCCATCCAAATGCCTAAACCCCCGGTGCTAATGGTACGCACTCAGCTGTCAGATTAAGGCTCATTTACTCCCAGCAGGGTCTTCAATTACCAATGATTAAAACCCCCTTTGGTGTTGTGTTTTAAGAGAAACAGGATCTGTCTAGATTAAGAAGAGCCCAGAGGACGACGGAGCAAGACTGTGAGGACCGAGGAGGGTGTTTCACTTTACTTACCTTCAAGGAAGAGGTGCTGAATAGAGTCTGTGTACACATTTATGTCCAGATCTGTGCAATGTATCATTCAGGATTAATCTATTTAACTTGCTTCCAGCATCAGACTGTCAAGAAACTTATTGCTGTCATTGGACTTACGTTACATATTTGCTACAACTCCCTGAACCTTAAAGTTCCCAAGCAAGTGTATGTTACGTGTTTCCTGTAAAACAGACAGCTAGAGAGGGTCTTGTTGCAGACACTGACTGGCTTTTACAGTAGCCAATAGCACTGTGCATATACCCCATGCCCACCATGCAGCTAAAGCGGTCCATGGATGTAAGGAGGAAGTAAAGCGGTCACATTAGCTGACTCTTCCTGGACTGAGAGGTCCCAGTCAACATGGCCAGACAAAGAACAAATTACCTTTGAGACCAGCGAAGGACCAATTTGACGTCAGGGAATATGTCCTGCCTGAGTCACGGCTAACCAGTTAGCTATATGGTTGGCTAACTTACTCTCGCAACAAGTAAAGCTATCTTTCCATCAGGAGACGCCGTAAAAGACCTTTATGTCTGTATTTCTGCCAGTCTCTGAGGCTGTGTCCGCCCCAGTGACTGGTTGTGTTCACTGGAAGGCTCTGTTAGCCACTTTAGCAGAAAGTAAGCTAAAGCCATCTGTCCATCAGAAAAGTCTGATTAAATAACTGATGGCTGAAGTTGAGCAGCCAAAGGACATCAGAGGGAAAACCAGAAAACATTTTTGTCAATAAAGTATGATCCAGTTTGACCCAAAACAGTGAATAAAGTAGAGTTGTGCTTGCTGAAGAAACAGTACTGAGACTGGGGGTGATTTTCAACACCACAGAGTTGGTTGAAGTTGTTTAATGCTGAAGTGTGTGTAGCACAGCTGCTTGGACGTCTGAACATCTCCTGGTGAAGTTGTAAGAACTATTCACAACACACTTCACGTTTCTCTCGCAAACTCAGTTATTCTAGATGATAAATCATTACATGCTTGCAACCGCTATCTTCTATGAATATGAAGCACGTCTCTCCCTGAAAAGATAACACTTGTGTGTGTGCGTAGGCTGTTCAGTTGTTGCATTGCCCTCGCAGCATACTGCTCCATCAACATCACGTTTTCACTAACATGTAGAAAATCAATTTTCGAATCAATTCACAATCTTCCAAGTCTGCATCACGATGCATCTAAGAATCAAGTTTTTCCCCTGAACCCCTAATGTCAACACACAACAACTCGGCAAGTCGAGTAACAAAATTTTCTGGGTTGTTGTTCCAATTCGAGCGGGCATTCACATGAATTTACCCAGTCGGGAAGTTTTGTTTTTTTTTCTGTTATTCCAAGACCGCATGACAACAAACATTCAGAAGGCACACTGCATTGACACAGGCCTAAATGGCTTTGACAAAATATTAAAAACACCTCTCAGTATAACGGAATACAACTCAACAGTGCCACAGTGACAGCCTCCAAACTGACCAAAAAGTCGAATAAATCTCTCTCTAGAAATAAAAATAGGACATTTGTGAGGGCTGTTGTTTTAGACTGCAGCTGAGCATGTTGATGGAGAGAAGTTGGGGTGATAATAGACCATTACATACATTTATCAGACTTTGTTTTAGTGGATTAATTCAAGGTCATGTTTTATTCATTGTAACTGATGTTTAAACAACTTGGTGACAGCACTTTGAATCTCTGGAGAGCAACTGTCGGGCAGATGTCACTGGGCATGCTCAGAGACACAGTTCAGGGTTTAAACTGCTTTGCTGGTTTGACATGCCGACCATAATAAACTAGTATGTGTCACGCAAATGTAATGTGCATGCAGGGTTTGTAAGACAATAGAGCTCTATGCTAGCATCAGGCTTCAGAGATACAGACAATACTTGTTGGCCTAATAAACTCATAGTTAATTTTGGTCTCATGTGATGTGTTTATAATAAAAAGATAAACATAACGCCAGCCATGTCCTGTAATATAAGACTTTTAATATCAAGCAGTATGATCTGAACCAGCTCAGGACGCACAGTGCCACTAAGTGGCCCTAATCTCTGCAGACAGCCGAAACAGAGGCAGATAGTACAGTGGTAAATAGATAAAACAGGACAGAGCTACTCTATTAGAGCCGAGGACACCGCTCTGATTTAATTTGTCATCCAGAGAAAACACAGAGCCACCCATCATCCCAGGAGCCTGCTGCTTGTTCCGCTGCGTTTGTGCGCGTGTCAGTCTCTCTTTCTATCTCACTCTGTACCCATCTCCATTACTTAACCATACACACTAGGCGCACACACAGCAAGTCTAATGCAATATGGTCACTCTATTCATGGAGCACAGCATGACGCAGCACTAGAACCACATTTTGACAAAGGTAACGTTATAGGAACAGGTGATTTGTCACAAAGCACCTGTCTCTGCCTTTTTTGAATTAGCATTTTAGAATTATTACCGTGTGATCTTTTTCTGCAGTATTTCTGGATTGGTCATGTGTTCCAAAAAAAACATATTTGATCATAGTTGTGGGTGGGAAGCTGGCAAGGGTTGTTGTTGCGCTACCAACTTCTGTTAGTTGCTAAGGGCACCTGCAGGGATGCAACAAGATACACAGGATATGCCTCTCTTCAATAAGGCCTGGTAGCCTACTGAACTTCAATACTTTTATGACACTGGCTGGGAACAGCAGCCCTGGTGCGTCTTCTGCTTGCCACCGACAGGGATGGATAATCTGAAGCTGAGACCAGAGTGTTTTTGACGTCTAACATGGTGTTGCTTACAGAGTGACATGTAAAATTAGAGAAACAGCTGAAGTTTACACGGTGGATGGTTGTCAGACCCAGACAAGCTGCTCTTTAGCACAGACAAAGTAGAGGTCTCCCTGCCACTATTTCCCAGGACCACAAACTAAGTCTGTAACGATACCATCTTTGCAGCAGTCATGTGATGCCTACCATGAGGTTGAGTTCATTATTGTCATCACCGTAAATTTTATTTTGAAGGGTTTGTGCAACACATTTGAGATCGGAGCAGTAACAACTCAGGAGCACACACCCTTATTGGTTGAGGCATCATGGGATTGTGAGTGGATGGGTAATAACATGCTAACAACATGTTTTCAACACAAAAAATTGATATTTTTTAACTGACACGCTGTAACACATAGTGTAAATTTACTGCCAGATTGACAATTCACTGCTAAGCCACAACTGCTCGCACTCTCTCCTTCACTTGCACAGCTCACACACACATTATGCACTGCCCTATTCCTTTAAGAAGCTACGCTACACTTATGACAGTATCCTTCAGTAAAGCCCAATAAAACTAATTATTTTGGCAGTCACAGTAAACCACTATCCTGTGGTTATGTAACTTTTTCACTACAGCCACAAAAATCCATATTGTCACAGCTCTACCACAAACATCACCCACACAGACATCCTCTTCTCCATCTTCTTCTTGTCTGTATTTGGAAGACAACTGCATGTAATTAATGCTCATTGTGGCAGTTTCTTTATTTTAGTCCAGTTATCCAGGTTGCAAGACATGCACAGAGTAAAAACATTTTCTCCAGCTGCTCCCAGGTCTTTGACCAGCTTCCCTTTTTTGAAATGCGTAATTGTGCCATAATATGTGATGTAATTTTATTTTTGTTAAAACAGAATTTAAATTTCAGGAACCGTAACAAAGTAATGGTTTCTGTTTTGAAAATTATCGATACCCATCCCTAGTCTAAGCAAAAGTGTCACTCCAAGATGTAGACATTGAAGACAGCATCTGTCCCCTCACCTCCTCCTTCTCCTCTTGTCCCCTCATCAGCTCATACACAACTGTGACATGAACACAAAAATGGAGGAGCAGTTGGACCAAGATCTCCCCCCCTACACTGACTGAAGAAAATCAGCCCTCTTTGACTTCTCTTGATCTCTCTGTTGTCACTTCGTCCAGCAGAGATACTGCTGTGCAAAGGCGCTCAACCCTGCATGCATTTGCATTAAACACACGTACACACACTGTACCTTTCATATCAGCCGTGTAGGAAATGTGTGTTTGCTTTGGTCTTCCTCATGCATACTGTAGATGCCGTCTACAGGATGAGAGGTGGGTTGTAATGTTTTTCCTTCAAAGTGTCAGTCAGTCAAGCTCTGATGTTTTGTGAGAAGACACAGTCAGGTGACACATCTGGTCCTTGGTTTCGTATATTGCACACACATGCACACGTGCATACACACACCTCTACATACGAGAATACAAACACAGAGATGCAGCACCAGCTTGCTGTTTATCTGTGTGTGACTCTGTAGGGGAGGATTTAAGTGGGCATGAATGATCATGTCCATGGGAGCACTGGAGAGAAAAATAGGATGTGTGCACAACACACACACACACAGTCTCACTACTCTCAGCCATCCTCATCCTCTCTGAAATAGGCCCACCAAGCTTGACTGCCTGAGTTAAGCTCCTTTTAGTCTGTGCTGTAACTCCAATGCACCTACAAGTGACCCTGTTGGCCCATAGCGCCCTCCACTGACAGGGTTAGGAGGGTTACTTTAAAAATGTATTCCAACACAATTACTAATTATCTGTCAAATTGTAGCCAATAATCTAATCCAAGTATCAAAATATTAATGTAATGTACTCTGTTACTTTTGGATCACCTCAGTATCATATATGGGTAAATTGTTCAGTGTAAAATAAAGTTTTATGTTGTTTGTAGGCTTATTAATTGTTTGTCCAGATATTCCTTCCTTTGTTATGTGTGAATGCTTTGATTATTCATGGTAATTATGCACATTTAATTGTACTTTTTAAATAATATGTTATTTACACTTCACATTCTTCACATTCACAACTTAAAGTAAACTGCATCATCACCTACAGTCCAAAATATTTTTCATGATTAGTACTGACAGGTTAGCTAGCTCACTGGATTTCTGTGTAGCTAACGTAGCGGTTGGTCTGACCTGTAAATGTTAACTTTAAGTTAGACGCTGAGTTCTTGGATGATAATAGTATTTTGCCACTGCACTGTGATGTTGTTCCTCTTTTCTGATTTAAAGACAAAATAATATTGAATTTCCACCCAGTGAAGCATTTTTCACTAGAGGACATGATAATGAACTGACAGTAAGATTAGCTGGTTTCAGTGAGACCAGAGTGGTGTTGTGAGACTTGCAAAGTGTTGAAATGTATTTTCAAATTGGAATCCTGCTAATAATCCCACTAAATGTATCTGTAATCTGATTACTTGGAATACAGTTACCTTTTTTTGTATCCTCACTACATAACCCCATTCATGTAATCTGTTACTCCCCAGGCCTGCCCACAGATGTGATGGCTGGTGCTCTACCTCAGTCGCCTGTGGAGGTGTTCCCATCATCCCAAATATTGCCAGGTAAATAATCTGTAATTTGACTTGTAAATAAGACGTCTCTCCCCTTTAAATGAAGATAAATGATGTGAGGTATTAAGGCGAAATCTGTACCATAAATCAACATTAAACAGTGTTTGCCATTTGTCGTCTCTCCCTCTTGGTGTTTGTGCGTCTGTTTGCACTTCTGTGGCAGCATCACAGTGTGCCAGGGGTTATGCACTCACCCCACCCCCGCCTGTCATGGCATGTGATGTTTTTCTAATTACTCTGAAAAATGACGGAGCTCGTCTCCATCCGAGTGTGTCGCCGAGTACGCCACCACCGGCTGCCGAGACATACATCACTCTAATTGGCTCAAATAGCTCTAATATATGCCACCATGTTGCCTTCATGGATCAGCAGCGTCGCCTTTTGAAAATCAATACGGGAACAGCATGCTGGGACAGAGGAGTGTTACGTTCAATAAGCGGCCCAATGACTTTGGTATTTTGGTGTTAATCTTTTTGCTATCCACTGATGGTGAGAGCGGTAATTGGCGGTAATTGGAGGAACATTAAGGCCTGAGATGGAGACAGGAAGGGTTGAAATATGTCAGGATGCACAGTGTTTTGTGTGTGTGGGAGTCAGTAGATGGGTATGCCTGTTTGTGTCCGGTGAAATATTTTTGCAATTACAGATATCCTGACACATAACAAGGGTTTGGAAATATGAAAGAACAGAGGGTGGGAGGTTAATGCTGCAGGGTCCTGACGCTTAATCATTAGCGTATATCACAGTCTTCCAGTGTGTGGGTGATATGACACCTGTGAGCTCTGGAGAATTGGCAAATTGTGAATTACTGTGAAAAGTGGCTTTTACTGCAAAGACCATATAAAAGTGAAGTAAAATAGCAGGAGAGCATCGCACCTCCAAAACAGCTATTTCAAGGCAAAACTGATAAAAAAGAAAACTTTTGAGCTGGTCAACGATTCAGGAAATTTCAGCACATTCAAAAACATAAGTTCTGCTTCTAGATTCCTCTCTCTCAATCAAACAACAACAACAACAAAAGGCTTATTTTGATGACATCTGAGGTAGCATGGGATCATCTGAGGTGTTGTCTTCAAGATGAAAACCTGACATTACTCAGGAAGAAATCATGTTGATAGACGAAGTAACGAATTAAAGTTTTATTCATGTTATGTTTTGTCACGTTTGCTGACTTTCTTCATCACCCTGTGATGTATCCAACATATCTGGTGTTTCCCCTGAAGTTATAGCAGCTAGTGGCTAGCAGGAAATGCACAGTTTTCTTAAATAACTACCAGTTTCTCTGGGTTTGAACATTGTTGGAAACTTTTGGGATAATGTAAGTACACAACTCAACAAAATATATTATGTCCAGCACTTCCGGACATTTTTTTCAGACAACTGAATGTCAAAAAATGAGTACTGCGGTCAAAATAATGAGCTGGAGCCACAGACGACTTGTTAAAAAGACTGAATCCCTCTTTAATATACAGTCCTGAGGTTGAAGCAATTTGTCCTCCGCCCCACCACCCACTCCTCCCCAGACTTGAGGAAGCTCAGACAGGCTGCAGAAACACTGTAGGAGGGCTTGACGAGTGCAATATCGTAATTTGACAAAAACAAGCAATGATGAGTCCCTCTAAATTAGGACCCATGAAAAACATGAACTCAATCAATAAATAAAATCTATTAATATATTAGTATCCATAATCTGGCGCTTTTGACTGGTGGACATGGTATTTTTAAAAAGCACTCATCAGCCGGATTTATTTTAACATGTCAGTGAATTAATAGACATGAAAGACTGTTGACCGTTGTTGCCACAAAGTGTTGCAAACACCGCTGAGAGCTCCACTACAAAGAAATGCACTCCATTTTTATGTTTTATAATAAACTGACACTTTTGATCATCCCGCAGACTTGCAGGTGTTTCATCTGCATCTGAATGATATCTTCAAAGGGACATCAAAGTCATAATTTAATAATAGATACTAACAGCCCTGAAAGGTTGCAGAAATAAACATAAAAATCCGAGTGATCCCCACCGATTCAATCCATTTTATGTCCAGTCAGTTTGTTTTATTGTGCTGGAGAGTAAAAATAGACGCAGCTCTGCAACTTTATGAGTAAATTTCCCATTCACATTAAATTCAGTTAACAGTTCACTTGGCTTTGATCAACATTTTGAGGTTTAGAGTACACAACATAACAAACAAACCACTGTTCAACACAAAGCTGCAGAACACATTATATCCAGAAACTGAGTTCATTAGTGTTGCATAGTGTACCGAAAGTTCAGTGCTGGTGTGGGTCAATATTGCTGCGTTTGCATAGAAGTTGAAGTGAATTTTCATCTCATGCAGGCACAGAGGATGTGTGTCTGTGTTCAGTTTCAGCCTCTGACTGAACGGTGCACTCAGAGACTCTGGTTATTTCTTTTAATTTCCTGTTATCTCTTGTCTCTCTTTCTCCTCTCCTCTCAGTACTAGGGGTGTAAGAAAAATATTGAAAATCATTGCAATATAATGTATGAGGATATTTTGATGCATGCAAATGTGCGTGGCACTGGTTAATTTTGTGTTGTGTTTAAACCCACAACCACTAAATAGAAGTGTTTTTAATTGAGCTTATCTCTTCTGATTGCATAAAAAAGTTCACTTTTTTTAACTCAAATGTTATGCATATGGTGGTGTGTTCTTTATACTATGACAATATATTACCTTGCTTACAGTAGTGCAGTATATCACAATATATTGAATAGTAACCCCTCTATCTTCATACATATAATATTGCCAGATTCTTGCTAATACTCAGCTCGACTCAGTACGTTCATGAAGTAGAGTGACGTTACATTAGATCACAACAGAATCTGAAATCTCCCGCAGAGCTTCCTGGAGCTCAGCAGCTATCTGCCGGCGAGCGGCTACGCAGTTGAATATTTTAAACTAACGCTTTCAACTCGCACTTTATACATTAATTTTGGTGCTGTTAATAATTGCTAAAGAGCAACTGGCTATCGCACTAGCTACATGTCACTTCTAAACTACAGTGGCTCTGTAGTGTCTGACAGAATGGTTACTAACTACCACTGTACATTTAGCAGAGATGACAGTGCCCAAAGTGAACATAATGCCTCTGAATTAAAAATAAATACATTGTTTAAGTGTAAATTGCTTGTTGGTATAATCATTGTTTGTCATATTGGAAATATTGATAGAATAGCACATGGTAACTCTGCAGGGCAGGTCTTTAATACATCATATCTGAACATTTGACCCAAAGTAAATATAACCATAGATTAGCAATTTACCCTCATATGTATAAAATTAAAATGAAATGCTTCAGATTTTATTGTAAATGTATGTTGTACACTCATGGGTCTCATGGTTTTGCAAACAGCACACTGCATGTCCAGGGTTAAGTCCCCTTGAACGTTCTGAGTCCAGTCTGTTATGTATTGAGTATCAATCGATCAGTATCATTTCAGTCCTAAATATGTGTCATGATACTAAAATTTTGTTCTTGTGACAGCAATAATATTCATAACATTAAACATAATCATTGCTATAACTTGGGATAAGTTGGACCACAATCCTGCATAAAACTGGTACAGTATTTTATCATCTGTCATACATGAGTTTTTAAACTGCCCTGGAAACCTACATTTTCTCTTTTGAATCCACTATAACAGACCCTGACTCATCGTCCCTGCAGAATGTCCTTGATAAAGCACTACTCGGGGGGTCTACTCTTCATTCCTTGAACTGATATATTCTCTATCTATATGGTCTATCTGAGATTAAAGGACAGGGAGGAAAAAACAAACTACACTGCCCACCAGGAGACATATATCACTGTCGCCATGCTGGAAATGGAAGGTGGCCTTGCAGTGGGGACATTTTGCCAGAAAATATCCCCCACTTCTCCACTCCTCTCTTATCCAGATGTCCTGTGATAAAGCAGCTGGACAGGAGATTTCAGCTTGTGTCGTTGGTCTTCATTTGGGGCCATGAAATGTTTGGGGGAACGACAAGCACGGGTTCTCACAAGCCATGTACCATTGTGGTGCAAAAAACCTTTGCCCCACTGGGATTCTGACCATGCCTAAAAAATAAACCCCGGCCTTGGGTTTTTGCTACCTTATCACACCATTACAGCTGTTGGTGCTCAAAGAGGCTCAGCTGCCTTTTCCTCTGTGTGTGTGTATGTTTGTTTGTGTGTCTGTCTGCATGGTCGGGTAAAGCGTTTCACTGAGCAAGACCAGAGAGGCGGAGGGAGAGGGTTGGAAAGACAAAGAATGATTCTTAAAACTCAGAGGCTACCACGTTAACGCTCTCTTCTTGACAACATATTCTTATCGTACATACTTTTTTGGTCATGTCGTGCCATTTTTACATTCACATGTTTATTATCTGTATAGTTTCCATTACAAGATGGAAATAATCCTCATTTGCATTTGTAAATAAGCATTATTTTCATTGTAGCCTTCACAAAATTAGCAGCAGCCACGAGCCAAATGCAGGTAAAATATGCAACTGGCTGGTGGATTTGCTTCACTCCCCAGCCAAAAAAAACAAAAAAAAAAAAAAAACAACAATGGTAATTTATTGAGTGGCTGGTTTAAAACATTTGGACAAAACACTACCTTTGCTCCTTGGCATATATAACTCTGTAAATCTTGGTGTCTTTTGGGCACAGATCCCAGGGTGATGGATGGGATGTGTCTTTCCCAGTTTCTTAAAAAGATCTCCCCTCCAATAAATTATTAAACTAAACTATGAAATAAATTATGTATTTGAAAATATATATTTAATAGAAGCCAACTACACTTATGAATTAATGCACACATAAACACTTTCTGAAGGTTTTGTCCATGCAACCTGAGTTTTAATTTAATTTCGTGCCCTTGCCGTGTGTATGCATACTTTCTATAACACCACACGTCCGAGGACAATACTGACAAGTTACTTTTAGTCTATTTTTGAAAAGAAAGACAGAATAATTGCAAGTGCACCATGTGTCTCAGCAGTAGAGGACCCAGGTGGCAGAAGGAAACATGCAAAGATGCCTGTCTGACTTCTGTGTGCCCTGCCCTAAGCCCCCCTCTATTCCTGGATCTCAGTAAAAACACTGCTGTGTGTGTGGGACACTACAAACAGTGAGGACAGGAGAGTGTTGAGTGATCCATGAAATGCTCCAGCCAAGTGCCAATAAACAACGCTTAACTATTGCTATATAATAGAGACTAATTTCTTTGTCGCTTGAACAGAAATTTTATTTTAAACTAGCCAAACATTCTAAAAACTAAAACACTAAAATTAAGCACAATGTACTAATTGATGAGGTTAATTGCTGTCCACAATAATGCGTGTATTAAGAGCCATTTGAAGCTGTTAATCCCATTTTTAAATACCCAAATCATATTTTATATGCAGCTGAAATATGTGCCACTTTGCAGCATGCATTATGAATATTGCACATTATCCTATAAAACATGACAACAACTCACTAAATACGTTTTCTTTTTAGAATGAGCATAGCGTAGCTGTCAGACTGGGTACTAACATTAGCAGAGTTAGCAGCACCAGCAGCCTGCTCTCCTTGCAGGTTAACGTTCACATGCCTCTGCTGAATGTGGTCACACTTTGCTCTAGTTGAGTGGTTATATGCCAGTTTATTCTGATGCATCCTGCATAGAACCTCATTTTCATTTTCTTCATCAGAACACTGACAAACTGTACTGGTTTCACAAGATGTCGTCTGTCCCACTGTGCTGATCACAGCAATATCTGGGCCATCTGCACCTTAGCACAAGAAGATGAGGACTGCCGTCTGCCAGGCTCTGTGCTAGTGACGGACAGCTGCAAAATATCTTAGAGGCAACAGTTAATCAGTGTTGTACATTACATACATTGTTCCTCATAGCAACGTTCTGCTACAGAAATAACAGACCTTAGCATGCCATAAATGACCTGCATCACCCTGTCGGGATTTATTTTGCAATAATGACCTGCTCACTGTACATTATCCCTCACTTAACCGACTAGTATTCATCATAACAAGTGTTTATCTACATGCATGTTCATGAGGAATATTATCCCCTTTTAATTATTGCAAGAATATCTAAATGTGTCTTGACTATGGGCGTGTGTTCACTATAAGAATACATACATAACAATAAAGCCTCAAGGAGTGTGCCACAAGGCGCTACATATGTGATTTTGCTCCAGTTGTCCACAGCCTATGTAAGCTTGATTTAATACTTTGAGTCAGGAGCAGCACAGAGCTGACGACTGCTCAGTGGCGTGTGGGAGAGCCGTCCAGGCACACTTAATAGAATGCCTGTTATGGTAGCCATGTTACATTTGGGCCATGGAGTAAACAAACCAGGACCCAGGGGAGGACAAATGTCTGGAGACATCTAAACATGCACACACAAAGGCTGGAGGGGGTTGATTCAGAGTGGCTCAAGATACACACACACAAATGTACACAAACATAAATAATGCATGATTTAGTACATCAAATTCAACCATTCATGCATTGATGCATATTATGCAATTGTTGCCACTACTACCACACTAACATTACTACTGTCATTTTCATGTGTTCTTGCCAAGGAAAGACCATTAGCAGTGACAATCTCCATCCCAATAGGAATAGTAAATCACTACTGACAGCCAGTGTCATCTCCCACGAAAACAGTCTAAACAAAGTCAGTCTGACTTTCCCGCCCTATATTTAACATCTCTGTTGCTCATAATAACAGGTCACGTACTTGGTGCATCTTCCTCCTCATACAGACAACAAATGTAACCTCGCTTAACTTTCCAAGACAGTGACTGAGGGATCTAATGAAGAATCAAACAAAACAACTGCTGATATTACAGAACAAAAAAATCACTGGCAGGCTGCTGCAGGATGCCCTCTAAATGTTTTTGAGCCTTTAACTGATAAGTATGAAAAGTTTTTTTTACCTTTTCTTCCCTTCGACAAGGTCCTGGCTGTTAAAGCAGAGGCTCAATTACCTCAACAGCCCAGACCCTGAACCCTGAAGCAATATTTCCTGCTCTGAAGCCTCATCAATCAGACATCGGCTCTGCTGAACATTTAACTGATAACATTACGGACAGAACATAACCCATCCTGTTCCCTTGATATTGTCCCAGCCCATTTCCTAAAGGAGGTAATTCAGAATGTCTGAGCATTTATTTTACCCGTAATTAACTTTTCTCTCTTGACCGGCTCCATTGTTCCACCTCTCCTCAAAACCCTCCGGAGTCCTCCATCCTTTAGAAGTTTGGACCTCTGTGAAACAATTATCCACTTTTATTAATCAGTATGAAACAGCTTTCTCCCTTTCAATTAGCAGAGGTGATCCTCAGAAACATTTTGAGCTGCCCCTGAAATGTGTCATGAGATGCAGGCATTATAATTTAATCATCCATGAACCATTTCAATACTTTCACTTTTTTAATAGCTTACATTCAGTGCACCACTCAGCTCACTATGTCTAGGGCTAGGTATCGTTTTTTTTTTTCAAAACTGGTACTGATACCTTGACTTTGATACCAGTACCATAATGATAATACCAATTTTATAAAATTGATTTCAACTAAAAGAAAATTACATTACACATCACGGTGCAATTGCTCACTTCAAAAGAGGAAGCTGTTCAAAGACATGTGGAGCAGCTAGACCAAACCAAACAAGGTGAAGCAGCCTTTAGATTCTATGCTCCTCATCTGTGGAACAAACTTCCAGAATATCTGAGGTCAGCTGAAACTGTCAGTTCATTTAAATCAGGGCTAAAAACACTACTGTTTTACTGCAGTTTACCAGTGAAGTAGATATGTGACTTATTGTTAGAATAATCTGTAGCTAATGTTTTTATAATTGTCAGCTGTTTGCTTTCTAAATGCATTTTTCTATTTATTGTCTTGCTTTTAGCTTTTGTCTTTAATGATCTGAAATTTTTGTTTTATTTTAATGTATTTCTAAGTTCTTGTAAAGCACCTTGAATTGCCTTGTGTATGAATGGTGCATTACAAATAAAATTGCCTTGCCTTGCCTTGCCTAGAGAAACTATTTTTACTCTGCACACTTTACTCAAGCAGGATAACTGGACTAAAATGAAAAAAAAAGGAATATCTGTACAGTACAAAACATTTTGGCTGAGGAAGGAGAGGGTGTAGATGAAGAAGAAGAATAATGACTGTGTGGTTGATGTTTGTAGTACTGGGAAACAGTGGTAGAGTGAGAACTCACCTAAGCACACGCTTCTTGTGTCCATCTGAGTGGACTTTTAGGTGAAGGGACTCACTGATGAGCTTACAGGTTAGCTGCACTGGCTAGTTAATAAACAGCACTTAGTCCATTAAGTTATCTATGCAGATCATTGATGCAGATAAGTAGCTTGTGGTAAAAACAAAGAAACAATGTTTCTGGGCATAACATCAATGTAGTGTTTTTCTGCATGCTTCTACAACAAGTAATGTGAGACTGCCATCATTAGTATTATGCATCATGCTTCTTACTTATGCTGTAGTTATAGAAATTTGGCACAAAACAATGAGCCGTTTTTCATAGGTTCAAGGCAATTTGGTCAGTGCCATAAAAGTTCATAGGTCATGGAGTTCATCAGTTCTTTTGGTACGTTATACCCATTTTTTCCAGAGCAGCCTCCTTTGAGTGTCACTGAAAACAAAAGCATTTCAGATCCTACATCTCTGCAGAATGACATCTGCGAGAGGATGCTGTCAGACATGGCAACCAACTAAAAGGAGCAATTATGTAACAACCTAAGTGCCTTCTGTTGATGTGTAGGTGTGAGAATAATACCATTCTGTCTCTTGCTGGTTCAATTATATCTGTCTATGAAATCTACTTGTTAACTACGTGTTAACTCCCTTCTTTGTTAAAATTAGGTCTACATGTTATGTCTCTGCAGACCTTGGCAGAGAGGAGTGTTATAGGAGACCATGGGTCACTTAGCCTTGCAATGAAGTGCCAACAACACGCCATGCAGACCTGCATGTCAAGCAAGCTGATTGGTCGATCCAACTCCTATTGGGAGGCGGGTTTAAGAAAAAACGTTTTACAAGTTGTGCAATACACGGACATACAAGCACAGCCTCCTTGGAAGAGGACCCGTGTCTGGAGTAGGGATGGAAATCTCTTAGTAGCCCACAAGAATCTTATTGTCTCCTGCCTGTATAAGAATAACAAGTGAGGGGGAGGTGGAGTGCTCTGCTGTTTTAACGTTATGTCTCCAGCAGTGGAGAGCGGCTGCTCTGCTGCACTGTGATCTCCAGGGAAAGACATCAGTGTGCAGGATGCAGGGCAGGCATAGAGGTGAAACCAGACTGAGCAGACAGTTCTTTTCTTCACCACAGAGTTGGCTGAAATTGTTAAATGCTGGTGTGTGTGTGTCACTCAGCTGCTCTCATTTGTTACAACCGATCGCTGCTCCACTCCGTTAACTTCTCGACGTTAGTTTCTGGGTGATGGCGTGAAAAGTATTCACAATAAACTACACGTCCATCTTGTGAATGCACTTATTTAGACACTAAATTAAAACATGAGTGCAACTGCAGCCTTTTAAGAAGATGAAGTTCATCTCCCTATTAACTGCTGATAACTCTGATGTAGACCATCCAGGTGCTGCACTGCCCTCGCAGCTGAGTTCCACCTTTTTGCTCCATCAGTAACATGTTAATAAACATTTAGAAAATCGATTTTTGCTATTTATGAATCAATCATTCTAAGGTAACAAAAACACAACTCTCACAATTCTCATTTTCAGGGGATAACACATTACTGAAAACACACTTCATTATATTACATTTTTGTGATATTCTGCCAAAAAATCCCCATTAATTTTACAGACTTGACCTTTAAAGTGAACATGTGTGTTCATACATGCTCAGGTGTGCATTCCAACTATATATGCCATATATTCTCTCCTATATATGCATGCATGCAATGGACACGTACTAGCGGAGCACATGCCCAGAGAGAACACAGTCAGAGCGGTTTATTGGTGGTGACAAATAAAAAAGATGAAACATGAACCAGAGCTTTGTGTGCATGTCTGGGAAAGTCCCAACACACAAACAAGTAAACAAACACAGACCAACAGCACACATAAAGGGCAAAAGAGGGAACAAACCCTGCAGGGAGCTCTATGGACTGCGTAATGAGTTGGCAGATGATGCCAAGGCTTCTGCTAGAGGCCTGGAGGACTAATAGACTGGGTACCTACAAAACAGTGTCCTAAAATTCTCTGTCTGAACCGTAGCCATTGAAAACAAGGTCATCTTTTTTTCTTCCCACCCGCACGAACTTTCTAAATGATCTCGCTGTGTTTACTTAGCTGCCAGATAAGAATGGGGGGAGCTCTTCACAGGGCCACACACTGTTTTAATTCCAAAAGGACAACAGAGCCATTCATGGCTTGAAAGGGCTGCAATCTGAAACATGAAACACAACAAAACAACAGCTCGCTGACATAAACTGAGGGTTAATTGGGGGCAGATATGTTCACTCAGTCTTAAAATCCTTGCACACTTCAGTCTTTGCAAACACACTGGAAAGGCCACAACATGCACTTATTTGTGCAAAAAGGAGGATGACTGCTAAATATTGAACTGATTTTCAAAGAAAACCGAGGCAAAGAAAAGATATCCAGGAGATAAGGAGAAGGGGTTATCCGGGTAATGTTTTTAGGATGTGAGTGGAGGGGCTGGACCACAGCATTGTACGCATTGTATTTTATTTTGATAGGCATCTACCAGTGGGCCATCACGATACAAGCAGGCAAAATAAGAGACTTGACAATAAAGATATGTACGCACATTGGTATTGGCGATCGGCCAAAATCAGTTGGAAAATATCAGCGTTGAATACAGAATGAACGTCAAATATTTCATCCGTGCTGACATGGCTTTACATATTCTGAACTCCAGATAGCAGATTTTGACCTTAACTGCCTTTCATACTCTACAGTGAATCAAGCTGGAATGTAAATCAGCTGTCTGACTCCCCTCTAAACACAGAGTAGGCAAAGACACAGAAACGACTCACAGTAACAACAATGAGACACTTGCTGGAGTCTGATCAAGTTTAACTCACTCCGTCCACAACAATACACCCAAAGAAGAGGTTTTATAGCCTAAACACAGACTCCATGATGTGTATTAGCCATCAGCATCACCATTCCATTTTTGGCAAAGTAAATTAGCATGGAGCTATAGTTAATCACTCTGGTTATTGTTTGGCTTCTTCACAGACTCATACATAAAGTTGTGCTCTGCTGTAGATCCCTCGAATAATAACAGTGTTGTTGACAGCTGTGTCTTTAGATTTATTTCAGCTGAACTTTTCAACTTGAACATCTGTCTTGCGCTCAAACACGCCTATGATCCTGGTAGTTAGAAATCTCCAACAGATATGTGTTTTCTGGGGAAGTGACACTAAAAGCTTTGGACAAGAGGAGGTCAGGAGAAGGGGTTATCTGGGTAATGTTTTTAGGATGTGAGTGGTGGGGCTGGCCCGCAGCCCTGACCCCAAACATCTTCCACTGCCGTGCAAAACAAGCAAACAACGTCAAACACGTCCGTCTGAGTCTCAGCAGAGTCGACTAGAGTTCAAAGTTCTGCAGCAACTTTCAGTTTCCCGGGAAGAAATGGAAGTGTTTTTGAACACATGATCAAAATTTGCCATAGAAATTTACCAGAACGTAGTAGAAAAATCAGAGAGGCTGCATGAAAGCCCTCATCCACACATGAACACAAACACTTGATGACAGGTGAGCTTCAAGCAAAATGAAAAGAAAAAACCTTCAGCACCTAATAAAAAGAAAAAAAGAAACCTTTGGAGACAGTCCTCAAGGAAATTCAGTCATTATAGTGACAGCACACAGACAGTAAAAGGATGGGAGGACAGGAGGAGTGTGAATGTTTTCCTCTGGGTGGTTGTCTACTCTATTTTTATCTTCTATTCAGTGGATTTAAAAATGAGAATTAATACGGGAAAAATGGCTTCTTAACTCAAGTATTCTTAATGCTCACAACCGTTTTTATTTAACTGAGTACAATGTGGCTACAATTTCACTAATATTATAAAAGCCTGAGATGCTCTGATACCATTTTTTCCTGCCTAATGCCGATGGCGATACCTGAACTTTGTGTATCAGCCGAAATATTAACAGCTTTTCAGAACCGTGTAGGGATGTGATATTATTGCTACCGTTGTTGTACAGCTGGGCTCAGGTAAAAAAAAAAAAAAAAGTGTACGCAATGCTGCTGGGCAGGGTCCCATTTCAGGGCTAATAAAATCGGAATTTTAGGATGTATTGCACAACATTATTTTGTATTTTTCATTCATTTATTTTTATTTTTTTTTTTTTGTTTTCAAATCAGTTTAGTTTCCAGAATTGTTTGGTTTTTATTAGTGCTAGTTTTAGGGGTTTTTTAAATTATACAATATGGGGGGTTATTTGTCAGGGGCAAGATTTAAGAAGTGCACAACAGGTATGACAATTTTACAAAAGGTCTAACCTGAGCCAAGTTCCGTGATTGAAATTTGTATCAGAGATGTTTCAATACCATTTTTTCCTTCCTGGTAACAACACAAGACTTTGTGAAAGTAATCACCTCATAATCATGTCAACATCCTCGTCTCAATAAACATGTGCACTAATGCCTCCTCACGCTTTTTATGTTGATGTATTTGACCAAATTGTCAAAGACATTCCCTGTATATTTTAGTTAGTTTTGTTAGTACACAATTTATTTTTTCTAATGTCTAGTTGTTGTTTTTTTTATTTCAGTAAACTAACAGTTTTTTTTCACAAACAGTTTTAGTTTTGGTTATTGCTGTATGAGAAGCATTTCCAATCCTGGTATCTGTATCGAATCAACCCTAATAAATGCCATATTACATAACTCCTGACTTGAGATTCAGGCTTCAGATGTGGATCAGACCCACTCATACTGTCAACAGAAGTTATATTAATCACCATCAGTCAGTGACATTTTACACATTCAAAAAACAAAAGTACTTTAAATCACTGCTGCCTCTGGAAAAACCAACATGTGTGGTCTTGGAGATTTATGTTTATACTTTTATTATTTATGGCCGTAAGTAAAGAAGGAGAGTTTCATGACCTCCGGGGCCCTTGAGACCTATTCAAAACATGTGTTAAAATGGAAAAATGCAAGGTTATAAATCTCACTTTACAGTTGGTTTTCTTCAGTTTTTCTAAGTATTTCATCCAAGAAATCCTCTGACATCAGCAAAAGTGAACGCAGAGTGATTAGAAATTATCTGCTTAATAAACTCCAGACTCAGGAAGTACTGTATTAATATGGAAAACTGCTCCTCTCTTCCAGATGATCCAGTTATACAAACTGATAAGAAAAAGGCCCCGCCTGTTAGTGTCTGTGCAGCTATAAAGAGCAGAAGAGAGAGGAGGAGATGAACTAATGGTGGCTAACCTAATCCAAGGTCTGTTCTATTCTAATTAAAACCTGCAATCCATTCATTTGCTCCCACAAGGACGCTGCGGAAAGCAACAGACGGAGGCCTGATTCAAACGAATGGGGGAATTAAACACAGAAACAAAAGGCCACAGCCGTAGATAATTGCAGAGGAAAAGGCAGCTCAATTGAAAGTGACATCACCAACATAAACAGTCTCCTCAGATGAAAGCACATCCTGGATCGGACGCCTCGAATTCGGAGCGAGGAAGCCGTGGAAGTCAATGCGATTACAGTACAGTGGGTCAATATAATGCGAACATGGCTTGTTAGTAATTGTTGGAGTGAACTGGAGTGCTGGGAGTAATTGCCGTTACTTGCTCGTGCTATGAGAGCAGTTGAAGCAGTTGCATCAGAGTGGTTCTGCTTATTTGACCTTAACAGTTGCTGGCAACTGCATTGTCCTCAAGCTATAACTGGTTCTGTGTGTGTGTGTGTGTGTGTGTATCCATATGGGCGTGTGTGCTTGATATGATGAGGGGTAAATATAGATATATAGAATATCTGGGCCATGAGTATATAATATAAATATATTAGTCTTGCTGTGTGAGACTAATGATGGGTAAACACAAAATGAATAATGGAGGAGCAGGACTGGCACTTTTTTGTCATGTTGGTGATGTGCTGCGTCTTGCATCACGCTGGTATCCCTTGTCTTTACACTTGTGCTGGCCTGGTTTGACTTGGCACATCAGCCCGGCACGGCAGGGATTTGCATCGCCATTACAGCGAGGTTACGCGGTTGAAAGTGTGTCTTTAAAAGGGACATTTCACCCCAAAATCAAAAATACATGTTTTTCCCCTGGTCTGTAGGGCTGTTTATTCATCTGGAATTTTTTTGGTATGAGTTGCAGAGTTTTGAAGATATTGAAGTGTTGTTGTAGGAGCTACTTTCTTTCTGCAGTAGTACTTTAGAATCTACTGGAACTACTTTCTTTTCTACTAGAAAGAAAGTAATTTCTACTACAAACTGCTGACAACAAGGTCTGTGCATTATGTTGAGTAACCAGGTCATAAGTGTTGGAAAGAGAAACTGGATTTGATTTTTAAGGCTTTGAGGGGCCACAAGCCGATTGCCATTTATTCCCATTATATTGGAGAGAAGACAGACATCTTTACAGCCGCTTAGCTCCAGTCAAGCAGCTGTAAAACAGTGAACAAGCATTTCATTTCCTATAAATACTTCACAATAAAAGTCCTGTGTTGTTTTGTTATTCAGACTTTTTTATTGTGAAGAAATCAGGAAATGTTTCATTTTTATCAGCCGTAACTTAACACGACTCCTATCCAGCTGAAAGCAAACATAAAAATGGTAAATTTAAGGCAGATACCTGAAAGTAAAAACAGCAACACAGCACAGAAACTAAACTTGAAACCACAGAGATTCAGTTAGAAGCTACAAACGTACTGAGAGCTGAACACAGAGATTTTTAATCCTACACACACTTGAGTACACTCTCACTACACTCACCTGCTGGAGGGGAAGAAGCAGGGTCATCTTGGGTTGTCACCACAGCCCACTTGGTGGCAGGTCAGGCTCGCTTTGTCCCTGCTCCGGTGAAGGTCCTTGATAAAAGCAGTGATGGAAATGCAAATCAGCATGGCACAGTTTGACTCAGCACAACCAACAGTGTCAGTGGAAAGGCCCCATGGGTGTGTGGAACAGTAATAGTAATAATTTTTTTTAAAAAATGGGTGAAAAGCAAATATATCGTATGTGTTAAGTATATACAGCTATCTAATGCTTCTTTGACTAGCTTTTTCACTCATTATCTTTTAATGTACACATTTACCAGTTTTGTCATGTGCAGGGCAGTTATTGTACACTGAAAATGTATGACTGTAAATGTATATAGTTGCATAATAAACTAGAAACACTCATTAAATGTAGCGAGACCTTAATCAGTATCATAGGTAACACCTGTGTTTAACCTACTGCTTCATGTCAATATGGCTGCCATGAAAAAAAAGGTCTGTGGTGGATAAAATACATAAGTATCACTGCATTGAAATGGATGCTGGAGGGGAAAAAAACAATCATCATTAATTCATGGCCTATATGAAGTGAATTTATGGCCTCTGTAGATAAGAGAAGCATATATGTTTTGACATCAACAGCTCTACTGTTGGCCTGGCACTGCACAGAAGGTGTAAAAAGTCTTTTGATGTTATGAGTGTGTTTACTTTACAGGTGCAGATAACATACTGTGGTTACAGCGCACACTAATTGAGACAGGTGTGTTGCTAGGTGTCTTATTATGATAGCTGATAACCACCAGCTGGATAAGTGACAAAAATGGGCACTAATGCCTATTTGAAGTGTCAGTATCAGTGTGTTGTCTTATACAGTATCTAACCATTAGAAATTACTGGGGATATTTGGAGACTGCAACATTAATTTCTAAATTGTTGCTTATTTTGTGCAGTTATGCATTAATTTCATTACATTTCATTTATTTATTATTATACAAGAATTAAAAGTGACAGGAGAGTAAAACAGTTGAGGCAAATTGTGTTGTGATTTTGGGCTACATAAATAAAATTTGACTTGAATCGGGTGAGCACCATGCTTTGGTGGGCATCCTGAACTGCACTGCAAGTTAAGCGATAGAGTGCAACATTGGAGAAAAATGTTCCATCCTATAACTTATGTTAGAGTGACTGGTACTACACATGCTAATGATATTAACCAGTCTGGCTGACATGGGAATGGGTGATGTCTGACTATTAACCACACCCCCATTTTCTGTTTGACAGAGAATGTTAACCTCAAAACATGAGCTAACATCTAAACTTTGTACCAAGGAATATTTTTAACATTGAATCATATTAGAAGATATAATTTGTAGAGCCAAAACCACTGAGAAATGCTGCCAAACACTACAAGTCTACAAAGCTTGCAGGTCAGAGCCTCATCATCAACTCTCCATGCAAAACCGTTGGCCCCGGCACCAAAAGACAAGCACAGACAGGCACGACCCAACATGAAATGACAAAAGGAAAATGTATTCGTACAAAGTGGAGTCATCACCACTTATTATGAGATTTATACAGGGAATTAAAAGCTTAGATATGAAATGATTTGTCATGGAAAAACTGTCCAAACTATAATTATTACCACACCTTTCAGATACTCTCGTCTTTCCTACATAGCGCGATGGCTCAGTGGTGCAGAGAGGAAACCTTAAGAATCTAAGGCAATACGAAGAGAAGACAAAAATCACACTCAAGATAAAGGGTATAATATGATACAAGCTGTTGTGACATTGTTAGACACGTTTTGTTTTTTTATTTTAAGTATCTCCAATCCTCCTTTCAGGTGGATGACTAGTTGCTGCAGTACGGACGCAGTGAGGCAAAGGTGCTTTTGAGATTCAGAGAGAGGGAACAACAGAGAGAGGAAAAGGTATCGCGTGCGCTCAGCTGTCTCTTTGTTTCTGATGCATTGTATGGATGGCTGAGCACTTTGGCTCAGGCGCCTCTGAGCGCCAACTGATACCGACCCCAAAGTGGACGGGGCTGCCTAAATACGGAGGCCGGTGGAGGCTGATGTGTGGCTGATTTTAGCTGTGCGAATTGAAACGCAAAAGTAACAGCAAATGATGCATGCGTGCAGATGAATCTACTGTAATTGTTATGACATCTGGCAGCACATTTATAGACTGAAACAATACCATTAAACAGCATGTGTGCCAGTGCCATGTACTATAGTTACAGGTCAGAATGTATTTATGTAGCTGTCTGGAGACATGTGTTCTTTGCACCATGTGATGCAGCTGAGGAATGGCTATGTAACAGAAGGAGAGAGGGTCACTGAATCTGGATGACATTTTATTTCAGGTTTTCTCCATCGGTGTTCATTCTTAGCACGATTATTTTTTGATGTGGGTGTGTGCAAACCCATACCATGTTTGTATTTGTTTGAGCTTTCACGAGACATAAGCTCAAAGCTTTCAGTTCTCTGTTGAGTGTGTGTGGGGGAGGATTTGTGTAGCTGCCTGGCCTGAAGAGATTATAATGTAGAGATCCATGATTCAGGGACATCTTTTAGCATCATTGTTCTTTTTAAAAGCTCTCCATTGACAAAAAACGGTGATACTTTTGTATTCTATTTGATTCTTAAGGGCATAGTTTACCTTGTCTGAAGAGAGGTTGTATGAAGCACTTATAGCTACTGCAAGGAGTAAACAGTTTATTACTGATACCTCAATATGACCAACGCATGTGAATGAGATCATCCACAAGAAGATACAAGAACATGGTGGTCGGCATGCCCCAACTTTGAGGAAGCAAAGAGGAGCACCAGCACAGAAGCTGAGAAATGTACTACTGTGGACAGGATCTGCAGCAAAACATATTTTATCCACTTAAAAAAAGGTCCACCTAAAAAAAAAAAAAAAAAAAAAAAAAAAAATCAAATATCAGTTTAAGTGTACGCTATATTTAGAATATATTCACCACTTTATCTTGCAGTCAGACAGCCGTTTCCAACAGACAACTTTACTTATATAAGCAAAATTTTGTTCTCTCCAAAGCCACCAGACTCCTTTGACAAAATCATTAATTTTACCTCACAGAGCACAGATCACAGAGTTGCTGGTCTACTGCTGCCTCAATTGTATAGCTTGTTTGTGTTATTGTGTGACTTCAGTGATTTTTAAAGATTCATTTAGATTAAAGTTGCGATTCACAGTAGTCACACAATAATAGAAGCAAAATAAGCGATTGAGGCAGCAGTAGACCAGCAACTCCTGGGTTCTGTGAGGTAAAATTACAGATTTTGCCAAATGGTTGTGGTAGCTTTGAAGAGAGTGATGGTAAAGTGGTGAAAATATTCTCTATATTTTAAACTTAGACTGATATTGATTTTTTTTTCTTGATGCTTTTTTTTTAGCTGGCTAAAATGCATTTTACCTGTCCACAGGAGTACATTGCTTAGTTTCCTACACTGCTATTTTTGCCAGAGTTCTGCACGGGTCAAGTTTTGCAAACTCGACCCCTCCCACAAAGCTGAGAACCAGAACAAACCTGCTACCCGTGATTAAACACACAAGTCACTCATTTGCGTTCACAACCTGTGCAGTGCCTGTGCTCCTGCAGCTGCAACTTGCGGCCATCAAACGCCATTATTTTTAAAACTTTTTGCAAGCAGCAAAGCCACTTAAAACGTTCATATCACTGTTTTGAGCGCACCAAACTTGTTCTGAAAGTCTGACTTGGGTTTGATAATGTATTGTCCACAATTTGGGATCCTCCACTTGTTATTTTTATGTCATTCATTTTAGCTGTCAGATAGCCTACACTGCTTTGAGATCAGTGATATCCCTTTGTTTGACAGAATGGGGGGTCAAAGGTTGTGTCAAATGCTTTCACAATAAAATCCTGTCCACTGATTAGGCTTGATATTATTAGCAGATATAAATTTTATCATTTCCATTTTAATTTTATCCAGGGAAATAAACAATTGTATGCATTAAATTACTGTTCTTACGTGCTGCCTGCCCAAAATTAGTTCATGTTCACCTGTGCCCACACTGGTGAATTTATTGAAATATATTTTTTACCCATTACACAGTTTTTTTGTGACTCACCCAACTCGGTGCAGGACTAAAATCCTGCTGCTTCTCCACCCAAGGAGTGTGTCACCATCTGCTGTAAGCAACACACTGATCATCAATAACCCCTCTTCACTTAATCCAAACTATCCCTTTAAAACCCACATCCTGATCTGTTCAATTAAATTAATTTATCCAACGTTGTATTATAACTGGCCTTCTGTTAATTTCAGTTTTTCTACCTTGTATTCCCAGAAGCTATTTCATTGGCTTTTGCTTATGAGTTTGAATAACAGCAGCATTTTCACAAGTCCAGGGTGGTCTTTTCAGGCCACTTCACAGGAGCATCAGCAAGGTGTCACAGCTTTTTCTGACACCGTCTGTCCTCTCAAGGTGACGTGTGACAGCTGTCGTATTACAGCTCATCTTGTCACCCTGCTCCCTAAGAGCTTTCTGTATCTCCTTCCCCTGGACACCACACATGACAAAATGCTTGCAAAAAGCTTTATGTGCCCTCCGAGTCACACCCACACTATGTGCTCTCACTCTTCCCGGAGCTCAGCCGCCAAAATGCCCTTTCTCTCACTGTCTGTGTGTTATCTCATTTGTCTTTCAGTCCTTTTTATATTCCCCTTGTCTTTCGTCTTTTTAACCTCCTCTCTTACATCTCGTCTTATTCTCAAGCTTGAGCTCTTTATCCCTCTTATCCTACCTGTCATTATTCTTTCTTGCGTCCTTGAAATCCCCAAGTCAGGGAAATGTTCATCTTGAAAGCAAAAGTGCTGACTGGAGGGGATCTTGATGGCATAGAACTGCTGCCAACTAGTTTGTAAGGTGCAAAGATGACAGAGATGTAGAGGTGTGGCTAAGCTCAGCAGTTTAGAGAAACACACAATGACATCAAGTTTGGACAAATGGTGTGTGTAGTACCAACCAAGGTTATCTGTAATCAGCAATGACTGACTGAGCACAATCGATACACAGGAGTTGTCTTTATTACACCTGGCGGGGATCATGCGATCGCTTGCATGTGTGTGTGAGAGTGTGTGTGCGTGCACGCGTGAGTGATTAATAGACCTTAATCTTGTCCGGCATCCAATCTTCAATACTGCTGGACTGATCAGCCTAATTTTTTTGTGCACATTCATGACTGTATGCTGAAGGACATCTGTGATTCACAGTTTTTTAAAAACCTTGAAAAACCTTTTCCATGCCTGCAACAACTGTAACCACAGGCATTATGTTTTCAGGACATCCCATTCTTGTGAATGTGGCATCTCAAGAACGCCTTGAAGTATTTTTTTTGACAAATGACCACTTGGAATCAAGAATAAACTGATTAGTCACTGGTGGTCAAAGCTCAAAGGTCACTTAAGTTTTTGGCCACAATTCAAGAATTCATACACTAATTATGACAAAATTACACACAAATATCTAGCAGGATCAAAAAGGTCAAAGGTCAGCTTCACTGCAACATCATAATGTTCAGCTCTCTATCAGTCCTCTGTCCTCCTCTGTAAAAAAAATAGTCTCTAAGTGACAGCATGTTTCTCACTGGAAATTATTCAGTGGAATCACACATATAGTGAGAACTTCCAACTTGCAAAAACACTTAATACCTTTTATTAAATTCCGTCAAAGTTGCAGGTTAATATAGTGGCAAGTTCCATATTAAATTCCATCAAAGTCTCAACAAAAAAATCCATCAACAATGGCTTCAGTTTGAAAACTTTGCAAATTTTCATTGGTTGCATCTGGCAGTTGTGTTGGCATTGCAGTAGGTGCTTCACCATCTATGTGCACTCCTCTAGTTCTCTCATTTATATTTGAAAGTACAAAAATTGTTAATTGTAATTGTTTGCAGTTTCAGGGTATTCACAGTGGAATGTGATTCTCTGCCTTTTAGCATTTTATTAGGCTTGAAACAAAAGTCTATCCTGAGCTTGATATCTGATTTTTGCCTTGTGCATTTCCCCTGCTTGTATGTTTCGACCTCAGCAGCTACAGTGTTTGGATGAACTCTTGATCTGAAGGAGTAAATTCAGCCACAAAACACAACATAGAAAGGCCCAGGGAAGCTAAGGTGAGATTTAAAGAGCAGAAAACCAATAATGTTTGCAGGCAAATTCACCCTTAAAAATCATATCCATTTTAAAACCTGACATGGACATGGAAAGGTCTTTGACCTGCAGTTTCGGGGTATAATGGATTCCCATTGATTGCCAAAAAGGGGGCAAAGTTTTACACAAAAAATGAAATCAATACAAGTTTATTTTTATTTATTTATGTATTTTACACACTGAATCATGTACTTGTGCTTCATCTTAAATGAAAAGTGTCTGTATGCAGAGGCACCAGGGAAAAAAACATAACACCTTCAGGCATGAGAAAACCCTGCATTAACACCAGTTATGTAACTGTGCAGACTGTGCTGTTACAGCTCTATTATAGCATCAGATGTGCAAAAATCTCAATGGGAGGTGCTCCTCTTCACACATCAGCTTCGACGTAACTAGGTGTGTGTGCGTGTGTGTGTGTGCCTGCTCACATATGACTAAATGTATTACAGAAAACTAAATTGAGATTTTATCAAACACATTTTTCATCCAGATATTGTCAATCAGGGCAAAGTAAAAAAAAAAAAAGTAAATGTGATGTCAGTAATGTCAAAAGTTGTACATCATTTTACAGTTTAACATTCTTGTCACAGTTATCCAAACTTTTCTCATAATTAGATGGTCAGATATGATGATGGCTTCCCTGGTGCTGTCTACAAAGTGTATTCATTCAATTCTTCTATTTATTTTTGGCCTTGAAATTCAACTTGACACATTATCAGCAGTATTCCTGGTCAAGCTCCTTTAAGTTAGGCTATACTGCACATAGGGTGACATAATTTCTCTTGCAGTTATTTAGGTTGACTCAGTAGCATGTATGTGGTTCTAGCGCCATTCTTTTGTTTGTTTATGCATATTACTTCATTTATGATAAATGCAGTGATTAGGTGCAGTAACGTTAAGTGTAACGTTATCTGTGGATCACGCTTCACTGCCCAGCAGGCAGACTTTATGGTCTACAGCAGTTTCAAATGCAGTGTCAGCCTCAGCAGCCTCACCATGCAATTTCTTTAACACAATGTTCGCTCTCTTTTTAAATTGCTCAAACCAGCCGCTAGAAATATTGAAACTGTGCTCGCCCAGGCTCGCTGCCAATTCTTCTGCCTTTTCCCTCACTGAGGGCCCGCTCAAAGGGGCATTATGTGACTGGGCATTATCAATCCACTTGATGAGGGCCGCTTCAACCACAGGTGATTTCCCTGTGTGCATTCGTTTTGTGCTGCCATCAGTCGCAGGCCGTTTCTCGTTGTTTATGTAGACTACACAAGATGGCCTGAGGAACACCAAGTTTCGCTGCAGCTGCATCTCATTGGCTTGTTTTTGGCAGTTTGTCATAAGCTTCAAGGAGACGGTTTTTCATTGAGAGAAAATTACTCTTTTTCCTGTCATGATTTCAATGTGCACGCAGCACCAGACTCAGGTAGCCAGCTGGAAACAGACGGGTTACCGTGAGAAGTGCAATATCATGGGAGTAAAGTAAAAAAAAAAAAAACAGAATTGTTTTACTCATTTTTTCCTCAAACACTCTAACCGGACTACTTGATAGCTATAAGCAATTTTTTTTTAAAACAGCATTTGTATATGAATTATTCTGTCCCAAGCTTTTTGATCACTCTGAGCTGTTTCCACTGTGTTTTTAAAAGTCCCACAGACAAACTTGCACATGCTGCTAAAACCAGCTGTAAAAAGGATATTGCTATAAGCTATCATATGAGTCATTCCATGAAAATGGCACAATTTGAGTCCCTCTCACCTCTTATGGTGTATTTCATCTATTGGGTCACCAAACTTTATATTTAAACAGCTTTACATATACATTGAAATGCACCCTTTAATACAGTGTAAAAAACTGAACTAAATTTTATCTTTTTATGAGAAATAATACAGTTTTTTCATTTGACACCACCTATTTTGTCATGTCCCTCATGGCCTTGATGAAAGTTTACTTTGAAAATACCAAATAAAACTATTTAAAAAGTCAATAAATTTTGATATCAATCTAAACATCTATTTGTGCTCTTTTGCTGGTAATGTTTATTTTTTTCAAATTTAATTGTTAATTATTCATTAAAATCACAATTATTTCTGTACCTGAGTAACCCCTCAACCCCGTTACACGAATGATCCCACCCACATAAATACAATGGTGTGATCCAGAATTCCATATACATCAGGAAGTGACATCACTGAAGTCTTTTGGACAACAGGACCACAGAGAGAGGCAAGTTGCTCCCATCTTTTCCTTTATTTGAATCATTTATCTTGTGATATTGTGGTCGTCAAACTCAATGACTCAACACCGTAACATGAAAAAAAGATAGAAAACTATTACTTATGAAAAAGTTTTTTGTTATTTCATGAATATATGGTGATTTTGAATTTCATGCATGCCATGTGCTCTCTGTCTGGTATTCACTACATTGAGCAGTGGCCATTTTGTGCAAAAATCTCAACCCCGTCACACTCAACCCCGTTATGTGTTTGATTGTAACGGGGTTGTGAGATTGTGATGGGGTTGAGATTTTAATACTTTGGTTGTTAAATTATCCAATTATTTAAATTAATTATTATAATATTCAATCAACATTCTTATACTGCATGCATGCTGAATGTGATTCATGTTCCATGTTAAAGATGCGAGTAAGATGGCACCAACAACAGCAGCAGAAAGGCAGAGAAAGTATCGGGAACGCCTTAAAGCTGATCCTGAAAGAAGGGAGAGATACCTGCAGAGTGAGCGTGAGAGATGGAGAAAGAATGTAGAGGCAGGGAAGAAGAAAGCAATTAATGAACTGAGTAAAAGAGAACAGCGTAAGAAAAGAAAAATGTGGAGAGCAGCTTACCATAGGAGCAAGGAGAGGAAAGAAGTGCTCAAGAACTTGAGCACTCCTCCACAGAGTCCAGATCAGGGAGATCACCCAGAGCAGCCTTCACAGCCAAGATCTTCAAGGTTAGGGCAATGGGTAGTTAACAGTGTTATAGTGAAAATGTCATTTTATGTCATTTTTCACAATGTCATTTTAGAAACAGGGAGGGCAGGAGGAAAAAGACATAACTTTCCACACCCAAATCAACTTTAATTGTTTTGTTTTGTAGGCAACGTCTGGTGGCTCAGAAAAAGTACAGAAGAGAAAAAAATAAGCTCAAGAGGCAAACAGCGGAACTCCAGGAAAAACTTGAAAAAGAAAGAAAAAGCAAAGAAAAATACAAAAAAAGGTGCCAACGTTCAAAGAAATATTCGGATTCACCACAGTCGAAAATAACACGACTCACTTCAAATTGCCCCGTTAACCCCCAAATAAAAAAAACCTTACTTTACCATGAATCACTCATTCAAGATATTAGGAATAAATACAAAAAAAGCCACCAAGGACAGAGAAAGGCAGCTGATTGCCAAAGTCACGACAGGGAGAATTATAAAAAAATACAGGTTGCAAGAATTTGCAAGTGACTCCCTCGGATTTTCAAACAAGAATTTTAGACATCATGACAGTCTTCATTTTGAAAGAAAGAGGACCAGCAGGTTCACTGAAGACTTCAAAAAAAGAATCAAGGCATTCTATCTCAGGGATGATGTGAGTAGAATGACCACAGGAACCAAACAAACACTCACAAAGAACAAATTAAAAATGCAAAAGAGGTTCCTGATGGACACAATAGAAAATATCCACAGAAGATTTTTGGCAGAAAACCCAGACCAGATGATATCCTATTCCCTTTTCTGTCATCTTCGCCCCTTTTGGGTTGTGAATCCAACGCTCTCTGAACGTGACACATGCATGTGTAAGTTGCATGAAAATCTCAGCTTTCTGGCAGTGAAGCTCCGTCAGTTGAAACTCATTGAGACTGCCAACATTGAAGAGTTGATAGAGAAGGTTTGCTGCAACTCAACCAGCAAGAGTTGCATGTATGGAGAGTGTGTCCATTGCAAGGACAAAACTGTCCACATCACAAGTGCATACAACAGCACCGCAAACACATCATTTACCCAGTGGGTAACAGAGGAGAAGGAGATAGACAAAAAGGGAGAAAAGGCAACTGTCAAGGTGACAGTCAAGAAATCTGTGGAGGGCACACAAGAGGACCTCATTGAGCTCTTCCACAGCTATGTAAGGAAATTTAAAATGCATCACTTTAATATCAAGCAGCAGTATGCCTTCTGCCGTGAGCTGAAGAACAACATGTCAGGGGAGGAGGCTTTGATACATGTTGACTTCTCAGAAAACTACAGCTGTAAATACAGTTCTCAAGTTCAGGCGGTCCACTTTGGGGCTTCACATCAGCAGGCCACCCTTCATACAGGTGTGTTGTATGTTGGTGGACTCTCAGAGCCTGTGTGCTTTAGCACCATCTGCCCCAGTAGACATAAAGGCCCTCCAGCAATATGGCAGCACCTAAATCCTGTGCTAGATTACCTTCAAGGCCAACATCCACAAGTGTCTGTGCTGCACTTTTTAAGCGACGGACCCTGTACGCAATACAAACAACGAGGAAACTTCTACCTTTTCACTACAGAACTGGACAGAAGAGGATTCAAGGCTGGTTCTTGGAATTTTTTCGAGGCTAGTCATGGAAAAGGAGCACCAGATGGTGTCGGGGGAGCCTTAAAAAGAGCAGCTGACATGATGGTAGCAAAGGGGCATGACATCCCAGATGCAGAAGAGTTATTCAGGGCCTTGTCTGAAACAAACACAAGTGTGAAACTGTTCTTTGTGAAAAGTGAAGATGTTGAGGAAGCAATGGAGAAAATGCCAAAGCAGATACCAGCTGTTCCGGGAACCATGAGAATTCACCAGGTCATTACTGTAGCTCCAGGAGAACTGATGGTTCGTGATGTAAGCTGCATGTGCACAACACGGAAGCAGTTTAACTGCAAGTGCTTCAACACCCAGTGTTTCAGTTTTGGCCAGAAGATAGAAACGGCTGTATCACAGACAGCCAGTGGGGGAATCCAGAAAAAGAAATCCAGTGGGAAAGTCCAGAGCTGATTGGTAAATGGTGTATTCTCAGATATGACGATGATTTGTATCCAGGCATCATTCTAAACATACAAACAACACATGTCCAGGTCAAATGCATGCATCGTGTTGGGTCAAACCGATTCTTCTGGCCGCATCAGGATGATATCCTCTGGTACCTGTTTGATGATGTCCTTGAACTCATTCCACCCCCACAGAATGTGACAAAGCGCCATGTGGAAGTCTTGAAAGAGGTGTGGAACCGACTCACAAGATGAATTCATGAAACAAAAGGCACATTCATGCATATATACAGACACACACACTGATGCAGGCACACACATGCAAAAACACTCTGACATGGACACAGACACAGGCGCTGATACAGACAGACACACTGAAATCGTTAACTGTTTGATTATTATTATTATTAGTTCAACCAGTTCATCAAGTTTAATTGTATGTTATCGGAGCAAGGATGAGGTGACTTTTAGCACACCTCATGAGGCTCTCTTATGCCTAGACACACACACACACCCACCCTCACACACACACACACACACACACACACACACACACACACACACACACACACATTATGTTACATTTGAGCAATTCACTTTACAATGTTTATTTGTTAATATGCTGTTGTGGTTGTTTTTACTTTAGATTAATAAAACTTAATTCTACTGCAATTTGTATCTGGTGTCCTTCCTATGGTTACAAAATGAAATATAATGCTAATGGGAAGTCCTATACATTGAATTTGAGAGTAAACAACTGTTTATATGTAAAGCTGTATTTGTCCCTTCAACCCCGTTACCATCTTCAACCCTGTTATGCTAGTCTCAACCCCGTCACACCTACATTTTCATATATTATTTTCTTAAAATGTTGAAAAAATAATTTAATGTTTGCTGATTTGTGTCTAAAATATTGAGCGCTATCATATGATCATTGATTTTGATTACAATTCTTAGTTAAACTAAATTTTTGATGAAAAATGACAAGATTGCTTTCACTTATTAGTTACATTTCAGGATTTAAGAGAGTAAAAATGTGTGATTTTATGTCATTTTTCTATTTAAAATTATTGAATTAGTATGGGGGACATCTGATTAATGTGAAAATATTGATTTCTTTAGAAATACATTTTATGATAATATTCAGAGAGCCTCCAAAGTGTCCATAACGGGGTTGAAGAATTACAGTCACCACATCTTGAAATAATGATCAATAATAAAAGAAAACTAATGCCTGAGATGGGAAAATGCATTTTTCTGATAGTTAAATATATCCTTAATGATGTGGGATATACATACAAATAATACATTTTGGTAAAAAATGTGAAAATATCCAAGTCCAATTTTAACCATTCTCATGGAATGACTCATATGGAAATTTCTCACTGAATATGAGCTCACACCATCTATTGTAAATTGGATTTGGTTTGTGCACCAGCTCTTGGACAGAATGCTTATTGTCGACATAAATTTGCATCTAAATGCATACAGTTTTAGTGCATGCTCCATGCTGGCATGTATGACAGTCTTAATACAGTGCATAATTTTCCCCATGACATATTTTGACTATCCATCCAAGAAGCATAATTGTATATTGTATGTATCTTAAGCCATAGACAAAGGATCAAATAAATCAGAATACTGAGAAAAGCAAATTGGGGAGATTAGACTGTAGGCATATCTTGTTGGGATCTTTTTCCTTATCCCCATTGTCCAGGAGGGATTATCGCAATACGTTGCTCCTGACAGTATGGCGAGACGTAAAACAAAAGCAAACACAGCAATATAATTAAGGCTTAGCTGCATTTGACCGCAGTGCAAGCTTCCAGTGGAACTACCAGCTGGGTGGTGTGCTATTATTTTCATTTTTAGATGCTCAGTTTCTAACTCAATGCTTGAGTATTAGATTGTATAACAGTTCACTTACCACCCAGATTCCAAAAAGGTCGGGATGATTTGTAAACCTACAGAATCAAATGTTCTTTTATGCCTGCAAGACATTCGAAAAAAGTTGAGACAAGAGCATGTTTACCTTTTCTTTTAACAACCACGCTGTTGGGACACATGCAGAATGTGTCTTGGCTTTATCTTGCTAAAACGAGCAGGGACAACTCTGAAAAAATTGTTGGATGGCAGTATATGTTGTTATGTATATGTTGTCACGGACACAATGTCCATGCCTTTTGAGGATACCCCATTAATACCCAATAATGATACTATCACCTGTTACGAATTAACCTGTTTACCTGTCAAATATTCCAAACGGGTGTGTGTTGTTTTTTTTGTTGTTTTTTTTTTTTGAGCATTTACACAACTGTCCCAGTCTTTTGTTGTCCCTGTCATATTTTTTGAGATGTGTTACATGTATAAAATTTAGATGAGTGTGTGTTTACAAAAACAATAAAGTTTGAACTTAGGATATCTTGTCTTTGTACTGAATACGAGTTGTTTAACACAATGTCCCAATTTTATTTGGAATTGGGGTTGTAATACAAGGTTAAATATTTACAAAAAAATAAAAATAAAAATGTCACTTTCAACCATACCCTTTCATCTTCGCACAGCTCTGGTCTGTAAGAGTACAGTACATACCGGACAACTCAGGCTCAGTATCTCTCCATGCAGCCAAAACTCAATCACAACCAGATTTCAACTATATCTTTAGACTGGGAGAGAACAGATCAATGTCAAGTTTAGCTTCTTGGTCTTCATAAAAAGAACTAAAGAAGGACTAAACTCCCTCGGGTCAGACAACAAAGAGATACCAAACCAGGAACATCAACATTCCCTCCTCATCCATATTTGAGGGGTGCAATTTTGGCAGAGAGTTTATATCAGACACAGGACAGGCGTCTTGGACAGATTCAAACACTATTGAAAACAAACGGTGGGTTTGGCAGAGTGGCACAAGCAAGATCTGCTGACAAGAGAAATGTTGGTTTTGTGGTTGCATCCTTGGCAATGAAGCTGCACTGCGACTCAGAGTCTACATCTCAATCGCTGCTGTTAACATGGTGAGACCTGAAATAGCCCGAAGATATGTGACAATCACTGAACCCTGGCTGAGTTCAACTGTTATTGTAACTGAATGGAGCCACAGAGAAGAAGAAGAGTCTGAAAACATAATGGCAGTGGGGTATAACAAGAACACAGAGCCAAAGATGCTGGAGAAGGAAGAGCGATAAGTGTTTTAAAAACAGCAAATTAGATCAACTGAGTGGTTTGGGAAAAATGAAAGGCATGGATTGACATGAGGGAAGCGCCAGAGTTCTTACATCTTCTTCTCTTTCATAATTACAGCTTATATTTTTCAGCACATGGTGTCAGCTTTGACCTCTTTAAAAGCAGCTTCGAGGGAGACGTTGCATTAGACACATTTAGCTGTGTACAACTTTATTCAAACAATGGAAAGAGTTTGGACGGATTAGATGGAGAACAGAAAACAACTGTTGCCAATAACATGGTCCTCCTGAGTAAGAAGAGAGTTAAATATACATCAGTGTGTAACAGCTACCCTCCGGCTACCTGGCAGCTGTCTACTTTAAACAAAGCAGGGAGAAACCTTTACTCAAATTTAAAGTAGGTTTTTCCTGGCGCACTAATCCAATTAAAGTGATTAATTTGGACTCAGATAGTTACAAAAGCAAATATTTTTACAACTGCAACGTCTAAGTCTATTTAACCTGTAAATAATTGCTTTAACCATAATCAGCATTATGACATCATTCTGACGACCATTTGTTTTGCTAATATTTTCACATATCTTATATCTATGAGCCAAATACTACAGTTATTACAAGCAGCACTTGAAATTAAGGATGTCCTGGGGACAATAAGCTACCCATGATGCCATAGGCACTAACACCTGAGACACAAAGATACGGTTTCAGGGTCAGTTCTGGAACAAGAGAGAAAGTTATGATTACAAATGAAACTAGAAGAGTCCATTCAGTAGAGTGCAGATCCCTGCCAGGAAACAGAGGGTGAAGCACCTACTGCAATGCAACCAGCAGAGATTTGCAAAGTTCTGCCATATTAACATAACTTCTGCATGTTGTCCTGAGCTGAAACAAGATTTCAGACTGAAGCAGTTGTTGATCACCAACATTATGATGTCGCAGTAAAGATGAACTTTGACCTTTTGGGTATAAAATGCCATTGCATCATTTTATCCTATTAGATATTCGTGTTATTTTGTCATAATTAGTGTATGACTTCTTGAGTTATGTTTAGTTAGGTCACAATGATTTAGACCTTTGATGACTGAGATTTAATCAGTTCATCCTTGAATTCAAGTGGTCATTTGTACCAAGTTTCGAAGAAATTCCCTCAAGAAGTTCTTAGGATATCACATTCACAAGAATGGGATGACCTGAAAACATAATGCCTGTGGCGACAGCTGTTGCCCGTGTCAAGCCATTAGAAAAAAAGTTTTTCGTTTTTTTCCACCCTGAATCACAGAAGTTTACAGTCATGAAAATGCACAAAAAAAGATCGGTCTGATCGGTCCAGTAGTATTTGAGATTAGCTGCAGACAAGCTTCAGGTCCACTGATCATGTACGCAGACACACACTTGATCGCATGAGTTATTTCATTAATGTGTCATATTTTAGTTGTCAGAAACTTGTTTACATTTGTAGTGCAGTTAGCAGTGATGCATTTATTGATCCAACAGTCAGAAATGAACATGAAACAGCAACTCAACCAACTACTATAAAAGTGGTCAGCAACCCGCAGCTCTGGAACAGCATGTGGCTCTTTTGCCCCTGTGACTTTGACAGAAAATTATATGTAAAGGAAAAATAGTTCATTTTTTAGTTCTTTGCTGGTGGCTCGTCTTGAATCTTGGCTGGCTACAGATACCAAATCCAAAGAATAGTCTCTGAGGAAAATAGACAATTTAATAGTCAGTAGTTACTGAAAAAAGTTATTAATCTATATTTATTATGCAGAATTAAGCAGGGGGAAAAATTCAGTTTGGGAAAATGGTTGCTAAGTCTGGGAGAGTTGAAAGATTAATTTGTTGTGGGACACTGTGTTCATTTCAAACCCTGACTACAAGTTACCTCATGTTAACCTGTGGATGACCTGACAAGAATCTGTTATTTTCAAGCATCAGAACATGTTGTACCAACACTACCCTACTTTCAGTTTGTGGTTTATCAGCTCCTCATTAGCTAAAAAAGGTTACTACTGTACAAACTAATTATATGACTTATAATTAACTGTTATACTGAGGAAAGGCTGAGCAGAACACTTGCGAAACCACATGCCGCCTGTTACAAAACGGCATAATCTAAATTGCATTTTCCCTTTTTTCACTTAATTATTTAAATCCTCACTGGTTCACACTGAGAATCCATCTGCACAAATTATAGCAGGTATAAACAAGCGGCAAGAAGGAAAATCCACCTCTAACTATCTATCCCACTTGCCTCCTCATCACTGACAACAGCCATTTCCCATTCTCATAAATGCTTCCTAAATGGATCATGCAAATCAGCCTGTGAATTAGCGGGAGGGATCATGATGATGTGTTATCCATCTGTGGCATTGCACGTCCCTGATACCACGTCCCTAATTGACGATCACTGTCATTGTACTGCATTTCAAAATGAGGTTCAGTGCTGGCCCCAGCCGCATAAATTAAGACGCGTGCCGTTACCTAATTGGTCTGATTAGCATGAGCTCTGTGGCAAAAGCGCTGATGCTAATCAGAGTGGCAAATCTGTACTGACTGGACTCACTCAGATGAGAGTCACTGGTTAAATATTAGACAATGGTGGGAAAATAACTGATTATTTGCCAAAAATATGTCCCATTACTGATAAAACAGTCCAGTATCCCTCACAATTCTTCTCCTCATGACTTCTGAGAAGCAGTAGGAGTACTGGTGTAGAAGGCTAATGATTGCACTGATGTGAACAGGGTCAGCAGCAAAATATATTTTAGCCACCAAAATCAATATCAGTATAAGCCTACACTATATTTAGAATAGTTTTACCCATTTACCTTGCTGACAGACAGCCCTTTCTCCACAGCAGTACATTGATTAGCTTCCATGCTGGTACTCTTTTCAGCTTCTGCAAAGTGGGTGCCAACCACCTTCTACTGTAGACAATACACTGACTATCAATAAACACCTCATACAGCCCCACTTCAAATGATCAGAAGGCTGCAGAGGGTGCAGAGGAACAAAAAGGTAACCATGGTCTTTCACTAACAGTGACCATGTGTTGTAGTTTAAAGCTGCAATGATTTAGTCAATTAATCAATTAATTGTCAACTATTGAATTAATCACATTTCTGATTTCAGCTTCTCAAATATGAATATTTTCTGTTTTCTTTTGTCCCCTGTGACAGTCAACTGAATATCTTTGAATTGTGGACAGAGCAAGACATTTGAGGATGTCATCATGGGCTTTAAGGAAACAATGATCAACATTTTTTCACCATTTTATGACATTTTATGGACAAAAGAACTAATAAATTCATAGAGAAAATGATCTACAGATTATGATAATAAAAATAATTGTTGGTTGCAGCCTTGTTATAGTTGCCTAACCCTAGTTTATTTGCCATAATCAAGATCTTGAATGCATACTGGAGGCATGTGCAGACATTGCACATGAGAAGAATTTTAAAAACATTGACACTTTCAGAATTGCCAATATTGACATTCTTATGTAGTGGTGGAAAAAAATCTCCATAATTAAATAATTCATTTTCCAATCATGTCCAGAACTCTCATTTAACCCTCCAGTACTTGTCATTCACAGAGGTCTGTTGTTGGTCCATGGGTCCTCAGGCCAGACTGAGAGGAATAAAGTTACAGTAGCTGGACAGACTAAGCAGCTGTCACCATGCTGGTGGCAAGGTATGTGCACAGGCTTTAAATCACCACAATCGCTGATAAAACCATCGACAATACTGTCACACCCATCATCCTAAGAGACAACCATGATTAGCATGCAGTCATGTCGCTGCATGGTGGTTCTCTCTAATCCTATATCTCAAAGCTGCTCATTCTGATACCCATCAGAGATGCTGAGACAGATGAGTGATGCGCTATGTCAGTAAAAGTGAAAGCAGACAGCGGAGGGTGGCAATTATGGTTTATACGGCTGAAGGAGCTGTACTTTAACTCCTAAGGAAACAGGGAAAGAGGGAGGAGAAAATGGTTCAGTAAACACAGGGTTAAAAAAAAAAGCAGAAAACAGGAATTAAAGAATTACATGTAAACATATTAAAAAATGCTACTCTAAAATATTCTAATTGTGTGCCAATGCAGGGATGAGGGCTGTTTAGTATACCATTCTATATGTAAAGCCAATACTCTTATTTGAGAAGCTATAATCATCATGTTCTGCATTTTTAGCTTGAAAAATTAACAAATTGGTAATTTTCATAATTAATTTGATGCTCCACGAACAGAATAACCAACTAATTGCATCAGCTCTAATTGAGCAATTTTGTCTTTCCTTTATGATACACCTCCTGGTCCCAAAAATTCAAATTTTGGAATTTGCATTGCTATTTTGAGGGAGTAAATGTTTATAATGGTTCAACTGAGCATGTTAATGGAGTCTGGCAGGTGGTACTGTTTTCGAGTGTACTTGAGTGCGTATTTTCAGAGCAGTGGGCTTTTGTTTTCAGTATAAGAGGCTTAGCTTTACATTGACAGTTATAAACAGCTAATCAGCTTGCTAGCTGACTGCAATGTGACTGGTTGACATACCTTAAAATAAGGAGGAATAGAGTGTTAGAAAGCTTTGACTTGATAAGCACACAAATTAGTTTCTACAATGTCATATAAAGGGACCTGACAAGATTGATAAATTGCTTCCCATTTGCGTGAGGCCACATGTACATATATATTCATATAAACCTACAACTAGTTCTGGAAGCTGACTATCAATGGTCGTGGGAAAAGCAGACACAGCAATATCATGAGTGGCCTGCATGTGTCTCTTTCTGAATCATTGTTAATACATGACTCTCTTATGGATGGTGTGAATTCATGCGTGCCTTCAGTAATTGATTCAATGTCTCTCCTTTGGTGCAGAATACAGACATCAGGAAGTGCTGATAAGACACTAAAACATGCAGCCATGTGAATCCGGGTGAGAGCGGCACGCAAGGAAAGGAAAGGGTTCTTCGTACTTAAAGCCTCAGATTGACAGATTGCCACTTTAACCACTTAGGCAGACTGGGGGTTGGAGCAATCCAGCTAGCATAGCAGGCTAATGAAGTGCGGAAAGGGAATTAAATGACAGGGGATTGGAAAAGTGCTGATAGAAGCATCGCGGGAGGCTGAAGGAGAACCTCACTGCCAGGCAAGTCAAAACCACAACCACAGGTCAGGCATTAAACCAGGCAGGCAGGTGTAAAGTCAGTGAAGTCATCAAATGGAGCATAAGGGTGTTGCACCAGCAGCACCCCCACCAATATGAACAGTTGTAATAGAAGGTCGACACCACACGGCAGGACATCTCCAGAGGTTAATGCAGATTTATCCATAAGCTTTAATTATGGTTTGGTTTCAGATTACCCATGATACTGTCTGTAGTGGGAATGGGTTTTTATGCCAAATAAATAAACCAAGGGATTGCCCATTACTAGACTGCCCAGAACCACTCAGTAATTATTACATGACTGATTAATGCTCAGTTTGGGAAGCAGGGATGTGTGCAGTTAACTTGTCGATTTAGGGTTGCTATCCTTGCTAGATGGCACCAGAAATACAAGTCAGCTGAACTAATTATTAATATTTCATTAACATAAAATGCTGGTTAAATGTTGCAGCTAAGTTGTTACCACCCTACTAATGACTGGATGTTAACCAGTGAAGGGCAAAGTGGGACAAAGAAAACATTTCAGAAAACCAGTCACAGCTTGGTATTATGCTGGTTTAGAAAATGAAAATATGGTAACCACTTGACCAGAGCAATGCATAAGTAAATTGAGCACACGCATGTGGACATAAATCTGCAAGGAGAGCAGGCTGCTGGTGCTAGCACTGGTAATGTTGACACAGTGTTGTAGCTTCCTCTTCATTCACCTGTTTTATTGTCATATATATGGGATAAAATAATCAAAAAACATTGTAGAGATGATTTTTTTGTATGGGCATTTTCCTGTTTCTTATGAGCAAACAAACACAAACAAATAATAAAGAGCTGAAATCAACTTAACTATCTTTAAACAACACTCTTCTTCCATGTTTTAAGATAAATCGAACACAATTCAACTTTTGTGGAACTATCAAATTTTCTGGGTGACTCTTATCTTCCCTAGAAACCGCCATTATGTACAGAATATGTCAAACAATTGTTCAGTACTTAAGTCTTTACTTTTGTCTGTCTTTTTTAATAACATATTACATTTTTTGTGTTGTTTTTGAACCAACAAGGAACCATTTTACTGGTCGCGTTTGAAGCAGAAGTTTTACCGGTCATAGTAATGATGATAAATAAATTACACTATCCACAGGCGATTTAGTGATATCCCCACAGTTGTGGTCTTGACTGGCCTTGAAATAAATCCTGAGTACTCTTTGTCTGAGAGACCAAGACAAGGCAGAGTAAAAATGAGACTGAGACGAGACCTTCAAAAAGTGACCTTGAGACAGAGATCAATCTTGAGTACCAGAACAAGACCACTCGGTCTGAAAATATTGATTTTGACTGTTTGCTGAGTGTTTTCTTACTTTTAGACAAGTTCACTAGCGTAAATGTAAATTTCTGTCTAATCGACATGGGAATTAGTCGTTGTTAGGAACATTCCTATTGAGAATGACATAACGCACCAGCAAATCAGAACTTTGTTATATGGTGACTGGAGCATCACATGACCTATCAACACGCAGGTACATGTAATACCAACATAACCAAATGTGTAAATGCACTGATCTTTTTGTTACCATGGTAACCAGACACTGCAGAGTATCAATAGTGTGAGTGCCAGGGCTAAATAAGGTTTTAGCCTGTCCTTTGGATAACAGCTAACATATGTCAAGGACAATATCAGAGTTTGGGAAAAAATTTATCTGATTTGCTCATAATGGGATCATTACGATACATTGCAATGTGACAAGAATAACAGCTGGTGAGACATTTGTGCATCAAATCCACCATGAATGATTCCATTACAGCATACAGTGTTATCAATGAGGAACATGCTCCAGCCTCCTCTATCACAGCAGGACACAAAACCGGCTTTTGTGCTTTAGTTGAAGACAGGCACCGATCAACACCCTAACCCATTGTGCGTGATGCCAGTCCGGAGATGTGTGTGTGTGTGCGCGTATATTATTCAGTCTCGATTAAATTCACCGGAAGCCGAGACAGAACGGGCAGAATCCAGAGGCTGCAAACATCAGCAGCGCGGCCAAACAGCACATTCTGCTGACAGCAGGAAAGAGCCGACAAAGGGCCACCGTTCTGTTTGTATACACACAACACACACCAAGATCAGATGTGATAAGTCAACTGAAAGATAGAGACAGAAATGGCAGATGGCAGCTCTCTCTTAAAAAAAAAAAAAAAAAAAAAAAAAAAGAAACACTTCACAAATAGAGAATTTGTTTTGCACAAAGCGTGTCATGTTGTGTGTTGTGTCTTTACAGGGAAGCAGGCTGTGAGGAGCAGGGATGGGAGGGTAACTACTAATTACCTGTTAAATAATGCAGTCAGTAACCTAATCCAAATATCACAATATTAATGTAACTTAACTACTTTATTACTTTTGGATACTTCGGTTCTAAATATTTATATTTATGTTTGTTTGTTTGTAGGTTAATTAATTGTTTGTCCAGATATTATGCTATGGTTCTGTGCAGCTAATATTAGTGGTTGGTCTGTGTAGCTAATGTTAGTAGTTCGGCCGGGTGCCTAAAGTTAGCGGTTGGGCCGTGTAGCTAAATTTAGAGGTTGGTCCGTGTAGATAACGTTAGCAGTTAGTCTGTGCAGCTAACACTAGCAGTTGGACTGTGTAGTTAATGTTAGCAGTTAGTCTGTGAGCTAATGTTAACCTTTAAATGTTCATTAACATACCCTGTACTGAGTGGTTGGTCTGTGTAGCTAATGTTAGCCATTAGTCTGTGAAGCTAATCTTCAAGGTTGGTCTGTGTAGCTTATGTTAGCGATTGGTCTGTGTAGCCAACATTAGCATTAGTCTGATCTGTAAATATTTATTTGAATTAGTGAATGATTACAGGATTTTTGCAGTTGCAGACAGAACTGTCACTGTACTGAGATGTTGTAGTAGCAGTAGTAGTAGTATTAACAGGTTAGCTAGCTAACTGGATTTCTGTGTGGCTAATGTTAGCAGATGGTGTGTGTGTGTGTGTGTGGAATGTTTACGCACTCAGCATTGCAGTATATCATTCTTTCCTGCTAATAATTCCCATTTTCACGAAAAGTACCTGTAATCTGATTACCTCCTTTTTTCTGTAACTGTAATGGAATACAGTTTAATTTTTGTAACCTAATTATGTAATTCATTACTCCCTAAGCCTGGTGAGTTCATGTGACAAGTATCTGCCCCTGCCAAAGTACCATGTTCTTCGTAAAGGGCTTGGAAGGAAGCAGCAAGAACGACAGACCCTTCAAACCCTAACACAATCAATAGTCAATAGAAGTAAACACTGACTAATGAAAGGCAGAAAATATGTAAATAATAGACAAAGAAACACAAATCTAGAGAACTGAATAATATAAAAGCATGTTTATCATCTGTACAGCACACAAGAGATCAAAAGAATTCATTTAGCCAAAAATAATTCACTATCGTGCCAATTTGAAAAAAAGAAGAAAAAAGACAATTATTAAAAAGATTAATCCTTTAATCATATTTTACAACTCCAATCACATTGGTGCCAGATTTTTAAAGATGAATATTGTTTCTAATCTGCTTTGTGCACTCAAATATCCAAGTGCGTTTTTCTAGGAGGGTTTACAGATATGACATGTGTCATAGTGCTCATTTCAGACAAAAAGTGAGTATTTTTCTTTTAAAAGACTTTCTGTAGCTGCCTGATCCGTCGCTGCTCTTTTCCCCAGAGAGAAGTCTGACATGCAGGCTGTCAAATGTTCAATACAAAAAAAAAAAATGACAGCCCAGACTGTACCTTAGAGCCTGCGCACAGTTGTGAGTACATGTTTCAGGGCGTGTACTGTATTAGTATTTTTATAGGAGGACATTTCTTTTCTTTGCCAAAGATTTTCACCAGAGATTCAGTCTTGTTTGCAGCAAAGGCTGCCAGAAACCGCCAGCTCCACCAAAACAACTTCACTGCGGTTTGACTTGCTCTTTCATATGAAAAGGTGATTTTGCTTGACAAGTTTTTAAAAGACTGAAACAAAAACACAACTTCACAAAAACATCACCACCTGGTTTAGATATAGACTTGTCAAAACACATCGAGTATGTTGTCTAAGGATGTTCGTATTGTTTTTTTGGCTTTTTTTTTTTTTTTTGCTATATTTCAGACAGCTCATCACTAGCTGCTGGCAATATAAAATATGTAGGGTAAGGATGAAAAAAACAAACCTATTAACATACATTGCTGTCAAAAGAGATATAACGAGCTCTATTTCCATAACTATTGTCATCTGCATTGTTGTCAAGAATTTAAAGTAATAAGAACAAATTGATTTTACAGGAAATAGAAATTTGTACTCCTCTAGGGGGATATGACAGTGAAACCTTTAATTCAAACACCATTCACATTGTCTATTTCAGTCCTAATATACTCTAAAAAGTATGTAAAGCTCATGGGGACATTGCCAAAAAAGACAAGACAGAGGACACTCTGTTGGCCGTCGGGGAGTTAATTTATCAAGATTGTTCTGGTCTTCAAAAGGATGTTTTCTATAATTTATGAGAGTCTTGACTACATTATATTAAGATTCTAGAAGTGTATATTAATTCTAATCCTTTCAAAATATACATTTTAACCTATGTCTTTTCTGGAGTGGGATTTGCTTCTTCTCTTTTTCAACCATTTGCGATTCAAGAGACAGAGCAGTGAGTGAGTCAGAACAGATTTTGATCTGTATGACCACCTGATCGGTCTGTATCTAAGGTCGAGCTGCAAGAAGAAGTGGACTTTCTGTACCAAACTGCATTTCTTTGATCTGGCTGCCACAAAACAGCTGGATCCAGCACAGGTCAGACCACCAGGCTGCAGTGCACGCTTCGTTTGCCATAAATGGTCCAGGAGAGGAGAATGCAGTAAGAAGATGTTTGTTAAATGCATAAAAGTCTCAAAGAGTTTTAAATGAATTAAAGGAGAAATCTGTAATATATTTACTGTAACAAAGCAGAAGAGGATCCTACATGTCACAGGATTAAGGAAACATGTTAAGATGAAATACTCTTCTCTGACAACAATGTTGGAGCCAAGGTGTCCTTGACCTGATGTCTACTTCAAGTGACATTTTTATAAAACAAATAACATTTTGAGAAAAAAAAAACGTGATAAGTTTCTTATATGACCCCTGCATTACAGTACTGTTTCTTGTAGTCACTTTTTACAAACTGGCTTTATGTCTTCACCACACAATTTTTCCCAAGCACCAGTTTCCCAAATGAATACAGTACAAGCAGCTGAACTTCAATAAAAGCTTATCGTAGCAAAAATTCGGAAAAAAAAAACAAAACAACAACAACAAAAAAAAAGATTATCACCATAGCTGCTCAAACACTGACGTGATAGATTGGGAGGCCTGTGCCACTAACGGAGAGTCTGGAAATAGTCAAGGTTGGACCATTCAGAGCTGCATTAGTGTCCTTGCATGGCTTGTCGGATGTGTGTCACTAGAGCAGATATTAGAGTTCACACAGCGAAACAGGCTCACAGTAACATGGTATGATACAGAGTCACTAATTATGGCGGGAGTCCTCAAATTCTGTCATCAAATATAAACATCAGTGTGGAGTCATGACTGTTCATCAGACTCAGACCTCATTGGCTGGCTACCCTGCATCATCAGTAGTAAGAAGAGGCAATTCAACATATTTATTTACAAGGGTTAAACTTTCTATTTTTGAAGTGAAAAGATCTGTTTGAGATGCACAAAGCACACACGACTGATTACTATTCCCAGTTAGTTTTTGTAATATTGATTAAAAGAGCAATAACTGATACAGTGATTCAATACAATTCATTATGTCTACTGATATTGAACATCTCTAACAGCACGCAAGAGATAACTGAACACATTCTAACAATCAAACAAGACAGGGTGTAATTTGAATACTGTTGAAAATATCTGTCTGCAGGAGAAGCAGCAGTTTTATTTCATTTATTTGATTTTATTTGATTTAAAAGTAATTGCTTATTATTAATGACAGCGGTTGCCATGAAATTAATTGCAGTCAATCCTGTTGCTTGCTCAGCTAAAACCAGCCCGTCCTCTCCAGAATAATGTGCGTGCTGGTCGCTAGATCGCTGGTGCAACAAACTTTTCCAACTGATATATCAGTTTATTGTTACGCAGTGCCCCCTAGTGGATGTAGTATGTATGACAGGGGCAGCATTATAAGCAGTGAGATAGTGCATTTTGAATGAGGTGGATAGATTGTTCAAACAGGCACAGGACTTTCACCCAGGAGACCGCGCCTTGAGTCCTGTGTGAAACAAGAAGTAAACAGAGTTATTTAAAATTTTAAGTTAAAACTTAGTTACGTATGTGACGTCCATCGCTTCACCCTCAAGGCCAGTGGTTCCCAAACTTTTCCTGGCATGCCCCCCTTCAGAAGCCGAAAAAGTTCACAGCCTCCCATCCCACAATTATTATCAGTCATTAACAATAATTAGTAAAGCCACTGATTAAAAAAAAAAGAATTCTAGTTGAATTTTAGCTAAATTCAAAGGTCGGCATGATAGCAGTAGCAAGCGCTTATTTATTTCCCCTACACAGATTATATTCAGTCATCTTTGTTTCACTCAAAATTCCTCCCCTGGTCATCCACACCCTCCCTGCAGAAACTAATTTCTTTCTAGTAGAAAAGAAAGTAGTTTCTACTGCAGAAAGAAAGTGATCCCTACATGAAACTGCTCACAACAAAGTCTGTGGACTATCTTGAGTAAACAGGTCATGATTTTTGGAAAGAGACACTGCTTTTGAATTTTTCAAATGTATTTTTTAGTGCTTTGAGCAGCTGAGTGCCATTTAGTCCCATTACACTGGAGAGAAGGCAGACATCACTACGGCTGATATCTCCAAAACTCTGCAACTCACACCAAAATGATCTAGATGGATAAATAGCACTACAGGTCAGGGGAAAAAAAGATGTATTTTAAATTTTGGGGTCACCCATCCCTTTAAATTAAGTTGGTCTTTCCTGTAATTTTTTTGTTCTAATATCAGCCCGCTACATAGTCATGTCATGCACAGTGAATGCACATACGTCATCCATGATTAGTTACAAGCTTAACTGTGATGGCAGTAAGCCTCTGCCTTGCTGTGAAGGCAGTGTCAACAATAAATAATCTTTTTACTAGAAATAAGCCTGCCTCTTGCGTGAACTGTACATAGCTAAGTAGGGTTGACTTAGAGAAAGGGGACAGTGGGGGCATTTCCAATTCTCTAATGCAGTGTTTATCAAACTTTTTACAAAATGTACAACCTCGGAAAATATTATGCTCTCAAAGTTGTCCTTTTGTATAAAGAAATTATGGGATTGGCTCTAGCCCCCTGCGGTCCTCCAAAGGATAAGCAGGTATAGCTGATGGATGGATAAAGAAACTGTATCATTGCCAAGTCAAATGCAGACAGTTCCACCACATCTCAGACGAGGGTACAAGTTTTGTCATGAAGCACTTCTTAAAACCTTATTTGACTTCATCATGAGGTCATGTCCCCCGAGGCTGTAGGATTACATTTTGAGGTATTAGCGTGATCAGTTTCTGTCAGCCTGAATTTGTGCAGCCATTTGTCACCATTAAAAGACCAGATGAGAAGCTTTTAACAAATAATTGTTGCCACATCAACCAGCCCACCGGATTCCCAGCATGTCACAGTGAGTCTGTGTTCAAATAGATTAACAGTGCCTGGCTCCTGTGCCAGAACACAATGCCATTCTGAACAGCATGCAAATGTTTTCATCAAGTAGAACTTCAAATGTAGTAGGAATTTTATTAATTTGGTCTTCTATCTTCAAATGGACTGTTCTTGCATCGACCCCAGCCTCTGGAATAGGAGGCCATTTAATTAAAATGGTAAAAAAAAGTGTGGAGGAGACAATATCCTATTTCAGGCCCAAATTGAACACAGCTGCAATCACAAAGTGAGGCATGCTCTTCCATGTCTGAGTCTCGCTCCCTGCAGAGACCGTGTCATGTTAGCGTGTGCTGAACAAGGATTTGATGTTCCTGCTCATGTTGCACAGGCGTCTGCATGCATGTGTCTATACATACTGCACATGTGCAGTGTAAGTACTGGCCACTGCACACACACATACACGCTTCAGTGCACGAACATCAAATTTCCTGAAGTGGTCCCAAAAGGTGGCAGTGGTTTTAAAGCCATTGTGGCCAATTACACAGATGAAATCCTCTGCTTGTGACCCCAGTCACACCAACTCCCTGTAAATCTTCCAGAGGAAGCTTGCTTGCTTCATTTAAATCTACTCTTACAGATAAGAAAAACTGTCATATTTATTCACTGGTGTACTATTACTTTATTATTAAAGTAGAAATCTGTAATATATTTACTGTAATAAATCATAAAATGACCACGATATGTCAGAGATTAAGAAAACATGTTGAAATATTTGCTTCTTTGACAACAAAGCTGCAGCTGCAATGTCTTGCTTTGAAATTTCTGTTCTGCTCCATAACTTCTCTCATTGTTTGTCTGGTACTCGTTAATTTGATTTCATATTAATGCAGAATGTTTGCAGATTGAGTAAGTGTTTGTTTATGAGACATAAGGAATCATTAATAATCTTTTAGGAGGAGTAGATGTTTATAACTGTTCAATCGAGCAATATGTTAATAGAGTCTGGTAGACAGTAAGGCTGTCATTTTAAATGGTGCACGGGTCTTGTGCTCCTGCAGTGTTCCTGCAGCCTGCCTGAGCTTTCCTGAGTCTGAAGAGGAAACAACTTGCATCAACCATAGATCATCAATTAAATTAAACATTAAAAAGATTTCAACCCATTTAAAATAATGTCTATGGCTCCAACTTGCTATTTGGGTTGCCGTGCTTATTTTTTCATGTGCATTTGCTGCATATTACATTTGCTCTTCATCCCTGAACATAAAAGCATTCCCATGGCCACAAACAGAGCTAAACTAATTTAGCTTATGTGAATCAAGAGTAGCTGATACAAAACAATGTGACTGTGTCAACCTTTTCATTCATGTTATAGTTTTTTATTCAAGTCTGTGACATTTTAATTGCTTTCATTTTACCAAACGACAGAGTAGCAATAGCAATCTCCATCTAGATAAAATACTTTCAGCATCAGTAAAGCAAAAAGACTATTATAATACTTGTTAGGCTGAATTTTAAATGATGACAATGACATGTTCTTACTGGGTAAAAGAGGACACAAATGAAAGCCTTGATGGTGACTTTCTGAGTAGTTCTCCTTCATTACTTCCCTTACCACATTCTCAACCAATTACCGCACAATAACTGCAGTCTTCATCATTACTGTTACAGACTTTGTATTGTTGCGCCTTGATTCATTTTGAAACAGAAGCCATCTCCGAAATGTGGCGCAAGGTCATATTTCATTTTGGGCGAAGTGTTTCTGCACTACAGTAGCACACAAACGTGTATTTTGAATGATTTAATTAGACATGTAGACGAACAGCAGCTACCACACAGACTTATAATTACCTCGGCTGTGAATCACACATTGGGTAAAGAGCTGTCACTCGTGCCAAGGCTATGAGGTTTTCAAGAAGCCAAACTGATGTTTTACACAGAACGAGACAGAAAGGATGAGAATAAAGGGAGTGTATGTGCAATTTCTGAGTTTGGAAATATATTTTTACAGCTCTGAAAGACTTCAGCAATTTAATGTCAGAATAATTAAATACTATGATTACACAGCTTTGTTACATACTCTATTCTGATTGGTCAATCACAGCATTTTAAGGTCTCTTATTTCTGTATAGCAGATTGTTGCTATGAGGAACAGATAGTTTCTATGGGTGCCGTTCTGATCATAGACTCAAAAAAATACTTTTTGAATCCCTAAAATAATTTTTAATGAATATTTTGTGTCGAATTATTTGTTTGTAGGTGGGATAATGTACAGTGAACAGGTCATTATTATGAAATAAACCCTTTAAGAATGATTCAAGACTCGTCTGTTTTGTGATGAGGTCCTGCATCACCGTGTTAGGGCTCATTTTGCAATAATGACCTGCTCAATATACGTTCCATTGTTTTTCTAATAGTCCTTTTTTTCACATGCATTACATTTCAAGTAGAGATTTAAAGCTCATGTTATCTTGTTGAAAACACTGATTTGATGTTAACATGAAACTAATCTTTTTGAACTTCCCATTAACAGACCATACCACACTGCAGCTTTGTGCAGTCAAGCTCAGAGGGAATTGCCTTGAACCTTGTACACACAACGACCACATTTGCACAACAACGTGCAAATGCAACAGCAAAACGAAAAAACATCCATTACTTCTAAAACAACCTGTGACAAGTTTTACTTAGAGGTAAATGGCTGCTGTTAGTTTCAGTATTTTCAGTTGCCTACATTTGCTTTTAGTATGTAACTTAATCTGAAATGTATTCTTAATGGGACTCAAGTAAAATGTCTGCTCCCACCTCTTGCATAAAGTGCCAAGTGAATGTGAAAGGGAGAGACAGAGGAGCAAGGACAAGGAGAAGCCATTTAAAATAAGAACGAGTGAAAGTTTTTTTTGTGTGTGTGTAGTAAACATTTCAGGCTCACTGAAGCCTTTAACCATTGATGATGTTTGCACATGTTTACACTTGTGTTCAGGCCTCCTTTCTCCTACTTCACTAATGGCTTCAGCTTGACTGAGTGTTGGTTTGCCGGGGGTGAAAGATGTGTTTGTAGTGTTTAAAAATCTGTGACAGTAATTTAGCGGTGTGATATGGGGGGTTTGGCAAACATGTGAAAGGAATTCTTTGTTCATTACAAGGCTGAGAGCTAAAGTACAAGAACCTTTTTCGGCTAATTTGCCTGTTGAATCAACCTTGAAAAGCACTTGTGTTGACATGCAAGATTGTACCTGCATCTTCTGGTTGACCAAACATCTCTGCAGTCACGAGCTCACATCTATCTTCTATTTTAAAGGAGAAATCTGAAATATATACTGTAATAACTCATAATATGAAAAAGAAATGTCATCAGACATTAAGGAAATATGCTACACTGAAAGATTTCTCCGACAACAACGCCACAGCTTCTGTCACCTCCTTTGAAATTTCTATTCTGGAAATAATTGCAGGTAACGGTTTGATTCTGGTTCTCAGCTTTGGGGTACGGGCAGGTGCAGGTTTGCAAAACTGGAGCCATTCAGGACTCTGTTTCACATTATTTAGAGTTCAAATTAATGCTGAATGTTCACCAAATGAGTATGTGTCTGTTTATGAGTCATAAGCAACCATTAATAATCTTTTAGAAGGAGGAGATGTTTATACTGGTTGAATTAAGCAATATGCTAATGGAGTTTGGCAGACATCAAGGCAGGCAGACACTGAACTCAGACTCCAGAGTGTGTATTTTTAGAGCACAGTTTGCTTCAACCATAGACATATATTAAAGGTTTACTTTTTATGAAGCAGAGACTTATCTACAACTTGTAGTTTCAGGTGCAGGTCAGATTTTGTGCACATCTTTGTTAGCTGGGTCAGTTCATGGGCGTCTGATGGTAAAAAGAAGATGAGAATCTACTGTAGAAAAGACTAGAGAGGCTCTTTAGTTCTGGGAATCTGATCCTGCCCTTTCCATGAATAGCAGCAGTGGATCTGCAGCTCAGAATGTCCCGTCTGCTTTCTCGCTGGATTAGTGCTGAGGTAAGCAGGCAGGCCCTTCACTGCTCCATACCCACTGGGGAGGAAGTTTTAGTCTGTGTGAAGAGCTCATGCTGGGACACACACACGTACTCACACACAAACCCCTCATTCATAACAACTATTTCTCTCGAGACTCTTTAGAGTAACAGATAGCTATTCATTACCAAAAGTGTTGATGCTTTTGGGATTTGTGTGTGTGTGTGAATGTCTGCAGTACACTATGGTACTGCCTGCAGTGTGATTGCGTTCCCTGCCCTCCAAGTCACTCTTCCTCTGTAGAAGCACTTTGTACTGATTTGTGGAAGAAAAAAAAACTTCCCCTGTGGTACTTGAGTGCGGTCAGCATCTCAGTAGATCAGCCAAAAAAAGCTTTTTGGTGACACACTGCTGCCCCGGCGTGAAATCCAACAGATTGCCATGACAACAAAGTGATAAGACAAGCTCAATTATTTTCCAACTGGACATGAACAAGTGTCATCTATCCACCTATCCCTTGGTGTGAATCACCTCTCAGACTAACAGCAGCACACCATTTATATGATCCTATAATTTTTTTATGCTGTTAAGTCTGTGCAAAATCTGCAGATGAAGTGAAAACTTTGCTGATTCAAAAAATAAAAATACTTGTTGGGGAGATCAAGATAATTTTGAATTGAGCTAAATCAGAAAGACACTGATATTTAAATTCCTTAAAATGAGCAATATGTAACAACTGTGCATCCAAAAATGTGTACAGCAGTCCACACAGCAAGTTACAGCCATAGACTGTATATTAAATAGGTTGAAATTCTATTTAATCTACAGTCTATAATTGAAGTGAGTCTATTCCCCCTGCCCCCTCCTCCCCAGACTCAAGAAAGCTCAGGCAGGCTACAGGAACACTGCAGGCACGCAAGAGTCCTACACTGTAAGTTGATCAGTTGTTTACAGCTGTCAGTTGTCTGTCAATGTAAAGCTAAGCCCATTACCCTGAAAACAAAAGCCCACTGCTCTGAAAATACACACTATGGAGTTGGAGTTTGGTGATTACCTGTCCTCTGCCTGCAAGACTCCATTAACATATTGCTTAATTTTACAGTTATAAATATCTAGTCCTTCTCAAAGATTTTTAATTATTTTTTACCACTCATAAACACTCATTCAGTGAACATTCAGCAATAATTAATAAACATGAAAAGGGAAAAGGATAGCAGGATGGTTCATGCAGGAATAGAAATTTTAAAGGAAGACACACAGTGGCTGTAGCATTGCTGTCAGAGAAGAGAATATTACTTAGCATGTTTCCTTCATCTCTGATGACATATTATGGACATTTTATGATTTATTACAGTAAATACTGTATTACAGATTACTCCTTTAAAAGATGCAGTTAGTCGACAAGCAACAGTTTTTTCTCCAGAATCGCTTCACTGCACTGTTAAGAGTAGATGGTACTTTTTTTTTAAGTGGCTAAAACACATCCAATCTGATCAGTCAAGTTAAACCACAGGAAAATGAAAAAGCAGATACACATCAGCACTAGCCTACAGTTTCAAAACCTCTGACCACAATACCCACAGTAATAATCTCAAATACAATATAATCTTATATCTATTCGATGATACAATCATAATTACTGTGTGTAGCTTCTTTATCTGATAATGCTTCACACAAACTGGCTATAAAACATCTGTAATTATATGATTTATAACCCGGAATGCAGTTGTTTCTCTCCGCCTGGTTGGTAATTCCCTTCATCTGCTGGTTTGAAATGTGCCATTATATATGACACATATAGATCAAATATTCATAACATCACAGGCACACTGTGGATGTGTTATGTTGGCATTTGTAACAGATCAGTGATGTAAGACTGATAGGGCTCATCTTGTCTCATTTTAAAGTCAGTGAAATTTTATTCCACTCTTAAGACGTGATGTCTTTTAAGAGAAGAATTATTGTCATTATTGATTAATCTGCCGAGAATTTTCACGATCAACCGATTACTCGTTTTGGCTAAAATGTCAAAAAACAGTCCCAGAAACCAAAGTGATGTCTCCAAAATTCAAATTCTTTTGTCCAACCATCAGTCCAAAACCCAAAGACTGTTCATTTACAGTTATAAATTACAAAGAAAAGCAGCAAATTCTTACGGAATATGCAAGTGCAAGAAGATTTTGCTTGAAAAATGACAAATGATTAACTGATTATCAAAATAGTGGAAATTAGGGAACTAACTTTCTGTTGATTGACTAATTGACTAACCAATGCAGCTCTAGCCAAATGCATAAATTAATCAGTAGCTCTTCTCATTTGATGTAAACCCAATAATTAAAGGAGAACTCTAATATATGGACTGTAATAAATCAAAAAATTACAACAATGAGTCATCAGAAATTAAGGAAACATGCTGAGTTGAAATATTCTCTTCTCTGACAACAACGCTGCTTAATGCCCAATATTTTCTGCATGAGTAAGTGTCTGTTTATGAGTCATAAGAAATCTTTAATAATCTTTTAGTGGGAGTAGATGCTTTTTCAGTGAAATTGAGCAATATGTTAAAGGAGTCTGGGAGGCAGAAGACAGGCATTGACTGAACTCAAATACAGTGTGTATTTTCAGAGCAGAGAGCTTTTTTTTTTTTTTTTTTTTTTCCAGGAAAACAAGCTTACAACAAAGTGCTTGTCTTGTGCTCCTGCAGCCTGCCTGAGCTTCCTCGAGTCTGGGGAGGACAGGGCAGGGAGAAACAACTCACCCACGAGTAAATAATATAATACAAAAAAGAAAGCTTTTAGTCACAAATGTTGAATTGCAATTTGGTCATGAGTCTAATCTAAATTATTTTTGACAATAAAAGATGCCAAATGCTTCCAGCCATACAGTTATTGTATAAACAACATGTCAGTGGTGTAATGGTGATTTTTTTTATAGCCCACATTTTGGAGGCTGTGGTATGTACTAGCAGTCGAGATGAACGTGATCACACTGATTGTGATTGGATTGTCAGGCCAGACTGAACACAATAAAGCTGTAATGACAGCATTAATGAACAACTCGGAATAAAATCCTTATTTGTATGTTAAGGAAGAGCTAGTTAATGCAAACCATTGGTGCACTTTATTACTTATTGCTGTTCATTCCCTGCGCATGTCATGAAATTGTTCATTAAATGAGCTGCCTGATCAAAAAACAGTGATCAAAAGGCAAGCAAAGCGCAGGATGACATCTGCCTCCATTAGCCTGCGAGCACTGGAAGTTCTCTTTATTTACCCCCCGCTTCATAATGCTGTCACACATTCATCACACATCATACTGCAGCTCTAGAAACCAGCAAGCAGCCTACCAGTCTTAATGGAATACAGACAAGTCAAGCAAAATGCAAATTAATATGCCTCACCAGGGTGAAGACTTAATAGAAGCTTATGATTGACCCACATTTAAACGTAAACTCTCACAGGGTAAAATGTATCCTTGTGGCAGCGCTCAATTTTCCTCGCCGACAGCCACCATTCAAATCCCCTTTCCCAATCACACAGTTGCCTTGGAAACACCAGCAGCTGCCAGGCAGTCGTTTTAAAAAAATTCCAAAATGAAGCGCCTGGATCTGTGGAAATTCCAGCGGGGGAACATCCTCAGCCAAAGACACATGTGTCCAAAGTAGGAGGATAACACACATCACCACATACGGTTAATCTGTTTTCCGTAGCACCTTGTTTTGTGAAACGGTGCATTAAACAATTATCTTGCGTGATCTGAAATGACACAAAGGAAAATTGAATGAGGAAGCAGGGCTAAGCTGTGTACTTAGTGGTTTGTGTTTTATGGAGTGCTTTTATGCTCCAGACCATCTTCCCTGTTTGTGCAGGCACTAAGCTGAGCAGCTGAGTTTGTTCGTTCTAGGTTATTTTATCACCGCACAAACTGCTGTTGCGGGAGAACGGGGCAATTTGCTGGCCAGACATGTTAATTAGACCCTGCGTGCTCTTCAAGCAGATAGCAGAAGTTTAAAGTCCCACTGTGTACAAACACTTATGATTCCATATTAAGGGGCAATAATCTGTGTCTGATAAAGAAGAAATTGATGCATAGTTGAGAAAACAACCTCACCACAAGGTCCATTTAGTAGCTCTCCTGTAGCTTTTTATAATATCACCATCAATCCATGGCACAACAATGCTGCAGTCAGTGGCTCCTTGAAACTTTGTTTTTCTCTTTTAATCATTTTTCCCCCGGCTTTACTGCTGAAACAGGTATCACCTATGACAGAAATGCTGCAGTAGGGCTCAACAATAAGGATTGGGAAAGTAAAATGCCATGTCTAGCTAGTAAATCAAGCAACTCACTTGCCCAATAGGGCAAGTGGTAAGAAAGTACTAAACTGTTTTGATTATTAATTAATCGCTTAAGTGATTTTTCATGCGAAAATGGCAGAAAATGCTATTTTAAGCCTCTAAAGTATGGAGGTTTCACACTTTTCTCTGTTTAATATCATGTTAAACTGAATATCTTCAGTTTTTGGACTGACAAAACCAGATATTTAAAGACATCACCTTGGACTTATTTGATAACCGCTTATAAATAAGCCAATTTGTACAGTGGAAAGTAAAAACTGACGTTGGGTGAGTAAATTTCTGAGCATTAAAATCCAATAAAAAGAGCTGTGTCTCATTTGTCCTATGTAGTATTAATGTTCGGTAGTGATTTGGAGTCATTGGGTCACAAGCCACTGAAAAAACTGCAATTATTTTCTAATCATATGATTATGGAAAGTAAATTAATTACACATTAGCAATCAAAAGGGTGGAAAATCATGATTTACACTAATATGGCAAAGTCACCATAAAGGTGTTCTCATAAAAGAAAAAAATGCCCCTGTATTTTTGTTGGAATTTTCAACAAAGGTGGCAGGGAAAACAGCACATGTTCTACGTGTGTGTAGTCTAATTCAGCTTAAGTTTTAAGAGTGACGGTAATGACAGTATGCAGCAGAGCAAAAGTTACTGTACTTTACATCACTAAATCTAAATAATGCTACTACATTGGATAAGAGTGAAGCTTGAGTAAACCTCCATTAACATGCCAGCTCATCCACCTACAATATTCATCCTCTCCAATCCTACATTTCAGCTTGCCTGGTCCATTATCAAGGTCTGGCGTGGGAAACACACTGACCAGCTTTGGCTGTTCACACCTACAGTTTTGTCCTTCTGTAGCTTCGTATTACTAAGACTACGACGACTCCTGAAAGCCAGCAAATGGCTTCAGTTAACTCCCCTGTACTGTGTGTAATAAAAGCAGAAGGTCACTCCTGAATCACAGTCTGCCTCTCTCTCAAATTTTTTATCCTGCTGTGTCTGAAACTTTAATGAATGCCCCAGCCGGCGCATCACAAAGGGGTACGCCAGGGCTGCTTTGTGTCCCCAGACAACTTTTATTACATTCAGGGGAGAAGTTACCAAGGACCCACAGGAGAAAACTTCAAGCTACACACAACAATGTTAAAATCCTTTACATTGGTGCAAAAGGATAAGAATTGTGGTAAAAGGTCACCAATGTCACCTTTGAATCTGCTGTCTGAGGAAAGAAACTGAACAAGTTTACTTCCACAAATCGATGTCGTACAATTATTCCTAGTAAATTACACAGACAGCTGCAGACCACACCTCTAGAAAGACATGCACCACGACACAGTCATACAGCTCCAAATTATTGCTTACACTATACTACCGAAGAAAAGCAAAGGCTGAACTAATTGCAGCCCTCCCTGACCTCGGAGACCACAGGTTGCCCAAACAGCAAGTTACCATCCAGATTTGGAACGGCGTGCCCTTGGCCAGACAAATTAGGACAATGAATGGGTTCCCTCCCAGTTGGTGATAGGCTTTATGGCATTTTGATAAAAGGGCACTTCTGACAGAACAGGTCGGTGTCTATTTTTAAAATTTTATTATTATAATACCATTATTATCCAAGAGCATTTCTGACATAAAATTAAGGATAAATGGCTGCGTGCACGTTCCTGGATTCGATCATCATTAATGGTGCTGCAGCCCGCACACAGCCTATTGTTCCCTGTTGGAAAATTACAGGCATTTCCAGTCTGGACCGATGAGTGGTATGTTTAAAAGAGAAATGATAACCTCTCTCCTCCTCAGATGGGAGATCTGTGTGGCCTAGATAAGGATCATGGGTATTTATTACTCCCACAAGAGCCCTTGGACTGCACCTTTGGATTATGGGTCTCCTGGGAATATTGAGCAAATATTTGAGAAGGGTCTTGGGTATTTGTTACTCTACACACCTCGGCAGATAAGACGCATTGTCATTCTTTATACAAAATGGTGCACAATGCAGTAGCAGCTGCTGTGCAGCAACAAAGAACGTCCTTCCACATGCTAACCTCAGTAATATAGACAGTCTTTTGTTGCCACACAGGAAATATAAACAGATACCTTGCTGAGACTGTTAATTATTGATGGGGTGCAACCACTAGATTAGATCTTCTGGTATGATCAAATATGCATTATGGCAGACAGAGTACATCCTTGATGAATTTGGTATGGTAACCAGGATATATGAAAGTGGTTGCCAGATGTTACAGTGTGGCTGGGATTGCACCTCTGAGTGTGTTTCACCTGAGTGTCCATCATTCTCTGAAAGAAAAGACAGAGAATATTTTTAAAGTATATTATGTGCACTTTGGAGAATGTGTTCCCCTTTATGTTAATCCACATTAAATCATAACGCAACATTAAAGCAGTAATTAAAAGGAGGCAGTAAAAATTAATTGGATACATGATTAAAAAGAAACTTTGCAAACTCCCCTGAATGCAGTTAGGGTTAATGATGGAGCTAATGGTAGAACTATCTCATGCAGTCAAATCATCTGGTGCTAGCCACTGCAGCTCTGCGGCTGCTTTCAAAACCAGCCATTAAAGTTTCATTCCTTTTATGCTAAAACACGGCATGCCTTGCATATTGAAACGCTCCCTCTCCAGGAGAAGCCAAGCCACTCTTTCCTAAACAGCATTAAATATTTCGTGGAGAGAAATGCTCAAGGATTTTACAGATGCAACAAATCAAATGCTGGCACAAATAAGTACAAATAGTAGGTATTTCTTTCTTTAAAGTGCCCTCTCTCCTTCTTCAAGAGTATAGTTTATTTTACCACAAAGAAGCTCTAGACTATTATTTTTGGTGTTTATGTTACTAGTTTTTTCTTTGTTGTGCCTGTTTGTTTTGTCGTTGTTTGTGTTTTTGTGCACACTTATGATTCACCATTTTTGAAAAATCTGTTTTTATGGCCTGAGGTATTATGTTTGCAGGGTTTGCAGGTCATCCGTTCATCCACCATATTCATGTGAACATGATATCTCAAGAACGCCTGAAGGGAAATTCTTCAAACTTGGCACCAATCTGTACTTCTCTGTAAAAACAGTCTCTAAGTGCACATTTATGACTACTTGCTCAAGGACCACTCTTAGGCCTGATTTACCAAGATCCCAAATAAAGAGGGCTAAATTGCATGTGATCTAATAAGAATAATTGTGTAAATGACAACAGGTGCAAACACTGTGGGACAGCAGTATTTAAATGAGGGTTTTCTGTGTGTTACAGGTTTCCACCACGGGTAGTACGCATGGAAAACAGAGTGACTGCAAGCGCAAAATTAAATTCAATCCCCATGGTGGTGTTAGCTGATACTGTTGAGCTACAGCGAAAAAGAGTCAAGAACAACGGATGATATTAGGAGCAGACAGCAAGATATAAGGCTAATAAATATAGAAAAATTGGCTTATAATAAAAACTAACTATCTTCAATAAATAAATAAACAATAATAATAATAATAAAAATAAATAAACAAATTCATTGTGCAGGAGGCGCAAGCTGTGTCCTCTGTGGCCTGTGCGCTCAGGTGGGACAGTTGGGCAATGGCTGTGCACACCAGGCAGCTGGTCAGTGCTGTATCTGGTCTGACAATGGCTATAAATGCCCCGAGAAGAGGGATCCAAGGCAGTGTACAGGCAGTGGTGAGGTCTCTCAATCAAAATGTACACTGCTTGGAGAGGTTGCAAAAAGAATGAAATAGGAAGCCATAACAAAGGTCAGTGTAAATTTTCTTTGGGCCACAGTGGCTGTGAATGTTCAGTTTCATTTGGCTGCAGATAGTCCACAGTAAATTTATGTTTTATCATGGTGCTTTTCTGTGTTAAAGATTAAAGAAATTACTTTAAATCCGATTGACTCCTCAGCCATCTGTGCGCATGGCTGGGTAAATTAGCACCTGTATTAAACACTGACGCTGTCACAGTCACCTCAAATTATTGTCAGGCTTGGTAAATCACAGTGCGTCTTCTAAATTAGCCTATTTGCATGTTCTCCTACCAGTAGAAACGTCCCATATCGCATATTTATTAAGGCAAACGTACTAAATGGACAGTGTGAGCTGTCTTGCACATTTGAAACACGCAATCCTCAGTGCGCACCTTTAGTAGATCAGCTTGCACATTTGTTTATGGGGGATATCAAGTTTCAACACGTTTTACACACACAAAGTTAGTAAATCAGGCCCATAGTTTCAATGATTCTAAGCTCTACAACTTCTACGCTAAAAAACAAGGCTTACCTGCTAGCAGTGTTGGGGAGTAACTTGTACATGCAATTAATTTCAAATAAATGTAATTGTAATCTTTACAGTTACTGATTAAAAGTGAATGAAGGGAGAGATGGGAGATGTCCATGTGTAGGGGTGTGAGTTTGAAGATGTGTGTGTGACGAAAATAGAGTTGAAGGTAGCATGCAACATGGATATACATATGCAGACGCCGCACTGGCCTTTGGATTGTAAGTCAGCACCACAGCCATTTTGGTTTGGTCAAGTAAACACATACTGTATGTAATCGTGGGGAGCTACAATTTCAATGAGTTGTTTTATATTCCAGGGTTCATGATCTACAGGAGTAAGTGAGAGAGAAAACAATATATAACATATGGCATAAGTTGAATATAACCTGAATCATGGAAATGTAAACGTTATTGGCAGGTTTTATCCAGAACCACCGCAGCTCCCCCATTTACATGTGTTTGCTCACAGGCCAGTCTTGACTGGACCACTATGACAATGATGTCGACATACAGCATGCGGTGTCTACATACAATATGTCTATGGCATGCAAACTGGGAGAAAATGGACCAGGAAGTACAAACTACAAAGATTACAAGTTTTGGATGTATGTTTGTTTAACCTTGTCCAATAAACACATTTGCTTTTTAAAGAAGCGCTCATCTTCATGTTAATGCAAAATATACCCACAATACATGAACTAAGATTTTTTTTAAAAGGCCAGGGTAGTAGCTGACAATAGTCCTTAACAGACCTTTGTCATGTCAGCCATAATGATATGAAATAATAAGGTAAACACAGGTGTTACCAGTGATACTAATTAAGGTCCTGTTCCATTTAGTCTAGCCTTTCTGTCAAAATGGCTGCTGTGAAAAAGGTTTACTGAAATAATGCACCTCTCAATTTATGTGAGTGATGTGTCAAATATGAGAATGATCATAATGACATTGTAATTTGATAAAAAAAAAAAACAACAGAACAATTACATGTGAAATATATCTGTACACTATATAGTGTTTAAATAGACCAGCTATAATATGACAGCAACATTCACAGAGGCAGGACGTGACGGGTTTTCCACCATCTCCTCTCTCTAGGAACAAGTCTTCCATCCCTTAGTCATGGCTCACAGAACCAGACTGATTAAACTCCACTTCAGTGCCTGTTGTAATTATACACACACAAGACCTCAATTTGTGTTTATTAGTGATGTGGTATTTCAAAACCACATATTACAGCAAACTGAAATTGGTCGCGCAGGCTGAGGGTTTGGACGGTGGCCATTTTGTTTTGGTCTGCATTCCATGACGTTTTTTTTGCACTTGTGCCCAATCCCTGTCTGCGAAAGGTCTAGACATGGGTACATGTTTTACGTTATTTATTTCATAGCGGTCCTCTACGTCTGTGAGGGAAAGAGGACAACACGTGAATAAAAGGGGGGTGTCATAGCCCAGTGGGTGTCTTGTCTCAAGCAGGAAACACGTGATTGACCAATCAGACAGCAGCAGGTCACAGCTCCATCACTGAGCCTTCAGACACTCCGGCAGTTAGAGAAGTACTGAGCACAACCATTTTAAAATTACAAGGTCAGAGTTTCAACCACACCCATGTCTGTTTTAGACACCCCTTCTCTCGCTTTACACACACACACACACACACACAGAAGGAGAGAAAAACCAGAATGCACATGATCTTCCACTCATTTCCAAAACACAACATGGTTTCTGTTTGACAGATTGCGCAAATGATCCTTTTAACACATTCCTCTGTTATGTGTGGTTGAATGTTAACTGGGTTTCAGTTAAACTTAACAGAAACATATGTATTCAAATGAGCCATGTACTAACAGCTCAAGTTCTGCCTCTTTATTATGAGAGCAAACGATGCCTTCACAGCAGCAACTGAAAATTGGTTCAAATTGTACAGATAAATGAATGAGGCAGCATATTTTTCTAACACAACTAGATATGATGCAATATCCAGAGGCACCGTTTAATAGTATTTTCCCCCCGTTATTTGCATGTAGAAACACAGTTAACATGAAGTCATCGTTTTGGCTTCAGTCTTTAGAAGCATAGTCACAGTAAATCAAGATACTCCTCACGTTTCCAAACTCGACCCTCCCTGCAGTATTTATTACTGTAAGGAGTATCTTATTTAGACATGAATAAACTGTATGTCAGCAAATTCACAACTTTAAACAACCCTGAACTACACTGATTCCATGCTTTTGGTGTGAGACGTTGCAGATTTCTTACCAAAGGTCACATATGACCTCAGGGACTCTTCATTTGGATTTATGTTTGACTGCCACATCTGCATTAGGGAGTGACGTCATATGCTTTGGCAAAAGCTGCTGCAAGGAATTTTTAACTTGTTAAGAAACAGTCTCAAATTAATACTGATCCCTGTATATGACCTACATCACTTAACAAGATCTTTTTTGTGCATTTTCGCTAACCAATTAAATGAAAAATGAATGAAAATGTTAACAATCGCTTAATCAATAATAATTAATATGATACAAACTGCAAGTTTTTTCTCATATTTTTCCTAGTTTTCAAATAGTTTTCTTATTAAGTAAATTGCTCCACCAGACAAAACAATATTAAATATAAAAAAATTAATAGCATCAACATGTGATTCTGTGTTTATATGTATTATATAAATGTCCATTTCTATACAGTCATTGTTTAGCCTACATGTTTAAATTTATTATCATTTCCATTAAAAAGATCTAGAACGATATAGAGCCGGCATGTGGTTTGTCTGTTTTGGGCTACTGTGGAAACATGGCAGTCAAATAAGGAAGATCCTCGATGGAAGAGGACCCACACTCTCTGTAGATGTAAACAGCTCATTCTATGGTAATGAAAACACAAAAATTCTTATTTTCAGGTGATTATGCACTAATGAAAACATATTCATGTATATTATTTTATTTCTGCCATATTCTGCCAATACATCCCTAAAAATCTTACACACTGGACCTTTAAACCAGTTGTAAGTGAACTCATCTAATATTCTATGAACCTCAATCCAAAAACAAAGTCATTAAAACCATGCATAGAACAGCAAGTTTTAAAAAAGTCAGTAAGTCATACATTTCACATGGAACGGATTTAAACATTGTGAATACAGAGCATGTACTGTATATATTTAGACCTAATATTTATATACTGCTGTGGGGACATTTCCCAATGAAGGACTGGCAACCAATGTCAGGAAACTACTAGGCCTGGCTACTGAAGTGAGAATGGTTTCATCTGAAGCCTGAAATCCACTTGATGTGCAGCAGAAAAAGACATTTCATGCAGCCAAATAATTATTAAATCATAAATTCACAAAAAAAAAAAAATCTAAGCACAGACAATATATATATATTTTTTTTATGATGAGCTGAACATTGGCAGTACATGTAGCTGAATGTACCAGCTCTGAAAACCAGTAAAACGGGAGATTGGCTGTTCAGAATAAATTATGAAATCAAAAAGGGCTTGGCAATTAGTGGTCATTTAATATGGACAATTATCTAGATGGACTTTTTATTAATTAATGACATAGGAAAATACATTAGGTTATGCTGTATACTTTATAACATGACTGATATTTAAGAGCAGTATGTCAGAAGCAGTGTCTTCCAACTGCATTATTCTGCATACAATAGTATATATTTCATTCTCAAAACTAGATTTTTCACCACCTTCACACAACTCACAAGCGGAGAAATATGCCTGCAGACACTTTTTGTTTACCTGCTTTGTGAGCGCAGGCATCAGCCAATGCAGATAATCTTAAAATGCCAGACAATGAGCCTTATTAATATGCTGACCAATTAATCAGTCTATTGCTGTGGGATATACAGTATAAACAAAATTAAACATCACAATATTTTTAACCAAATACTTGGATATCAATACTCCAGCAATACTGGCAATATTGATAGATGTCTATGTGATGGATTGAATAATCAGCAATAGATTAACATCATTGGCCACATGGAGTATTTTCGTATTCTGAACTAGTATAAGCATCTCCATTTATATCATAGTTTAAGTACAGTATTTTTGTGTTTCTTTATGCCTTACGTTCAAAATGCCATTCTGACTCCAGCAGTACTAGCAGTAGTTGTAGTTACCAGAGGGAGACAGCAGGGGGAGCGTGGTGCTGTTGAGCTACCTTCACTTCACGTGTTCCATTCAATCACTCATGGCTTGAGGAAAGTTTGTGTCCGTGCATCATTCACTCATTACTCCCCTTTTCAGGTGTGTGTCCCTCATAATAAAAGTTGTTGTTTACTTGAGTGTTAGTTGAATGTGTAGACATGCACAGGGGAGTATCTGTGTCGCAGTATGTCCGTGCATTGTGACGTAATTAGACTAATTACCTGACGACGAGTAAATGAGTAGTATGTCATATCACATTATACTACTATTATCACTACACACAGGAAGATAACAGCAGCATAAAAGCAGAAAATATCAGGCAACAGCTACAAATACATCAAATGTTGTAGTTAATTATAATAAGACAGTCTAAACACTAAACACCAACCCAGCAGCCAAGAAGGACGCTCAGGATTCACAGCTATGTGTTAGCACAAGCAGCTAACTGTTAGCTAACGCTTTTAGCCCACCTTGGTGTTGTGAAGACAGCTCTAGAGGTCCCGAGCTTACAGCCAACTTCAGCTTTTTTGCTCGATATTGATAAAATTCGTATAACTAAAAGATAAAACTTACTAAAGGACACAGCACGCACGTTGACTTAATTGTCGCAGCAGAAAAAAAAGCACAGGTGAAACTTGTTTGGTTAATGATGGCTGGGCTCGTGTCCATAGCAACCACACACGATGCTGAAATTGACTGGTTATTCCTCCATGTCAAAATGTCAGACAAGCAGACTGAAACAGAGAGCAGAGGAGGCTGAAACAGACCACCTTAATGAGAGAGGTGCTTTGGATTTATGTTGCAGTTAGTAGAGGATGTCATGTGTGTGGTGTGAGTGTATGGAAGATCATTTCTGTCAATGTAATGACAAAAAAAAAAAAAAAATCCTATGAATGTTGTTGAGAAACTTTCTTGAAATAATGAGTTAGTATCGCAAAATATACATCCAGTATCTCAAAATTATGACTTAGTATCTTAAAATAATAAGTTTGAATCTCAAAACACTGACTAGAACTGGGTTGCACCAACCAAGAATATTTTAAGATGACTGCTAATCAGAGCTTAGATCAGAGTTTAACAAAACGAGGTTTAAAATGAGTAAATACAGATTTAAAATTAAGCAGAACTCTACTGCACAATAAAAACTTATCCTAGTTTAGTATATTTTCCCATGTAAGGCTATTCTTAAGAGAATGTGAGAATTTTACATTGTTTGCTAGGTGGCTATTAAGAAGCAAATATACATTGTTTTCCCTAGTTGGCTAAAAGTTTGGGGTTTTTTTCAATTAAAGGTATAGTGTTTGCGCTAGCTAGCTAAAAAACAAACAAACAAAAATTAGACTATATGATTTCCTAGTTAGCTAAAACAAATATTTTAAGTTATTTGCTAGCTGGTTAAGAACAAACAAAAAAACATATTGTTTCCTAGTTAGCTAAAAGTTTTAAAGTTATACTGTTTGCTAGGTAGCTAAAAAAAAGGTTATTATATTGAGATACTAAGTCATTATTTTGTGAAGGTTTGTCATTATGTCTAACATGATCTTCTTTCTTCCTCTAGTTCTTTTTTCATCACATTGGTAGAAAAGGGTTTAAGCCGATGTCTGCACCACATTGGAGCTGACAATTAGCTACCCTGTTGTCCTTATTAGACATATAAACAGATGGTTAAATGTGAATTAAATAAACTCTTATTAAATTCTGATGTTGTAGGTGGGGTAAGTTCAAAAGGATCCCATCAGGATAGGTTCAAAATTGGTGTCTAATCGAGCAGATGGTCCACCCATATTTGATCTTCTAATTAAAACCAAATCAAAACTAATACTTTGGCCATTTATCTTCATGCTTTTAATAGTCAACATAAATGTGAATAGAGAAAAAAAGCAACCAAATGAGAAATGAGATATCAACTGGGAAATTTAACACCTTCCTTAACAAATTAACAGCATCACTTTTGGTGTTTTGCCCAGGAAACAATAGCATTTTATAAGGCATTAAGATGCTTCAACAATAAACATTGGGGATAAGTTTTTGTTTCGTAAAGTTAAATCTTAAAATGTTAAAACAAAAACATCATCTGTTATGACTGAGTTTATGGTTTGTCTTCTTACATATCATACAATGGGGAAAACATCCTATATTTTTGACTATATTGATGGTTTAAATTGAAAGCTAAAACAGTCCAGCAGCTCATTCTCCTCTTGTTTCCCCCAGGTGTCATACTGATTCCCGCTGCGTGGACATGGCTCGGGTCATTCATGTTTCCAGTCACCACGGCAACAGTCATTTGCTGAGCAGCTCTGGATGGTCTTACCCTATATCTATGTGTGCGCTTGTGCATGTGCTAACAAGGTCAGTAGTTCAAACAGTATGCATCAACAAACATTTCTCCCCAGTGACCTTCTCTTCATGGCTTCAGTCAAATTGAACAAATCAGTGCGATGGTTTTTCTTCACATACACAATCTGCGTCCCTCTGTCTCTGTGTCTCAGTCAGTCTCCTCTTAACTTACCCTTCAACCTCCCACCGCAACAGAAGACACATGTTCTCCTCATAATAAAATTATGACACCACTTTGTTTGATAGTTTTGTTTACGGAAAGAGGAGATGATGATTCGCCACAAGGCCATGACCTCTATTCATTATATATGGGAAGAGGGAGTGCAAGGAAGGAGGAGGGGAATCATAAGCATTTCCTGTAATTCCTTTATCCTTTATCTATATAAGTACTACACTCTGGCCAATAAGGGTTCCAAAAGGGTTCCTCTTGAAGTGCTGAGGTTCTACCCAGAATGATTTGCTTCAGAAGAACCCACTTGTTGAACAAAGGGTTTGTCAGAGGTTCTTTGTAAGGCTAAGGGTTCCTTTTTCACCCAAAGAACCCTTTTTGGAAGATAGAATTCTTCATGGATTGATGAAATCCTTGAGGAACTATTGTCAAAGGTTGGGTGCTTGATAAAACCTTTGGACTATAAAAGGGTTCTTGGATGGAGGTTCTACTCAGAACCATTTGCTTGTGAAAAACTCTTTTTTTAAGAGAAGGTTTGTCAAGTGTTCTTTGTAAGACTAACGGTTCCATAAGGAATCATTTTCATCCAAAGACCCCTTTTTGGGAGAAAGAGTTCTTCAAGGAACATTGAAATTCATGAAGGGTTTGTAAGACTTCTTTACATGGACATAACTTAAAAAGGTTCTCAGAAGAACCCCTTGGCTAAGTTGTAGATAAAACCCTTGGAATATAAAAAGGTTCTCAGGAAAATCCCCTGGGTGGGCTCTAAAATAAAATCATCAGAATACAAAAAAGTTTTCAGTAGAACCCTGTGGGTGGATTCTTGATAAAACCCTTGGAATATAAAAAGGTTCTTGATAGAACCCCCTTGGAGGATTCTAGATACAATTCTTTCAATATAAAAAGGTAGGTATAACCCACTGGGTGGGTTCTACATAAAATTCTCGGAATATAAATAGGTTCTCGATAGAACTGCCTGGGTGGGTTAATGTTTGCACCCTTAGAAGAAGTCTAGAACCCCCAGAGAGGGATGTGGGTGGAATCATTACACCATAGAAGCGTTCTCTGTAGAACCTCTCATAGGGGGTTCTGGATGAAACCTATCACAGATTGTTCTTTGTATAACCCCTTAAATTGCTAGAACCCCACATAAGGGGTTTTTCACACAACTATGAAAGGCAGAACTCTCTAAAAGTGTCCCAAGTGGAACCTTTAGAAAAGATTCTACCACGGTAGACATAAAAAGGGTTCTCCTATGATGACAAGCTGACCAAACCTTTATGGTTCTAGTTAGCACCTTTATGGTTCTAGTTAGCACCTTTATTTCTAAGAGTGATACATTTTTGCGTTTGTAGTTTTCCTTGAGTCTGTTATTTTTTATTGCGTTTTGGATTTTACATCTAAATCTTCTGGGCACAGTGTGTGTTTAGAAAAGCAGGAAAAATGCTGCTGCTTTGTTAATTTGTTGGCATTACAGAAAGACACAACTCTGATTTGCCCAATTTGTCCCTAAATCAGATTAACAGACCAGATGACATTTTTGCAGACTTTGTTAAAAGCAGTATAGCCCTACTTATGTAACCACAGTATATCTGCTTTTTGTCAAACTGATCATAAAACTGCTCCAGAGAAGAAATTCAATCATGCTCTGCTTTATCCCTCCAGCCAGCAATCAATACTTCTATTTGCAATAGGATTTGTGTCAGTTTATAACTTAATCATCCATTCTGAAACCTTAAGAATTCTAGTTATCATGCTGTTTTTATTATTCTAATATATTGCTTTGTCTGGCTTTGTGTCTTAACTAATTCTTGCACGCTAAATTCCAGCAACCATGAGTTACTCATGATGTCCGGAAGCATTAAATGACAATGTAGGGTCACAGTGAGTAAGCCTTTCTTTCTACAGTAAATCATCAGCCGAACTGACGGCTCTCTGGTTGCCGCAGTAATTGACCCACACCAAAGGTCACTGCAAATACAGTACTGACCCAAAGGGCAGCTTGGCTGATATTGAGGGCAGTATTACAGAGACCATGCAGATCCTATCTGAACTGTTTGGTTACCATGGTAATTAGGGTTAGGACCTGATTTAGGACAAAAGCCATGACAGATACTGTAAATGATTGCTAAGTCAATGTTCCTATCTTAACTTAAGGTAGGAAACATTACTGTAGTGTTTGCTTACAACAGCTGATGGTAATGCTTTCTAACAGTAGCTAACAAAAGTGTTAACTAACAGTAGCTAACAGTGATGCTTGCTAAGAGTAGCTAACAAAAGTGTTAACTAACAGTAGCTAACAGTGATGCTTGCTAACAGTAGCTAACAAAAGTGTTAACTAACAGTGGCTGACAGTAATACTTGCTAGCAGTTGCTAACAAAAGTATTAACTAACTGTAGCTAACAAGAGTATTAGCTAACTAGTTTAAGCTGTTTGGTTGCTCTTATATTGCTTTTACAAATTGGAAGCTGGATACAGCCGAGACTGTTTGCTAACTTAGCCCACTTTCTTTCTTTATATCTCCCAAGTTAGCATTCTGGTAAATTTCACAAAAAGAACATTTTTGGATTTCTATCCAAAGGTTCCCAAAACCTCTACCTCATCTGTCTTTAGGTTAAGCACCCATTGTTGGTTTTGCTCAGTTTATATATGTTTTAATGTAGGTTTTAGTGTGTAGTATATTGGGGGAAAAAAACATCAGTGGTGGCATGGTGGTGCAGTGGTTAGCACTGGCGCCTCACTGCAAGAAGGTCCTGAGTTTGAATCCCCCAGCCGGCTCAGGGGCTGGGGAGTTTGTCCCAGCCACAAGGGCCCCATGCTCTCCTTGTGTCTGCGTGGGTTCTCTCTGGGTACTCCTCCCACAATCCAAAGATATGCAGTATAGCAGGTTAATTGATAACTCTACATTGCTCATAGGTCTGAATGTGAGCGTGAATGGTTGTCTGTCTCTACTGGCGACTTGTCCGGGGTGTACCCCGCCTCTCGCCCAATGTCAGCTGGGATATGCTCCAGCCCCCCAGCGACCCGTCAAGCGGTTACGGACAATGGACGGATCGAAAAAAAACAACAGTTACAAAGTTGTTTAGCTTGGCAAGATGAGAAAGGCTGCTAAGATTGCTGGGTATCAGGCATAAAAGTTGATAAGCAATTTGGATTTCCAAACCTAGGATAGGGTAGGATGAAGTAATACCAAATGGGAAAAAATCCTATGTTAAGACTCCCTCTATCTTAACTTAAGGTAGGAAGTTTCTGTAATACGGTCTCAGAACAATTGTACCACTGATTCATGAGGTCTCTTCCTAATAATAGTGGTGTATTGTAAGGCCGTTAAGTGGAAAAATACTAGAGAAAGCTTCCCAGATAATTACTATGTTTCTAGTGACAGTCACAACATTTACCAAAAATCACAATCAGGGTCACTTTAAGGTACTTCACCTGTAATTTAAGTACACAGAGCTTGAAAAAAACAGTCAAGAGTGAAAATACCTCTAATTTACAGAGAAAGGTGACCTTCAAGCACTCCACTGACCACTTCGTCACCTGCGTCATGACTGCAAGGAAACCAGAGAGCACATCCGGAAGTCACTTAGTGTGATCAATACAGGATTGAGTTTCTCTAAGAAAATGCACACAACAGACCATAAGCTTTAAAACAAGCTATTACAGGGGCTGAAAGTGAGCAGATTTGCTTCCTACTAAAGAGTTGAATTTGATGACTAATTAATGCTTAATCCATAACTGTATCCTTATATTAACATTAAGTCAATATGACCTGGTTAACCACCTGGTAATAACTCATAGAGCAGCAAGATTGCATTGTTTCTGTTGACCGCTTGTCATCTTTTCCCTGCTCAGTCTTAAGACATGCAGAGAAAACTCTGTGTGTTTGCTGCCATCTAGTGTACAGATGCAAATATGACATTACTCTGAACAGTTTCAATTCAAAGCCTCGTCTTTGCATACTGTATTTGGCTTATTATGGCTGGACATGCACATATTTTCACGCGTATTACACTTGTTAGTAGGGGTGCAACTAACCACTATTTTCATTATCAGTTCATCTGCTAATTATTTTCATGACTGATCAATTAATCATATGAAAAAATTGTAAAAAATGCTCATCACTCTTTCCCAGAGCCCAAATCGACGTCTTCAAATTGCTTCTTTGTCCAAACAACAGCCCAAACCCCAAAGGCTCTTCATTTACTGTCATAAATGACAAAGAAAAGCAGCAAATCCCTTAAAATTAAGAAGCTAGAACCATCAATGTTTGACATCTTTGCTTGAAAAATGCCTGAAACAATAAATCTATCATCAAGTTAGTTGACAACTAATTTTCTTTTGATTGACTAATTGTTGCAGCTCTACTTGGCACACACTGTCTACACTCTTAGAAATAAGGGATTCAGGGTGCTTTTCTGCATTTAAGGTTTTTTTCAAAAGGTTCTTCCTGGTGGCTGGGGCTCTACCCAGAGTCCTTTGTTAAAGAGAGGGTTTGTCAAAGGTTCTTTGTAAGACTAAGGGTTCCATTAAGAACCCTCTTTGGAAGAGTTATTCAAGGATTGCTGAAGGCATGGGTGTTAAAAGATTCTCTTCAAATATTGAAGTGTTTACCCACGTTTTAAATGTATTTTTAAATGTAGATGTATTTGGAATACAGTTAATTTGACATGTGTTCTTGTGTTTTAGCCTCTTCTGTAGAATACAACATGGTTCTTCTTAGAACCCTCAGAAGACAAGAGGATTATAGTTGAAACCTATAACCCTGACCTATACAAAAAGTTTTAGATCCTCCTTGGCGGGTAACAGATAAAACTGTTGGCACATAAAAGGGTTCTTATTATCCTGGATGGGTTCCAGAGGAAACCCTTGGAATGTTTAAGGGTTCTTTGTTGAACCCCTCTGGTGGGTTCTTGTTGGCACCTTTGAAAGGTGGAAAGGTTCTGGATAGAACCATTACACCACAGAAGGGTTCTCTTTAGAGCCTCTCATAGGGGGTTCCGGGTGAAACCTTTCACAGATTTTTTTAGGTATAACCCTTTGTTGGGTTCTGGGTAGAACCTCTTAAAAGGATTTTAGGTAGAAACCTTATAAAGAGTTCTACCAGGAACCAAAAAAGGTTCTCCAATGGGGACAAGCACCCAAGAATCCTATATAGTTCTCGTTAGCACCTTCATCTCTAAGAGTAACTCACTATTCCTTAAATTCACCCCCAATATTACAATGCAGAAATATACACTTTTCTCTGATCCAAACAGAGTAAAACCTTTTTTGAACTCGGTATAAGCTGTTTTTTGAAATATGCTTTAAGACAAAAAAAAAAAAAAATAACATTTTCCACTTTTATTTTCCATTGCACAGTAATCTCTATCTACAGAATTTCTAAACTTTTGTGGCAGCAGATAAAGTCATAAACATCCATGTGAAAGTTGCATAAAACTGTACAAGAAAATTGGCTACAATGAGAAAAATACTGCAACCCACTGATAACTGTTGAATCCAGGACAGAAGATGGTATATGGCAGATAGACAGGACTCCCTCTTTGTTATTTGAGTGTGTGGATCATTATCGGGTAAGAATACTGCATACTGGAGTGTATGGACAAGAAACAAATCACTCAAAGATAAAAAAAACAAAAACAAAAAAACAAGTATAACATTGGGAAAAAAAGACAAAAAATAAAACATAAACACACAAATAACAGTTGGGTTGGAGGGAAAGACATTGAACAGGTTTTTCAGGGATGACCTCAAGCTAAAACTAGTTATTTTTCCTGAAGTTGTTTTTTCCTCTTCTTCACCTTTAGGGGAGGGAAGGACAGAGCTACCTACCAACATCCACACTACACTGCTTACTAAACACGGAGAAGGCCATATCTGTAGCTGTGGAACCAGCGGAGTCTGTGGAAGACTCCCTGGAGGAAGAGAGGATTCAGAGGACAAATGCAGGAGAGTCGAAGACTGGACATGCGCAAGTTCAAATTAAACCGGAATTCAGAGGTCATCCTCGAGTGTTCGTTATCCTATTGCCTATTGTTATCTTTTTACCGTCACTGGTGGCTTTAGTTAGTGTAACAGACACTCAACTGGACACAGACTGCTGACCGGTGAGACTAGGACATCAACATCAATTATTAAACAACCAAAACCTAAAATAAATTATATCACTTGAACGCACCCTGACACACAGACAGACAGAGAAGACATACAAACACACACATTCCCACACACACACACACAGATGAATACCGTAAATAGTGTGTCTGAGCTGTCGTGGAATGGTTCTTGTTTAGAGGAAACAGCCTTATCAACCAACAATTAGGCCACTTTAAACATTAAACATTAGTCCAAATGTTACATTTCATGACATATTGTGATACAGTAGCACTATAAATGGCTGAGTTCCATTGCAACTTGCTCCATTTCTTGAACCCTGAACGGTGATGAGGATGATAAATTTCCTAGATGGACCTGACCTGGGTCTGCACATATTACTGTATACTGTCTGGTGATGAGACGAGCCAAACGATGAACGCAATGGAAAAGCTAAAGCAACTCTTTGGCGTCAGAAAAAATATGGCCTCTCTCCTCTTTATGTTGCTGGAGCAACCTCGACATTTACTTTCCAGTTGGTCTTAAGATTGTCAAACTATTTACTTATATACAAATAAAGGTTAAAAGCCTGGTAGACAGAGAGATACACCACATTTGAGCTTTACTGCAAATATGGAGATACAAACGAGATGATAACGAATGTGGAAGTTTCTGACACCAAACGCAACTGTCTTTCGCACCTCAATAAATAAATATCGATAAAGAAATCACACAGACAACTTTCTCATTCAGACGACTGTGAGCGAAAAGTATGTTTCAAATGTGTGCCTTTAAAGGATTATATATCCATATTTCTACAACCCCAATTCCAAAAAAGTTGAGATGTTGTGTAAAACGTAAATAAAAACAGAATGTAATGATTTGCAAAAACGTTTTTGACTTGTATTCAATTGATTACAGTACATGGACAAGATATTCTATGTTCAAACTAATAACTTTATTGTTTTTTGTAAATATACACTCAGTTTGAATCTGATGTGGGAAACACTTCAAAAAAGTTGGGACAGGGTCAACAGAAGATGTGGAAAGTTGTGGAATGCTAAAAAAAAACAAAACCCACCAGTTTGGAAGATTTCACAGGTAAATAGGGGCATCCTCAAAAGGGTCAGGAATTTTTAGGATTTCACCATCTACAGTTCATAATTCCATTAAGATTCAGAGAATCCTGAGAAATCTCTGGTGCAAGGCTTAAAACCAACACTGAATGCCGGTGACCTTTCATGCCACAGGCAGCACTGCATTCAAAACTGCCTTAGAAACCCACATAATTGTATAAAGGACACTACATGATTTTGGAAACACTTAGGAAAACACTTGTCAGTAAACACGGTTTGTCACTGTAGTTATGAATGCAGGTGAATACTCTCCCATGCAAAGCAAGACACATTCTGCACGAGTTACAGCAGTGTGGCTATGCATTTAAAGAGTTCAGGTACTTGACTGACCTTCCTGCAGTCCAGACCTGTCTCCCATTGAAAATGTGTGGTGGATTATGAAGTGCACTCTATGACAACAAAGGCTGTGGACTGTTGAGCACCTGAAGTCATATATCAAGCAAGAAACTTTGACAGTAAATGTCCTCAGTACCCAAACACTTACTGGGTGTTGTTAAAAGAAAAAGTGATGTATCAGAGTGGTAAACAAGCCCCTGTCCGAACAACACAAACCTGTTGCAGGCATCAAATTTAGAATGAGTGTATATTTTTTTAAAAACAATTAAGTTAATCAGTTTGAACATTAAACGTCTTGTCTTTGTACTGTGTTCAATTTGATATTGGTCGAAAGGTTTTTGCAAATGATTGCATTCTGTTTTTATTCATGTTTTTGGAATTGCGTTTGTTTTATCCTGCATATATGAATACACATAAATAGGATTTGTACTCATGTGTATGTAATCTCCATACTGATGTGTACTAGAGAATTTGGAAACTCCTGAAAACCCAGCAAATCTGGCTCAACTATTAACGCCTTTAACACTGATCTCATCAGACTTTGCGGGTGGGGGAGGCAGTTAACATCACATCAGATAGGTCAATAAATAAGAATCCCCAGGTAAACAATAAAAGTGAGTGACATGTATGATGTGGCCATGTCAGCGAGTACCAAATGATATATGCCTTTTGTATCCTTGCCCTCCTTTTAGATTCCAGCCCTTTTCATAAGGAGAAATTAATTCGAGTTATTCGACAAAAGCCACAAAACGTATTTTTCAACAAATCAAATATCATCCACTTTCACAACAATAGAAAAATAAGAGATTTTCCAATAATACAGACAGAGCAAAAAACCCAACGAATAACAAAGAGAGGAATGGCAAGAAAAATAGAAATTAACACACACACGCACACACTGTTGGTAACGATATGAAAGTCTTGTCAGATACAGAGGAGAGTCTAGAGTGAAATATCCAGTGTACATCAGAAGAAGTTGCTTATATCCCTGTGGCTCTCTGCATAGAGGAGGCGTCGCTGCCGCAGCACTTCCTGCAGCTCTCCAGCGTTGCCTCCTTTGACCTTCACACCCCGCTCCTGTCATGTTGATGAGTTTTCCCTTTCTTCAGCACTTGTCACCCGGAAGTGGATACAGCGTTGTACATTTATTAGATTTATGTATATATAATGATGTATTTAGATTCTTTTTCCTTCTTTTTACATTTTAAGAATTTTTTGTAGTCTGTTTCTTCATTAGGTTTTTGTCTTTTTTTCAGCTGTGTTCGTCGATTTGAATACTGGAGACAACAGTAAAGGACGTTTTGGCAAATGAGAATGAAGAATCTCCAGGTGCGTGGGCCAATCGGCTACCTCGGAGGAGAGGCTGGACAGAGATAAATGAAGAGACGAGAACATAAAAAAAAGACACCATTTATTTGCTCCCTCTGAGGTTTGTCCTTCTCCGCTGTCTACCCCTCAGTTCCACCCTAAGACTGAGGTAAGAACAGTATTCAACATTGTGCTAGGGAAGAAAATCCCAAGTGTCCCAGTGAAGAAGGCTTGGAGGGATGGATGAGCGGACGGACGGATGGGTGGGGGTCACGGTGAGTCCAAATGAGCCGATGGAAGGTGACAGTTCAGTACAGTCCGTGGAGCTCTGCTCCTCCCCCGCCACTGATCAGAACTGGTACCATTTCTTGTCTTTGCACTTCAGCATCATCTGGAAAGAGAAGATATGTTGGAGTGAGAACGGCCATTCAGAGTCTTAGGAATTAATTTCCAACTGGTAACACAATCCATGATTCTCATGATTAATTCATGGATTAATAGTCCCTCATCAGCTGCTAATCCTTTTACTAAAGTTCTCAAGTCCATTTTATGTCATGAAAGTAGTCCAAATAGCCAGTTGAAGCCATAGACTGTGTATTAAATAATAAATATACAGTCGATGTTTGAAGCAGGTTGTTTCCCCCCGCCCCCTCCTCCCCTGACTTAACGAAGCTTGTGCAGGCTGCAGGAACACTGCAGGAGTGCAAGATGATTGCAAAATTGTAATTTGACAATAACAACTCATGATCAGTCCTACAATTTAAATTGATCAGCTGTTTATAACTGTCAGCTGTCTGTCAATGTAAAACAACTGCTCTGAAAATACACACTCTGAAGTTTGAGGTTAGTGACTGCCTCTTATTGCCTGCCAGACTCCATTAATATATTTCTCAATTTAATCATTGTGAACATGTACTATTTTTTAAAAGATTATTAATTATTTCATACAACTCATAAATGCTGTAGCACTGTTGTCAGAGAAGCGAGTATTTCAGCTTAGCATGTTTCCTTAATCTCTGATGACATATTATGGCCATTTTATAATAAACTACATTGAATATTTTACAGATTTCTCCTTTAATTTTGGTTCACTCTGTCAAATTATGAACATTGCATGAAACAGGAGGCCTCGTATATTTTACAATCTGTCTATATCATCTCTGAAAAGAAAATCTTGTGTGTCAAGTGTGACTGCCTGTCTGACATCAGTGTAAGATTCCTCACCGCAGCACTGTGGACTTTCCACAGGCGTATACTGCCCTCAGTGGGTAAACAGTGTAAGTGAGTCACATCTCTAGAACATGATATACAGTATTCGCTAATATATAAATATAAATGCACTGTGTGTTGCATGATGTTCTCATATAGTGTGTTTATGGAGGATTGACATTTCTCACAAGACGCATCTTAATAACTCTACAACTCTCACCCAAAAGACGGCACAGATATTATAACCAGCTCAATAACTAGGACAATGATAATGCATATTATTACCAACATCTCCAGCTTTTAGAGGCTGGGTCTTCAACAGTGGGCCCTCAGAGTTACTGCAGCGGTTTAAGTTTTTTTCTTTTCCAAAAATTAGAGTATATCTGAAAATACTCATTAACTTGAATCTGACATATTATTAGCAAAGATAAATCAGCAACAAAGCAACAAAACAAAACAAAACAAAGCAAAACAGAACAGAACAAAAAACATTTAAGTTATACAACACTGAAAAAAGGTTACCAATGAATCCTCATGCAATCATGTGAAGTAGCTAACCTTCTGAATCACTAAATTATGGTGTGGCACCTTTCCATAACTAGTTATCTACATATTTTGAAACATAAAATGTAAAACTCAAAATTTCAAGGCAACTGCCCATGGTGCAGTTACAAATAAGCGCAAATGAGAGAAGACCAAAAAATAGTCAGTGCTCCATGTCTTTATCAGCTAAGGGGTCCATGACCTGAAACACGTTGAGGACCTCGCTTTAAAGGATTATTCCTCAGTAAACTATTTATTTCAGTCAAGCTTTTATTGTGCAATGTGTTAGGCACTGGGCACACGCAGGTTTGTATGTACAGGAGAAGCTATAGTGTCCTTGTTGTGATTTCATCATGGGGTTTCTTTTCATATTTTAGACATTTATTCTGTTACCTCATGGGCGTGTTTGGAAAAGGAATCTGCGCTGGCCATCATGGCAGCCGTCCTCTCCTCCAGCTCGCCCAGTTTCTGGCCTCTTTCATCCAGCGCTATCCGGGCCCGCGCCAGATCTCCGACCACACCAGAGGCTGCCCCCTTCATGCCCTCGATGCCACCTGGGCCTGGGATGTGCTGGGCCAGACTTCTGGATGCCTTTCCAGCTGCTACCTCACCAACTGCATTAAGAGAGGAACAGGGAAAAAACAGGGAGAAAGTCAGGTTGCCTCAGCAGAGGACTGAATGAATGTATTTCCAGGCATGTGTAGGTTTGGCTCACATAGCTCCTCTCTGTCCAGTGACTGTGCTCCACCCCCAAAGAGACCTTTGAAGAACCCTCTGTTGGGTGCCTCTGGTGTCTCCACTGGTGTAAAGAGTTCACCCAGCATCTCCTGAAACATCAGCACACACATTATCCTGCTACCTACAGCTTTTATACAGTGTTTTGTTAACAACAACAGTATACACACACACCACAGTGTACTACAAATACAGTCTAGTGTACAGCAGACTACCGTCTCTCGGGTAAGATGTACAAAACAATACAGTGTATAAATGTTCTCAAGTATATTTCCACCAACTATTTTATATGATGACGTCAATTGTCTTTAATATGTAGTGTTTTCTATGCAGTACAGTATGCAGTTCTTATATATAATTTGCAAAACTTAAAGGGATAGTTCAGATTATTTGATGTGTTATGAGGTATTTATCTATTGTCAGTGTTATTACCTGCAGTAGATGCTGGTCAACTTTGCCCCAGTTTTGAGAAGCTGAGAGGAGTACCAGTACAGAAGCTAAGAAATGTACTGCTGTGGCCAGAGTCAGCAACAAAAGGTATTTTAACCACTAAAAAAAGGTCCACCTAAAAACATCAATATCAGTTTAAACGTTTGCTACATTTAGAATATTTTCACCATATTTCACCATAAATCCAAAACTCGGCAACTCACACCAAAACTATCTAGATGGACAAACAGCACTACGGGTGAGATTTGATTTTTGATTTTGGGGTGAATTGTCCAAATTAAGTAGCTAAAAACCTTCTGTTGCTGACGCCATCCACAGCAGTACAGTGCTTAACTTCCATGCTGGTACTCCTCTCTCCTTCTCCTAACTAGGGGCATGCCAGCCTGCATCTACTGTAGGTAATACACTGACAATCGATAAGTACCTCATGCAACCCCACTTCAAATAATCCGAACTATCCCTTTAATTCAAGATTTAAACCCCAAACCCTGAATCATTAAATCAGCATGCGTACTATGCTGTTTATAGAACTGACCTGCAGGTTTTCACAGATGTCCTGACTGTAAGTGATCCTCTGGATCTCAGTGGGGGAGCAGAGGTACATGGCCTGACCCAGGTTGGTGAAGCAGAACGTTCTGGCTATCCGCATGTCTGTCAAAGGCAGGTAGTTTACATCCATGAGCGGTCTCAGTCCCGGCACGCTACACAGGGGACACAGAAATGATACAAGTGATTTTAGATCTTAAGAATATTAAAAGATTAATTCCAGTAAATGCCAGAGAGAGCATATGTTAAATATTTTATCACTATTACTGACTTTAAGCATATTTTTCCTGAAACACTGAGGACACAATGTTCAAGCACTCTGACCATTTGAGGTGAACACACTCGCACAGAAACACACACAGACAGGCAGACAGCTGGACACCCTTGCTTTGTCAGACACCCATATGGATGGCTGTTCTGTCTCTGTCTCTCCTCTAGGGAAGTAGGGAAGATTAATGAGGATGAGCGACAGACTAATACGCCCCTCCTCACTTATATCCTTCCACACACAGCGGGGTTGATAGTTCCAACCTTGGTTTAAATTTGGTACGTTTAGCCGTGGTGCCTTTTGAAGGTTTAGATAATTGTTGGGGTTAAAGGATGAAAGTCAATGGCAAGTCTGTGTACGTCAGTGGGCGTGTTTGCTGCGGGTCTGCATGAGGACAAAAGTTTGTGTCTGACTTTGAGTGACAACTTGAGCAAAAGGAAAAGTTTAATTGAGGACATAATATGATGATCCCATCTGCCTCGGTGGCGACAGCGTTTATTTCTGCCATTTCAAAGACAATCTGTTGCCTCAATCACACTGTTGAAACAATCTGGAACCTCAACAAACAACAGTTGTTTTTACACTTGTACACAAACCCTTTCTGCAAAAAAAGGGTTTGTCAAGGATTCTATATAAGTCTAAGAGTTCCATTAAGAACCCTGGGTGGAACTGTTACACCACAGAAGGGTTCTATGTAGAACCTCTCATAGAGGTTCTAGGTGAAACCTTTCACATATGGTTTTAGTTAGAACCCTTTATGTTGGGTTATAGGTAGAACTCTTTGGATTGGTTCTAGATAAAACACTTAGAATATTAAAGGGTTCTCAGTAAAACCGCCAGGGTGGACTCCAGATAAAACTTTCAGGGGAAAAAATGATCTCGGTAAAACCCCCTGGGTAGGTTCTAGTATTACATACCTCAAATATGAAAAGGTTCTCAGCATAACATCTTGTGTGGCTGCTAGATGAGGAGTACAAAAGGATTCTTGGTAGAACCAACCCTGGGTAGGTTCTTGTTAGCACCCCCAAAAGGTGGAAAGATTGTGGACAGAACCCCAGAGAGGGTTGTTGGAGTCCTTGAAGAACTTTTGTCAAAGGTTCTTTGTACCATAATATAAAAACATTCAAAGTTTTACAGTATCAGGGAGAGTGAAGCTCAGCTTGGATACACATTGTTTAAAATGGATTCCAACAGTGACAAGTTTCATAGTGAAAAAACTCATAAACTTCCAAATGAACTCTTCAAACTATTTCTGCAGTCTAATCCGTGTCTCCACAGTCCATCTGTGCACTCAGAATGTCCCAAAAACTTACATTTCTGCCAAAATATGGCTAAATACCCAATTTCCATCTCAATGCGTGCCCTTGATGAGCACATGGAAGAAGTCAGACTTCAGGACTTTCTGTCAGAAAGCCCAGAAAACTTTCTGTCCTCAGAAAATCCTCACCAGGACTCAGCGGTGGCGGATGAATGGGTTAACTGAGGACTTCCACCCAGGAGACGGGGGTTTGACTCAGGTGGAGTTTGTTATCGACTTATTATTTTTAGACTAAGATGAAAATCTTAAGTTTTTTTAAATTTATAATTATTATTTTCAATTTTCTAGCACAGCTTGGTTAGGTGTGGCCAACAAAAGTACTTGGTTGGGTTTAGGCAACAAAACTACTTAAGTTAGAATTAGGAAAAGTGGTTTGGGTTAAGGTAGGTCATTAAACATGTGTTACAAAGGCTTTCTGACAAAGTGATTTCTGTCAGAAAGGGCTCTCTGGCAGAAAGCCCTGAAGCCTAGCTCTCTCAATAGCTAACTAATTGTGACACCTCATTTTCTCATAACTCATCATTTTGTTTTGGTTTTTTGTGTTGTGAATGCTGAGTCATCATTCACAGAAATATAATCATGTGTTACACAGGCTTTCTGATGTAAAGATTTCTGCAAAAAAGGTCCCTCTGGCAGAAAGCCCTAAAGGTTAGCTCTCATTGGCTAGCTTACACTATGACACTTAACTTTGTCATAACTAATAATTTTGTACTTCTTGGGGGGTGTGAATGCTGAATCAGTTTTCACAACAATATGTTGTAACATATGTTAACTTAAGGAAAAGATCATGGTTTGGGTTCAAATAGACCGTTAACCACACGTTACAAAGGCTTTCTGACAGAAAGATTTCTGCAAGAAAGGGCCCTCCGGCAGAAAGCCCTAATAGCTAGCTTTCTCATTGGCTAGCTTACACTGGGACAATTCGCTTTCTCATAATTAATCATTTTGTACTTTTTTTTTTACCTTTCAAACCCTCTCATCTTCAACCTCTTCAGTTTAGCATCAGCATTTCAACAAACATTAAAATATTCCTCATTAGGTTTTCAACAGCCATTATTCACACCCACATCTTCAGAAATTTCTATAGTTTTTTTTTTTTGTTTTTGTTTTTTTTACAGTATTTCATACTCAAAAGACAGGGTTTGCGTGATTGTCATGGCAATTATGACCAATATCAGCTAAAAAACCCGACAAACTCAAGTGTGAATCTTCTCTGTGAAATGAGACATACAGAGAACAGGAGGCAGATCGAATCTACTGAAAATCTAATGAAAAGAACATGACTTATTTGAGCTGACTTTGATTGATACATTATAATAATAGCCCGCTATTTCCAGCTGACATGTTTCTCACCTGAGGGTCATGATGTGGCCGTTGGCACAGAAACACGCCACACATGCGCCTTGGCTCATCTGCACCACATCTGCCCGCAGGATGAAGGAGGTCTCTGTGATACTGTGTTTGTAGATGCAGGTCTGGGAGGGGAGGGACATGACTTTGGCCTGTTTCTCTGAACACACCACAGCATATTGGCCTTCGTTGAGGTCCTGGGAGGTGGAAGGGGACACTGAGACGGGCCTGCGCTTACGGACTTTCTCTCTTTCCTCACCGTCTGCTGTGACGTTGGGCTCAAACCAAGGCTCATACGCTGGGGGCAGTATTGAACCTGTTGAGTCCAGGAAAGCCATCCGCAAGATGCTGCCCTTCAGCCGTACCAACATGCCTGATAAATAAAAGGAAAAAGGTTTATTACTGAAATCTGAATTTAAATTTAGTGCTGTTTTAAATCCATTTGGCTGGGATTTATCTGACAAGAATTAACTTTTAAACACACTTTAATCACGGTTTAATTATGTAGCACCAAACTTTTAAACAAGCTAAAAATTAAGAGAGATTATGTCTAAACCTCTTTTTAATCCTTTGTTTAGTTTTACTCTAGCCTAGTTAATTATATGTTGCACCAAACTTAAATTCCATTTTAATCAATCAATACTTTAAAGTACACTTGAGGGTTACTTTAAAATAACTGCCTTTTTGAGATGAATTGAGAAAAAAAAATTGTTTTTAAAATTCAGGAACAGACTCAACCAAGTGAGTTTTATAATATCTCTTCTTTCTTTCACTCTAGTTGATAATTCAGCAAACAAGTTTTTAACTAACTCTGTGAACTAACTTTTTAGCTGCTAGCAAAATATATAACCTTTAGTCAACTTTTTAACTAGCTAGCAAACAGGTAGTTGGCAAAACATTTTGTTAACTTTTTAGCTAGCTAACAAACAATGCTTTTGTTAAGGAATACCAAACAGCAGTTAACAGTTTTCCCCCTTCTCCTATACTTACTAAGGCTCGACAGCAATTTGTTTTTATTTTATTCGTTTATTTATTTTAATTTGGGAAATTAAGCATCTCCATATTGATTAAAGTCTCTTTAATTTTAGTTTAAATCACTAAACTTGGATTTACCAAACTATTGTGCAATACAACTCCAGCCTTTAGATCTTATTTTATAATAGAAAATATTGTGGGTGTCATAGCATTATCAACAACATCACTCTATTTTCCTTCCCTCCCTTCTGATACCCACCTGTAGGTGAAATGATAACTGGCTGCAGTTGCCGTTGCTCCCCAGCAGGTGGCAATGTGAGAGCTAGAGCGAGGACGGTGCCCAGAGAAGTGCCCACATACAGGCAGGGTGTCAAAGTGTTGTCCCCCTTCCGGGCGAAGGTCTCACTGAAGTGGAAGGAGCTGATGGCCTCTCGTGCTTCCTTGTCGATGCTGGTGACGCTTGAGGAGCGCGAGCGGCTGAAGGAATTGTCCCGGTGGTCTAATGGGTTGGCACCCCGCGGCGGGCATACAGACAGGAGGACAGTAAGGAGAAAACAGAGGGAGGTAAAGTACCTGCACTGTACTGTACACACAAAATCAAATTGTGTTTTCCTTTGGTAAGTGGACATTAAATGCATTTGGGTTGAAAATTTACAACAAACTCAACACATACCAACTGAGTAACAACTGTATTTGTTTATGACTGAGATTCAGAAAGTGTAGATACAAAAAACTGGGCAGAAACCTAAGAGTATGGACTAAAAGTGGATAAATGCATAACATGGCTGGTCTAATTTTATTAGAGATGGATCTAATACACCCTTTAACTGTCACTTGGTTAAGATAAGATAATAGGCCAGACCAATGCCATCCAATGCAATTATGCATTTGTATATATTCACAGACCGATTAACATTTTAAAATTGTTCTATCCCCAATCATAAATTGTTTAAGTATGAAATAACCAGCTATCAGGCACTTTGGTTGCATGTACTGTATATCACACTCTTAAATAAGAATACAGGTAAATGTGTTGGCACTTCCGATGTTCTTTGTGTTTTAGAAGAATGTTGTATTCCCCTGACAAAGAAAAAAAAAATCTTTAATTTTAAAGTGACAATATTTCTATTTGAGAAATTTTAAACTGACCAATCAGAGACAGAGAAAGGAAAGACATGAAGAACACAGAAGAGAAAGAGAAAGCTGCAGAAGTTACAGAAAGCTTTACGGTGAGATGGAGTGTGCATAGTTTAGCTTAGCACCACTGACCTCTAGAAGAACCCCCACCAAGGTCAAAAAGTGGGAGTTGGAGCACAGCAGAAAATTTCACATTGAATTTAATTCCAACACTTTGATTTAACTTAATCAATTTCAGTTCTGGTCAGATCAGTGCTACTTTTGTCTCATGCAAACTTAGGAGAACATCTGCACAGCTTGCCAATTTTGAGGCTAATAACCAGATAAAACTGGACTAGTGGGATGTGGTGGAGTCCAGTTCAAGTGAGAAAGATATACTGCATTTCCATACAAATTGTTTGGAGACACGAAGTCAAGGCTTACCCAAGTCTGGCTTTAGCTCAGTAGGCAAGCTTAATTTCCGTGACATCTTTGCTGGAAAAAAGAGAACATCCCTCTTTACAAACACACGTCTAAGCTAACACACGATGCCATGCAAAGCTAGATAACTAGCATTGGGCTAGGATTGTGCACAAAGCTAAAATACACGAAAACGACAAAAGGCTGTGGAACAAGTGCCAGGAGGGGATTGTTTCGTTGAGTAAAGGAACCAAAATGCTTTACACTGCGTGAGGACTCAGAGACAACCCTGCATATATCACAGAGGCATGCTGTGAAAGACAAAACAAAGGAGGTGACCCCTGAGTGCACATTGCCCTGAAAGAGAGGACTGGTATAGTGAGACACATCAAAACTGCACAGCCATCCAGGAACCTCATGCCACAGGAGCATGCACCAAGAACAAGAAGGTAACAAGAAACAGAAAGTACTGACAGGAGATGGAAGAAGACAGTGGAAAAGATGGTCTAATGTTATTGAGGTAGTTTAATGATAGTTAGTTAAATTAGTTTATTTTCTTCTTGCATTAATAATTGTATTAGGCACACTTACCCAGACCTGTATCAACTAGTACAAAATACACTGCAAATAACCACAATCACCTCCGTCCACTTCTTCATCCTGTCTGAATCCATATGATTCATATATAGCCAGCAATCAACTTTATTTCCTAAAGAAAAGAAAAGAAAAACTGTCTAGCTAGCTAGCAAATAATACTACTTTTTAACTTTTTAACTAAATATATAGAATTTTGTAAGGTTTTTCACCAGCTAGCAAACAATGTAATGTTACTGTCTAAAAAAACTTCCTAGCTTGCTACCAAACAAGGCAATGATTTGTTAGCTTTTTAGCTAGTTAGCAAAAATATAACGTCGTTTTTGAAAAAAACTTTTAAGCTATCTAGAAAACTATTTAACTGTTTGACCTTTTAGCTAGCTAGCAAACAACGTAATTTTTGTTAATCTTTTATCCAAACAACATAAACTTTTACAGACTTTTTAACAAGCTAGCAAACAATTTAACGTGTTGTTAACTTTTTAGCTAGATAGCTTGTTTTTGTATCGGAATAAAGAGCAACAGGAAGTTGAACAGGAGATGGAAGAACATGATTTGTAGGCTGGGGCATCTCCGTAAGACCACAAAGTTTATTAACAATGGTATGTTGTGTCACTTTATACCTTTATCAAGAATTGCCCTTTCCATTCCATGTACAATTTCAACAATATTTCGATTAACTGTTCAGCCCTAATAGTAACGAGACTGAATGAGGGTCTTAGATATTATTTCTCTGTTTGATGAAGGGAATATTACATCATGCCTGCATCGTAATGTTACATTCACCAATGTTAGTTATGAAGTAATGAAGTTATGGTTATGGCTTTTTTGGTTTGAAAACTGACAGAAACTCACTTTAACAAATAAAGAAACATACAAAAATATTATGAAGTAACATCCCTAATACCTTAATACAAGCTCAAACTGGGTTTAGAATTCTTTTTAGGCAGATGCTATTGGCACCCAGGTGTCAGTAGCCAATAATGCTATTTGCCCCTGCATTGGAATAGTCAGTGTGGCTAATTACACCTATATGGTAGTGACAAACCGTGACCTTTTCCACAAACCTAAATTTAATCAAGCACTTTTAGTGCCTAAACCTAGACTCACCGGTCAGTCTCTAAACACTTAACTCAATAGAAACAATAAAAGCCCTCTCCCTGCCTCACAGACTTCAGGGCGGCTCTTCATATTGGGGCGGTAACATTGTGTGCTTACTACTGAGGAGAATGGAGGGAGAGCATCGTGTCCAGTAAGGCATTAAGTTTGCTAGCAGCTGCACTCGCTGTACTTGAGCGGTAGGTGACGAAATTTCAGATTGTCTGGTATTGCGAGATTAGCCCAAACCTAACTAATTTGCGACTAAAAACTGAAAGAAAACTAGAATTACTGCCTCACTGTTGTATGCCTCCATGAGGTCACAATGACCTTGACTTTTGACCACCGAAATATAATCAGTTCATCCTTGAGTCCAAGTGGAGGTTTCTACTAAGTTTAAAGAAATTCTATCAAGGCGTTTACAAGAAGGGGGAGGAAATTACATTTACAAGGTCACAGCGATCTTGATCTTTGATCTCTAAATTTTAATCAGTTCATCCTTGAGGCCAAATGTACATTTGAACGACATGTGAGGAAATTCCTGAGGACCTACTCGCTCTTTATAGCCACAGTAGGAGGCCAGGTGTAAAATAGCCAAATAACTACCACGTGACTGTTCTCACCCAGGTGCAAATAGACACTAGATACTTCTTTATTATTATTATGTTTTTCCCCATGAATTAGAGTTACATTTTTGTTTTAATTTAAGAGGCACTTAGGTAATTTGAATGTCTGACACATCACTAATTATCCAGTTTTCAAAGCTTGCTGTTGTCCAGCTCCTGTTATTTATGTACACAAATTTATAACCTCCAGTGAACACATGGCTTTCTCTTACCTTCTATTTACTTCCATTTAAAGGCTCTGCATACCCACACAGGTGATTCCACTTATTCTGGCTAATTAGACCTGTCTGGAGCTATGCAGGGAATTATATGAGGTCACCAAACTTCAGGAACTAAGATGAATCATAAAGCAGTAATGTCTCTGCCCTCACAGGTGCACAAAGCTAATTGGAGGACCGGGAAAATGTAATTTTTAAAAACGTGTCTTGTTTAACTTAAGGGTTTTAAAAGAGTTCAGACTAATTAAAGAGGTCAGGCTAGTTAAAAAGAATTCTGGAGGGCTGGTCTGGGTCAAAACTCTGATGTGGCAGTCATTTTGGACACTGACTCATCGTCATTGTCCAGAACCCCTACCTTTAAAAGACAAAAAAGCACCGGTCAGTTGATAAGTAATTATCTATTTCGTCAACACACACTGAAGGTACACAAAGACAGTTGGACAGATGAGTTGCTCTCCGCTCTGTGGTGTCATCATACTGTACTATGGACAGAGAACGCCAGTCATGTACGTAACTCATAATGTACACAAGGAATCTGTTGTAGGAAGTCAGGACAGATATCACACGCAGGCACATTTACAATATGACACTCGTGCTACATACATGTAGCATGCAAATATCTATCTAAGGCAATTATATTGTAGGTATCTGGACAGCTGAATTCCTGTCCTGCCTCCAGGTTAGCCTCTGCTCCGCGAGCTTTCAGTTCTGTGTATAGTTTTCTAACCGTATACTTTTGTACTTAATATTTGATGTAAAATAAGAACACCTTGTCATTTTTAACAAGAAAAACTACTGTTGTTTATAAAAAATTAACACAGTGTGAACCAAAAGATAGTGGAACAGAAGCTAACCCAGACCTCCGGCTCTCTATTCTTTGTTCTATTTATTCCCGCTGTGGTGACCATGACACAGAGGACAGAGACAGGGGGGGACAAATCTGGACTTTCTGTCCTGCCTACACAGCCTCTCATGACAATCTTTGGCCAATCTTACCTCCTCTACCACCTCCATTGTAGAATTGCTGTAGATTGCTGTTTGACGTCAACACTTTTGGGGGTGTAAGGGGGGAAAGTAAAGTAGAGTAAATGTGCAGTTAGAAACACCCTTTGGCTTGTTGCCACACACAAGCTATCTTCTGTTCACTCTGATGAGTCACTCTTCTTTTGTCCTGAGCAGCAAACTCGGATTTTAAAAAAGCTGCGTCAAAATTCAGCACATTAGTTTGGCTTAAATATCCCGTGTTCTGATGTAAAACCCTGTACCCTAAAAACAGAATCACAGATGAGAGAATATGGTATAAGTCCCACCCCTTTTTGCTCTGTGGTGCAATAACACAGTTTAATTTTCTCCTTTGCCGTTTCCTGTGCATGCTATAGGCTAGGCTCGTCTATTCACCGTATTCACGCGGCAGCCATTTTCCTCTGATGTCACACTCAGGGTGGGAACAGAGTGGAAAACTAAGACGTCGTACTTCTGTATTCCAGGTTGCAAGCTGTGCAAACGTAGAGTCTGAGAATCTGACAAATTGCAATCATCTCACCACTCTTCCTGATTGATCAGCTCCTAAAAAGACAATGGATAATGAAAATGTGGGCCAATGTCCCTCCAAATTTTCACTGTCCAGTGTCTTTTCAGTTGATGGTCAATCATGAAGTGGTGAAGAAAACAAGGACTTGTCAGATTCTCTACGTTTATACAACTTGCAACCTGAAAGGGAAATGGCCTCCGTGTGAATATGGTGAAGGTTAAAAAAATAAAATAAAATTCTGAAGATGGTTATAACATGTTGCTAGAAATGTTAGCAAAACACTAGCTAACTAGCTACTGTATCTTAAGGCTGATGCAGATTAGCTGGCTATTTACCTAGCATTCTGCTAACATTAGCTAACAGATGGAATTAGCTAGCTAACCACTGATTTGGATTAGCTAGCTAGCTAGTGAGTGTTCTGCGAGCATTAGCTAACTTAGGATGTGACAATATACTTATTTCGCTTTTACGGTCCCTAAGCAACATCTTTAGGCATCTTCAAAATTTGGTTTTCTTTCGATATAGATGAGCCTGGCACATACAATGCAAACACTAGAAATAGGAAAGGAAAGGAGTGAGTTGACCGAGGTTCTGGTTGGCTGGGTAAATGTAGTGAGGGGAAGACTTTTTCACTGCGTGTATATCTGTGTATAATGTATAATAAAGTCAGTTCATTTTTTGTAAATGGCCATTTTCAGTTGTTTTAAATGCAAATCAAACTATTCCAGAATGTTCTTGAATGAAATGACACTATCTTGACACTAATGGAGTCTTTCTTCATCAGACTGCAACTAATTTCAAGGTTAAACAGGTGAAACGGCATGAAAAGAAATCTAAATTTTTTTCTCCCACTGGAAGACTTTATCACTTACCAAAAAACAAGAAAAAACACCTCAAAAACATCCCTAGACTAAATGACTCTTAAAGCAGACGTCTCTTTGCAGAAAGGCACCTTATCTCTCTCTCTGTCCTATGAATAATGCAGAGCCGACAGATGTATCAGACCACAGTCTGGTGGCACCAGACATGGCGGGGCTGGGACAGCCATCATACCTGGAAACAGCAGCAGAACTCCAGACTTTGAGATTTGTTTTCTGTCTGACCTTTTTAAAAAGCTCCTTATTTTCAGTGTGCTAATGCCAAGTTACCCCTAATGAGATGGATCTGGGCTGTTCTGTCTTCAAGCACCTTCAGCTGAAATACTAATGACGTAGATTAAGAAGGAGGCAAGTAAAAGAGCAACGAAGCATCTTACTGTTGCAGCACACAATGTAGTTCTACACGATCGTGAATGGGTCGAATGCTGCAATGTAGCGGTGGTGCATAATATTCTAAGTGATAATGCATTTTGTCATATTCACTGATACGAAAACTGCTTAACATGAATATGTTCTGTACAGACCTGCTTCAGTACAGTGCACACAGAAACAAGAACCCTGCACAAAATCCAAGTCAGGAATTCACATCATCTTGCAACTGACATACAACAACCCCAATTCCAAAAAAACGTTGTGACATTGAGTAAAAAAACAGAATGCAATGATTTGCAAATCCTTTTTGACTTTTATTCGGTTGAATACAGTACAACGACAAGATATTTAATGCTCAACAGGATAAACTTTATTGTTCTATTATTGTTTTATAGTCCAGCAGTTCAACGACGACGCTCAACACAAAAGTGCGGGCAGGAATTTAGGGATTTCACAATCTACAATCCATAATATCATTAAAAGCTTCAGAGAATCCGGAGAAATCTCTGCACATAAGGCAAAAGGCCAAAAACCAATATGAATGCCTGTGACCTTTGACCTCTTAGGGGGCACTGCATTAAAAACCCACATAATTGTGTAAAGGAATCTACATGGACTTGGTAATACTTTAGAAAACTGTTGTCAGTAAACACAGTTTGTTGCTGCATCTACAAATGCAAGTTAAGACTCTACCTAACTAACTTCAAAAGCCAGCATCTGCATCGGCATCACGGTATGGGGGTATGTTCGTGCCAGTGGCATCATGGGTAATTGTCACATCTGCGAAAGCCCCATTGATGCTGAAAGGTACATACAGGTTTTGAAGCAACATAAGCTGCCATCCCGTCTTTTTCAGAGATGACCCTGCTTATTTTAGCAAGACAATGCCAAGACACATTCTGCGAGTGTTCAAACAGTGTGGCTTTGTAGTAAAAGAGTTCAGATAGTAGACTGACCTGCCTGCAGTCCAGACCTGTCTCAACAGAAACCCTGAACTGTTGAGCACTTGAAGTCATATATCAAGTAAGAATGGGAAAGAATTTCACTTTCAAAACTTGAACAATCAGTGTTCTCAGTTTCCAAATTTTGAGGGTTGTTATAAGAAAAGGCGATGGAACACAGTGGTAATCAGTTTGAGCATTAAATATCTTGTCTTTGTACTGTATTTAAATGAATAGAGGTCAAAAGGTTTTTGCAAATCATCCTATTCTGTTTTCATTGATGTTTTACACAATGTCCCAACTTTTATGGAATTGGGGTTGTACGAGGAGGATCTGTAGGAGATTCTCTCACAATTATGCAATTATGCAGTTGCTGAATATGTGAAAACACCTGAGGCCTTTCAGGTTGAACTTTAACTTTTTAACTCACATTCTGATTAATGTAAATTAATGGGTTTCTCTACCACATTGCAGTTTTGTTTAACAGTTTATTTCAATTCATAATTAGCCTAGCTGTCACACCGAATTAGCATCACAGAGATTGGATACGTTTACAGCCTACAACAGTTTTCCAGGATACCATGTGAATATGAGAATTAAAAACAAATGTATTCCTGTCTATTGAACGCTGCAAAGTGGTAAAAGAAGGCATGCACAAATGGGGAAATAATCTCAATAACCCATAACCGTCTGGTAATAAACTCAAACAGTGCATTTCTAAAGACTGAAGCAGAATGAAATTGACAGCCAGACAATTTAATGGTTCAACAGAAAACTCTTCTGTGTAGTTCCAGTTTGATGAGCAACAATTTCAATAAAACAGTATTAAAAGCAGAAGCTCTTTTGAAACATTAATCTTCATCCCTAACCAATCTCCTCTTGCATTCAAATACACGGTCTATTAAAGGTCTATTTTTTACTGGTCCGCTGTTTGGGTTTCACGTCTGGATGACACAAAGCCTTTGCTATATTTCCCCCATATTTCTTTTTTAATAAGACGCTGAAGGACATATTACCTGAAGTAGGGGACTTGCAGCGGTCCTCTGATGTGGCTGAGCCCTCGTTGATGTCACACAGACCTGCAACAGAGATCAACTCATGAAATACAAAATAAAGCAAGCCAAAAAGAACCACAGGGGTGTCTAGTCTCTGAGCACATAACATCTCCTCATGATATATACTGCCAGCTCAGAAAGAACCCCAGATATCAGCTGGGGTTGCAGTGAATACAAATTAAAGGGGAAGATTATCTGGCATTTTTAGATAATCAGCATCAGCTAGTTCTTATGCTCACAAGGCCAATAAACTAAAAATGTCTTCAGACACATCTGCAGTGTTACCTATATTATTTTGAATTTATTACACAGCTTTGTTAAATATTAGATTCTAATTGGTCAAATACGGTATTCTAAGGTCTGTTATTTCTGAAAAGCAGACCCTTGCTATGAATACTCTTAGAAAAAATGGTTCTTCCTGAAGGACTGAGGTTCTAACCAGAACCATTTGCTTCTGAAGAACTCTTTTTTGACAAAAGCGTTGGTCATTTGCATGCATAGGTTGCATTAAGAACCCTTTTCATCCAAGGAATTCTTTTTGGAAGAAAGAGTTCTTCAATGATTGTTGAAATCCTTGAAGAACTTGAAGGGTTTGTTAAGGGTTCTTTGTTCCATAACATTAAAGGGATCTCACTGGAACCCCCTGTGTGTTCTAAATAAAACCCTTGAACTATGAAAGGGTTCTTGGTAGAACTCGCTGGGTGAGTTCTAGATGAAACCCTTGGAATATAAAAAGTTTCTTGGTAGAACCCCCTGAATATGTTCTAGATAAAACACTTGGACTATAAAAAGGTTCTTGGTTGAACACACTGGGTGGGACAGTTCTGGATAGAATCCATAGAGACGGTTTTGGGTGGAACCATTACACCATAGGAGGGTTTTGGGTGAAACCTTTTTCAGACGGTTATAAGTATAACCCTGATGGGTTATAGGTGTAACTCTGTGAAAGGGTTCTAACAGAGAGTGTATGAATAACATGACTGTTGCTATGGATGCAGTGTTGATCATAGACTCTGGAGGAGTAATATGATCATTTTAAAATCAATAAAATCATTTTAAAATAAATTATTTTGTGTCAGATTGTTGATTTTGGTATGCAGCTGTGTAATAAGCTGGATAATGTACATTGACAGGTCATTATTGTGATATAAACCCCTTATTATTATTATTATTATTATTATATAACATGTATGCGACTTTGATTACTGTACCCCACTCTCCTTTAAATACCTGTCACATTCTGAAATCAAAAGTATAGCCCAGTGTATTTTTCTATTTCACTGATGAATGAAAATTCAGTCAAAATCAACATGGTGCTGACTAAGATAATTATGTATATTAGATCGTAATGTGCATTGAATAATTTAATTATACATCACTTTTCTTTGCTTTGATATTGGCATTATATATCTGCCATCAGCCTCTAAATATCAGCATGCTTACTGGCCATTGAAAAACCATATCAGTCGACTACTAATTTCCTAATTTTCTGACATTCTTGTCATTTGACCAACTGACAAACCCGTCACAAACCATCTGTTCCGCTCATATTTGAAACATAAGGATGATTTTGTGCATCTTTGATAATATTTTATCCAGTTCCAAGCCTGGTTCCTCCCTTCTCTGCGCGTGCACGTTTGTGCATGAATGTGTGCGCGTGTGTGCGACATTGTCCTGTGAGGCAGAAAGCCAAGCAGACAGCAGTCCCTGTTGGCAGAGAAACACAGCTGGACGCCTGATTACTGCTTGCGCTCGCCAAGCTCTGACAGGTGCCAGCCCACTGCTCACCAGTCAGTGACACCAGATGCTCTGTGTGTATTTACATGTGCATGTGCTTGTGTGTATGTGAGCATTTGTGTGTGTGTTTGAATATTTGTGCACAGACTATCATGAACATATGAAAATTAATTCATCAGCATCCACATACACACAGCTTACTAATTTATCCATCAAACTTTTGCTAAAGTACTGGCTGTACATCGTCATGACACTGCGGCATCCTCCGTGTGGCTGCACTGCCTTCATCTAACACAGGGTGGCAGTGTGTCCATACTGAAAGCATCTTATTGTCTAACAGTGGTACTGTGAGGCTGCAGTGGCAGTGTGTGTAAAAGGGATGGGCTGTGTGTGTGTATGTGTGTGTGTGTGTGAATGAGAGACAGGGAGAGGCAGATGGACAAAGGAAGAGTTAGTCAAAGTGCTTTGATGCATTTTAGAGTGTGTTGCTCTATGATTCATTCTCACATTCGGATCAGTTTACAGATCAGGTCAGGGGGCGTCGGACCTGTGGGGTTACTGGAGTCTAAGTAATAACTGTTAGCAGGCTCCACTGGCACAAATGCATTATAATGTGCACTGAAAGACTAATTATAATTCTAAATCAGACCTTTACTGAAAATAAACCTTGAATACTAAATCAGATTTTCCTCCTCAGTGCATTCCAGGAGTTATTTTAGTGTACCCTAAATCCCTAATCCCTGGCCATGTATTTGTCTACCTATGATAGGCTCCATTCACCTTGGACCTTAAAGGGACAGTTCACCGCAAAATCAAGAATACATATTTTTCCCCTGTCCTATAGTGCTATTTATCCATCTAGATTTTTTTGGTGTGAGAGACAGAGTTTTGGCGGTAGTTATTGGTTCAGTTATCGGCAGTTTCAAGTAGGAACTACTTTCTTTCTAGGAGAAAAGAACGGATTTCCACTAGATTCTAAAGTAGTTCTAGTTGACTGTTCTGCAGAAAGAATGTTAAAAAAAATGTAAGTGGATAAATAGCACTACAGGCCAGGGAAAAAATATGTATTTTTGATTGACTTACGTAATAACTTAGGCCTTTGTATTCCCTAAGGAACATAGGCAACAAAAACTATTTGGTTTTCTTTTTGTAGCATGAGTTGTTTTATGGGCAGGAGTTGCTAAGCTCAAACTTCCAGTATTTCTAGCTTCCTTACATGAATAATGAAGGTCTTTGGTGAGGGACACAAGGCCTCCTTATATAATTCAATGCTTCTTAATTGCTCAGACAAAGGCACATCCACCCTCAAACTGACTTGGGAGGCGGACCTCAATGTATCATTCACAGAGAGGGAAAGGAGTAGGATCCTGTTATCTTTTAAAAAGATGTCTAAGAAACTCAAAACTCACTCAGTTCACAATTCTGAATAGAGTCTACTGCACTCCATCCAGGCTAAATAGAGTCACGTTAATACAAACCCCAGAATGAGTACAAAGGGTACAGTGACTCATATATTTTGGAGCTGCCCCAAAATACAAGACTTCTGGTCTGAGATTCACAAAATGTCACACAAATCATAGGACCTCCCATCCCGTTAAACAGAATGGGTGCAGACTGCACTGATGCTGGGGCGTCAGCTTATTGTTTCAGAATGGAATCCTCACCCACCCCCTGTCAATCTTGGGCATAAGCATTTAGGTAGACTAACCGCGCTGGAAGGCCTGTCATACAGACTCATAAACAGAGTGGGAAGGAAGTAAAATGGGAGTGTTACCTCTCAAACATTACAGAGCCAGATGAGGGTGTATGGCTGGGTCCTACATATATTTCCAATGCCATCCTTCACATTTATTTCTGTGGCAGGGGATTGGCCTGCACTACACAGTATGTCATCATTATTTTCACTGTATCTGACATCGCTGTGTGTGCAATATGCTGCTGTTTGACATTGTCCCATGTGTCTTTGTGTTATTTTTCCTTCTTTTTTCTTAGTTTCTTTGGTTTGTCTGCTCCAAACGCTGTCAATGTTATTATACTTTCCATAGACAAGCTCTGACATTAATACTGCTGGTTGTTCTGTCACCAGATACTTGTCATATACTTGTAATGTTTGCTATTTCAAGATGCAGATAAAATGTAAATCATAAAAACTTCCAGCATTTCTGGTTCCTGTTGTGTTTTGGAGATGATTTAAGCCACATTCAGACAGAATAAGGCATTGTGACGGTTAGCCTCAGGGTTGTGTTGCAGTGTCGGGGGTGTGCAGGGTTGTTTATTTCTGCTTTGAACATAACCGCTGTGAAATACTTAGAAAATAACGCTTCATTTCTGTGATTCACTGGCTTTCTCACGACCAGTGCTCCTTCACCTCATTCAATCTCTACCTTGCAGTACCACAGCTGTGTGCTCTCTCTCTCACACTGTCTCTAACTCTCTCTCTCTCAAACAGACACAAACTAAAGGAAGCTTCTTGGTATTGCTATTTTGCAACATAAAACTACAAGTCAGACACAGATGTCGCAGCTGGGTACACAACATTGTTTTGTCCAAGAACTCCGCCTGGATAGCGCCCAATTTTACAGATATTTCAGGCTTACTGTGGAGCAGTTTGATCACTGGCTCATGATTTGTTTCAACTTTTCTGCCACATGCTACCACGTTTTTTTCTGCATCCCTTGCGGCCCCCAACCACCGCAGCCTAAACGCACAAACCCCATTCAAAATGAATGAGATGACTGGCATTTTTGCACCTGATTCTGTCTGAATTTAGCTTCAGGGTCATGTACAACATGTCTCAGTACGTCAAGCCCAACCAATGTTCTGTGAATTTCTGTGCAATTTTACCCAGAATGATTCATGTGCATTTAAGACAAAAGCAGGATTTGCAGATCACGGTTCAACTTAGTCAGATGCAGAGACAATTTTAGCTTCATGGCAGAAATTCAAGGGAAAAAAAAGAAAAAAAAAAAAGAAAAATAGAGGGAAATGAAATAAATAAACATGCACAGGATTTCTATTTCAAACCTAAAACAATCCAAGCCAGTTGATCTGAAACAACAGATAAACAGTGCCAAACAAAATTGCTTTAGTGGCCGGACATTAACAAACAGTAGGCAATAATACAATAGGTGGAAAGTCCAGAAAAAATGTTCAAATATGAAATATGAAATGGCCACCGCTATGCTTGCTGGCAATGAGGCTGTACTGACTGTACTGTGATGGCAAGACAGCAAAAAACTGTCCAGAAAAGTTTAGATGTTATTCTTCTTACTCCTGTCCTTCTTATCCCCTTTCCCTCATTACCTCCAGAAGGCTGTCGTGTCTTTCTTGGCGAGCGGGGCTGTCTCTGGTAGGGGTCATTGGAGCCGTAAAGCTCGACCGTCCCCAAGTTGAGCACAACCGTCTTCTGGACGTAGTCCACCACAGCCAGACCGTTACTGTTGCCAAACACCACACTGGGGAAGGGAGAGGGTGACAGAGTCAGGGAGGGAGAGGATGAAGGGAAGAAGAAAGACGGGGGGAAAGTCAAAGTAAGATAAATGAATGGGTTCAGGGGAACATAGTTATGAGACAGGATTTAGTTTTTAGAGCTTAAAACACTGTAGTCAAAGCACAAAAACAGCTAGAATGTCCACATTTTCCAGGCCGTCATAAATTGTGTTGACAGGCCCTCTTGTCATCGTAGCCTTGAGCAGTTGCTGCTTAAACAGCAAAATTATATGCATGCCCACTTTGCATATTTCGTCTTTAATGATTTTAGTCATTTTGAGGGCTTCCGGTGATGCACAAGGCAAGATGGTACCACTGCATTGAGTGCTGGCAAACCCCTCCACTTTGTTTTATTAGCAGCTTATAGACAGTCTTAACACAAGTTTCATTTGGAGAAACACTTAACTAAAGACATGGCCTCAAAAAAATATCCAATTTTGACTAAAAACCAAGACTCCAGCGGACAGCAACAGGCTAACAATTCCCCTGAGGAATTAGCTATGCTAATCAAGCAAACAATGGCAACAGGGATGAAATGCTGCAAGAGATTGTGGGCCACATGCTCAAGGATTCATGTGAAAAAGCTCTGAACCCCACAGAGAAGCACATGACAGAGAATGGCATCGTTCTTCGGTCATTAAAAGAACAATCTGACATTCATACGAAAAAAACCTTAGCACGGTCTTCAAGGTTAGCATGCACAAAAAGAGAGAGAAGTTTCAGAAGAGGCTTGACAACTTGGAGGACAGATCCAGGAGAGTTATTGGGCCTCATTTTTCGTTATTTTTATCTTGAACTTACGTGTTTTTGTGGGAAGAGCTTGTACAAACATGCCACATCAGATTCAGCAAAAACTTGTAACTTCAGATAACTGTGTAAATTGATCCGCCAGTGCGTATTTCACTGCTTGAGATTTGTAAATTAACATAATAAACGCCCCTATAATACCATACGAGCCTACACTTCCTGCCCCATATGTCAGGTGTTCTTTCATGAAAATGGCATCAAAGACTAAAAAGACGAACTTTACGGGTTCAGAGTGCTCCATTCAGTGATCTTTAAAGGAAAATCTGTCATTTTAACATCATCAGCAGTGGAATTAAGGGACCTGCTAAAGCAAAGAAGAGGAAAAACGAGGGCTGTTAATGCCGTGTTACCTGAGGGTCAGACTGTCACTGAAATAAAGAAGAAATGTCCTGATATGAAAATGGCTTCAGGGAAAAAAAAAACACCTTGCCACAGCGAGTTGATGATGACTGCAACGGGAGGAGGAGGTCAAAGGGATGTTTCCATCATGGAGATAAAGGACAGAATAAGTGAGGATGCTCCCAGAAAACACCTGAGAATAGGTAATAACACAGCATCTAACTAACGATGAGCGGCTTCATGTGTTTTACAATTATATTATAATTTTAAAAGGCAGTCAAACAAGATAATATTGAAATAATTATGTAGAAGAAGTGTAATTTATTTTTCAATTTCAAAATCTCTTCAAACTAATGAAATGTAAAGTCATTAGTGAAAAATTTTGGTTGTGAAAACAGATTAACTTCACAACTCCTACGACAGGTCTGGAACACCTAAATTGTGTTTGTATCTGAAAGAAAATTCATAGTATGAGAAAATTGGCCACAAGTTTTTCTAAATCACTTGTAAACACCACTTAAGAACAAATCTGTTCGAAAAGTTGTTCTTGAATGAGGCCCATCATGTGGTCAATTTACCAACGGGTGATGAGGGCGGCGATCTGAGAGGCTACTTATAGATGATGTTGCCTAGCTGGATGCCATCACTCAGGAGCTCCCACAACGCTCCGTTGAAAACTGATTGTACACATTGGATTTTTTCCAATTACACTTTAAGACCGTGGACCATAATCTTCAGGCTACTACGCTATACTGACCAACAGTCAATCCCAGAGGGTGCGAGGAAAGCCAAACCTACTCTCCCTGACACCACTCAGCTGCAGTTCTTCGCTAACTACAGCCCCAGGACAATGCAGGACCGTCAGGAATACAAAGAGATCCAAGCTTGACAGAGGGGGAAGGAATCATTCCTTATGTACCCCACAATACTGAGAGGAATCATAGAGATGCAAGGATGTTGTTTAAGTTAGCCAAAGAAGCAAAAACAGCCCTGAACTCACTGTCTGCAGGATATAGAAGTGGACCCAAGGCAAAGAGTACAAGCAATTTAGGAGGAGATGGAGCAGCAGCAGGGATAAGGAGGATACGGATAACATGCTTGATAATTTACTTTACTTAAACATTGGGAAGTTTCCCCCCCAAAAAATGTCTGCTTGATTCGACTAAGATGCTGCTGTCTGTATACTTACAGGCCGTAGGAGGAATTGAGCGCCAGACTTGTGATCTGCTGTGGAGGCTCTCCACTCACCCACACTAACTGGACCACCAAATCTACCTGGTAACCAGGAGACTGCTTCAGAGGAGTACTGCGCACCCTGGGAGAATAAGACAGAGCAGAGACAGCGAAGAGAAACAGAGATGAGCAAAAAATGAAAGGGAGAGAGAAAACATATATATATATATATATATATAAAAAGAGAGAGAATGACAAGTGGTGCAGCTCCAGTTCTGAAACAGTTGTGTGTTGAGGGCCTGGCATGAGTGGCTGCGAGGGGATGATGGGGAGGCTGTGGCTGAGGATGCTTCAGGCGCTGACTAAGTCTGTGCAAGAGTGCTTGAGGCAAAAGGCAAGACTCTTGTGTGTATGAGTGTGTATGAGAATGTGTGCAAGCGCTCCTGGTGCTATTGAGAGTTTATGTAAGTGCATCTGTGTGTGTGCATCTGTGTGTGTGTGCATGTGCTTGTTGTGTGTGGCGTGTGTGTGTGTGTGTGTGTGTGTGTGTGTGTGTGTGTGTGTTTCATACTTGAGGCAGGGAATGTTGCCTCCATCAGAGTTGTTGCTGCTGGTGGAAGGGTGTGAAGGTGGGCCGCTTGTCTGAGGGGAGGCACCAGGGGTGGGATGTGCCGAAGTCTGTTCTACCCCTCCACCCCCGCCGTCTGGAGACTCTATGTCGTTCAGCTCGTACTGCATTCGCACCTCTAGTAACTGTATAAGACAACACACACACACACAAGTGCACGCAGACACATCACAGAAGAGAAGCTATTAACAGATTTATTAAACTCACAGTTCCTACACCTTTTGCAAGGTCAAATTCGAGCACTTTCAAGGAACATTTTCAAGCTCTTCCAGCACCTTACAGCTGTATATGTATATACAGTATATGTATATACATGGTTAGGCCCTATTTAATTTCTTCATCAGATCAAATCAGATGTCATTATGCTATAAACAACCAAAATATTTCATGATTGCATTACTGAATTCTTAAGAAGGTAACATTAAAGGAAAACACCACACAAAATTTATGTTTCAAAACGTGTCATTTGTCTGTAGGTAGACTTGACATCTGATATAACATGGCTAAGCCAATATAAAGCCATTGCTCAAAAGAGTGAGCCTTCATAAAAAAGTGACCCCTTTTGTTCTGTGCTCCAGTGAGAGTTGAGCAAGCTTGGCGCCCGGAAGAACCTCTCCTGTTTCCTGTACTTAGATACTGCTATGCATAGCTCATCTATGTTGAAAAGAAACCAATTGAGATGATTAAAGATTTGCGGGGGGACATGCAAAAACCACATATATATTTATATATTTATTCATATCTGAGGTTAGCTAATGTTAGCAAAATGACCTAACTTGACAAAATAATATGTAAGTACGGGAAACAGGAAAGGAGAAAGTTGGCCGAGGTTCTGCTGGGGTACCAAGCTTGCTCAACTGTTATTGGAGAAAAGAGCAAAAAGGGTCAATTACCAGACAAATGACTTCAACTTTCAAGCCAACACTCACTGAAACAGCAACCTCTTGGCATGTTGTGGCTTACCGCTCCATCAGAGGGCACAAATCAACAAAGACTGACAGATCATACTAAGTGTAGCCACACGTGAGCCAAGCAGCGTCATCTTCATTTTGTGCCAAACACAAAAGCAATTAGGCTAATTAGACTTGTTTTAATTATTTATCTAAAAAAGCAAACTATTCAGTCGGAGGGTGATTTATTGTGAAAGGTAATGCAATTACAATTTTAAGCAGTTTTAAGTGCCTAATCCAAAATCCAAGCACTTTGCAAACTTTGAACACATCACACTAAATGTGGAATCAGTAGGATTTGTCAGAGCTGGTTGTAAACACACCAAAAAGATTTATTTCTTTTAAAATGAGGAAATACAGGCAGAGTGCAGGATCTATGCAGATACAGCTACCACCACACACTTCCACATAAGTGATGAGTGAAAGCGAATATATATATACAGTATGAGTCTATACGTTGTTTTTATTGTTTTTTAGGAAAATGTTACGTATTATGCCTTTAAAAATCAAGTGTTTTCAAGGACTCTGAACCCTGAAAACAGGAGATAATCAAAATCATGATAAAGGTTTAAAACTCTTGTAAACAATAATACTTCATAAATTCCTCTGAGAGTGATGGGAATAGTTATACGACTGTGAATGACATCTAAACACACATTCACAGTCACTTTGATAACAGAGATTTATTGACGTGTGAGTGTTGTAGTGGTGTGTGCGTGTGTGTGTGTGTGTGTGTGTGAGTGGTGTGTGTGGTGTGTGTGTGTTGTGTGTGTGTGTGTGTGTGTGGTGTGTGCATGTTGTGTGCAATTGAAGTCAAGGGGTCCTCCAATACTGAAATATTCCATTCCTTCTAAGTCCTCCTTCAGGCTACTTCTCCGCGACCTCCGCCTTCACACAGCCACACACACGCACAGATATGCACACACATTGTGCATAAGCTCTTCTCTTTTGCATTCTGTCAGTCTCATTAGCCCCTCTGACATGTGGGAGTGAAGAGTGATCAGTGTCCTTCTTCAAATTCTCACTCCCGCCTGTGTCTGTCCTCCTCTACCTCCGTTTCTGCGAGGTTACAGTGAGGTGTTTGACCTTGTGAGAAGGGAGGCTGCTCTCCTAATTACACCTCGCTGCAACTGCATATCTAGTCCTGATCCACATCCCAGTCACATGCTTGGAGCGTAGGAAAAAGTGCCTGAAATTTCTCTGACACATGCATCAGTGCTCACTGGCGGCCACTCACCCACAGGAGAGGGAAAAAAAAAAAACCTCTAACAGGAAGATGATGGCTGATTTGAATAGGTCTCCTGCTGCAAGGTGCCTTAAGCAAGACCCTTGAACTCTGCAGATTCATGAAAACTTTTTGCTGTAAGGCCAGTATGTTTGGAAGAACAAAGGATTTGGATAGTTTGGAGAAGCAGTGCTGAGCACATAAAGGGCAGCAGCTAAAACATTAAAATTCATTTGCAGATCTGCGAGGAAGAGCACATCACAGCACCTCCCACACACTTTGATTGACAAGTGATCTCTGTCTAGAGCAAGTCTACAGCAACAACACCACAGCAACAACTGCTTAGCAAGGCAAATGTTGCCAGAATTATGAATAAATAAAGTATCTTCCTAGTTATCTATCAAAATTGATAGTTCAGTTTAATGTGGGGTTGTATGAGGTACTTATCCATAGACAGTGTATTACTTACAGTAGATGCTGGTCGGCACACAGTCAGGACAAGCAGAAAGGAGTACCCGCATAGAAGTTAAGCAATGAACTGCTGTAAATCAATATCAGTTTAAGTGTACGCTATATTTAGAATATTTGCACCACTTTACTTTGCTGTCAGACGGCCTTTTCTGATGGGAAACTACTGTTATGTGAGCCCAATATCGTTCACCGCCAAACCAACAAAACTCCACAAGCAAAATCAGTAATTTTACCTGTCAGAACACTGAAGTTCCTGGTCTAACCGCCGTCTCAATCTGTCAAGCTGGATTTATGCTCGCCATAGTGTCCCTGTTGCACACCAAAAATTATGTCATATCCGGTGTTGTGCGTCGTGCGAATGCCCAGAAAGTTGTTGTGCTGTAAACTACTGTTTACTGCAGCTTACCAGTGAAGTAGATATGTGACTTATTGTTAGAATAATCTGTAGCTATTGTTTTTAGATTTGTCAGCTGTTGCTTTTGCTTTATGTTTGCTTTCTAAATGCATTTTTGTATTTATTGTCTTGCTTTTAGCCTATGTCTTTAATGATCTGAAATTTTTATGTTTTATTTTAATGTATTTCTAAGTTCTTGTAAAGCACCTTGAATTGCCTTGTGTATGAATGGTGCTATACAAATAAAATTGCCTTGCCTTGCCGCTTGGTCATGCACCTCTGAATTTTTGTGATTATTCTTGGAAAGAAGTAACCATATCATGCTAGGCATTATATTCCCGAGCGTGGCATCCTCCTGCATGTAAGGGACAGACAGACCACCTCCTCTTGCGTTGCTGTTGTCAAAGCAATGACAAGCTTGAGTGCAGCGTATGTTGCCATGTTGCATAATGACGGTCATCCTGTAACACACACTGACTTCCTGCTTGTTCACAGAATATTTTGTTTGTTTTTCCCCTGACGTTTAGGATAATACTGCAGCGAACATCATGTCTGTGTCTGAGTCTGCAGGGTCCCGCACCACGGTGTCTTGCACAAGCATAAACAAGAATTTCGTTTGTTTGTGTTATTGTGTGACTGGTGAGTCTGAGCTATCCTTTTAAAACACTTAAGTCACACAATAACACAGGCAGCGATAGACCACCAACTGCCATGTTCTGCCAGGTAAAATTACTGATTTTGCCTAAGGAGTATGGTTGGTTTGGAGAACGTGAATGAGGCTTATATAACAGTGATTTCAAGGCAAGGTAAGTGAAAATATTTTAAATATAGTTTACACTTTAACTGATATTTATTTCTTTTAAATTGACCTTTTTTATGTGGCTATAATATGTTTGGCTGCTGACCCTGTCCACAGCAGTACATTGCTCTAAACTGGGGATGTGCCGCCTGGCAAATACAGCAGGTAATACACTGACTACTACAAAGTACCTCATACAAGCCCACTTCAAATAATCCGAACTATGCCTTTAACGCTCCCCTGTTTCAGTGACCAACAGCAGAAACTAAGCATTAACTATGACAGACACAGATTAAACAGCATTTCTCTGTATGCCATTAAACACTGTCTCCCATCACTCCCCCATAAGCACTCTCGTCGCTATCAAGGCAGATTATAATGACAGTCTAGCTTTGCTTGTTCACTGCTCCGTCTGTTGGCATGGCAACCATACTGCCTTTGACTAGGCAGATCTTTGAGAGCATGTGTGTGTATTTGTGAATATGTCTCAACATCTTAAAACAGTAGAGAATCTGAGTGCTGGGGGCAAATAATAACAAAGCTAAATGTTTTCTAGAGCTGCAAGTCACGTGATGTCCCTCATTTGTGTCCAGGAAAACATATCTATTTCCTTTCTCCTCTCTATAATGGTATCAAAAAATAAGGTTATAAAGCGTTACCGACCTGCACCACCTCAGTAGTTACTTCCAGCTTGCTGAAGCGGTAGATGATAACATTGGCTGACACCCCGGCCACACACAGCATCCGGCTCTCAGGGCACCAGGCCATGATCTGAATAGCAAAGGGGTCTTCATCTGACACCTCGGTGCTGCCCTTGTCCTCCTTGGACCGGTTTCTGTCAAACACCTTGGCTGTTTTGAGTTTATAGAGCACCTGGAGCATTACTAGACAAAAAAAAAAAGCAGAAAAAAGAGAAGTATCACTTCCAATCCAGGGATATCAGGCAGAATGTAACTTCAAGTAATATGAAATCAGAGGCAATGTGATGCTTTGAATGTGAAATAATAATTACTACAAGATATGAATAACACATTTTTATTCAAGTTTTAAAGTTGCTCTGTTTCTTTTAGGCTCTATTCTGTTTCATATTTCAGTTGAAGCTCAGGACGTCCTTGTGTTGTCCATTGTTTCTTAGAAAACTTTTAAAAGTTATAATTTAGTGAAGCATAAACAAAGCTTAGCTGTCAAGGGAACTCACTTGCAGAGGCATCCCAGAACTTCACAGTTCCATCAGCGTGCCTGGGAATTCAAGACAGGCAGAGCAAGAAAAAGACAAAAGTAGAGGAACAAGAGAGAAATGAATTTCAATTTCTGCTGATGCTTACAGTTCAGTCTTAACACTGAATTCTAGTCTGATCAAAATAAATCCGTTTGTAAGATCAGCAGCATTACAGTAAAACATCTCTAGAATATCAATTAGAGAAAATTCTGGATTACTCTGCTGTCAAAAATCAAATGAAATAATATATTTATATATCATTTCATGACATTCCTGTCCCACTCAATTTCCTGTACTTTTTGTACTCCACTTGCACATTTTTTGTCCAATTCTGGTACTGTTCTGGGGCTGATTTTCATGCACTGCACTCAGCACCTTACACGGTATCCTAATTAAATGCAAGAGTCTGACTATTGCGTCACATTACATCACACTGCACGCACTCTGTCCACACTGAATCCATTTAAATATGCCGTTCTGTGACAGAGGTGTAGTGCTATTTGTGTACCGGAGCTCACCTGTGACTGCACACATGCATCCTTGTGCACGCATTGAGGCTTGTTTCAAGTCATTTAACCACTCTTGGATGGTAGCAAGTTTACATACATTACTCAACTATAACGACCACAAATAAAATGCCAAACCATGTAAAATCTTAAAGGACCAGTGTGTGGAATTTTGTGGTATCTAGCGAGATGCAAACACCTCGTGTCACTCTCCCCTTCCAAGCTTTTGGAGAAACTTACCGTGAAACCTGCAAATAATGCACAAGACCCTTTACAGAGCCAGGGTTGTGTTTTGTCCATTCTGAGCTACAGTAGAAACATGGTAGTGCAACATGGCAGCCTCCATGGAAGAGGACCCACACCCTCTGTTATATAAACAGCTCATTCTAAGAGAACGGAAACAATAATACTAACACTAATGAAAACATATTAATGAATATTATACTCTACATTCTGCCAACAGATCCCCAGAAGCCTTACACACTGGACATTTAATGCTACAGAATACAGTGATATTTAACACCACTGTGTGCCTCCAACTTTGTAACAGAAGTTTGGAGGACATCCATCTCTGTTGCAACATGTGTTCAGAGTGATGAGGAGTTATTGTTCCTCTTTTTTTTCTTTTTTTTACTTTTCCCCAAACCCTTTGGACTAGTTTTAACTGAAAAATAGTAATGAGGTGTGGTTGTGGAAATGATGTCACCATGAGACACACACACATCCAACTGACCAGTTAATGATGTGATGAGCTTCAGGTGCACGTGAAGCGTTGAGCGGCTGAAGGACTTTTATAGAGATGCTAGTCTTTTGGAAAGCTCCACTGAGGACACACTGCAGCTTCACTACATTTCAGCTCGAGGACTTTTGCTTGAAAACCAAATCTTTTATTTCTGGATCCATCCAACCAACCAACCTGAACTGAACTGAGGAAACAAGATGGAGCTCACCACTAAATGGAGCTGAAAACAGCACTGGCAAGGCCTGGTCTAAGGGGCCTGCTACTTCTTAGCAAGTAACTTGGTAAGCTGACCCACCTCCTGGCTGATTCTCTGTTCTGGGAAACCAATCCAGTTTCACTTTTCACACTCTCCAGGTTAGGGCTAATAGCAGATACCTGTAAGTAAAACCCCTTGACTTGACTACTCCATAACCCATAGCACTGACTCCTTGCAGGTTTCCCTGGTTTGCTGTGGAAGATCTTCACTGGCCCACACAAACCCCTGACCTTGACCCCATCAGACACCTGAGTGGGCTTTATGCCCACCGGCAGTGGCCGACCTCACTGAAACTCTTCTGAGTGAGTGGGAGAAAATCCCTGCAGCCAGGTTCTCAATATCTTGTGGAAAGCCTCCCCAGAAGAGTTATATCAGCATAATAATGCCCACATATTTTGATAATTGCTTAAGAATTAATTGAACCCAAGTGTGATGAGTGTACACAGGATTATACTCATTAGCAGGTGATAAGCATGACAGCATCTCCATTAGTGTCACAGAAAAGGACAGTGTCAGAAAGAAAATCATGTTTTTCGTTGCTATTTTTTTCTCCACTCCTCATTGTGTTGTTGCCAATTCAGCTGAGTGGACTGGGAGAGAAATGTTTTGCAGGCTGTGGCACTCTTAGAAAGAAGAGCAAGAAACCTGGACAGAATAGTAATACGGCACTGTAGGGGCGACGAGAGAGGGAGGAAGGAAGGAGACGAGAAAAACTGCCAAACCCATGCCTCAATGTCACTCCGTCAGCGCGTGTGTTCTGTTAAAAACGCCCCCGCTCCTCTTGTTGACAGCCTAGTGCGGGATAATAAACATCAAAATGGAGCAAAGTGCACATGATTGGAATAAATAAAGACCTACAGTAAATGTCTTGAGACGCGCTCCTTTGCTGCGGCGACCTGGCAGTACGGCAGAGGTGAAAGTAATTGAGTTGCAGCAAGGTGATAATGCTAATGCTAATGAAATCAGTATTGTCTTACCCAGTGATGATGATCTCTGGGTAGCTTTGCGTGCCTTGACCCCAGTTTCCACCACTAATAGGCCATTCCTGGATGAACAGCAGACAACAAACTACATTAGAGCCAGTAAGAGAGCACAGATAAACGTACAGCTATGTCAACAAACAGCATGTCAATAGCAACCCTGATTTCAATAATACAACCCCAGTTCCAAAAAAGTTGTGTAAAATGTGAATAAAAACAGAATGCATTTTTGACCTATAATTCAGAAGTTATGTATGTTTACAAAAAACAATAAAATTTACCAGTTTCCACATTAAAAGCTTTGTACTGTATTTAATTGCATACAAGTCAGTGGGGTTGTAATAGATGACATGGTCAAATTGCACATGTGTGAATGGGAAAACAGGCAGGAGTCCTTTGTGTATGTCTTGCAGCCAGCACGTCTTGCAATTATACATCATGCACCTCAATGTGCGTGCATCTCCATCTGAGAGTGTGAGTGCGTGTCGGTGGGGGGTTTGGCTTTGAACACGTTGACACATACAAAGGTCACCGGGATGACTCATGGTGATCTTTATGTGAGAATGCCCTCCTGCAGCTCATCCAGGCCTTTGCTTAGCGGGGAAAAAAAAAAAAAAAAAAAAAAAAAGGGAGCAGCTAGGCAGTCAGTTTGGGTCAGTACATGCTGACATTTCCGACAGAAAGCTAGAACAAGGCGACAGGGAAAAGAACATAGGCGTACATAATAGCTGAGAGTGCAGGGGGTCTGTCTAAGATGATACAAGAATAAGAGAAGAGAATGAGAGGAGAGAGGAGGTGTGCAAAGAGAGCGGAGGATCGTTAGGTAATATGACACTATTATGTAGTCCATTTAGTCTCACAGAAAATGAGAAATACACTTGAGTATCGCTAATACAAATGAACAGATGTTGTATGCAGTTTGTAGCTAAAGTATGCAAAGGTATGTATTAATGTGTCCTTTATCCAGTAACCTTGTGGTTCTTGGAGTACGGCACCATGGTTGGAGGGTATAGTGTGGAACATTTACATTTCTAATTCAGACATTTAGTTCTTTTATGGCACTGCTATCCAGAAAGACATGAAGGGAAATTCTACCCCCGGGAAATGATTACGCTGTTATAACATCATTAATCTGCAATGGGAGGTGCGTTCAAGGAGTTATTTCGTGATAAAGTAGTAATTTATTTTATTTCTAAAGTAAAACTTGTCTCTTCTGCTTCTGCTCAAGAACAGTCCCGAAATGGTTGCAATCAGTGATGACACAGAGGAAATTCTGCAGCGACAGTCACACTTATTTTAATTTTCCAAGAAAGTTTGACAAAAATATCTATGTAATTTGGTTCTAATTATAGGAACAAGGCCAAACACTATCACACTAGTGGCTTTGCAAAGCTTGAGCTAAATGCTAACAACCCTTAAATGGTTGCTATCAATGACGTCAAGGAGGAATTTCTCTGGTGGCAATTATTCTTATCTTACAGTTCTGTCATTTCCTCATAATTTCCAAGAAAGTTTGCAAAGATTATCTCTGTAATTATAAGACCAAACGCTACCTTATCAGAAAGTTAACGGCTTGTTAAATGGTTGCAATCAGTGATGACAAAAAGCAGTTAGCAATTCCTTTGGCGATAGTCACGCTTATTTTTGTAGTTCTGTCATTCCTTAATAATTTACAAGGAAGTTTCCCAAAAATATCTGTCATTTGGTAATAATTATTGGAACCAGACTGCATGCAACCATGCAAACAGTCTGCAAAGCTTTAGCCCGGCAGGTACCATGCTCACAGGGACAGTTATCGTACCTTTTTGCTGTAGCCCTGTCGTTTCTGCCGCGAGCCAACAGAGTAAAGTGCAGGTATGAGGTCCACAGGGCAGTCGGCAAAGTACTCGCAGCAGGTCACAGGAGACTCGTGGATAGTCAGAGGATAGGGGTTCTCGAATATGGGGTAACTATGAACAAGAAGAGAGCACAGATAGAGTCACTCTAAATTGAATTAGTCTGTCTGGTCAGTATCAGTGCATTAGTCTCATTCAGTACTGCATATAAACTAAAGAATAAGATTTATGACAGTGAGTTACATCATGATATAAAGTAGAGGAAATACATATCAAAGATAATGAGCACTAATGGGTCAGCTGTGACGTTTTAGCCTACATTTAAGAAACGAAAGATGATGAGGAGTTATTTAACAGAGGCAGACTCACCCATTTTGTGCAAGGTCGATCACCACTAAATCCTTTTCTAGAAGGACCACCACAGCGTAAGGTTCCTGAAAATCTGCACGGAGAAATGGCGAGACAAGTCATTCATCACGCCACACTTTTAGCAGTCCTGTACAACTGTAATTCCTCGAGAGAGAACTCCCCTGAAATCTACAAACCACAAGGGAAGAATTCCTCAGACTTTATATGGCAAACGTTATTATCATATCTGTGCCCTGAGGACGTGAGGGCAGGAAGGAACGCTTAATATTTATTAATCTATGTGATTTATAACTGTGGGGGATATTGCTCTGGTTAAATATTTGTATCCGTCTGATTTGGGAGTAGAATTTAAGATTTAACCTTAACATGACCCTACGTTATAACAGATTTTAAACCATTGCATTGAATTGATAAAATGAATGTGCCAGTCTCATCAACAGATATTCATAAGTTATATATACAACAACATCCACAGAGGTGCAACACTGGAACCACTACAGATTACTCTGCTGCTAAATAAGCTACTTGCACATATTACTGATTCTGGTCACAGTCACATCCAACAATAACATAAATAAATAAATAGTAACAAGAGAAAATATATGAATACAAACAGAATATAAAGAATGCACTATTAATAACATCAGGCCTTTATTAAATTAAACTAGACAAAGACTGCTTTAAGACTGAGCATCTATTTATTAATATTTATAACAGTCACCTTTGTAAATTTGTGATTTCAGTGTAATTTATTTTGAAGCTTCTGCAGGGAACTTTCATATTTCGTATGATTTTGGAGGAACCCTGTGGACAAAAGCGGCAGTGTTTCCACTGAACTAACCACAAAATATAACGTAAATATAAATATAAAATTCTCTAAATCTAAATAAAAATCTCCTCCTGCTTCTTTTTAACTGGCTAATGTGCTGCTCACTGTAACTTTGGCTGGGAAAATGCAAACACAAGCTTGTTTCATCTTATTTCAAGGACAATCCGACCCCGTGGCAGACATTAAGAGTAACTGTATAGAAAAAGCCAATCTTCTCACTGATGATCTCATTTGCTTATGTGGGTCATATAGAGGCATCAGTAATAAACTGAGAATGTTTCATAACCAGTTAAAAACTCCTTCTAATAGCCTTAAACATCGCAAGCAAGCAAGTTTATTTACAGAGCACATTTCGTACACACAGGCAATTTAGTGTGTTTTACACAGATAAAAGAACATCTGTATAACAAATATAATTAAAAGAAGGCACAAAATATATACATTAGTCACTAAAAAGAGCCATTAGAAGATAAGCACTATAAAAGGAAATAAAATAATGGAATAAAAACATTCTAAAAGTGACTTTGACTGGATGTTAATCTCTTTTAAGATCACAAAACATTAATTTAGACACACTCAACAGCCCTTTTTTATCATCCCTAAAATTTTTAAAGAAATAGAGAGACATGCTTTTAAGTTTAAGCACCTTCAGACAAGAATAATTTGCCTGTTTCGCTCAGATCGATTTCCTCCTTTCATGACTTCAAGACCTCTTTGCTTGTTTATCTTAAATCCACCTGTTCTTGTTTCTGAATAGATAGATGGATACTTTATTGATCCAGAGGAAAATCTGGCCACGCAGTAGCTTATACGATATACAAAAAAACACCTAAACGTACAAGGATAAAAGAATAAAAATTGAAACACATAAGTTAGGTGATAGTCTCACCATCAGAGCTACTGCAGAGAGTTGTCACTCTGATGCTAATGGGGGTAGGAGTTGTATTCACTTTAATTTTTTAATTTATAAGTCGACTACTTGGTCTGTTTATTTGTTTTACTTCTTGCTCTCTTTCTTAGATGACACAACAGCTGTAGTAGGTGTGGTTTGGGATGATCGGAGAGTCCTTATGTGTATATGTGTCCTATGTTGATTGTTTTGTCTTATTTCATTATTTAAGGTAATATTATTTATATTACTCATCAATTATTTACTTAACTTTTTCAATGTTAATATTAATGCCCATGTTTTGTGTCTGAGGACCCCTGAAAACAAGATAGACTATCTCAAGGGCTTTATCCTCTTATTATTTTTTATAATAAATTGCACTAAATAGAGGACTGTGGACCAAAAGTAGAGTTTAGCTGTAAGCCTGAGACGTTGCTCCTGGCGGCAGTGATTATTGATCTGCGTCAGGGTTAAAGTGCATTAAGTACAAACTTTAGAAATCAATTGTAGGCGCATGAAAAGAGAAATTTGTTTAACCTGGACTTAAGAAATTGCTACATTAGGGCACATATAAAGTCTTCTGGCAAGTTGCTTACAGCATAGCAACTAAATGCTGCTTCCTTGTGTTCAGATTGTTTTTCTGGTACAGCTTTTATTTATTTGTTTAGTTTTAACTATATGGAGAGGAGTCATGCAAAATCTCATTGTACACGAATAAACTGTCAATAAACATCGTTCATTCCTTTTGTATTTGATTTATGTTCACTAAATGCCTCAACTGGAATAGTTAGGGGTTATTTTTAATACATGGCACCTCGACAAAATGTATAGTAAGTACATTTGAAATAGCATCTCATACCATATGGAGAGCATTCAGATACGCATTACATCCACATGTGTGTGCATGAAAACTAGTGTTTAGACATCAATCTGTTATCTAGAGTTGCAGGTCGCTGCTGTCAGAGTGCACGCAGGCTGAAACACTTTGACAGCTGATGTCACCACATCTCTCACTGTCCTTCTCATTTCACTTCCCTGGTGCTCGTCTACAAGTGATTCACATTCTCTTGTGAATCGCTGTTGTGCAACTTCAGATCGCTCTGCAGGACATCTCTGGCTGTCAGTTTTGGCATTTGAGAGCTGAGAATAACAACTGTGATTACGGTCACTTTCACTGCAGCTTTACTTAACTAATTATAGACAACAAACACAGAAACAAAAAGTACTTTTCCATGATAAAGCCAAGTTTTGTCTGCATGTAAAAAAATGGGATCTGCAAATAAGCAATGATGCCTTTATTTATTTATTTTTTTATTTCTTTGCCTTTCTCAGCAGATGCTCAGTGTTGAACAACACTACGAAAACTGCAGTGGAGGGCCATGAGATGTGGCTGAAAGCTTCAGAAAAAACAAGTAAGTATATAAGACTTTTGTCAAATTGCTATGTCCAGGGTCAAGAACAAATCAGAATGAAGTTTGTTTCCACATACTGACGTGTTTCCTGTAAAAAACAAGAGGTTAGGGAGGGACTTGTGGCAGTAGACAATAGCACTGAATAACCATTAACGCAACACCGCTCAGCAGTGCAGCTACAGTGCAGCGTTCCTTTAACCTAGCCGACTCTTCCTGGATTTGGAGCTTCCAGTGAATATGGTGAGACTGGGACTGAACACCATCTCCGAGACCAAAGGAGGTTTGACGACAGGCAATACAGCACAGTTGTGGTTTTCTTAGTGGAATCTGCTCCAGGCAGCCTGGGGCTGAGTCAGCCGACTTAGCATTAGCTGCACAGCTAATCAAGTTTACTTTATTTTAGCAACAAGTAAAGCTATCGGGATGCTTAACAAAGCATCAGGAAAGTCCATAAATTACCTTGGTACTGTACTCCCTGTTGGTCTCGGACTGTGTTAGGTCCTATTCACTGTTCACTGGGAGGCTGCTGAGCCCAGCTGTAGTCTGCTAATGGCAGCTAAGTTAGCAGAAATTGCTAAGTTAGCTGAAATTGAGCAGCCAGGGGACATCAGAGGGAAAAAAGTTATTATGTTGTGTTTTTTTTACAAGTTATAAAGTTGTGCTTTTTCTACAGTAACATTATTGTGTATGCTCCATGTAGCTAATGTTTGCTAGCTGCCGTCCATCGAAAATGCCTTGCACATAATCTGCTGTCACTGATACCACTTTCCCCAGAGTGGATAAATTCTAGCCAATGGGCCCATAACAACTGTAACAGTTCAGTTTAAAGTGATGTACCAAACTGTTGCTAACTGCTAAATCGGCTTTGGTACTTCGCACTGCTGAAAGTTGAAGATTGATTGACAGGTGGATGTCACCATATGATTGATTGACGTTGGTTAGTTCAAGCTTAAACATTTTTTCACAATTCTTATTGAAAAATATGTAAAAATGTAAATTTTCTGGCTTATATTGTTAAATAGATGCACAATTCTACTGTGGATGTGACCTAAAAGGGTTAAGAGGGCCTTTTTCATTTCATCTCAACTTTAAGAAAACATTTATTAACTTTAAATGACTTACACAGTATTTTTTACGAGTTGTACATCTTAATCTGTGTCTTTGACTGCATATTGCATATTGTGCATATTGTGTCGCAATCTCATTTCACTGCTGATGTACAAATATGCATTTGACAAATAAATATCTTGAGTCTTGTTAGTTTTTGTGCCTATACTAGTAAGCGTTACAAACTTTGCCTGCAATTTGTTTTCCTATTCAAACACATTGGTGTTCACTGATTGCATTTAGGCACATTGCATCAGCTGCAGCCACATCATCATGGATTATCAACCTCCTCTACATGCTAACGCTGGTTTAAGCATGCACACACACACATTATCAGCCAGACATGTATTGTGTAATCCGAAGACCCAGTAACGTCCATTACCAGATGAAATCAGCGGGTGGTGACATCAGGTTGGCAAAATGAAGTCACCATTGTTACATAACTCTAATCCTTCCTGTGTGCTAGAAAATACTGCACCAGTTTACATACTGGATTACATACATACAGGATCCCATACCATTCAGCTCCACTCTGACACGTTTTAGCTGTCGACTCCTGAATGCAGGAAATAACATAATAATTTAATTTAGATGGAAGGCTATTGTGTACAAAGAGATGAAATGAAAATGTAATATTCCGTGCGTCGGATAATGAAACTGGAATAGGATCCTTCCCCTTGGGAAATTTCGTATTTATTACAGAAACACGCTAACTCAGGGGTGAGCAATCCTGCATAATTAAAAAACAGAAAGGTGTGTGTGCGTGTGTTTGTTTGTGAGTCTAATGTGTTGACGAAGGGGAGGATAAGACATGATTCCCATACAAATGTAATGCTCACTCATGCACACACCTCATGAACACATCCGAAGATAACCCCCTTACCATTAGGGTATGGTGTCTCACAGAGTGTGAGGAAGTCTACTATAGGATAGTCCATCTCCAGCACAGCAGTACTCTTCCCATGCATTACCGTCAAACATGGCCGCCGTCCCACCGTGTCATAGGACAGACCACCAGACAGGATTATGAAGGGTTCCCTGGAACACACACACAAGCATAGGTATACAGATTTAACTGGCTTTATATATATATATAATTTATACCATGACAGCAGAAAATACTACTTTCTGATTGGTCTACAGATGCCCATTAAAATATAATATATTAGAACAAATCCAAAATACCACCATACTATTGTAAATTGGTACTGGTTCGTCTTTGCACAGCACCATCAATCACCTACTTCTGGTTTAGTTGAAATAAACCCTTATTTCACTGTGTTAGACGTGAAAATATCAGGAGAAGCACCAGAGGAAAGTCATCATCAAAGTCATACATCAGAGATGCAGCAGGGAGAAACAACAGAAATACAGCCAGAATATTTTTGCATCTAACGCGGTGAATTAAGGGTTTATTTTGACCAAGCCAGAGTTGTTGAACAGTGGAAAGATGAACCAAAATGGTTTTGGCGAGTTTTGTTTTGTTTCTGTTGAGTTTGAATGAAGATGACTATTTTAGCTGGCTAGCTGTCATTGGTAACTGTTATCTAAGACACTGATGTGACAACAAGAATGCTCAGAAACACAATACACAAAACAAAAAGTAAATATTATCTACCAAGCTAACTGTGAAAAGTGAGGTAACTAACTTAAGGAAGAAAAATCGTCATGTTTGTTTCTGTAGCACTGGGAAGTGTGCAGCTTGCAAAATGGATATACGTCATATTACATTGTGCAAATCGAGAATTTACTGTTATAACTGGATTAAGTTTTGGGGAAATACTACTGTGTCCTGATACGTGATGCCATTCACCATACTTACTCGGCAGCCATTTTCTCTCTTGGGGTGGGAAGCTCACATGTTGTACTGTTGTGTTCCAAGTAACAAGTCATATAAATGTGAGAATTTGACTAATCCTTATCATTTCATTGCTTCCTGGCTGATCACCAACTGATAGGACAACTAATCTATTATGGAATTTAGCTTTAAGCTAAAATAACATATCTGGTTACATTCTCATCATCTACTGTGACATCAGAACACTCCTATTCTAATATGTTACATTTAGATGTTAGGCAATACGAAAGGAAATGTAACATACATTCTACAGTAGCTAATATTATATTTTACTTCTTGAAACGTGGCCCAAGAGCCCTCCAGATTTTCACTGTTTATTGTCTTTTCAGCTGCTGATCAATCAGGAAGTGATTTAATGGTAACGATTTTCCAGATTCTCACGTTTATATGACTTACAAGCTGGAAGACAGCAGCACGACATCTGAGCTTCCCACCCTGAGTGTTTCAATATCAGAACACACACATAGTGTATGATAGCTTACATAGTAATAACCTAATGGTTAAAGAGAAAAGACTGCGCCTGTAATAGAGAAATTGTTGGTTTTGCTGGATTGACGTATAGACTATGTATAACTGCATACACATTTCTTACTCACATTGCCTCGGCCCTTTTAACACCTGTCAATAACCTCAACGTGTCTTGTGCCATAACTGTGTGTTTAATTAAGCATATTCATGCCCAAGCATGTGCACATGTGTGTAAGTGTATGTGCGTATTAGTGAGAGAGTGAGAGATAGGTGCCCTACCCATTTCTGGTGGTTTTGTACTCCACTTTGAGAATGGGTTTACAAGGCTCTGGCTTCTTCCCGTCCTTGGGCTGTTTTCCTAAAATAGAACAAACAGGAGATACTTTAGTTTGCCAGTTCATCCCTCTTCCCCTCCTCTCGTCTTGTTCCTCCTGTCATCTCGTTTTTTGTTTTTTTTTTTCCGCCCCAGAAGCTGCACTTAAAATGCAGCTTTGAACAGTAGCCAGACAATAACACAAGGCTATTCATCAGAGAGGAGAAAGACAAACATGGGGGGGGGGGGCAGGGACATGCAACGAAGGTGTGACGATCATGGATGATTTACAGAATCCGTCCAGAAATCTGCAGATCCAGCATATGTGCGCCTTCTTGTGCATATTTTTGTATCAGAATGCACAATAAGTGGCTGAATGCATCTTTTACTGAAGAGCCAAAAGGAGCCCTGAGGCAGGTTATACAAGGCAGGTCTGTTTAATAAAGGACTACTTTTATAACTACATCTAAATAACAGATATCTAAGAAGACAATTAAAGAGGGCCTTATAAGCCTTACTTAAACCTGTCAAAGGAATTTGCATAATTGCCCATTAAATACCAAACTAATTATGTATGCAGCAGTGGGAGAAACAACTAATTAAAAACCATGTGTGGTGAAATCCTTTCTCCAATCCCCTACACACAAAACCAGCTTGAAAAACTGGTTAGAAGTTTTTTTTTTTCTTTTCGTTTAATTCCTTTCTTTGTTCCTCTTTCTGACTCTCGTGCTCTGTCCATCCATTTGTTGCACTCACACACTCTGTCTACTCCTTTCCAGGCCCCCTTCATCTGGGTGAGTAGTCAAAGTGCTCCGTGGGGTGAGTAGGTGTGAGGGGAGGGAGAGGAGTATGGATTAAAACACATCTTCAAAAGAGCAGACTGGCTTTTCTGCAGGAAATAAACAGCAGCAGCAGCAGCGCTAACGTATGCGCGTGCAGACACAAAGTAAAGCAAACAGAGGCAGGACATAATTGAACTGACAATAATCCTGGAATGAGGAAACAATCAGGGATCCACGAGTAGGGAGACTCTGCAGGGATGGATGAGTATGGACTGGGTCATGTGACTGACAGGTAGCTCAAAGCACTGATACCATATATTGTAAAACTTGTGCTATACTATAAGAAATAACCAGACATCAGATCAGGCAGAATCTGTGTTTTTTTGTTTTTTTTTAGGTAATAACATATGGAAAAGGATGCAGTAGTATTATATTTTTATCAGGTAAGAGGAATCAGTTCAATTTATTTGGACTTTCCAAACCTTTTTTGCAAGTGTCCCCTCAGGACAAAATCTAAATTACATGCAGTTTAATCAGAGGGTGATTTCCTTGTCTCAGACTGTTTTCTTAGAATATGTCTTAGAGGTAAAATATTAGGGATGCACAATAACGCCAATATTTTCAACTTATTTTGGCTGATTGCCAATGCCAATACCAGCGCATGCACATATCTTCATTATCAAGGCTCTTCGGAATGAACATTTTATTATGCCTCGTTTTATCGTGATGGCCCACTGGCAGATGTAGACATAAAAGTAAAATACAATGCTTTTCAAAATAAAATACAATGCTTTTAAATGAACACTTTCACTAGGCAAGATAAAAAAAAATACTGCTTGCAGGGTTTTTTCTCTTTGTGCTTCACTAATTTGTCATAATGACTGGTATGACAGTCATTAAGATGGTAAATTAAACTTGTAGTGTTGAAGGACTGTGATTGGCTGCTCCTCACATGATAGACGCTAAGCAAACATTGCAAATAGCAACTTTGATATCCTTTTAGACACTTCAAAAAACCTCCACACTGCAGACTTACTTGCGGCACATGCTCATAATTAAAGCGTTATTGCCTGAAATATCAGCATTTCGAGCCGATACTGATATTTCATTTTAAAGCCTTTATCTGCTGATAACTGCCGATAACATGCCTATAATATCATGCATCCCCAAAAATGATCAAATATTTCAAAAACCAAAATGAAAGATTTTTTTCCTACATGTCTCTACCCCTTAGATTTAACTTGCAACCCCTCATGGGGGTCCTGCCCCCCATGTTGGAAAGCACTGACTTAGATGAGTCTCTACTTTTCGTAGACAACCAGTTTATTTCAGAATATGGCATTGACAACGTAATGATGATAAAACGTTCTTTATATAGCATATTTCATACAAAAAGATACCATACAATGTGCTTCGTAAACTATGAAAATTTAAGTAAAAAGACAGAAAGACACAGCAACACCAAGAACAAGCATTTCTTTCTACTAGAAAATAGTAGTTCCTTCATGAAACTGCTCACGACAAGGTCTGTGGATTATCTTGAGTAATGATTGAAGAGACACTGGTGTGGAATCTTTTAAATGTATTTTTTTAGCTTTGAGCACCACAAGCTGCCATCTAGTTTTATTAGATTTGAGAGAAGGCAGACATCTCTATGGCCGATATCTCCAACACTCTGCAACTCACAAAAACAATCTAGATTGATAAACAGCACTACAGGCCAGAGGAATCTGTATTTCTGATTTTGTGGGTAAACTTTCCCTTTAAATAGTAACAGTTCTCTTACTCTTGTGATCAAAAGCATGGCTCTGAAGCTCAATTCTGAGTCTGTTCTATAAATAGTTTTCTAATAAGTAATGAGTACAGCTACTTCTGATCAACCCTTTCAGGCTTAAATTGAAAACCTCCAATTAGTTCCACCCACATCCAAATTAAACCCCGCCAATTTTGAGTACGGGTACTGATACAGATAATTTAGCTGCTTGAACAGATACAGACAATGGTTAACTCACTTATCCCTATGGCTATATATATACAGTTAAGAGTGAAATTAAAATTAGGACCCTGTATTAGTTAAAATTATAATGTGTAATCTAAAAGTATGTTGGGATGGTTCATGCATCTGGCTGTCTGAACTCCCCGTTTATTATACAGTGCATTATAATGTGAACTTCTACAGCGGTCCCTCTCCCAGATTTCCCACCTTACAGAGCATCTATTGTATATATAGTGAGCAGTAAATGAGTGAATTAGGTCTTGATTTGAGACCTAGCCTCTGTGTGAGTGTGTATTTATTTTATGTGTGCATTTCCACCTCCTTACCATGTGGGGTGATTGTCTGTACGGGCTTGCCCTGTCCTCTGACGTTCCATATGGTCAGAGTCCCGTCTGAGTGACTGCAAATGAACTGCTTGCCCTCGTGATGCCAGGCAACTGAGTGGATCGCCTAGGAAACAACAGGCAGGAAGCAAAGGCGGGGGTCAGTGGTTCAGCAGGAGGAAACATCATGCGCCACCATCTCCGTTACACTATACAAGTTTGTTGCATTGCCGCAGCCATACGGTACACAGGACAATGTTCATATGTGACCCCGGATTACATAGTCCTGAACAGATGGTGAAAGCGAGATAAAAGAGTCTGGCCCCTGACTTCAGAGCATTTCCTGTGGCATAAAAGCATATATTAGAGGGAGCTTTTATGTGACCCATTTGCTGAATGTGGAGAAAAGCAGGAATGGATTGGTCATTTTATCCAGGGATGCCAGGAGGAGGGTTTTATTACCTTGGTTATAAATTTAAGAATTCAATTTCAAAGACACAAATTCACTGGAGGAAAGATTTTTTTTTAACATTTAATATAACTGAAACACAGTTGATCCGGTACGTTCAGGTTCACCTGGTGTCATTTGCAGCCAAGATACTTACTATTTATTTGGTGTCTAAAATATGCGTTTAGGAAGTAAGAAAGGAAGTTCAAAAACGATAAAAAGTTTGGCCCTTTCCGTTCCAGATGGTTGTAAGATGGTTAGCGTCCATCCTATTCTAAAAATTCATCCCAACCAAGTAACTACAGACCAATTCAGACTACTATTCATCTCAAAATGTTTGAAAAAAATCATTGCACATCAGCTCCTTCGGGCCAAATTACGATCCAGCTTTCACCAATGACACAGTACAGAGAGAGCACTAGTTAAAGTGACAAATGACATCCTCATGCGAGCTGATGATGGCAAACACCTATCTATCCTGGTCCCGCTGGACTCAACCGCCGCTTTTGACATCATTCATCACTCCGATGTATTTGATTGTCTCAGTAAACATGCTGGCATCTCAGGCTCTCGTCCTATTTGACAAACAGAAAGGTTCAGGTCATCATAAACAACACTGTGTCATCTTCTCTTCGCACTGTACTTGCTTTGTCTGGGCAACCTGGTCAGTCTGTTTGATTGTATTTCTGACTACTGTTATGCTGATGATGTGCAGCTGTATCTTTTGGTCAGACCACATGAAATAAAGGTAACGGACAGTCATTTTAACCACTCAAGATTTGATACAAAATACAAATCCCTCCAAAACACCGCATTAAGACACCAAGACCTTGAGGAACACGGAAAAAGAACAACAACTTGACATTAGATATTCCTGTAAGAATGGCACTTCTCAGCAATTCGATGGTGAGCACTTCTGTCCAGGAATTTGCTCAGAAAACCCCTTATTATCAACATATCAAGGAAAACCATAAATCCTCTGATTGCCCCCGGTCTCTAGTTTGTGGTTGTGAGGTTTCATGAGGCTGTGATTTTCCTTGAGGTCACTGTATGTCATTTTATAAAGCGAGGTCAAGTTTCAAACAGTCTCACCAAAATGAAATAGCTACTGTGGAGATAAACATCATCACAAATTAATACAATTGGGCTCCATGAATCATACACAACTTATGCAATTCCAGTACTGTTTAGGGTATGCAGTATACAGACATTGAAACAGGATAGGGAGATGCCAAGGTACTCCTTTGAAAATTGCAATGTGTGAGCGTCACGTAGCCTACTTCCCAAGCTGGCATGATACCAGTGAATTTCTTCTAGTTTCAAATGATACCAGTATTTTCATCAATCTTAAAAATGAGCCCACTGCAGCCTCTGAAATAGCGTGATGGCGGCTGGGGACATGGACGTCCCGGTGGAGCTGAACAGGTTAAAGAGGAAATAAGATTAATCACAGTTGTAAAGTCTACAGTATTTACTGGAAAAGCCTCTGATGCTAAAAGATGGGAAGTTTAAGAGCCACCCTTTGTGTTATTCCTACAAACTCAAGTCAAAGGCGCAGGTGAAAAAACAAAACAAGACAAAACAAAAAAAAAGCAAATGGAGAAATTGGCACAGAGACAAGCTAATAGATATAGAGAGGAATCAAGACAGACGGGCAAGAGTTTGAGAGATGGTGCCCTCTCTGTCCTCTCATCTTCCCCGTCATCTAACAGCCCCTGTCGCTGTTGTAAGCCTGGCTCACAATGATTTATCTACTGACAAGCAATCATTGAAAACACAAACACATCATGACCAAAGTATGCCGGTAAAGGGCAGCCTTGCTTATTGATGCCCTTTTCATAGCTCATAATTAAATCTGGCGAACGTTTTGACATTAAGTAAATATGATGACGTGCACCAAATCTGCGTGACGCTCACAACAGCTTCCAAAGCAGTTTTAAAGCAGGACTTGTCACATGAATTTTCACCCAGGGGCTTGTTTTTTTTAGCAGAACACCTGCAACATCAGTAATATGTCTCACCATACGCCGAGTGCTTTGTCAGGGAATATATTCTCTCAGAGCCAATGATTGGACATATTCTCTGATGTAATGGTTAGTATTAGGTATAGCCTCTTTCTTTTTTAATGCGTCAGTATTCTTTCCACCTTGCACTATTCTGCAATTCTTCCTAAAGCTCCGCTTATTGTTTAAGCGTGAACTTGCCGCGGCTTTTCCTCGTCGCCTCGGCACCCAAATGCTGCTCCCTGTCTCACATCGCTCATCTAAAGTGAATGATTACCTCGCTGTCAATGCCGATGTGAGCACACGGTCAGGTTAAGTCAATCTCTTCCAATTGAAGCTGCTATTTATTTAGGTGTATATCAATTTCGCCTTCGGTGCGTCATTAATCAAACGGTGCTGCACGTCAGGCTCACTGAATGTGCTGAGTTTTTCAGAAAACAGCTAAATTAGACGGCGTGAGGAACACTGTGAACAACGTGAGCTTGTGCTATGTGACACCAGAACAAATGTAATTGTATCTGTCCCAGACTAAATTGTATCATATTCATGTGTTTTGTCAGGTAATGAACCCTATCTATTGCTTGCTGACAAAGCATAAAATCCTTTACATTGTCTTGCATGGCCAGGCCTTAAAGCTGCAGCAGGCAATTTTAACATACAAAAAGCAAAACCTCCTGCCTGTGTCTCTGCTGCCTTGTATCACTCTGCTAAGCCCCTCCCAGCAAATGATGCATCAAATATGCACATGTATTTTGCTGGGCTTGAAGTCAACCGTTGTTAACTAACTAGCAAACTAATGTCTGTTCTGTTTGAGACTACGGACGCACCTGAATCCAAATATTTGAGAAAGCTCAAATAGTACAATGAATAAAGATGGTGTTGATGGTGGGATTACGCTCATGAAACTTAGTTTGGGAACGAATAAAAATAAAATAGAGAGAGAGATTAAAAGTACAGAATGAGGATGTCATCCATCCATCTTTAACCGCTTATCCGAAATCAGGTTGTGGAGGTAACAGTTCCAGCAGGGGACTCCAAACATCCCTTTCCCCGGGCCAAATTAACCAGCTCTGACTGGGAGATCCTGAGGCGTTCCAAGGCCAGGGTGGAGATATAGTCCCTCCACCTAGTCCTCGGTCTGCCCCGTGGCTCCTCCCAGCTGGACGTGCCTGGAACACCTCCCTAGGGAGACAACCAGGTGGCATCCTTACAAGATGCCCGAACCACCTCAACTGGCTCCTTTATATGCAAAGGAGCAGCGGCTTTACTCTGAGTTCCTACCGGATGACTGAGCCTCTCACCCTGTCCCTAAGGGAGATGCCAGCCACCCTCCTGAGAAAACCCATTTCGGCCGCTTGTGTCAACAATCTCATTTCTTTGGTCACGACCTGGTCACGAATTAGGAAGCATTGAAATCCTAGGGATTTGTCAGATTCCCTATTTTTATGACTTGATTGCAACAAACCCTGAGTTTGACGTCAGAGAAAAATACGATCCGTGTGAATACGGTCCATTAAATAATGTTAGAGACATGCAATGGTAAAAATGAGTCATTTCAACCAAAACAACAATGAAATAATATTACCTACTGCAGCTTTGAAATCACAAAGATGAAACCAATAAAGTCAGACTGTAGATAGCTAGTTTGGTTCCTTAGGTGGGTGTTTTTGAATGCACAGCCTTGAGTTTTTTAAAAGGTCTTATTATCCTGTTTTTTCAATTGGATTTCCTCCAGGTCACCGAGAGCTTGATGAGACGGAGCCATGGTTATGTGACATCATGCTGCATAGACACACACACAGTCTCACACACACGTTTGTTACATAGTTGATGACTCACTCTCTCTCACTCCCACAAATGAACTAAAGATGACTAAAGTTCTACGTAAAACCTAAAATCCTTCTTCGGTTATGGAGTTTCCTGATTTCCTTTGCATGAAGATTGGGTTCTTGGAAATAACTAGAGCCTCGATGAGTAATGGCTTAGGTGTATGTGAGATTCCTGAGGTGACTGGGATGGTGGGATGCAGTTTGTCAATGATTTGTTGCCAGAAGTGATTCACCGAAGCACAGTGCCAGGTGGTGTTGATGTAGTTACAGCAGGTGTGCTGAATGCAGTGTGAAATAATTTCCGATTCTGTAAAATCCCACGCTCTGGAACTAAGGTCAATTATCCTATATACTGTGTAAGTTGTGCTTATAATTAGACATATAGAGCATATTCTTGGAGATCTGGCACCAGAAGTTGGCTGATAGGTCCCATTATATTTATGCATAGATGGTAAAAGTTTTAAAGATGAGCTATTGAAAGGATAGTTCGGATCTTTTGCAGTGGAGCTGTATGAGGTACTTATTTATAGTCAGTGCGTTACCTACACTAGATGACGGTAGGCATGCCTACAGTTTGGAGAAGCAGGCAGGAGCACCAGCACAGAAGCGAAGTGATGGTGAAGTGGTACTGCTGTGGACAGGGTCAGCAGCAGAACGTACTCCAGCCATTTTAAAAAAGACCCACCTACAAAAGCAACAGCAGTTTAAGTGTACACTGAGTTCCGAATATTTTCACCAATTCAGCTTGATGTCAGGCAGCCTTTTCCCACAGAGAAACCACTGTTATATAAGCCAAATATCTCTCTCTCTCACTTAACTTTTTTTGGCAAAAACATCATGTTACTGAGCAGAACATGGAAGTTGCTGGTCTATCATTGCCTCTAACTACAGGGGTGCAAAAGTTCATCTGTGAAGACACCGTTAATGCTGGGTTTGCATGTTTTGCTGGTGACCCTGTCCGCAGCACTGCTTTGCTTAGCTCCCATGCAGGCACTCTTCTGCTTCTCCAAACTGGGGGCGTCTGCCACCTACACTGACTCCCTCATACAACCCCACTTCAAAAAATCTTAACTATCTCTTTAATGAGTTTGGATACCAGTGCAGGAGCATGGAGGGCTGTCGCGGTGCAGCCATGGGCGCACGCACCCCCCCGTGTCTATGCTGGGACACCTCCCCTCCCCAACACCCTCCCCCCTCCCACATGTGCAGGTCATCGAGTTTTGTTGTAATGTCATATTATGTTGCTTATGTGCTGAGGTGTTTTTTCCTAATCCCACACTGTGCCCCCCTGACAGGAGCCTAGTTTGGGAGTTGCTTTTTTTTCCCCTCTTCCTCCCTCTTGTTCTCCTTTCTCTCTAAGTAAACGGGGCGCTGCTTCAGGTGGCTGACCCACAGTTCCTCCCGCTCCTGTCCTCCCCATGTTATGTATCACTGTCTGTTTTTATGTTTCTTGGACGGGTTGTAACTGAAATGCAAATTTCCCCCCGGGGGATCAATAAAGTATATTGAATTGAATTGAATTGAAGATGTTGTTGACTGCGGCTCATATTAAGGATGTGATGTGTAGATATTCAATGCAATGCTCTCACTTTTTTCACATTTATGTGAAAAAGCGCTCATTCACCCATTCAGAGATGCTCTGACAGTGAGAGTCTGAATTCTATAAATCTATTGGTGCATTGTTCGCTGTGACAGTCCCAACAGGGAACAATGCACTGTGCTTAATT